>CM017767.1:25272890-26613963 GCA_008009225.1 Acer yangbiense | reverse complement strand
ATCGATACAAGAGCTAAGTTACTGTCAAAAGCCATTCGGAAATCATAGATTATGCAAATCTAAAAGGCTATCACAATACAAACTTTAACTGTCAACTTTTCAATACTAATCTCAAATTGTATCCAGATATATATTATATGAATAACATACAGTAGAAAAGAGATTGCTTGCAAGCAGACACAAAATATTAAGATCATTTAGTGAAAACTTAACCAAGCAATTGATGATGAAGATCCATGCAAGATTATCTCTAGATCTTCAAGATGATGCTAGATGATGATTGATGAATCCTGGTAACTGTTTGAGTAATTAACATTGAGTTCCTTGTTCTTTTTCATTGCTTGGCAAAATAATCCTACGTATGAATCCTGAAACAAATAATCGCAACGGTGTGTATAAAGCTATCTAGAGGGGGGGTGAATAGATTTTAACGCTTTTTACCCAATTTTTCGTGTTAGTCAAATTACGAAATGCCCTCAGATATAAAACAAGCAATTGTAATATGGTGCGGAAATTAAAAACACACTTGGTTTTTACGTGGAAACCCTCACGGGAAAAACCACGGGCTATGTAAGTAAGCCACACTCGAACCTCGAATCCACTAAATGTTCAACGATTACAACCTAATCCGGAAGTAATCACACACCTACCTAATCCCGGTATGAGTGAACCTAGTCCAATTTGCTTGCGTTCTAAGCAACCTAATCCCGGATGCTACCACACAAGACTTACTTTCTCTATGAAGAGAATACAACCCTAAGTGAATATATGTGATATCCCAAATGCAACATAGAGCAAGGGAAACCCTATATGCTTATCTAAGATGATTAATATGCAATTAAGTACAATCCTAGATATCAAACTAAATGACATGTCATTAGTTTAGCTAATCATATTAAGCACAAAACCTAATATGCAACACAATATAAAATCTCAACATACATCATACTCATCTCAATATTGTATCTAAAGCATACAAAATAACAAACAAGTAAATTAATTGAGATTGCTAGATAAGAGAAACACAAAACATGTAAGATATTATTGAAAAGCTTACCAAGCAAAGTATGATGAAGATTCCATGCTAGATGACATCTAGATGATCTAAGATGATGCTAGATGATGATGATTGATATCATGAAAGTGTTTTGAGAATCAAATGAGTTCTTGGAATTTTTCTTCTCTTTGAAAATATCCTAAGTATGAATTCTGAATAGAACCTCTTAATTGACCTAAAGACAAAGTGGCATATATATAGGGGGCCAAATCAAGTGTGGTCGTTTAGTAAGGTTTTCAGAAACGCGCCAATCGGCGGTTTCAATCGGCGGCCAGGCCGCCGTTCATGACCGCCGAATTGAGCTCGTGAAAACAGAGCATAAACGGCGGTTCATTCGGCGGTTTCGTGACCGCCGATTCCAACCGCCGAAACAGAACAGAGATCAAAATCAACCAGGTATAACGGCGGTTTCGAACGACGGTTTTCCGCCCGTTCAACTTCAACCGCCGAATTAGACCAGAGATAAATCAATCAGGTCTTGAAACGCGTGGTTCGAACGGCGGTCGTGACCGCCGATCTTAACCGCAGAAATGCTTCAACCAATCTGGACTGAAACGGCGGTTTCATTCGGCGCCAGGCCGCCGATCATAACCGCCGATCACCTAGAAAGGTGAAAACCAAGAGAAGCCAAGGGCATTCTCCATAGGCGGTCCTCGCGCTAAACCAGCCATTTCTCGTGCATGCGCGGACGTTTCCGAAGTTATCGGAACAATTACACACAACAACAAGACACAATAACAACAACAAATATAATAAATAGTGCAAGTGTGAAATGTGACACATGAAGAGAATGCACACATATGCAATGAATGTTATTGTGTGTGTGCAACTAAATCTCTTCAAAGAAAAGTAATCACATAGAAATTTACCTTCGGTGCTTATCAACACGAGGTCTTCAAAGGGCTTCGAACAATAAGACCGATACTTAGGCTACCCTTACAAAGAACCCCCACATATGTTTTGATCACGAAATAAGCCAATAAAAACAACGGGAACCTTACAATCTCCCCCTTTGGCTATTCGTGACAAACCATCACTCACAATGATTCCTCACAAAAAATAAAAACTACGGGACTAATATGATATTCTACATTCAAAGAGATAAGCTAATGCACTTGAAGTCTTCAATCCTCTTGTAGAATAATCAATCCCTGAAAAGAGTTTTCTAACATTTCTAATACAAGAAAATGTGTGAGATTAATCATGTGAGAACAATACCAAGCATTTGCATTTTTAGAATTTAGGCACAACATTACCAATGTATGCAATGTATGATAAATGCAATGCTCCCCCTCAACGGTTACTCCCCTCAATGTAGTTCTCCCCAAGTGTACAATAGCTTCTATATTTTTGCACCTCCCCTTACCATATCTACTCCCCCTTTTTGTCATGATATAGGCAAAGAGTATTCCCCAACCGGTCACTCATAGCAACGAGAGATAGAAGCATGCAAGATTGCATATACATATAGTCACTTTATGCACTTCAATTAATTGAGAGAAACAAGGAGATTTATTTTGAGAAATGTGTGAATCCCACATGCTTTGCATACAAGACATATAATTCAAGTCCAAAATACAATGGTATTTTGCAAAGCAAATGACAAAGGTTTCTAATAAGAATTCAAACCAATTTCACACCAATGTCATGGGAAAGCAAGGATATAGAGATTATTGATTTCAAATATAAGAGCAACTATATCCAACTTTATAAGCGAACATGGCATGAGCGACTTTGCACCCTATTTGATTTTTCCGGATAATTATCCGTATGATAGTAACCATGTTCAACTAATAAAGAAAGAGAGACATTTGGAATGTAATTCCTTTGAATGGATACAAGATCCTTTATTTATTTTGAGTCTCATAAGTTTTCACACAAGTTTTCCATTTTTAAGAATATGCAATCATCAATTCATGCTTTTCATGTGAGCATGTTTTATGAATTTCATGCTTTTTCATTTGTCATTACATGTTATAAGAGATCATCATGTCATGGAGATAATCATAGGTCATTCAATCATACTTCCAATGTAAATCTCCTAGTCCAAAAATGCATGTTTGAACATAAATATGACATGGATTGTAGACAAGCAAGGTTCACACTTATGGAATTTTAAAACATATATACATGTACAACCAAGCTTACTCAAGCAATATAAAAGAAGAGGCATAAGATATTTCAAATTTTTTGCAAGATACAAGAATGCAAAATAGCTCTATACAAGAATGCAAAATAGCTCTCTTTGCTTGAGTTCCCCATATGGGGTCAATCATAGAACATCACTCCACAAGACATACCCCAATAGATCTACTAAGAGTTTTAAATCGAGTAGCATCTAAGGGTTTAGTAAATAGGTCCGCAAGTTGATCATTAGTACCTACATGTTCAAGTACTATGCATTTATTTTCAACAAGCTCTCTAATGAAGTGATGGCGGATGTCAATATGCTTAGTTCTAGAATGTTGCACCGGATTCTTGGAAATATTAATGGCACTCATGTTATCACAAAAGAGAGTGAGAGTACCTTGGTTGAATCCGTAATCCCCTAGCATTGCTTTATCCACATAAGTTGAGTGCATCCACTCCCCGCGGCTATGTACTCGGCTTCCGCCGTGGACAAGGAAATCGAGTTTTGCTTCTTGCAAAACCAAGACACCAAGTTGTTGCCTAGAAAGAAGCAACCGCCCGATGTGCTCTTCCTATCATCACAATTTCCTGCCCAATCCGCATCACTATATCCTACAGACTAGGATTAGTGTCAAATGAGTACCAAATCCCATAGTTGGAAGTCCCATTCACAAAGCGAATGACTCTCTTAACCGAAGAGAGATGGGACTCCTTGGGATCGGATTGGTACCTAGCACAAACTCCTACACTAAAAGATATATCGGGCCTACTTGCGGTCAAATAGAGCAAGCTCCCTATCATGCCACGATATAAGGTTGGTCCACACTTTTACCGCTAGCATCCTTGCTTAGCTTCAAAGTGGTGCTCATAGGAGTGTCACAATGTTTGGCTTTTTCAAGACCAAACTTCTTCACAAGGTTGTTTGGCATATTTGGCTTGGGTTATGAAGATCCCATTATCAAGTTGCCTAATTTGCAAACCTAGGAAGTAATTAAGCTCACCAACAAGACTCATCTCAAATTCATGAGACATAACATCAACAAATTGTTGGACCTTGGTGTTGTTGGTGGAGCCAAACACTATGTCATCGACATATATTTGAGCTATGAAAAGCTCATCATTGTCTCTCTTGATGAATAGTGTCTTGTCAACACTACCTCTTGTGTAGTTATTGTCAACAAGAAATTGAGTGAGGCGCTCATACCAAGCCCTCGGTGCTTGTTTCAACCCATATAGTGCCTTCTTGAGGCGATAGACATGGTTGGGGTGGTGAGCATCCACAAACCCCTTGGGTTGTTCAACAAACACTTCCTCTTGCAAGAAGCCATTGAGGAAGGCACTCTTGACATCCATTTGGTGCAATTTGAACTTGTGCACACAAGAAATGGACAAGAGAAGCCTAATAGACTCTAGACGGGCAACGGGAGCAAATGTCTCCTCAAAGTCGATACCCTCAATTTGAGAGTACCCTTGTGCTACAAGTCTAGCCTTGTTCCGCACTATGTTGCCATCCTCATCGGATTTGTTCCTAAATATCCATTTAGTGCCTATGACATTAGTGGTCTTAGGCCTAGGAACTAGAGTCCAAACCTCATTCCTTTCGAATTGGTTTAGCTCTTCTTGCATGGCAAGAACCCAAAATTCATCATGTAAGGCTTCTTCAACCTTTTTGGGTTCAATTTGAGAGGTGTAGCAAGTATAGCTAATAAGATTAGCAAGTTGACGTCTAGTCCTAACACCCTCATTAACATCTCCAATAACATCCTCTTTGTTATGGAGTCTTCTAACCCATGGAGCGGGTTCATTAGAGTCCAAGTAGGAACTCTAGTAATGGGTTGTGTGACTTCATTAGATGTCCCAACATTGGGAGTCACCACAACCCTCTCCAAAGGAGTGTCATCCTCTAGAACATCCTCCTCCTCATGGTCATTAGACTTGAGCCTAGTATCATCAATGACCACATTTGATGATTCCATGACGGTTCGAGTCTTCAAGTTGAAAACTCTATAGGCTTTACTATTCAAGGCGTAGCCAATAAAGATACCCTCATCACTCTTAGCATCAAACTTGCCAAGTTGATCACGGTCATTTAAAATGTAGCATTTGCTTCCAAATGTGTGGAAGTAGCTAACATTTGGCTTCCTACCCTTCCATAGCTCATAGGAGGTGTTTCTAGAACCGGGCCTTAGGAACACACGATTTCCTATATAGCAAGCCGTATTGATGGCTTCGGCCCATAGGTTCCTAGGGACATTGTTGCTAAGCAACATCACTCGGGCCATCTCTTGGAGGACCCTATTTTTCCTCTCAACAACTCCATTTTGTTGAGGTGTCCTAGGAGCCGAAAACTCATGGGAGATGCCTAAGCTATCACAAAAGCTTTCAAAGAGGCATTCTCAAACTCTCTCCCATGGTCACTTCTAATCCGTTTAATGCTTCTAATGTTAGATTTCATTTCATTTTGTAATTTAGTACAAAGCATTTTAAACTTATCAAAAGTTTCGGATTTTTCTCTAAGAAAGTATGTCCATGTAAATCTAGAGAAATCATCAACACATACAAAAATGTATCTCTTTCCACCCAAACTTTCGGTTTGCATGGGACCCATGAGGTCCATGTGGAGAAGCTCAAGAGGCTCCTTGGTGGTGAGATACTTACCCTTTTTGTGCATGCTTTTAGTTTGCTTTCCTTGTTGGCAAGGTCCACAAACACCATTGGCTTTCTTCCCAAGCTTAGGGAGGCCACGCACACACTCGAACTTTCCAAGGGTCCGTAGATCCCTAAAGTTCATGTGGCCAAGTCTTTCATGCCACAACTCAATTTGCTCATCCATGGACACATTGTTTGAGACTATTCTAGCTTCAAGACAATAGCAATTGTCGCTAGATCTCATACCTTTCAATAAGGTTTGTCCATCGGGCTTTAGGATTGAGCAATCATCTTTACAAAACAAGACGGAATATCCTTCATCACTTAGATGTGAAATGCTTATTAAATTGGCTTTCAAGCCATCAACAAATAAAGCATCGGATAAGGAGGGTAATCCGGGAACGGAAATGGTTCCTTTCCCTACAACTTTCTTTTTGGATCCATCACCAAAAGTGACATATCCACCTTCCTCCATAACGAGAGTCTCGAAGAAACTCTTGTTTCCCGTCATGTGCCTAGAGCACCCACTATCTAGATACCAAAAATTAGAAGAATTTGCCTTCAAGGCTATTTGAGCAACATGGCAAACAATGTCATTCTTTCTAATCCACCTAGAAACAATCTTAGCTTTCTTAGTGGTCTTTGGTATATGGGCTCTAGATGTCCTAGGATCATGCATAATAATATTATCATTCCTAGGAACATGCATCATGGCTCTTTTCTTTTTCTTCTCAATCATGCTTTGTTTTCTACACATTTTAATATATTGAAAGCAATTTGGTCTAATATGACCATCACAACCACAAAAGTGACAAATAGGGATGAAATAAGAAATCATACCTTGCCTTTGTCTTTGTGGATGAAAGGGTTCAATCCTTCTTCGTTGTTGAACCGGTCTTGGTTGCTTCCTAGCTTGAGGTTGCATGATAGGTCTCTTTCCTTTGTGAGCCATTTGAGGAGGAATGTTGGCTTGAGAGACCCTAGGGGGTTGAGCTTGAGGTTTCCTTCTTGGACCCATCTTCACTTGTGCATTAGAGCATTGTCCTACTTCTAATTTCTTTCTAGGAGCTTGCACAAATGAAGTTTCTTCTTTCTTCAAGCTCTTGACAAACACGGTCTTGTTAGAGGTAGAGATCTTCTTGTCATCTTCATACCCAAGACCCCTCTTGTCACATGGACTCTTTCCAACACCAAGCATATGGTCAAGCTTCTTGGTGCTAGAATCCATCCTAGTCATAGAATTTCTAACTTCTTCAAGCTCACTCTTTAGACTTTCTTCATTCCTCCTAGATAAAGCTAACTCCTCTCTTAGCTTATCTTTTATCTTCTTGAATTTTTCCACTTGTTCACCTAAGTGGTCATTATGAGATGCAAGCTCAAGATTTTCTTCTCTCAACATCTTGATCTTTCTTGTGCTCTTGATTGCTAAATCATTAAACTCGGCATGGCATTTAGCAAGCACCTTTTTCTCCACAAAACTACTTATGGAGTTAGATGAGGAATCACTTTCTTCTTCACTTGAGTCATTTTCCTCTTGACTCATTTCCTCTTTCTCACTACCACTTTTGCTCTTATGTGAGGAGGCAAAAGCTAGGAGGTTAGCCATGAGCTCTTCTTCACTTGAAGACTCATCTTCCTCATTGGAGTCATCACTACTCCCACTCCAAGTGGCGGCCATCACTTTGCTCTTCTTCTTATCATTGTGATTAGCACATTCGGGGGCAAAGTGACCAATCCCACCACATTCAAAGCATCGGACCCCTTTCCTTTCGGTCCTCTCTTGTCTAGGCTCAAACTTCTTGAAGGAACTCTTTTTCTTCAAATCTTGTCCTCTTGACCCAAATCCCTTCTTCTTCTTGAACCCCATAACCTTGTTGAACCTTTTCACAAATAAGGCAAGGTCTTCATCCGATTCATGCTTTGCCTCCTTTGCATCCTTAGATGCTTTCAAAGCTATTCCTTTAGACTTCTTAGGAGGAGTAGTGGTGCTAGGAGCCTTCCTAGACTCATATGCAAGGAGACGCCCAATCACCTCACTTGGCTTCATATCCATGTAGCCACTATTTTCTTCTATGGCCGTCACCTTGGATTCAAACCTATCGGGGAGAGATCTCATAATTTTTTGCTTGACTCTCCTATCCGAATACGGGTCTCCGAGTTGATGGCTTTGATTTACAATATCCATCAATTTGATTTCGAAGTCATTGAAGCATTCATCCTCTCCCATCCTAAGTAGCTCAAACTGAGTTTGGAGGACTTGAAGCTTGGACTCCTTCACCACCTCGGTTCCCTCATGTGCAACTAGAAGGATGTCCCATGCCACTTTGGCAATCTGAGTATTCTGAATAAGCTTGTACTGATTCTCATCCATAGCACACATAATGGCATGCATAGCCTTCCTATTCCACTTAGAAGCCTCAAACTCTTGCGCGTTCCATTGCGCCTTAGGCTTCAAAACATCTTGTCCTCCACCATCGGGAGTCATCATAGGGAGATCATATCCGTCTTCCACCGCCATCCATGCACGGTCATGAATTTGGCATATGTAGGATTCCATCTTCCCTTTCCATTGGGAATAGTTCAATCCGGTAAGAAGTGGAGGCCTTGTGCTAGAAGCTCCTTCGTGGCCACCACCATTTCCACCGTTTCCACTCATAGTGTTTATGAATGAATGAAATGAATGCAAATGTATGAATGATCAAAAATCACACAAAATGCAAAACACACCAAAATAAGCAAGGATCACCTATGTATGTCTAGGAACCTGCTCTGATACCAATTGAAACAAATAATAGCACGGTGTGTATAAAGCTATCTAGAGGGGGGGTGAATAGATTTTACGCTTTTTACCCAATTTTTCGTGTTAGTCAAAATTACGAAAATGCCCTCAAGATAATATAACCAAGCAATTGTAATATGGTGCGGAAATTAAAACAACACTTGGTTTTTACGTGGAAACCCTCACGGGAAAAACCACGGGCTATGTAAGTAAGCCACACTCGAACCTCGAATCCACTAAATGTGCAAACGATTACAACCTAATCCCGGAAGTAATCACACACCTACCTAATCCCGGTATGAGTGAACCTAGTCCAATTTGCTTGCGTTCTAAGCAACCTAATCCCGGATGCTACACACAAGACTTACTTTCTCTTTGAAGAGAATACAACCCTAAGTGAATATATGTGAATATCCAAAATGCAACATAGAGCAAGGGAAACCCTATATGCTTATCTAAGATGATTAATATGCAATTAAGTATAATCCTAGATATCAAAACTAAATGACATGTCAATTAGTTTAGCTAATCAATATTAAGCACAAAACCTAATATGCAAGCACAATATAAAATCTCAAACATACATCATACTCATCTCAATATTGTATCTAAAGCATACAAAATAACAAACAAGTAATTAATTGAGATTGCTAGATAAGAGAAACACAAAACATGTAAGATATTAGTGAAAAGCTTACCAAGCAAAGTATGATGAAGATTCCATGCTAGATGACATCTAGATGATCTAAGATGATGCTAGATGATGATTGATGATCATGAAAAGTGTTTGAGAATCAAGAATGGAGTTCTTGGAATTTTTCTTCTCTTTGAAAAATATCCTAAGTATGAATTCTGAATATGAACTCTCTTAATTGACCTAAAGTCAAAGTGGCATATATATAGGGTGCCAAATCAAAGTGTGGTCGTTTAAGTAAGTTTCAAAGAAACGCGCCAATCGGCGGTTTCAATCGGCGGCCAGGCCGCCGTTCATGACCGCCGAATTGAGCTCGTGAAGAACAGAGCATAAACGGCGGTTCATTCGGCGGTTTCGTGACCGCCGATTCCAACCGCCGAAACAGAACAGAGAGATCAAAATCGACCAGGTATGAACGGCGGTTTCGAACGACGGTTTAATGCCCGCCGTTTCAACCGCCGAATTAGACCGAGAGATAAATCAATCAGGTCTTGAAACGGCGGTTTCGAACGGCGGTCGTGACCGCCGATCTTAACCGCAGAAAAGCTTCAGACCAATCTGGACTGAAACGGCGGTTTAATTCGGCGGCCAGGCCGCCGATCATAACCGCCGATCACCTAGAAAGGTGAAAACCAAGGAGAAGCCAAGGGCATTCTCCATAGGCGGTCCTCGCGCTAAACCAAGCACATTCTCGTGCATGCGCGGACGTTTCCGAAAGTTATCGGGAAACGAATTAACACAACAACAAGACACAATAACACACAACAAAATATAATAAATAAGTGCAAGTGTGAATTGTGACAAATGAAGAGAATGCACACATATGCAATGAATGTTTAGTGTGTGTGTGCTTCTAATCTCTTCAAAGAAAAGTAAGCACATAGAAATTTACCTTCGGTGCTTATCAACACGAGGTCTTCAAAGGGCTTCGAACAAGAAGACCGATACTTAGGCTACCCTTACAAAGAACCCCCACATATGGTTTGATCACGAAATAAGCCAATTAAAAACAACGGGAATCCTTACAATCTCCCCCTTTGGCTATTTCGTGACAAAACCATCACTCACAATGATTCCTCACAAAAAAATAGAAACTACGGGACTATAATGATATTCTACATTACAAAGAGATAAGCTAATGCAACTAGAAGTCTTCAATCCTCTTGTAGAATAATCAATCCCTGAAAAGAGTTTCTAACATTTCTAATACAAGAAAAGTGTGAGATTAATCATGTGAGAACAATACCAAGCATTTGCATTTTTAGAATTTAGGCACAACATTACCAAATGTATGCAATGTATGATAAATGCAATGCTCCCCCTCAACGGGTTACTCCCCCTCAATGTATGTTCTCCCCAAAGTGTACAATAGCTTCTATATTTTGCACCTCCCCTTACCATATCCTACTCCCCCTTTTTGTCATGATATAGGCAAAGGAGTAGTCCCCAACCGGGTCACTCATAGCAACGAGAGATAGAAGCATGCAAGACTTGCATATACATATAAGTCACTTTATGCACTTCAATTAATTTGAGAGAAACAAGGAGATTTATTTTGAGAAAATGTGTGAATCCAACATGCTTTGCATACAAGACATATAGCATTCAAGTCCAAAATACAATGGTATTTGGCAAAGCAAATGACAAAGGTTTCTAATAAGAATTCAAACCAATTTCACCAATGTCATGGGAAAAGCAAGGATATAGAGATTATTGATTTCAATATAAGAGCAACTATATCCAACTTTATAAGCGAAACATGGCATGAGCGACTTTGCACCCTATTTGATTTTTCCGGATAAAATTATCCGTATGATAGTAACCATGTTCAACTAATAAAGAAAGAGAGACATTTGGAATGTAAATTCCTTTGAATGGATACAAGATCCTTTATTCATTTTGAGTCTCATAAGTTTTCACACAAGTTTTGCATTTTTAAGAATATGCAATCATCAATTCATGCTTTTCATGTGAGCATGGTATATGAATTTCATGCTTTGTCATTTGTCATTAGCATGTTATTAAAGAATCATCATATCATGGAGATAATCATAGGTCATTCAAATCATACTTCCAATGTAAATCTCCTAGTCCAAAAATGCATGTTTGAACATAAATATGACATGGATTGTAGACAAGCAAGGTTCACACTTATGGAATTTTAAAACATATATACATATGTACAACCAAGCTTACTCAAGCAATAAAAGAAGAGGCATAAGATATTTCAAATTTTTTGCAAGATACAAGAATGCAAAATAGCTCTCTTTGCTTGAGTTCCCCATATGGGGTCAATCATAGACCATCACTCCACAAGACATACCCCAATAGATCTACTAAGAGTTTTAAATCGAGTAGCATCTAAGGGTTTAGTAAATAGGTCCGCAAGTTGATCATTAGTACCTACATGTTCAAGTACTATGCATTTATTTTCAACAAGCTCTCTAATGAAGTGATGGCGGATGTCAATATGCTTAGTTCTAGAATGTTGCACCGGATTCTTGGAAATATTAATGGCACTCATGTTATCACAAAAGAGAGTGAGAGTACCTTGGTTGAATCCGTAATCCACTAGCATTTGCTTCATCCACATAAGTTGAGTGCATCCACTCCCCGCGGCTATGTACTCGGCTTCCGCCGTGGACAAGGAAATCGAGTTTTGCTTCTTGCAAAACCACGACACCAAGTTGTTGCCTAGAAAGAAGCAACCGCCCGATGTGCTCTTCCTATCATCACAATTTCCTGCCCAATCCGCATCACTATATCCTACAAGACTAGGATTAGTGTCAAATGAGTACCAAATCCCATAGTTGGAAGTCCCATTTACAAAGCGAATGACTCTCTTAACCGAAGAGAGATGGGACTCCTTGGGATCGGATTGGTACCTAGCACAAACTCCTACACTAAAAGATATATCGGGCCTACTTGCGGTCAAATAGAGCAAGCTCCCTATCATGCCACGATATAAGGTTTGGTCCACACTTTTACCGCTAGCATCCTTGCTTAGCTTCAAAGTGGTGCTCATAGGAGTGTCACAATGTTTGGCTTTTTCAAGACCAAACTTCTTCACAAGGTGTTTGGCATATTTGGCTTGGGTTATGAAGATCCCATTATCAAGTTGCCTAATTTGCAAACCTAGGAAGTAATTAAGCTCACCAACAAGACTCATCTCAAATTCATGAGACATAACATCAACAAATTGTTGGACCTTGGTGTTGTTGGTGGAGCCAAACACTATGTCATCGACATATATTTGAGCTATGAAAAGCTCATCATTGTCTCTCTTGATGAATAGTGTCTTGTCAACACTACCTCTTGTGTAGTTATTGTCAACAAGAAATTGAGTGAGGCGCTCATACCAAGCCCTCGGTGCTTGTTTCAACCCATATAGTGCCTTCTTGAGGCGATAGACATGGTTGGGGTGGTGAGCATCCACAAACCCCTTGGGTTGTTCAACAAACACTTCCTCTTGCAAGAAGCCATTGAGGAAGGCACTCTTGACATCCATTTGGTGCAATTTGAACTTGTGCACACAAGAAATGGACAAGAGAAGCCTAATAGACTCTAGACGGGCAACGGGAGCAAATGTCTCCTCAAAGTCGATACCCTCAATTTGAGAGTACCCTTGTGCTACAAGTCTAGCCTTGTTCCGCACTATGTTGCCATCCTCATCGGATTTGTTCCTAAATATCCATTTAGTGCCTATGACATTAGTGGTCTTAGGCCTAGGAACTAGAGTCCAAACCTCATTCCTTTCGAATTGGTTTAGCTCTTCTTGCATGGCAAGAACCCAAAATTCATCATGTAAGGCTTCTTCAACCTTTTTGGGTTCAATTTGAGAGGTGTAGCAAGTATAGCTAATAAGATTAGCAAGTTGACGTCTAGTCCTAACACCCTCATTAACATCTCCAATAACATCCTCTTTGTTATGGAGTCTTCTAACCCATGGAGCGGGTTCATTAGAGTCCAAGTTAGGAACTCTAGTAATGGGTTGTGTGACTTCATTAGATGTCCCAACATTGGGAGTCACCACAACCCTCTCCAAAGGAGTGTCATCCTCTAGAACATCCTCCTCCTCATGGTCATTAGACTTGAGCCTAGTATCATCAATGACCACATTTGATGATTCCATGACGGTTCGAGTCTTCAAGTTGAAAACTCTATAGGCTTTACTATTCAAGGCGTAGCCAATAAAGATACCCTCATCACTCTTAGCATCAAACTTGCCAAGTTGATCACGGTCATTTAAAATGTAGCATTTGCTTCCAAATGTGTGGAAGTAGCTAACATTTGGCTTCCTACCCTTCCATAGCTCATAGGAGGTGTTTCTAGAACCGGGCCTTAGGAACACACGATTTCCTATATAGCAAGCCGTATTGATGGCTTCGGCCCATAGGTTCCTAGGGACATTGTTGCTAAGCAACATCACTCGGGCCATCTCTTGGAGGACCCTATTTTTCCTCTCAACAACTCCATTTTGTTGAGGTGTCCTAGGAGCCGAAAACTCATGGGAGATGCCTAAGCTATCACAAAAGCTTTCAAAAGAGGCATTCTCAAACTCTCTCCCATGGTCACTTCTAATCCGTTTAATGCTTCTAATGTTAGATTTCATTTCATTTTGTAATTTAGTACAAAGCATTTTAAACTTATCAAAAGTTTCGGATTTTTCTCTAAGAAAGTATGTCCATGTAAATCTAGAGAAATCATCAACACATACAAAAATGTATCTCTTTCCACCCAAACTTTCGGTTTGCATGGGACCCATGAGGTCCATGTGGAGAAGCTCAAGAGGCTCCTTGGTGGTGAGATACTTACCCTTTTTGTGCATGCTTTTAGTTTGCTTTCCTTGTTGGCAAGGTCCACAAACACCATTGGCTTTCTACCCAAGCTTAGGGAGGCCACGCACACACTCGAACTTTCCAAGGGTCCGTAGATCCCTAAAGTTCATGTGGCCAAGTCTTTCATGCCACAACTCAATTTGCTCATCCATGGACACATTGTTTGAGACTATTCTAGCTTCAAGACAATAGCAATTGTCGCTAGATCTCATACCTTTCAATAAGGTTTGTCCATCGGGCTTTAGGATTGAGCAATCATCTTTACAAAACAAGACGGAATATCCTTCATCACTTAGATGTGAAATGCTTATTAAATTGGCTTTCAAGCCA
This sequence comes from Acer yangbiense, assembly GCA_008009225.1. Taxonomy (NCBI): domain Eukaryota; kingdom Viridiplantae; phylum Streptophyta; class Magnoliopsida; order Sapindales; family Sapindaceae; genus Acer; species Acer yangbiense. Next base: position 26,599,486 of record CM017767.1, on the reverse strand, counting down.
TCAACAAATAAAGCATCGGATAAGGAGGGTAATCCGGGAACGGAAATGGTTCCTTTCCCTACAACTTTCTTTTTGGATCCATCACCAAAAGTGACATATCCACCTTCCTCCATAACGAGAGTCTCGAAGAAACTCTTGTTTCCCGTCATGTGCCTAGAGCACCCACTATCTAGATACCAAAAATTAGAAGAATTTGCCTTCAAGGCTATTTGAGCAACATGGCAAACAATGTCATTCTTTCTAATCCACCTAGAAACAATCTTAGCTTTCTTAGTGGTCTTTGGTATATGGGCTCTAGATGTCCTAGGATCATGCATAATAATATTATCATTCCTAGGAACATGCATCATGGCTCTTTTCTTTTTCTTCTCAATCATGCTTTGTTTTCTACACATTTTAATATATTGAAAGCAATTTGGTCTAATATGACCATCACAACCACAAAAGTGACAAATAGGGATGAAATAAGAAATCATACCTTGCCTTTGTCTTTGTGGATGAAAGGGTTCAATCCTTCTTCGTTGTTGAACCGGTCTTGGTTGCTTCCTAGCTTGAGGTTGCATGATAGGTCTCTTTCCTTTGTGAGCCATTTGAGGAGGAATGTTGGCTTGAGAGACCCTAGGGGGTTGAGCTTGAGGTTTCCTTCTTGGACCCATCTTCACTTGTGCATTAGAGCATTGTCCTACTTCTAATTTCTTTCTAGGAGCTTGCACAAATGAAGTTTCTTCTTTCTTCAAGCTCTTGACAAACACGGTCTTGTTAGAGGTAGAGATCTTCTTGTCATCTTCATACCCAAGACCCCTCTTGTCACATGGACTCTTTCCAACACCAAGCATATGGTCAAGCTTCTTGGTGCTAGAATCCATCCTAGTCATAGAATTTCTAACTTCTTCAAGCTCACTCTTTAGACTTTCTTCATTCCTCCTAGATAAAGCTAACTCCTCTCTTAGCTTATCTTTTATCTTCTTGAATTTTTCCACTTGTTCACCTAAGTGGTCATTATGAGATGCAAGCTCAAGATTTTCTTCTCTCAACATCTTGATCTTTCTTGTGCTCTTGATTGCTAAATCATTAAACTCGGCATGGCATTTAGCAAGCACCTTTTTCTCCACAAAACTACTTATGGAGTTAGATGAGGAATCACTTTCTTCTTCACTTGAGTCATTTTCCTCTTGACTCATTTCCTCTTTCTCACTACCACTTTTGCTCTTATGTGAGGAGGCAAAAGCTAGGAGGTTAGCCATGAGCTCTTCTTCACTTGAAGACTCATCTTCCTCATTGGAGTCATCACTACTCCCACTCCAAGTGGCGGCCATCACTTTGCTCTTCTTCTTATCATTGTGATTAGCACATTCGGGGGCAAAGTGACCAATCCCACCACATTCAAAGCATCGGACCCCTTTCCTTTCGGTCCTCTCTTGTCTAGGCTCAAACTTCTTGAAGGAACTCTTTTTCTTCAAATCTTGTCCTCTTGACCCAAATCCCTTCTTCTTCTTGAACCCCATAACCTTGTTGAACCTTTTCACAAATAAGGCAAGGTCTTCATCCGATTCATGCTTTGCCTCCTTTGCATCCTTAGATGCTTTCAAAGCTATTCCTTTAGACTTCTTAGGAGGAGTAGTGGTGCTAGGAGCCTTCCTAGACTCATATGCAAGGAGACGCCCAATCACCTCACTTGGCTTCATATCCATGTAGCCACTATTTTCTTCTATGGCCGTCACCTTGGATTCAAACCTATCGGGGAGAGATCTCATAATTTTTTGCTTGACTCTCCTATCCGAATACGGGTCTCCGAGTTGATGGCTTTGATTTACAATATCCATCAATTTGATTTCGAAGTCATTGAAGCATTCATCCTCTCCCATCCTAAGTAGCTCAAACTGAGTTTGGAGGACTTGAAGCTTGGACTCCTTCACCACCTCGGTTCCCTCATGTGCAACTAGAAGGATGTCCCATGCCACTTTGGCAATCTGAGTATTCTGAATAAGCTTGTACTGATTCTCATCCATAGCACACATAATGGCATGCATAGCCTTCCTATTCCACTTAGAAGCCTCAAACTCTTGCGCGTTCCATTGCGCCTTAGGCTTCAAAACATCTTGTCCTCCACCATCGGGAGTCATCATAGGGAGATCATATCCGTCTTCCACCGCCATCCATGCACGGTCATGAATTTGGCATATGTAGGATTCCATCTTCCCTTTCCATTGGGAATAGTTCAATCCGGTAAGAAGTGGAGGCCTTGTGCTAGAAGCTCCTTCGTGGCCACCACCATTTCCACCGTTTCCACTCATAGTGTTTATGAATGAATGAAATGAATGCAAATGTATGAATGATCAAAAATCACACAAAATGCAAAACACACCAAAATAAGCAAGGATCACCTATGTATGTCTAGGAACCTGCTCTGATACCAATTGAAACAAATAATAGCACGGTGTGTATAAAGCTATCTAGAGGGGGGGGTGAATAGATTTTACGCTTTTTACCCAATTTTTCGTGTTAGTCAAAATTACGAAAATGCCCTCAAGATAATATAACCAAGCAATTGTAATATGGTGCGGAAATTAAAACAACACTTGGTTTTTACGTGGAAACCCTCACGGGAAAAACCACGGGCTATGTAAGTAAGCCACACTCGAACCTCGAATCCACTAAATGTGCAAACGATTACAACCTAATCCCGGAAGTAATCACACACCTACCTAATCCCGGTATGAGTGAACCTAGTCCAATTTGCTTGCGTTCTAAGCAACCTAATCCCGGATGCTACACACAAGACTTACTTTCTCTTTGAAGAGAATACAACCCTAAGTGAATATATGTGAATATCCAAAATGCAACATAGAGCAAGGGAAACCCTATATGCTTATCTAAGATGATTAATATGCAATTAAGTATAATCCTAGATATCAAAACTAAATGACATGTCAATTAGTTTAGCTAATCAATATTAAGCACAAAACCTAATATGCAAGCACAATATAAAATCTCAAACATACATCATACTCATCTCAATATTGTATCTAAAGCATACAAAATAACAAACAAGTAATTAATTGAGATTGCTAGATAAGAGAAACACAAAACATGTAAGATATTAGTGAAAAGCTTACCAAGCAAAGTATGATGAAGATTCCATGCTAGATGACATCTAGATGATCTAAGATGATGCTAGATGATGATTGATGATCATGAAAAGTGTTTGAGAATCAAGAATGGAGTTCTTGGAATTTTTCTTCTCTTTGAAAAATATCCTAAGTATGAATTCTGAATATGAACTCTCTTAATTGACCTAAAGTCAAAGTGGCATATATATAGGGTGCCAAATCAAAGTGTGGTCGTTTAAGTAAGTTTCAAAGAAACGCGCCAATCGGCGGTTTCAATCGGCGGCCAGGTCGCCGTTCATGACCGCCGAATTGAGCTCGTGAAGAACAGAGCATAAACGGCGGTTCATTCGGCGGTTTCGTGACCGCCGATTCCAACCGCCGAAACAGAACAGAGAGATCAAAATCGACCAGGTATGAACGGCGGTTTCGAACGACGGTTTAATGCCCGCCGTTTCAACCGCCGAATTAGACCGAGAGATAAATCAATCAGGTCTTGAAACGGCGGTTTCTAACGGCGGTCGTGACCGCCGATCTTAACCGCAGAAAAGCTTCAGACCAATCTGGACTGAAACGGCGGTTTAATTCGGCGGCCAGGCCGCCGATCATAACCGCCGATCACCTAGAAAGGTGAAAACCAAGGAGAAGCCAAGGGCATTCTCCATAGGCGGTCCTCGCGCTAAACCAAGCACATTCTCGTGCATGCGCGGACGTTTCCGAAAGTTATCGGGAAACGAATTAACACAACAACAAGACACAATAACACACAACAAAATATAATAAATAAGTGCAAGTGTGAATTGTGACAAATGAAGAGAATGCACACATATGCAATGAATGTTTAGTGTGTGTGTGTGCTTCTAAATCTCTTCAAAGAAAAGTAAGCACATAGAAATTTACCTTCGGTGCTTATCAACACGAGGTCTTCAAAGGGCTTCGAACAAGAAGACCGATACTTAGGCTACCCTTACAAAGAACCCCCACATATGGTTTGATCACGAAATAAGCCAATTAAAAACAACGGGAATCCTTACAAATCTGAAAATCAACTCACTTAATTGACCTAAAGTCAAAGTGGCATATATATATGGTGACAAGATGAAGTGTGGTCGTTTTGAAAAGTGACACCAATTTTGCCTTGGGCGCTGTACGTAGAGCGACTTGTACATCGTCTCTCCTGGAAAAATGAAGAAAAATGAAGAACATGAAGAACAATCTTCATAGGCGCTGTTCGTAGAGCGCTTTTGTACAGCGCCTGAACAGCGCCTCAAATCTGTTCTTCTCGGGTCTGAGATGGGCGATGTACGTACAGCGCTTCTGAACAGCGACCGTACAACGCCTTCCCAAAATGCATCAGACCTGATGCATTTAAAAGACCATTTTTCCACCAGGTTAAGTGGGTGTTGTTCGAATAGCGCTTTGTAGAGCGCTTTGAACATCGCCCTTGCAAATAATGCACTCCTAGGCCTAATGCATGACAAGGCTTTGGAAATTCAAAATGCAATCATGTAAACATGCAAGAAGAGATGTTAATGAACATTAATGCACATAAATAAGACACACAACATACAAGATTTAAACATATGCATGAGTTGTGAGTGTGTGCAACTATCTCTCTTCAATGCAAGTAAGCACTTAGAATATTACCTTTGGTGCTTATCAAGATGAGGTCTTCAAAGGGGTTTTAACAATAACACCAACACCTAAGCTACCCTTACAAAGAACCCCAACAAGTGGTTTGTTCACGAAATAAGCCAATCAACAAATGGGAACCTTACACAAGCAAGCATCCTAGATATGCTAGAAGATGCTAGATGAAGTTTAATGCATATGAAAATGGTTTTGAGTGTTTAAATGAGCAATCTTGATTGCCTTTTCTCTCACAAATCTCTCTATAGACTTTAGGGTTCTTGTATTGAAAGAGTTAGATTGAGAGAGATGAGAAAGTGATGTATTTATAGACATTAAAAATAGAGCATGTGAAAAGACAAATTTGCCCCTGAAAACGCACGATCGGCGGTTTCATTTGGTGGCCAGGCTGCCGATTACAACCGCCAAATTGAACCCGAGAAGAATAGGGGAACAACGACGGTTTCATTCGGTGGTTACCAAACTGCCGATTGAACCGTAGAATCAAACCTGAGAGATTAAACGGCAGTTTCATTCGGCGGCCATGGCCACAGATCAAACTATCGATTCACCAAAAGTGGTGAAACCAAAGGAGAAGCCAAGGGCATTCTCCATGGGCGGTCTTCGCGCTAAACCAAGCACACATTAGTGCATACACGGACGTTTCCGAACAATATCGAGAAATGAATTAGAAGACACACAAACACACAACAATATTCAACAACAAAGTGCAAGTGTGAATTGTGACACGTAAAGAGAATGCACACAAGATCAATGAGCATATATGCAAGCATGGCAAGTGAGTGTGTGCAACTAAATCTCTTCAAAGAAACTAAACACTTAAAGATATACCTTTAGAGTGCTTGTCACCTTGAGGTCTTGAAAGGGCCTTTGAACTTGATCCTCAATCACCTAAACTATCCTTAAAATTTCAACCCTAATATGTGGTTTGTCCACGAAATAAGCCAACCAATCAATGAGATCCTTACAAAAAGATACACACTCAAAGATATGACCAATTCATGATACACTCTCCAAGCTATCAACTTCTGTTCTACCCTCGGGCCAAGTGAATCACTTTGCCTACTTTCTATCTAAGACACTTCACTCATGTCTCTAGAAAGCAACTTCCTATCCAAGACGCTCATGTCTCTAGGAAGATTTTGTGCTTAGCTATATGGATCATAAAGATCCTAGTCAAGCTTCTCTAGCTCAACCATCCAGAGTATCACACTCCTAGCTAAGACTTTTGCTTAGTTATCCGGATCCTCTTGATCCTAACTAAGACTTCTTGCTTGGCTATCCGAAACACTTTCTTAGCCAAGTCTTCTTGCTCTAAACAAAGCTTCACTCATTTTGAAAGAGACTTCCACCTTTTGCAAGGCAAATGATCTAAATGATGCAAACACATGCAATATAGAATATATGATCAATACATCCCATGGAAACTAGACGTAGTCATATGAGCACACAAGTCAAAAATTGTCTAGTTACAAAACATGAATTGAAACCTAGAGCATGTGAAACACCTAACACATGTGATTCCTAGTTTCATTCACAAAGCTAACACTTGAATAAATCATATGCATGAAGCTCATATTCAAGATATTAGAAACATACACAAAAATCCTAGAGAAGTGAGATAATATCTACAAACTTCTTCTAGTAAACAATCAGAGCATGTATTCAAATATTCAATTAAGTGAATCCAATCAAAGCTCTAAAAACATACATACATGTGCTATTTTCGAATATGATCAATCAATGAAACATAGCACAACAAGGAATTATTTATCATTTGAATATCAATAATCAATGCTCAAATATTCTTAAATACAAAGCTAATCACAATACAACTCACAATCATGTGAAAACATAGGTTTAGAAAACCTAACTCACATTTGAGAATCTAATCATGATAAAATTAGCTTTCAATTTGAAGTCTACAAACCTAATAACACTTGATCAAGAACATGCACATATATAGGAAGAAAGCCCAAGGTAATTGAAAATCAATTAAGCTCAAGAACACAAAAGTTTGAACAATTACCTAGAACAAGTAGGTGCAGTCCGAAAATGGTGATGAACCAAATGAAAGCTTGATCAAATGACCTCAAGGTTTCCTAGGGTTTGTAGAGGACTCCAATACAAAGATTCTCCAACTTGAATCACTCAAATTGGATGAAAGATGAGAGAGATACAATGTTTTCAAGTTAGGAGAAAATCTAAAGAAAAAGAAAATACTGCACATAATTTTCTTCACATTTTTTTCACCATTATTTTGAATTGCCGTGAGAGAGGGAATATATTGAGAGAGAATGTGATCAGGTGAGGTAAGCTCACGTAAGAAAGCTCACAAATGACCAATAGGAAATAAGGCCAAGTCAACACATGCATTTAATTGATCATGACACACCAAGACTTTTGTGCAAGTAATGCACACAATAAAAACCCTTACTTCATGAAATGAAATCAGCTCTTGGCGAGAGCTGCACGGGGACAGAGAGCCATTTTTGTCTTGAGCATCACGCCTGACTCACGCGCCTTCCAAGGCGAAGGGGGCAAATGGCAAGTTGCCATCTTTTTCCCTTTTGCACCCTTTCGCGCACCTCTAACGTTCTTTGACCGTTCTCCGATCTCTGAACTCCGAATTCGAATCCATTTTCGGATTACGAACCGTAACTCCCTCACGGACATAGACATCAATAAAACTTTCATGAAAAAAATATGGAAATCGAAATGACGAAAACCATATATGATAAATGTACAGAAAGTTTCGTAACTTCCAACTCGGAACTCGAAAACAAATGAGTGAGTAATCGAAACGACCGAAACTCAACAAGGAATCATTTGAGAACATATTCAAGTCCAAAACACATACACACAAATAAATTAACACAAGATCACACAAGTATGCCATTTCTTAGACATAGTCTTAGAACATGCAATTTCACAATATTTGTCAATTTGAAACTAATGCATGTGCATATTTTATCAAGTGTGTGTGTTATATAAATGGTGTACAATTATGCAGGGACACAAATGAATGCCATGTGTGTGTGTGCCTTAAGGCCTTGCAAGAGGATAGAGGTCTAAGTATAAACTTGATGCTTTCTCCTCTTGAAGGCTTCACTTTGCTTGATATGTTGCCTAATTACCTTGAAGCTTGTTAAACCGTGAATTCTAGACAACTAATCAATACAAAGGAAATGTCGTTTTGATATAGAATAGTGCCAACACAACTCAAAATCCTAACAGTTGTGGCTTTCACAGCGGTACCCACAGTGGTCGAGCCTTGTTTTGACGAAACGATGTCGTTTCTTTTAGATCTACTATATAAACATTCTTATCTTCACCATTTTCGTCCAAAAGCTTATAATTTGAGTTTCTTGAAAGCTTGAGAGTGCCTTTCAAGAAAAGTTATCAAGATTTGATTTTTATCAACCAAAACTCAAATACCCCTCATCCATTCATGTTTCAAAGATCATCTAGCATCATCTAGGTTATATTCTTCATGGTTTTCTTAAACACACATGACTTGGTAAGTAGAACATCATCTTCATCTATTCTTATGTTCATGTTTAACAAGATATCTCCTTTATGACTTGACTAGTATCAAGATTAGATTGTTATCTATATGTTGAGATTTTTGTGTTGTGTGTTGGGCTTTGTTTGTGATAGTGACACGCTCGGGATGGTTCCCTAAAATATTTGTGAGCGTGCTTGTTTATCCACAAGTGCACGGATCGTTACAATCACGTAGTAGTAAGTACGGTTCGTTCCCACAAGGAGGTATGGTACCTTAAATCGGTTTTGGTCTTAGACGGTATATACTATATATACACTAATTACATACAAGAAAAGTAAATCACAATCGTCACAAGGGATTAACTAGCTAATTCACTAAGATTACACTAAGATGGCATTAATCGAATTACAACTAAGTTACACTAAATCCAACTACAACTAAGGGTTGTCGTTCCTCTAGGCAATTGACTAACTAATCACTAAGCTTACTAACTAGCTTAACTAATTACCAACTAATGCAATGGTTTATGCAAGAGTGATAATGAGAGTGAGTTGGTATGGGAATGAAATGGATATGTTAGGGAAATGATGTATCATACAAAATACCCAATTACTAGTTGATAACAATTAAGCAGTTCAATTATAAGTTAAACCAAATAAAGCAAGGTTTGCATTAATCAAGTAAATCCTATTTTGCAAGTTAACAATTGGATAATCAATTAACAAGCATACATCTATTAAAGCTCAAATCAAATAATAGATCCAACTAGTCTTATAGATAAGAATACATGAATACACCAAATTCTTAACATAAATGTTTAGTTACACATCAACAACAAACTAAAGGAAATAAGAGAAATAAAATAGACAACCCAATGATCTTAGTGAAGTCTTCAATCTAGCTCAACTCTCTTGATGTTCCCAAGCTCGAAATAGATGATAAACATGATGAAGGTTGACGAAATGATGAGGTTTCGGTTTGTTGATGATATAGGGATAATTTGAGTATTCATCTATAAAGGTGACATAATACTCATAACCACCCTTTGCTTTAACATTCATTGGTCCACAGATGTCTGAATGTATAAGCTCTAGTGGTTCCGTAGCTCTAAGCATTTTTCCAGTAAAAGGTCTCTTGGTCATTTTACCTGTTAAACAGGATTCGCAGACAAGTAAGGTGCCGACCTTTTAAGGGTATGCTTTTTACTAGTCTGTCTATCCTGTCAAGGTTGATATGGGCAAGTCTAAGATGCCATAGATACGTTTCATTATCTAGAGAAAATTTTTATCTTTTTGTTTTAGGTTTTTCAACTTTAAACATTTTAGCATTGAGCAGTGTTGTATGTATTAACGGTCTTAATACATACAAGTTGTTTTCAATTAAACCTAAACATATATTAATTCCATTTCTAGAAAAAAATAACTGATTTATTATTAAAAGAAACAAAATAAAATTGTTCCAACAACTTGGATACATAAATAAGGTTTCTAGTAAATCTAGGAATAAAATAGACATTATTCAAAATAATAAAACAACTTTTAAATTGGAGTATAACTACTCCCACTGCTATTACTGACATGACATTCCCCAACCCCACACGTATCGAGAAGGCCCCCTCCTCTAGCTTCATCTGAGAATCAGTCCAATGTAAAGAAGAACAAATATGGTTAGTTTGTATGTTTCTCAAGTTTGATTGGCTTATTTCGATGACAAAACACAATTGGGGTTTGAAATGTAAAGGGTAGCTTAGGTCTTGGTAATCAAGCTCAAAGGTCCTCTCAAGACCTCAAGTTGATAAGCACTCTTGTAAGTGCCTCATTTTTTATTGGCGTATTTCGTTGGCAAAATCACAATGGGGTTCTATATGTAAGGATAGCTTAGGATGGAAGAAAACCTCATTGCATGATCAAGAGCTTCAAGGAAGGTAGATTTCTTGACTTACTCTACTTTGAAGAGATGTAGTTGCACACACACACAACACTTGCATAACTCTTACTTGTATGTTGTGTGTGCAGTTTTTGTGCATCATTGGGTATTTAAATCTCTCTTCTTACATCTTGTGATTATAATGGCATATCTAGTTAGGCTTAGGATGCATTTCTTTTGACCCTTGCACTTTTGTTTGTGTGCTTAAGGGAGTGTGTGCGCTGGTCATGCGCTGGTCGTCACCAGCGCAAGCTGACCAGCGCAACTAGTCCAGTGGACTACCGCTGGTCGTGCGCTGGTCTGCACCGGTGCTCTCCTCCAGCGCAACTCCTCCAGTAGGTTGTCGCTGTTGGTGCGCTGGTCGTCACCAGCGCAAGCACCACCAGCGCATCTCGTCCAGAATGTTGCCGCTGGTCTTGCGCCCTTGAGGCGCGCCACTCGTCGAGCGCCCTTGCCAGTTAAAGGGCGTGCGCTGGTGAGTTGCGCTGGTGAGTTACGCTGGTCGTCCAGCGCTGAACCAGCGCAGCTGACGGGAATCTGAAGCGTTTTTTTTCAAAAACGATGTCACTTCACTTGGATCCCATTTATATATGTCTTGATAGTCTTGGCTCGGTTTCTAGAGCAAAAAACTACACTTTTGAGAGCATGGTTGAGTATCTTCAAGCCAAGGTATCAAGACTTCATCTTTAAGCTTCCAAATCACAAAACCCTTCATATTGCATCTTTCATTTATCATCTAGCATAATTCTAGGTTGATTTCATCTAGGGTTTTTAGTTTTGCTCACATGACTTGTATCTAGAACATCATTCTCATATCTATATGTTCTTGCTTTACAAGATAGCTTCTTTATCACTTGAATTGATTCAAGATTGCATCTTTATGACTTGACTTAGTTTCAAGATTGTTTTATTGTGGTTTGTGAGTTGTATTGTGATAGATAATGCATATAGGATTTTGGTTGCTTATTTAGTGTTGGTTTATGCATGTCATCTAGTAATATGATATCTAGGATTGTCTAACATGTTCATCCTTGCCTAGATAAGCTTAAAATGTCTAACCTTGCATTTTTAGCATCTTGAGTATTTCACATATTCACCTTAGGTTGTGCTATCTCTTCACTTTAGAGACAAGTCTTGTATTTACCTCTTAGGTAGTTTGCAAGCAAGGGACTAGAGTCACTATTAAAGGCCCGCGGGTAGCAAAGACGGATTAGTAAATTTAGGTGTGATGTGGTCAACCTAATTTGTAATCGTATTTGCAAATAGTGGATTCGAGGTTCTCGTGTGGCGCACATAACAGCCCGTGGTTTTTCCCCGTGTGGGTTTCCACGTAAATATTGTGTGTCCTCAAATTTCCGCACTTGTATGTTTTTTGTATATTGACTAGATTGGGGCTTTTTCGTAATTTGGACTAATCTCGAAAAATTGGGTAAAATTGTTTAAAATCTATTCACCCCCCCTCTAGATTACTTTAGGACACGTTTATTATTTATTTTCAACTCTAAAGGTATATCACTTGTACTTAGTTTTCATTGAAAAGACTTAGTTGCACACACACACTTCTCATACTTGCATATATGCTCATTGCTCTTGTGTGCATTCTCTTCACATTTCACACTTACACTTCCTTGTTGTATCTTGCTGTGTGTTAGTGTGTCTAGCTATTCGTTTCCCGAAGATTATTCGAAAACGTCCGCGCTTGCACGTTGGTGTGCTTAGTTTAGCGCGAGGATCACCTTCGGAGAATGCCATTGGCTTCTCCTTGGTTTCACCTTATGAGGTGAAATGGCGGTTGTGATCGGCAGCCTGGCCGCCGAATGGAACCACCGTTTGATTCCAGAAGTCTCTAGAATGATTCTACGGTTATGATCGGCTACCCCGACAGCCAATCGAAACCGCCGATGAGACTTGATTGATTTTAAAATATCTCGATCTCAAATTGGTGGTTGGCATCGGCGGCCATGAAACCGCCGAATGAAACCCTACCGTTGTTGATACATGACGTTCTTGGGTTCAATTCGGTGGTTTAATCGATGGTTTAATCAGCGGTTGGTGGTTGCCGAATGAAATCATCGATTGGCGTGTTTCAAGGGCAAACTTGTCTTTTCACCAAGCTTTTTATTGCCCTCTATAAATACACCATTATGTCAATCTATTTCATTTAGCTCTTTGAACATCAAAAACCCTAAAAAAGAAAGAGAGATTTTTGAGAGAAAAAGCACAAAGATTGCACCTTTGATTCTCCAAACTCATATCCATGTACATCAAACATCATCTAAACATAATCTAGGATGTATCTAAGCATGGGTCTTCTTCAATACACATAGTTTGGTAAGTTGAACACCATACTCATCCATTTTAGTGTTCTTACTTATCAATTAATCTCTTTTATTACTTGTATGCATTTAGATTAAATTCTATTTACAAGATTGAGATTATTGTGTTGTTTGATTGTGAGTTATATTTTGATAGTTATAACATCTAGAATTATTTTATCTTTGATAGCTATGTTGTATGCCATGTCATATAGCAATATTGATATCTAGGATTGTGATTATTGTCATCTTTCATCCTAGATAAGCATTTAGTGTAACCTAGCATTAATTGCATAATTGAATATCATGATATTCACTTAGGCTGTTGATCTCTTTAGTGTGAATTAAGTCTTGTGGCCGAAGGATCTTAGTCTGCAAGCAAATTGATCTAGGTTCTCTATTAAAGGCCCGTTGGGTAGTAGTGGTGGGTTAGTGACCGTGTAGGGTTTGACGTGGTCAACCTAGGTTGTAGACACCATTACAAATAGTGGATTCGGGATCGTGTGCGGCGCACATATTAGCCCGTGGTTTTTTCTTGTTAAAGGTTTTCCATGTAAAAATCAAATGTTATTTAATTTCCGTATTTTACACTTGATTGTTGTTTTGACTAGATGGGGTTTTTTTATTGAATATTGACTAATCAAGAAAAATTGGTAATATGACTTGATTAAAATCTATTCACCCCCCCTCCCCCCCTTCTAGATATAATTAGACATACCATAATTGTTTCATTTGGTATCAGAGCGGGTTCCTAGACATATTTAGGAGATTTGTGATTTTTGGTGTGTTTTGCAGTTTGTGTGATTTTTGATTATTCATACATTTGCATTCATTTTGTTTATTCATAAACACTATGAGTGGAAACAGTGGTGGAAACGAGGGTGCTTCGAGCATAAGGCCTCAATTGCTCACCAGGTTGAATTATGTCTCTTGGAAAGGCAAGATGGAGTCGTACATTTGCCAAATCCATGATAGGGCTTGAATGGCGGTTGAAGATGGCTACGCTTCACCGATGATGACTCCTATATGTGGAGGAGAGGTTGTACTCAAGCCTAAGGCCAATGGAATGCGCAAGAGTTTGAAGCATCTAAGTGAAATAGAAAGGCGATGCACGCCATCCTATATGCCATGGACAAGAATCAATACAAATTGGTTCAAAACACTAGGATCGCTAAGGAGGTGTGGGACATCCTAGAGACAGCACATGAGGGAACCAAATTGGTTAATGACTCTAAGCTTTAAGTTCTCTAAACTCAATTCGAAATGCTTAAGATGGAGGAGAACGAGTGCTTCAACGACTTTGAGATCAAGTTGATGGACATAGTCAATCAAAGTCATCAACTTGGTGACTCATATTTGGATAGGAGAATCAAGCCAAAAATTATGAGATCTCTCCCCGAAAGATTTGAGTCCAAGGTAACGGCTTTAGAGGAGAATAGTGGCTACAAGGATATGAAGCCGAGTAAGGTGATTGGGAGACTTCTAGCTTATGAGTCTAGGAAGGGTCTTACCTCCACACCTCCTAAAAAGCAAAAAGGAATCGATTTGAAGGCCTCCAAAGTTGAGAGGGAGGAAAATGATAACTCGGACGAAGACATGGCCTTGTTATTAAGAAGGTTCAAGAAGTTCATCAAGTTCGAAAATAAGGGCTTTATATCCAAAGGCAAAGACTTAAAGAAAAAAAAGCTCCATTCAAGAAGTTTAAGCCGAGGCAAGATAAGAGTGAAAAGAAAGGGATCCAAAGCTTTGAGTGTGGTGGCATAGGACACATCGCTCTCGATTGTGGAAATTTGAAGAACAAGTGGAAAGGGAAAGTGATGGCCACCACTTGGAGTGGAAGTGATGAGTCCGATGAGAGAGATGAATCTTCAGATGCTGAAGATGAAGTGGCAAACTTCATAGCTTTTGCCTCCTCCCACAAGAGCAAAGGTACTAGTGAAGAAGATGAGAAGAGTCAAGAGGAAAATGACTCAAGTGAAGATGACTCCTTATCTAACTCCACAAATGGAAATGTGGAGAAAATGGATGTTCATGACTATATAGTCAAGTTTGAGAGCTCAAGGGTGAAGAACAAGAGAGAAATTCAAAGGTTGAAAGATGAAAACCTTGAGCTATCAACCCAAGTTGACCACTTAAGTGAAGAAGTGGTGAGATCCATGAAGAATAAAGATAAGCTAAGGGATGAGTTATACTTATCTAAGAGGAGTGAAGAAGGGATGAAGAGGGAGCTTGAAGATGCTAGAGAGTTGATAACTAAGATGGCCTCTAGCACTAAAAAACTTGACCACATGTTAGATGTTGGGAAAAGGCCAAGTGACAAGAGGGGTCTTGGGTTTAAAGATGACAATGAGTCCTCCACTCCAAGCAAGACCGTATTTGTTAAGAGCATGAACATCAAGGAGTCTCATCCTCCTCAATTACCTAGAAAGAAAATTGACCTAGGAGAATGTTTAAGAAGTGCTCAAATGTAGGTGGCACCAAGAAGCCCACCTCAATCTCAACTTAGAAGAGCTCCTCAAGCTAACTTCCTTCAACCTAAAGTCCATCAAGGGAAGAGACCAATCATGCAAGCTCAACAGAGGAAGCAACCAAGTCTTGGTTAACAACAAAAATGGAGAGATCCATTCCAACAACTAAGACAACCACAAAGACATGGGAATGCCCCAATGCATACACAAGGTTATGGTATGATTTTCAACTTTATTCCTACATGTCATTTTTGTGGTATTGATGGTCACATTAGATCAAATTGCTTTTATTATATTAAAATGCGTAGAGTTGAAAGCATGATTGGAAAGAAAAAGGCTAAGGTCAAGATGCATGTTCCTAGGAAAAATAGAGCCAATTTGTATGATCCTAGGACATCTAGAGCTCATGTACCTATGACCACTAGGAAAGAAAGTGTTTCTCCTAGGTGGATTAGAAGAGATGAATTCTTTTGCTATGTTGCTCAAATTGCCTTGGAGGAAAACTTTTCTAATTTTTGGTACTTAGATAGTGGGTGCTCTAGGCACATGACGGGAAACAAGAGTTTCCTCGAGATTCTTGTCATGGAGGAAGGGGGATTTGTCACCTTTGGTGATAGGTCTAAAAAGAGAGTTGTAGGGAAAGGAACTATCTCCATTCTCGATTTACCCTCATTGTCCAATGCTTTATATGTTGATGGCTTGAAAGCCAATTTAATAAGCATTTCTCATCTTAGTGATAAAGGACTTTCCGTCTTGTTTAGTAATAATGATTGCTCAATCCTAAAGCCCAATGGACAAACCTTATTGAAAGGTAAGAGATCTAACGACAATTGCTATTGTCTTGAAGCTACAGATAAATGATGGACTTATAGTTGCAAGTGTTATCATTTGAGTTAAGCATAGTCTATCCTCGATAGTTTGGTGGTATTCATTTGTTAATCGATAGAGGATTTCATTTATAGATATGGACATCGTGGCTCCATTTATTAAATGAGAGTAGAATATCATCATATGGATGTTTTGAGGTATTAGATATTTAATCTTAACGTTAAGTTTTCGATAGAGTCTATTGAAACATGGCTTCTGGACAAGTCAAAATATTCAAGTTCAAAATGTGGTCATATGAGTAAATATGGTAACTTGGAGAGCTATATGCGGTCTATGAGCTCTTGGCAATTACTGATATTCTTCACGAGGATACACCATCTCCAATAAGATTGTCTAGGGTACGAATGAGAAATATTTACTTATTCTATCTTTATTTAAGAGTTCAATTTTAGCTCTTTAGTGGAATGAGTTAAAATTAATAGATCGGACCTAAGTGAATCATTTGTTGATTGTGATTAGGTTATGTCTATTAAAGCTTAAATTTAGATAGTCCGCCAAGATCCCCAATCCACACGAACTTGCATGGATCACTTGATATATTATACCGGACCAATTTATGGGTCCATCTAGAATTGTATTTAATATATTAAGAATATAATTTGCACATTATTTATTTAATGGGCTGATCAATTATATTAATATATCAATGAAAGGCATGTGGGCTTGTTTCTTTTAATAAGAATGGGTCTGGTTCACATGTGGGCTTTTTAATTAAATTATAATGGATTAAATAAAATAAGAAAATAATATTAGGCCCATGTATATGGTGTGGGCGGCAAGACTAGAATAATAGTCTAAAATATTATTTCATTTTTATTATTTGATTAAATGGAAATTAATTAATTGATTAATTAATTATTTAATTAAAAATCAAAATCTTTTTCTGACTAGGAAATATGTTTCTTAATAGTATACTATTATGGTAGTATAATAAATATAAAAGACTTTATTTGGTAAGTAGATAAAAAAGGGATTTATTTATCTAGTCTAGTCAAATTAGGAAGTTTTTGATATAGTCACAAATACACTAAAGAATTGGATTAGGGTTTGGAATTCTAAGGAAATCTACCTAGAGGTAGAGGAATTCGATCAGCCTAATTATGATATGCAAGTTGAATTCTAAGATATATATATTATATATGCAAGTTTAATTCGGGCAGCTATATATAATATATATGCAAGTTGAATTCACGTGCAAGATATATATAGCAATATATGCAAATTGATTTCATGCAGAGATATATATAAATAATATATTGTGCAAGTAAATAAGCACTAGATATATATATATTATATTATGCAAGGATATCGAAAGATACATATATATAATATATTGTGCAAGTAAACAGCACAAGAGATATATATAATATATATTGTGCAAGAATATTGCAATATATATAGATCATATATTCGGCAACCCTAAAGTTTTTTTAAAAAACTAGAGATTTAGTTTTCTATTGCTTGAAAAATAAAAGCTATATCTTAAGACTAAGTGTGATTTCGGCCAAGAGAGAAAAGTAGGAAGAATTGTTCTTATTTCGATAGTGCACTAATAGCTTATACATCAATCGGCTTTGTGCACAATTTCGAATATGGTTCACGTGAGTTTCGATCATTAGATTGAGAATTCAAAAGTGACCGGAACATTCTTCATTGTCTCTTGGAAGTTTTGTGACTAACGAAAAAGAAAAGATTTTGTTATCCATCCTCAGGTACACAATTCAAATAGAAAGGGAGACCACGCTCCTAGGTGATTCACGTTCGTGATTGGATTGGAAGATCTTACGGATTACCATCGACGCAAGTCAATCGGATGACGCGACAAAATGTATTCTACTTTTTAGTTTATATATATGTTTAATTAATTTAAGGGTTAAGGTTCATAATATGGAAAAATTTTAAAATATACTAAAACTGATTTTAGTCTCGCTTCCGCTGCGTGCACCCGTTTTTCCCTACAATTGGTATCAGAGCCTTGGTTGTACCATTTGATTAATTAACGTATATATACGTGAATCTATTTCTTTTTATTGTGATTATGCATGTTTTAGAAAGAGATGGCACTCTAGGTATTCTCATATATAATTACATGTTGAATGTATGGATTTATATATGTTGTTATAAAGTGAATTGTTGTTGCTCGATTTTGGTCCTAGAATTTCAATGTATTTTTGTTTCGGAATTGTAACAAGAAGGGTGGCCTATTATCGTCACAAGTTCCTTCTTGATAGTTACTTAAATTTTTTTTATTGTAATTAAATAGTGCAGTTTTTTATTTATTAAAATATACTGCAGTATTTTTTATTTTATTAGTGCAGTTTTTTTTTTTGTATTAAATACTGCAGTGATTAAAAAAAAAAAAAAAACTGCAGTATTTTATTGTTTAAATAATGTTGTAATACGTTCAAGCATCGAAGATTCGAAGACTTGAAGAATTGGAAGCAATTGGAACAAGTTTGGGACCGTGCGCACCGTAGCAACATGCATGCGCGCAAGATTGCACACAGCTGTGCATGTTGGACTGTGGGCTGCGCACGGCAGCCCCATGAAGTGCCATGGGCTGCGCATGGCAGCCCTTGTTGGGGTTGTGGAGTGCGCATGCCCATAGGGGCAGCCGTGGGTCGTACAAGTGATCGGTGGCCGCTTGAAGACTTGTTTGCCAAGAAAGGAGTTTTTTGTATTCCAAACAAATGTAATTTACTTGTTTTTCTAGGATGGATCAAAATTGTGGCTATTTATTTTGCGTAAATATTACAATATTTGTTATTGTTTGATGACATGTCATATAGAATAGGAGTGCCACTCATATATCTCTTTTGGTATGAACATGCATTGAATGATTTAGGTATCTAAATTGGCATCTAGATAACTTGGTAAATCATTCTATGGGATTTAATCACACACCTTAAATAATTGAGTGGGAGAAGGTGTTTTGCAACACCTATGGCCTCCAAGGTCAGTTAAGCTTTATTATTTATTGGTAATCCCCCCAAGGGGCGTCCATGAATGGAATTTAGCAACATACTTCCTTACAGGGATAGACTAGACAATTGACTCAAACGAGATCTACTCCCCAAGGAGGGATTTTCGTGAGAGAAAATATTGAGGGTCGATATCTTGGTAACACACTCAATGTAATTTTATTGATATCCTCCCAAGAGTTCTTGTCAATAAAATCACAAGGCTAAAATTAAAAATGTTGGTTGTTATGTTAACAATTAGGTGAGACCTAGTCTAACTAGTAAATGGTGCGAACTCCCAAAGGAGACGTAACATTTATGGGTGTTGGATCACCGTTGAATTTTTACGATTGAATTATTCATTAATTCAAGATAAATATTCGAAAGTGCTTTATCATGATTATTTACTCATATATGTTTTTGTTTTTATTCAGAAATCATGATCCCATCCCTAATCAACATCTTAAAAGATAATACTTTAACTAGAGATAATTATGTCACATGGAAAAGGAAAATTGGGTTGTTGCTGTAAGCTGAAAAACATAAGTTTGTTCTGACTACTCCTAAAAACCACCTGCTCCCACTAATGAATCTAATGTGATGCAAAGAGACGAGTATGAGCAGTGGAAGACCTCGAATGAGATGACCAAATGGCTACCATCTCTGACGTGTTGCAACAGCAGCATGAAGGAATGAGGTCTGCTGCTGATATGATGATGTCTCTAGAAGAGATTCATATGGTTGGTAAAGTTGCTACTGTTAAGACCCGTCAGAAGGTCAAGGGATAACAGAAGAAAAAGCAACTTGAGCCTACCAAGAAGGAGACTAAGAAAGTAACCAAGATCAAAATGAAGTGCTTCTTTTGTGGTGAAAAGAGACATTGGAAAAGTAATTGCCCAAAGTCTCAGAATAAGAAGGAACAAGGTAATGGGAATTATCTTGAAACATGTTTACTGGTAGATTCTACAGATTCTTGGATCGTAGACTCAGTAGCCAATAATCATGTTTGTTATTCCTTATGGGGGTTTCAAGAAAGGAGAAGGCTGAATAAGAATGAAATCAACTTGCGTTTAGGCAACGGAGCGTTGGTGTCTACTAGTGCAGTGGGAGATATTAGAGTTAATCTAGATTCTAGTAGGAATTTAGATTTGATAGACATTTATTATGTACCTCAACTCAAGAGAAATTTAATTTCAGTTTCTTGTTTAAATAAATTTGAATATTCAGTTACTTTTAATAAATTTTTTATTATTAGTAAAGATGACAAATTTGTTTGTAAAGGTACATTGGAAAATGGTCTATTCTATTTACATAGAAATATCTCTCACTTGTTAGACACAGAATTAACGCAACCTAACCATAAAATAGTAAAAATTATCATAAGATGAAACCTACCTATGCCATTTGCGCCTAGGTCATATTAACCTTAATAGGATTAAAAGATTGGTTAGTGATGGACCTTTAAGTGACTTAAAGGTTGATGATCTACCAACTTGTGAATCCTGTTTGGAAGGTAAAATGACCAAAAGGGCGTTCAGGACCAAAGGCACAAGAGCCACTGAATGTTTAGGATTAATGCATACTGATGTATGTGGTCCTATGAGCATTCAAGCTACAGATGGATATGAGTACTTCATCACTTTCACAGATGATTACTCGAGATTTGGCTATGTATATCTCATGAGACATAAGTCTGATGCTTTTGACATGTTCAAAGCATTTAAAGCTGAAGTGGAAAATTAGCTAGATAAACATATAAAAATCTTGAGATCTGATCGTGGTGGAGAATATCTATCTGGTGAGTTTCAGCAATATCTTGTTGATAATGGAATTATTTCTCAGTTTTCTACACCAGGTACACATCAACAGAATGGGGTGGCAGAAAGGAGAAATAGAACTCTTTTGAATATGGTTAGGTCTATGTTGAGTTATTCAACACTTCCTATTTCTTTTTGGGGATATGCTTTACAAACTGCAATATACATTCTAAACGATGTACCATCTAAGTCGGTTCCTCAAACACCGCATGAGTTGTGGATTGGGCGAAAGCCTAGTTTACAACACTTAAGGATATTTGGTTGTTCTGTGTATGTGTTAAAAGGAAAGACAGAAAAGATGGAGTCCCGTTCGGAAACATGCATATTTGTGGGGTATCCAAAAGAAACTAAGGTGACGTTTGGTTATATGGCGGAATGGGAATGGGAATGGGAATGGAATGGAAAGCTGATTTCTTTGTTTGGTTGAGACTTTAGAATTAGCATCTGAATCAGTATTATTTTGTTTGGTTAACAACTGAATGGAATGGAATTAAACTGTATTTTGACCAAAATACCCCTAATTACAAAACAATTATAATAACATGATATATTATGGATAATAATAATAAAATATGAAAGTATATAATATATATATATATAAATTAATGTAATTAATAATAAAATTTATATTTTCAATTAAAAAAAATGTATATGAAATTTTTATACTCTATAAAAATAAACTTTTGTGCCACTTTAGACTTATGGACAAAATCTTCACTAGACAATTTTCATACATACTGACATCTATGTAACAAAGCACCAAAAATGATGACTAGCATGTTCAATTGTTCATTAAGGTGATGAAGATCGCGTAATGTAATCTACTTCAATAATGCATTTCGGTTCCAAAATTGAATCACAGTAACTGAATATCACCACACCAACCTCCGAAAATAAGAGGGCATTTAACAGGCTCGCGAACACAATATTTGTTCAACTCTTGAGCCACTTCAGCAACCTCATTGTGTTCTTCGTTTGTCAATGAAACTCCTCTATCCATTCCAGTCACCTGATCTATAGTTACACTTCAGCTTTTATAATTCAAACAATATAAACCAAACCAGTATCATCTAATTTTTCCACATTTCAGACCCTTCAAAAAAAAAAAAAAAATCTAACCATCAACGACTCAAAACCTTTTCTCTTCAACTTGAAGGCCAAGGATTAAAGCTCTCACCAACATTTGATTAATACACCTCACTAATAATATATTTAATTACTCGATCAATGCTCTTTTCTTTATTTATAATACAAGTAATTTCTCTATTTCTTATTTGGGTAATTCTCTAATGCAAACAATTTTAAATCTACATTATTCATATATTGATAAAAGTTAATGAGATATTTTTGTGTAAATGTTAAGACAATTGAAATATGCTTGGGAAATCAATTTGAATATTTTTGGAAACATAAAGTATTACATAAAAAGTTCTTACAAAAGTTGTTTGCAAACCCAGAGCAAGAAATAAACCATGTTCCACCATCCTCGTAATAATCCATATATCATCAACAGAGATCATTTACCATAACTAATAACATTAGCCATATCAATAACATAGACATATACCTTTAGCCCCATATTATGTACGACAATCATAAATACTATAAAGTTCCAAAAAAAAAGGCATAAGTTATGGTAAACAAAAAAGTATTTACTAACCACCTAAATGGTTCCGGCAAGTATTCCTTTAGCCCAATCATCTTTCAGCTCATCAGGAAGGCTAAAGAAATAAGAGACCAAAGCATTATCCTGCACAATAAGTCGATAAACTTTGTGGCGCTCCATGATGGTAAGTGTTGTGGTCCTTGACAACTCCTCACCAAGTTGCATGTGTTTATCATTCAAATCTTCACCAATAGCCTTACTTAAACGAGCAGAAGACTTTTCAATAACCGCAGCAAGAGTCATGGTTGACTCTGTAAGTGCCACAGCAAGATCTCCAGAGCTTTTACCTTTTCTTTGTTTCTTAGATGTACTAGAGCTCTCAGTTTGGCTTTGACTCCTCTTGGATGCTTTAGAAACAAACTGAATATCCACATTGTTATCACTTGCATTGTTGACATCCTCGGTACTAGCATAATCATCCGGATTGTAGTCTCCTCCTTCATTTTGAAGTTGCTCTTCTACATCAGCTGGTGTTTCAGCATGTTGTCCAGTTGCACGATCTTTACCAAAAATCATGGATAGCTCATCATAGTAAGGAAATGACTTCAACTTGAAAGGTGCAGCCTCCTTATGACTCTGTGTATCAACCACTAAATAAGTCAATGAGTTTTAAATAAAAATAAAAAAAATATTTTCTTCAAATTTAAATTCATACTAACCTGAATATATGCATCCCATACAGGTTTTTCTGCAGTTACTGTCTTCCTCTCTGTATCCCATCCAAAACCGCTACAGTTGGGACCAGTTAACATGTCATGAACAATCTGAAAATTAGTTTTCAAAGTCTTCATGCGTGACTCAATGTGAGGTTTAGCTAGCAAATCACATCCATATAGCTTTTCATGCAATTTTTTCTCTAGTTCTTTCAAATGTCCAGGTTTAAAGCTTCCTTCAGCCTTGAACCTTCCATCATTGTTGAGCTCCAGTAATGACTCAATCAATTTGTTATCCTCTTCTTCAGTCCAAAACCTTTTGTTTTGACCGGGACCTTTAGTTTTCGAAGTATCCATCTTACTAATAATAAATCAAAATAAAAACAATTAAAAAAACAAATAATAGAATTAAATAGTACATTAGATAAAGTGTCGATTACAACCAAATACAACCAAAGTGTCAATTAAAATCAAACATAAACAAAAAATAAAATAGTAGCAATACAACCAAATACAACCAAAGTGTCAATTACAACCAAATAAAATAACAACCAAACATAAACACAAAATAATATAGTAGTAATACAACATTAACTACGATGTCTCCACTCATTATACATGTGCCCGGCTAAGGTCATTCTCATAGCACTCCACTCATCGGAAGGTTCAACACTTGTTATTGATTCATTGGCTTCATCATCATCACTCTCTTCCAAAATTACATCACTCCCATCATCAGGCATTTCTCTCCTAATAAAATTGTGTAATAAGCAACAAGCCATAATGATTCGATTTTGAATCTTTATGGGATAAAAAGAAGGACTTCTAAGAATTGCCCAATGATTCTTAATCACACCAAAGCATCTCTCAATCACATTTCTAGCAGATGAGTGTTTCATATTATAAAATTCTTCTGGACTATTTGGTTGCCTCCCATTTCTCCATTCACTAAGATGATACCTTTGGCCACGAAAGGGAGCAAGAAATCCTGTGCAATTGGTATACCCAACATCTACAAGGTAATAGTAACCTAGAAAGATTGCAAATTTATTTAAATATTATTTTCATTTAATTATTAAATCTCATAAACTTGCAAATGTGCATAATACTTATCAGTAAATATCAAATTATACCATGTGGAACACGTAAACCGTTTGTCCTACGTATAGCATCACGTAGGACTCTACCATCAGCAGCAGAGCCTTCCCATCCAGGCAATACATATATGAATTGCATATCTTGAGAACAAACTCCTAAGACATTTGTCGATATATCACCCTTTCAATTGCGATATTTAGGTTTCTCTGACATAGGCACTCTGACCTTAACATGAGTTCCATCTAATGCTCCTAAGCAATTCTAAGATATTATAATAAAATGTGTTACCACTAATATAATGAGATAAGTTTTAATGAAAATTTTACCCAAAATTTTTTTACCTTAAACCACTTCCATCTCTCATCAGTGGAATTCTCAGGAATAGGTTCAGGTCGTTTCAATAACTCCCCATGCAATCGAATGACCGAATGCAAAACATTGTGAAAGTACTTACTAACGGTCTCTCCAGATCTCATAAATTGAAATTTAATGACTCTGTTCTTAACATGATGGGCTAAAATATGCAAAAACATAGCCACTTGTTCATCTATTTGCAAATATCTAGATGCTTTTAGCCCACCTCTAGTCTCAAGCATCGTACATAAATTAGTAAAAGCTAGTCTATTGACTCTCAACTGATCTACACAAGTTCCATCACTCTTATAAACCAATTCATGCACAATTTGCCTATTGACAACTATATCAATCACATACAAATGTCTTCTTAAAGATTTGGATTGAATGTCATGCATTGTAATTTTTTCTAACAATTCACGAAAACGTTGTACTACATGCATGACATTCAACCAATGCATGAAGAGAGACAAAATCTTCTTCTTTCTCAATGTTTGTCTTTGGGGCAAACTTAGACGAGCCATTGTTCCTACAATTATAAAGACCAAACCATTAAAATCTAATGAAAATTTAACTAACAATTTTTAAAGATAAAATAATATGAAAAAAAAAATAAAGAAAGAGGAGGTGGACAATGTGAATGATGACATACAAATATAACTAAACAAAGAAGTTGAAGGAGATGAAACTGCAATTTGTGAAAGAGGAAAAGACTACCGTGAAGGGAAAATGGGAGAGAAGAAAAGTTTATTTCAAAAAATAAAAATAAAAATAAATAACTAGTGCAATCCAAAAAAATCCAATAATCGATGCAATACCAAATATATGATTGTATTACTTTATCTAATCCAATCCTATCTTAGTGCAATCTTATAAAAACTCTAATTTTTAGCCCTTTTTTATTTGCAAAATGGCCACTTATTTATAAATGATGGGATCATGTTACAAACTGATGATCATTTTTTATAAAATTACACATGCTGTCATAGTTTAGCTTTTACTGGTGATGTGTCTTTTGGAGCAGTGCTCTTACATGTCCAATACAAACAAGATAATGCAGTACTTTAAACACATGCAATTATGCAATATTCATGGTTAATAACTTAATATATTTTTTTTCAAGAAACATATACACCAACATCATCTAAGTTTACTTTAAACCAGAAGAAATTTACAGTAGACTGTATTAGAAGCTAGTGATTAGATTTTCTAGATCCCTCAAGAAATTAAAAGTGAAGAACTAGATAGATCACATGAGAAATAATGGTAAGATCATTAAAGCTTAGAAAATCTAATTAAACAAAACTGCAGACATAATCTTGGAGAGGGATTTCTAAAAAATCATAAACATGTTTAACAACAAAGGGGAAACTTAAAATAAATAAATAAATAAATAAATAAAGCTATTTGGGATTTTGGTTTTTAACAGATATAAATTAATTACACTATGATTAATTCCTTCATTGACTTGGTCAATTGATATAGATCAGAAGCCAACTCCTAAAAAGACTATAACAAGCTCATAGTATTTAAATTGTAAGCTTAGTCATTAGTCACCTGTGTCCCAAATTGTAAGCTTCAGTCTTTTCCAATTAACTGTGAATAATTTGATCTTGAAATCCACACCTGAACACAAATGGAATAGCAGCCAAACCTCAGCATCATACAGTGCAACTACAAGCATAGTGAATCAAGATTACTCTTAAATATCACACTGTGATTTCATCTGCACAACATATGAATTAAAAATAAAACATTAACAATCAACTAATTTATTTCCAAGGCCTATCATTGGCTTGAATTGAAGCATACAGAGGTCATACAAAGATGGTTTTCCAAATGCATCATAACATTCAAGTCCATGTTGCCTGACTTTTATGGTGAAACGATGGCTATGTGTAGGTTGCTCTGTTTTAACTTTCCACACAAACAACAAACAGTACCAGGAGTGTGAAAACTTGCTTTGGAGATCTCCAAAACAAGTTCCATCTCCAAAAACAAGAATCAGTTGCAAGTGTAACGTAGAACACAACAGAGGTATTGATTGAGAACAAAAACATGCACAAAGTCTTTGATAATTACATTATACTTATAATCCTAAACTACTATGGTAGAAGATAAATGATTGATCCATGAGGTCATTACATTCCAAACACTACAAAAGAGCATCTCTTCTTAGGCGGGTCAATGCAACAAAATCCCCTGCCCAACTGAAGTAAGATACTCCTCTCACTACCATCTATGACAAGAATACATATCACAATTTGCAATTCGCCCAACAACTACCATTGAAACGGATTTTGAGTGCATATAAATTATTAAATACCAAATAACATTGCTGATACCAAAAGCATCTGCCAGATTACTGAAAACAAGTTCTGGATGATTGATGAAAATAGGAATTCAACATCAAGTATTGGGGTATCAATGTTGTTTTATTTCTTCAATTTATAATGGAAGCACTTGGCAAGCCACGAAGTCCTAAAATTTCCTTCTAGCAACTTTACAGACACTTGGCAAAAAAGCTCATCATGCAATAGCACATAAATATTGTAAGCATACGAACAAAAACTTTATCAACATGATTACTGAAAAGTGAAAACTGAACTTCAAAGTTCAATGTACTAGGAATCGTCACCCATAATAAACCCATCAGCCAATCACAAACACAATCAAGCATCCAAGTATAACCAAAAAAACTTGCTGCTACACCTGCATCTGCATGTTCTACTCAAATGAAGGCCAGAGTGAAGGCTCGAAACCAAGCTCTGACCCATCATTCATTCATTCGCAAACGCACAAACAGAGACAAAAATGAGCAAATGCGACGGAAATAAAAACAAGAAATTAAAACCCAAGCATGAGCAACAAAGACAAACAACAACCAGCCAGGGAAAGACTAGAGCCGCACAAATAGAAAATACCATGTGTGAGATATTATAGAACCCATATGTGAGACAATAAACCAAGCCCTAATTCGAAATCCCTGAAATTTTCTTGTAACTTTCTTAAGAAAATACCATAAATTAAGAGAACGAAAAGAAGAGATGAAAACAAAACAATACCTGATCAAGAAGAGTAGTCTAGGATGGAAAGAAATCTCGGTGCTTAGCAATGGAGGAGGCCACAACTTGAAAAGCCCTAATTTGTAAACTTATATAGCAGAGGGTCATTTTTGGAAATGAAAATGTTAAGCGGAATTGGAATGGCCTTTCCATTGGGTTGTTGATGGAAAGCTCATTCCACCATTTTGGTGGAAACCCAATTCCATTGGAATCCTCTTTCCATTGAATTTTTGCAAACCAAACATTTGGAATGGAATGGTTTCCATTCCTTTCCTTTCCATTCCAGTGAACCAAACACAGCCTAAGGGATATTTGAGATGAGATGAATTTGAGATGAGTCTTGTTGGTGAGCTAAGTTACTTCCTAGGTTTGCAAATTAGGCAATTAGATGATGTGATCTTCATTACCTAAGCCAAATATGCCAAAAACCTAGTGAAGACGTTTGGTTTAGAAAATGCCAAACATTGTGATACACCCATGAGTACCACTTTGAAGCTAAGCAAGGATGCTAGTGGTAAAAGTGTGGAACAAGCGTTATATCGTGGCATGATAAGAAGCCTGCTCTATTTGACCGCAAGTAGGCCCGATATCTCTTTTAGTGTGGGTGTGTGTGCTAGGTACCAAGCGGATCCTAAGGAGTCCCATCTCTCTTCCGTAAAGAGAATCATTCGCTATATGAATGGGGCATCCAACTATGGGATTTGGTACTCTTTTGACACTAATGCTAGTCTTGTAGGCTTTAGTGATGCGGATTGGGCAGGAAATTGCGATGATAGGAAGAGCACATCGGGCGGTTGCTTCTTTCTAGGCAACAACTTGGTGTCTTAGTTTTGCAAGAAGCAAAACTCGATTTCCTTATCCACGGCCGAGGCCGAGTACATAGCCGCGGGGAGTGGATGCACACAACTCCTATGGATGAAGCAAATGCTAGTAGACTACGGATTCAACCAAGGTACTCTCACTCTCTTTTGTGATAACATGAGTGCCATTAATATTTCCAAGAATTCGGTACAACATTCTAGAACTAAGCATATTGACATCCGCCATCATTTCATTAGAGAGCTTGTTGAAAATAAATGCATAGTACTTGAACATGTAGGTACTAATGATCAACTTGCGGACCTATTTACTAAACCCTTAGATGCTACTCGATTTAAAACACTAAGTAGATCTATTGGGATATGTCTTGTGGAGTGATGTGATTTGTTTTCTGACCCCATATGGGAAACTCAAGCAAAGAGAGCTATTTTGCATTCTTGTTACTTGCAAAAAATTTGAAATATCTTATGCTTCTTTTTTTAATTGCTTGAGTAAGCTTGGTTGCACATATGTATATATGTTTTTCAATTCAATAAGTGTGAGCCTTGCTTGTTTACAATCCATGTCATATTTATGTTCAAACATGCCTTTTTGGACTAGGAGATCTACATAGGAAGTATGATTTGAATGACCTATAGTTATCTCCATGACATGATGATTCTTTTATAACATGCTAATGTCAAATGAAAAAGCATGAAATTCATATAACATGCTCAGATGAAAAAAGCATGAATTGATGATTGCGTTCTTAAAATGCAAAACTTGTGTGAAAAAGACTTATGAGACTCAAAATGAATAAAAGGATCTTGTATCCATTCAAAGGATCTAAACATCCAAATGTCTCTCTTTCTTTATTAGTTGAACATGGCTACTATCATATGGATATCTTATCCGAAAAAATCAAATAGGGTGCAAAGTCGCTCATGCCATGTTTCGCTTATAAAGTTGGATATAGTTGCTCTTTAATTAAAATCAATGAAATCTCTATATCCTTGCTTCTCTCATGACAATGGTGAAATTGGTTTGAATTCTTATTAGAAACCTTTGTCATTTGCTTTGCCAAATACCATTGTATTTTGGACTTGAATGCTACATGTCTTGTATACAAAGCATCTTTGATTCACACATTTTTTCTTTTAAATAAATCTCCTTGTTTCTCTTCAATTAATTGAGATGCATAAAGTGACTTATATTGATTATGCAAATATCTTGTATGCTACTATCTCTCTTTGATATGAGTGACCCGGTTGGGGACTACTCCTTTGCCTATATCATGACAAAAAGGGGGAGTAGAATGTGGTAAGGGGAGTTGCAAATTGTAGTGGCAATTGTGCATGTTAGGGAGAATACATATTGAGGGGGAGCATTGCATATGCATATACAACCATTACATGATGTTGTGCTTAATTTCTATAATGCAAATGCTTGCTTGTTTTATCTCACATGATTAATCTCACATGTACTTGTATTGGAATGTTTAGAAACTTTGTTTTGAAGGATTGATTGTTCTACAAGAGATTGAAGACTTGAAGATTTTTTTCTTTTGATTATCTCTTTGTAATGTAGAAAATCCCTTTAGTTTCTATTTTTTGTTGTGAGGATCAATGTGAGTGGTGGTTTTGTCACGAAATAGCCAAATGGGGAGATTGTAAGGTTCCTGTTTATTGATTGGCTTATTTCGTGGACAAACCACATGTTGGGGTTTATTGTGTAAGGGTAGTTTAAGTGAGTGAGGTTAAAGCTCAAAGGCCCTTTCCAACCTCAAGGGACAAGCACGCCAAAGGTATAATTTATAGTGCTTAGTTTTTCTTTGAAGAGATTTAGTTAGCACACACACACACTTAGCATACTTGTACTTGTGTGCATTCTCTTCACATGACATTTCACACTTGCACTTTTTTGTTATATTTTTTATGTGTGGATTTGTCCATAGATGAGTTCTGAGCGATTCGGAGACTTTTCTATATGTTTCGGATGATTTTCGAGACATTTGGGACATTCCGTGTTTTTATCGAAAATCGAATTTTAATTCCGAGCTTAAATTGAAAAGTTATATAATTTTCTATATTTATGATTAAATCCGGGTCAATATTCCGAATACGAAATTGTATTCCAAGGTTCGAGGTCAACTGGATTGAAGAAGGCTCGGGTCCGAAGTCAGCTTAGTGTGGCATGATAGCCACACCTAGCTGCCTTGCAAGGGGTGGCGTGCTGCCGTGCTCCCCACGGGCTCCCCACGCCCAAAAACACTCTCTGCCCGCGTTGGTGCCACGGGGAGACACACGGCCACTTTAATTTTTTTTTAACTATTTTGTTTTGTTCCTCTTTCTCTGATTGTGTGTTTATATATATATATATATATATTTATTTATTCACGTGCATCACCTAAGTCTCTTGACTTTTGCATATTTTATATATATATATATATATATATATATATATATATATATATATATATATATATATTAACGTTTTATATATTTATTTAATAAAATGATGGCGTTTTTTTTTTTCTTTTTTGTTTCATGACCTGATTCATAGCTTTATATATATATATATTTTCTTCTTCATGTTTTTTGGTCATACACACTTTGAGAGAGCAAAAATATCTTCAAGAGAAAAACCCCCAAGAACCTTTCTTTAACTCTCAAAACCCATTTTCATATGCATCAAAATATCATCTAAGCATTTTCTAGCATAGTTAGGATGTTTACTTGCATGGGTCTTGGTCAACACACTTCCCTCGGTATGTTCTTCACTATTATCATTTATAATTAGTGTTTTATTTATCAATGCATCTATTTTATTATTTGCTTGTTCTTAGATTAAAATCTAAATATTCAAAATAGAGATTGTTGTGTCTGACATGATTGAGTGTTGTATTGTGATAGCTAATTAGCTTTTTGTTTAATCTTGATTAGCTAAACTATTTGACATGTCATTTAGTTTTAATATCTAGGATTGTTCTAATTGCAAATTCATCATCTTAGATAAGCATATAGGGTTTCCCTTGTTCTATGTTGCATTTGGATATTCATATATTCACTTAGGGTGTTAATCTCTTCATTGAGAACATAAGTCTTGTGTGTAGCATTCGGGATTAGGTTGCTTAGATCGCAAGCATTCGAACTAGGTTCACTCATACCGGGATTAGGTAGGTGTGTGATTACTTCCGGGATTAGGTTGTAATTTTCATCACTTAGTGGATTCGAGGTTCGGGTGTGGCTCACTTATTAGCCCGTGGTTTTTCCAGTGAGGGTTTCCACGTAAAAATCAAGTGTTATTTAATTTCCGCATTTTATACTTGATTTATTGTTTTATCTAGTTAGGGGTAATTTCGTAATATTGTCTTAACACGAAAAATTGGGTAATAAGTTTAAAATCTATTCACCCCCTCCCCCTCTAGATAGTTTTATACACACCGTGCTATAATTTGTTTCACTAATCACCAAAACCCTAGCCACCCACAAACACCACCACCCCCACTGTCAACCACCCACAATCCACCATAGTCAGCGTTTTTTGTTCGTTCTCTTCTCTGGTCTTCTTCCCCAGCGACCCTGAACCTAAACCCGCCACCAATCACCCAGAAACCTCCTTACAGACGCCACCAAACCCCACCCACAAACCGCCAACGAAACCGCCTATTATCCCCAACTGAAATCGCCAACGAAACCCCACCGAAACTGCCACTGAAACCACCACAAACCGTAACCAAAACCAAATCGAAACCAAATCGACCCAAAAACAAATTGAAACCTAATCTTGGGGGTTTTGTGTGAGAGAGATGATGGTTTGCTGTATGAGAGATGGTGATTTTTTTTTGTTTGTGAATCAGGTGTGATGGCGATTTGGTGGTGGTGGTGTGGATTTGGTTTTATATCTCCACCAGATTCTTTTTAAAATTTAAAATCTTGATTTTTTATTTCCCTTTTAAAAAAATATATATATATAGTAAAATTTAATTTTTTAAATATTTAGTAAAATTTAAAATTTTAATGATAAGGGTATTTCTGTATTTCTGTTCACTGTGCATGTCAGGTACTAAACTTTTTTAACAGCTGATAGACGGCAGGGGGGAAAATGAGGGTTTCTGAAAATAGAGGGGGTAAAACGATATTGATTGAAATGGTCAGGGGGGAAATTAATAATATCCCTATATATAATATATTGTGCAAGTAAACAGCACAAGAGATATATATAATATATATTGTGCAAGAATATTGCAATATATATAGATCATATATTCGGTAACCCTAAAGTTTTTTTAAAAAACTAGAGATTTATTTTTCTATTGTTGAAAAATAAAAGTTATCTCTTAAGACTAAGTGTGATTTCGGCCAAGAGAGAAAAGTAGGAAGAATTGTTCTTATTTCGATAGTGCACTAGTAGCTTATACATCAATAGGCTTTGTGCACAATTTCGAATATGGTTCATGCGAGTTTCGATCATTAGATTGAGAATTCAAAAGTGACCGGAACATTCTTCATTGTCTCTTGGAAGTTTTGTGAATAACGAAAAAGAAAAGATTTTGTTATCCATCCTCAGGTATACAATTCAAATAGAAAGGGAGACCACGCTCCTAGGTGATTCACGTTCGTGATTGGATTGGAAGATCTTGCGGATTACCATCGACGCAAGTCAATCAGATGACGCGACAAAAGGTATTCTACTTTTTAGTATATATATATGTTTAATTAATTTAAGGGTTAAGGTTCATAATATGGAAAAATTTTAAAATATACTAAAACCGATTTTAGTCTCGCTTCCGCTGCGTGCACCCGTTTTTCCCTACAAGCATCTCTCCACCAAGAAGCCCCTAGAGCTTCTCCACCAAGAAGCCCCTAGAGCTTCTCCACATGGATCTTATGGTTCCCATGCATACCGAGAGTTTAGGTGGAAAGAGATACATTTTTGTTTGTGTAGATGATTTCTCTAGGTACACATGGACATATTTTCTTAGAGAAAAATCCGAAATTTTTGACAAGTTTAAAATGCTTTGCACAAAAATTCATGAAACAAATATTGCACGGTGTGTAAAATACTATCTAGAGGGGGGGGGGGGGGGGGGGGGGGGGGGGGGGGGGGGGGGGGGGGGGGGGGGTTGAGGACGGGGGTGTGGTGAATAGATTTTAAACGTATTACCCAATTTTTCGTGTGAAGTCAATATTATGAAAATACCCCTAATTAGATAAAACAATAAATCAAGTATAAAATGCGGAAATTAAATAACACTTGATTTTTTACGTGGAAACCCTCACGAGCTAATAAGTGAGCCACACCCGAACCTCGAATCCACTAAGTGATGAAAATAACAACCTAATCCCGGAAGTAATCACACACCTACCTAATTCCGGTATAAGTGAACCTAGTCCGATTGCTTGCGAATTAAGCAACCTAATCTCGGTCACAACACAAGACTTAATTCTCTAAGAAGAGATTAACATCCTAAGTGAATATATGAATATCCAAATGCAACATAGAGCAAGGGAAACCCTATATGCTTATCTAAGATGATGAATTTGCAATTAGAACAAACCTAGATATTAAAACTAAATGACATGTCAAATAGCTTAGCTAATTAAGATTAAGCAAAAACCTAATTAGCTATCACAAAACAACACTCAATCAAATCAACATAACAATCTCTATCTTGAATATTAGAATTCAATCTAAGAACAATCAAGTAACAAAAGAGATGCCATAATAAATAAAACACTAATTATATATGATAATAGTGAAAAACTTACCAAGGCAAGTGTGATGATGAAAGACCCATGCAAGCAAGCATCCTAGATATGCTAGAGAATGCTAGATGAACTTTGATGCAAATGAATTTTGGTTTGAGTGTTTAAATGAGCAAACTTGGTTGCTTTCTCTCTTAAAAATATCTCTTTTAAAAGTAGGGTTCTTGATGATTAAAGAGTCACACTCAGAACAAGAGAAAGTGATGTATTTATAGGCATGAAAAACAGAGCATTTGAAAAGCCAAGTTTACCCCTGAAAACGCATGATCGGCGGTTTTATTCGGCGGCCAGGACACCGTTTACAACTGCCGAATGGCTCCCGAGAAAGGCAGGGGAACAACAGCGGTTTCAATCGGCAGTTTCGAAACCGCTGAACAAACCGTAGAATCAAACCCGAGAAATAAAATCAATCAGGTATGATTGGCGGTTTCGAACGGCAGTCGGAGGCCACCGATCGTAACCGTAGAATCACTCCAGACCTTTCTGGACTGAAACAGAGGTTTCAATTCAGCGGCCAGGCCGCCGATCAAACCGTCGATTCACCAGTAATGGTGAATCTAAAGGAGAAGCCAAGAGCATTCCCCTTAAGCGGTCTTCGAGCAAAACCAAGCACACATTCGTGCAAGCGCGGACATTTTCGAACATATTCGGGAAACGGATTACACAACACACAAACTCAACAAGATACATCAAACAAAGTGCAAGAGTGAAATGTGTCATGTGAAGAGAATACACATAAGTACAAGTATGCTAAGTGTGTGTGTGTGTGCTAACTAAATCTCTTCAAAGAAAAACTAAGCACTAGAGATTATACCTTTGGCGTGCTTGTCCCTTGAGGTCTTGAAAAGGCCTTTGAGCTTGAACTTCACTCACCTAAACTACCCTAACCCCAACATGTGGTTTGTCCACGAAATAAGCCAATCAACAAATGGGAACCTTACAATCTCCCTCTTTGGCTATTTCGTGATAAAACCACCACTCACATTGATTCCTCACAAAAAAATAGAAACTACGGGACAAATAGATCTTCTACATTACACAGAGATATTTATAGAATAAAATCTTCAAGGCATCAATCTCTTGTAGAACAATCAAACCTGCAAGACAATGTTTCTATACTTTCCAAATAAAACATGTGAGATTAATCAAGTGAGTACAAAACACAAGCATTTGCAATTTAAGAGATTTGGCACAACATTATGCAATGTATGTGTATGCAATACTCCCCTTCAACGGGTTACTCCCCCTCAAAGAATATTCTCCCCAACATGCACAATTGCTACTACAATTTGCAACTCTCCTTACCATATCCTACTCCCTATTTTTGTCATGATATAGGCAAATGAGTAGTCCCCAATCGGGTCACTCTTAGCAAAGAAAGATAGTAGCATGCAAGAAATTTGCATAATAATATAAGTAACATTATGCATGCCAATTAATTGAAGAGAAACAATGAGATTTATTTGAAGAAAATGTGTGAATCAAACATGCTTTTCATACAAGACATGTAGCATTCAAGTCCAAAATACAATGGTATTTAGCAAAGCAAATGACAAAGGTTTCTAATAAGAATTCAAACGAATTTCACCATTGTCATGAGAAAAGCAAAGATATAGAAACTATATCCAACTTAATAAGCGAAACATGGCATGAGCGACTTTGCACCCTATTTGATTTTTCCGGATAAGATATCCGTATGATAGTAGCCATGTTCAACAAATAAAGAAAGAGAGACATTTGGATTGTTTAGATCCTTTGAATGGATACAAGATCCTTTATTCATTTTGAGTCTCATAAGTCTTTTTCACACAAGTTTTGCATTAAAGAAAGCAATCATCAATTCATGCCTTTTCATTTGAGCATGTTATAAAAGAATCATCATGTCATGGAGATAATTATAGGTCATTCAAAGCATACTTCCTATGTACATCTCCTAGTCCAAAAATACATATTTGAACATAAATATGACATGGATTGTAAACAAGCAAGGTTCACACTTATTGAATTGAAAACATATATACATATGTGCAACCAAGCTTACTTAAGCAATTAAAAGAAGAGGCATAAGTTATTTCAAATTTTTGTAAGTTACAAGAATGCAAAATAGCTCTCTTTGCTTGAGTTCCCTATATGGGGTCAAATACAAATCACATCACTCCACAAGACATATCCCAATAGATCTACTTAGTGTTTTAAATCGAGTAGAATCTAAGGGTTTAGTAAATAGGTCCGCAAGTTGATCATTAGTACCTACATGTTCAAGTACTATGCATTTATTTTCAACAAGCTCTCTAATGAAGTGATGGCGGATGTCAATATGCTTATTTCTAGAATGTTGTACCGGATTCTTGGAAATATTAATGGCACTCATGTTATCACAAAAGAGAGTGAGTGTACCTTGGTTGAATCCGTAGTCTACTAGCATTTGCTTCATCCATAGGAGTTGTGTGCATCCACTCCCCGCGGCTATGTACTCGGCCTCGACCGTGGACAAGGAAATCGAGTTTTGCTTCTTGCAAAACCAAAACACCAAGTTGTTGCCTAGAAAGAAGCAACCACCCGATGTGCTCTTCCTATCATCGCAATTTCCTGCCCAATCCGCATCACTAAAGCCTACAAGACTAGCATTAGTGTCAAAAGAGTACCAAATCCCATAGTTGGAAGTCCTATTCACATAGCGAATGATTCTATTTACGGAAGAGAGATGGGACTCCTTAGGATCCGCTTGGTACCTAGCACACACACCCACACTAAAAGAGATATCGGGCCTACTTGCGGTCAAATAAAGCAAGCTTCCTATCATGCCACGATATAACGTTTGTTCCACACTTTTACCACTAGCATCCTTGCTTAGCTTCAAAACGGTACTTATAGGTGTATCACAATGTTTGACATTTTCTAAACCAAATTTCTTCACTAGGTTCTTAGCATATTTGGCTTGGGTTATAAAAATCCCATCATTCATTTGCCTAATTTGCAAACCTAGGAAGTAACTAAGCTCACCAACAAGACTCATCTCAAATTCACGAGACATGACATCAACAAATTGTTGGACTTTGGTGTTGTTGGTTGAGCCAAATACAATGTCATCAACATAGATTTGAGCTATAAATAACTCATATTTGTTTCTCTTGATGAACAAGGTCTTATCAACACTACCTCTTGTGTAGTCATTGTCAACAAGAAATTGAGTGAGGCGCTCATACCAAGCCCTCGGTGCTTGTTTCAACCCATATAGTGCCTTTTTGAGGCGATAGACATGGTTGGGGTGGTGTGTATCCACAAACCCCTTGGGTTGTTCAATAAACACTTCCTCTTGCAAGAAGCCATTGAGGAAGGCACTCTTGACATCCATTTGGTGCAATTTGAACTTGTGCACACAAGAGATGGACAAGAGAAGCCTAATGGACTCTAGGCGGGCAACGGGAGCAAAAGTCTCCTCAAAGTCGATACCCTCAATTTGAGAGTACCCTTGTGCTACAAGTCTAGCCTTATTCCGCACTATGTTGCCATCCTCATCGGATTTGTTCCTATAAATCCATTTAGTGCCTATAACATGTGTGCTTTTAGGCCTAGGAACTAGAGTCCAAACCTCATTCCTTTCGAATTGGTTTAGCTCTTCTTGCATGGCAAGAACCCAAAACTCATCATTTAAGGCTTCATCAATCTTTTTGGGTTCAATTTGAGAGGTGTAGCATGTGTAGCTAATTAGATTAGCTATTTGACGCCTAGTCCTAACACCCTTATTCACATCTCCAATAACATCCTCTTTGTTATGGAGTCTTCTAACCCATGGAACGGGTTCATTAGAGTTCAAGAGAGGAACTCTAGTAAGAGGTTGTGTGTCCTCATTATTACCATTAGACGTCCCAACATTGGGAGTCTCCACTACCCTCTCTAAAAGAGATTCATTATCTAAAATATCCTCCTCTTCATGGTCATTAGACTTGAGCCTTGTATCATCAATGACAACATTGGATGATTGCATGATGGTTCGAGTCTTCAAGTTGAAAACTCTATAGGCTCTACTATTCAAGGCATAGCCAATAAAGATACCCTCATCACTCTTAGCATCAAATTTGCCAAGTTGATCACGGTCATTTAAAATGTAGCATTTGCATCCAAATGTGTGGAAGTAGCTAACATTTGGCTTCCTACCCTTCTATAACTCATAGGAGGTATTTCTAGATCCGGGCCTTAGGAAAACTCTATTCCCTATATAGCAAGCCGTACACGGGCCATCTCTTGAAGGACTCTATTCTTTCTCTCAACAACTCCATTTTGTTGAGGTGTCCTAGGAGCTGAAAACTCATGGGAGATGCCTAAGCTATTGCAATAGCTTTCAAAAGAGGCATTCTCAAATTCCCTCCCATGGCCACTTCTAATCCGTTTAATGCTTTTTGTTAGGTTTATAGTTTGTATTGGCATAAATTCCATATCAAAACGTGTTTCTCTTGTAATGTTTAGTGGTTCTTATATTGAAGAATTAAGAAGATGAAGAATGTCTCGACCACAAATCATGCAAGAAGCCGGCTTTAAAGAGATTTGTACATCATTGATCATCAAAGGTAATATAAGACCTCATATCTCTTACAAGGCTAGGCACACACACACACATGGAATTCTTGTGTGTTCCTTCATGATTAAACATCACTTATGTATCACTTTCACACACTTGACAAAATATTCTCATGCATTCACACTATATTGGTAAAACTTTGTTTATTGCATTTTCTAGGACTATGTCTGGAAATTAGCATATGTGTGTGTATTTGTGTTTGTATGTTTTTGTATTTTTTGTACTTGGACTTGAACATGTTCTTATTTGATGTCTTATTGAGTTCCGGTCGTTTCGGTTACTCATTCATTTAGTTTCAAGTCCAAACGATGTAGCTACGCTACTTTTCGTTCTCATTCATTGAGTTGACTTCATCGTCATTTTCCGAGATGATTTCTCAACCATTTTTCAAAGTTGTGTATTCGTCGTCGTGCGTAAGAGAGTCACGGTTCATAATCCAAAAACAAATTCAAAATCAGAGTTCGGATGCCCAAGATACGGCTGAAGAACCGAGGGAGCGCGCGAGAGAGTGGGTGGCCGTGAGGCCACTTGGCCCACGCCGTGAGGGAGGCCGTGGGCCCCACGGCCAGAGGGGCTCTCTGCCCCCGTGAGGCCCACGCACCCCCCACGGCCTGGGGTGATGTGGCCTCACCTGATTGGCCCGAAATCTCCTTCTCTCTCCTCCTTTTATTTCCCTCCTCTCTCTCCATTTGATTTTCAAGAAGAAAATTTTGTAAAATCCCGTCAGTCTTCTCCTCTACATTTTCTCATCTTCCAAACATCATATCTCCCTCATCCGGAGTCGGATTTGAGTGATTCGAATTGGAGAACGTTTGTAATTGAGTCCTCTATCATTTCTAAGTGGTTTGGTAGCTGATTGATCGAGTTTTCTGGTGGTTCCACACTGAAATCCGAACCAGCTGTTGAATCAAAGGTATTGGACTTATCTTTGGGATTTCTTTCTTTTCAACCTTCAATCTGCTTGGGGTTTCTTCTTCTATATGTTTGTTTATGTTTGGTAAAAGCTATTGAGAAAGGTAGCTTCATAATCATTCTAATTGAAAGTCAATTTATAGACAAATGTGGACTAGTTTCTATGATTCTAGGTTTTTCACATGTTTGTGAGTTGTATTGTGATTAGAATGATATCTTAGGTTGTTTGTGACTTGATTGAATCAATTTTGTGATAAATGACCTTGAGATTTGTTTTGATCCTTTGATTGATGAAATCAAGGATTTTGTATTTGTATGTGTTTTAGAGCAATCTAGGTTTTAATTAATTTATATCTTAATTCCTTGCTCTATACTTTTGGCTAGAATATTGATTGATTAAATCTCATGTATCTAGCATTTTTGTTGTATTTTGATTGCATCTTGAACTTGTACTTCATGAATATACTTTGTTCAAGTGTTGTATGTGTGAATGAAACTTTGAGCTTATGTGTTTGATGTTTGCACATGCTTAGGTTTTATTCTTGTATTTTGCATCTAGACTTTTGTTAAATGTGTTATCACATGTTTAGGTCTATTTGTACCATAGAATGTATTGATCACATGTTCTATGTTGATTTGATTGTTTGCATCATTTGCATTCACATGATCACACTAGGAAGTCCTTGTAAAAGACATGAAGTCTTGGTTAGAGTCGGGATGACTCGGATAGCCAAGCAAGAAGACTTGCCTAGAGTCGGGATGACTCGGATAGGTAAGCAAGAAGTCATGGCTAGAGTTGGGAGGACTCGGATAGTCATGCATGGGAGGCTCCTTAGAGGCATGAGTGCCTTGGATAGGGAGTTGGCTATTGTATTGGTAGGCCTAGGCGTATGGTTAGACATAGACTCCGATAGAGCGGGGTACACAGGAGGTGTATGCACTCTTGAGGAATTTCTAATCTATCATCGATGTTGGTTTTGTGTGGTGTCCAATATATGGTGGTTTCACATCATTGAGGGATTTCACACTTTCCAATAGGGTTGGGTAGGCTTAGACTTCACTAGGTTGGGTGAGCTAAAGATTGGTCACTTTGTGAATGTTCTATGTTTACTTTCCAATAATATAGTACCCAATGGTTGTAGTTCAACCCGTGGATGTTTCCTCATTAGAGGTTTTACCACGTTAAAAAATCTCTTCTGTTAATTCTTCCTATCTCTATCTCTTATATTTTATTTGTATATTTTTATTATCTTGTTTCATAGTATTCACTTATGATGTATTGTGAAGCAAGACTTTGTATAGTGTGATTAGTGAACTCATTTTATTGATCGATTTTATTTCCATGATTCTTTTGTATATTGTATTTGTGTATAGTGATATTTGATCACTCTTGTAACTCATTGAACATATAGTGAAATACAAGTATTCTTTGTTGTTATACTTATTTGTTTGTTTACCTCATACAACTTGATGATGTATGTAGACCATGCTTATATGATTACCTATTCATATTGTCTATGTATGTTGTCTTTTCTTAGTGTATTTGTTGTATGTAAGGCAACCTTGAGGGACAAACGAAAGTTTGTTCAAGGGATTGAAAAAGGCGTAAAAACCTATTCACCTGGGCCACCTCAGCCAGGCCCATGGGGGGCGCATGGGCCACACGGGACCAGAGAGGTCCTCTGGCCGTGGCCCCATGGCTCCCACACGGCTTGGCCAAGCTTGGCCGCTTGGCCACTTGGCCTCACTTGCTCTCCCGCGCACCTCTTGCGTTCTTCAGCCGTACTCGGGCCTTCGAACTCTGATTTCGAATCCATTTTCGGATTACAAATTGTGACTCCCTTACGCACGATGATGACTATGAAACTTTGAAAAATGGTTGAGAAATCATCTCGGAAAATGACGATGAAGCCAACTCAACGAATGAGAACGAAAAGTAGCGTAGCTACATCATTTGGACTCGAAACTAAGTGAATGAGTAACCGAAATGACCGAAACTCAATAAGGAATCATAATAGAACATATTGAAGTCCAAATACAAAAATATGGAAACATACAAACACAAAGACACACACATATGCTATTTCCTAGACATAGTCCTAGAACATGCATAAAGCAAAGTTTGTCAAGATAGTATAAATGCATGAGCATATATTATCAAGTGTGTGAAAGTGATATATAACTGATGTTTAACCATGAAGGAACACACAAGGATGCCATGTGTGTGTGTGCCTAGCCTTGTAAGAGATATGAGGTCTTATATATACCTTTGTAGATCGATGAAGCACATATCTCTTTGAAACCGACATCTTGCATGAATTGTGGCCAAGACTTTCTTTGTCTTCTTAAATCTTCAACACATGGCCACTAAACATTACAAGAGAAACACATTTTGATATGGAATACATGCCAACACAAACTAAAAACCTAACACATCACTTCCACTCCATGTGGCGGCCATCACTTTTCCCTTTTTCTTGTTAATGTGATTATTACATTCGGGGGCAAAGTGGCCTATGCCACCACACTCATAGCATTGGACCCATTTCTTTTCGGTCTTCTCTTGCCTAGGCTCAAACTTCTTGAATGGAGTCTTTTTCTTAAAGTCTTGGACCTTGGATCCGAAACCCTTATTCTCGGACTTGTAGAACTTCTTGAACCTTCTCATCAACAAAGCCATTTCTTCGTCCGAGTCATCATTCTCCTTCTTCTCAACTTTAGAGGCTTTCAAAGCAATTCCCTTTTGCTTTTTAGG
Source organism: Acer yangbiense (assembly GCA_008009225.1). Taxonomy (NCBI): domain Eukaryota; kingdom Viridiplantae; phylum Streptophyta; class Magnoliopsida; order Sapindales; family Sapindaceae; genus Acer; species Acer yangbiense. The sequence continues at coordinate 26,557,199 of CM017767.1, read as the reverse complement.
AGGTGTAGAGGTAGGACCCTTCCTAGACTCATAAGCAAGAAGCCTTCCAATCACCTCACTCAGCTTCATATCCTTGTATATGCTATTCTCCTCTAAAGCCGTCACCTTGGATTCAAACCTATCACAGAGAGATCTCATAATCTTTTGCTTGATTCTCCTATCTGAATATGGGTCACCAAGTTGATGACTTCGGTTAACTATGTCCATCAACTTGATCTCGAAATCGTTGAAGCACTCATTCTCTTCTATCTTAAGCATCTCGAATTGAGTTTTGAGGACTTGAAGCTTAGAGTCCTTCACCACTTCGGTTCCCTCATGTGCAATCTCTAGGATGTCCCATGCCTCCTTAGCTATCCTAGTATTTTGAATCAATTTATATTGATTTTCGTCCATTGCACATAGGATGGCATGCATCGCCTTCCTATTCCATTTTGATGCCTCAAACTCTTGCGCGCTCCATTGTGCCTTCGGCTTGAGCACATCCTCTCCTACACCCGTAGGAGTCATCATGGGTGATGTGTAGCCATCTTCAACCGCCATCCAAGCCCGGTCATGGATTTGACATATGTACGACTCCATCTTGCCTTTCCAAGAGGCATAATTCAACCCGGTAAGAAGTGGAGGCCTTGTGCTAGAAGCACCCTCGTTGCCACCACCATTTCCACCGTTTCCACTCATAGTGTTTATGAATGAATGAAATAAATGCAAATGTATGAATGATCAAAAATCACACAAAATGCAAAACACACCAAAAAGAGCAAAGGATCACCTAAGTATATCTAGGAACCCACTCTGATACCAATTGAAACAAATACTAGGTGTATTTAATATTAATCTAGAGGGGAAGTGAATAGATTTTAATCGATTTTACCAAATTTCCGTGAATGGTCAAGATTACGAAAATGCCCCTATCTAGTCAAAATAAAATAGCAAGTGTAAAATGTGCGAAATATTAAATAACACTTGATATTTACGTGGAAACCCTCACGGGAAAAACCACGGGTTAATAAGTGAGCCACACTCGAACCTCGAATCCACTAAATGTGTATAAAGGATTACAACCTAATCTCGGTATATAATCACACACCTACCTAATCCCAGTATAAGTGAACCTAGTCCAATTGCTTGTGATTTACGCAACCTAATCCCGGAAGCTACACAAGTCTTACTTCTCAATGAAGAGATAAAGAGCCTATGTGAATGTATGAAATATCCAAAATGCAATAAAGAGCTAGGTAACCCTATATGCTTATCAAGGATGATGATTTTACAATAAATTCAATCCTAGATATTAAAAGCTAGATGACATGTCAAAAAGCTTAGCTAATCATAGATTATGCAAACCTAGAAAACTATCACAATACAACTCTCAAACATTCAAAACAGTAATCTCAAACTTGTATCTAAGATATATATGAATAACATACAAGTGATAAATGAGATTGCTTGCAAAGAAAGACACAAAATATGTAAGATATAAGTGACAAACTTGCCAAGCAAAGTGTGTTGAAAAATCCATGCAAAATGATATCTAGATGATCAAGAATGATGCTAGATGATGATTGATGATCATGGAATGGTGTTTGAGTAATGAAAGGTGAGTTCTTTTGTGAAATTTTTCTCTTTGAAAAATATGCTAAGTAAAAATATGCTTTTGAACTCTCTAAAAATGACCTAAGATGAAAGAGGCATATATATAGGGTGTCAAAATGAAGTGGCATCGTTTTGATAAGTTCCCCTGTTTTTGCCTTGGGCGCTGTACAGGTCACTGTACGTAGAGCGATGTTGACGATGAATTTTTGATCGTTGAAAAGTCAACCGCCAAACAATAACACGTAGGCAGATCGAAGCTTTAACCAATCTATGGTTGAATAATCAAAGCCTCTTTCCCCACGTGGATGTGATATGATTTGTTCGTATTTGAAAATAGTAATGTAGAAAAGCAGGAAATAAATAATAAATCAAACATAACGCATGTTTTACGTGGTAAAACCCCAAGGCGGGGAAACATCCACGGTGCCGGTGCCGGTGACAGCGAGAAGAGATCCACTATGAATTGAATAATTACACACTCAATACTCGCTTTCTCTCAGATAATTGTTTATGTTTCATATCTCTTTTCTCATGTAACTGTAAATTGTTCATGATGTTCCCCTTGATATAATGAAACATGGATGTATTTATAGGGTTCGATCTAGGGTTGCCCTAGTTTCTATCTGACCGCACAAAAACCGGTTCTAAATTAACTACACTAAATTATGCTATCTACTATGGTTATTCTAAAGGGGCGCGTGGGTGGTTCACCCTTCGCAAGTGTACGAGTCGTGTGAGTAGTAAAGGGTAACGAGTAAGGGTATCGTTCCCACGGGGAGATGATTAGCTACGTGAGTCTAGGTTATCATTACTTTTCTATTTCTAATTTCTAAACAAGTCCACTAGTTAATGTTATCTAAGGCAATTAGTTAATGTTATCTAATGTTATCTAAATCAATTACACTAAGCTTGCAATGAACTAAGATTAAGCTAGATTAAAATATGTTAAAGCTAGATTAAAGATGTTAGGGGATTGATTCATTCAAGTAACTACCATTTCATTAATCAATAATTCATTAAGCACATTCACAACATTCTAAGGCATGTATTTCATTATCAATAATATTAAGCACCAAATCCATCATCTTACACATAATCTAATATCATAGATAAGTGATTAAGAGAGAATTTATGAATAGTGATGTAGAGATTTTCTAATTAACCCAATCATGAATTACTTAGATATATCTCTATGAAATAGTTAGTTAAACATCTATACATATTGTGGGACACTTTATGCATGAAATCAACTACTAAGTGTGTATTAATAGATGTACATGCAACATATCATTCACATATCATATCATTAGAGTTCATAATACACACATACAAGCCTTAGAGAGTGAAGTAACACATAGATTGATTAAATCAATAGTATAATTACAAGAATTACATCAATCCCTTAACAAAAGAGTTTAGTTACCCATAGAATTATATAAGCATGAAAATACAAAAGAAGAGCTAAACAAACCCATCCGGATTCGTTTCTTGCGCAAGAAAGCTCCTCCTAGCAATCCAAGCACAATATCCTTCTAGAGCAACTCCAAAGGATCAAGTCTAGGTAACTCAAGGTGGTGTTTGGCTACCTAGAAAGTGATGGAAAATGATGAGAAAACTACACTAAAGTTGAGAGAGTTATTCTCTCTCTTAAAACTAAACTAAAGTAAGTTACAAAATTAATAATATCTAATGGTTACTAATTACTAAGTGTAGTGTGTAGTATATGGTGTATATTAACTTACAAACTAAGATAGATATGATAGATATTTTATCTAAGATAATTGTATGGAAAAATATCTCAAAATATCTAAGTGGGAAGGGTTTTGGGGCAAGCTAATGTGATTGGAGAGCAAGTGGGACGAGTTGCCTTCCTTCCAGGCATTCCGGCGACTTCATGCACTCTGGCTCGCGAGCTTATTCCCGCCGGCGTGAAGTCTATTAGGATTATGCTCAATAGCAAGAGTGTAATATTGTAATTAACAATCTTTTACATATTAATAAAGTGATTTCTGGTTTAACAAATCTTATAGCATTTATAGTTTAATATTATAATTGTCAAAGTAAATAATCATAAGGTCTAAAGACTATGAGAAAAGAAGAATTGTTCGTACATCTGGATATGTATGTGGTAGACACAATTCTTTAGTTAGTCTTGAATATTGTTCATAACTTAAGTTAAAGGTCGGGCACCATTATCTTGTTAAAGTTGTAGAATTCTTTTGCTAGCATTTGAGTGGGATCAAATGAGATATGATGAGTCTAAAATCATCGGAGTGTCTTCGAGCAAAAGAATCTAGTGCACTGGGTGCATTGAACAGGATCACAATGAAAAGCTTTATCTAGAACCGTCAATAGATAATAGTCTTTTCATTATCAGGACAATCGGAGAGTCTATCTTAATCCTGAGATAAATGATGGACTTATGGTTGCAAGTGATATCATTTGAGTTATCAATGAGTACGATTATATAGCATAGTCTATCCTCGATAGTTTGGTGATATTCATTTGTTAATCGATAGAGGACTTCATTTATAGATATGGACATCGTGGCTCCATTTATTAAATGAGAGTATAATATCATCATATGGATGTTTTGAGGTAATTAGATATTAAATCTCAACGTTGAGTTTTCGATAGTGACTATTGAAAACATGGCTTCTGGACAAGTCAAAATATCCAAGTTCAAAACGTGGTCATATGAGTAAATATGGTAACTTGGAGAGTTATAAGCGGTCTATGAACTCTTGGCGATTACTGATATTAATCACGAGGATACACTATCTCCAATATGATTGTCTAGGGTTATGAAAGAGGAACGTCTTCCTTTTCTATCTTTATTTAAGAGTTCAATTTTAGCTCTTTAGTGGAATGAGTTAAAATTAATGGATCGGACCTAAGTGAATCATTTGTTGATTGAGATTAGGTTGTGTCTATTGAAGCTTAAATTTAGATAGCCCGCCAAGATCCCCAATCCACACGGACTTACATGGATCACTTGATATATTCTACCGGACCAATTTAAGGGTCCATCTAGAATTGCATTTAATATATTAAGAATATAATTTGCACATTAATTATTTAATGGGCTGCTCAATTATATTTATATATTAATGAATGGCATGTGGGCTTGTTTCTTTTAGTAAGAATGGGTCTGGTTCACATGTGGGCTTTTTATTTAAAGTCCAATGGATTAAATGAAATAAGAAAATAATATATGGCCCATTTTTATACATGTGGGGCGGCAAGGTTAAAATATTAACCTAACATATTATTTTGTTTCATTGTTTAATTAAATAAGAATTAATTAATTAATTAATTAATTGTTTAATTAAGAAACAAATCTTTTTCTGTTCAGGAAATATATTTCCTAGAGTTATACTAAAAGTAAAAGACTTGTTTGATAAGAAAATAAATAATTAAGTTTATTTATTTAATCAAATAAGAAGTCTTTTTATTTAGTCAATAAAAGAATAAAAATACTTATGAGTTGAATTAGGGTTAGGAGTCTAATTAACATGTGAATTAGGGTACAACACAATTTGGCAACCCTAATTGGACCACATGGAGATTTCGGCTAACCCTAAAAGGAAGAGGAGAAAAATTTCGGCACCCTAAATAACACTTGTTATAGAATTCGGCCACCCTACTTGTTGATTGATTCAATTTTCTTCTTCTTCTAAACTCATAGAAAAGTATTAGATTTTATTCTAATAAAACATAAAAGAAAAGAAAAAGATTATTCTTTTGATGATACACTAATTGCTTGTTCATCAATAAGCTTGTGTGTACAACATCGAATTAGGTTCACGCGAGTTTCGATCATTAGATTGAGAACTCAAAAGTGATCGGAATAATCTTTGTATTCTTTTGATTGTTTTGTGACTAACAAAAGAAAAAGAAAAGTTTGTTTGTCCATTCTCAGGTTTGCAATTCAAAGAAAAAAGGAGACCACGCTCCTAGGTGATTCACGTTCGTGCTAGGATTGAAGATCTTGCGGATTACCATCGACGTAAGTCAATCGGATCACGCGACAAAAGGTATTCAACTTTTGTTACTTTATATATGGTTAATTAATTTAAAGGGTTAAGGTTCATAAAAAGGAAAAATTTTAAAACATATTAAATCTATTTTTAGTCTCGCTTCCGCTGCGTGTACTACGGTATTTTTCCCTACAATCGCCGCGAAAACGGAAGGTTTTCAGCGAGTTCTAACCTTCGTGACTACGGGACATGTCCCGCTGCACGAACTCGCCGAGATTTCACGGGTTTAGACGTGTTTGGAGCGGGAAAGAAGCCGCTGGAAGGACCTTGAAGCTGGTTCGGCCATGGAGGTTTGAAGGTTTGAAGGAAAGTTGGTGGAGAGCAAAGTGACGTGCATGGGAGGCCGAAATTGGTGGAACATGGACCGGAGAGCTGTCGGTCATCGTTCTGGGCGGAGATCCACTGGAAATTTCACCGAAAAAGGGCCGATTTACGTCGGGTCAAAGTCGGGTCTGTTACCGGGTCACCGGGTCACCGGGTCGGGTTCACGGGTCTGTGCTACCCGGTTGAAGGTTGAAGATGATGACGTCATGTTGACGCGCAAGAGGCCAAAACGACGTCGTCCAAGTGCTGACGTGGCGCGTTGCTACATGTTTTGACTGGCAAATATCACAATGTACCCTTGTATTCTTCCTTAATCACCAAATCTGCAATAATTCCTCCAGAATTGTACTTTGACCCCTGATTCTCCATAATTATGAATTTGCCCTCTTTTACCCTGATTTCGCTACTTTTCTCCAGTTTGGTCCAAAATACCCCTCATGAACTGAAATACCTGAAAAACACTTATTTACAATATTAAATACCAAAAAGAGCTCAGAAAACGGTTACAAAAGTTAAGTTAGGGAGCGCTAAATGTGAACATTTGGAGCCCGATCACTGTCGTATATGCGGTGGACTCATTAATTACAGTCTTTGTAGGATTCTAGTAGAGTAGACCAATTAGGACTCGTTTCCCGTTTAGTGTTTATCCTTCTGGAAGCTTAGAGTTCTTTCCTGATTAGACTTCTCTGGTACTGGAGAGGAAATAGGGATATTTTCTTATTGGAATATTATCCTAAGATTTCGTATCTGTGCAGATCTCTTCCAGATATGGCACATCTTGGTAAGGTTGTATTTCCCATTTTTGGCTAAGTATTGATCTTTAGCAGAGTAGAATCTTGGCCGAGCAGATTCCTGGCCGAGTAGAATCTTGGCCAGGCAGATTCCTAGCCGAGTAGACTCCTGGCTGAATGGAATCTTGGTCGAGTGGAATCTTGGCCGAGTAGACTCTTGGTCGAGTGGCCGAGCATATTCCTGGCCAAACAGATCTTGGTTGATTGAAACCTTTGGCCAAATAGATCTTTAGCCAACCAAATTCCATTTGTAGATGGCCCCTCATATGGTGCTGTTACACATTCATGTTGACCCTTTTGATAACGTGTCTCACATTTGACTTTTGATGACATGGAGTCACTATATTCTGCATTACCTGTTATCTTCGCTGATGTGTCATGCTGACGAAAAACCCCTATAACAAGCGACTTGTACATCGCCTACCTGGAAAAATGAAGAACATTCTTCATAAGCGCTGTTCGTAGAGCGCTTTTGTGAAGTGCCTTAACAGCGCCACAACTCTGATCCTCTCGGGTTTCAGATAGGCGCTGTACATACAACGCTTTTGAATAGCGACCGTACAGCGCCTTTACAAAAAAAGCATCAAGTCTGATCAAATAAAAAACCATTTTCTATCAGGTCTGAGATGGGCGATGTTCGAACAGCGCTTATGTAGAGCACTTTGAACAGCGCCCTTTGCAAAGAATGTCATCCTTAGCCTATGCATGACATGGCATTGGACATACAAAATGCAATCATGTAAACATGCAAGAAGAGAGATTAATGAACATTAATGCACACAAATTAGACACACAACATACAAGAATTAAACGTATGCATGGTTTGTGAGTGTGTGCAACTATCTCTTCAAACGCAAGTAAGCAGTTAGAAATTACCTTCGGTGCTTATCAATGATGAGGTCTTCAAAGGGCAATGAACTTGAACCTAATACCTAAGCTACCCTTACAATGAACCCCAATTGTGGTTTGTCCACGAAATGAGCCAATCAACAAATGAGACCTTACATAAGGCTTGGCGATCATGTCATCTATGTATATTTCCATATACCTTCCTATCTGTTGCTTGAATAACTTGTTCACCAATCGCTGGTAAGTGGCTCCAGCATTTTTGAAACCGAATGGCATCACCTTGTAGTAGTAGAGGCCTTGGCTAGTGATAAAACTGGTTTTGTCTTGATCAGTGATGAGCCGTCGTTTGGTACTCAACAAAATAGTGTTTTTAAATGTGTTCATGTTGAAAACCGATTTCACCACTTAGATGTAAAATTAGTAAAGTGGCAAGTAGGATTCATTCCACAGGGAATTAGAGTAATAGTTGAATAAATTAACAATTTATAAATGCGATAAAATAAATCATAAGCAATGGATGGTTGTATGGTTTGTCAAGCCATCAAACATACATGTAAAATAAACCTAATAAACTAATAAAATAAGATGCTCAACAAATCTAGATAAGATATATGGAATAAACAATTAAGAGAATTGCTAAGGAATTAATGGGATCACAAGTGGATTACGGGAAGTGCTTCTCAAGCTACCTTAGTGAGCCAATCTCACAAATGTTAACCAATTGATTTCTAGAATGTGTTTAGACCATTACTATAAACCCTAAACAACTTCCCACTGCAATGTCTAACCGATTAAGGAGAGGGGGTCATGGCGGGATCGGTTTGTTACAATTAACGGTTTAGATAATCGTGGTTGATATACCCTCCGACGATCTATCATAGTCACTATGTTCTCAATCCATCAAGATTGTCAATCCAATCAAGATTATATAACAAATTATCCTAAACAAGAGTATAATCAACTAGTGGATATATATGTCAATTATATAATGTACAGAATCTAGTTATAAAATGAATAGAACACAAATAGAGATTAAATATATATTAAAGTTTAAGCAAAACCCAATCCAAATGTTCTCACATAAAAACCCTAGAAAGGGGGTTTAATTACACATATTACAATCAAAAGGAAGGTAAGTAAAATATTAGGAAATCAACCTTGGGTCTCCTTTTGTAAGCTTGATCTTTTCCTTGCCTTTGATGCTCTCTGTGCAAAGAGTGGATGATGAGGATGTGTCTAGATAGATAGAGTCAAATGGAAAGTGACTAAGGAGATATGTGGAGAAGATGGGAAGAAAGGAATGATAGGGGGAAGGTAATCTAGATGTTAAGTTAAAGGTAGAAGAGAAATGGTGGGATTAGAAATGGTAGAAATGATGTTTATTGGTTGTCAAGAGTTGTCTAAAAGGGGGAAAATAGTGATAAATTTATAGGATTTTCAAATTAGGTCTCGGGTGGAAAATTACCAAAACATCCCCTAGACTTTGCAATATTGCCATTTTGGCCCCTCTAGGGGCCCTTCTTTTAATTTGCCCACCCAATCAGAATTGAGCACAGTGAATGTCGCAACATCTTCAATGGCGACGAAGGTATTGAAGATGTTGCGACAGTGGTGGCGACATCATCAGGTGCCAAAATCAACTCCCTGTCACCATGGCGACATTGAGAGGGAAGTGGCGACGAAAGTGGCGACATAGGGGAGAAAGGAGGCGTGATTGGAAAGCTTGGATTTCGACTGATTGGAGTGCCGGGACTGTTGCGACGGGGCTGCCGGTGATGTGGCTATCGTTTTGGGCATAAAATCGGCCGGCGGTGGGTCTTGGATCGACGTTGAACGGTGGCAGCGCAAACTAGGGTTTGGGAGATGACGCCATGGATGCTGCTCATTGAAGGAAAAAGATGAACATGTGAAGACAGGAGGGCCATTCAGCAGTGAAGTGGGGTGCACACAGCTGTGGTCTTCTTTGCCTCTAATGGGGCACGCTTAGCAGAGAACTGGGGTGTAATCAAATGCACCTTCTTGTCTTGATTGTGTTAGGATTATGCTCAATAGCAAAAGTGTAATATTTTAATTGATAATATTTTTCATATTAATAAAGTGATTTCTGGTTTAACAAATCTTATAGCATTTATAGTTTAATATTATAATTGTCAAAGTAAATAATCATAAGGTCTAAAGACTATGAGAAAAGAAGAATTGTTCGTACATCTGGATATGTATGAGGTAGACACAATTCTTTAGTTAGTCTTCAATAATGTTCACAACTTAAGTTAAAGGTTGGGCACCTTTATCTTGTTAAAGTTGCAGAATTCTTTTGCTAACATTTGAGTGGGATCAAATGAGATATGATGAGTCTAAAATCATCGGAGTGTCTTCGAGTAAAAGAATATAGTGCACTGGGTGCATTGAACAGGATCACAATGAAAAGCTTTGTCTAGAACCGTCAATAGATAATAGTCTTTTCATTATCAGGACAATCGGAGAGTCTATCTTAATCCTGAGATAAATGATGGACTTATGGTTGCAAGTGATATCATTTGAGTTATCAATGAGTACGATTATATAGCATAGTCTATCATCGATAGTTTGGTGATATTCATTTGTTAATCGATAGAGGACTTCATTTATAGATATGGACATCGTGGCTCCATTTATTAAATGAGAGTATAATATCATCATATGGATGTTTTGAGGTAATTGGATATTAAATCTCAACGTTGAGTTTTCGATAGTGACTATTGAAAACATGGCTTCTGGACAAGTCAAAATATCCAAGTTCAAAACGTGGTCATATGAGTAAATATGGTAACTTGGAGAGTTATAAGCGGTCTATAAACTCTTGGCGATTACTGATATTAATCACGAGGATATACTATCTCCAACATGATTGTCTAGGGTATGAATGAGGAACATCTTCTTATTCTATCTTTATTTAAGAGTTCAATTTTAGCTCTTTAGTGGAATAAGTTAAAATTAATGGATCGGACTTAAGTGAATCATTTGTTGATTGTGATTAGGTTATGTCTATTGAAGCTTAAATTTAGATAGTTCGCCAAGATCCCCAATCCACACGGACTTGCATGGATCACTTGATATATTCTACCGGACCAATTTATGGGTCCATCTAGAATTGCATTTAATATATTAAGAATATAATTTGCACATTATTTGTTTAATGGGCTGATCAATTATATTAATATATTAATGAAAGACATGTGGGCTTGTTTCTTTTAGTAAGAATGGATCTGGTTCACATGTGGGCTTTTTATTTAAAGTCTAATGGATTAAATAAAATAAGAAAATAATATTTGGCCCATATATATAATGTGGGGCGGCAAGGCTAAATTTTTAGTCAAAAATATTATTTTATTTTATTGTTTGATTAAATAAGAATTAATTAATTAATTAATTAAGAAACAAAATCTTTTTCTGATAAGGAAATATATTTCCTAGAGTTATACTAAAGGTAAAAGACTTATTTGGTAAAAAAATAAATAATAAGTTTTATTTATTTAATCAAATAGGAAAGTCTTTTATTAAGTCAATAAAAAGAATAAAAACAATTATGAGTTATATTAGGGTTAGGAGTCTAAAGTTGATGGGAATTAGGGTAAAACACAAATCCTTTTTTGTAGAGGATTTTCGGCCAACCCTAATAGAATCACAGGGAGATTTCGGCAACCCTAAAGAAAAAGAGAAGTGAAATTCGGCCACCCTATATAAGCAATCATATAGGGTTCGGCCACCCCTTAGAGTGTACTAGATCAATTTCTTCTTCTTCTCATACTGATAGAAAAGTGTTTGATTATTCGGCCAAGACAAAAAAGAGAGAAGAGATTATTCTTTTGATAGTACACTAATTGCTTATTCATCAATAGGCTTGTGTGCACAACATCGAATTAGGTTCACGCGAGTTTCGATCATTAGATTGAGAACTCAAAAGTGACCAGAATAATCTTTGTAGTCTTTTGGTTGTTTTGTGACTAACAATAAGAAAAAGAAAGTTTGTTTGTCCATTCTCAAGTACGCAATTCAAAGAAAAGGGAGACCACGCTCCTAGGTGATTCACGTTCGTGCTAGGATTGAAGATCTTGCGGATTGCCATCGACGTAAGTCAATCGGATCACGCAACAAAAGGTATTCTACTTTTTGTTACTTTATATGTATGTTTAATTAATTTAAAGGGTTAAGGTTCATCAAAGGAAAAATTTTAAAATATTCTAAATCTCTTTTTTAGTCTCGCTTCCACTGCGTGTACTACGATTTTTCCCTACAGATTGGGGGTGCAATAAGTATTGTGGTGGGGTGCGTTTGGGCTGCACTTTAAGGAGCTTTGGGTTGCAATTTGGGCCACGCGTTTGGGCCGTTGACTTGCCTACCACACTGAAATGCACCATTTCATTTGTCCAACGTGGCACCTTCCCTGTTTTGCTTGGAAAATTACAATTCGGTCCCCTGATCTCTTGCATATTTGCAATAAATTCAATCTTCCCTCATAATTTACACTTTTGCCCCTAAATGACCAAAATTACTCTAATGCCCCTAAACTTAATAAATATCTAAAAACACTTAATTTACACTATTAAATCACGGGATAATGCTCGAGAATCAAGCATAAAGAGAAGGAAGTGAGGGCCAAAATCATACCAATTTTGGTCCGATCAAATACCCCCAGACCTATCTTTTGCTCGTCCTCGAGCAAAACAAACATAAGCACTCATGGATATGTGTCTAAATATCATTCAATCAACATTTAAGTACCAACTCTTTGAAAAAGACTCAAAAGTCAGAATTCGACTTGCAAAACCAAAAGTGAAGAGATTTTACCAACGTTGTGCTTATTAGGAAATGATGCATGTAAGAGATGCTAAATAAAGATTAAAGACAAGCCACTTTTAGTACACATTGCACGCAACGCGATCCTACATTCAAGATGCTCAAGCTTTAAGACTAGAGTGCCATTAGGAAAAGAATGTAATTCGCCTCGACATCTAATCCTCACCGGATTCTCTCATTTTCGTACAGATTCTTAGGCTTATATGCAATATGAGTTTATGTTCAAGATATCAAATATAATTGCACATGATCATTTAAAAATACAATTTCTGAAATTTTTTCTTATGAATGGAATTGAAAACCATGAACCGGAAAGAACATGCATCAACCAAAATTTCCAAAGTGGACATCCCTAAAGATTAAATAGGTCTTTAATTTGGTTGTAATGGGGCCTAAGGTGAGTGGTGAGTCAATAAATGGGAAGAATTGATAACAAATCACCCAAAGGTCACACTAAGGCATACATTCTATATTAAGCACATTTTTGCTCATTACAACTTGCATATTCCACACTTTGGCGTCCAAGCTTACAATTTAATTTGTGCATTTTCTACTCTTAATTTTCATTGAGTAGCTCATTTAATTCCACATAATTCATCTAGGCACTTAGTGCCTCATTTATCTTTTCTTTTCTTTCTTTTGCATTGCTTTTCTTTTGTTTTCTTTGCTTTTCTTTTTCTTTTTCTTTTCAAGCATTGCATTTCATCTTTTAATGTGTTTGCACATACATATTTGCCTAGGTACACGCCTTACATTTTCTACAACTCAAAGCTTACATTCAACCCCTAAGCCTTAGCAAACCATTTGGTACAAGGTAAGTCTAGTGTATAGGCTATATGGTTTATGTTGATGTGGTTCATGAATGAAAAGCTTAATTGTGTTTGGCTTCAAAATGGGCAATGGAGCACACACATAGAGGGATTGGAAGTATTTAGGCCAATTTAGTGGGTTTTCACATGCATTGCCTAAAATCATCTCTAAAGGTTTGTCCACAATGTCAATTAAGGCATCCACAAGCAGTCCATATGTTCTATGGCAAACAATATTTTAAGTGCGAATGAGACATTTTAAATATGCATAACATGTGTTTTTGAATGAGTGTTTAAAGAGTGAAGACTTTCCCTCAAAATACGCTTTTTAAGGCCGTGTTTGTGAACCTCACAAGAAGTCTCCACTATTAATTCCTAACCTTCAAGCACAATTGAATATTCACTCTAACATCAAGAGAAAAGAACTAGCGCGCTTTGCTCAATGCAACCCTAAATGGCATGAAGTTAATCTAAACTAAGCAAGGCAATGATGCACAATTCCTTACTCGCACACGCAAAGGCAAAATCTCAACAAGCAAAATATGCTCAAGCATGGCATTATCACAAGATTTTCAAAAAATTTCAAAAATTTAGGCTCAAAAATATTTGCACACAATTGCAAACAAGAGACAGTGTTACGCACACACCCCCAAACCTAAATTAGACATTGTCCTCAATGTCTTTGGGGCATATAAACCGATAAACACGGCGCAACACACATCCTCAATCAAAGAGTCAAAACAACATCAATGTCCATTTTAAAAATTATCCCAAAATATTGAATCAAGTGGTTCAGGAATATCCTATATGCTCATAATCAACTCAAGAGATATAGCAATGTAAGTTCATCAAGAGTTATCATCACAATCCATGTGGACAAAATATGTGATCATTCAAGCCTAAATCCACTATCACAAACAACTCACAACCTTATTCTAAGCAAAAACTAAAAAGCAAGAAATAAAACAAATTAAAACTAATCAAGGAAAGAAATTATACCTAGGTGAGTTGCCTCCCACCAAGCGCATGATTTAACATTTAGGCAAGATGTGGCATGGTGCTCACGCACTTTGAACTTCCACAATGTTGCTTCCTTAGAATAAGGTTCTCGCCCTTTTTATGAGAACTCTTGGCTTGCTCGTCCCTCCAAGACTCACAAGTTGTCTTTGTTTCATCCCAAGAGATAAAGAACCTTGCTTAACGCACAAGCAACACAACACAACATGTGCTTCCTCAAGAAGCAATAGAAAATCTACATAAGCACTAAGCACATTAGAAAGTTCCTGCAATTAAAAATATACTCAATACATGCAATTGCCAACAAGAGCTCGGAACATCAATTATTCAAAAGAAATAAACTAAACAAATAGAGCATAAAAATAAAATGCACAAAAAGAATTTTTCTATATCATGTACTTGTGCTAGGGTTGTCATCAACTAAAGGAGGTTTTACCAAGTTTGGAAATTGATTCTTTTTCACAACCCAAACAAGTTGAGTTGAGTTTCCATTTTCTTTTCTTTTGGGTCTAACTTGGTTAACCAAGTCTTTTCTCACCCAAATTCGCTTAACTCTAGGTGGCTTTTTCCTATTCCTAGATTTTCTCAATTTTTTATGCTTATGGAATTTAAAACAATAAGCTTTTAAGTGCCCTTTTTGAAAGCAAAAATAGCAAGTAGGAGGATGGTTTAGAAAACTCCCTCTTGGTAGGTGACTATGAGGTCCATGGTGTTGTCTCATTTGTAATGCTTTGACCTCCTTCTCCACCTTGTCTAGATTGACTATGTAGTCACATTCTTTGACCTTGGCTACCTTGAGGGCTTCATCCTTCCTACCAAGTGCTTCCTTCATTTCTTCCAAAGCTTTTTTTTTTTCGCTCCACTTCCATAAGCAACTTCCTTGTCTTCCTTGCACATTCTTCTTCAAATTCTTCAAATAGTCTTGCAAGGTCTTTGAATTCCTGTAATGTGGAATTTCTCTCAACTTCGAGTCTCCCAACTTGTATTTCCAACTCCTTGTTCTTGTTGGAGACTTCTCCTACCTTCCTTTGAAAGGTATCATTCTTCTCTTTGAGCAAGTTTACTTCAAGAGTGAGCTTCTTGTTTAGAGTTTCAAGCTCTTCAATCTTCACCTTTCCCAAGGCCTCCTTTTCTTCCAACTCCTTCATCATGAGTTGTATTATTCTTTCCAACTCTTCCTTTCCTTGGGAGGTTTCCACTAACTTCTCTTAAAGCAAAGACAACGTTTCTTCCAATTTCGTGCTTCGCTTTTGGTTCCTTAGCGGTTCATCCTTGGTTTCCGCACCATTCTCATATACTTGTACAAGAACGTGTACACGGCTCCTTGTCCTCCCTTGCTTGGGATAGCCCGATTCTAGTAATTGATCCGGCCGACTAAAAACCACATGGTTGGTCATTTTCTTCTCATGTGCTTGTTATGCGGATTGGAATAACTCCATGGTCTCTCGTTGAGAAGCTTGGAATCTCTCGCTCTTTTGAAAGTGATCCTCCATGAAATTTTTCCTCTCATCATCAATGGTATTTGATTGGTATGATGAGAAGGAATCTTGGTTCATCCACCAATCCATATTGAAGCTATTCCCATGAGTCTCGTAGCTCGGCCCTTGATATTCCGTGAAGAAATCCATAGAATCTTGAAACAAAAAGAAACAAAAACTACCAAAGAAATAAAAAAGAACTAAAAGACTAAAAACAAATAAAAAATTAAAAATTAATAAAAACCTACAAAGAAAAGTTAATTGATTCAACAATCGCTACAAACTCCCCGGTAGCGGCGCCAATTTTGATGAGCCGTCGTTTGGTACTCAACAAAATAATGTTTTTAAATGTGTTCGTGTTGAAAACCGATTTCACCACTTAGATGTAAAATTAGTAAAGTGGCAAGTAGGATTCGTTCCACAGGGAATTAGAGTAATAGTTGAATAAATTAACAATTTATAAATGCGATAAAATAAATCATAAGCAATGGATGGTTGTATGGTTTGCCAAGCCATCAAACATACATGTAAAATAAACCTAATAACCTAATAAAATAAGATGCTCAACAAATCTAGATAAGATATATGGAATAAACAATTAAGAGAATTGCTAGGGAATTAATGGATCACAAGTGGATTGTAGGAAGTGCTTCTCAAGCTACCTTAGCCAATCTCACAAATGTTAACCAATTGATTTCTAGAATGTGTTCAGACCATTACTATGAACCCTAAACAACTTCCCACCGCAATGCCTAACCGATTAAGGAGAGGGGGTCACGGCAGGATCGGTTTGTTACAATTAACGGTTTAGATAATCGCGGTTAATATACCCTTCGACGATCTATCCTAGTCACTATATTCTCAATCCATCAAGGTTGTCAATCCAATCAAGATTATATAACAAATTATCCTAAACAAGAGTATAATCAACTAGTGGATACACATGTCAATTATATAATGCATATAATCTAGTTATAAAATGAATAGAACACAAATAGAGATTAAATATATATTAAAGCTAAGCAAAACACAGTCCAAATGTTCTTACATAAAAACCCTAGAAAGGGGGTTTAATTACACATATTACAATCAAAGGGAAGGCAAGTAAAAGATTAGGAAATCACCCTTGGGTCTCCTTTTGTAAGCTTGATCCTTTCCTCGCCTTTGATGCTCTTTTGTGCAAAGAGTGGATGATGAGGATGTGTCTAGATAGGTGGAGTCAAATGGAAAGTGGCTAAGGAGATATGTGGAGAACATGGGAAGAAATGAATGATAGGGGGAAGGTAATCTAGATGTTAAGTTTAAGGTAGAAGAGAAATGGTGGGATTAGGAATGGTAGAAAAGAGTTTTCTTGGTTGTCAAGAGTTGTCTAAAAGGGGAAAAATAGTGATGAATTTGTAGGATTTTCAAATTAGGTCTCGAGTGGAAAATTACCAAAACATCCCCTAGACTTTGCAATATTGCCACTTTGGCCCCTCTAGGGGGCCTTCTTGTAATTTGCCCACCCAATCAGAATTGAGCACAGTGAATGTCGCAACATCTTCAATGGCGACAAAGGTGGTGACAGTGGTGGTGACATCATCAGGTGCCAAAATCAACTCCCTATCACCATGGCGACATTGAGAGGGAAGTGGCGACAATTTTCAAGGCATTGTCGACATAGGAAGTGGCGACGTAGGGGAGAAAGTAGGTGTGATTGGAAAGCTTGGATTCCGGCCAATTGAAGCACTAGGACTGTTGCGACGGGGCTACCGGTGATGTGGCCATCGTTTTGTGCCGAAAATCGACAGACAATGGGTCTTGGATTGACGTTGAATGGTGGCGGCACAAGCTAGGGTTTGGGAGATGACGTCATGGCTGCTGCTCGCTGAATTAAGAAAATGAACAGGTGAAGACAGAGGGGCCATTCAGCAGTGAAGTGGGGTGCACACAGCTATGGTCTTCTTTGCCTATAATACGGCGCGCTTAGCATAGAACTGGGGTGTAATCAGGTGCACCTTCTTGTCTAAATTGGGGGTGCAATAAGTATTGTGGTGGGGCGCGTTTGGGCTGCACTTTAAGGAGCTTGGGCTTGCAATTTGGGCCACACGTTTGGGCCACTGACTTGCCTACAACACTGAAACGCACCGTTTCACTAGTCCAGCGTGGCACCTTCCTTGTTTTGCATGGAAAATTACAATTCAGTCCCCTGATCTCTTGCATATTTACGATAAATTCAATCTTCCCTCATAATTTACACTTTTGCCCCTAAATGACCAAAATTATCCAATGCCCCTGAACTTAATAAATACCTGAAAACTCTTAGTTTACACCATTAAATCATGGGATAATGCTTGAGAATCAAGCATAAAGAGAAGGAAGTGAGGGCCAAAATCATACCAATTTCGGTCCGATCAATCGGCGAGGTGCATTATGATCTGGTTGTACCCCGAGAAAGCATCCGTGAAGCTTACCTGCAGTGGAATCAATTAGCTAATCTATTTTAGGCAGAGGGAAGCTATCCTTCAAGCAAGCCCGGTTGAGATCGGTGTAGTCTACACATATACGCCACTTCCCATTAGCTTTGGTCACCATGACCACATTGGTGGTCCATTCAGGATAGCAGGATTCTCTAATGAATCTGGCTTTCAGAAGTTTATCTACCTCTTCCTGTACTGTAGCATTCCGCTCGGCGTTGAAATGTCTCCGCTTCTGTTTAACTAGCTTGAAGGTTGCGTCTACTGCCAACCTGTGAGCGGCTAGGTTGAAAGGGATACCTGGCATTTCATCATGACTCCAGGCAAAAATGTCATTATATTCTTCAAGGAGTTTTACCAGGTTCCTCCTAACTTCAATATCCAGTGCACCTCTTATCTTCACTACTTTGGTCAGATCTCTTTTTCTGATTAGTATCTCTTATAACTACTTCGCGGGGTGACCACCAGTCCATCCCTGTTCTTCCTCTTCATTTTCTTCTACAATCTTGTCCGGTACTTCTCCTTCTTCCAGGACGTAAGGATCCTGCTTTGGTACCTTTTGGCTCGATTCACTAGTTACATGTGCACACTACTTGGCTAGCGCGGTAAGATTGGTGGACACCTCATAACAGGTGCGGGCTGCTTGTTGATCCCCCCGGACTTCTCCTACTTTGGTTCCCACCGAAAATTTCAATACATTGTGGTAGATGGATAGGACCCCTATGATCCTCGAAAGGAAAGGCCTTCCCAGGATCGCATTGTAGGCAGACGGGGTGTCAACCATAATGAATTCGGTCATGATGTTTTGCTGAAGAGAAGCTTCTCCGGCTATTACTGGTAGATATGTGACCCAACTGGCATTACAGAATCTCTGGTAAAACCATACAGGGGTGTGGTGCAACTGTTGTAGTAGGGGTTCTTCAGGTTGAGTTTTTACAGCACTCATTTAAACAGGATGCGGTGAACCCGGCAATTAGCAATTTGCACCATGATCACCATTGGATCATCATGTGGTTGAACTGTATTGTATGTATCCTCTTCTGTGAAAATGATCTGGGCAGAGCGAGGGTGGTCTTGGGATCCCCTAGAAACGCGGAGCACATCATGACATGTAGTAAACCTCGGGATCTTCCTAGCATGATTCTTCCTTGAGTTGTTAAAAGTCCCTTCTAATTTTGGGCCTCCACTAATGGTATGAATGACTTGGATTTGCTGCATCAAGTCTTTTCCAATATCATTCCTTCTTTCTTCTGCCTCTCGCATCTCCCCTTGCACCTCCTTTCCCACCTTGATGCTATCCCGTACCTGCTGCAAAAATTCAACCAAGAGTCCTCCCCTTATCAGTCATTCGATTTGGTTGCGGAGGCTATAGCATTCAGATGTGTTGTGTCCCACATCCTCGTGGAAATCACAGTACTTGTAGCGATTCCTCTGATCAGCCAGGATCTTTATAGGACCGGGCTTCCTGAGCAGAACATTGTCACGGATGGCGAGATATATGGTCTCTCGGGATGCATTGAAAGGAATGTAATGGTTGTATCAGTCTACTTCGCTTGCTACCTGTGCTACCTCTCTTGGTGGAGGCATGGTCCTAGGAGAGGTCATTCTCACCGGATACCTATCCCCGATGCTAGGAAGGAGGGGATGGCTGGTAGGTTGACCAGTTTGGAGGATGATTATGAAACTTTTTTGCAGGTGCAGGCTTCGGAGATTCATTCTTCGGTTGCTTAGCTGATCGTGCTTCATCGTGCTCGACCTTGACTCGGAGCTGTTCGTCTATGTCCACTTGTTCCAGTACCCTATTATAGGCCTCTTGGTAAGTCTCAGGCAGATGCTTGGCAAATGACCAGAATAATCTGCCAGCCCACAGGTTCCTTCTGAAATTAGCCAAGGTCTCCTTCTCAGCAAACACTCCCATCTGGATTACTTCTTTGTGGAACTTCTCTACATAAGACCTCAACACTTCACCCCGCTCCTAGATCACGTACTGAAGTAGGACAAGGTCCTTGGGATGAGGTTTGATCCCTTGAAACCGAGTACAAAAATCTGTAGTAAGCTTTGTAAAAGAATCCACACTACTTGGAGGTAACTTTCTGAACCAAGTCTTGGCACAGTCGGTCAGAGTAGAAAGGAACATTCTGCACATCGTTGACCGGGTAGCATTCTGGATCTCTATCTAGTGGACGAAACTCTCCATGTGGCTTACAGGGTCTTCTGATTTAGAGTATTTCTCGGTGAGCATCTTGAACTTAGGGGGTAGCTCTGCTTCTCTGAACCTACTGGAGAAAGGTGCGTTCATCTCCCCCAAGGGGTTCTTCCGGGTACCCCAGTGCTTCCCCTTCCTTAGCTCCTCGAGTTCCTTTGCCGTTTTGGCCATTTGATCTTCAAGGCATTTGGACCCATTTTGCCTGGATCTGGCTACTGAGCCTTTATTATCAGAAGTTTCAGGCAGCACGGTTGTCTTCTTACGCTCTTCCCTTCGGGGCCAGGTACCCCGCAGGTTTCTCCTAGGCCCGGTACTACCACCTGTATCGGGCTATGGAGCTCTCCTCTCTACTGTCAGTCTAGCCGTTGGCTGGTTCCTTCTGGGAGGAATGTCAAATGCTAACTTCACCTGTCGGGGTCTGAAATCTCTAGGATGATTTGGAACTGGTAATGGCGGTCCGAGCCTATCAAAGACTGGTACCCGGGTACTCGGTCCGGCTCCTCCCACGAGTCTGGGTGCTTCGAAGGGTATTCCTTGGGCGATCATCCGGAGGTGGATGCTCTCCACGTAGGCAGTAGCGTGCTGCTCCATGGTATCCCGATTTACCTCCTGAACCGTGGGGTCTTGGGGCGCAAAGCCCGTATTGGGTTGAGGAATCGGTGCCGAGATCTGGCTTCTCGTTCCCCTCATCTTCCCTTGGTTTCTTTGAGTGGAAGTAATGGAATGGGGCCCTGATGGGTCAAGCTACCCTTGAGAGGATCGAAGCCTCATCTTCTGTATCCTCTAGGTAGAGCTAAGTAACTTTGTAACGAGATGGGAGTATATTCCTACAGACGGTGCCAAAAGTGTTAACCGAAAATTGTCACTTGGAGTGATTTTCCAATTAACAACTCTAGTAACTGAAATCGGGGTAGATCTCAGTCGGAGAGGTATCAAGTAGTTTGATACCTAGGGGTTCTCGGTAAAACAATCGAAAAAAAAAAACAACGATGATGATGAATCAGAATCAATATATTAATGGGGGCATATATGACTCATTTTTATTGATAATAAACACATGATAGTAGTACAATGGAGATTCTAGATGGCTATGGTGGTAGGGTCAAAACTCAGTTGGCAATGGCGATGGAGCTCTCGTGCTTGTTGATAAGTGGAAAAAACGTAAAGTAGGGTTGAGCACTCAAGTTGCCGTCCCCTTCTCTGTGTGATAACACGATGTATATATATATATATATATATATATATATGTGTGTGTGTGTGTGTGTGTGTGTGTCAATGCTTGCCCAGCATTCCTCTCAATTCGGTATAGTGACCTAGAGTTTTTCAGGGCGTTCCGTGGCGATTAGCGAGAAGATCGTCATTTTCCCTTCTAGGAATTGAACGATCCCTTATTTGGCGGAATTCTGACAAACAACCATGAATATCAAAAAGAGCTTAATTAGTAAATAAGCATAAGTCTATCAACCTAGTTATCAAACAATCTCACAAGAATATTCAAGGCTTAGCTATTCAGGTAAAATCAACATAATCATGTAAGCTATCACAAACAAAACTCAAACATGTCATAACTTAACTAAATATGCAATAAGAGTGAAGATTTGCTAAACTAAGCAATCAAAGACATGTCTTGATGAAATAGAACAATAAATGAAGATATGATGTTTGTTATACTTACCAAGTGATTCAATAAAGAAGAACCATGAATGAGAAAGACATTAAATGCACATGGAGAGTGATGGAGAGTGAATCAATGGAAGCTTAGAGCTTTCTATCTCTAAAAACCTTCTCTCTCTCTCTCTCTTGGAAGACTAAATTTGTGGTCTAGGGTTCTTAATTTAGAAATGGGAGAAGATGGTATTTAACTATTTATATAGGGTCCAAAAACATGTTGGTGTGAAAAAACCAAAATGCCTAGAAATCGGGCCATTCGGCGGTTAGGGCCACCGAATACCAACCGCCGATTGGCTTCCAAAAAATCTCTGGAATAGATCAGAAGTTTGGGTTCGGCAGCCCATGCCGTCAATCACCAACCGCCGAATCACACCTGGAAGAAAACTAACTTCACAAGTGGACAAACATCGCACTGAGACAAGCACACCATCGTGCATGCACGGATGTTTCCGATCACACAACTGGAAACAAATTACTCCACACTTAAATCTATCATGAAGTGCAAGTGTGGTTGTGAGAAGAATGCACACATCAACAACAAGGTACAATTGCATGTAAGTGTATGTGTGCATCTAATCTCTTCAAGAGTCGAGTCAAGTCAAGTGATTTACCTTTCGCTCGTGATATTAAAGTCACGTAGATGCTTGGAAGCCTGCTAATGAGATCCTAAGCTACCCATTACAAAATCATCCCTAATATGATTTGTCAAGAAATAAGCTAATCATAAAATGGAGGTCTTTATAAGCCCCTATTACGGTGATTGACCTTCAAATATTTGCCTTTCTTAACATTTTAGAAAGACAAACATACCAAACTGCAAGTGTCAACTTCACGTATTTACCTATCATTATAAAATTACAAAGTTATCCAAATTGTAAAAGTAGAAATGTAGAATCACTCACATAACAAGTCTAATTATAAGGATTCGACTTTTATACAAGGAAAAAAAACACCCTTTATCAAGCAGGGATTTTGAGAAAGAAATTTCATCCATTGGATGAAATAAAATTCGATCCAATGGTTTTTATAAAATATTTAATAAGATAAATCATTTTAAAACAAAATAAAAATAAAAATAAAAATGGGAAACCTATTATACCGGTAATATCTTACTCTTCTTCCCAAAGCCTCTCTCTCTCTCTCTCTCTCTCTCTCTCTCTCTCTGTGCTTTTCCTCACCCAAAAAACCTTAGCGGCCTCAGATCCAGCATGAGCCACTCTCTCTCGTCCAAGCTTCTCTTCCCATTCTAATTTCTAATCATGGCGGATGTCGATCCTGAGGTGGCCATAGCGGCGCAGCTGATGAAGAGAATATTCAAGAAGTTCAGCTTTAGAGGTGTTGATTTGGATGCATTTCTTGACAGTTTACTAATGAGCTTGTCAAGCTCTTCCCTACACGTGATCGTAGAAGGTTTTAGAGAGGTTTGAAGAGGAAGCCCATGGCTCTCATCAAGAAGCTTCTCAAGCTGAAAAGGGAGGCTCCACCTGGTGAGAAGCCAGAGCTAGTCCGTACCCACTTGCGTAATGAAAGTATACAAACGGAGTTAAATAGCTTAAAGCATACCTAGAGGGGGGTAAATAGGTTTTTACGCCTTTTTCAATCCCTTGAACAAACTTTTGTTTGTCCCTCAAGGTAGCTTTACATACAACACATAAACCACAAATTCATACATAGACAAGATAAGCATATTATCATATAAGCATAGTCTATGAATATCAATAGTTGTATGAGGTATAAGAACACATAAACGGAACATCAAAGAATACTTGTATTTCAATATTTGTTCAATGTATTACAAGTATAATCAAATAATACTATACACAAGAAATACAATATACAAAAGAATTATATTTACAAGTAAGAACAAATGACTAAGATCACAAATCACACTTTACAAAATCTTGTTACAAAATACATCACAAATGAATATTATGCAACAAGGTAACAACATACATATATACAAATATAAGAGAAAGAGATAGGAAGAATTAACACAAGAGATTTTTTAACGTGGTAAAACCTCCAAGGAGGAAACATCCACGGGTTGAACTACAACCATTGGGTACTTATATATATATTGGAAAGTAAATTAGAAATTCCACAAAGTGACTGATCTTTAGCTTACCCAACCTAGTGGAGTCTATGTTTACCCAACCCTATTGGAGAGTACGAAATCCCTCAATGATGCGGAGCCACCATATATTGAACAACATACAAAACCAACATCGACGGAAGATTAAAAATTCCTCAAGAGTACATACACATCCTATGTACCCCGCTCTTTTGGAGTCTATGTCTATCCATACGCCTAGGCTTACCAACATATAAGCCAACTCCCTATCCAAGGCACACATGCCTCTAGAGAGCCTCATGTGCATGACTATCCGAGTCTTCCCGACTCTAGCCATGACTTCTTGCTTGCTTATCTGAGTCATCCCAACTCAAGACAAGTCTTCTTGCTTGGCTATCCAAGTCAACCCAACTCTAACCAAGACTTTATGCCTTTTACAAGGACTTCCTAGTGCGATCATGTGAATGCAAATGATGCAAACAATCAATACAACATAGAACATGTGATCAATACATTCCATGGTACAACTAGACCTGAACATGTGAAAACACAAGTAAAGTAATCTAGATGCTAAAAACATGAATTAAACCTAGAGCAAGTGAAAATCATCTAACACATAAGCTCATAGTTCTATTCATCACATATAACACTTGAACAATACATATTCATGAAGTACAAGTTCAAGATGCTATAAACATACAATAAAATGCTAGAATCATGAAATCTAATCAATCAATATTCTAGCAAAAGATTTAGAGCAAGGATTAAAAGATAAATCAATTAAATCCTAGATAGCTCTAAAAACACATACAAATACAATAATCCTAGATTTCATCAATCAAAGGATCAAAACACATCTCAAGGTTATTTATCACAAAATTGATTCAATCAAGTCACAAACAACCTAAGATATCAACCTAATCACAATACAACTCACAATCATGTGAAAAACCTAGATTCAAAAAAACTAGTTCACAAGTGTCTCTAAATAGACTTTCGATTAAGATTGATTATGAAGCTATCTTTCGTACTTTCCAATAGGGTTGGGTAAACATAGACTCCTATAGGAAGTTGATCTAGGATTGGTCACTTTGTGGAATTTCTAATTTACCATCCAATATATATAGTACCCAATGGTTGTAGTTCAACCCGTGGATGTTTCCTCCTTGGAGGTTTTACCACGTTAAAAAATCTCATGTGTCAATTCTTTCTATCTCTCTTTTATGTATGTTTATGTGTATGTTTTAATCTTGTGGTACAATATTCACTTGTGATATATTTGGAAGCAAGATTGTGTAAAGTGTGATTTGTAATCAATATTCATTTTGATCATATTTGTATATACAATTCATTTGTGTAAATACTATTCTCTTATTCTTTGATTATTTTGTATAGTTGTATTTAGTTTAATACTTGTACATATTGGACATTATTATGAATACATGTATTCTTTGTTTTGGTTTTAATATATTTCCTTCATTAGCAAGTTGTAGTAGTTCTACCTAGTGTACTTACATTGTAATATTCAAAGTACAACTTGTGGAATTTGATCTTAATTGAATATCTTTGTATATAAGATACATTGTTTGTTGGTATATGTTTTGTAGACTAAGGGTGGTGAATTGAGCATACATATGTTAATTATTTTCTTGTAACAATCATGTTTAAGGTTAATTTGTATGCTCACCAAAATTTTGACATAAGTCACGAAAGAGTTTTTAAAACTAGTGTGTCAACCTATTTACCCCCCCTAGGTTGTTTAGTATAACCTTATAGGTATTTTCAGGACTAGACGTCAAATAGCTAATCTAATTAGCTACACTTGCTACACCTCTCAAATTGAACCCAAAAAAGGTTGATAAGGCCTTAAATGATGAATTTTATGTTCTTGCCATGCAAGAAGAGTGATCGGACTTTTACAAGTACCAAAATTCCACACTTGGAATACACAAGTCGAATGAGATGTATAATGGCAAGCGGGATCGTTCCTCAGGGAAAGGGAGGATATTTGGCTATAACTAAAATATGTACACTAATCTAAACTACGTGCGGAAAAGTAAAATTCATTTTTGGTTTTGGAATTTGTTTTAACAATTAAACTAAATGAAATTAATTAATCTAAAACAAGTAATGTAAAGGAAAGGTGTGCTATATGATGATGGATATTGGGGAATTGAGTTGACAACTAAAAGATTTCCTAATGTAATGAACTAGTCCAATTAAGCACTTTAATCCAACTCAAGGTTTGTTCTTAAATTGATTTAACTCAATACTATGCAAATTCACACCTTGACTCAAGTAAGCCCTACTATGAGTCTTGGTGGAAATAGATTCAAGCTCTTACCCAAGTGAACCCCACTATGAGTAATTGCCCAAATAATATTCTTAAGAACAAATTAAAGGTCTTGTACCAAATAACACATACATGCATCAATTTTCAATTTCATATATGCTAAAGATTGGAGAGTGAGTTGAAAGCCATTCAAACCCTAAACCACAACCTTCATATGTGAACCATTTTTACCACAAGCTAAATTGAACCCCAATATTAACTTAGTAAAGTAAAAATGGCAACTTCAAAGCAATGAAATGAAAATATACCAAGAGAGGATTTTATAAATACATGACTAATTCAAATACATAGGATCATCACATAAGTTGTCTCATCAATTCCCTAATATAAGGGTTTAGTTACACATAGTGGAAATATAAATAAAGAGAGCAAAGTTGTAGAGAAAACCCATGATGGCCTTCACAAGTCTTCTTGTTCCTTGATGTGCTTGAGATTCCCTTGACCTTGGTGAATCTCCTCTTCTCTCTTCAATAAATTTCCAAGATGAGATGGAAGAATGGTGGAGGATGAATTAATGGTGAGATGTTGGGTAATGGAAGGTTAGAGAGAGGTTAGAGAGGTTAGGGTTTCATGAAAATGGTGGAGGAGAGTGAGAGAAGGAGAAAAGGGGATATTTATATGTGGCCCCATGAGTTAGTGTTGAAATCCCGGTGCTGCTGACGTGGCGCGTGATCGGCGGCCAGAAACGGCGGCCAGGCCGCCGAATTTAAACCGTCGAATTGAAAATGGACCTACTGGAATTGATCGGCGGTTGAACTGTGGCCGCCGAATGCACCTGACACTTTTGGAATGAAACGGCGGTTTCAAACGGCGGCCAGACGGCCGAATTGAACAGTCAATTTCCTCTTTTCTTGCCAAATGACCGTTTTGCCCCCAAATGCTCTTCTTTCGCCGCTTTTAGCCCAAAATCACCGGATTTCTTCGTTCTTCAACCCAGAATACAAAAAGTACTTGTACAATTAACATCGAGCCATAAATTTCATGAGTTTACTCGAAAGTCAATCAAAAGTATCGGAAATAGGGGGAATTTCTATATATGTAATGGCTCGATCAAAGAGCTAAACAAATTCGAAAGGAATGAGGTTTGGATTCTAGTTCCTAGGCCTAAAAGCACAAATGTCATAGGCACCAAGTGGGTGTATAGGAACAAATCCGATGAGGATAGCAACATAGTGCGTAACAAGGTAAGGCTTGTTGTACAAGGGTACTCTCAAATTGAGGGTATCGACTTTAAGGAGACTTTTGCTCCCGTTGCCCGTTTAAAGTCCATTATGCTTCTTTTGTCCATATCTTGTGTGCACAAGTTCAAATTGCACCAAATGGATGTGAAGAGTGCCTTCCTCAATGGCTTCTTGCAAGAGGAAGTGTTTGTGGAGCAACACAAGGGGTTTGTGGAGCAACACAAGGGGTTTGTGGATGCACACCACCCAAACCATGTCTATCACCTCAAAAAGGCTTTGTATGAGTTGAAACAAGCACTGAGGGCTTGGTATGAGCACCTCACTCAATTTCTTGTTGATAATGACTACACAAGAGGTAGTGTTGATAAGACTTTATTCATCAAGAAAAACAATGATGAGCTTTTCATAGCTCAAATATATGTTGATGATATTGTATTTGGCTCCACCAATAACACCAAAGTCCAACAATTTGTTGATGTTATGTCTCATGAATTTGAGATGAGTCTTGTTGGTGAGCTAAGTTACTTCCTAGGTTTGCAAATTAAGCAATTGAATGATGAGATTTTTATAACCCAAGCTAAATATGCAAAGAACCTAGTGAAGAAGTTTTGTCTTGAAAATGCCAAACATTGTGATACACCAATGAGTACCACTTTGAAGCTAAGCAAGGATGCTAGTGGAAAAAGTGTAGAAAAAACTCTATATCGGGGCATGATTGGTAGCTTGCTTTATTTGACCGCAAGTAGGCCCGATATATCCTTTAGTGTGGGTGTGTGTGCTAGGTACCAATCGGATCCTAAGGAGTCTCATCTCTCTTCCGTTAAGAGAATCATTTGCTATGTGAATGGGACATCTGACTATGGGATTTGGTACTCTTTTGACACTAATGCTAGTTTAGTTAGCTTTCGTGATACGGATTGGGTAGGAAATTACGATGATAGGAAGAGCACATCTGGCGGTTGCTTCTTTCTAAGGAACAACTTGGTGTCTGACTTTTGCAAGAAGCAAAACTTGTTTTTCTTGTCCATGGCCAAAGCCGAATACATTGCCGTCGGGAGTGGATGCACACAACTCCTTTGGATAAAGCAAATGCTTGTCGACTACAGATTCAATCAAGGTACTCTAACTCTTTTTTGTGATAACATGAGTGCCATTAACATTTCTAAGAATCTGGTGCAACATTCTAGGACAAAGCATATTGACATTCGACATCATTTCATTAAAGAACTAGTTGAGAACGAATGCACCGTACTTGAACATGTAAGTACAAATGATCAACTAGCGGATTTATTTTCTAAACCCTTAGATGCGACTAGGTTTCATAAACTTAGTAGATCTATTGGGATTTGTCTCGTGGATTGATGTGGTATGGAAATTGATCCCATATAGGGAACTCAAGCAAAGAGAGCAATCTTGCATATTTGTCACATGCAAAAATTTGATAAACATTATGCTTCTTTATTAATTGCTTGAGTATCTTTGTTGCACATATGCTTATATGATATTTTCTTCAATAAGTGTGAACATTTGCTTTGATTGCAATCCATGTCATATTTATGTTTGGACTAGGAGATTTACTTAGGAAGTACTCTTTGAATGATCTATAATTAATCTCCATAACATGATTTCAAATGACATGCTTAAAATGAAAATCATGATTTCTTATGACATGCTTAAATATGAAAAGTATGAATGTTGATTGCAAATTCCTAAATGCAAAACTAAATGTTGATTGCATATTTCAAAATGCAAATTGTGTGTAAAGCAATAATGAGACTCAAATGAATAAAGGATCTTGTATCCGTTCTAAGGATTTTAAAATCCAAAGTCTCTCTTTCTTTATTTGTTGAACATAGCTACTATCATACGGGTATCTTACCTGGAAAAATCGAATAGGGTGCAAAAGTCGCTCATGCCTTGTTTTGCTTATAAAGTTGGATATAGTTGCCTCTTAAATTGAATTTAATGAAAAATCTATATCCTTGCTTTGATTCATGACAAATGGTAAAATTGGTTTGCATTCTTTAGGAAACCTTTATCATTTGCTTTGCCAAATACCATTAATCTTTGGACTTGAATGCAACATGTCTTGCATGCAAATCATCTTTTTCACACATTTTTCATAAAATAAATCTCCATGCTTCTCTCCGATTAATTGACTTGCATAATGTTCTTGTATATGACTATGCAAATATCTTGTATGCTACTATCTCTCTTTGCTAAAATGACCCGGTTGGGGGATACTCCTTTGCCTATCTCATGACAAAAAGGGGGAGTAGTATGTGTAAGGGAGTTGTAGTAGCAAATTCGAACATTGGGGAGATTGCTAATTGAGAGGGAGTAACCCGTTGAGGGGGAGCATTGAATTGCACATTCATTGCATGATGTTGCATGTTTTCTTTAATGCATATGCTCGTTTTTTGTTTTGACTTCACTTGATCACCTCACATACACTTGTTTTGGAAATTGTAATCTTCTTGTTTTGAAGGATTGATTGTTCTACAAGAGATTGAAGACTTGAAGTTTTAGCTTTTAAATATCTCTTTGTAATGTAGAAAATCATTGTTGACCTTTAGCTTTTATTTGTTTTGTGAGGATCAATGTGAGTGGTGGTTTTGTCACGAATAACAAAAGGGGGAGATTGTAAGTTCCTCAAGTTTTGATTGGCTTATTTCGTGGACAAACCACAATTGGGTTTTGACATGTAAGGGTAGTTAAGACCTCAAGATGATAAGCACTTCAAAGGTAAAACACTTATGCTTAATTTTCATTGAAGAGACTTAGTTGCACACACACACACTTCTCATGCTTGCATATGTGTTCATTTCTCTTGTGTGCATTCTCTTCACATTTCACACTTGCACGTCCTTGTTGAATCTTGTTGTGTTTTAGTGTGTCTAGTAATTCGTTTCCCAAAGATTGTTCAGAAACATTCGCGCATGCACGTTGGTGTGCTTGGTTTAGCGCGAGGATCGCCTTCGGAGAATGCCCTTGGCTTCCCATTGGTTTCACCACATTTGGTGAAACGACGGTTGAGATCGATGGCCTCCGTTTGATTCTAGAAGTCTCTGGATTGATTCTGCGGTTATGATCGGTAGCCCCGACCGCTGATTGAAACCGCCGATGAGACCCAATTGATTTTATCTCTCGGGTCCAATTTGGCGGTTGGAATCGGCAGCCATGAAACCGCAGTTGATACTTGATGCTCTCGGGTTCAATTCGGCGGTTATGATCGACGGTTAGTGGCCGTCAAATGAAACCACCGATTGGCTCGTCTCAAGGGCAAACTTGTCTTTTCACCAAGCTTTTTATTACCCTCTATAAATACACCATTATGTCACCCTCTTTCATTTAGCTTTTTGAACATCAAGAACCTTAAAAGAGAAAAAGAGATTTTTGAGAGAAAAAGCATAAAGATTGCTCCTTTGATTCTCTAAACTCATTTCCATGTGCATCAAACATCATCTAAACATCATCTAGGATCATCTAGGATGTATCTATGCATGGGTCTTCTTCAACACATATGATTTGGTAAGTTGAACACTATACTCATCCATTTTAGTGTTTTTACTCATCAATTAATCTCTTTTATTACTTATAAGCATTTAGATTAAATTCTATCTACAAGGTTGAGATTATTGTGTTGTTTGATTGTGAGTTGTATTTTGATAGCTACGACATATAGGATTATTTTATCTTAAATAGCTAAGTTTACATATGACATGTAGACACATGATATCTAGGATTGTTATTATTGACATCTTTAATTCTTAGATAAGCATTTAGTGTAACATAGCATTATTTGCATTTAGAATATTATCATATTCACATAGATTGTTAATCTTTTCATTAAGAATTAAGTCTTGTGACTAAGATTACTTAGTGCGCAAGCAAGTTGATCTAGAGTTGCTATTAAAGGCTCATTGGGTAGTAGTGATGGGTTAGTGACCAAGAATGGTTGAGGTCAACCTAGGTTGTAAACATCATTATAAGTAGTGATTTCGAGGATCGTGTGTGGCTAGCATATTAGCCCGTGAGTTTTTCCCTGTCGAGGTTTCTCACATAAATCAATCAACTTGTAATTTATTGTTTTCTGCACTTAGATTAGGTTGATTGTATTTTTGACTAGATTGAGGTTTTTTTATTGAATATTGACTAATCAAGAAAGATTGGTAATTAACTTGATTAAAATCTATTCCCCCCCCCCCCCCCCCCTCCCCCTCTAGATAATATTAGACACACCATATTTGTTTCAATAACATATGTTGCTCAGTTCCCATGTGAATGTCAACTGATGAATCAACCTTATCTAGTTATATATTTATACTACACATGAAAAATGCATTTAGATTTGATGTACTGCACTTGTATGCTAAGAGATACAATCGGTTTATATTAATGGTAATTTAACTTTTTCATATGCTTGGTTACTTTTCAAATCTTGTACAATGTTGTATCTCTTGCTCAGTAGTGACGTAGCAGATATGGAAGCTCAAGCTAAAACCATGGCTCTTGGAATAAACCCAGAAAACAACAAAGTATGATAACAATCTTTATCAACCAAAAAGTCAAAATATTAACCCCCTACAATACCTAAAAAAAAGACCCTATATATAGTCCCATAACAAGCCCACTACAAATATAAGAAAAACTACAAATACTAATTAATCCCTCGACATCAATAACAGTGACAGAAACTCAAGGGTGTTGAAGGCTTGCTGAAGTGGCAAGATACAACAAAAATAACTTTAAATCTAAGGTTTTTCCTTGCATTGCTCTTGCTTTCCATACTATGAATTTTGGTGTTGAAGCTTAGTTCTTACCTGATAAATTCACAATTAGGTTTTTGTTACCCAATAAATTCTCACTTGATGTCCCACTATCGCTAGTTTGGATTTTTAGTTTTTGTTACTTGTCTCATAATGATTCTTGCTGGAAGCTTTCTTTTATAGGTTTGGTACCCATCTCCTAGTGTAGACCTTTTTAAATAGGATGATTTATTGTAGGTAAGTTTCAATCACCAATTAAAAACCTTTATACTGTGAATTTTTAGTTAATACTACAATTATATATATCTCCATTGCAATTATATATCTTTACCATTTGTTAATGAAAAATGAGAAAATTTTGGGAAGTTGAATAAGACAGTTTGGTTTCCTTAGGTTCTCAACATGCCCCTTCTATAAGTGGAAGTAATGATAAATCTAGTGTGAAGAGCTTGTATGTAATTGTTGTTCACTTAGATATTATGGATGCTGCATTTTCATGTCATTATATGTGTTATGTAAAAAAAACAAATTCCCATGGGGAGTGGTTCAGAATTGATGACAGCAGTACTGTATGTTCCCTTGTTCTATTTTTATTTTTATCCCTTAAGTCTTAATACATTTATATTCATTGTTACTTAGTTTGAGGCCTTGTTTTGAATTTAGCACTAATTTAAAGGTAATAGATTAAAAACCAAAGAAAAATAAGCCCTTTGTTGCTTTGTTTTCTCTTATTTTCCATTTTGAAATCAGGTGCGGTTTAAAGGTAGTAAACTAAAACCCGAAGAAAACTACTCTTTCTTTGTGTCTGCCCTCCCTAGTGGATATTAAATACCTGTAATTGTGAATTGCCAAATTGTCTTAGTTTGTGAATTGATTGAATCGACCCACATTCTTTAGAGCTTGAATGCATTTTATTGTTTATTGTTTTTTGTTTTTTGTTTTTTTTTAACTCTTATTGCCTCTCTGTTTCTGTAGATTGATGGATTGAATCAATTGAGAAATAAATATATTTGGTTTGGAAAAACAAGAAGTGAAAGTCATTGCATTTGATGTTACATCTAAGGTTAATTTCCTATAATTTTTAATTTTTTCGAATGCCTGTTTTTCAAATTACTTTTTTATAATTTTATTATTGTATTTTTACAGGTAATGGCGGGTTGAAGAATGATGGTCGTTTTTTAATATTATTGTGAGAATATTGTAATTGTGTTCACTACATTAGTAGCTTGGATTTTTTTATTTTTTATTTTTGTAAGGACGTTATTTGTTTGATTTAATGAATTTCGATTAATCCAAAATGATGTACAATTTTTCGGTACTTATTTTGTATGTATTCAATATCTAATATTAATTACTATTATTAATGTATAGTAAAACAACTTAAAAAACAAAACAAAACAACTTAGTATTAGTTTAGACCCATTATTGGATTACAGGGGCTTTTGATCTTAAAGTGAAGAGTTTTGGGGCAAAAGTAAAATATTTGAAAGATAGGAGCAAAAGTGAGTTCCTAGTGTGAAATGATCTTGCATACAAGTTGTGTCAACGACCAGAAACTTCGTCAAGTTCTTAAAGCAAGATTAAGTCGCTTTGAAATGTCAATAGTACCCTTATTGAAATGAATAAATTCATTTTAATACATTTTATTTATAAACCCACTTAAGTTATTAACACAACCATTTTTTTTTAAAAAAAAAGGAAAACTTAATGCTTAGAGGAATGGATATAAATGATAAATGTTAGGATAGAATAATACATGCAGTCATGGCAATAGAGTAATTAGAGTATCCAAACGTTTCAAAATTACCTCCACATTTTATTAATAGTTGAACACAATGGATACGGCTTATTTACAACATTGCAAAATTTAATTGTGTTAGATTGTATTTCTCTAATATGTATATAAGCTTTTACATTTCTCTTATGTATTGAGATTATGATAGAAATGATATTGGACTAGTTGAGCTTCAACATTTATTTCTTTCTCAAATAAGTGTTGTTTGTGTTAACTCAATTAATTGATTTTGAGAAAGAGCTCCAAAAATTATTCGAATTTTAATAATCACAATTAAAGTTTAATTTATATTTTGATCAAAATATATTATACATGCTGAATCAACCGACAATGTATACGCAAGGTCGTAACTTGGAATAAACGTTAGGGGGTAGAATGATTGCTTCTCCAAACATTACAAGATTAACTTCACACTTGATTAATATTTGAACACAGTAGATACAGCTTATTTACAACGTTACAACATTTGATTAGGTTTTTTTTTTTTTTTTTTGTGGACAATATCTATTAATCCTATACTAGGTTTTTTTTTTTTTTTTTTTGAAAGCTTTCGTCATTGATAGGATTCGAGCCGCTGACCTGGGAGTCATTTGCCCAAGCCCCAAACTCATCCATCTACCAGCTGAGCTATGCCCATGTTGGCAACATTAGATCAGTTTTGACTTTTGACAAACAATCGTATTTATCATGTTTTCATGTATTTACCTAAGACATGTCTTATAATATTTATTATATGGACAATGACCATTCATATCTTACCATAACAATCGTGAAACAATTTTTGAATTCTTTTAGCTGCATATAAAACTTTTCACAATCATGAAACATTCCCTTCAATGGGTATGGATATTGACAATCATTACAAAACATTTAATAAAAAAAACTATTCTTCATGCATGATATATATATATATATATATATATATATATATAAAAATAATCTTTGGTGGTTGGGTGAATCATTTATAGGTGGCAATATCGGCACCCTTCAAGAAACTGTGTTCGGTTATCAAAGCCGTAAATGTAGTTACCGAAATCATAAATGTAGTTATAAGCAAAATTGTAAAGAAACCATTAAATAGTTACCGAAGCCGTAAATGTAGTTACCAGAGCCGTAAATGTAGTTATAAGCAAAATTTTGAAGAAACCATTAAATGATTACCGAAGCCATAAATGTAGTTACAAGCAAAATTTTAAAGAAACCATTAAATGGTTACCGAAGCCGTAAATGTAGTTACCAGAGCCGTAAATGTAGTTACAAGTAAAATTTTGAAGAAACCGTGAAATGGTTACCGAAGCCGTAAATGTAGTTACAATCAAAATTTTGAAGAAACCATTAAATGGTTACCGAAGCCATAAAAGTAGTTACCAGAGCAGTAAATGTAGTTACAAGTAAAATTTTGAAGAAATCATTAAAGGGTTACCGAAGCCGTAAAAATAGTTACCAGAGTAGTAAATGTAGTTACAAGCATAATTTTGAAGAAACCATTAAATGGTTATTGAGGCCGTAAATGTAGTTACCAAAGCCATAAATTTAGTTACAAGCAAAATTTTGAAGAAAACATGAAATGGTTACCGAAACCGTAAATGTAGTTACAAGCAAAATTTTGAAGAAACCATTAAATGGTTACCGAAGCCGTAAATGTAGTTACCAATGTTGGGATTTATGCCATAAATCTTGTAATTTGTAAATGTTATAAAAGAAATAGTTATTCATTCAATTAACCCGACTTATATGTTTATATTATATGTGCTAAACATCCAAGATTGCTAAATGTAATCTCAAATTGAGTATATGAATGTCATATACAAAGGAATTCATTTTGAGACATGCAATCTAAAGAGTCTGTAGAAAGCAAATAAAGCTGAGTAATTTATTTGTGGTTAATTTACAACTACGGTCCATTCCGTAATGTACGGTAATCTTATCCTAGACTACTCATATGTTGATTGATGTGGCCGTTTGTGCACAACAAAACAATGTACTTATGTGATCATTTGAAAACCATGTTTAACCACTTAGGAATCTTCTTAGGATGTAAAACTTAGTAAAATGGTAAGCAAAGATTCGTTCCACAGGGAATTAGAGTAATACGTTGGATTGATTAATTAATCTACAATGCAATAATGTAAATTATGGATAGTTGGATAATTGTATGGTTTGAGAAACCATCAAACATACATGTAAAGTAAAAGTAACAAAATGTGATAGGAAAAATAGAATGCTCAACAATCTTAGATAAGAATATGAAATGTATCAATTAAGAGAAATACTAGGGAAATGATGGAGTTACAAGTGGATTATGGGCAATGCTTTTCAAGCTACTTTAATGAACCAATCTCATACTTGTTAACCATTTGTATTCTTAGATGTGTTTAGGTCGTCACTATGAACCCTAAACAACTTCCCACAAAAATGCTTAACAGATTAAGGAGAGGGGGTCAATGTGGGATTGGTTTGTTACAAATCAAGGTTTAGATTATTGTGGTTGATATACCCTCCAATAATCTATCATATTCACTATGTTCCTAATCAATCAAGGGTGTCAATCCAAGATTGATTACATAACAAATTATCCTAAACAAGAGTGTAATCAACTAGTGGGTATACAATGCCAATCATATAATGAATAGGATCTAGTTATCAAATGAATAGAACACAAATAGAGATTCAAATACAATATAGCTTAAGCAAAACCCAAATCCAAATGTTTCTCACATTTATCCCCTAGAATAGGGGTTAAGTTACGCATAGTTACAATCAAATAGTAAAGAAGTAATAGATCAGGAAATCACTCTTAGGTCTCCTTTTGTAGTGCTTGATCCTTCTTTCCTTTGATGCTCATAGTGCAAAGAATGGTAGATGAGGATGTGTCTAAATGGATGGATGTCTAATGGTAAGTGACAAAGGTATTGGGATGTAGAGAATGGAAAGAGATGAATGGTTGGGTGAAGTAATCAAGATTTGGTGTTGAGTTTTTGGATGGAAAAGGTAGTACAAGATTGGAAATGGAGGAAGTTGAATGTGTGAAGTATGGAGGAGAATGCTAAGTCTAAATCTCTGTATTTTTCGTGCTTGGAACTCTTCAACTTGGAGAAAAATAATACTTATAGTGGCTTTCAGATTTATACTGTTAACTGCCAGAAATGTTGATGTGGCAGGTGTTGTGGTTGCATTTTTGCAGTTATGGAGACCGTGACGCCACTACGGCAGACGATTATTCATTCTTCGATCTGATTGTCGCAGTTGTTTTCATGTTTTTTACAGTTGTGACGACAGTGACATTGGAAAGGCGACAAAGAGATCTGAGATCCTGAGAGTGGTCACTTGTTTGGTCACATGATGACACAAACAGCGACACACGACTTGATTGTTTTCTTGGGTTTCATCTTTTCTGTCATGGTTGTGGCTCAATAGCGACACTTACGTGATTGATTTTCAGGATTTCAACTCTATGTTGTGGTTGTGTCGCCACAGCGACAATACCGCGACAACTCCTTGGCTTGAGTCTTCATTGCTTCTTGCCTTTTGTCGCGGTGTGCACAAAGGCGACACCATCAAGGGCGACAATGCCCTGTTTTTCCCATTTTATGCACATTTTGCATCAAATCCATCTCCTTCTTCACAAATGCCCTTGTGGCACAAATGAACCTAAAATACTTGATTAATGTAGTTAAAACACGGGGAAATGCCCAAGAATCAAGCATAAAGAGAAAGAAATAAGGGCCAAAATCATACCAATTTTGGTTCGATGAGTGATATGAGAATAGAGGCACCTTATATGATGTGATCATATAGGACTGGGCCACGATCTATATGAATCTATCACTAAGATCCGCCAGTTGAAAAGATTCATATATATTGACAAATGATGGCTCTATATGGGTGATCTAAATCCTGGGTGTCTAACTGACTCCTTCAAGATTAGATCGTGTTTCTTGACATACGGTGAGATAGGAGTAGCACTCTAGTCAATAACTATGTATCTTGGAATCACAGTTTGGCTTGTGGCTGGGATGGTATGCACACAATAGAGGAATCCACTCCTTCTTGCGAGAAGTAGATAAGTAGTTCCCTTAAGGGTTGATTCATGACTTGAACGATTAAGAGCGCTCTCCTTCTTCCGTAAAGGAATGAAGGATATAATCATTCATTAGAGAATCAATGGTACTTAAAGGAAAAGATATAATTAGAGAGGTATAACGGACTTTATGACTTAGCTCTAATTATGAACTACTTGTGGAGGATCATACCATATGTAATAGCTATATCGATGGGCATTGATAATTTGGTTATGTAAAACATCTACATTTACAAGAGTACAACCATAGGTTTTTAGTGGAATAACTCCAAGGTTAATAATTGTGAAATATTAATTAAATAGTTTAATTAATTTTTCTAAGTATTATTGGAGCTCAAAACTGTGGATCCATTAGGTCACCTTGCCAGCCCTTTACGACTGATAGTAACAAGGCTCACAGAGAATTGGATGGTCCAATTAATTATGTTACAAAAGTAACTTAAATATTGAAACAAATTATAGCACGGTGTGTATAAAGCTATCTAGAGGGGGGGTGAATAGATTTTACGCTTTTTACCCAATTTTTCGTGTTAGTC
Source organism: Acer yangbiense (assembly GCA_008009225.1). Taxonomy (NCBI): domain Eukaryota; kingdom Viridiplantae; phylum Streptophyta; class Magnoliopsida; order Sapindales; family Sapindaceae; genus Acer; species Acer yangbiense. Next base: position 26,518,343 of record CM017767.1, on the reverse strand, counting down.
AAAATTACGAAAATGCCCTCAAGATAATATAACCAAGCAATTGTAATATGGTGCGGAAATTAAAACAACACTTGGTTTTTACGTGGAAACCCTCACGGGAAAAACCACGGGCTATGTAAGTAAGCCACACTCGAACCTCGAATCCACTAAATGTGCAAACGATTACAACCTAATCCCGGAAGTAATCACACACCTACCTAATCTCGGTATGTGTGAACCTAGTCCAATTTGCTTGCGTTCTAAGCAACCTAATCCCGGATGCTACACACAAGACTTACTTTCTCTATGAAGAGAATACAACCCTAAGTGAATATATGTAAATATCCAAAATGCAACATAGAGCAAGGGAAACCCTATATGCTTATCTAAGATGATTAATATGCAATTAAGAACAATCCTAGATATCAAAACTAAATGACATGTCAATTAGTTTAGCTAATCAATATTAAGCACAAAACCTAATATGCTAGCACAATACAACTTCTCAAACATACATCATACTCATCTCAATATTGTATCCAAAGCATACAAAATAATCAACAAGTAATTAATTGAGATTGCTAGATAAGAGAAACACAAAACATGTAAGATATTAGTGAAAAACTTACCAAGCAAAGTATGATGAAGATTCCATGCAAGATGACATCTAGATGATCCAAGATGATGCTAGATGATGATTGATGATCATGAAAAAGTGTTTGAGAGATTAAAAATGAGTTCTTTGTGTATTTTTCTTCTCTTGAAAAATATCCTAAGTATAGAATATGAATATGAACTCTCTTGGCTGACCTAAAGTCAAAGTGTTATATATATAGGGGCCATAAGTGAAGTGTGGTCGTTTTGAAAAACGCACCAAAAATTGCTCTGTGCGCTGGTGGCCTTGCGCTGGACGACAGGCGCAAGTCCAGCGCACACGCACATTTTTGCATTGGCGCTGGACGACATGCGCTCACACAGGCGCCATACCAGCGGAGCCACACTGGGCGATCAGCGCTGGTGACCTTGCGCTGGTGTAGACCAGCGCACGACCGGCGACAGAGAACTGGACGATCTGCGCTGGTGGGCTGCGCTGGTGTGGACCAGCGCACGACCAGCGGCACGCCATTGGGCGTTTTGCGCCGGTGAGCGGCGCTGGACGTCAGGCGCAGGTGGACCAGCGCACAGCCCACAACTTTGAACCCCACAAGCAATCATGCAAGGGGAACAAAGGTAAACTAAGATGCATCCTAACAGCCTAAATGCTATGATGTTATAAACACAAGATGCAATCATTATACCAAGCAAGAAGAGATGTAAATAGGCATTGATGCACAACAAAAAGAAACACAACATACAAAGATTAAACATATGCATGAGTTGTGAGTGTGTGCAACTATCTCTTCAAGACAAGTAAGCACTTAGAGTATTACCTTTGGTGCTTGTCAATAATGAGGTCTTCAAAGGGCCTAAGCAAAAACAACAACATCTAAACTACCCTTACAAAGAATCCCCACATATGGTTTGATCACGAAATAAGCCAATTAAAAACAACGGGAATCCTTACAATCTCCCCCTTTGGCTATTTCGTGACAAAACCATCACTCACATTGATTCCTCACAAAAAAAATAGAAACTATGGGACTACAATGATATTTTACATTACAAAGAGATAAGAGAATGCAACTTGAAGTCTTCAATCCTCTTGTAGAATAATCAATCCCTGAAAAGAGTTTCTAACATTTCTAATACAAGAAAAGTGTGAGATTAATCATGTGAGAACAATACCAAGCATTTGCATTTTTAGAATTTAGGCACAACATTACCAAATGTATGCAATGTATGATAAATGCAATGCTCCCCCTCAACGGGTTACTCCCCCTCAATGTATGTTCTCCCGAAAGTGTACAATAGCTTCTATATTTTGCACCTCCCCTTACCATATCCTACTCCCCCTTTTTGTCATGATATAGGCAAAGGAGTAGTCCCCAACCGGGTCACTCATAGCAACGAGAGATAGAAGCATGCAAGATTTGCATATACATATAAGTCACTTTATGCACTTCAATCAATTTGAGAGAAACAAGGAGATTTATTTTGAGAAAATGTGTGAATCCAACATGCTTTGCATACAAGACATATAGCATTCAAGTCCAAAATACAATGGTATTTGGCAAAGCAAATGACAAAGGTTTCTAATAAGAATTCAAACCAATTTCACCAATGTCATGGGAAAAGCAAGGATATAGAGATTGGTGAAATTGATTTCAATTTAAGAGCAACTATATCCAACTTTATAAGCGAAACATGGCATGAGCGACTTTGCACCCTATTTGATTTTTCCGGATAAAATTATCCGTATGATAGTAACCATGTTCAACTAATAAAGAAATAGAGACATTTGGAATGTAAATTCCTTTGAATGGATACAAGATCCTTTATTCATTTTGAGTCTCATAAGTTTTCACACAAGTTTTGCATTTTTAAGAATATGCAATCATCAATTCATGCTTTTCATGTGAGCATGTTTTATGAATTTCATGCTTTTTCATTTGTCATTAGCATGTTATTAAAGAATCATCATGTCATGGAGATAATCATAGGTCATTCAAATCATACTTCCAATGTAAATCTCCTAGTCCAAAAATGCATGTTTGAACATAAATATGACATGGATTGTAGACAAGCAAGGTTCACACTTATGGAATTTTAAAACATATATACATATGTACAACCAAGCTTACTCAAGCAATTAAAAGAAGAGGCATAAGATATTTCAAATTTTTTGCAAGATACAAGAATGCAAAATAGCTCTCTTTGCTTGAGTTCCCCATATGGGGTCAATCATAGAACATCACTCCACAAGACATACCCCAATAGATCTACTAAGAGTTTTAAATCGAGTAGCATCTAAGGGTTTAGTAAATAGGTCCGCAAGTTGATCATTAGTACCTACATGTTCAAGTACTATGCATTTATTTTCAACAAGCTCTCTAATGAAGTGATGGCGGATGTCAATATGCTTAGTTCTAGAATGTTGCACCGGATTCTTGGAAATATTAATGGCACTCATGTTATCACAAAAGAGAGTGAGAGTACCTTGGTTGAATCCGTAATCCACTAGCATTTGCTTCATCCACATAAGTTGAGTGCATCCACTCCCCGCGGCTATGTACTCGACTTCCGCCGTGGACAAGGAAATCGAGTTTTGCTTCTTGCAAAACCAAGACACCAAGTTGTTGCCTAGAAAGAAGCAACCGCCCGATGTGCTCTTCCTATCATCACAATTTCCTGCCCAATCCGCATCACTATATCCTATAAGACTAGGATTAGTGTCAAATGAGTACCAAATCCCATAGTTGGAAGTTCCATTCACAAAGCGAATGACTCTCTTAACCGAAGAGAGATGGGACTCCTTGGGATCGGATTGGTACCTAGCACAAACTCCTACACTAAAAGATATATCGGGCCTACTTGCGGTCAAATAGAGCAAGCTGCCTATCATGCCACGATATAAGGTTTGGTCCACACTTTTACCGCTAGCATCCTTGCTTAGCTTCAAAGTGGTGCTCATAGGAGTGTCACAATGTTTGGCTTTTTCAAGACCAAACTTCTTCACAAGGTTTTTGGCATATTTGGCTTGGGTTATGAAGATCCCATTATCTAGTTGCCTAATTTGCAAACCTAGGAAGTAATTAAGCTCACCAACAAGACTCATCTCAAATTCATGAGACATAACATCAACAAATTGTTGGACCTTGGTGTTGTTGGTGGAGCCAAACACTATGTCATCGACATATATTTGAGCTATGAAAAGCTCATCATTGTCTCTCTTGATGAATAGTGTCTTGTCAACACTACCTCTTGTGTAGTTATTGTCAACAAGAAATTGAGTGAGGCGCTCATACCAAGCCCTCGGTGCTTGTTTCAACCCATATAGTGCATTCTTGAGGCGATAGACATGGTTGGGGTGGTGTGCATCCACAAACCCCTTGGGTTGTTCAACAAACACTTCCTCTTGCAAGAAGCCATTGAGGAAGGCACTCTTGACGTCCATTTGGTGCAATTTGAACTTGTGCACACAAGAGATGGACAAGAGAAGCCTAATGGACTCTAAACGGGCAATGGGAGCAAATGTCTCCTCAAAGTCGATACCCTCAATTTGAGAGTACCCTTGTGCTACAAGTCTAGCCTTGTTCCGCACTATGTTGCCATCCTCATCGGATTTGTTCCTAAATATCCATTTAGTGCCTATGACATTAGTGGTCTTAGGCCTAGGAACTAGAGTCCAAACCTCATTCCTTTCGAATTGGTTTAGCTCTTCTTTCATGGCAAGAACCCAAAATTCATCATGTAAGGCTTCTTCAACCTTTTTGGGTTCAATTTGAGAGGTGTAGCAAGTATAGCTAATAAGATTAGCAAGTTGACGTCTAGTCCTAACACCCTCATTTACCTCTCCAATGATATCTTCTTTATCATGGAGTTTCCTAACCCATGGAGCGGGTTCTTTAGAGTCCAAGAGAGGAACTCTAGCAATAGGTTGTGTGTCATCATTGTTGACATTAGATGTCCCAACATTAGGAGGCACCACAACCTTCTCCAAAGGAGAACCATTACTAAAAATAACCTCCTCCTCATGATCATTAGACTTGAGCCTAGTATCATCAAATACGACATTGGATGATTCCATAACACTTAGAGTCTTTAAATTGAAAACTCTATAGGCTCTACTATTCAAGGCATAGCCAATAAAGATACCCTCATCACTCTTAGCATCGAATTTGCCAAGTTGATCACGGTCATTCAAAATGTAGCATTTGCTTCCAAAAGTGTGGAAGTAGCTAACATTTGGCCTCTTGCCTTTCCATAACTCATAGGAGGTATTTCTAGTACCGGGCCTTAGGAAAACACGATTCCCTATATAGCAAGCCGTATTGACGGCTTCGGCCCATAGGTTCCTAGGGACATTGTTGCTAAGCAACATCACACGGGCCATCTCTTGAAGGACCCTATTTTTCCTCTCAACAACTCCATTTTGTTGAGGTGTCCTAGGAGCCGAAAACTCATGGGAGATACCTAAACCGTTACAAAAGGTTTCAAAGGTAGCATTCTCAAATTCCCTCCCATGGTCACTTCTAATCCGTTTTATGCTTTTAATATTAGAGTTCATTTCATTTTGAAGTTTATTACAAAGCATTTTAAACTTATCAAAAGTTTCGGATTTTTCTCTAAGAAAATATGTCCATGTGAACCTAGAGAAATCATCAACACATACAAAAATGTATCTCTTTCCACCCAAACTTTCGGTTTGCATGGGACCCATGAGGTCCATGTGGAGAAGCTTAAGAGGCTCCTTGGTGGTGAGATACTTACCCTTTTTGTGCATGCTTTTAGTTTGCTTTCCTTGTTGGCAAGGTCCACAAACACCATTGGCTTTCTTCCCAAGCTTAGGGAGGCCACGCACACACTCGAACTTTCCAAGGGTCCGTAGATCCCTAAAGTTCATGTGGCCAAGTCTTTCATGCCACAACTCAATTTGCTCATCCATGGACACATTGTTTGAGACTATTCTAGCTTCAAGACAATAGCAATTGTCGCTAGATCTCATACCTTTCAATAAGGTTTGTCCATCGGGCTTTAGGATCGAGCAATCATCTTTACAAAACAAGACGGAATATCCTTCATCACTTAGATGTGAAATGCTTATTAAATTGGCTTTCAAGCCATCAACAAATAAAGCATCGGATAAGGAGGGTAATCCGGGAACGGAAATGGTTCCTTTCCCTACTACTTTCTTTTTGGATCCATCACCAAAAGTGACATATCCACCTTCCTCCATAACAAGAGTCTCGAAGAAACTCTTGTTTCCCGTCATGTGCCTAGAGCACCCACTATCTAGATACCAAAAATTAGAAGAATTTGCCTTCAAGGCTATTTGAGCAACATGGCAAACAATGTCATTCTTTCTAATCCACCTAGAAACAATCTTAGCTTTCTTAGTGGTCTTTGGTATATGGGCTCTAGATGTCCTAGGATCATGCATAATAATATTATCATTCCTAGGAACATGCATCATGGCTCTTTTCTTTTTCTTCTCAATCATGCTTTGTTTTCTACACATTTTAATATATTGAAAGCAATTTGGTCTAATATGACCATCACAACCACAAAAGTGACAAATAGGGATGAAATAAGAAATCATACCTTGCCTTTGTGCACGTATGGGAGCTTGTCCATGTCTTTGTGGATAAGTGGGTTCAATCCATCTTCGTTGTTGAACCGGTCTAGGTTGCTTCCAAGCTTAAGGTTGCATGATTGGTCTCTTTCCTTTGTGAGCCAATTTTGGAGGAGTGTTGGCTTGAGGGACCCTAGGGGGTTGAGCTTGAGATTTCCTTCTTGGTCCCATTTTCACTTGAGCATTAGAACATTGTCCTACTTCTAACTTCTTCCTAGGAGGTTGCACAAATGAAGTTTCTTCATTCTTCAAGCTCTTGACAAACACGGTCTTGTTAGAGGTTGAGATTTTCTTGCCATCATCATACCCAAGACCTCTCTTGTCACTTGGACTCTTTCCAACACCAAGTAAATGATCAAGCTTCTTGGTGCTAGAATCTATCCTAGCCAAGGACCCTTTAACTTCTACAAGTTCCCTCTTCAAGCCTTCTTCACTTCTCTTGGATAAGTCTAACTCCTCAATTAACTTATCCTCTATCCTCTTCAATCTTTCCACTTGTTCACTTAAGTGGTCATTGTGAGTCGAAAGTTCAAGGTTTTCTTCTCTCAACCTCTCAATCTTTCTTGTGCTTTTAAGTGCTAAATCATTGAACTCGGCATGGTATTTAGCAAGCACCTTTTGCTCCACAAATTTCTTTTTGGAACTAGAAGAGGAGTCACTTTCTATTTCACTTGAGTCATTTTCCTCTTGACTCATTTCCTCTTTCTCACTACCACTTTTGCTCTTATGTGAGGAGGCAAAAGCTAGGAGGTTAGCCATGAGCTCTTCTTCACTTGAAGACTCATCTTCCTCATTGGAGTCGTCACTACTCCCACTCCAAGTGGCGGCCATCACTTTGCTCTTCTTCTTTTCATTGTGATTAGCACATTCGGGGGCAAAGTGACCAATCCCACCACATTCAAAGCATCGGACACCTTTCCTTTCGGTCCTCTCTTGTCTAGGCTCAAACTTCTTGAAGGAACTCTTTTTCTTCAAATCTTGTCCTCTTGACCCAAATCCCTTCTTCTTCTTGAACCCCATAACCTTGTTGAACCTTTTCACAAATAAGGCAAGGTCTTCATCCGATTCATGCTTTGCCTCCTTTGCATCCTTAGATGCTTTCAAAGCTATTCCTTTTAGACTTCTCAGGAGGAGTAGTGGTGCTAGGAGCCTTCCTAGACTCATATGCAAGGAGACGCCCAATCACCTCACTTGGCTTCATATCCATGTAGCCACTATTTTCTTCTATGGCCGTCACCTTGGATTCAAACCTATCGGGGAGAGATCTCATAATTTTTTGCTTGACTCTCCTATCCGAATACGGGTCTCCGAGTTGATGGCTTTGATTTACAATATCCATCAATTTGATTTCGAAGTCATTGAAGCATTCATCCTCTCCCATCCTAAGTAGCTCAAACTGAGTTTGGAGGACTTGAAGCTTGGACTCCTTCACCACCTCGGTTCCCTCATGTGCAACTAGAAGGATGTCCCATGCCACTTTGGCAATCTGAGTATTCTGAATAAGCTTGTACTGATTCTCATCCATAGCACACATAATGGCATGCATAGCCTTCCTATTCCACTTAGAAGCCTCAAACTCTTGCGCGTTCCATTGCGCCTTAGGCTTCAAAACATCTTGTCCTCCACCATCGGGAGTCATCATAGGGAGATCATATCCGTCTTCCACCGCCATCCATGCACGGTCATGAATTTGGCATATGTAGGATTCCATCTTCCCTTTCCATTGGGAATAGTTCAATCCGGTAAGAAGTGGAGGCCTTGTGCTAGAAGCTCCTTCGTGGCCACCACCATTTCCACCGTTTCCACTCATAGTGTTTATGAATGAATGAAATGAATGCAAATGTATGAATGATCAAAAATCACACAAAATGCAAAACACACCAAAATAAGCAAGGATCACCTATGTATGTCTAGGAACCCGCTCTGATACCAATTGAAACAAATTATAGCACGGTGTGTATAAAGCTATCTAGAGGGGGGGTGAATAGATTTTACGCTTTTTACCCAATTTTTCGTGTTAGTCAAAATTACGAAAATGCCCTCAAGATAATATAACCAAGCAATTGTAATATGGTGCGGAAATTAAAACAACACTTGGTTTTTACGTGGAAACCCTCACGGGAAAAACCACGGGCTATGTAAGTAAGCCACACTCGAACCTCGAATCCACTAAATGTGCAAACGATTACAACCTAATCCCGGAAGTAATCACACACCTACCTAATCCCGGTATGAGTGAACCTAGTCCAATTTGCTTGCGTTCTAAGCAACCTAATCCCGGATGCTACACACAAGACTTACTTTCTCTATGAAGAGAATACAACCCTAAGTGAATATATGTAAATATCCAAAATGCAACATAGAGCAAGGGAAACCCTATATGCTTATCTAAGATGATTAATATGCAATTAAGAACAATCTTAGATATCAAAACTAAATGACATGTCAATTAGTTTAGCTAATCAATATTAAGCACAAAACCTAATATGCTAGCACAATACAACTTCTCAAACATACATCATACTCATCTCAATATTGTATCCAAAGCATACAAAATAATCAACAAGTAATTAATTGAGATTGCTAGATAAGAGAAACACAAAACATGTAAGATATTAGTGAAAAACTTACCAAGCAAAGTATGATGAAGATTCCATGCAAGATGACATCTAGATGATCCAAGATGATGCTAGATGATGATTGATGATCATGAAAAAGTGTTTGAGAGATTAAAAATGAGTTCTTTGTGTATTTTTCTTCTCTTGAAAAATATCCTAAGTATAGAATATGAATATGAACTCTCTTGGCTGACCTAAAGTCAAAGTGTTATATATATATGGGCCATAAGTGAAGTGTGGTCGTTTTGAAAAACGCACCAAAAATTGCTCTGTGCGCTGGTGGCCTTGCGCTGGACGACAGGTGCAAGTCCAGCGCACACGCACATTTTTGCATTGGCGCTGGACGACATGCGCTCACACAGGCGCCATACCAGCGGAGCCACACTGGGCGATCAGCGCTGGTGACCTTGCGCTGGTGTAGACCAGCGCACGACCGGCGACAGAGAACTGGACGATCTGCGCTGGTGGGCTGCGCTGGTGTGGACCAGCGCACGACCAGCGGCACGCCACTGGGCGTTTTGCGCCGGTGAGCGGCGCTGGACGTCAGGCGCAGGTGGACCAGCGCACAGCCCACAACTTTGAACCCCACAAGCAATCATGCAAGGGGAACAAAGGTAAACTAAGATGCATCCTAACAGCCTAAATGCTATGATGTTATAAACACAAGATGCAATCATTATACCAAGCAAGAAGAGATGTAAATAGGCATTGATGCACAACAAAAAGAAACACAACATACAAAGATTAAACATATGCATGAGTTGTGAGTGTGTGCAACTATCTCTTCAAGACAAGTAAGCACTTAGAGTATTACCTTTGGTGCTTGTCAATAATGAGGTCTTCAAAGGGCCTAAGCAAAAACAACAACATCTAAACTACCCTTACAAAGAATCTCCACATATGGTTTGATCACGAAATAAGCCAATTAAAAACAACGGGAATCCTTACAAATATATTCTGGGAATTAATTAAATGATATGATAATTTAATTTATTTATTATTTAATTGACATATTAATAATTAAGAATTATTAATTGTTATTTGGAGGTTTCAGTTTCGAACCTTGACAAGAGCAAAGAATAAAATAATAAGAGATTTTTTTTATTTGTTTTAAAGAGGTCAAAGGTTCAAACCCTAGTGGTGACCGAATTAAAAAAGGATTTAGAATCCTATTTTAACTTAGTTTACTAAACCCTAGGATCCTAATATATAAGATACACTTATGAGAAAAAATAAACTAACCTAACCCTAATTGAGAGAGAGAGAGAGAGAGAGAGCAGCAAGGTGAAAGGAAAAGAAAAAAGATTTTTTTTTCACAAGCTTGAATTAGAGAGAGAGAGAGAGAGAGAGCGGCAAGGTGAAAGGAAAAGAAAAAAGATTTTTTTTTTCACAAGCTTGGCTTAATTCAAGGAAGAAGACAAAGGTTTGTCTTCCGAATCTCTCAAGCCTCCATTCAACTGCTCCCGGAATCCGTAACGTGCCCACACACACAGTTGCTAGATCATGAGACATAGCTCGGAAGGCTTAGTGGTGAAGGATCGAAAAGAAAACGAAGGAGTATTCTTCAAAAGTATGAAAACAAATATCTTCCTCATGTTCGTGTATACAAAAAGGTCCAAAGACGATAAATTTTTTAAAACCTATTGATCTTAACAAAAATTTCCGCTGCGACACTAACAACCAGAGCTGTAAATGTAGTTACAAGCAAATTTTGGAAGAAAATATTAAATGGTTACCGAAGCCGTAAATGGAGTTACCATACCCGTAAACATAGTTACAAGAATTTTTTTGAAGAAACCATGAAATGTTTACCAGAGCCGTAAAGGTAGTTACTAAAGCCGTAAATGTAGTTACAAGCAAAATTTTGAAGAAACCATTAAATGGTTACCGAAGCCGTAACTGTGGTTACCATTTCCGTAAACGTAGTTACAAGCAATATTTTGAAGAAAACGTGAAATGATTACCGGAGCCATAAAGGTAGTTACCAAAGCCATAAATGTAGTTACAAACAAAATTTGAAAGAAAACATGAAATGGTTATCGAAGCCGTAAATGGAGTTACCATAGCCGTATACATAGTTATAGGCAAAATTTTGAAGAAACCATTAAATGGTTACCAAAGCCGTAAAGGTAGTTACCGTAACCGTAAACGTAGTTACAAGCAATATTTTGCAGAAAACGTGAAATGGTTACCGGAGCCATTAAGGTAGTTACCAAATCCGTAAATGTAGTTACAAGCAAAATTTGGAAGAAAACATGAAATGGTTATCGAAGCCGTAAATAGAGTTACCATAGTTGTAAACATAGTTACAAGCAAAATTTTGAAGAAGTCGTAAAATGGTTACTAAAGCCGTAAAGGTAGTTACCGTAACCGTAAACGTAGTTACAAGCAATATTTTGAAGAAAACGTGAAATGATTATCGAAGCCGTAATGGTAGTTACCGTAACCGTAAACGTGGTTACGAGCAATATTTTGAAGAAAATATGAAATGGTTACCGGAGCCGTAAAGGTAGTTACAAGCCAAAATGTGAAGAAAACATGAAATAGTTACCGATGCCGTAAATATAGTTACCGATGTCGTAAATGTAGTTACAAGCAAATATTTAAAGGTTACCGAAGCCGTAAATATAGTTACCAAACCCGTAAACATAGTTACCATAGCCATAAACGTAGTTAGAGCATCTCCAACCCGAATAGTTCTTTTGGTGCAATTTTTGCACTAAAATAGTGCAACTTTCACACTATTTCACTATTCCATCTCTAACCCGAGCCCATTGCACCAAATTTTACTCTAAAAAGAATATTCCCTTGAATATTTCCTTTCTTTCCCTTTTTTAATATTTCTCTATAATTAACATTTCACCCCATAATTAACATAATATTGCAATACAATACGAAATTATGAAATTAATACATTAATAGAAATTAAATTTAATTCGGTAAAATATTGCATTTATTATTAAAATAACTTAAACATTACATTTCATAAAATAAAAAAGAAAAAACATAAAAATAAAAATACATATTGATCATCGTCTAATTATCTGAATTAGTATATTCATCCCACAAATGATTTATTAAGGCATTTCAGAGTGTAATGTGAGCCTTGATTTTTCTATGTCGAGCTAGGAATTCTTGAAATCAAGTATTTTTTTCATCTAACACCATCTCAACTTCTGGAGTTGGTGCTTCCATATGTTCCTTAATTGTTGCATCAACATCACGTTCATCCTTGATTATCATGTTGTGCATAATAATGCACGTAGTCATTATATCATGTAAAACATGTTTATGCCAAAAACGCGTCGGTCCTGTCACAATTGCAAACCGTGATTGGAGAACTCCAAATGCACGTTCTACGTCTTTTCTACATCCTTCTTGTTTCATTAAAAATAATTTGTTTTTCCGACCACGTGTATTGTGAATAGTTTGTACAAGCGTAGATCATTTTGGGTATATAGCATTAGCTAAATAATAACCCATATTATATTTTTTTCCTTGAATGACATAATGAGTTGGAGGAGCAATACCTTGAGCGAGGTTGGCAAAAAGATGGGATGCCTCCAACACATTAATATCATTGTTCGTACCCGGCAAACTAAAATAGTCATGCCATATCCACAGATCATAATCAGCTATAGCATCTAGAATAATAGTTGGGGATCCACTACGACCTGCATATTGTCCTGCCTAAGCCGTTGGACAATTTTTCCACTTCCAATGCATACAATCTAGACTACCCAGCATTCCTGGAAAACCACGATCTTTACCAATACAGAGTAGTATGGCAACATCAATAGCGTTTGGGGTGCGTTTGGCACAGAGATGAGACAGGACAGGGTGGGACGGGACAGGACAAAACAAGATAGGACAGGATGGGACAGTTGTTCCATATTGTGTTTGGAATGTCTGGGACAAAACTATTGACTACACTATTTTATGTGTGGTATGGATAGGACAGGACGAGACAAGAGGTTCAAATGACTAGAGTGCCCCTTATATGTAAATATAATATTATAATATATATATATTATAATATTATAATATTATAAATAATATATTAAAAATTATTACATATACAATAATATATATATAATAAAATATAATTATATATATATTATTGTATATGAAATAATTTTTAAAGTATTATATATAATAATAAAATATAACATATATTTATATTATCTTAATTTTTAAAGTATTATATATAATAATAAAATATAACATATATTTATATTATCTTATATATATATATATATATATATATATATATATATATATATATATATATATTATTGTATATGTAACAATTTTTAATAAATTATGTATTATTATAGAAGATAATAAAATATAATATATATAATATATTATAAATTAAATATATTTATATATTATTAATATTTATAATAATATATAATATGTATTGTATTATAATATATATATATATATATGATATATTAAATATTATTATATATAATAATAAAATATAATATATATTATTAATATACAATATTTATTATATATATCTGATATATATACATAAATTATATAATATATATTATTTAATTTGTATACGTATTATTATAATATATAATAACATATATTATCTATTATCTATTATCATATATATTATAATTATATATATTATAATAATATTATATATATTATTAATATATATTAATATATATTATTATTATATATATTATTATTATAATATATATATATATATATATAATATTGCACAAGTTTCTGATTTTTTAAAGATTTAAGGATAAAAAAGTCTTTTTAAGACTTGTCCCATGCATGGGACAAGTCTGGCCTAAGGTCTTTGGTGGGACAGAAATTGGTGATTTTTGTCCCACCTTGTCCCGTTCTGTCCCATGCTAAAGTCGCACCAAACGTGGGATAAGAAGAAACTGTCCCACGTTGTCCTATCCCGTCCCACGTACCAAATGCACCCTAGGTGATCTTAGATACTCATCTGTAAATTCCTCCACAACAGCATGACAAAATCTCTTCAAACTTTCAATTGTTGTAGACTCTCTTATTTTAATATACTCGTCAGTAGCATCCACTAGTAGATCATATGCCAACATCCGAAATACTGTTGTTATTTTTTGAAGAGTGGACAAACCCAGTATACCCACACTATCTCTTCGTTACACAAAATAGTTGTCACAAGCTTCCACTTTTTGAACAATACGAAGGAATAAACTTCTACCCATTCGATAGCATCGACGGAACATTTGATCGTTATACTGTGGGTTCTCGGTAAAATAGTCATAGAACAAACGACGATCAACACTTTCCTGATCTCGATTGATCACTATATGACCAGGAATTGAGCCTCTACGAGTCACTAGGTTGTTTTGTTGATTGAGATACTGAGCGATGGCCCGTTGGATGTTACCATGTTGGGCAATTATCGCATCTTGTTTTGAATCAATCGCTTCAAGATTTGCCAGAAGTTGCTCTTCCTCATCGTCGGAAGATGAAGATAAAGATGAGAAATTAGATGGACCTCCAATATCGAAATTCATTTTTGCTTTGAGTTGAATTGAATGAGTTTTAGCAGACTTTGGTGTAGGCTATTTATCATTGTGAAATATACTATTCTAGATAAGAAATCTGAGCACAGCTAATTGCCAATCGTTGGATGGATTGCATCACCATATGAACCGTAGGTTACCTCTCAATTATAATATCTTATCTTTTCGATGTGAACCGAATGGCAAGTTTGGACTTGGGTTGTGTATTTACCAAAACAGAGCTGAAAGAATCCCTAATTCGATCAAAGAACATGAGTAGTGACGGATATAAACAAGTTCAAAATTAAGATTAAAAAGAGATAATTACACAAAATTGACCAATAAATCGTCTAATTTGCATGCTCAATTGCATATTCCAACACTTAACTCGATCGAGTAGCTTCATTTGAAAGAATCCCCAATTCCGTCGAAGAACATGAGTAGTGACAGATATAAACAAGTTCAAATTTAAGATTAACAATTGTTGATTACACAAAATTGACCAATGGATCGTCTAATTCACATGCTCAATTGCATATTCCAACACTTAACTCGATAGAGTAGCTCCATTTGAAAGAATCCCTAATTCTGTCGAAGAACATAAGCAGTGACAAATATAAACAAGTTCAAATTTAAGATTAACAATTGTTGATTACACAAAATTGACCAATGGATCGTCTAATTCACATTCTCAATTGCATATTCCAACACTTAATTCGATCGAGTAGCTCCATCTCATACGAATCCCTAATTTGATCGAACAAGATGAGCAGTAAATCATAATATCTAGAATATAATTTTCAATTTAAAATAGCGATTGCGATACACGTGCTTCTAGAAGGGCTAGTGGATGGTAGCTGTATCTAGCTAGTTAACAGCTCAGAACGTGACTGATAATAGCTGCAATCCCACGTGGAAAAAGTATATACGGACAAAAACACTTTAATTCAAAAAATCCAACGCGTGAACCAGATTCATTGAACCTAGACATCTAGTACTCGTTGTGGGGCCCACTCACTCAATAGCAAACTATTAGATGGGTTTTCAGAGCATCTAAACCGTAGGACACATCTTTGCAATAATATCTCAACATTTCCAGAAATCTGATCTTCATTTTTCCCAAAATATCAAGATAAGATATCTGAGCTATTAAATGCTAACCATTGGACGGATTATATCACCATCTGAACCGTAGGATTAAATCTCAAAATAATATCTAGACTTGTCCATAATTCTTATATTCACCTTTCCCAAAATCTGAAGATAAGAAATCTAATCATCATTTAATGCCAACCAATGGATGGATTTCCTCACCATATGAACCGTAGGATTAAATCTGAAAAGTGTACCTCATAGTTTCTATAAATATCAACCCACACTAAATTAAACATATCCCTTTAAGTCTCTTATCCCTTCGAATCAATTATCTCTTCAAATCAATTTTCCCTTCAAATCACTTTTTCCAAAAAATGTCTTCAAGCTGAAGTTCTTCATACACACATGCAGAAGACACACACCTTTGTCACGTATATCTTGATGTTTCGCAAAACCTGATCTTAGGTATTTACCAATCGAAGAAGATGTTCTGGTCTCGAGTTGAGAATGAATACAACAACAACAAACCAGATTTTATCACTGAACTTCGTAACAACAGAAGTTTGCAGTATCGAATGGGGACTATCCTTAATGTAGTTGGGAAATTGCAGGGATGCCTACGACAAATCGAAAGTCTTAATCCTAGTGGTGCCTTTGAAGCTGATATTGTGGGTATTTGTTAAAATTAAAGTTGTAGAAAAATTATATTTACTATTAAATTTTAACAATATATATTTGTATCATTTTACAGATGAACCAGGCATAAGTCTTATTAGCACAAGATAAGAAATTCAAAAATGGATTCAAGTTTGACCATGTGTGGCCCATTCTCAAGGATATGCAAAAAAATTCAGATAACGATACTCCAACATCGGCCTTGCGAAGGCCACGTGGTCATATTGTATCATCACAAGATGACTCTCCAACTCTAGAGTCTCCAACAACGTCATCTCCTGGACTATCTTCATTTTCTCTTAATATAGCTAGTGATGACGTCGAGAGTAGTTCATCTCAACAGCACGTTGGGGGTGAAGAAAGCAAAATTGAAAAGGAGGGCTGCAGAAGAAAATTCAACAATTGTTGACACTTTTAAAAAAGGACAAGAAAAACTAATGGAAGTTTTTGAAAAAAACAATCAGGAGAGGCAAAGAACTAATGATATTTTGGAGAGAAAATTGGAGCTGTAGGAAACCAAAATTATAATGATGGATTTGGATTCCATAATTGATCCAAGAAAGCGTAAGTTTGTGAATCAACAACAATTAAAAATTATGGCAAAACATGCTCGGCAAAAAGGCCAGGGATCCGGTAGTTCATTTGGGTCTTTTGGTGATTTTTTCAATAATCTTGGAGGATCTGGAAATGGTCTTCCAGACTACTAAATCGTTGTTGTAATTTATGTTGTATTTTTCCTTAATTTTAGTGTATTCCAATTAGTGGTAATTTATTTTATCACTATGAAGTTTGTATTTCGTTTTTAATGTTTTTATTAATTAATGTATTTTGCTTTAATTTCTGCTGTTTTGAATTAAGTGATTTATTTAAAAAAAAAAATTGCATTTAAAATTTTTAATTATACACTTCATTTTAGTTTATTATAAATGTTAATATCAATAATAATTAAATCAAAACAAAATCATTAAATAATAAAAATGACCTAATTGGAATAAATTTAATTGATTAAGGTAAAACTGTGAATAAACAAAACCTTTAAATAAATGATATAATCAGAATAGATTTTAAAAAATAGGGATAAAATATGATTTTATAAAAGTTGAGGGATCGAAAAAAGAAAAAAGAAAAATCAACAGTGTTTGTGCAAAGATGAACAGTGTCACGCAATATATTGCGTGACACTGTTCATCTCCCGATCGTTGGCGCAATGATTGCCGCTGGGTTGGAGGGCGTTTCTGCTGCAATTTGGAGATGCTGCAACGGTTGGCGCGGGGTTGGAGATGGTCTTACAAGCCAAATTTTAAAGAAACATTAAAATGGTTACTGAAAGCGTCAATGTAGTTACCAAAACCATCAACATAGTTACCATGAAAAAAATAATAATAATTTAATTTATTCTTATTAAACATTATTTTTCTATATTATTTTTTAAGATTAAATAATTTATTATTATTATTTTATCTTATTTTTCTTTATTTTTATTATTAATAAAATTAATATAATAAATATATATTATTATTTTAATAAAAAAAGTAGGGGATAGCCGGCTTGAAATCGGCAATTCCCATTGAAACCACTTTTTTTTTTTTTTCATGATGCTGGGACTTTTATCTAGTAGCCAGCCCCCTAATTATAATTATAAAATTATAAGTAGAATCACTCACATAACCTTATTTATTCAACAAGTAGAAATGCATAAGTTTTCATGCATATATCTTTGATAAAGTTATAATTATATTTAATAATAGCAAGCATCCTAACTAACTTCCCAATATATTTTACATTTTTAATGTGCTATTTTTATTTTCTTGAAATTACTTTTAATGTGATACTATTAATATATATATATATATATATATATATATATATATATATATATATATATATATATATATATATATATATATATATATACTTTTAATGTGTTATTTGAATTCAAATAATTTGTGAATATGAGCTTTGCTGGTAGATGAGCGAGTTTGAGGCCTGGGCAAATGACTCCCGAGTCAACGGCTCGAATCCTACTAATGGCAAAAAACTTCAAAATAAAAAAATAAAAAAATACATGATCTAGATAGGTGGATAAATGGATATTGTCAAAATAATAATAATAATTGTAATAATAATTTGTGAATACGTATTAATTACTAGAGATCTCATAATCTATATATGTATATTTTGAAATAATCTCATAATCTATATTATTATGTATTGATTGTGTGCCCCAGGGGCAAGGGCAGGGATATAGTTCTGATGGTAGATTGACGAGCTTGAGGTTTAAGCAAATGACTTCCAAGTCAGCAGTTCGAATCTATCAATGGCAAAAGCTTCAAAAAAAAAATACCTAGTTTAGATAGGTAGATAGATAGTTACCGTCATATAAATAAATAAATATATATATATATATATATATATATATATACAGAAATTCTATTATCAGTTCGAACTGACAAAAGTTATATCAGTTCCTTGCATGTGGGCCACTGGATTTAAATACTTTAACTTGGCTGTATGCACTTGTCAGTCAAAGT
This sequence comes from Acer yangbiense, assembly GCA_008009225.1. Lineage (NCBI taxonomy): Eukaryota > Viridiplantae > Streptophyta > Magnoliopsida > Sapindales > Sapindaceae > Acer > Acer yangbiense. The sequence goes on along the minus strand of CM017767.1, from coordinate 26,499,685 downwards.
ATTTAAATCCAGTGGCCCACATGCAAGGAACTGATATAACTTTTGTCAGTTCGAACTGATAATAGAAAAACTGTATATATATATATATATTTTCTATTATCAGTTCGTTCTGATAATAAATATATCAAAACGAAAAATATGAACCACTAGATATTTGGGGTTTTAAAGGGAGATGCACGACTTGAACCCACAACTTGAATCTACAACCTCATAGTTTAGGAACGAGGGGCATAATGGTAGTCCAACCTTGTCTTGACTGATATGTAACGTTTGGTTAGTCATTAGTGACTATAATTAAATGACAATTTAAAATGTAAAACGATTACTTTAATTATTATAACTATTATTATGATAAATTAATTTAGAAAAAAAGTTGGATTGATTCCATCACCAACCACAAAGGAGAGAGGAGCGTGACTTGAATTCTGCAACATTCATAGCTTTTCTCGCCGAAAAATCCAATAAAAAAGAAGGCAAAACCCAAATATATAATCTGATTTTCGAAACATCTATCTTTGGACTACTACCTCTCTTCCCACAAAACATTCCTTTCTTTTCTCTCTTCTTCCACTTCCCAGCTCTCTCAAGGTACTTCTTCCTTTTTCAATTTTTGATCTTGTTTTTCATATTCTCATCTGGGTACTTATTTATTTAAATTTTTCGATCATGATCATTTCTGGGTTCTTGATCGGTTCTGATTTGTTGTAATTGAAGTGGGATTTTTGTCTTGTTGTTTGTCAATTCTGTTTTCGTTGCTCTCTCTAATGGATTCTTTTTGGTTTGTTGAGTTTTCGTTCCTTACTAGTAAAGGAAAGAATTTTTTTTTTTTTCCAATTATCAAAATAACATGAAAGAAGAGCTAATTATATATATATATATATATATATATATATATATATATAAAGCATTAAAGAAAAGGGAAATTTTACATTTTCAGGTCAAAAGATGTGAAAGTATTTAACAAAATCAATTCTCATTATGTTAAAATATTTTGTTCTTGCCTCAATGAGTTTCTCACTCTTTATGGTTGTTGCATTGAGACATTGATTGATTGGTATAATATTTTTCCCTTTCTTAAATTGAACTTGTGAATGCTGAATGGTTTAGTGACTGGTTTTTGCTTTTGCTGAAAGGGGATTTGGCAAATGAAGTTCATAATTTTTTTTTTCTTTTTGAATTCTTCTTGCTGTTATTTGGCATAGTGGTTATATATAATTTTCTTATATTTTACAGGTGGAGAAATATAGCCGCCAAATATTTAGCTCAAAGCCGATTCGGCATTTGTTAACTAGAGAGGGAGGGTACTGGTTCGTGGAGGCAATGGGACTTCTGCGAGCTTAGCGTCCTCTCTCATATATTCACTGTGTCATAATTATTTCTATAAGAAATATTTTTCTATGCATATGCTTTGTATGGGTTCATATTGCTGATGTGATTGGAAAATCACCTCTTTAGATAGAAAGGAAGAGTTTGAACTTTGAAGTTTACAACAATGGGATCTGTTTGCTGCTGTCTGCGTGTTGAGGACTTTGAGGATTATCTGAATCCAAACAGTTCTGTATACAGGAACTGCATGTGTCTCAGTTGCTTTGTTCAGAATTTTGTAAATGTGGTATGTCTTCTGCTTCTTATTATAAATCTGTTTTCTTTATTTATGTTGTAGTTTTTTTTTTTTAATTAGTTTTGTTGTAATACTATTTTTATTTGTTGAAATGTCAAGACTTTCTCTTTTCCATCTGTAAATATATGTGTGCCAGCAATTTTTTAAAAATCGAAGTGAGGCGGCACCTCTTCCTTAATCTTAGTAATTGATTCTGTGCATAAAAAAAGATTGTATGCTTGGAAAAAAAGATTGATATTGAGGATGAGCAAGTGAGTTTGCAGGAAATTAGAATTAATACATTTCAAAATAGATTATTACTAGATCAGATTCAAGTATTCATTTGTAAGAAGTTTCCAACTTTTTTCTCTTATAGTCTTATGTTATAATTTTCTCTCACTGTTTGTAGTATACCTCATTATTTCGAAGAGGGGAAGTGCATTCTGTCCCCTCATCCATACCAGGGGCAGCATCTATGACTTCTACTGCTTCAATTGACGACTCTCTCTCTGAAATGTACCGTTCTCCTCCAAGACCCTTGCCTTATGATGCAGACACCAGATATTTCCGCTTGCAGCATGATGGTTTGGTCTCAAGACGAGAGAAGGGTTCAAGTCAATCACATGAAGAATCAGAACCTTTAAGAGGTGATGATGATCCAGATTCAGAATCATTTAGTGCAGGAGACAAGTGGAATGGGTCCACTTGTGAAGATAGATCAAAAGAACAACGTTCTAGATCCTCACTTAAGCTCTCATCAGCAAAAGCAACAGGTGGAATTGGGTATATTTATTCTCCATCAGAAGAAGAGGATGTCTGTCCAACATGTCTTGAAGGTAAGCTTTGAATGCAATTATACTTTTGTTGTATCCCCTTTGTAATTTATGATAAGTAGGTTTTTCTATGTTTATTGATTGCTCGTGTCTAGAAATGTTGTCTGATTAGTTTTGACTCTACTCTTATTTGTGTTCCCCATATTTTGAATTAATGATAAATTTCATATTTATTGAGGTTTATTATTGGTTGAACACGCTTTCTCAAAATTTGTTGTATACTTTTCAATGGGAAGGGTACTTCATCAAACTTTTATGTAAAAGAATAGACATTTTTGGGTATTTGAGAACATTCTGATTTTTCTTAGGGATTAATATTACAGGACATGAACATCGTCACTGGAAAAGCTAAGGAAGTGAATGAGCACTGTTACTGTTATTTCAATTTAATATCGCCTAACCCAGAACATAGACATAATGCAAGCTGTTATGTTTTGCCTCGGCTTAAAGGAAAAGGAATAAGTATACTTAATGGAACCAGTTATATATTTGAAATCAAGCAGCTCTATTGTTGACTTGGGGGCATCATAGATTTTCCTACAACCGTTGTACTTAGGTTCTTAACTTGAAAAATACATAAAATGTAAATTTGTTATTTTCACACCACTGCAATTTGGCAGAGGGTAATACATTCTTGATAGATTAACGAGGTCAAACTTTATGGAAGCTGTGAACATTAGTACTGTGAATGGAGGACAAGGACAAGGTTCTTGCTATTGTTTGTTCTTTCCTAGTCTCCTTGCTCTCCTGTTGATAAGTAAAAATTTGTTGTTTGAGAGTAGCCTTGGCGGAGAATGTAACCTTATTTGGCTGGGGAGTAATAAGCCAATCTAGGAGTTGAAAGGAAGGTTTACTGTGTGGTGATGTGATGCTTCTTTTTATTCTTCCCTTCATCTTTTTTTGGGCTGGATGCATGCTTTTATCAGTAGGTTAATGATGTTGTAAGATATACTCTATATGAATTGGGGGTTTTAGGTTGTGAGATTAACATACTTTTACCTTTTTTGATGCAGAATATACACCAGAAAACCCCAAGATAGTGACAAAATGTTCTCACCATTTCCACCTTGGTTGTATTTATGAGTGGATGGAGAGAAGTGAAAATTGTCCAGTCTGTGGCAAGGTAACCTGTTTGCTTCATGTTTGAGCTTGCCTGTATTATTTTATTCATGATGATGAATTTATTTTTGTTTCATATATTGGATTGGGAGTTTGGACAGATCATCTATATAATGCTCAAAATAATAATAATAATAATAATAATAATAATAATAATCATAATCAATGTTTTAAAAAGCATGAGGCAGTTCGAGGCATTTTGTACTAGTGAAGCGGGGCAGCCACCTCAATTTTGATATATTAAATAATGCAAAAAAATTAAAAACACAAAACTAAAAAAGTATATCATCCATAACATTAAATAAAAGGTCAACAAAACTAAATTAATAGTATATCATCCTAAAAAAAATCGTATCGGGCACGTATCAGTATCCGACACGCTCTGATACGCGATTCGTTGGCCTCTTTGAAGTATCCGTGCTTCATAGGTCCACATTCAACATCAATGATAGATTCTAGATAAACATTTCAAAATGGAAAGTGCATAAAAAAAATAAACGAATGTGTGAGAGGCTGTCAGGTGTTAGATTTGATCGAGTGAGGCTGAACGTATGAGATTTGAGTGAGGTGTTGTCATTTGATATGTGTGAGTGGGCTGTTAGGGTCTTAAAATAGTAATTCTAACTTAGGCATGCTCAAACCGGTGAGTTTTGATAAAAAAAAAAAAAAGCCTTGATTCAAAACTCACAGTTTCACCACCCAAAACCAAATTAATATGGCATCAAAACTCACCATTTCACCACCCAAAACAAAATTGATATGGCACTGCCTCAAGGCGGTTGTGTGTGAGGCTGGCGCCTCAAGGCTGTTTTTAAATGACGCCTTGGGGCAATGGGACGACCGCCTCAAGGCTGAGCCGACTTGAGGCGGTGCCATATCAATTTGGTTTTGGGTGGTGAAATAGTGAGTTTTGAATCAAGGCTTTTGTTTTTTAAAAACAGTCTTGAGGTGGCAGCCACGGCTTGAGACGCGCCTCAAGGCAGCCGCCTTGGCCGATTTTTAAAACATTGATCATAATAATAACAGAGAACAACATTGGTTTCGGGCTTGCTGTTTAAGGATGGGAAAACCTTTTTCATTAAAACAAGGCACATGTTACTTGATTGAGTCAACTGCTTTTCTTATTAGGTTTTCACTTTCCTTTTCACTGTTTTAATCACATAAAGATGGAGCCTTGTTCTAACATCCTATAAGTGATGGCAGTGAATTAGGAAATGAAGGTTTGGAGGCCACTCCCACTCATTCCTGTTTTGGTTTTTTTCTACTTTTGAATTTGAAAATTGTAATGTGTAAAAGCAAACGCATGCAATGATCAGTCCTGTAAAATAAATAAATTCATGTAGTGACCAGGGTGGTGAAATAATACATATGCTTGCAGGTCATTTGAGCAATAAAAAAACGTGAATGATTGCTTTAGAATTCATAGCTTTAAAAACATGTTTCTTTCTTAAAAGTTAGAACATGTTGTTTAAGGTCATAAAAGAATCGCGTGTGAGAGTGAGTTCTATGATTAACCACACAAGTTTACTTGATTATTTGTGTTCCCTGATGGTAATCAAGATCAGATAGTTTCCATGTTATATTGTGCCAACTTTAAAATTCTTGTTATTGCGCTATCAACTTTAAATGTAGTGAAGTATAATTTTGTTTTGGTTATCCGAGTATATATTGAAAAAGATTGTGGTTTAATTTCTTATCTATATTTATTTTCTCATAAGGTAAGTTTGATTATTTGAATCAAAATATAAAAAAGAAGAATTTGGCATAAAATACACTTTCAAATGATTGCTTGTGCCATGTTGATACATAATGGACTCAGTAGATACTAGATGCTCTGTGATTTTTTGTTTGTTGTTCATAGTTTTTATAGCACTGTTGGATTTAACTTTGCTTTTAGTAAGGGTTGTATCTTGTACAAGTTTTGACCCCACATAAAAAACTTTAAGCAGACCACTTAGATAAGAATCAAAGTTAATATTATGTATTAAATGGGCAACAACACACCCTTTTATATGCAATGGCCAATGGCATATGACTGGACAGTCTAAAGCAGTAAAGCTAAATGTTTTGAGCTGACCTCATATGAAGATAAACCTTTGGCTCTTATGGGTTTTGATCTCAGTAGCTTGTTGTGTTGCCAGTCTTACTATGCCTTGTTTAATCACAAAGGTAAAAAAGGATATTTACCAGAAATGTCAAAGTATTAAAGTATATGCAAGTTTTTTGTTATTTGATTGAACAATTATATTAATGTAATCATGTTGGAGTGCAGTAAAAGGCTTTGGACTGCAAAGTTCTGTGCTCATTTTGAGTGTATTATTATTGATATTATCTTTGGATAGGAAGCTAAACGTTTTTGAGTATAGTTGCATTACAAGTTCCATGTCTTTAGCTACCTAGCTCAGGGGCATAAAAAAACCAATAATATTTTAGGGATTCATTGGCATAACCTTCCCTTTAATTGTCATGAAATCAAGTTTTTGTGTGGGTTGACTGAAATGGTTGGTATGCTAGATGCCTTTGTCTCCGAACATCAACCAAATTGCTCGTAAGTGGTAAATACTAGAAAGTCTATTGTTATAGCTTCTTGTTGATTAGGCTGTTTGCCAGAATATGGGTTGAAGATTTTTGTAACTGCTGTTTTCTTTCAAATTGTTAAAAGATCATGTGTGAATAATTGAGTAGTCATCTCAGAACTGAAAACTGCTGGTACACTTGAACTTGGAGTAACAAAGTTGTACTTCTAACATTATTTGTAATAGAATGAAAATTGGAATGAAGTGAAATATCTTGGTACTTTTTTCTTTGGTTATTTTGACTCAAGTCATTTCGATGGCTTCTATAGGTGATGGTATTCGATGAAACGACTTGATCTTTCTTCAAAGGTTTGAGTTGTGGATGGAACCGGCCATGACTGGAGAGACAGAAGATACGTGTAAAGCCCTTTGTGAATACTGCTCTTTCAGTCTTTCTTCGAAGGTTTGGGTTGTGGATGGAACTGGCTATGACTGGAAACAGAAGACGAAAACAAACGTGTAAAGCCCTTTGTGAATACTGCTATTTAACGCATTTATCATCTACCGTAAATATGAAAAAGTGTTCTTTAGAACAATTGGCAAGAGTGCATTTTCTTCAAACATACATTTTTGATTTATATTTTCATGGTTTTTGAAAATCTGCTTTATAGTTTCCTCAAAAAAGAGGATACATGGAAAAGAAGTGTGACTTTAGCTATGTTGTATTTGTGTTTTAAATGTCTTCTTTCATCTTAGTGCTAGTCCTATGGTGGAATGTGTTCTGTTTAAATGATTTAGGCCCCGTTTTGTACTGCTTTCGAGAAGTTAAATTCAAATTATTTAATAATTTTGGTATAAAATATATGTTTTTTAAAACTTCCAACAGTGATTATATGATAACCTAAATGAGAGGTTACTTTTGGAAAGTTATATAAAATAATTTGCTGTTGGATTCATTGAATGTTTTAAATAAACCAATCATCGTCCTTACTTTTAACATAAAGACACTTTTATATCCTAATTGCTTGTTTGTTTTTTTCAATGTTGATTTTTAAAGAACAAATTACTGGATACCTGTTCGTGGTACACTGATTTATATTCAACGATTAAAAAAATAAATAAATCAAAAATCAGAAATTTTTTAAGAACAAAAACTACGACGAAAAAATGACCTGCAACGATAAAAAAAAAATTAAGAAATTTAAGAACAAGATTAATAAAAACGAAAAAGAAAAGAGTTCGAGATATATTATTTTTTTCATTAATGCTAAACAACCTAAATGAATTGTCAGTTCGAATCGATAATAGAAAGACCGTATATATATATATAAAATGAATGAATCTCCAACCACCCATCAATTCATCTATTATTTTTATTTTTACTATTTTATTAAAATAAGGGACTAAGGGTAAGGGGATAAAACAACGATATTCCATTCAAAATGTTAAGTTGATAAAAAACTATCGGCATAGGAGATCAGAATTTATTTTATTTAAAAACATCAAATCAAGATGAGATGATATGCCCCTTACAACTACAATATTGAGATCGTAGATTTGAGTTTTATCCCTCAGAAAAAAAAAAAAATAGATATTTTAAGAAAATTTTCATATTAAACATAAATAGGAAATTACTAAGTTTATTTCAAATATTGTATATTTGTTTTAAGTATTAGGTTGCCACTGGTAAAATAATTCACAATGGATTAGATATCTAATCAACAAGCTTCAACTTTATTAGTGCAAACACACAGATGGATGCAGGAGGTATATTAACAAATCACAAAGGAAAGGAGCTGCATCTTTATTGGCGACTTAAAGATTTAAGGTTTTCGATTTCAATTTGCTTGAAAAGCTCTAAGGAAAACCTCTGGGGGTTGGCCGCCACTCAACTCATGCTTCCCGTTAATCTGCCAAAAAGAAATCGTTATTGAGAATTGACCTGTATGTGTTCAACTTAAAACTTTCGAGTTATAAACGCATTTTTTGTGTCACCTACCACATAATGTGGAACTCCTGAAATGCGCGTTGAGTACTTCTCAAGCTCCTCCTTGACCTACATCGATTAATAAAGATCAAGCTTAGTTCAATTTAATGGTATCAGATGAAAACTTTCTATGTCAACTGCCGATGCAGGGCAAAGGCGTAAGATAAACTAATGATATAAAGAATATGCAATTTGATCGTTTGCTGGGAAAACATAATAAAAGGAGTGTACATTGGAATCTTGCAACTACTGAGATAGAACAGCAGTTGTAGGATTGAAAATTTTCTTTCTCAGCTATGCATCCAAAGAAACATTGTAGAAAAAATAGCATAACGTTTCTTTGCCAGAATGCTAGTGCATATAGAGGAAACAAGAACTCCATAAATCTTTAAACAGCCACCTCAAGTCGATTTTAATAATCTTCAACTCTTCTTAGCCAAGCAAAGAAGCATGAAATGAAGCAAAAGATAAAATACCTCATTTAGTCCGTTATTGGGGTCTTCAAGAAACTCTGCTGCCCCCTCTACCCCAACTTTCCTAGCGGATTCCACAAGAAATTGCCTGAATTCAATTGCATTTGTTAGTGGCTGCATGATGTGAAGAGACAGGAATACAATTAACTTTACTTACTATATTATAACTCAAATCACGTGCATGTTCAAACAAAGAAAAATAAAACAAACTCATTTCAACTTTTTTCATCATCTCCCTATATTAGTATTTACAGTTACTTACGATGGATTACACCCCCTAATTGGCTAATTGTGCTACAATGGTTAGAAAAGCAGTTAGCAAAATAAATCATTTTACGCTATAGCACTTCTATTTAAAGCCATTGTAAGAGAACCTAAGGTCTTGTCCTGTCCTGTGGGTGCCATTAGCCCATTACATTGTCACCAGGCTTCATCGGCTCAGAAAACACAATACAGTGTGTTCTGCCACGAAATTATCAAACTGTCCAAGAACTAAGACAAAATTGTCATAATTAACATAACATGTTTTACTTTTCAGGCGGAATTGGTTCTAAAAGTGCAATGTTAAAACCAAAAGTTGATGATTAGTCTCTCCAAAAATTCTTTCAATGTCAAACACTTTGCAAAGAAAATGCAATAGTGAGTTGTGTTCAGGAGGTTTGAATATAAACAATCATTTTTGTTTGATTGATCACTAGACTTCTTCTCTTCTTTCTTTATTTATTTTTAAAAAACAAATTTCAGGGAAGGATTTTAACTTATCCCTAGATATAGCATAGCACGTGCAAGTACAATTTAAAAAAACTTTAAATGGTGACATATTTTATCCTTTATAAACTTTTTGGAGTTAAGTTAGAACTTTACTTTAAGTGCCAAAAATTCATGGAAAATATTTGGGTTTGGGTATACTAAGTCCTAAACATCAAGGGGTGGTTGGTGAAACTTTGATACTAGGAAAAGCTATGCAAATACAAAGTAAAATTAACAGGGTTACATGATGAAAATTCATTGAAGAATAATAAAAAAATCACAATTCAACCGATAACTACACATACCGGTCCCCAATGTATTTTCCTTGGGTAAAGTAGCCAAGGCACAATTCATCCACAAGTTCATGTTGCTTATCAAGTCCCTGTTGTCCAGCGAAATATATAAGCCTGTGGCTATCTAGGGTATTTCCCCTGTGCATATCAAAGACATTGTTAGTGTTATCTCTATCAAAATTCAAAAGAGCTCCTCTAAAGCTTTCTACTCTTCCATAAAGCAATCCATCAGTATAATAATGGAACAAATCTACTCAAACTTACGTGAGTCCAGACAAGTTGTATTCCAATCCAAGACCCCTAAAAACCTGCAATGTTGGAGCAGTCATTGTAGACAGACCATCTAAATCAAAGACACTTTAAAGTAATAACATGCTTTCAAGTGAATTTAAGAATCATAATAAAACCTCTGTCATTCGAGCTGCAATGCCTTGAGCACGAGATTCAAATTTATCTTCATAAAACTTTCTCTTATCGACGCCTTCCTTAGGGGCAGAAGGATTGAGAAAGAATGGATGCCATCTAATCTGCAAATTTAAGCCCACAATGAATCAAATAGAACACTAAATGTAGCACGTGCACATGTGTGAGAAAGAGAGAGAGACCTCAAAATCATAGTGATCCTTAGATGCAGCTACAGCTTTGTCCAGATTTCTTTTTCCAACAAAGCACCATGGGCATACAGTGTCTGAACTGACATCAATCTGAATAAGCTTCTTCCCAGTGTTGCTACTAACTGACTGTGCCATGCTCTGTATGTATCTGCTATCTTTCTAAGGTATAGAAAAGAATATTAGGCCCAACTCAGACGTATATTGCTAAAAGATTATTGGAGAACAACAAAACAAATAGATAAGTATCCTATTTCAATTACAGAGCTAAAGTATCTACTATCTTTCAATTATATTGCTAAAGTACGAACGCCAGTCAAACAACACAAAAATAGAGAAGTATCCTATTTAAGTGTCTGTCCAATGTCAAAATACACTGAAACGCAATACACAATATTTCAAGAATTCATTCACAAGTCACAACAGGAACTCAAAACATTCACTTCATTTATCTCTTAGGGGCCAAAATGGGAACATGCACCATTCGGAATTCTGTCAATGCCATTTAACTCTAATAAAAACCATGTTTAGTTGTCAAAGAGTCATCACCAACATGTCTTTTGTCAAGTTGTTAATCCTCTCATCAGGTCGAAGATAAAAAAAAAAAAAAAAAAATGTCACCTTCCTATGCTATTCTTCATTCTTTTCCGTCCGTGCTTACATTATCTTATTTATTATTCTTAATCAAGGATGACAAAATGTTAAACACAACAAACACTTCACATACTGTTTAAAGCACTCATCTTTTTACCAACTAGTTTCAATTTTGAGATCCTGAATTACCAGAAATTCAGATTTTTACATGATTCCCATTATATATGGATCAACTACTCTTTGTCTTGTATGAATAATATAAACTCCAAAGAAGGAAGTTACACAGCTTAAATGATCATGGTAATCTTCTAATAATATGTAAACAAAAGGCTGGGAAGGATTATTAATAAAAGGCCTTAATCATTTTGGAAATAAAATTGAAAACAAAATATAGATAAAACACTATAAAATTTCAATGAAGACAAGCCCAAAAAAAAAAAAAAAAAAGTTGACCATATCAATTCACCACTTTAGGTTGGTTTTGTTTCATGTTCACACTTACAAACCCCCAGCCCTGACGATAGAAAATTAAAAAGAAAAAGAATCACAAAATGGGTTTATTTTAGTACATAAAAGAACAATCAATCAGCTAAAAAAGACAAGAAATAGAGAGTAAGATTACCTGGAAGAACAAGTCGCGAGTTTGTGAGAAGGGCTAAAGAACGCATTGTCACAACAGTTATGGATGCCTATTTATTATTATTATTATTTGACATTTGTAAAGACTAAAGGGTGTGTTTGGAATAACAAGATTGACATTTTCAGACTACTGTATTCACACCTATGACTACCACCTAATCCCAAGTCCCCAACCCAATTTAATCAAATTTAGACGTCTATAATGACCAAATCATTCTAGAATATTCTTATAATATTATAGGAGAATTGTAAATAACCCCTGACTTTTGATTAAATACCAAATCAAACCCTTTGATTTGAACAATCAGAAAAAAAAACCTCTACTATTAATTAACAGTTAGTTGACTTTATATATATATATATATATATATCAAAATATTACAATTTAAATCTTTTATTATAAACAAAATAAAAAAAAATGAAAATATAATAAAAATATATACTAATAATAATAAAATCAATATCATACAAAAATAATTTTGTATATTTTAAAATAAATTTTTTGTTTAAATTTTCTAATGAGTTTATTGCTTTGTTGTAATATATTTTTATATATTTAATTTTCATTAAAATAACTTTTTATTTTTTATTTCTAACATATTGTTAAGTATATTTTTTCATTATTGTTTTAGTTCAATTATAGAACAAACCACTTAAATAATTATATTTCATTAGATTTAATTAAAATCAACTAACTGTCAACTAATGGGAGGAAATAAGGGGTTTTGTCACTTTTATGAGCTGGTGTTTCAAGACTATCACCACTTTAATAACTTATGTTTTAAAGACACCAAAGTAAGTGACTTTTAAAAATATCCTTACTTTTAGTATTTTTATTATTATATCTATGACTTTAACTTTCTCCTACTTTTATGTTATCTGAAATCTATTTCTCTTTCTAACTTTAAATTCTCTGTAAACTGAGATCCAAGTTCATCTCCTTCTCCTTTTCCAACTCGTGGCCGTTGTTCATCTCTTTCTCCAACTCAATTTGGTCGCTGTTCATCTCCTTCTCCAACTCATGGTCTTTTTCTACTTTTCATTTGTCTACAAATCACGCTAAGGTAATCCCATTTCTTGTGTTTTTTTTTTTTTTTTTTTTTTGGTTTTGAATCTTCCATTTATAAAGTTGTTTGAGGTACTTAGGTTTAGTTGCACAATCTGTGAAACCTCATTTAATATGTCCGAGACTTTTCATTTAAATGTTCCAAGACTTTTCAATTATATATCCAAGACTTTTCAAACGGCTCCGAGACTTTGGTTTAATATGTTTCGAGACTTTTCATTAATATGCCCAAGACTTTGGTTTAATATGTTCCGAGACTTTTGAAGCAGCTATAATTTTTCGAGACTTTAATCTTCTTTGGTTGCCTATATCTATTTCCACTGTTCCTCTCATTGTGTGAATTTTGTTATTCACAAACCGATAAGATGATTGAACTTAGAGAATGTATAACATTCTCTAAGTTCACTCATCTTATCGGTTTGTGAATGTATAACAAAATTCATTCAAAGGTCTGAGACAACAACTTTGTGAATGTATAACAACTTAGAGAATGTATAACAAAATTCACACAATGAGAGGCATAGTGGAAACAGATATAGGCAACCAAACCAAAGAAGCTTGAGATAACAAGTTTTTTCAAAGGTCTCAGAGAGTATTTTGGACAAGTTCTTGGATATATAGTAGAAACGTCTTAGACATTGTTTTCAAAAGTCTTGGACATATAGCAGAAAAGTCTTAGACATTGTTTTTAAAAGTCTCGAAAATTGTTTTCAAAAGTCTCAAACATATAGCAAAAAAGTCTCAGACTTTGTTTTCAAAAGTGTCGGAAAGCTTGATCCTCCGAGACTTTTGACTGATCCTCCGAGACTTTTGTTTAATATGTTCCGAGATTTTTTAATCAACTGTAATTTTCTGAGACTTTAATCTTTTGTGGTTGCCTATATCTGTTTCCACTGTGCCTCTCATTGTGTGAATTTTGTTATTCACAAACCGATTAGATGAGTGAACTTAGAGAATGTATAACAAAATTCACACAATGAGAGGCAAAGTGGAAACATATATAGGAAACCAAACCAAAGAGGCCAGAGATAACAAGTTTTTTCAAAGGTCTCAAAGAGTATTTCAGACAAGGTCTCGAACATATAGCAGAAAAGTCTTGGAAAGCTTGATCCTCCGAGACTTTTGATTAATCCTCTGAGACTTTTGGGGGTGTTTGAGACTTTAGTTTTATGCTCCGAGACTTATGGACTTTATGCCGATACATATTAACTATTTTTCAAGACTTATATCATGATACCAACTGTTAGGATTTTGAGTTGTGTTGGAACTATTCTATATCAAAAGGACATTCCTTTGTATTGATTAGTTATCTAGGATTCATGGTTTAACAAGCTTCAAGGAAGTTGGACTACACATCAAGCAAAGTGAAGTCTTCAAGAGGAGAAAGCATCAAAGGTATACTTAGACCTCTATCCTCTTGCAAGGCCTTTAGGCACACACACACATGGCATTCATATGTGTCCCTGCATCACTATACACCATTGGTATAACACTTTCACACACTTGGTAATGTATGCACATGCATTAGATTTAATTTGATAAACATTGTTAATTGCATGCTCTATGACTATGTCCAGGAAACGACATAGGTGTGTGACTTTGTGCTTATTTGTTTATGTTTTACTGTCTTTGGACTTGAACATGATCTCTTATGATTCTTTTTTGAGTCCCGGTCATTTCGGTTACTCACTCATTAGGTTTTGAGTCCAAACTAGGAAGTTATGCTACTTTACGTTCTCATTTGTTGAGTTGTCTTCGTCTTCGTCATCGTATTTCGATTCAAATTTTCAACCTTTTATCAAAATTTCATAGTCATCATTGTGCATAAGGGAGTCATGGTTTATAATCCGAAGATGGATTCGAATTCGGAGTTCAGAGGCTCGAATAAGGCCGAAGAACATGAGAGGAGCGCGCGAGAGACAAGCAATGGTCAAAAGCCATTGGAGGGGTGGCCGTGAGGGGCATGTGAGCCTCACGGGCCAGCAGCCCCTCTGCCCCCGTGAGGCCCACGTGCCTCACACAGGCTGGGTGACATAGCACCTTGTGATTGGTCCACGAAAATTCCCTCTCTCTCTCTCTTTTAAATACTCTTATTTCCCTCCCATTTCATTCCAAGAAGAAATTTTGAAAAAGATAAGTGTAGAATTTTCTCTCCAACTTTCCCAACTTCCAAATATCATAACTTTCTCATTCGGACTTTGAATTGAGTGATTCAAGTTGGAGAATCTTCGTAATCAAGTCCCCTACCTTCTCAAAAAAGGTTTGCAGCTGTTTGATCACGTTTTGTGGTGGTTCTTCACTCAAAACCGAAACTGCACGGGATTCTTAGGTATTGAACTAAACTTTATGATTTCATATTTTTTTTTTGATCTTCAATTACCTAGGGTTTTCTTCTTCTATATGTATGTGTATGTATAGTGAATGGTATTGAGAAAGATAGCTTCATAATCAAACTTAATCAAGTCTAATTAGAGACAAATGTGAACTAGTTTTCTATGATTCTAGTTTTTCACATGTTTGAGTGTTGTATTGTGATTAGTTTGATATCTGGGGTTATTTGTGACTTGATTGATTCATTTTATGATTAATAACCTTAGCATGTGCTTGGATCCTTTAATTGAACAAATCTAGGATTATCACATTTGATTTTGTATTTAGAGCTAATTAGGATTTAATTGATTATTGTGTATATATTTGCTCTAAGTACTTGCTAGAATATTCATTGATCATATCTTGTGATTCTAGCATTTTTGTTGTTTGTGTTCTAAAGTCTTGAATATATGCTTAATGAACATGCTTTGTTTTCAAGCTTTAGTAAACATGAATAGAATCTAGGATTTGGCATGTTTTAGGTGTTTTGCATACTCTAGATTTTTGTTCATGTTTAAGGTCTAGACAACTTTGTTTTGTGAACTTTGTTGCCTATGTCCAGATCTTCATGGAGTGTACCTAATCCATACATTTCATATGCTCATGCATCATTTTGTGTGGTGTCATGTTTTTTGGATCATAAACTAGAAAAATATACATTGTGTGCTCATTGATTATTTCTAGTTTCCATAGGATGTATTGATCATATATTCTATGTTGCATGTGTTTGCATCATTTGCATCACTTAGATCATTTGTCTTGCAGAAGGTGGAAGTCTCATCTTGGAGTGAGTGAAGTTTCATCTTGAGTATTAAGTCTTAGCTAGGAGTGTGATACTCCGGATGGTTGAGCTAGGGAAGCTTAACTAGGATCTTTGTGATCCGGATGGCTAAGCAAGAAGCCTTGTCTAGGATTGGGAGGATCTGGATAGACAAGCAAGGAATCTTCCTAGAGACGTGAGCGTCTTGGATAGGAAGTTGCTTTCTAGAGTTGTAGGACACATCTCGGATAGGAAGTAGGCTAGGTGATTCACTAGGCCCGGGGGTAGACTAGGAGTTGATAGTTTAGAGTGGATATCATGTGTTGATAGCCTTGAGTGTGTAAGTCCTTTTTCATCATAGTGGATTGCTTGCCGTTGGTTGTGGCTTCAACCTGTGGATGTTTCCTCTTTAGATGTTTACCACGTAAAAATCAATGTGTCAAATGTCTATATCTCTATCTCTTTATATTTATATGTATGATCATTATAACTTGTTTAAGATCTTCATTTCCTCACATCCTTATAATCAAGTTATTGATAAAGAAAGAGATGCACACATTGTTTGTTGAATCATCATTTGTTTCTTATATCTTGTAAGTGTTTGAATATTGTATCTTGTGATATTCTATATCAAGTTGTAAAGTTCTACTTAGTGAATTTACATTGTAATATTCAAAGTACAACTTGTGGAATTTGCTCTTCATTGAATATACTTATATATAAGATACATTGTTTCTTGGTATATGTTTTTTAGACTAAGGTTGGTGAATTGAGCATACATGTGTTAATTGTTTTCTCATAACAATCATGTTAAAGGTTAATTTGTATGCTCACCAAGGTTTTGACATAAGTCACGAAAGAGTTTTTTAAAATTAGAGTGTCGACCTATTCACCCCCCTCTAGGTTGTTTAGTATAACCTTGTAGGTATTTTCAATTGGTATCAAAGCAGGTCACTTAAAGCAATTAATGTGATTCGGGATGTACAAGGTTATTTACTATGATAACAAACTTTTGTCTATAATTGTTTGTAATTGTTGTCCTCCTTTATTGATTGGAAAAATGTTTGTTTTGTTGAAAATGCTCATGAAAGACTTCACTAAGTCTAGTGATGAGCAAGCTTGGTTGGATTGTCAAGAAAGGTTTTTCTTCTCCGAGTTTATATTTGATGGAGTAGTTTCTCCAAACCAATATGTTCATAAAATATGAATGAGGTTTATTTTTGAGAAGTTGTATCTTTTAGACCTTTTTGCCATTTATAGCGGTGTAAGTTCTTAAACGCCTTTCTCTTAATAAAGATTCAAACATGGCAAAAGAGGCATGGAATAGATTCCAAGCTATTTGTGAAAAAAGCTCTTCTTGTTTTACATTTCATTTGTCTACTAACAAGTTTCTTGATAAGTTTGAAAAGAATGTTAGTGACAAAAGCAAAGAAGAAGAAGTTTTCCCGAAGTATAATCAAGCTAGACATGATCACTTGACTTTGCAACTCAATGAAGAAGATTGCAAATCAAAGACCACCAACTTCAACTTGATGGCAAGAGTTCAATCGCTTGAGAAGAAAAGAGATAAAGCTTTAAAGGAAGTTGAAGTGAAGAATGAAGTGATCAAATGTCTAGAAGAGAAGACGGTTGAAGATGCTCTTGTGTTAGATAGGTTAATAATTGACTTTTCTAATAATTTGTTTGTTTTTTTTTTAAGGAAACGATCAAAGGCAAATAAGAGGAGTTGGCAATCATGAAGGCCAAAGAACTTGGTGTTCTTCATGAAGATTCAAGTGACTTAAGCTTTGTAGTTGAGCAAGTTGAGTCTCCTACAACTAAAGGCAAGTCACTAAAGAATAAAAGGATTTCAAAGGCCAATCTTCCAAGGTCAAGTGCAAAATCAAGAAGAGTAAGGAGCCTTCACCGTCGGTACACTCTCACTTAAATAGTATTATCTCCATATGTATTTTGGTTTGCCATTTTTTTTGAAATGTTGTACTGCATACTAAATCTAGATGCCATGAGTATATTAGATAATGCAAACTAGGGAATGAGATGCATGTTAGTGAGATGAGAAAATCTTCTATGAATGTTTCTTGCATGATAACACTTTGAATTTTGTGCGTGATAACGATAATCATGTAAGGAATGTTGTCAAGAAGTTTTGGGTGAAAATGAGTGCTTCACATGATCATATGATAATATCTTTGTTGATGGCAATAATGTTATGTTTTACATGAGAAATATCGTTTTAGAGAATGTAAGGATTCCCATATCTTGATTGACTTATTTCGTGGACAAACCACATGTTGGGGTTTATTGTGTAAGGGTAGTTTAGGTGATTGAACTTCAAGCTCGAAGGCCCTTCCAAGACCTCAAGAGACAAGCACTCCAAAGGTATACTTCTAGAGTTTAGTTTCCTTTGAAGAGACTTAGAATGCACACACACACTTAGCATACTTGCATTTGTGTGCATACTCTTCACATGTCACCTTACACACTAGCACTTTGATTGATATATCTTGTTGTGTGTATATGTGCCTAGTAATTCGTTTCCCGATATTATTCGGAAACGTCCGCGCATGCACTAGAATGTGCTTGGTTTTACGTGAAGACCGCCTACGGAGAATGCCCTTGGCTTCTCCTTGGTTTTCACCTCTGTTGGTGATCGACGGTTATGATCGACGGCCTGGCCACCGAATGAAACCGCCGTTTGCATCCAGAAGTGTCTGAAGCAATTATACGGTTACGATCGGTGGCCACGATTGCCGTTTGAAACCACCGTTCATACCTGATTGGTTTTTTCTCTCGAGTTTGATTCTGCGGTTTAATCGATGGTTTCGAAACTGCCATTGATGCTCTGTTCTTCTCGGGCTCAATTCGGTAGTTGTAAACGGCGGCCTGGCCGCCGATTAAAACCGCCGATCGGTGCGTTTCAGGGGCAAAATTATCTTTTCACATGCCATGTTCTTGATATCTATAAATATCTCACTTTATCATTATCTGAAGAACTTCTTTTACTCCTTAGAACCCTAAACTTCAAAGAGAGATATTTGAGAGAAAATAAAATCAAGAACTCACCTTTAACCACTCAAATCAAATCCTTTTTGCATCAAATTTCATATTGCATCTTCTATGACTATATAGAATGCATCCATGCATGGGTTTGCATCATCACAACTTGCTTGGTAAGATTTTGATTAACTTCATCTTATTTTAGTATTTTTACTATCAAGCCATCTCTTTAAATTACTTGTATGTTTTAGATCATATGCTAAATACAAGAATAGAGAATTGATTATGATGAATTGATTGAGTGTTGTATTGTGATAGCTAATTAGGTTTTTGCTTAATCTTGATTAGCTAAGCTATTTGACATGTCATTTAGCTCTTGATATCTAGGATTGATTTAATTGTTATATCATCATCCTAGATAAGCATCTAAGGTTCCCTAGCCTTGTTTGTTATTTGAATATTCATACATATTCATATAGGTTGCATAATATCTTCATTGAGAATTAAGACTTGGGGCTAAGATTGCTTAGGCCTCAAGCAATTGGACTAGAGCCACTTTTAAAGGCCCGCATGGTAGAAGTGGGGGGTTATTGACTGGAGTGTTAGACGAGGTCTACATAGGTTGTAAACTCCATTTCAATTAGTGGATTTTGAGGTTCGAGTGTGGCGCACTATACAGCCCATGGTTTTTCCCAATGGTTGGGTTTCCACGTATATATCAAGTGTTATTTAATTTCCGCACCATATTACACTTGTTATATTATTGTGACTAGTTAGGGGCATTTTCGTAAAATTGACATATATGCGAAAATTGGGTAATAATAGTTAAAATCTATTCACCCCCCTAGATATATTTATCATACACACCGAGCATTTCTTTCAGAGAAGATAGTTGATTATTTATCTTCTAGATATAATATTGCCATGAGAAATGATCATGATGGTTTTTGTGTTTGTGCACCTAAGACCAAATGGGTCAAAGGTGAGTGCTCTTACCATTAGTGTAAGTTGCACATGTGAGTTAGCTTTAAGATTAGTGTCTAGTTTTGAGTAACTTAGCTAGCTAGCTTTGTTTCTCTATGACTTCAACATGAACTTAGCTATTTCACAAATATCACTATGATAGTCGAAATCCATTGATTAACTTTTAAGAAGTTGTTTTTAATGATATCTATATGGTGACAATCATGTTAAGACTTTTGGAGAAAGTCATTTTTGTATGTGTTTGAGTTGATATGTTGAGTCTTTATTCTCTTGGGATGACACACCAACAACTTGTTGTCATGAGGACAAATAAGCCAAGAGAGCTCACATAAAAAAGAGCGAAGGCTTTGCATTTGATGAAAAAGCTTGCTTAGGTATTTTTATATCCTAATGCTTGCTTTCTAGCTTTTCATCTTTCGACTCTATGTTTTGCATTACATCATGTAGCATGTCATATTAGAGAAATAGTATAGCATTCATATGATTCTCATTGACATTTGCTCTCTAAAGATCTTTTAGTGATGTGTTCACAATGATCTTATACATGATGCTTGAAATGCTTATGTGATTGTTAAGTGGCTTGATGAGCAAAACTTAATTTGAATATCAATGTCTTTGAGAGCTACTCACTTGAGAAGTAATGATCTTAAACAAATAACTTTTATTGTTTCTAGATCATGTACTTGAGCTTGAAAATCTTATTTTTTAAAAGTGCACTAATGCTTCTCTTATATGTTTTAGTTTTAAGTAATTGAGTTTGAAAATATGTAGATTATTGATGCATCTAGAAGCCTATTGCTTAGTACATATTAGATGACCTATGGTATGTATCCATTTTGCTTCGGCACTACATAGAACTCAATGAGCACCCTCATGGAAAGGGCTACACACCTTGGTTGTGTAGCTGCTTAATGTAGGAAAGGGCTACACCATTGTGAAGAGTGAAAGTCGCCATAAGGTGTATATGTTTATGTTAGAAAAATCAAAAAAGTGTTGAAAAGAATCATTAAAAAAATAAAAATATTTGATTCTAAGCCTAAAAGAAATGAAAAATAAAAGGCTTAATGGTGTATAGTTGAGAATTGTGAAAAACTCGGGTTGTCAAATAGAAACAGGAAAACGAGCCACATGCACACACACGCTCACATGTTGAAATCTATTCTTTTTAAAGCAAAAACCTGAATGAATATTGGTTTGACCTAGATTGGAAATGCTTTAGTTAGATAGGTGTGGATATAGTTTGCATGTTAATATCACAATTACTCCTTGTATATATACTATAAGCATTCACACACACTGAAACAAATTATAGCACGGTGTGTATAAAACTATCTAGAGGGGGGGGTGAATAGATTTTAAGCTTTTTACCCAATTTTTCGTGATAGTCAAAATTACGAAATTACTCCTAAATAGATAAAGCAATAAATCAAGTATAATATGCGGAAATTAAATAACACTTGATTTTTACGTGGAAACCCTCACGGGAAAAACCACGGGCTAGTAAGTAAGCCACACTCGAACCTCGAATCCACTAAATGTGTAAAACGATTACAACCTAATCCCAGAAGTAATCACACACCTACCTAATCCCGGTATGAGTGAACCTAGTCCAATTTGCTTGCGTTCTAAGCAACCTAATCCCGGATGCTACACACAAGACTTACTTTCTCTATGAAGAGAATACAACCCTAAGTGAATATATATGAATATCCAAATGCAACATAGAGCAAGGGAAACCCTATATGCTTATCTAAGATGATTAATATGCAATTAGAACAATCCTAGATATCAAAACTAAATGACATGTCAAATAGTTAGCTAATCAAGATTAAGCACAAAACTTAATTAGCTATCACAAAACAACTTCTCAAACATACATCATACTAATCTCAAACTTGTATTCAAAGTATATAAAATAACATACAAGTAATTAATTGAGATTGCTAGCTAAGAGAAACACAAAATATGTAAGATATTAGTGAAAAGCTTACCAAGCAAAGTATGATGAAGAATCCATGCAAGATGACATCTAGAAGATCAAGGATGATGCTAGATGATGATTGATGATTATGAAAAAGTGTTTGAGTAATAAAAAATGAGTTCTTGGAATTTTTCTTCTCTTTGAAAAATATCCTAAGTATGAATTCTGAATATGAACTCTCTTAATTGACCTAAAGACAAAATGGCATATATATAGGGGGCCAAATCAAAGTGTGATCCGCCGAATTGAGCTCGTGAAGAACAGAGCAAAAACGGCGGTTCATTCGGCGGTTTCGTGACCGCCGAATCAAAACAGAGAGATTAAAATCAATCAGGTGTGAATGGCGGTTTCGAACGGCGGTTTCGTGACCGCCGATTCAACCGCCGAATTAGACTGAGAGATAAATCAATCAGGTCTTGAAACGGTGGTTTCGAACGGCGGTCGTGACCGCCGATCTTAACTGTAGAAATGCTTCAGACCAATCTGGACTGAAACGGCGGTTTCATCCGGCGGCCAGGCCACTGATCATAACCGCCGATCACCTAGAAAGGTGAAAACCAAGGAGAAGCCAAGGGCATTCTCCATAGGCGGTCCTCGCGCTAAACCAAGCACATTCTAGTGCATGCGCGGACGTTTCCGAAAGTTATCGGGAAACGAATTACACGACACCATGACACAATTACACACAACAAAATATAATAAATAAGTGCAAGTGTGAAATGTGACAAATGAAGAGAATGCACACATATGCAATGAATGTTAAGTGTGTGTGTGCAACTAATCTCTTCAAAGAAAAGTAAGCACATAGAAATTTACCTTCGGTGCTTATCAACACGAGGTCTTCAAAGGGCTTCGAACAATAAGACCGATACTTAGGCTACCCTTACAAAGAACCCCAACATGTGGTTTGTCCACGAAATGAGCCAATCAACAATTGGGAACCTTACAATCTCCCCCTTTGGCTATTTCGTGACAAAACCACCACTCACATTGATTCCTCACTAAGAAATAGAAACTACGGGACAACTATGATATTCTACAACACAAAGAGATAAGAAAATAAAACTTCAAGTCTTCAATCTCTTGTAGAATAATCACGCCCTGTAAATAAGATTTCTATGTTTTCCAATACAAGTGAAATGTGAGATTAATCAAGTGATATCAAAACAAGCATTTGCATTTTTAGAATTTAGGCACAACATTACAAAATACATGCAATGTATGATAAATGCAATGCTCCCCCTCAAAGGGTTACTCCCCCTCAATGTGGTATCTCCCAAATGTGCACAATTGCAACACCAATTTGCATCTCCCCGTACCATATACTACTCCCCCTTTTTGTCATGATATAGGCAAAGGAGTAGTCCCCAACCGGGTCACTCATAGTAACGAGAGATAGTAGCATGCAAGATTTGCATAATTAATATAAGTCACTTTACGCATCTCAATTTAATTGGAGAGAAACAAGGAGATTTATTTGAGAGAAAATGTGTGAATCAAACATGCTTTGCATACAAGACATGTAGCATTCAAGTCCAAAATACAATGGCATTTGGCAAAGCAAATGACAAAGGTTTCTAATAGGAATTCAAACCAATTTCACCAATGTCATGAGTAAAGCAAGGATATAGAATACATTGATTTCAATATAAGAGTAACTATATCCAACTTTATAAGCGAAACATGGCATGAGCAACTTTGCACCCTTTTTGATTTTTCCGGATAAGATATCCGTATGATAGTAGCCATGTTCAACCAATAAAGAAAGAGAGACATTTGGAATATAAATTCCTTTGAACGGATACAAGATCCTTTATTCATTTTGAGTCTCATAAGCTTTCACACAAGTTTTGCATTTTTAAGAGTATGCAATCATCAATTCATGCTTTTCATGTGAGCATGTTATATGAATTTCATGCTTTTTCATTTGACATTGGCATGTTATTAAAGAATCATCATGTCATAGAGATAATCATAGGTCATTCAAATCATACTTCCTATATACATTTCCTAGTCCAAAAAAGCATGTTTGAACATAAATATGACATGGATTGTAAACAAGCAAGGTTCACACTTATTGAATTGAAAACATATATACATATGTGCAACCAAGCTTACTCAAGCAATTAAAAGAAGAGGCATAAGATATTTCAATTTTTTTGCAAGTGACAAGAATGCAAACTAGCTCTCTTTGCTTGAGTTCCCCATATGGGGTCAATCATAGAACATCACTCCACAAGATATATCCCAATAGATCTACTAAGAGTTTTAAATCAAGTAGCATCTAAGGGTTTAGTAAATAGGTCCGCAAGTTGATCATTAGTACCTACATGTTCAAGTACTATGCATTTATTTTCAACAAGCTCTCTAATGAAGTGATGGCGGATGTCAATATGCTTAGTTCTAGAATGTTGCACCGGATTCTTGGAAATATTAATGGCACTCATGTTATCACAAAAGAGAGTGAGAGTACCTTGGTTGAATCCGTAATCTACTAGCATTTGCTTCATCCATATAAGTTGAGTGCATCCACTCCCCGCAGCTATGTACTCGGCTTCCGCCGTGGACAAGGAAATCGAGTTTTGCTTCTTGCAAAACCAAGACACCAAGTTGTTGCCTAGAAAGAAGCAACCGCCCGATGTGCTCTTCCTATCATCATAATTTCCTGCCCAATCCACATCACTATATCCTACAAGAGTAGGATTAGTGTCAAATGAGTACCAAATCCCATAGTTGGAAGTCCCATTCACAAAGCGAATGACTCTCTTAACCGAAGAGAGATGAGACTCCTTGGGATCGGATTGGTACCTAACACAAACTCCTACACTAAATGATATATCGGGCCTACTTGCGGTCAAATAGAGCAAGCTCCCTATCATGCCACGATATAAGGTTTGGTCCACACTTTTACCGCTAGCATCCTTGCTTAGCTTCAAAGTGGTGCTCATAGGAGTGTCACAATGTTTGGCTTTTTCAAGACCAAACTTCTTCATAAGGTTTTTGGCATATTTGGCTTGGGTTATGAAAATCCCATCATCTAGTTGCCTAATTTGCAAATCTAAGAAGTAATTAAACTCACCAACAAGACTCATCTCAAATTCATGAGACATAACTTCAACAAATTGTTGGACCTTGGTGTTGTTGGTGGAGCCAAACACTATGTCATCGACATATATTTGAGCTATGAAAAGCTCATCATTGTCTCTCTTGATGAATAGTGTCTTGTCAACACTACCTCTTGTGTAGTTATTGTCAACAAGAAATTGAGTGAGGCGCTCATACCAAGCCCTTGGTGCTTGTTTCAACCCATATAGTGCCTTCTTGAGGTGATAGACATGGTTGAGGTGGTGAGCATCCACAAACCCCTTGGGTTGTTCAACAAACACTTCCTCTTGCAATAAGCCATTGAGGAAGGCACTCTTGACATCCATTTGGTGCAATTTGAACTTGTGCACACAAGAAATGGACAAGAGAAGCCTAATAGACTCTAAACGGGCAACGGGAGCAAATGTCTCCTCAAAGTCGATACCCTCAATTTGAGAGTACCCTTGTGCTACAAGTCTAGCCTTGTTCCGCACTATGTTGCCATCCTCATCGGATTTGTTCCTAAATATCCATTTAGTGCCTATGACATTAGTGGTCTTAGGCCTAGGAACTAGAGTCCAAACCTCATTTCTTTCCAATTGGTTTAGCTCTTCTTGCATGGCAAGAACCCAAAATTCATCATTTAAGGCTTCTTCAACCTTTTTGGGTTCAATTTGAGAGGTGTAGCATGTGTAGCATGTGTAGCTAATAAGATTAGCAAGTTGACGTCTAGTCCTAACACCCTCATTAACATCTCCAATAACATCCTCTTTGTTATGGAGTTTTCTAACCCATAGAGCGGGTTCATTAGAGTCTAAGAGAGGGACTCTAGTAGTGGGTTGTGTGACTTCATCATTTTCATTAGATGTCCCAACATTGGGAGTCACCACAACCCTCTCCAAAGGAGAGTCATCACTAAAAATAACCTCCTCCTCATGATCATTTGACTTGAGCCTAGTATCATCAAATACGACATTGGATGATTCCATAACACTTAGAGTCTTTAAATTGAAAACTCTATAGGCTCTACTATTCAAGGCATAGCCAATAAAAATACCCTCATCACTCTTAGCATCGAATTTGCCAAGTTGATCACGGTCATTCAAAATGTAGCATTTGCTTCCAAAAGTGTGGAAGTAGCTAACATTTGGCCTCTTGCCTTTCCATAACTCATAGGAGGTATTTCTAGTACCGGGCCTTAGGAAAACACGATTCCCTATATAGCAAGCCGTATTGACGGCTTCGGCCCATAGGTTCCTAGGGACATTGTTGCTAAGCAACATCACACGAGCCATCTCTTGAAGGACCCTATTCTTCCTCTCAACAACTCCATTTTGTTGAGGTGTCCTAGGAGCCGAAAACTCATGGGAGATGCCTAAACCATTACAAAAGGTTTCAAAAGTAGCATTCTCAAATTCCCTCCCATGGTCACTTCTAATCCGTTTTATGCTTTTAATATTAGAATTCATTTCATTTTGTATTTTATTACAAAGCATTTTAAACTTATCAAAAGTTTCGGATTTTTCTCTAAGAAAATATGTCCATGTGAACCTAGAGAAATCATCAACACATACAAAAATGTATCTCTTTCCACCCAAACTTTCGGTTTGCATAGGACCCATGAGGTCCATGTGGAGAAGCTCAAGAGGCTCCTTGGTGGTGAGATACTTACCCTTTTTGTGCATGCTTTTAGTTTGCTTTCCTTGTTGGCAAGGTCCACAAACACCATTGGCTTTCTTCCCAAGCTTAGGGAGGCCACGCACACAATTGAACTTTCCAAGGGTCCATAGATCCCTAAAGTTCATGTGGCCAAGTCTTTCATGCCACAACTCTATTTGCTCATCCATGGACACATGATTAGATACAATACTAGCTTCAAGACAATAACAATTGTCGCTAGATCTCATGCCCTTCAACAAGGTTTGTCCATCGGGTTTTAGGATAGAGCAATAATCTTTAGAAAACAAGACGGAATATCCTTCATCACTAAGATGTGAAATGCTTATTAAATTTGCTTTCAAGCCATCAACAAATAAAGCATTGGATAAGGAGGGTAATCCGGGAACGAAAATGGTTCCTTTCCCTACAACATTTCTTTTGGATCCATCACCAAAAGTGACATTTCCACCTTCCTCCATAACAAGAGTCTAGAAGAAACTCTTGTTTCCCGTCATGTGCCTAGAGCACCCACTATCCAAATACCAAAAATTAAAAGAATTTGCCTTCAAGGCTATTTGTGCAACATGGCAAATATTTTCATTCTTTCTAATCCATTTAGCAACAATTTTAGCTTTCTTAGTGGTCTTTGGTACATGGGCTCTAGATGTCCTAGGATCATGCAAAATAAAATTATCATTCCTAGGAACATGCATCTTGGCTCTATTCTTTCTCTTTTCAATCATGCTTCGTGTTCTACACATTTTAATATATTGAAAGCAATTTGGTCTAATATGACCATCACAACCACAAAAGTGACAAATAGGGATGAAAAAAGGAATCATACCTTGTCTTTGTGCACGTATGGGAGCTCGTCCATGTCTTTGTGGATAAGTGGGTTCAATCCATCTTCGTTGTTGAACCGGTCTAGGTTGCTTCCAAGCTTGAGGTTGCATGATTGGTCTCTTTCCTTTGTGAGCCAATTGTTGAGGAATATTGGCTTGAGGGACCCTAGGGGGTTGAGCTTAAGGTTGCCTTCTTGGCCCCATCTTCACTTGTGCATTAGAGCATTGTCCTACTTCTAATTTCTTCCTAGGAGCTTGCACAAATGAAGTTTCTTCTTTCTTCAAGCTCTTGACAAACACGGTCTTGTTAGAGGTAGAGATCTTCTTGTCATCTTCATACCCAAGACCCCTCTTGTCACATGGACTCTTTCCAACACCAAGCATATGGTCAAGCTTCTTGGTGCTAGAATCTATCCTAGCCAATGACCCTTTAACTTCTACAAGTTCCCTCTTCAAGCCTTCTTCACTTCTCTTGGATAAGTCTAACTCCTCAATTAACTTATCCTCTCTCCTCTTCAATCTTTCCACTTGTTCACTTAAGTGGTCATTGTGAGCCGAAAGTTCAAGGTTCTCTTCTCTCAACCTCTCAATCTTTCTTGTGCTTTTAATTGCTAAATCATTGAACTCGGCATGGTATTTAGATGGCACCTTTTGCTCCACAAATTTCTTTATGGACTTAGAAGAGGAGTCACTTTCTACTTCACTAGAGTCAATTTCCTCTTGACTCATTTCCTCTCTCTCACTAGCACTTTTGCTCTTATGAGATGAGGCAAAAGCTAGGAAGTTAGCCATGAGCTCTTCTTCATTTGAAGACTCATCTTCCTCATTGGAGTCATCACTACTCCCACTCCAAGTGGCGGCCATCACTTTACTCTTCTTCTTTTCATTGTGATTAGCACATTCGGGGGCAAAGTGACCAATCCCACCACATTCAAAGCATCGGACCCCTTTCCTTTCGGTCCTCTCTTGTCTAGGCTCAAACTTCTTGAAGGAACCTTTTTTCTTCAAGTCTTGTCCTCTTGACCCAAATCCCTTCTTCTTCTTGAACCCCATAACCTTATTAAACCTTTTCACGAATAAGGCAAGGTCTTCATCCGAGTCATGCTTTGCCTCCTTTGCATCCTTAGATGCCTTCAAAGCTATTCCTTTAGACTTCTTAGGAGGAGTAGTGGTGCTAGGAGCCTTCCTAGACTCATATGCAAGGAGACGTCCAATCACCTCACTTGGCTTCATATCCATGTAGCCACTATTTTCTTCTATGGCCGTCACCTTTGATTCAAACCTATCGGGGAGAGATCTCATAATTTTTTGCTTGACTCTCCTATCCGAATACGGGTCTCCGAGTTGATGGCTTTGATTTACGATGTCCATCAATTTGATTTCGAAGTCATTGAAGCATTTATCCTCTCCCATCTTAAGTAGCTCAAATTGAGTTTGGAGGACTTGAAGCTTGGACTCCTTCACCACCTCGGTTCCCTCATGAAACAAATTAGAGGCGTATTCTATATAAAGCTAGAGGGGGGGGTGAATAGATTTTAACTATTATTACCCAATTTTCACATGCAAGTCAATTTTACGAAAATGCCCCTACTAGTCAAAAATACATACAAGTGTAATATAGTGCGGAATTTAAATAACACTTGATGTATACGTGGAAACCCAACCACTGGGAAAACCACGGGCTGTATAGTGTGCCACACTCGGAACTCGAAATCACTAATTGAAATGAAGTTTACAACCTATGTAGACCTCGTCTAACACTCCGGTCTGTAACCCCTCACTTCTACCCAGCGGGCCTTTATTAGCAACCCTATTCCAATTTGCTTGAGGCCTAAGCACTCTTAGCCTCAAGACTTACTTCTCAATGAAGAGAAACAACCTATGTGAATATATATATGAATATTCAAATAACAAACAAGGCTAGGTAACCTTAGATGCTTATCTAGGATGATGATATAATCAATTTAATCAACCCTAGATATCAATTGCTAAATGACATGTCAAATAGCTTAGCTAATCAAGATTAAGCAAAAACCTAATTAGCTATCACAAACAACACTCAATCAATTCATCATAATTAATTCTCTAATCTTGTATTTATCATATGATCAAAACAACAAGTAAATTAAAGAGAATAGCTTGATAATAAAAATACTCAAATAAGATGAACTTAATCAAAATCTTACCAAGCAAGTTGTGATGATGCAAACCCAATCATGGATGCTTTCTATCTAGACATAGAAGATGCAATATGAAATTTGATGCACAAGGGATTTGATTTGAGTGGTTAAAGGTGGGTTCTTGATTTGATTTTTTCTCAAAAATCTCTCTTGAAAGATTAGGGTTCTAATTGCTCAAGAAACTTGATCAGAGATTGAGAAAATAAGATATTTATAGACATCAAGAATTGGGCATGTGAAAAGACACTTTTGCCCCTGAAACGCACCGTTCGGCGGTTTCAATCGGCGGCCAGGCCGCCGATAACGACCGCCGAATTGAGCTCGTGAAGAACAGAGCATTAAAAGCAGTTTCATTTGGCGATTTTGTGACCGCCGATCCAACCGCTGAATCAAACCCGAGGGATTAAAATCGATCAGGTATGAACGGCGGTTTCGAACGGCGGTCGTGACTGCCGATCTTGACCGCATAATTGCTTCAGACCAATCTGGACTGAAACGGCGGTTTCATTCGGCGGCCAGGCCGCCAATCATAACCGCCGATCACCAACAATGGTGAAAACCAAGGAGAAGCCAAGGGCATTCTCCATAGGCGGTCTTCGCGCGAAACCAAGCACTCATTAGTGCAAGCGCGGACGTTTCCGAACAATGTCGGGAGACGAATTATAAGGCACATATACACACAACAAGATATATCAACCAAAGTGCTAGTGTGTAAAGTGACATGTGAAGAGATGCACATAAAAAGAACAAGTATGCAATCATAGCAAGAATGCTAAGTGTGTGTGTGCTACTAAATCTCTTCAAAGAAAAACAAGCACAAGAGATTATACCTTTGGCGTGCTTGTATCTTGAGGTCATGGAAGGGCCTTTGATCTTCAACACTAATCACTGTGACTACCCTTACATTCAAAACCCCAACATGTGGTTTGACCACGAAATAAGCCAATCAACAAAACGGGAATCCTTACACCTCATGTGCAACTTGAAGGATGTCCCATGCCACTTTTGCAATCTGAGTATTCTGAATAAGCTTGTATTGATTCTCATCCATTGCACACATGATGGCATGCATAGCCTTCCTATTCCACTTGGAAGCCTCAAACTTTTGCGCGTTCCATTGCGCCTTAGGCTTCAAAACTTCTTCTCCTCCACCACCGGGAGTCATCATGGGTAGATCATATCCGTCTTCCACCGCCATCCATGCACGGTCATGAATTTGGCATATGTAGGATTCCATCTTCCCTTTCCATTGGGAATAATTTAAACCGGTAAGAAGTGGAGGCCTTGTGCTAGAAGCACCTTCGTGGCCACCACCATTTCCACCGTTTCCACTCATAGTGTTTATGAATGAATGAAATGAATGCAAATGTATGAATGATCAAAAATCACACAAAATGCAAAACACACCAAAAAAAAAGCAAGGATCACCTATGTATGTCTAGGAACCCGCTCTGATACCAATTGAAACAAATTATAGCACGGTGTGTATAAAACTATCTAGAGGGGGGGTGAATAGATTTTAAGCTTTTTACCCAATTTTTCGTGATAGTCAAAATTACGAAATTACCCCTAAATAGATAATGCAATAAATCAAGTATAATATGCGGAAATTAAATAACACTTGATTTTTACGTGGAAACCCTCACGGGAAAAACCACGGGCTAGTAAGTAAGCCACACTCGAACCTCGAATCCACTAAATGTGTAAAACGATTACAACCTAATCCCGGAAGTAATCACACACCTATCTAATCCCGGTATGAGTGAACCTAGTCCAATTTGCTTGCGTTCTAAGCAACCTAATCCCGGATGCTACACACAAGACTTACTTTCTCTATGAAGAGAATACAACCCTAAGTGAATATATATGAATATCCAAATGCAACATAGAGCAAGGGAAACCCTATATGCTTATCTAAGATGATTAATATGCAATTAGAACAATCCTAGATATCAAAACTAAATGACATGTCAAATAGTTTAGCTAATCAAGATTAAGCACAAAACTTAATTAGCTATCACAAAACAACTTCTCAAACATACATCATACTAATCTCAAACTTGTATTCAAAGTATATAAAATAACATACAAGTAATTAATTGAGATTGCTAGCTAAGAGAAACACAAAATATGTAAGATATTAGTGAAAAGCTTACCAAGCAAAGTATGATGAAGAATCCATGCAAGATGACATCTAGAAGATCAAGGATGATGCTAGATGATGATTGATGATCATGAAAAAGTGTTTGAGTAATAAAAAATAAGTTCTTGGAATTTTTCTACTCTTTGAAAAATATCCTAAGTATGAATTCTGAATATGAACTCTCTTAATTGACCTAAAGACAAAATGACATATATATAGGGGGCCAAATCAAAGTGTGGTCTTTTAAGTAAGTTTCAAAGAAACGCGCCGATCGGCGGTTTCAATCGGCGGCCAGGCTGCCGATCATGACCGCCGAATTGAGCTCGTGAAGAACAGAGCAAAAACGGCGGTTCATTTGGCGGTTTCGTGACCGTCGATCCCAACCGCCGAATCAAAACAGAGAGATTAAAATCAATCAGGTATGAACGGCGGTTTCGAACGGCGGTTTCGAACGGCGGTTTCGTGACCGCCGATTCAACCGCCGAATTAGACTGAGAGATAAATCAATCAGGTCTTGAAACGGCGGTTTCGAACGGCGGTCGTGACTGCCGATCTTAACCGCAGAAATGCTTCAGACCAATCTGGACTGAAACGGCGGTTTCATCCGGCGGCCAGGCCGCCGATCATAATCGTCGGTCACCTAGAAAGGTGAAAACCAAGGAGAAGCCAAGGGCATTCTCCATAGGCGGTCCTCACGCTAAACCAAGCACATTCTATTGCATGCGCGGACGTTTCCGAAAGTTATCGGGAAACGAATTACACGACACCATGACACAATTACACACAACAAAATATAATAAATAAGTGCAAGTGTGAAATGTGACAAATGAAGAGAATGCACACATATGCAATGAATGTTAAGTGTGTGTGTGCAACTAATCTCTTCAAAGAAAAGTAAGCACATAGAAATTTACCTTCGGTGCTTATCAACACGAGGTCTTCAAAGGGCTTCGAACAATAAGACCGATACTTAGGCTACCCTTACAAAGAACCCCAACATGTGGTTTGTCCACGAAATGAGCCAATCAACAATTGGGAACCTTACACACACACATATTTTGCTTATGTGCTTGATTCATTAGTAATGTGAGAATAGTTTTGAGAGATTAATGAAAATCTATGATTCTTTCTTGTACTTTGAAAAGTGATGAAATATTTTCTCTAATTGCTTGAATGTGTGATTGTGTAGATTTCGTTGTGAACAATTTTCTATCTTGATCTTAGATAAAACATTTATCAAGGGGGGAGCATAGTATGCTAGATTTTGTTTATGTTCACATGTGCTTCAAGTTGATAGTTGTTGGCATATTCTTTGGTTGATATGATGAATCTTGAAGATGTGATTTCATATGTCTTAATATGCATGATGATTCTTCATAATGTTATATGCCTTTGTATGTTTGATCACAATTAATGTATGAATCTTTTTGTAATAATTGTATGATTGTGTTTGCAATCACCTTCTCCTTGTTTGGGGTTGTATAATAGTTGAGATTGCAATCAATTTTTTCATTCTTGAGGTTAATAAGAGAGTAATTGCAATGAGTTCCTCTTTGTGTGGGGTTGATAGTAATTGTAGGTGTAATCAATGTAATTGAGTGTAGTTGCAATGAGTTCCTCTTTGTTTGGGGTCGATAGTAATTGTGGTTGTAATCAATTCAATTGATTATGGTTGCAAAAAATTCCTCCTTACTTAGGGTGATAATAATTGTGGTTGTAATCAATTTCATTGCTTATAGTTGCAGAAAATTCCTTCTTGCTTAGAGTGATAGTAGTTGTGGTTGTAATCAAATCTCTTCTTATTTGGGGTCGAAATGATTGTTGTCGATACCAATTCCTTCATATTTGGGGTTGATATGATTGTTCATGCAATTGTTGAACTCGGTAGATATGACTTATGTGCTTAAGAGTAAAATTTATGCATTTGTGATTATTTTTACCTTGATAAGTTTGTTGTGTTGTATAGATTTGTATAACCTTTGCTAGGTTAACATGGATAACAAACAAGAATCAAGGGAGAAGATAAAGAAGCTAAACACAAAGGTGGTTCAACAAAATGAACAAAATCAAGAACTTGGAAGAATGCCTTTCTTCAAGCATAGCATCCAGCATCCACCTCCAAATATGAGATCAACAAATCGTTCAACGTTTTTTGGTAGCACAAGTGGCTAGCAAAGCTTATGTGATCTCAAGGTATCTTTTCTCTCTT
Organism: Acer yangbiense; assembly: GCA_008009225.1. Taxonomy (NCBI): domain Eukaryota; kingdom Viridiplantae; phylum Streptophyta; class Magnoliopsida; order Sapindales; family Sapindaceae; genus Acer; species Acer yangbiense. Next base: position 26,465,995 of record CM017767.1, on the reverse strand, counting down.
TTCCCTCTTTTCCTTTTGGCTTCATTTTATGTCAAAAATGGGGAGAAGTATGATATTGTTTTAGCATATCTTCTATGTGTATGTGTCAAGTATTGAACTTCGTATGGCATATAATATTTTGGATAAGATATCTTTGATGGATATACATGTATTTAGGGTAGTGGTGACCACAGTTCCAATTGAACCGTCAGTTTTGTTCGCAGTTTAACCGGAACCGTACGGTCCAAACCGCAAACTGAAAATCAAAAACCGAAAACCGCAACCGTCGGTTTGAAAACCGGTTGGAAACTGGTCCGTACGGTTTCGGTTTCGGTTTCGGTTTCGGTTTTGGTTTTGGTTTCGGTTTGGGGAGTGCACAAACCGGCCAAAACCTACGGTTTAACCGACAGTTTTGTCCGCGGTTAAACCGCCGATTTTTAATAAAAAAAAATTTTAAAAAAATTAATTCAACCAATCAGACACTACCACGTGGCAGTGTCTTAAAAAAAAGACCGTTGCTTGCGACCATTGGAGGAAAAAAACAGTGACGAATCACTGACTGACACGTTGCACAAGGTTTGAAAAAAAAATGAAATTTGGCCATTGGGCAGCATCAGACGACCGTTCTGATTTGCCCAACGGCCAGTTAATTTTATTTTTTGCACCCCTTAAGTTTTTCTATTTGCAAAGCCACCCCTTTCTACTATACTATAAATACCCCCCAACATTTTATTTTTCTTCACACCACTCTCATTCTCTCAACTTCTCTCAATCTCTCTCAGGGTATGTTTGGTAGGAAGGAAAGAGAGGAAAGAAAGGGGTGGAGGGAAAAGTGGAGGGAAAAGGGAGAAGTGGTTGTTTGGTATGGAGAGAAAAGTGGAGGGAAAGGAAAAATGGAGAGAAAAGTGGAGAGAAAAAACCATGTGGGGCCCACAAATTTCTTTCCTCCCAAAAGTGGGAGGAAAAGGGAGGGAAAGAAAAGGGAAAGAAAGGGGAAGTGGGACCCACCATTTTTTGGGTAATTCAAATTACCATTTTATCCAAAAAAAATTAATATATTAAATATAATATAAGGGTAAAATAATAAAATTGATAAAATGATCCTTTCTTTCCTTCCTGTTTACCAAACAACAGGAGAGAAAATCATTTTCCTTTCTTTCCCTCATGTTTTATATCCCTCCAAATCTTTCCATCCTTCCTATTTTCTTTCCCCCCTACCAAATGGACCCTCAATCTCAAATTCTCAATTCTCTCTACATTTACAACTTTCTTTAATCCTCATTTCATATATAAATTATTTATTCTATTTTTTTCTAGCATACAATATTTATTTCTTCTATGTTTGACCATCATATATTTTTTTTCACCACTATTATTCCAACAATATATTTTTTTCATTCATATCTATTTTTTTTTTACTTGCTTACCACTATTATTCCAACAATATATTTTTTTCAATCATATATATATATACTTGCTTACCACTATTATCCCAACAATATTTTTTTTTCAATCATATATATATATATATATATATATTTACTTGCTTACCACTCTTATTCCAACAATATATTTTTTTCAATCATATATATATATATATTTACTTGCTTACCACTCTTATTCCAACAATATATTTTTTTTTAATCATCTATTTTTTTTACTTTGTTACCACTATTATTCCAACAATATTTTCTTTACGTATATCTATATTTTATTATTATTAATTTTTCAATGGCAAGTGGGGGAGATGGTTCAAGAAATGTGAACAGAGGAAAGGGTCCATTGCAAAACTTATTGGAACACATTGGTGATGATGTCACTTACGATGATGTGGCTTACAACTAGTACCTTCAAGATCGATTTGGATCCGATCACCCTTCTAGTCCTAATCCTCCTCTAATAATTCCCGAGTTCGACGGACTCGACCCCGCTCACAATACCCCCAATACTAATGAAAATCTATCTAACCCCCCACCCCCTTCGGATGATTTTTTTGCAGGTGAACGTGAAGAAGAAAAGCCGATGAAGTCCGAACTCTTCAAAGTGCATATGAAGAAAACTAAGTTAGATGATACATTTTGGCACATCTAGTGCAATCACTGCACCAAAACATACAAGGTCGGAAGAAACTTCGGATATGGCACGTTCTGGACCCATATCAGAAAACATCACCCGTCCGAATAAGCGATGGCGAATAACCAAGCCCAAATTGCCAGGTACGCAACCCCTTCTAATCAATTAGTTCATTACACATCTGAAAAAAATAGAGAACAATTAGCATTAATGGTTGCAACTGAACACTTACCTTTTGGTGTGCAATTGAGTCTAAAGAGGAAGTTATGAGAGGGTGGGGTGTAGTCAAGTCCTAGCATCATTTCCTTCATTACTACGTTCGAGTTTATTACTTGTCATTTCTTTATAACAATAGCTTAAGTCCTTGTTATTAGTTTAATTTAGCTTACTTTAAGTATTCAAGTATGAAAACCTTCATGTATTACTCGTTTGAAAAGCACTTAGGCTAATCAATTTCGGTAATCAGTCACTCGATCCTTGTTGGGAACGAACTTTACTTAACCATTGTGCTACTCTCCGACCTCGTACTATTGCGAGTGTCACTTAGAGGTAGTCAATTTTTGGCGCCGTTGCCTGGGATTGAGCGGAACAATTGATATTGATACTAGTCAGTTTATTGCTAATTTGAACTTTTTAATTTAGTTTGTGTTTTTTTCTTTATAGGTACATTTGATCTTGCATGCACCTGTGCACGAGAAGCCAAAATCTTCGCTTCTTGGATTTTGACCCTAAAATTGAGAGACTAGCTCTAAGGAATAAACGTGAGACAAGGGTTAGAAGAGCAAAGATGGAAGATCCGAATGCACAATTAGGACACTTTGTCTTGCCTCCTGTGGCAAATCAAAATCAGAGAGAATTGCCTTCTGTTGCAATTCCATATCAAGAGGGTTTGCCTCATGAGGCAGATGAGAGCACTCTATGGGATTACACGATGCCTAGAGTCGAGCAGAACATGTCATCTATTCGCCCACCAACAATTGCAGCAAATTCCTTTGAGATTAAGCCGTCGATAATTCAGATGATAGGCACCACTTATGTGTTCAATGGATTACTGAATGATGATCCAAACCTACACCTTTAGAACTTTAACGAGATATGTGACACCTTTAAATACAATGGGATTCCCAAAGATTTTACCAAGTTGAAGTTATTCCCATTCTCTCTGAGAAATGACGCGAAGGTGTGGTTAAACTCGCTACCACCAAACTCTATCATTACCTTTGATTAGTTGGCCTAAGCATTCTTGAATAGATTTTTTCCTTCAAGGAAGGCTGCTCGCCTTAGAATTGAGATCCTTTCTTTTGCACAATATGAGAATGAGAGTCTCTATAAAGCTTGGGAGAGGTTTAAGGAGCTTATCAAGAGATGTCCTCATAATGGACTTGCAAAGTGGCCGACTTTGCAAGCTTTCTACCAAGGAATCACAGTGTCAACTAGGAATTTAGTGGATGCGGCTACTGGAGGTTCTCTAATGAGCAAATCAATGGATACGGCCAATGATCTCCTAGAAGAAATGGCACTCAACAATAGCCATTAGGGAAACCAGAGGAAATTACCGAAGAAGGCTCCGGGTTTGATAGAAGTAGATGAGTTAACAAATGTAAAGGCTCAAATGGCAGCACTTCAAAATCAAATGAACAAGATGAGTGCAGGGCCTAGTAATGTGCAAGCAGCCTCATGTGAGTGGTGTTTGGGGCCACACTCTAGCATGGATTGTCAGGTTGGAAACCCGTTTGCTTCGGGTTCACAAGAACAAGTTTCCTTTGTAAACTACAACCGAAACTTCCAAAATCAACCCCAACAACAACATGCCAACCAAAATCCCCAAAACAATCCTTTTTCAAATACGTACAACCCGGCATGGAAAAACCACCCAAATTTGTCATGGAGGGACAACCAACCCCAACAACAATAAAACCTCAACCAAAGACAATCCCTCGGATTCCCACAACCATAACAACAAAACTACCCTAACCAACCCCATAACAATCAAGGGGAGAGAAAGTCTAACCTAGATAACCTTTTCTCTAGATATATGGACAAGATGGACACTAGAATGGAGACCCAAGACTTAGCATTGAGGAACTTGATACGAAGATTGACCAACTTGCTCAACATTCACAAGCCTCAATCCAAAACTTGGAAATGCAAGTCGGTCAACTAGCTAAGGGACAACAAGGAAGACAACAATGATCTTTACCAAGCGACATAGTGATTAACCCTAAGGAACAATGCAAGGCCATTACATTGAGAAGTGGTAAAGAGGTTGAGTTGCCAGAAGACTTTAGGAAGGGAAAAGAAGTTGTTGAAGAAGAGGGTATTATTGAAGAAAAGGTTGCAAAAGAAAAAAAAAGTTCTAGCCATGATGACGTGCCTACCACATCACAAGATCCTTCTCCACAACCCCAAGTCAAAGCCTATGTTCCTCCCATACCATATCCGTAAAGATTGAAGAAACACAATGATGCTCACAATTTCGGCAAGTTTTTGGAGATATTTAAGAAACTTCACATCAACATCCCTTTTGCATAAGCACTTTCCCAAATGCCTACTTATGTGAGATTCCTCAAGGAATTGCTCTCCAATAAAAGGAAGCTAGAAGAATTCGAGACGGTTGCATTAACGGAAGAGTGTAGTGCGATCCTACAAAACAAACTCCCCTCTAAGCTAAAGGGTCCTGGGAAATTCACAATCCCATGCACCATTGGCCAAACGGAGTTTGGGAAGGCATTGATCGATTCCGGGGGAAGCATCAATTTGATGCCATACTCAGTTTTTCAGAGGTTGGAAATGAGGGAAGTGAAGCCTACTCATGTCATTTAAGTCACGCAGCGGAAAAGAGTTGGTTTTTAAATTAATAAAAACAATAAGAACGATAGGTTTCAAAAATTTTCTATCGTCTTCTTGGGACCTTTTGTATATACACGAATATGAGGAAGATATTTGTTTCATACTTTTAAAGAACACTCCTTCGTTTTCTTTTCGATCCAATACCACTAAGCCTTCCTAGCTATGTCTTGCGATCTAGCAACTGTGTGTGTAGGCACGTCACGGATTTCGAGAGTGGTTGAATGGAGGCTTGAGAGAACCGAAAGACAATACCTTGCTTCCTTATTGAGAATTCGGCCAACCCTTAAGCAAAGAGAAAAAAAAAATTCTTTTTATTTTTCTCCTTGTTATTGCCGCATCTCCTTGTTCTTTGTAGGGTTCCGAATAGTTTCTTTTTCCTGACAAGTATATCTTATACACTAGGAACCTAGGGTTTAGTAATCCAAGTTAAAATAGGATTCTAAATCCTTTTTAACTATTACTTTTTACTAGGGTTTAAACCTTTGACCTATTTAGAGTAAATAAAAATAATCACTTATTATTTTATTTACTCTTGTCAATGTTAGAAACTGAAACCTCCATATGACAATCTAATAATTCTTAATTATTAATATTCAATTAAATAATCATATTATTTAATAATATTTAATTCAACAATTAAATAATCATATCATTTAATAATTAATTCCCCAAATATATTTAAGTTACTTTCGTAACACAATTAATTAGACCATCCAATTCTCCGTGAGTCTTTGTTACTATCAATCGTATAAGGCTAGCAATGGGACCTAATGGACCTATAGTTTTGAGCTCCAATAATTCTTAGAAAAAATTAATTAAACTCTTTAATTAATATTTCATAATTATTAACCTTGGAGTTATTCCACTAAAAACCCAAGGTTGTACTCTCATAACTGTAGATGTTTTACACAACCAATTTTGTCAGTGTCCATTGATATAGCTATTACATATGGCATAATCCTCCACAAGTAGCTCATAATTAGAGCTAGGTCATAAAGTCCGTTATACCTCTCTAATTATATATTTTCCTTTAAGTACAATTGATTCTCTTGAATGATTATATCCTCCATTCCTTTACGAAAGAAGGAGAGCGCTCTTAATCGTTCAAGCCCCAAATCAACCCTTAAGCGAACTACTTATTTACTTCTCGTAAGAAGGAATGGATTCCACTATTGTGTACATACCTTCCTAGCCACAAGCCAAACCATGATTCCAAGATACGGAGTTATTGACCAAGAATGATATTCTAATCTCACCCATGGTAAATCAAAAATCACGATCTAACCTGAAGGAGTCAGTAAGACACTTAGGATTTAGATCACCCATATACCATCATTAGTCGATATATATGAATCTTTTCAACTAACGGATCTTAGTGATAGATTCATATAGATCATGGCTCAGTCCTATATGATTGCATCATATAAGGTGCCTCCATTCTCATAACACCATATGAGTAGTCTAGGATAAGACCACCGTACAATACGGAATGAACCGCAGTTGTAGATTAACCACAAATAAAGTACCCAGCTTTATTGCTTTCTACGGACTATTTAGATTACATGTCTCAAACTGAATACCTATGTATATGACATTCATATACTCATTTTGAGATTACATTTAGCAATTTTGGATGTTAGCATATATAATATAAACATATGAACTAATATATTTGAATGAAATAACTACTTCTTTTATTATTGAATTTATAACATTTACAAATTACAAGCTTTAGGGCATAAATCCTAATAATCTCCCATTTGCACTATAGTATGTGAGACCTGTCTCATAATCCTAGACCCTCTAGTTGACCTTCAAAAAACTTTAGTCGTTAAGGTCTTTGTAAATGGATCAGCATGATTATCTATCTGTACTATCTCCCTGATGAGATGATACTTCCTCTCTATATGCTTTCCTCTCTATATGCTTTCCTCTTTTGTGGCTTCTTGGTTCTTTGGAATTAGCCACTACACCATTATTATCACAATAAAGTGTCATGGGCTTATCCAAGTCTAGAACATCTTTCAGATCACTCAAGAACTTATGGAACCATACCGCTTCTTTAGCGGCTTCGCAAGCTGCTACATATTTGGCTTCCATGGTGGAATCAACAATATAAGATTGCTTGATACTCCTCCACACTACGGCTCTACCAAAAAGGGTGAATATTGACCCAGACATGGATTTTCTAGAATCCTTGTCTGCCTGAAAGTCAAAATCCATATATCTTAACGGGATCAGATCCTGTTCTGAATATACTAACATATAGTTTCTCGTTCTTCGAAGATACTTGAGAATAAGCTTCACAGCCACCCAATGATACAATCCTAGGTTAGACTGAAATCTACTAGCTACTCCCACTTCGAAGCAGATGTCAGATCTCGTGCATAACATAGCATACATGAGACTGCCTACTGCTGACGCATATGGAACTCGTCTCATATCCTCAATTTCTTGAGGTGTCTTAGGATACTGTTCCTTAGACAAGTGAACTCCATGCCTAAAAGGTAGATTACCTTTCTTGGAGTTCTCCATCAAGAATCGCACAAGAATCTTGTCGATATACGATGCTTAAGACAATGCTAACAGTTTGTTCTTACGATCCCTTATTAATTGGATCTCTAGAACATAACTTGCATCTCCCAAATCTTTTATTTGGAATTGGTTAGCAAGCTAGCCATTTACTCCCGATAATACTCCCACATCATTCCCAATGAGTAGGATATCATCTATGTAAAAGACCAGGAAAGCTACTTTCTTGTCAACGATGCGCTTGTAGACATAAAGCTCATCGACGTTTTGCTCGAAGCCATAGGTTTTGATAGTAGTATCAAAACTGATGTTCCATGATCTAGATGCTTGCTTCAATCAATAAATAGACCTTTGCAACTTGCAAACTTTTTGCTCTTGATCTTGGGACTTGAATCCCTCTGGTTGCATCATGTAGATGCTTTTGTTAAGATTGTCATTCAAGAATGCAGTCTTGATGTCTATTTGCCAAATTTCATAATCAAAATGGGCAGCAATGGATAAGAGTATCCTAATAGACTTAAACATAGCCACTGGCGTGAAAGTCTCGTCAAAACTGACCCCCTCATTTTGGGTATAACCCTTTGCCACTAGCCTTGCTTTGAAGGTCTCTACCTTTCCGTCTACTCCTCTCTTTCTCTTGTAGATTCACTTACTCCCTATGGGTTTTATCCCATCAGATAAGTCTACAAGTTCTCAGACTGAGTTAGAGTACATGGACTCTATCTCGTGATTCATGGCTTTAAGCCATTCCTCTTTGTCACAATCTTCCATTGCATGTTTAAATGACAATGGATCATCCACACTATCATTAGAGACGACACCATGTGCCTCTCCAATACCTAAATAATGATCATGCTGTCATACAACCCTCCTATTACGTTTAGGTGGTAGTGTGATCTGACTAGGAACCATTTGACTATCAGACGTTAATGGAACAACAATATCATCAACAACTATTGTTGATTTTTACTGGTCGCACCATCTTTTAATTCATTCAATACAATCTTACTTCGAGGCTTATGATCATTCATATAGTCTTCCTCAAGAAACGTTGCATTTGTCGACACAAACACTTTGTTTTCTTGTGGACTATAGAAGTATCCTCCTCTAGTCTCTTTTGAATATCCTACAAATAGGCATACTTGTGAACGAGGTTCCAACTTTCCAAATTTGTTCTTCAGTACATGTAATGGACACCCCCATATGCGAAAATGTGGCAAACTAGCTTTACGACCATTCCACAACTCTAGAGGAGTCTTAGGAACATATTTGGATGGAACTACATTCAATATGTAAGCCGCAGTTTGTAGAGCATATCCCTAAAAGGAGTTTGGCAATGATGAGAAACTAATCATAGATCTCACCATTTCCATAAAGGTTTTATTTCTCATCTTTGCTACACCATTCTGTTGTGGTGTTCCTAGAGCTGTGAGTTGGGACACAATCCCATGCTCAACCAAATAATCCTCGAACTCTTGGACGAGATACTCACCTCCACGATCTGATCGTAGAGCTTTGATAGTTTTGTCTAATTGGTTCTCAACTTGAGCTCGGAATTCTTTGAATTTTTCAAACGTTTCTGACTTTCGTTACATTAGGTAAACATATCCGTATCTTGAGTAATCATCACTAAAAGTGACATAATACTCATAACCACCCCTAGCTTTAACATTCATAGGTCCGTAGACGTTTGAATGTATAAGCTCTAGCGGTTGTGTAGCTTTAAGTCCTTTTCCAATCAAAGGTCTCTTGGTCATTTTACCTTCTAAACATGACTCACAGACAGGTAAAGTGATGATCTCTAACTGACTTAAAGATCCTCCTTTTACTAGTCTATCTATCATGTCAAGGTTGATGTGGCCAAGTCTTAAATGACACATATACGTTTCATTATTTGGAGAAATCTTTTGTCGTTTTGTTTTAGGTTTTTCAACTTTAAACAATTTAGTATTAAGCAGTGATGTATGAATTAACGGTCTTAAAACATACAAATTGTTTTCAATTAAACCAGAACAAAGATTCAATCCGTTTCTAGAAATAATAACTGATTTATTACTGAAAGAAACGAATACAATTGTTCTAATAATCTGGATACCGAAATCAAATTTCTGGTAAACCTAGGAATGGAATAAACATTATCTAATGAAAGAAAGTAATTATTGAAAGCTAGTCTAACTGCTCCCACTGCTCTTGCTGAAATGACATTCCCTGTTCCAACGCGTATTGAGAAGGCCCCCTCCTCAAGTTTTGTCTTGCCAGCAGACCTCTTCATTTTCTTAAATTAAGAGGAAGATGGTTCAACAACATTTGCTTTACCGGTCTTACTTTTGTTGTCTTTAAACATGGACTCAAAAGTTATGAGCTCATTAAGCAACTGAGTCAAACTGAACTTCAACTTATTCATCCCATAGTTGCTTTTGAACTAATCAAAGCTCTTTGGAAGAGTTGTTAGTATGATGCTCACCTGGCAAGCCTCATCTATGGTCTCACCATTGACTTCATTAGTATTGAAATGGGACATCATACCCAGGACATGTTCCCGGACTGATGATCCTTCCTTTATACGAGCAGTCATTGTGAAACGAACAGCTTCGTGCCGCTTTTGCTCAGAAGGTTGCCCAAACATGGCCTGCAATGACTCCATCATCTCATATGTTGTTGGCATTGCTTCATGTTTTGTATAAAGCACTTCTGTCATGCTAGCTAGCAAGTAAATGCATGCCTTTTCATTTTCTGAAATCCATTTTTCGTAGGCCTCACGAACAGTTCGTGCTGCGTTGGCTGCAGGCTGTGGAGGACATTCCTCTGTAAGCACAAATTTTAGGTCTTCGGTGACCAGGATTACATTAATGTTGTTTTTCCATTTAGTATAGTTATCCCCGGTTAATTTGTCGTTGGCAAGTATTGAAAGTAAAGCAGAAAACATTGCTGAAATAAACATAAATAAAAACTTATTCATTCATTCATACATTTAAATCATATATAAAATTATTCGGCATATAATTAAACATGATGCATGGAACATGTTTAATGAACAATAAAAAATCCCTAAAAAGGTTACTATGCCACGATAATCCAACATGCCACAAGTAAGTGCCGCCTTAGGGTAGGTCAAGTGCTTGTATGTTGGATCAAGACATTCTCAATTAAATGACACTCCAGAATAACTCTTTATTCTTATATAATTTAATCACCATTTATTTTAGTCAAGATTATAATTAACTATTTAATTAAATCCTTGTGAGTGTAACCCATCATTTTAGATCTCTAAAACTTAACTTGAGAGTTGCAGCTTTAGGGTCAGTCAATCCCAAAATACATCCAGAAATCCTATATGTTAGGAAGTTAACCTTGGTATTAACTCTTATGGAGACCTTCCTTAGGGAGGACGAAAACAAAGTCGTCTCTAGGCCCCACTTGAATCTCACGGTGTTCTACTAATGATGAAGACTGTGGGATATAATGTTATATATCCCTCTCCCACTCACTATTTGTTTGTTAGGGTTTTCTTGTGTTTCTAGATGAACCTAGATTAAACGGCTAAGAAAAATCTAGTTCTTTTAGGTTAGGTTATGTTACTAGAATCTCATCCTATTAACATTAAATAATAAACAGGATTTTTAACTATTAAAAACTAATTTATTATTCGAATTCTAATCTATGTAAACTACTTTAAATAGACTAGAATTAAATGTGAGAATTACCAAGTTTTAACTATTAAAACTAAATCACATTATTTGGTCCAATTATTATTAAGGCCTTAATCATATTAATCTTAATAATGGATTGGGCTTTACTAATCTATTTAATTAAACTCTTTAATGAAAGTGTAAGTTTCTCAAAGTTTGATTGGCTTATTTCATGGACAAACCACAATTGGGGTTTGATGTAAGGGTAGCCTAGGTATTGGTGATCAAGTTCAATGGCCCTTTCAAGTCCTCATGAGAAGAAGCACACCGAAGTTAATTTCTTGTGCTTACTTGCTTTGAAGAGATGTAATTGCACACACTCACAACTCATGCATATTTCTTTCTTGTATGTTGTGTATTTTATATGTGTGCATTCATGTACATTGATCTCTCTTCGTGCATGTTTTAATTGATTGCATCTTGTTCATGACAATGCCATGACATGTTAGGCATTAGGATGCATTCACTTCACTTTTCACACTTGCACAAATTTCTCATGTTAGACTAAGTATGAATTGAATTTGAAAAGAGAAAAATTCTCTTTGACTGTTGCCTATACCGCCCCTGGTACACATGCATAGGCAGCGGTCCATGTCAGGTTGAAAAACCTGATGCTTTTGTGCCGTGCTTACCGCGACCAAGGCATATACCTCTGGGGCGGTCTCCATAGCGGTTGAAAGCTAAGCTTTCACGTTATGCGTACCGTTGCGTAGGCACTTGCATGCGCAGCAGTATGGGGAGCGGTAATTCCGCCAAAATGTTTTAAAAAATTGAGCAAAATGACTATGCTTTGAAAAGACCACCTATATAAGTGTCACTTATGTCTCTAGGTCATTTGGAGAGAGTTCAAATCAGTTTTCTTACTTAGAACATTTTTCAAGAAAGACAAAATTCACAAGAACTCACCTTTAAACACTCAAAGCTATTCCTTTGTGCATCAAAGTTCATTTTGCATCTTCTATGACTATATAGGATGCATCCATGTATGGTTTTGCTACATCACATGTTGTTTGGTAAGGTTTTCACTAATTTCATCTAATCTTAGTGTATTTCTTAACAAGTCATCTCTTTAATTACTTGTATGTTTTTAGATCATATGCTAAATACAACATAGAGATTGTTTGTGGTGTTTGGATTGAGTGTTGTATTGTGATAGCTATACCTAGGATTGCTTAATTTTATATAACTATGCTTTATGCCATGTCATATAGCAATTGATATCTAGGATTGATTTAATTGTCATCTTATAATCCTATATAAGCATTTATTGTAACCTAGCTCTATTTGCATATTTGGATATCATATATATTCACATAGGTTGTTTAATCTCTTCATTGAGAAGTAAGATTTGTGGCTAACGTTGCTTAGGCCACATGCAATTGGACTAGGTTCACTTTTATAGGCCTGCGAGTAATAGAGGTGGGTTAGTGACCATAGGGTTTGACGTGGTCAACCTAGGTTGTGGACACCTTTGCAATTAGTGGATTCGAGGTTCGTGTGTGGCGCATATAACAGCCCGTAGTTTTCCTTGTTGAAGGTTTCCACATAAATATCAAGTGTCATTTATTTTTCTGCACTATTACACTTGATATATTGTTTTGACTAGATTGGGGTTATTTTCGTAAAATTGACTAATTGCGAAAATTTGGTTATATAACTTGTTAAAATCTATTCACCCCCCTCTATATTATATGTAGAACACACCGTTATTTGTTTCAGAAAGATCAGTAATTAATGAGTATTACCAAGTTCTTACTCCTAAAAACTAATCTCATTATTAATAGCCATTTATGTGATTATTCAATTTTAATCATATTAAAAAAAAATAAACATCATATAAAATAAATGAGCTATTAATCATGTATCTATATTTTACTATAAAATGGAACCTCACCTTGACACGTGTCAGCGTGTGGGAGCTTCGGCCATAAATTACCTATAATAACAATTCAATATTCTTTCAGGGAAAAAAAAATTCAATAAATGGACGTTTTATTTTTTGAAACTAAATGGGCGTTTTATTATAAATCACAAATCAAGAACATCATTAAAAAAAAATGGAACCTCACCTTGACACGTGTCGTCGTGTGGGAGCTCCAGCCATAAATTACCTATAATAACAATTCAATATTCTTTCAGGGAAAAAAAAATCAATAAATGGACGTTTTATTTTTTGAAACTAAATGGACGTTTTATTGTAAATCACAAATCAAGAACATCATTAATGGGATAATGCCATGAAACCTCCCCTTTTTGTCTCCCACTCTCCCTCCATTATTTAATGCTTGACGATTCGTAATTGACTCTCTCTCCCTCTGTCTAAATTCAAAATTATTTTGAAACGATTGTCTTTTCAGTTCCATTCGAGTCACACACTAATATAGTCGCTGGTCACCTAGGATTTCAATTTATCAGATTAGGGTTTAGTTTTTTTTTTTTTTTTCCCTCAAAAGTCTTTGACATTGTGCTCTATAAACTTGAAATGAAGTTGAAGATCAGATCCATTTTCGTCTCTCCTCCTCACTCCAGGTTTGTTTACTTTCCTTCTCTTTACTTTCTGTTTGGTTTCTCGAGAAAATGTGGGAATTTTGAAGAATATGTAATTATATATTGTTTATATTTCTAAATGTAGTTAAAGTTTTTTTACTCAGTATAGTTTGACTTAACTATTTTAATTAGTTGAGTCTTAATTTGTTTTCTCAAAACAAATTATGTATTCTTAGAAATCGGACTGGAGGATGAGTTTTCTAATTCGGTTTTGTTTGTTTTCGTAATTGTTTGAAGGAGATCCGCAGACACTTATTTGATTTTGATCAAAGAAGGATTGTGTAAGGATTCTGTAAGGATTCCCATTCTTTGATTGGCTTATTTCGTGGACAAACCACGTGTTGGGGTTTATTGTGTAAGGGTAGTTTAGATGATTGAACTTCAAGCTCGAAGGCCTTTCACAAGTCCTTAAGGGACAAGCACGCCAAAGGTATATCTCTAGTGCTTGGTTTTCTTTGAAGAGATTTAGATTGCACACACTCACTTAGCATTCTTGCATTTGTGTGCTTAATCTTCACATGTCACATTTCACACTTGCACTTATATGTTATATCTTGTTGTGTGTATTTGTGTCTTGTAATTCGTTTTTCGATAGTATTCGGAAACGTCCGCGCATGCACTAGAATGTGCTTGGTTTTGCACGAAGACCGCCTACGGAGAATGCCCTTGGCTTCTCCTTGGTTTTCACCTATGTTGGTGATCAGCGGCCTGGCCGCTGAATGAAACCGTCGTTTGCTTCCAGAAGTGTCTGGAGCAATTCTGCGGTTACGATCAGTGGTCACGACCGCCGTTCGAAACCACCGTTCATACCTTTTAAGGGAGATTGTTCAAAGGGGTGACGTGACGATTACCAAAATCGCGTCAGCAGAAAATCTAGCAAATCCCTTCACAAAGGCTCTACCACAGAAGAGTTTTGATGGGCACCTAGAGAACATGGGAATGAGAGATATGACACATTTGCTATAGCGCAAGTGGGAGATTGTTAGGATTATGCTCAATAGCAAGAGTGTAATATTGTAATTGACAATCTTATCATATTAATAAAGTGATTTCTGTTTATTTAACAAAATCTTATATCATTTATAATTATAAGTGTCAAGGTAAATAATCATAAGGTCAAAAGACTATGAGAAAAGAAGAATTGTCTGTACATCTGGATATGTATGAGGTAGACACAATTCTTTAGTTAGTCTTGAATAATGTTCACAACTTAAGTTAAAGGTTGGGCACCTTTATCTTGTTAAAGTTGTAGATTCTTTTGCTAGCATTTGAGTGGGATCAAATGTGTTATGATGGGTCTAAATCATCAAAGTGGTTTTGAGTAAAAGAATCTAGTGCACTAGGTGCATTGAACTGGATCACAATGAAATACTTTATCTAGAACCGTCAATAGATAAAAGTCTTTTCATTATCAGGACAATCGGAGAGTCTATCTTAATCCTGAGATAAATGATGGACTTATGGTTGCAAGTGGTATCATTTGAGTTATCAATGAGTACGATTATATAGTATAGTCTATCCTCAATAGTTTGGTGATATTCATTTGTTAATCGATAGAGGACTTCATTTATAGATATGGACATCGTGGCTCCATTTATTAAATGTGAGTATAATATCATCATATGGATGTTTTGAGGTAATTAGATATTAAATCTCAACGTTGAGTTTTCGATAGCGACTATTGAAAACATGGCTTCTGGACAAGTCAAAGTATCCAAGTTCAAAACGTGGTTATATGAGTAAATATGGTAACTTGGAGAGTTATAGGCGGTCTATGAACTCTTGGCGATTACTGATATTAATCACGAGGATACACTATCTCCAATATGATTGTCTAAGGTATGAATGAGGAACATCTTCTTCTTCTATCTTTATTTAAGAGTTCGATTTTAGCTCTTTAGTGGAATGAGTTAAAATTAATGGATCGGACCTAAGTGAATCATTTGTTGATTGTGATTAGGTTATGTCTATTGAAGCTTAAATTTAGATAGCCCTTCCAAGATCCCCAATCCACACAGACTTGCATGGATCACTTGATATATTCTACCAGACTAATTATGGGTCCATCTAGAATTGTATTAAGGCATGTGGACTTGTTTCTTTTAGTAAGAATGGGCTTAGTTCACATGTGGGCCTTTTATTAAGGTCCAATGGATTTAATAAAATAGAAAAACAATATATAGATATATTAATATATGTGGCACATGGCCGAGATATATATATGATATTATATTGTTTTATTTTTATTATTTAAATTAAATGAGAATTAATTAATTAATTGATTAATTATTTAATTAAGAATCAAAATCTTTTTCTGACTAGGAAATATGTTTCTTAGTAGTATACTATTGTGGTAGTATAATTAAAATAAAAGACTCTATTTGATAAGTAGATAAATAAAGGATTTATTTATCTAGTCAAATAAGGAAGTCTTTTATATAGTCATAAAACACTAAAGAGTTGGATTAAGGTTTGTATATAATATATATGCATGCGGAAATATATATACATATATATGCATGAATGCATGCGGAAATAAATATGCATATACGCTTACGGCAGAATATATATTAGATATACACTATTATTTATATGGGGCATTCAGTACAAGAATGTATATATGCAAACTGAATTGATGCAGTGATATATATATAATATATTGTGCAAATTAAATGCACTAGATATATATATAATATATTGAGCAAAGATATCGAAATACACATATATAATATATTGTGCAAGGCTATTGCACTAGACATATATATAATATCTATTGTGCAAGGAGATCACGAGATTAAGATACAATATATTCGGCAACCATAATTGCTAAGTCTTTGGACTTGAGAGTTTTTTTCTTTTACTTGAGAAAAATAGAATCCAACTCTTAGACTAGTGTAATAATTTTGGCCAAGAGGTATAGAGAGAAGAGTTTGTTCTTATTTCGATAGTGCACTAGTAACTTTTACATCAAAAGGTTTTGTGCACAATTTCGAATAAGGCTCACGCGAGTTTCGATCATTAGATTGAGAATTCAAAAGTGACCGGAACGTTCTTCATTGTCTCTTAGAAGTTTTTGTGACTAACGAAATAGAAAAGTGTTTGATTATTCGGCCAAGACAAAAAAGAGAGAAGAGATTATTCTTTTGATAGTACACTAATTGCTTATTCATCAATAGGCTTGTGTGTACAACATCGAATTAGGTTCACGCGAGTTTCGATCATTAGATTGAGAACTCAAAAGTGACCGGAATAATCTTTGTAGTCTTTTGGTTGTTTTGTGACTAACAATAAGAAAAAGAAAATTTGTTTGTCCATTCTCAGGTACGCAATTCAAAGAAAAGGGAGACCATGCTCCTAGGTGATTCACGTTCGTGCTAGGATTGAAGATCTTGCGGATTACCATCGACGTAAGTCAATTGGATCACGCGACAAAATGTATTCTACTTTTGATTATATATGTTTAATTAATTAGAGGGTTAAGGTTCAAATTATGGAAAAATTTTAAACTATACTAAACTTAATTTTAGTCTTGCTTCCGTTGCGTTGACCTGTATTTTTCCCTACAATTTAATCTCTCGGTTTGATTCGGCGGTCACGAAACTGCCGAATCAAACATCCGTTGTTCCCCTGTTCTTCTCGGGTTCAATTCGGCGGTTATAATCGGCGGCCTGGCCGCCGATTGAAGCCTCCGATCGATGCGTTTCAGGGGCAAACTTGTCTTTTCATATGCTCTGTTTTTTATGTCTATAAATATCTTACTTTCTCATTCTCTGAATTAGTTCTTCAACTCCCAAGAACCCTAAACTTAAAAGAGAGAATTTTGAGAGAAAATCAAATCAAGAACTCACCTTTGACCACTCAAATCAAATCCCTTTTTCATCATATTTCATATTGCATCAACTATGCCTTCATAGAATGC
Source organism: Acer yangbiense (assembly GCA_008009225.1). Taxonomy (NCBI): domain Eukaryota; kingdom Viridiplantae; phylum Streptophyta; class Magnoliopsida; order Sapindales; family Sapindaceae; genus Acer; species Acer yangbiense. The sequence continues at coordinate 26,448,406 of CM017767.1, read as the reverse complement.
ATCCATGTATGCTTTTGGATCATCACATCTTCCTTGGTATGTTCTTCACTAATCTCATCTAATTTTAGTGTTTTTCATACTAAGACATCTCTTAGATTACTTGTACGTTTTTAGATAATATACTAAATACAAGATAGAGATTATTTATGATATTTTGATTGAGGGTTGTATTGTGATAGATATCTAGGTTTTTATAATCTATGATTATCTAAGCTATTTGACATGTCATTTAGTTTTAATATCTAGGATTGTTCTAATTGCAAATTCATCATCTTAGATAAGCATATAGGGTTTCCCTTGCTCTATGTTGCATTTTGGATATGCACATATTCACTTAGGGATTTAATCTCTTCATTGAGAATCAAAGTCTTGTGTGTAGCATCTGGGATTAGGTTGCTTAGATCACAAGCATTCGAACTAGGTTCACTCATACCGGGATTAGGTAGGTGTGTGATTACTTTCGGGATTAGGTTGTAATTTTATCACATTTAGTGGATTCAAGGTTCGGGTGTGGCTCACTTAATAGCCCATGGTTTTTCCCGTGAGGGTTTCCACGTAAATATCAAGTGTTGTTTTAATTTCCGCACAATATTACACTTGCTATATTTTATTGACTATTAGAGGTATTTTCGTAATCTTGTCCATAAACGAAAATTGGGTAAAATTAGTTCCCTTCTAGATTAATAGTTAACACACCGTGAGAACTTTCAATTGGTATCAGAGCGGGTTCCTAGATATACTTAGGTGATCCTTGCTTATTTTGGTGTGTTTTGCATTTTGTGTGATTTTTGATCATTCATACATTTGCATTCATTTCATTCATTCATATACACTATGAGTGGAAACGGTGGAAATAGTGGTGGCAACGAGGGTGCTTCAAGCACAAGGCCTCCGCTTCTTACCGGATTGAACTATTCCCAATGGAAAGGGAAGATAGAATCCTACATATGTCAAATTCACGACCGTGCGTGGATGGCGGTGGAAGATGGATATGATCTTCCCATGATGACTCCTACGGGTGGAGGAGAGGATGTGCTCAAGCCTAAGGCGCAATGGAACGCGCAAGAGTTTGAGGCATCAAAATGGAATAAGAAGGCGATGCATGCCATCCTATGTGCAATGGACGAAAATCAATATAAATTGATTCAAAATACTAGGATAGCTAAGGAGACATGGGACATCTTAGAGATTGCACATGAGGGAACCGAAGTGGTGAAGGACTCTAAGCTTCAAGTCCTCCAAACTCAATTTGAGATGCTTAAGATGGAGGAGAATGAGTGCTTCAACGACTTTGAGATCAAGTTGATGGACATAGTCAACCAAAGTCATCAACTTGGTGACCCGTATTCGAATAGGAGGACCAAACAAAAGATTATGAGATCTCTTCCCGATAGTTTTGAGTTTAAGGTAACGGCTTTAGAGGAGAATAGCACATATAAGGATATGAAGCCGAGTGAGGTGATAGGGAGGCTTCTAGCTTATGAGTCTAGGAAGGGTCCTACCTCCACACCTCTTAAAAAGCAAAAAGGAATTGCTTTGAAAGCCTCCAAGGATGAAAAAGAGGTAAAGAATGACTCGGACAAAAACCTTGCATTATTTATGAAGAGATTCAAGAAGGTTATGAAGTTCGGGAAAAAGGACTTTGGTTCCAAAGGTCAAAACTTCAAGAAAAAGGGTTCTTTCAAGAAGTTTGAGCCTAGACAAGAGAGGACCGAAAGGAAAGGGGTCCGTTGCTTTGAATGTGGTGGGATAAGTCACTTTGCCCCCGAATGTGCAAATCACAATGAGAAGAAAAAGGGAAAAGTGATGGCCGCCACTTGGAGTGGAAATAGTGATGACTCTAATGAGGGAGATGAGTCTTCGGATGATGAAGAGCTCATGGCTAACCTCCTAGCTTTTGCCTCCTCCCATAAGAGCAAAAGTGCTAGTGAAAGAGATGAAGAGAGTCAAGAAGAAAATGACTCAAGTGAAGAAGAAAGTGATTCCTCTTCTAACTCCATAAATGGATTTATGGAGAAAAAGGTGCTTGCTAAATACCATGCCGAGTTTAATGAGTTAGCAATCAAGAGCACGAGAAAGATTCAAAGATTAAGAGAAGAAAATCTTAAACTTTCATCTCATAGTGACCACTTAAGTGAACAAGTGGAAAGACTCAAGAAAATTGAAGATAAGCTAAGTATGGAGTTAGACTTATCTAAGAGGAATGAAGAAGTGCTCAAGAGGAAGCTTGAAGAAGTAAAAGAGTCTATGACTAGGATGAACTCTAGCACTCAAAAGCTCGATCATTTGCTTAGTGTTGGAAAGAATCTGTGTGACAAGAAGGGTCTTGGGTATGAAGATGGCAAGAAGATCTCAATCTCTAACAAGACCGTGTTTGTCAAGAGTTTGGGGAATGAATAAGCTTCATTGGTGCAAACTCCGAGGAAGAAATTAGAACTAGGACAATGTTATAAGAATGCACAAGTGAAGATGGTGCCAAGAGGGCAATCTTAAGCTCAACCCACTAGGGTCCCTCAAGCCAACATTCTTCAACAATTGGCTCACAAAGGAAATAAACCAATCATGCAACCTCAAGCAAGAAAGCAAGCAAGACCGATTCAACAACGAAGATGGATTGAACCCACTCAACCACAAAGATATGGACAAGCTCCCATGCGTGCACAAGGACAAGGTATGATCTCATATTTCATTCCTACATGTCATTTTTATGGATTTAATGGTCATATTAGACCAAATTGCTGTCGATATATTAAAATGTGTAGAACACGAAGCATGATTGAAAAGAGAAAGAATAGAGCCAAGATGCATGTTCCTAGGAATGATAAAATTGATGTGTATGATCCTAGGACATCTAGAGCCCATGTACCAAAGACCACTAAGAAAGCAAATATTGTTTCTAGGTGGATTAGAAAGAATGAAAATGTTTGCCATGTTGCTCAAATAGCCTTGAAGGCAAATTCTTCTAACTTTTGGTATTTAGATAGTGGGTGTTCTAGGCACATGACGGGAAACAAGAGTTTCTTCGAGATTCTTGTCATGGAAGAAGGAGGATATGTCACCTTTGGTGATGGATCCAAAAAGAGAGTTGTAGGGAAATGAACCATTTCCATTCCCGGATTACCCTCATTATCCAATGCTTTATTTGTTGATGGCTTGAAAGTCAATTTGATAAGCATATCACACCTTAGTGATGAAGGATATTCCGTCTTATTTTGTAAAGATGATTGCTCTATCCTAAAGCCCGATAGACAAACCTTGTTGAAAGGTATGAGATCTAGCGACAATTGTTATTGTCTTGAAGCTAGAATAGTCTCAAATAATGTGAAACAAATTATAGCACGGTGTGTATAAAACTATCTAGAGGGGGGGGGTGAATAGATTTTAAGCTTTTTACCCAATTTTTTGTGTTAGTCCAAATTACGAAATTACCCATAAATAGATAAAGCAATAAATCAAGTATAAACTGCAGAAATTAAATAACACTTGATTTTTACGTGGAAACCCTCACGGGAAAAACCACGGGCTAGTAAGTAAGCCACACTCGAACCTCGAATCTCGAATCCACTAAATGTGTAAACGATTACAACCTAATCCCGGAAGTAACCACACACCTACCTAATCCCGGTATGAGTGAACCTAGTCCGATTGCTTGCGAATTAAGCAACCTAATCCCGGTCACAACACAAGACTTAATTCTCTAATTAAAAGAGATTAACACCCTAAGTGAATATATGAATATCCAAATGCAACATAGAGCAAGGGAAACCCTATATGCTTATCTAAGATGATGAATATGCAATTAAAAATAATCCTAGATATTAAAGCTAAATGACATGTCAATTTGCATAGATAATCATAGATTAGAGAAACCTAGATATCTATCATAAAAACAACACTCAATCAAATCAACACAACAATCTCTATCTTGAATATTAGAATATAATCTAAGAACAATCAAGTAATAAAAGAGATGCCATAATAAATTAAACACTAATTATGTATGATAATAGTGAAAAACTTACCAAAGCAAGTGTGATGATGAAAGACCCATGCAAGCAAGCATCCTAGATATGCTAGAGAATGCTAGATGAACTTTGATGCAAATGGATTTTGGTTTGAGTGTTTGATGAGCAAACTTGATTGCTTTCTCTCTTAAAAATCTCTCTTTTTAAAGTAGGGTTCTTGATGATTAAAGAGTCACCTACAGAACAAGAGAAAGTGATGTATTTATAGGCATGAAAAACAGAGCATGTGAAAAGAAGCCCCTGAAACGCACCGATCGGCGATTTCAATCGGTGGCCAGGCCGCCGATCATACCCACCGAATTGGCCCGAGAGGAACAGGGGACCAACGGCGGTTTCATTCGGCGGTTTTGTGACCGCCGATCCAACCGCCGAATCAAACCTGAGATTAAAAATCAATCAGGTATGAAAATGGTGGTTTCAAACGTGACCGCCGTTTCAACCGCCGAATTAGGCCGAGAGATAAAATCAATCAGGTCTTGAACGGCGGTTTCGAACAACAGTCGAGACCACCGATCATAACCGCAGAATTGCTCCATACACTATTGGAAGCAAACGGCGGTTTCAGTCGGTGGCCAGGCCACCGATCATAACCACCGATCACCAATAAAGGTGAAAACCAAGGAGAAGCCAAGGGCATTCTCCGTAGGCGGTCCTCGCGCTAAACCAAGCACATTCTAGTGCATGCGCGGACGTTTCTGAAAACTATCGGAAAATGAATTACAAGACAACAAAACACAATTACACACAACAAAATATAACACATAAGTGCAAGTGTGAAATGTGACAAGTGAAGAGAATACACACATATGCAATATATGTTAAGTGTGTGTGTGTGCAATGATCGCGCTATGAATGTTCACATTTAGCGCCCCTAATTCCTACCTTTTGTGTTATATTTGAGCATTTTTTGTGTGTATAACAAGTGTTTTTGTTAAGTTCAGGTAAGTTGGCCAGTCAGGAAGGTTTTTGCATCAAAGTGATTAAAAGAGGAGCAAAACCATGAGAAGGAGGCAAGGCGGGCTCTGAAGGCGGGCACATGCCAGCCTTCCCGAAGATCTAAAGTCGCCTAAAATCAAGGCTAGTTGCGAGGCGAGCTCATGCGGCAGGAAAGAGGCCGCCCATAGCTTTTCAGAAGCGCGGCGACTTCATGACGGCGGGAAAGAAGGCGCCGAGAAGATCGCCAAAGGCAAGGCGGGTTCGCGCGGCGGGAATAAACCCGCCCCAGGCACGTCCAAGGGCCAAATTTGGCACTTCTTGCCTCATTTCAAGAAGACATATATATACTTCTTTCTCCTACTGAACAAGAGTGAAATATATATAGTTTAGAATAGTTCTTAGTAGTTTTTAGATAATTAATCATAGAATAGCCTAGAGATTCAAGTAGTTCATCACTTGTAATCTTTGTAGAAAAATATACTAATCTTAGTAAGTATCTTGCTCATCAATCTCTTGAAGGTTATTGTGATTATTTGGTTTGTATTGCTGTGGAGGAAGGAGAGATCGGTCTTGATTCTTCGAGAGTAGTATTTCTTCCTTTTGTTCATTAATATGCTATACTTAATGATCATGCGTAACTAAACACTTTGTTGGGGAATCTATGAAAGTATTGATGTAATCACTTATTACCACTTTTTCTTATATGCATCACTTGTGTTTGTATGCTTGAATTGATGAAATCATGTCATATATCTCATAATTCTTAGAAGCATGGAGTTGGTTATTGTGAAGTGATAATATACTAGTTCATGATGTTTGAATTGAGTATGGTTAGTTAAAACTCCTATATTAGAATGTGTTTGTTCATACAAAATCTTAAGAATACATTCTAGTAATTTAGTTCCACAACTTACATTCCTTAATGATTAATCTGAACCTCGGATGAGTTATTAAGTGGATGGTTGAGTGTACCAATTGTATAAATGGAACTACATGAGTGATTTGATCTTTGTTGCATGAAGGTGGTTATTTGTGGTGCATCATTACTAATTTCATACATTCCCTAGCATCTTAGCTTATCAATTATAATCGTTTATCATCACATTAGTTTAATTCCTTAGAACGATCACTAATTCTAGCATTTACCAGTTACTAGATTTCCCTGTGGACCGATACCCTTACTTTGTACACTATACTAGCATAACGACTTGTACGATTTGCAATAGGGTCATCAGACTCGCACGCCCCCTTAATACAACCGAGGTAGAATAGGTTAAATTATAGTGACATTTGTAGAACCGGTTTGGGCGTGTCAAGATTTATGGCGCCGCTGCCGGGGAATACTTTCTCTTGTAGCGCGGTTAGTTAGGTTTAGGATTGTCATTTTGTGATAAATTTAGAATTACTACACTTTTAGTTGCACACTAGTATAACGTTTATCTTTTTCACATTGATCTTCGTCACCTTTCTTGAATTTGTGTGCAGAGTCTTCACAGTGAACTAAATGGAGGACGTACGATGTATGAAGGAATTTTCATTGCCTATTGTGGGGGCACATCCTTCGGCCATAGCATTGAATGCCGCTCAGCGGGACTATGAGCTGAAGAACTTGCACTATAACATCTTGCCATCCTACTATGGGAAACCTAACGAGGACGCACTTCAGTTTATGAAAGAATACTACAATGCTATCACTACGATACCATTGGGTCGGTTAACAGAGGACATACTGAGGATGCGTTGCTTTTCATACTGTTTGAAGGACAATGCCAAGAAATGGCTGATGGCTTTGCCAGCTGGTACATTGACCACATGGGCCGAGGTGGAGCAGAAATGTTTCTCCAAATTCTTTCCGTCCTGGAAAACCAAAGAAATAAAAGGAAGAATTGCAAACTTCCAAGAGGAGGAAGGAGAAGCATTCCACGAATCATGGGAGAGGTTCAAGCTATTGTTAGCTCAGTGCCCACACCATGATTTCACACTTCAGTCACAGGTGCAATCATTTCATGATGGACTTACTGGACTCACACAAGCAATTGTCGAAAATGCTTGTGGTGGAGCGATGAGGGAATGTACCGCTGATTATGTGTTCAACAAGTATGAAATGCTGGGACAGAATTCTCAACAAAGAAGCACAAAGGGAAGCCGTAGTGGGACTGCACATTTAGCAATACAGATGGAGACCTTGAATAACAGTGTCAGGGCAATGATGGTAAATCAGCAGGGGCAACATAATAGCCCAGGTAAGGTATGCCAAGCATATGGCATGATTGGACATAGAGCAGATGTATGCACCTCCCACAGAGAGGTTTATTCAGAGGCAGAAGCTCAAGCGATGTACCAGTGGAATCAAGGTAGGCAGAGAAATAGTAACAATGCCTACCAGCAGCTGAGGTATGATCAAAATCAATCATGGGGTGGAAACAACCCTCGTGGTCAGTATCAAGTACAGCAGGGTGCTGGGAGTTCGGGTCAGTGGAGCAATCAAAACCCTCCACAGTCATATCAACAAGAAATGGACCAAAGAATGATGGGAATAGAGGCGTCACTGAAAAAGTTATCAATTCAATTGGGACAGGTGATAGAGGCTAATGGGTAGCAAGACAGGGGGAAAGCCCCAATGCATGAGCAGGCTCACGCCATTACTAGTTCTATGAGTGGGTACACTACCAAGGAACAAGATCCAGAGAGTTTTGAGTTGAGTATTACTGTGGGAAACTCCTCAGCAGAAAAAACGATGCTTGATCTAGGAGCTAGTATCAACATGATGCCGTACTCTGTGTATGAGAGGCTTGGATTGAGTGAACTCAAGCCGACTTCCATTAATTTGCGTCTTGCTGATCAGTCATCTAGAAATCCTAGAGGAGTAGTGGAGAATGTGATCCTCAAGGTGGATCGATTGCTCATTCCCACTGACTTTGTAGTGTTGGACGTAGAGGATAGAGATGAGAATGGAAACTCACAACCAGTGTTGTTAGGAAGGCCGTTTATGGCAACCTCACGAGCAGTTGTGGATGTTCATGGAGGGAAACTCACTTTGAGTGTTTTGGATGATGTAGTAGAGTTCAATATGTTTGGAGCTCAACCATTGCCAAAGAAAGAAGCTAGGATTGAGGAAGAAAGTCCACCGAGTCAAGACACTCAGGATTCTGAAACCATAGAAGAATTTTTGAGGACACTGGAAGAAGAGGAGAGAAGCCTAAAGGATTCAGAGACTCTGAAAAAGGAGGAATTACTTGCCCACAACAGGAACTTGTTGACAAGAATTGAGCAGCTAGAGCAAGAGAAGGAGGAACAGATGAGGTATCTTGCAGAGGTTATGAAACTCATATCTGATTTGAAGGAGGCCTATACGTCCTCTACACAGAAGATTCAAGATAGGATCTTTGATCTAATGAAAGAATTGGAGGTACGGGATATGGTGGACGATTTGAACGCAACTTGTCCAGGAAGGAAGCGAGCCAGCCACAACCTCAATATCACCGAAGGAGTTTACAACCATGGAGGTACTTTCTACTCTCCAACATGTTATTATTATGGAACTCAAGGGCACAAAAGGCCCAATTGCATGAGATATCACGAGTTCTGTAAAACAAGGAATGTGTCTTCTAGGAGGGTTGTGGGGAGACCTAGGCAAATATGGGTTCGAAAGGACACATACAAGGAATCTTCCTCACCTCAAGTGAACTCCACACCGGATTTGAAAATGTGGCCTGAGGCACCCATGACCTTGACCTTGTTACGCCGACCTCCTACGTCTTGTTCTGAGATTGGAAGTACGAGCACGGCTCGTTCACCTTTGAATATGTGAACGATTTAATGAATATTGTGTGTGTGTAGGTGGATGATCCGAAGAACAGGGTCGGAAATGAAATGATGTACTTGTTTTGTTTGTAATTATTAATAAAGGACAAGTAATGAGGTGTGGGATCATTTGACCCACAACCTTGGACTCTAATAATAATATCTATTATGTGTGTAATTCCCCCGAGCATTGAGCTAGGGTTGTATATATATATATATATTGTGTGTTGTGTGTGAAATGTGTTGTGCAGGTCAAACGTTCCAAATTCGAGAAAAGGGAACTCAAAATGTTGGGATGCATTTCGGCGAGCTAGTCCAGGCGGGACATTGGCTGCCTTCCAGAAGGATCAAGCTCGCCAAAGGAGAATGGAGCATTTCGGCGAGCTAGTCTAGGCGGGACATTGGCTGCCTTATAGAAGGCACAAAGCCGTCGCGAGTTACTTCTGAAGAAGGTCATTGTTGGGCGGCGAGCTAGTACGGCGGGCTTGAACCCGCCGCACAAACCCGCCGAGGCAATCAGAAAGAAGTTTTAAAAGGTAGATGTTTTGGCTTTTTGGGTAGGTACTCTATTTTTCAACTGAAGTTTTCATTTCAAACATCCTTGCTCTTCCTGATCATCAACCAAGGTACCTTTTAGATACCAATTCTTTACTTAGATTGCAAGTCATCTCTTTTTCTCTTTTATTTCTTGTTTATATGGTGTTGTTATGCTACAAAAAGTTCAAGGATAGAAAAGAGAAATCATTAGAAGTTATCTAGAGACATATGCATGTTGGGATGATGGGTTCGTCAGGAGTAAAATCAATGATATGTGAACCAACTCGTGATTTTGATTGTTGAATAACTTGTTTATATGCATGATGGTTTACACACAAACACCTGATTATAGTAAATAACAATAGGATTAAGAAATACTTAGGACAATTAAAGCACTTTCGGTAGCGGTAGAATTCACTGTTCCAGTAGTCTTGTTAACATTTTTTTCTATATAGTGTATAAATTGTTCATACCAGGAAATGGAAAACTCCATTGAAGATGTGTTAGTAATCGAATTCTCTGAGAAGAATATCCGTGACTCTATGGCTTCGGAAGACTACGAAATAGAAGAGGGTCAAGAAACTGACTGGGTAGAAATGTTAGTATGGGCTAGTACCTCAGTGGAAGATGAGGAGACAAGGGAGCACATTCTGAGGGATGAGCAGCCAAACACTACTCCCCCACCTATCTTGGAACTCAAGCTACTACCATCTACCTTGAAGTATGCATTCCTAGGGGAAAATGAGACACTTCCGGTGATCATTGCATCAGACTTGCAACCGGAGGAAGAGAAAGAATTGATCAATGTGTTGCGATACTATAGAGAGGCTATAGGTTGGTCGTTGGATGACTTGAAAGGAATTAGCCCTACCACTTGTATGCACAAGATTTTTCTTGAGGAAGGATCCAAACCAACCATCGAAGGGCAACGAAGGCTAAATCCAATCATGAAGGAGGTAGTCAAGAAGGAAATCCTCAAGTTGTTAGAAAATGGGATCATTTACCCTATTTCGGACAGCAAGTGGGTTAGCCCTATTCATGTAGTGCCTAAGAAGTCTGGGTTGACTGTGGTAAAGAATGAAGACAATGAGTTGGTGCCACAAAGGGTTCAGACAGGCTGGCGAGTATGCATCGATTACAGGAAACTTAATACAGCTACTAAGAAGGATCATTTCCCTCTGCCATTCATTGATCAGATGTTGGAACGTCTGGCAAGTCACAGTCATTACTGCTTTTTGGATGGGTACTCCAGATACAATTAAATTACTATCGCTCCAGAAGATCAGGAGAAAACCACTTTCACATGTCCTTTCAGTACATTCGCTTACCGACGGATGCCATTTGGGCTATGTAATGCTCCAGGTACATTTCAGAGGTGCATGACATCTATATTTTCAGACATGGTGGAGGGCATAATAGAGATTTTCATGGACGATTTCTCTGTAATGGGAAATTCTTTTGGTGACTGTTTGAGAAACCTATCCTCAGTGCTAACAAGGTGCAAACAGGCTCAGTTAGTATTGAACTGGGAGAAAAGTCACTTCATGGTGAACGAAGGAATTGTGCTAGGGCACATTATCTCAGGTAGAGGCATTGAAGTAGATAAGGCAAAAGTCGATGTCATGAAGAGTTTACAGCTTCCAAGATCAGTGAGAGAAATTTGAGCATTTTTGGTACATGCAGGGTTTTACAGAAGGTTTATCAAAGACTTTTCAAAGATTTCGAGGCCCCTGTGTCGACTACTTCAAAAAGAGATCGAGTTTGATTTTGACAAGAAATGTATGGCAGCATTTAAAGAACTTAAGGAATTGTTAACCACGGCTCCCAAAATGAGACCACAGGATTGGAGTTTGCCTTTCGAGCTCATGTGTGATGCTTCTGACTATGCTATTGGTGCAGTATTAGGACAGAGGGTTGACAAAATTCCACATGCCATATACTACACTTCAAGGACCCTGAATGATGCACAGTTGAACTACTCTACTACAGAAAAGGAGTTGTTAGCAGTTATTTTTGCGTTAGAAAAATTCAGATAATATCTAATTGGCACAAAGGTTATTGTGTTCACTGATCACTCTGCACTCCGATATCTCCTCCAGAAGAAGGATGCCAAGCCAAGACTCATTCGATGGATCCTTCTACTACAGGAATTCGATTTAGAGATCAAAGACAAGAAAGGGAGTGAGAATGTGGTAGTAGATCACTTGAGTAGACTAATGTTAGATTCATATGCAGAAGAAGACACTCTACCACTGAGGGACAGTTTTCCGGATGAGCAGCTTTTGAAATTAAGCGACACAGAGCCATGGTATGCCGATATAGTCAACTTCATCACAAACAAGATTTTACCAGCAGGCATGACAAGTCAAGGAAGAAAGAGATTTGTTTTCAATGCAAGACAGTACTTTTGGAACGACCCATACTTGTTCAAACACGGGGCAGACCAAATCATCAGAAGATGTATACCAGAGGATGAACAGAAGATGTATACCAGAGGATGAACAGTTAGACATCCTAAAGTTCTGCCATGAACTTCAATGCGGAGGCCACTACAGTTCTAGAAAGACAGCAATGAAGGTTCTTCACTCGGGATTCTATTGGACAACATTGTTCAAAGATGCTTACTACTTCTGCTTACGATGTGACCGATGTCAGAGAACAGGGAACATTAGTAAGAGGAATGAGATCAGTTAGGCCAAATGGTAGTAGAGATTTTTGATGTCTAGGGAATCGATTTCATGGGACCATTCCCACCATCGGACGGAAACAGCTACATCCTGGTAGCCGTGGACTTGTTTCTAAATGGATTGAAGCCATAGCCACGAAGACCAATGACAGTAAAGTAGTTCTGAAGTTTGTAAAGGTCACGATTTTCTCCAAGTTCGGGACTCCACGTGCCATCATAAGTGATAGGGGAAGTCATTTTTGTAACAAGATATTTGCCACACTGCTGAAGAAATATAGTGTGAATCACAAGGTTGCAACCCCCTATCACCCTCAGACCTCCGGTCAAGTAAAAGTCAGTAACAGACACATCAAGCAAATCCTTGAAAAGACTGTGAACACAAGCAGGAAAGATTGGTCGTTCAAGTTGAATGACGCCTTATGGGCCTACAAAACTGCTTTCAAAACCCCAATAGGGATGACACCTTATCGTTTGATCTTTGGAAAGGCTTGCCATTTGCCAGTGGAATTAGAGCACAATGCCTACTGGGCACTCCAGAAGCTGAACTTTGATATGGATGCAGCAGGGGAAGAACGAAAACTTCAACTGAATGAACTCCAGGAACTCCGGGATGAAGCATATGAGAATGCAAAAATCTACAGAGAGAAGACCAAGAGAATGCATGACAAGAGAGTGATCTTCAAGGATCTGTGCCCGGGGATGTTAGTCCTCCTATTCAACACTAGATTGAAGCTGTTTCCAGGAAAGCTCAGATCGAGATGGTATGGGCTGTATAGGATAATCCAGATATTCCCTTATGGAGCCGTCGAGCTACTGAATGAGAAAAATGGGGATACATTCAAGGTGAATGGGCATCGAGTGAAGCCATATCTGCAAGGAGTGGATGAAGTCAGGATATTGGAACAGGTAGCACTTACAGAGCCGTAGAGCTCTCATGTGTCTTGCCTAGACGGAAAATCTCGCGCTAGGTGGGAGGCACCCCACCCAGGTACAATTTTCTTACCTAGTGTTATTTACGCATTTTAATGTATATATATTTATATATATGTTGTTTGTTTAGTGTTAATTTTATTGTTGCTACAATCTAAACTCTAACTAACCATGTTCGCAATTACATTGAGGACAATGTTTGGTTTAGGTTTGGGGGTGTGGCACAAGTTTTTGTAATTTTTGGTAGTATTTTGATAATTATGTTTATATTATGTAGTGTTAGGTAGTCAAGTAGGAAAATTTTTCAAATCTCTGTAACAATTTTGAAATTGGGTTGGGAGTTGTTACTTATATATGCCAATGGAATATTCCATACTTGCTTTGGAAGCTAAATTTTGACTAATATGCATACCATCTAAGAAGTTGCACCACTATAAATATGCTTGTACAGTGCCAATTTTTGGATGTTTAGGTGAAGGAACCTTAGACTGTTTGATCCTAGGGGAATTGTGGAGACTACCCATGTGAGGAATCGAGCCTGTGCTGATTAATTGAGAGGGTATAATCCATTCTTCTTGTAAAAAGCACTATTCAAATTTAGGATGCATTGAGATCTCATTCATATGCACTAGTATTGATTGCCATTGAACAGGAAATATTGTGGACTGCTTGTGAAATTTGTATTCCCTTATTAGAAGGTCTGATAGAGATGATCCTAGGCATGTGTGTTTAGCTTCATTATCCAAACACTGTCCTTATGTATGTGTGCTCCAATTGCCAAATTTGAGGCCAAACACAACCATTCATTTCATACACATCAACCACATGAAATCGTTAGATGTTGATAATAGTTGCATAAGTAAAAATGCAAGTGGATAGCTCAAATCTGTAAATAGCGTGTACTCAGGCGATGATAGAAATAACTGTGCAATAGAAAGGCTTCATTGTAAAGGTGTAAAAATAAACACTTAAAGCCATGATAAAAAATCGATTGAATACTTGTAGTGAGTACCAATTAGCACATCATCAAATTGTTAATCTTAGCCTAAACGCTTGTGGACATTGAAAAATGAGCTAGTAAAGTGATTGAAAGGTTGATCAACATCTTTAGGATTCCATCAAATTCATTCCACTCACCATAAATTACCCATGGCCCCAATACAACCAAGGAAAGCCCTAGTGGATCTGTGAGAAGTCTAAGTTGGGAATACGAGTCAAACATGTTCTCTCCACGTTCATGGTTATTCATTCATTCATGAGACTTGACATTAAGAAGGTGCGTTGTTTCTATATTCACATGCATTATGTTCGAATTCTATTTACATACATTCAATTCGCATGTGATTGAGAGAGATAACCTAGGATTCTGAGAGAAGAAAGAGATGGATCGGTGAGAAATAGAAGTCGAGGCGAATTTACCTTAGGCAGATAATTTACTGATTCTTGGACCAAAAACATCCAAATTATTGGCATACAAGTATTATGTGTTGTTATAACTGAAAGGGAATGAAAGTTCTTAAAATACTCGAGGTGTGTTCATCAATATAAAGCTAGAGGGGGGGTGAATAGATTTTATCTAATTATTACCCAATTTTCGCATGCATGTCAATTTTACGAAAATACCCCTAGCAAGTCAACAAAACATACAAGTGTAATAAGATGCGGAAATAGTAAATGACACTTGATGTTTACGTGGAAAACCCAACCACTGGGAAAAACCACGGGCTGTTAAGTGCGCCACACTCGGACCTCGAAATCCACTATATGAAAAGACGGTTACACCCTCAAGTGATTCTCGGACCCTCACCCTAGATAACCTCAGGCTATGGACACTACCAATCGCCACTCTTGGTTCAATCCCCAGTGATATCCCCTGATACACTACTCTTGGCGTGAGCACCCTCTAATCTACCACGCGGGCCTTTTATAGCGGCTCTAGTCCAATTTGCTTGAGGCCTAAGCACACTTAGCCCCAAGACTTCAATCTCTCAAAAGAGATGCACAACCCTATGTGAATATGTATGAATATTCAATTAATGCAATAAGAGCTAGGGTACTCTAAATGCTTACCTAGGATTATAAGATGACAATATAATCAATCCTAGATATCACATATAGCTATATGACATGGCATATAACTTTAGCTAAGTAAAGGATAACCAATCCTAGATACAAAGCTATCATATAAAACCCACAAACATTCAAAGGATTAACTAGTTGATTAAAAAACAATCTATCAACCTAGTTATCAATACATCACACAAGAATGTTCATGGCATAGCTTTTAGGCAATAATGACCTAATCAAATAAGCTATGAAAAATAATCTCAATTAACAAATGAGATCAATTAGCTAGATGGCATATGAACATTAAAGCCTAGCTAACAAATAAAAACCCAATCAACACATAATCTCAATCTTATATGTAGAAATTAATCTAAACACATATAAGTAAAATATGAGATAAAATTGATAAGTAGAAACACTAATTATGTAAGATAAAAGTGTTCAACAAATCATACCATGTGTGTTGAAGAAGTCCCATGCATTAGCATATGCTAGATGATCCTAGATGATGCTTAGATGAAGATTTATGCATGTGGGAATGGGTTTAGAGAGATAAAGATATGATCTTTAAGCTTTCTCTCTCAAGTCTCTCTAAATATCTCTCTAGGGTTCTTATAATCAAAGACTTGTGTTCTGAACCAGAGATAAGGATGTATTTATAGAGACCAAAAACAGGGCAGGTGAAAATACAATTTTGCCCTTGAAACGCACCGATCGGCGGTTTCATTCGGCGGCCAGGCCGCCGAAATGAACCGCCGAATGGCTCCCGTGTGGAACAGGGGAACTTCGGCGACTTAATTCGGCGGTTTGGAAACCGCCGATCCCAACCGCCGTTTTGGACCCGAGAGATATATTTCAATCAGGTCTCATTCGGCGGTTTCGAACGGCGGCCAGGCCGCCGAAAGTAACCGCCGATTCACCAAAAATGGTGAAACCAAGGAGAAGCCAAAGGCATCTCCACCGGCGATCATCGCGCAAAACAAAGCACATTACCGTGCACGCGCGGACGTTTCCGAACATCCTTAGGGAAACGAATTACTCCACACTAAAAGCTAACATACATGAAGTGCAAGTGTGGGTATTGAATGCATCCTAATGCCTAACATGTCATGGCATTATCATATAACAAGATGCAATCAATTCAACATGCAAGAAGAGATATTGAATAAATCAATAAAGCACAATGCACACAAAATATAAACACACCATACAAGAATAAGAGTTATGCATGTTGTGTGTGTGTGTGCAACTATATCTCTTCAAGCCAATGTAAGCACTAGATATATACCTTTGGTGCTTGTCCTCTTGAGGTCTTGGAAAGGGTCTTGATCTTCAACAAACACCTAGACTACCCTTACAACCAAACCCCAACATGTGGTTTGACCACGAAATAAGCCAATCAATAATGGGAATCCTTACAGGGAATCATATTAGTCCTGATTGAGAATGCTTAGCTTGTATGATTTTCTGTTGTAATATACAAGGTAATGTAGGGAAAAATACTGTAGTACATGCAGCGGAAGCGAGACTAAAAATAGATTTAGTAACTTTTAAAAAAAATTTCCTTTTATGAACCTTAAACCCTTTAATCAATTAAACATATATATTATCTAACAAAAGAATAATACCTTTTGTCGCGTGATCCGATTGACTTATGTCGATGGTAATCCGCAAGATCTTCAATCCTAGCACGAACGTGGATCACTTAGGAGCGTGATCTCCCTTTTATTTGAATTGCAAACCTGTGAATAGACAAATAAACTTTTCTTTTCTTTGTTAGTCACAAAAACAATCAAAAGAAGACTAAAATTATTCCGATCACTTTTGAGTTCTCAATCTAATGATCGAAACTCGCGTGAACCTAAATCGATGTTGTACACACAAGCTTATTGATGAACAAGCAAATAGTGTACCATCAAAGAATAATTTATTCACTCTTTTATGTTTTTGGTAGAATAAAATTAATGCTCTCTATGAATTAAGAAGAAGAAAAAAAATTGTCTCTCAAGCACAAAGCATAGGGTGGCCTAATTCTATACATATGTATATATAGGTGGCCTAAATTTTCTTCTCTTTTCCTATTAGGGTTGCCGAAATCTTGCTCTCTTTTTCTCCTAGGGTTGCCGCAAATCACACTCCTAAAAGGAGTTTGTGTTGCACCCTAATTTCCATAAAAGAATAGACTTCAAACCCTAATCCAACTCATAGATATTTTATTCTTTTTATTGACTAAAATAAAAGACTTCTTATTTGATTAAATAAATAAAATTAATTATTTATTTTCTTACCAAATAAGTCTTTTACTTTTAGTATACTACCAACAATAATATAAGACTAGGAATCATATTTCCTAATCAGAAAAGATTTGTTTCTTAATTAAACAATCAATTAATAAATTAATTAATTCTTATTTAATTAAAACAATGAAAACAAAATAATATCTTAGGTTAAAATATTAACCTTGCCGCCCCACTTGAATAAAATTGGGCCTAATATTATTTTCTTATTTCATTTAATCCATTGGACTTTAAATAAAAAGCCCACATGTGAACCAGAACCATTCTTACTAAAAGAAACAAGCCCACATGTCTTTTATTAATATATTAATATAATTGAGCAACCCATTACTTAAATAATGTGCAAATTATATTCTTAATATATTAAATGCAATTCTAGATGGACCCTTAAATTGGTCCGGTAGAATATATCAAATGATCCATGCAAGTCCGTGTGGATTGGGGATCTTGGCGGGCCATCTAAATTTAAGCTTCAATAGACATAACCTAATCACAATCAACAAATGATTCACTTAGGTCCGATCCATTAATTTTAACTCATTCCACTAAAGAGCTAAAATTGAACTCTTAAATAAAGATAGAAAAGGAAGATGTTCCTCATTCATACCCTAGACAATCATGTTGGAGATAGTGTATCCTCGTGATTAATATCAGTAATCGCCAAGAGTTCATAGACCGCCTATAACTCTCCAAGTTACCATATTTACTCATATGACCATGTTTTGAACTTGGATATTTTGACTTGTCCAGAAGCCATGTTTTCAATAGACACTATCGAAAACTCAACGTTGAGATTTAATATCCAATTACCTCAAAACATCCATATGATGATATTATACTATCATTTAATAAATGGAGCCACGATGTCCATATCTATAAATGAAGTCCTCTATCGATTAACAAATGAATATCACCAAACTATCAAGGATAGACTATGCGTTATAATCGTACTCATTGATAACTCAAATGATATCATTTGCAACCATAAGTCCATCATTTATCTCAGGATTAAGATAGACTCTCTGATTGTCCTGATAATGAAAAGACTATTATCTATTGACGGTTCTAGATAAAGCTTTTCATTGTGATCAAGTTCAATGCACCCAGTGCACTAGATCCTTTTGCTCGAAGACACTCCGATGATTTTAGACTCATCATATCTCATTTGATCCCACTCAAATGCCAGCAAAAGAATTCTACAACTTTAACAAGATAAAGGTGCCCAACCTTTAACTTAAGTTGTGAACATTATTCAAGACTAACTAAAGAATTGTGTCTACCACATACATATCCAGATGTACGAACAATTCTTCTTTTCTCATAGTCTTTAGACCTTATGATTATTTACTTTGACAATTATAATATTAAACTATAAATGCTATACGATTTGTTAAACCAGAAATCACTTTATTAATATGAAAAAGATTGTTAATTACAACATTACACTTTTGCTATTGAGCATAATCCTAACAGGTAACTCCTCAGTTGTAGATTACAGAGTTGCGTTTGTGGGTAGCGTATCTGGTAAACCCTCAGGAGACTACACTCCTCCTACTAGGGGCACCTAGAGGTTTAAAAGGCTTGTGGTACATGCTAAGTACCATCGTGTTTCCTACGAAATTGGATTAGTTAATTGTTATTAATTTGTAGTAGCATTGTTCTTACTTTCGTTGTTTTGCTTGAGGACGAGCAAAAGATAGGTTTGTGGGTCTGATCGCGCTATGAATGTTCACATTTAGCGCCCCTAATTCCTACCTTTTGTGTCATATTCGAGCACTTTTTGTGTGTATAACAAGTGTTTTTGTTAAGTTCAGGTAATTTGGCCAGTCAGGAAGGTTTTTGCATCAAAGTGATTAAAAGAGGAGCAAAACCATGAGAAGGAGGCAAGGCGGGCTCTGAAGGCGGGCACATGCCAGCCTTCCCGAAGATCTGAAGTCGCCTGAAATCAAGGCTAGTTGCGCGGCGAGCTCATGCGGCGGGAAAAAGGCCGCCCATAGCTTTTCAGAAGCGCGGCGACTTCGTGACGGCGGGAAAGAAGACTCCGAGAAGATCGCCAAAGGCAAGGCGGGTTCGCGCGGCGGGAATAAACCCGCCCCAGGCACGTCCAAGGGCCAAATTTGGCACTTCTTGCCTCATTTCAAGAAGACATATATATACTTCTTTCTCCTACTGAACAAGAGTGAAATATATATAGTTTAGAATAGTTCTTAGTAGTTTTTAGATAATTAATCATAGAATAGCCTAGAGATTCAAGTAGTTCATCACTTGTAATCTTTGTAGAAAAATATACTAATCTTAGTAAGTATCTTGCTCATCAATCTCTTGAAGGTTATTGTGATTATTTGGTTTGTATTGCTGTGGAGGAAGGAGAGATCGGTCTTGATTCTTCGAGAGTAGTATTTCTTCCTTTTGTTCATTAATATGCTATACTTAATGATCATGCGTAACTAAACACTTTGTTGGGGAATCTATGAAAGTATTGATGTAATCACTTATTACCACTTTTTCTTATATGCATCACTTGTGTTTGTATGCTTGAATTGATGAAATCATGTCATATATCTCATAATTCTTAGAAGCATGGAGTTGGTTATTGTGAAGTGATAATATACTAGTTCATGATGTTTGAATTGAGTATGGTTAGTTAAAACTCCTATATTAGAATGTGTTTGTTCATACAAAATCTTAAGAATACATTCTAGTAATTTAGTTCCACAACTTACATTCCTTAATGATTAATCTGAACCTCGGATGAGTTATTAAGTGGATGGTTGAGTGTACCAATTGTATAAATGGAACTACATGAGTGATTTGATCTTTGTTGCATGAAGGTGGTTATTTGTGGTGCATCATTACTAATTTCATACATTCCCTAGCATCTTAGCTTATCAATTATAATCGTTTATCATCACATTAGTTTAATTCCTTAGAACGATCACTAATTCTAGCATTTACCAGTTACTAGATTTCCCTGTGGACCGATACCCTTACTTTGTACACTATACTAGCATAACGACTTGTACGATTTGCAATAGGGTCATCAGACTCGCACGCCCCCTTAATACAACCGAGGTAGAATAGGTTAAATTATAGTGACATTTGTAGAACCGGTTTGGGCGTGTCATGCAACTAATCTCTTTAAAGAAAAGTAAGCACATAGAAATTTACCTTCGGTGCTTATCAAGACGAGGTCTTCAAAGGGCTTAAGCAATAACATCGATACCTAGGCTACCCTTACAAAGAACCCCAAACATGTGGTTTGTCCACGGAATGAGCCAATCAACAAATGGGAACCTTACAATCGCCCCCTTTGGCTATTTCGTGACAAAACCACCACTCACATTGATTCCTCACTAAGAAATAGAAACTACGGGACAACTATGATTTTCTACAACACAAAGAGATAAGAAAATAAAACTTCAAGTCTTCAATCTCTTGTAGAATAATCAAGCCCTGAAAAGAAAGTTTCTAACATTTCCAATACAAGTAAAAAGTGAGATGAATCAAGTGAGAACAAAAACAAGCATTTGCATTTTAAAAGTTTAGGCACAACATTATGAAATGTATGTGTATGCAATGCTCCCCCTCAACGGGTTACTCCCCCTCAATGAATGTTCTCCCCAATATGCAACTCCCCTTACCATATCCTACTCCCCCTTTTTGTCATGATATAGGCAAAGGAGTAGTCCCCAACCGGGTCACTCATAGCAACGAGAGATAGAAGCATGCAAGATATTTGCATATATATATAAGTCACTTTATGCACCTCAATTAATTGAAGAGAAACAAGGAGATTTATTTGAAAGAAAATGTGTGAATCAAACATGCTTTACATACAAGACATGTAGTATTCAAGTCCAAAATACAATGGTATTTGGCAAAGCAAATGACAAAGGTTTCTAATAAGAATTCAAACCAATTTCACCAATGTCATGAGTAAAGCAAGGATATAGAATATATTGATTTCAATTTAAGAACAACTATATCCAACTTTATAAGCGAAACATGGCATGAGCGACTTTGCACCCTATTTGATTTTTCCGGATAAAATATCCGTATGATAGTAGCCATGTTCAACCAATAAGGAAGGAGAGACATTTGGAATGTAAATTCCTTTGAACGGATACAAGATCCTTTATTCATTTTGAGTCTCATAAACTTTCACACAAGGTTTTGCATTTTAAGAATATGCAATCATCAATTCATGCTTTTCATGTGAGTATGTTATATGAATTTCATGCTTTTTCATTTGACATTAGCATGTTATTTAAGAATCATCATGTCATGGAGATAATCATAGGTCATTCAAATCATACTTCCTACATACATCTCCTAATCCAAAAATGCATGTTTGAACATAAATATGACATGGATTGTAAACAAGCAAGGTTCACACTTAATGAATTGAAAACATATATACATATGTGCAACCAAGCTTACTCAAACAATTAAAAGAAGAAGCATAAGATATTTCAAATTTTTTGCAAGTGACAAGAATGCAAAATAGCTTTATTTGCTTGAGTTCCCCATATGGGGTCAATCATAGAACATCACTCCACAAGACATATCCCAATATATCTACTAAGAGTTTTTAATCGAGTAGCATCTAAGGGTTTAGTAAATAAGTCCGCAAGTTGATCATTAGTACCTACATGTTCAAGTACTATGCATTTATTTTCAACAAGCTCTCTAATGAAGTGATGGCGGATGTCAATATGCTTAGTTCTAGAATGTTGTACCGGATTCTTGGAAATATTAATATCACTCATGTTATCACAAAAGAGAGTGAGAGTACCTTGGTTGAATCCGTAGTCTACTAGCATTTGCTTCATCCATAGGAGTTTTGTGCATCCACTCCCCGCGGGTATGTACTCGGCCTCGGCCATGGACAAGGAAATCGAGTTTTGCTTCTTGCAAAACCAAGACACCAAGTTGTTGCCTAGGAAGAAGCAACCGCCCGATGTGCTCTTCCTATCATCACAATTTCCTACCCAATCCGCATCACTATATCCTACAAGACTAGGATTAGTGTCAAATGAGTACCAAATTCCATAATTAGAAGTCCCATTCACAAAGTGAATGACTCTCTTAACCGAAGAGAGATGGGACTCCTCGGGATCGGATTGGTACCTAGCACAAACTCTTACACTAAATGATATATCGGGCCTACTTGCGGTCAAATAGAGCAAGCTCCCTATCATGCCACAATATAAGGTTTGGTCCACACTTTTACCGCTAGCATCCTTGCTTAGCTTCAAAGTGGTGCTCATAGGAGTGTCACAATGTTTGGCTTTTTCAAGACCAAACTTTTTCACTATGTTTTTGGCATATTTGGCTTGGGTTATGAAAATCCCATCATCTAGTTGCCTAATTTGCAAACCTAGGAAGTAACTAAGCTCACCAACAAGACTCATCTCAAATTCATGAGACATAACATAAAAAAATTGTTGGACCTTGGTGTTGTTGGTGGAGCCAAACACTATATCATCAATATATATTTGAGCTATGAAAAGCTCATCATTGTTTCTTTTGATGAATAGTGTCTTGTCAACACTACCACGTGTGTAGTCATTGTCAACAAGAAATTGAGTAAGGCGCTCATACCAAGCCCTCGGTGCTTGTTTCAACCCATATAGAGCCTTCTTGAGGCCATAGACATGGTTGGGGTGGTGAGCATCCACAAACCCCTTGGGTTGTTCAACAAACACTTCCTCTTGCAATAAGCCATTGAGGAAGGCACTCTTGACATCCATTTGGTGCAATTTGAACTTGTGCACACAAGAAATGGACAAGAGAAGCCTAATAGACTCTAAACGGGCAACGGGAGCAAATGTCTCCTCAAAGTCGATACCCTCAATTTGAGAGTACCCTTGTGCTACAAGTCTAGCCTTGTTCCGCACTATGTTGCCATCCTCATCGGATTTGTTCCTAAATATCCATTTAGTGCCTATGACATTAGTGGTCTTAGGCCTAGGAACTAGAGTCCAAACCTCATTCCTTTCGAATTGGTTTAGCTCTTCTTGCATGGCAAGAACCCAAAATTCATCATTTAAGGCTTCTTCAACCTTTTTGGGTTCAATTTGAGAGGTGTAGCATGTAAAGCTAATAAGATTAGCAAGTTGACGTCTAGTCATAACACCCTCATTAACCTCTCCAATGATATCTTCTTTATCATGGAGTTTCCTAACCCATGGAGTGGGTTCTTTAGAGTCCAAGAGAGGAACTCTATCAATAGGTTGTGTGTCATCATTGTTGACATTAGATGTCCCAACATTAGGAGACACCACAACATTCTCCAAAGGAGAAACATCACTAAAAATAACCTCCTCCTCATGATCATTTGACTTGAGCCTAGTATCATCAAATACGACATTGGATGATTCCATAACACTTAGAGTCTTTAAATTGAAAACTCTATAGGCTCTACTATTCAAGGCATAGCCAATAAAAATACCCTCATCACTCTTAGCATCGAATTTGCCAAGTTGATCACGGTCATTCAAAATGTAGCATTTGCTTCCAAAAGTGTGAAAGTAGCTAACATTTGGCCTCTTGCCTTTCCATAACTCATAGGAGGTGTTTCTAGTATCGGGCCTTAGGAAAACTCTATTTCCTATATAGCAAGCCGTATTGATGGCTTCGGCCCATAGGTTCCTAGGGACATTGTTGCTAAGCAACATCACACGGGCCATCTCTTGAAGGACCCTATTTTTCCTCTCAACAACTCCATTTTGTTGAGGTGTCCTAGGAGCCGAAAACTCATGGGAGATGCCTAAACCATTACAAAAGGTTTCAAAAGTAGCATTCTCAAATTCCCTCCCATGGTCACTTCTAATCCGTTTTATGCTTTTAATATTATAGTTCATTTCATTTTGTATTTTATTACAAAGCATTTTAAACTTATCAAAAGTTTCGGATTTTTCTCTAAGAAAATATGTCCATGTGAACCTAGAGAAATCATCAACATAAACAAAAATGTATCTCTTTCCACCCAAACTTTCGGTTTGCATGGGACCCATGAGGTCCATATGGAGAAGCTCAAGAGGCTCCTTGGTGGTGAGATACTTACCCTTTTTGTGCATGCTTTTAGTTTGCTTTCCTTGTTGGCAAGGTCCACAAACACCATTGGCTTTCTTCCCAAGCTTAGGGAGGTCACGCACACAATTGAACTTTCCAAGGGTCCGTAGATCCCTAAAGTTCATGTGGCCAAGTCTTTCATGCCACAACTCAATTTGCTCATCCATGGACACATGATTAGATACAATACTAGCTTCAAGATAATAACAATTGTCGCTAGATCTCATGCCCTTCAACAAGGTTTGTCCATCGGGTTTTAGGATAAAGCAATAATCTTTAGAAAACAAGACGGAATATCCTTCATCACTAAGATGTGAAATGCTTATTAAATTGGCTTTCAAGCCATCAACAAATAAAGCATTGGATAAGGAGGGTAATCCGGGAACAGAAATGGTTCATTTCCCTACAACATTTCTTTTGGATCCATCACCAAAAGTGACATTTCCACCTTCCTCCATAACAAGAGTCTCGAAGAAACTCTTGTTTCCCGTCATATGCCTAGAGCACCCACTATCCAAATACCAAAAATTAGAACAATTTGCCTTCAAGGCTATTTGTGCAACATGGCAAACATTTTCATTCTTTCTAATCCACTTAGCAACAATTTTAGCTTTCTTAGTGGTCTTTGGTACATGTGCTCTACTATTCCTAGGATCATGCAAATCAAAATTATCATTCCTAGGAACATGCATCTTGGCTCTATTCTTTCTCTTTTCAATCATGCTTCGTGTTCTACACATTTTTATATATCGAAAGCAATGTGGTCTAATATGACCATCAAATCCACAAAAGTGACATATAGGAGTAAAATAAGGAATCATACCTTGTCCTTGTCTTTGTGGATGAATGGGTTCAATCCATCTTCGTTGTTGAACCGGTCTAGGTTGCTTCCTAGCTTGAGGTTGCATGATAGGTCTCTTTCCTTTGTGAGCCATTTGAGGAGGAATGTTGGCTTGAGGGACCCTAGGGGGTTGAGCTTGAGGTTGCCTTCTTGGCCCCATCTTCACTTGTGCATTTGAACATTGTCCTACTTCTAACTTCTTCCTAGGAATTTGCACAAATGAAGTTTCTTCGTTCCTCAAGGACTTGACAAACACGGTCTTGTTAGAGGTTGAGATCTTCTTGCCATCTTCATACCCAAGACCCCTCTTGTCACATGGACTCTTTCCAACACCAAGCATATGGTCAAGCTTCTTGGTGCTAGAATCCATCCTAGCCAAGGACCCTTTAACTTCTACAAGTTCCCTCTTCAAGCCTTCTTCACTTCTCTTGGATAAGTCTAACTCCTCAATTAACTTATCCTTTCTCCTCTTCAATCTTTCCACTTGTTCACTTAAGTGGTCATTGTGAGCCGAAAGTTCAAGGTTCTCTTCTCTCAACCTCTCAATCTTTCTTGTGCTTTTAATTGCTAAATCATTAAACTCGGCATGGTATTTAGCAAACACCTTTTGCTCCACAAATTTCTTTATGGAATTAGAAGAGGAGTCACTTTCTACTTCACTAGAGTCAATTTCCTCTTGACTCATTTCCTCTCTCTCACTAGCAATTTTGCTCTTGTGAGATGAGGCAAAAGCTAGGAAGTTAGCCATGAGCTCTTTTTCACTTGAAGACTCATCTTCCTCATTGGAGTCATCACTACTTCCACTCCAAGTGGCGGCCATCACTTTGTCCTTATTCTTTTCATTGTGATTAGCACATTCGGGGGCAAAGTGACCAATCCCACCACATTCAAAGCATCGGACCCCTTTCCTTTCGGTCCTCTCTTGTCTAGGCTTAAACTTCTTGAAAGAACCTTTTTTCTTTAAGTCTTGTCCTCTTGACCCAAATCCCTTCTTCTTCTTGAACCCCATAACCTTATTAAACCTTTTCACGAATAAGGCAAGGTCTTCATCCGATTCATGCTTTGCCTCATTTGCATCCTTAGATGCTTTCAAAGCTATTCCTTTAGACTTCTTAGGAGGAGTAGTGGTGCTAGGAGCCTTCCTAGACTCATATGCAAGGAGACGTCCAATCACCTCACTTGGCTTCATATCCATGTAGCCACTATTTTCTTCTATGGCCGTTACCTTTGATTCAAACCTGTCGGGGAGAGATCTCATAATTTTTTGCTTGACTCTCTTATCCGAATACAGGTCTCCGAGTTGATGGCTTTGATTTACAATGTCCATCAATTTGATTTCGAAGTCATTGAAGCATTCATCCTCTCCCATCCTAAGTAACTCAAATTGAGTTTGGAGGACTTGAAGCTTGGACTCCTTCACCACCTCGGTTCCCTCATGTGCAACTTGAAGGATGTCCCATGACGCTTTTGCAATCTAAGTGTTCTGAATAAGCTTGTACTGATTCTCATCCATTGCACACATGATGGCATGCACCGCCTTCCTATTCCACTTTGAAGCCTCAAACTCTTGCGCGTTCCATTGCGCCTTAGGCTTCAATACTTCTTCTCCTCCACCACCGGGAGTCATCTTGGGTAGATCATATCCGTTTTCCACCGCCATCCAAGCACGGTCGTGAATTTGGCATATGTAGGATTCCATCATCCATTTCCATTGGGAATAGTTCAATCCGGTAAGAAGTGGAGGCCTTGTGCTAGAAGCACCTTCGTTGCCACCACCATTTCCACCGTTGCCACCACCATTTCCACCGTTTCCACTCATAGTGTTTATGAATGAATGAAATGAATGCAAATGTATGAATGATCAAAAATCACACAAAATGCAAAACACACCAAAATAAGCAAGGATCACCTATGTATGTCTAGGAACCCGCTCTGATACAAATTGAAACAAATTATAGCACGGTGTGTATAAAACTATCTAGAGGGGGGTGAATAGATTTTAAGCTTTTTACCTAATTTTTCGTGTTAGTCCAAATTACGAAATTACCCCTAAATAGATAAAGCAATAAATCAAGTATAAAATGCGGAAATTAAATAACACTTGATTTTTACGTGGAAACCCTCACGGGAAAAACTACGGGCTAGTAAGTAAGCCACACTCGAACCTCGAATCCACTAAATGTGTAAACGATTACAACCTAATCCCGGAAGTAATCACACACCTACCTAATCCCGGTATGAGTGAACCTAGTCCGATTGCTTGCGAATTAAGCAACCTAATCCCGGTCACAACACAAGACTTAATTCTCTAAAAAGAGATTAACACCCTAAGTGAATATATGAATATTCAAATGCAACATAGAGCAAGGGAAACCCTATATGCTTATCTAAGATGATGAATATGCAATTAAAAACAATCCTAGATATTAAAGCTAAATGACATGTCAATTTGCATAGATAATCATAGATTAGAGAAACCTAGATATCTATCATAAAAACAACACTCAATCAAATCAACACAACAATCTCTATCTTGAATATTAGAATATAATCTAAGAACAATCAAGTAATAAAAGAGATGCCATTATAAATTAAACACTAATTATGTATGATAATAGTGAAAAACTTACCAAAGCAAGTGTGATGATGAAAGACTCATGCAAGCAAGCATCCTAGATATGCTAGAGAATGCTAGATGAACTTTGATGCAAATGGATTTTGGTTTGAGTGTTTGATGAGCAAACTTGATTGCTTTCTCTTAAAAATCTCTCTTTTTAAAGTAGGGTTCTTGATGATTAAAGAGTCACCTACAGAACAAGAGAAAGTGATGTATTTATAGGCATGAAAAATAGAGCATGTGAAAAGACAAGTTTGCCCCTGAAACGCACCGATCGGCGGTTTCAATCGGCGGCCAGGTCGCCGATCATACCCGCCGAATTGGCTCGAGAGGAACAGGGGACCAACGGCGGTTTCATTCGGCGGTTTCGTGACCATAGATCCAACCGCCGAATCAAACCTGAGATTAAAAATCAATCAGGTATGAAAACAGCGGTTTCGAACGTGACCACCGTTTCAACCGCCGAATTAGGCCGAGAGATAAAATCAATTAGGTCTTGAACGGCGGTCGAGACCGCTGATCATAACCGCAGAATTGCTCCATAAACTACTGGAAGCAAACGGCGGTTTCAGTCGGTTCATAACCACCGATCACCAATAAAGGTGAAAACCAAGGAGAAGCCAAGGGCATTCTCCGTAGGCGGTCCTCGCGCTAAACCAAGCACATTCTAGTGCATGCGCGGACGTTTTCGAAAACTATCGGGAAACGAATTACAAGACAACAAGACACAATTACACACAACAAAATATAACACATAAGTGCAAGTGTGAAATGTGACAAGTGAAGAGAATGCACACATATGCAATGTATGTTAAGTGTGTGTGTGCAACTAATCTCTTTAAAGAAAACTAAGCACATAGAAATTTACCTTCGGTGCTTATCAAGACGAGGTCTTCAAAGGGCTTGAGCAATAACATCGATACCTAGGCTACCCTTACAAAGAACCCCCAACATGTGGTTTGTCCACGAAATGAGCCAATCAACAAATGGGAACCTTACATAATGTGTCCATGGATGAGCAAATTGAGTTGTGGCATGAAAGACTTGGCCACATGAACTTTAGGGATTTACGAACCCTTGGAAAGTTCAATTGTGTGAGAGGCCTCCCTAAGCTTCGGAAGAAAGCAAATGGTGTTTGTGGACCTTGCCAACAAGAAAAACAAACCAAAAGCATGCACAAAAAGGGCAAGTATCTCTCTACCAAGGAGCCCCTAGAGCTTCTCCACATGGACCTCATGGGTCCTATGCAAACCGAAAGCTTAGGTGGAAAGAGATACATTTTTGTTTGTGTTGATGATTTCTCTAGATTTACATGGACATATTTTCTTAGAGAAAAATCCGAAACTTTTGATAAGTTTAAAATGCTTTGTAATAAAATTCAAAATGAAATGAACTCAAACATTAAAAGCATTAAACGGATTAGAAGTGACCATAGGAGGGAATTTGAGAATGCCACCTTTGAAACCTATTGTAATGGTTTAGGCATCTCCCATGAGTTTTTAGCTCCTAGGACATCTCAACAAAATGGAGTTGTTGAGAGGAAGAATAGGGTCTTTCAAGAGATGGCTCATGTGATGTTGCTTAGCAACAATGTCCCTAGGAACCTATGGGCTGAAGCTATCAATACGGCTTGCTATATAGGAAATAGAGTTTTCCTAAGGCCCGGAACTAGAAATACCTCCTATCCTATGAACTATGGAAAGGCAAAATGCCAAATGTTAGCTACTTCCACTTCTTTGGAAGCAAATGCTACATTTTAAATGACCGTGATCAACTTGGCAAATTTGATGCTAAGAGTGATGAGGGTATATTTATTGGCTATGCCTTAAATAGTAGAGCCTATAGAGTTTTCAATTTAAAGACTCTAAGTGTCATGGAATCATCTAATGTTGTCTTTGATGATGAAAGGCTTAAGTCTAGTAACCATGAGGAGGAGGTAGTTTTAGATGATGATTCTCCTTTGGAGAAGGTTGTGGAGACTCCCAATGTTGGGACGTCCAATGGTAATTATAAGGACACACAACCTATTGATAGAGTTCCTCTCTTGAACTCTAAAGAACCCACTCCATGAGTTAGACAACTCCATGATAAGAATGACATCATTGGAGAGGTAAATGAGGGTGTTAGAACTAGGCGTCAAATAGCTAATCTAATTAGCTACACATGCTACACCTCTAAAATAGAACCCAAAAAGGTTGATGAAGCCTTAAATGATGAATTTTGGGTTCTTGCCTTGCAAGAAGAGCTAAACCAATTCGAAAGGAATGAGGTTTGGACTCTAGTTCCTAGGCCTAAAAACACACATGTTATAGGCACCAAGTGGATCTATAGGAACAAATCTGATGAGGATGGCAACATAATGCGGAACAAGGCTAGACTTGTAGCACAAGGGTACTCTCAAATTAAGGGTATCGACTTTGAGGAGACATTTGCTCCCGTTGCCCGTTTAGAGTCCATTAGGCTTCTCTTGTCCATCTCATGTATTCACAAGTTCAAATTACTTCAAATGGATGTCAATAGTGCCTTTCTCAATGGCTTCTTACAAGAGGAAGTGTTTGTTGAACAACCCAAGGGGTTTGTGGATGCACACCACCCCAACCATGTCTATCGCCTCAAAAAGGCTTTATATGGGTTGAAACAAGCATAGAGGGCTTAGTATGAGTGCCTCACTCAATTTCTTGTTGACAATGACTACACAAGAGGTAGTGTTGACAAGACCTTGTTCATCAAGAGAAACAAAGATGAGTTATTTATAGCTCAAATCTATGTTGATGACATTGTATTTGGCTCAACCAACAACACCAAAGTCCAACAATTTGTTGATGTCATGTCTCAAGAATTTGAGATGAGTCTTGTTGGTGAGCTTAGTTACTTCCTAGGTTTGCAAATTAGGCAAATGAATGATGGGATTTTTATAACCCAAGCCAAATATGCTAAGAACCTAGTGAAGAAGTTTGGTCTTGAAAATGCCAAACATTGTGATACATCTATGAGTACCACTTTGAAGCTAAGCAAGGATGCTAGTGGTAAAAGTGTGGCACAAATATTATATCGTGGCATGATAGGAAGCTTGTTTTATTTGACCGCAAGTAGGCCCAATATATCTTTTAGTGTGAGTGTGTGTGCTAGGTACCAAGCGGATCCTAAGGAGTCCCATCTCTCTTCCGTAAAGAGAATCAATTCGCTATGTGAATGGGACTTCCAACTATGGGATTTGGTACTCTTTTGACACTAATGCTAGTCTTGTAGGCTTTAGTGATGCGGATTGGGCAGGAAATTACAATGATAGGAAGAGCACATCGGGCAGTTGCTTCTTTCTAGGCAACAACTTGGTGTCTTTGTTTTGCAAAAAGCAAAACTAGATTTCCTTGTCCACGGCCGAGGCCGAGTACATAGCCGCGGGGAATGGATGCACATAACTCCTATGGATGAAACAAATGCTAGTAGATTACGGATTCAACCAAGGTACACTCACTCTCTTTTGTGATAATATGAGTGCCATTAATATTTCCAAGAATCTGGTGCAACATTCTATAATTAAGCATATTGACATCCGCCATCATTTCATTAGAGAGCTTGTTGAAAATAAATGCATAGTACTTGAACATGTAGGTACTAATGATCAACTTGCGGACTTATTTACTAAACCCTTAGATGCTACTCGATTTAAAACACTTAGTTGATCTATTGGGATATGTCTTGTGGAGTGATGTGATTTGTGATTAACCCCACATGGGGAACTCAAGCAAAGAGAGCTATTTTGCATACTTGTGACATGCAAAAATTTGAAATATCTTATGATTCTTTCTTTAATTGCTTGAGTAAGCTTGGTTGTACATATGCATATATGTTTTTAATTCAATAAGTGTGAACCTTACTTGTTTACAATCCATGTCATATTTATGTTCAAACATGCATTTTTGGACTAGGAGATTTACATAGGAAGTATGATTTGAATGACCTATAGTTATCTCCATGACATGATGATTCTTTTATAACATGCTAATGACAAATGAAAAAGCATGAAATTCATATAACATGCTCACATGAAAAGCATGAATTGATGATTGCAATTCTTAAATGCAAAACTTATGTGAAATACTTATGAGACTTAAAATGAATAAAGGATCTTGTATCCGTTCAAAGGATTTTACAATCCAAATGTCTCTCTTTCTTTATTGGTTGAACATGGCTACTATCATATGGATATCTTATCCGGAAAAATCAAATAGGGTGCAAAGTTGCTCATGTCATGTTTCGCTTATAAAGTTGGATATAGTTGCTCTTTATATTAAAATCAATGAAATCTCTATATCCTTGCTTTTCTCATGACAATGGTGAAATTGGTTTGAATTCTTATTAGAAACCTTTGTCATTTGCTTTGCCAAATACCATTGTATTTTGGACTTGAATGCTACATGTCTTGTATACAAAGCATGTTTGTTTCACACATTTTCTTTCAAATAAATCTCCTTGTTTCTCTTCAATTAATTTGGGATGCATAAAGTGACTTATATTATTATGCAAATATCTTGCATGCTACTATCTCTCTTTGCTAAGAGTGACCCGGTTGGGGACTACTCCTTTGCCTATATCATGACAAAAAGGGGGAGTAGATTGTGGTAAGTGGAGTTGCAAATTGTAGTGGCAATTGTGCATTTTGGGGAGAATATTCATTGAGAGGGAGTAACCCATTGAGGGGGAGCATTGCATACACATACATTGCATGATGTTGTACCTAATTTCTTAAATGCAAATGCTTGTTTTATTCTCACTTGATCATCTCACATACTCATGCTTTGGAAAGTATAATCTTTTGTTTTGAAGGGTTGATAGTTCTGCAAGAGATTGAAGACTTGAAGTTTTCTTTTATATTTTCTTATATCTCTTTGTAATGTAGAATATCTTTGTTATCCCGAAGATTCAATTTTGTTTGTGAGGATCAATGTAAGTGGTGGTTTTGTCACGAAATAGCCAAAGGGGGAGATTGTAAGGATTCCCATTCTTTGATTGGCTTATTTCGTGGACAAACCACGTGTTGGGGTTTATTGTGTAAGGGTAGTTTAGGTGATTGAACTTCAAGCTCGAAGGCCCTTCACAAGTCCTCAAGGGATAAGCACGCCAAAGGTATATCTCTGGTGCTTGGTTTTCTTTGAAGAGATTCAGATTGCACACACTCACTTAGCATTCTTGAATTTGTGTGCTTACTCTTCACATGTCACATTTCACACTTGCACTTATATGTTATATCTTGTTGTGTGTATTTGTGTCTTGTAATTCGTTTCCCGATAGTATTCGGAAACGTATGCGCATGCACTAGAATATGCTTGGTTTTACGCAAAGACCGCCTACGGAGAATGCCCGGGGCTTCTCCTTGGTTTTCACCTATGTTGGTGATCAACGGTTATGATCAGCGGCCTAGCCACCGAATGAAACCCCCGTTTGCTTCCAGAAGTGTCTGGAGCAATTCTACGGTTACGATCGGTGGTCACGACCGCCGTTCGAAACCGCCGTTCATACCTGATTGATTTTATCTCTCGGTTTGATTCGATGGTTCGATCGGCCGTTTCGAAACCGCCGAATGAAATCGCCGTTCATACCTGATTGATTTAATCTCTCGGTTTGATTCGGCGGTCATGAAACTGCCGAATCAAACATCCGTTGTTCCCCTGTTCTTCTCGGGTTCAATTCGGCGGTTATAATCGGCGGCCTGGCCGCCGATTGAAACCTCCGATCGGTGCGTTTCAGGGGCAAACTTGTCTTTTCACATGCTCTGTTTTTTATGTCTATAAATATCTTACTTTCTCATTCTCTGAATTAGTTCTTCAACTCCCAAGAACCCTAAACTTAAAAGAGAGAATTTTGAGAGAAAATCAAATCAAGAACTCACCTTTGACCACTCAAATCAAATCCTTTTTTCATCATATTTCATATTGCATCAACTATGCCTTCATAGAATGCATCCATGTATGCTTTTGGATCATCACATCTTCCTTGGTATGTTCTTCACTAATCTCATCTAATTTTAGTGTTTTTCATATTAAGACATCTCTTAGATTACTTGTATGTTTTTAGATAATATACTAAATACAAGATAGAGATTATTTGTGATATTTTGATTGAGTGTTGTATTGTGATAGATATCTAGGTTTTTATAATCTATGATTATCTAAGCTATTTGACATGTCATTTAGTTTTAATATCTAGGATTGTTCTAATTGCAAATTCATCATCTTAGATAAGTATATAGGGTTTCCCTTGCTCTATGTTGTATTTTGGATATTCACATATTCACTTAGGGATTTAATCTCTTCATTGAGAATCAAAGTCTTGTGTGTAGCATCCGGGATTAGGTTGCTTAGATCGCAAGCATTCGAAATAGGTTCACTCATACCAAGATTAGGTAGGTGTGTGATTACTTCCGGGATTAGGTTGTAATTTCATCACATTTAGTAGATTCGAGGTTCGGGTGTGGCTCACTTAACAGCCCGTGGTTTTTCCCGTGAGGGTTTCCACGTAAATATCAAGTGTTGTTTTAATTTCTGCACAATATTACACTTGCTATATTTTATTGACTATTAGGGGCATTTTCGTAATCTTGTCCTTAAACGAAAATTGGGTAAAATTAGTTAAAATCTATTCACCCCCCCCCCCCCCCCCCCCCCCCCCCTTTAGATTAATAGTTTACACACCGTAAGAACTTTCAGATTGGTTTCACAGAAAGTGTTACATTGAAGGATATGTAAATTTGGAACATAAATAAATTATGTTTAGTTAAACTCGGTTATTGTTATCTGTATTTCTTTGTATTTGATTGAATTCAATCCTGTGACAGTTAATATGCATTTCAATATTTCACAAAGTCCCATTTCTCAATGATAAACAGAAAGTCATAGAGCAAATGTTTTCTGGACCGAACATCAATGGCAGAAAATAGTTTCAAGTTCATCATCGTTGGTGGTGGTGGTGTGTATCCAGTGAGTTCTCTTCCATAGATTAGTTTAATTTTATCCGTGATTATGATTATAATCTTCAATCACTTTGTTTTTGTTGAGAATTAAGTCTTGGGGCTAAGGTTGCTTAGGCCTCAAACAATTAGAACTAGAGCCACTTTTAAAGGCCCACGTGGTAGAAGTGGGGGGTTATTGACCGGAGTGTTAGACGAGATCTACATAGGTTGTAAACTCCATTTCA
Source organism: Acer yangbiense (assembly GCA_008009225.1). Taxonomy (NCBI): domain Eukaryota; kingdom Viridiplantae; phylum Streptophyta; class Magnoliopsida; order Sapindales; family Sapindaceae; genus Acer; species Acer yangbiense. The sequence continues at coordinate 26,413,395 of CM017767.1, read as the reverse complement.
ATTAGTGGATTTCGAGGTCCGAGTGTGGCGCACTAAACAGCCCGTGGTTTTTCCCAGTGGTTGGGTTTCCACGTATACATCAAGTGTTATTTAAATTCTGCACTATATTACACTTGCTTGTATTTTTTACTAGTAGGGGCATTTTCGTAAAATTGACTTGTATGCGAAAATTGGATAATAATAGTTAAAATCTATTCACCCCCCCCCCCCCCCCCTTCTAGATATATTTATCATACACACCGAGCGTTATTGTATTTACTTTCACATACATTGCATTATATTTTACGATGCCCGCACATCATGCGGGCTGCAAGCTAGTGATATATTATAATGCAAGTGTAGGCACATCTAATCTATATGGCATAAGTATGCATGACAATGATTCAATCATCTCATAAATAAAACATATATGAGTTGACCGAGTACGATGAGCTATCTAACTTTTTTTTTTTAAAATCTAATTACAAAAATTTAATCCAAAGCATTCCTTGGTCTTCTTGTAATCTTTTTTCTTCAAGTCCATCTTTTGCATCTAATGGGCTTTTAACCAAGTCCAACTTGATTAACCCTAATGTTTTTAATGGTGATCCATCTCATGAATCATTAAACTAGGGCCCATATGTTACACTTAACATTTATTGGAGGCCCAAATTATTAAAAAAAATATATTAGCCCATTCACGCTTCCGAATACGCAAACCCTAGGGTCACGAACACTCGGCCTTGCGCTTTCGTGCGTAATTGTCGTTCCCACGAGAGGGTGGCTGTCTGCAGCCTTGCGCGCAGCGCACGGCTGCCAGCCCTTGCACGAAAACGTGCGCAGCCCCTCTTGCGCATGGGTGGCGTCGCAACGCTTGCCCATTTAGTGCATGTGGCTACTGCACAATTGCGTAACAACTTTGCGTAGAAGTAAGTTTTTCACAAAAAATTTGACAATAGTGCGCAGCCCATATTTCTTTGCACACCTGTTAGCTTTTAATTTTTTTTTTCACAAAACGTGCAACAATTGCACTGCAACAGCATGTTGCACAAAAATTTTTTTACAAGTGACTTGTACAATAACCCGTGTGGCAGCCTGCTGGTGTGCAACACTTGCGCGCAGTAGCTTGCGCGGCACGGCTATGATTTGTGTGCGTAGCAGCTGTGTCTTCGTTCTTCCGGATCGTTGTTTTTCATCTTTGAATCTTGTTCTTCGTAAACGGTTACATAATCATATTACAAGTATCGATTTACATAGAACAATTACATCGAAAAAGAAAATTAATAACTAATTATTACAACCCGAAACGAATTTAACTAAACTCATCATACCATACAATTAACGATCAACCATGTTTATAAAATATATATATAAACATCATACAATCCTAGATTGTGCCTACACATATCATATATATCGAAAAGACTTTGAAAACAAATATAACATATTTGTGTATTACAAAATTGGCTCTGATACCAATTGTAAGTCGCGCAGCGGAAAACGGTTAGTTTTTAAATTAATAAAAACAATAAGAACGATAGGTTTCAAAAAATTTCTATCGACTTCTTGGGACCTTTTGTATATACACAAATATGAGGAAGAGATTTGTTTTCATACCTTTGAAGAACACTCATTCATTTTCTTTTCGATCCTTCTTTACGATCCAATACCACTAAGCCTTCCTAGCTATGTCCTGTGATCTAGCAACTGTGTGTGTGGGCACGTGACAGATTCCGGGAGTGGTTGAATGGAGGCTTGAGAGAACCGAAAGACAACACCTTGCTTCCCTATTGAGAATTCGGCCAACCCTTGAGCAAAGATAAAAAATAAAAAAATAAAAAAAATAAAAAAATTTCTTGGTTGAGGTATGTAAGGATTCCCATATCTTGATTGGCTTATTTCATGGACAAATCACATGTTGAGGATTGTATGTAAGGGTAGCTTAAGTGATTCATAATCAAGCTCAAGACCCTCTCATGTCCTCAAGGTTGACAAGCACACCAAAGGTATATCTCTATGTGCTTAATTGCTTTGAAGAGATAGTTGCACACACTCACAACTCATGCATAGTGTTTAATTCGTGTATGTTGTGTGTCTATATATGTGCATTAATGTTCATTAACATCTCTTCTTGCATGCTTTACATGATTGCATTTTGTATGACCAAAGTCATGTTCATTCTAGACTTAGGATTGCATTCATGGTGTTGGCGCTATACAAAGCGCTGTTGAAGGCGCTATACGTACAACGCCTATATGAGACCTGGTTGAAAATGCATTTTTAATGCATCAGGTCTGATGCAATTTTGGAAGGCGCTTGATCAGTCTAATTCTATGCTTTTATTTTGCCCGTTTTTCCTATGTTTTGCTTGTTTCTTGAGTCCTTTTGGTGGGTTGATGTGTTTGTTGAGCCTTTGTAGGTCGCTTTCCATTGAGGTATTGATCGGATTTTATTTGGGAGAAGATGGAGTCAAAAGATGAAGAAATAGGCTAAAAGTGTGATTTACCGCGGCCCATGCCGCTCAGCATGCATGTGCACCACCAGCGGTGAGTAGGCGGACGGCAAAGGCTGATTTACCGTGGCCCATGCCGCTCAGCATGCAAGCTCCTACCCAGCGAGCCAGAACAGTATGTGGCCGCTTGAATTACCGCTGCCCATGCCAGTGCCTCTCCAGCGGCACGGGCAGCAGTCCTCCTCATTCTTCGTTTCTCAAGACAGGGCAGAAGACCTAATGAAAAAGAAAAAAAATATAAAGAGGCCGACGGGGGGGGTGGAATGAATGGGGACACACAGAAAACACACGAGGATTTCATTCATTCTACCAGAAGTTCCATCATTTGAAGATTATTGGAATCAAAAAGACGACGGAGACTTCAAGACAAGAGCATCTCACCATTATGGGTTTTCTCTTCTTCTCTTCTATGTTTTTGTTCTCTCCATTGATGTGTAACTAAACCTCTAACTAGGGGATTGATGTAACCGATTTTGGATAACTCTATGTGAACAATTAGTCTATCTTTTGTTAATCAATTGGGTTTCGTTTTGTTTATTGAATTAATTGCTCTATTCTACTTTCTCTGATTATGTTGTGACCGCAAGTGATTTGAGTTTGTGGCTTAGTTTATCCATGAGATTAGGGTTAGATGTGGATGACCGTTCCATTTAAATCTGAATCAAAAGCTTAATAAACAAGAAAATTGATGTATGCATGACCGTGCTATGTTAATTTGGCTTAGAGTTTTGTGTAAAATATGGGTTTTGACAATTGCTCATTACATGACCGTGTGTGAGTAATAGGAAGAACCCTAGATCATTAATCCGTATTCGTTGCATGACCGTGTGCGAGTATTGGAAAGGATCTTTGAACCTAATTGAATTATCTTGAAAACAAGCCCCGTAAACTAGATTGAAGTATTTAACGAGACTAAGTGTGGGCATTGATTGTCTAAGAAAGGTGCATCGATTCCCTAGTACTTCTCTCTATATATTCATCCCTTGTGTGATCTTTGATTTAATTTGATTTTAGTCTTTTAGTTTAGATTCTCATAATTTAGGTTAATATTAGATTTCAACAAACTTCCAAAGTAAAGCATTATGCAATTTAGTCTTTTCGCATTTAGAGTAAATCCTTACTAGATTAATTGGCTTTGACCGATAGAATCACCGATCCCAGTGAACGAACTTTCTTAGTAAATTGAACACATATTTTACTGCATCAGCGCTATACAAAGTGTTGTTCGTACAGCGCCCATCTCAGACCCGAGAGGATCAGTTTTGAGGCGTTGTACAAAAGCGCTCTACGAACAGCGCCTATGAAGAATGTTCTTCATTTCCCAGAAAGGCGCTGTACAAAGCACTGTACGTACAGCGCCCAAGGCAAATTTTGTGTCATTTATCAAAACGCACCACTTTGCTTTTAACACCCTATAAATATGCCTCTTTGACTTTAGGTCAATGTGCTGAGTTCAGAATATCATATTTTCCTTAGAATATTTTTTCAAGCAAAAATTTCTCAAAGAACTCACCTTTAACCACTCAAATCAAATCATTTATGCATCAAGTTTCATATTGCATATTCTATGACTATATAGAATGCATCCATGATTGGGTTTGCATCATCACAACTTGCTTGGTAAGATTTTGATTTAGTTCATCTTATTTTAGTATTTTTACTATCAAGTTATTCTCTTTTAATTTACTTGTATGTTTTTGATCATATGATAAATACAAGAATAGAGAATTAATTGTGATGAATTGATTGAGTGTTGTATTGTGATAGCTAATTAGGTTTTTGATTAATCTTGATTAGCTAAGCTATTTGACATGCCATTTAGCTATTGATATCTAGGGTTGATTTAATTGATTATATCATCATCCTAGATAAGCATCTAAGGTTCCCTAGCCTTGTTTGTTATTTGAATATTTATACATATTCACATAGGTTTCATAATCTCTTCATTGAGAATTAAGTCTTGAGGCTAAGATTACTTAGGCCTCAAGCAATTGGACTAGAGCCACTTTTAAAGACCCGCGTAGTAGAAGTGGGAGGTTATTGATTGGAGTGTTGGACGAGGTCTATATAGGTTGTAAACTCTATTTCAATTAGTGGATTTTGAGGTCCGAGTGTGGCGCACTAAACAGCCCGTGGTTTTTCCCAGTGGTTGGGTTTCCACGTATACTTCAAGTGTTATTTAAATTCCGCACTATATTACACTTGCTTGTATTTTTGACTAGTAGGGTCATTTTCGTAAAATTGACTTGCATGCGAAAATTGGGTACTAAAGCTTAAAATCTATTCACCCCCCCCCCCCCCCCTCTAGATATATATCGAACACACCGTTAATTTGTTTCAAGGTAGCATGTCATGCTTTCTTGGTTGGTTAGACCATAATTGAGGAAAGCTTGGGCATGGAGCTCTTTGGTATTGAGATTGAGCAACGCCTTTTATTGGCATCTTCACTTGACCATTCTTGGATGACTTTCCAAGATCAAATTTCCTCCTAGGATGTTGAGGAGGTGAAGCTTTGCTTTTGCCTTGAGCTTGAGGTTGTATGACTTTACCCTTCTTCAATTCTTGAAGGTGCCTCATCTTTTTATCCCTGACAATTCTCAAGGAATTTTCTTTGCTAGCAATCTCATTCTTCATTGCCTTCAACCTTTGATGGCAATTTTCAATCTCCTTTTCATACTTAGACACATCAACTATGTCCACCTTTAAGGAGTCATCCACATTGGTCCTTAGTTGAAGGTTTTCCTTCTTCAACTTCTCAATTTCTTCGTCTTTCTTCTTCAAGGACCTTTGAAGAGAGTCAATGAACTCTTGGTTGTCCACCATATTGTCACAAGAGTTCCCAGAGCATGAACTACCATGATCGAAGCCTCTCCCACTTGTGCTTGTGAGAGTCATATCATTAAGGCTTGCTTCTCTCAAGCTCGCTCCACTTCGGTTTCCACAATCAAAGTCACCCTTCTTGAATTCATCAAGAGACAAACATTTGGTGACGTCTTGAGTTTCTTCTTGGTAGGAAACCGGAAATGTCAAGTAGTTGTTCTCACACTCAACCGAGCTTGTGGAACAATCTTCAACTACTTCAACTTCGTTATCACACCGAGTAGCGATCATACCAACTCCTCCATTCTTGTATTTCAAGTTACCGCACTTGGAGGCAATGTGGCCAATTCCACCACATTCAAGGCAAAGGTCACTTTTCCTTGTCATTTTCTTTTCCTCTTTCACTTTGGAGGTCAACTTTTTCTCCTCCTTCACTTTGGAGGTCAAACCCTTCTTTTGAGATTTCATGAATCTCCTAAATCTCTCTATCAAGAGAGTTGCCTCCTCATCGGAGTTAATTGCCTTCCTCTCAACATTAGAGGTCACCGAAGCAATTCCCACTCTAAGTGTTTCACTCTCACTCATGGTGAAGTGAATGAAAAAAAAATGCAAGTGAATGCAAAGAACAAAAATGCACACAAATGCAAGACACGCAAAAATAAGCAAGGATCACCTAAGTATGTCTAGGAACTCGCTCTGATACCAATTGAAACAAATATTATACGTGCGTGTCTAATAATACAACCTAGAGGGGGGTGAATGGGTTGTTAATTCGTTATTACCAAATTTTTCATATTAGTAAATATTACAAATATAACCCAATTCACCAAACAACAAAATCAAGTATAAAATGCGGAAATTAAAGAACACTTGATTTTTACGTGAAAACTTTTAATAAGGAAAAACCACGGGCTATTATGTGTGCCACACACGGTCACCGAAATCCACTATATGAAAAGCCAGTTACACCCTCAAGTGATTCTCGGACACTCACCCTAGATAACCTCAGGCTATGGATACTATCACTCACCACTCTTGGTTCAATCTCTAGTGATATCCCCTGATACACTACTCTTGGCGTGAGCACCCCCTAATCTACCCGCAGGCCTTTTACAGTGGCACTTGACCAATTGCTTGAGCACTAAGCCACCTTAGACACACAAGACTTACTTCTTAATGAAGAGATCAATAAACACCTATCTGAATATGCAATGATATCTAATATGCAATTAATGCTATGTCACACTAAATGCTTATCTAGGATTAAATGATGACAATAAAATTAATCCTAGATATCAAAGTTTGCTATATGACATGGCATAAAGCATAGCTATCTGAAGGATAACCAATCATATATACAATAGCTATCACAAATAATCTCAATCATTTTAATGAGATAAATTAGCTAGATGTTAAATAAACATGAAAACCTAGCTATCACAAAACAACTCAATCAACAAATAATCTCAATCTTGTAAGTAGAAATTAATCTAAAAGCATACAAGTTATAAATGAGATAAATTGCTAAGTAAAAACACTAAACTTAATGAAGATAGTGTTCAACTTACCATAACATGTGTGTTGAAGAAGATCCATGCATTAGCACATACTAGATGATCCTAGATGATGCTTAGATGATGATTTATGCACATGGAAATGAGTTGGGAGAGTTAAAGAAGCAATCTTGGTGCTTTCTCTCACTATAACATCTGTTTCTCTCTCAAGAATATGGAGCCTCTCTCTCTGGGGTTTGATTTTGTGGCTCTACTCTCAAAATAATGAGAAAGATATGTATCTATAGTGCCTAAGTTAAACTATATCATTTCAGAAGAATTAGAAAAATTATGGGCATTTCCGTGGTACACACATCAGTGCAACAGCTCAAGATTCGAGTGCTCCAAAACATGACCAAATGACATCGAAACCTTTTGTATGATATATCGTTGGAAAGGTATAGATGTCTAATTTCTACTAGTTTGTACAGAATGACATTTAGATGTCTGTAGAAAAATTATGGTTAATTGAGTGACCAAATGTCAGAAACGGACAACAACAGAGTTGCCCTATTTTGGTGGTCACTTTGGAGACTTCAAAACCAATCCAAACGGTTATGAAATATTACGAATAATATACCGTTGGAAAGGTATGAGTGTCTAGTTTGTTCAGAATTTTACAAAACTCAATTTCAATCTTTTTATAAAAAGTTATGGTCACAAGACCATACAAAGGTCAGTTTTGAAAAAACATTTAAAACATTGAAATCCAATCTTTTGAAACTAGACACTTTACTCCAAACAACCAAACCAAAACAAACACTTGTCTAAGAGAAGAATAGGACCTTCTCAAATGGTCAACCATCGTGCTAAAACATGCACACCATTGTGTAAGCACGGACGTTTCCGATCACTCAAACGGAAACGAATTACTAGACACTATCACACAACAAAATCCAACAAAGAGGTGCAAGTGTGAAGTGTGAGAAATGCACACATAAGAGTTAAGGCACAAATGCAAGATGAATAAAACATGCATGAAGAAGTGTGTGTGTGTGTGTGCAACTAATCTCTTCAAGAGGCAAGTCAAGTGATTTACTTTTCGCTCTTGCTCTTGAAGTCACCGGGGATGCTTAGAAGCTTGCCAACGAGGACCTAAGCTACCCATTACAAAATCATCCCCATGTGTGGTTTGTCAACGAAATAAGTCAATCAAAATATGAGGTCCTTACACTATACACTCGGTTCAGCCTTCCCAAAACAACGCAAAGGCGACCCAAAGGCAAGCTCACCAGGATCGCCCCAAGGCCGTTCTGCACTTAGTCTAACCCTCCTCAGCATTGTTAAAGGCGAGCTCAGGGTGAGTTCAGCGAGATCGCCCCAAGCTCGCTAACCAGTCAGGTTTAGCCTCTAAAAACAAAGTAAGAAAGTGACCTCAAAGGCAAGCTCAGCAAGGTCACCTCCAAGGTTGCTAACCACTCGGGTTTAGAAGTTTTTCCTTCATAACGACCTCAGGGTGAGCTCACTACGATCACCCTAAGGTCGCCCTCTGCCAAGATTTTTGTAAACTTCAAGAAAATTACTCCCTTGCCCCTGACCTAATAAGCTCCCCTATATATTCAATTGCTTTTTCTCTGAAAAGGAACCACCTAACTACCTAAGAATATTCACTAAGTCATTCTCATACATCACCATATCTTATTCCTACACAATCCACAAGACATTTGACATCAATCCATGATCTTTTCTTATTATTGGGAGATAGGAGATTAAAGGAGCTTGGAAGAGAAGAAGAGCAAAGGAAGAGGATCTACTCTACATAGTTTCCTCTAATACTTTACCACTTTCATTTCTTTATTATAGCCATGTATTCATTTGAGCATATTTATTGTATGGCTACTCTTTGTAATATGAGCTAAATATCTAATGCTAGGATTTGATGAAACCTCACCCATGACTATATATTTATATTGACCTTTGTTTATCCTTTATGTGCAATTGCAGTTTGTATGGATGTTTTAGTGTGATTAATGCTTTCAATAGGTTGATCGTCTATTGAATGGTCTTTGATTGTGTGTTATGAACCGACCAGAGACACACACACACTTCGTGTTCGACGAAATGTCTTCTATGCATGTCTAGAAAAGTATACCTACTTAGGCTAGTGTATAGGATTCCTTAGTGTGCCAATATCCTTACTAAACTCATTCATATATTCTGAGTAATCGAGAGATAGGCTCGGGTATGATTTTAGGTGTAACCTATACTACTCGACCAAGATTATAGGTTAACATTTGGGTGCATGAATCTATGAATCACATGAGTATATTTTGGGTGTGCAATTGAGTCTAGAGAGGAAGTTAGGAGAGGGTGGGGTGTAGTCAAGTCCTAGCATCATTTCCTTCATTACTATATTCGAGTTTATTACTTGTCATTTCTTTATTACAATAGCTTAAATCCTTGTTATTAGTTTAATTTAGCTTACTTTAAGTATTCAAGTATGAAAACCTTCATGTATTACTCATTTGAATAGCACTTAGGCTAATCAATTTCGGTAATCAGTCACTCGATCTTTGTTAGGAATGAACTTTACTTAACCATTGTGCTACCCTCCGACCTCGTATGATTGCGAGTGTCACTTAGATGTAGTCAAATACTGTAGGGACAGTGTCTGAAGAGAACAGTAAGGACATGGGTAGATACTGTAGGGACCGTGTTTGAAAAGATAAGGACCTGCGAAGTAGGATCTGCAGTTGCTAGGACGTGCTGACTCCTATCTAAAGCTACAAGGATCCGCTGAGTAGTCTCTGTATGTGACGCAACTGCAATATCTTGCGGAGCAGTGTATGTATGTCCCACAACTGTAGTACCCGGTTGAGCAGTAGTATTTTTATGTCCCATAGTGGTCTACTAACTGTCAGCTCTCCTTTGCAGCGTCACCCATATAGCCTCAAAATCAAAAGGCCCATCCATATGCATCCCATTCAATGCCTATGGAGTGTACATATCATACGAACCAACTCCTTGTGTTGTTCCTGTCTGTTCCTCTCACTCGTGCGGACCTCCTCCCGTAATTCCCACACGGTGTCCATGACTTCTATAAATCGACATTCCTAACGGTTTGAAATTGCCTGAAGGAGGAAATCATGCATCAAGGTTAAAATTCAAATTTTAATCTGAAATTGACCTCTTGATATAACAATTTATATACCTCTCGTACAGGAGATCGTTGCTTCGTATGTCTGCCGGTGCCTTGATGAGGTCGTTTTGTACTCTTAAAAAAAATGTATTTATGTGATCATTTGAAAACCATGTTTAACCACTTAGGAATCCTCTTAGGTTGTAAAACTTAGTAAAATGGTAAACAAAGATTCGTTCCACAGGGAATTAGAGTAATATGATGGATTGATTAACTAATCTATAATGCATTAAAGTAAATCATGATAAATGGATAGTTGGTTGGTTTGATAAACCATCAAACATGCAAGTAAAGTAAAAAAAAAAAAAAAAATGTGATAGGAAAAATAGAATGTTCGACAATCTTAGATAAGAGTATAAAATGTATCAATTAAGAGAAATGATAGGGAATTGATAGAGTTGCAAGTGGATTATGGGCAATGCTTTTCAAGCTACTTTAATGAACCAATCTCATATATGTTAAACATTTGTATTATTAGATGTGTTTAGGTCATCACTATGAACCCTAAACAACTTCCCGCCAAAATGCCTAACTGATTAAGGAGAGGGGGTCAAGGTGGGATTGGTTTGTTACAAATCAAGGTTTAGATTATTGTGGTTGATATACCCTCCAATAATCTATCATATTCACTATGTTCCTAATCAATCAAGGGTGTCAATCCAAGATTGATTACATAACAAATTATCCTAAACAAGAGTATAATGAACTAGTGGGAATACAATGCAAATCATATAATGAATAAGATCTAGTTATCAAGTGAATAGAATACAAATAGAGATTCAAATACAATATAGCTTAAGCAAAATCCAAATGTTCCTCACATCTATCTCCTAGAAAGGGGATTTAGTTACACATGGTTACAATCCAAAGCAAGAAAGTAATAGATAAGGAAATCACCATTGTGCCTCCTTCTTTAATGCTTGCTCCTTCCTTTCCTTAGATGCTCCTAGTGCAAAGAGTGGTAGATGAAGATGTGTCTAGATGGGTGGATGTCTAATGGTAAGTGACAAAGGTATTGGGATGTAGAGAATAGGAATAGAGGAATGGTTGGGTGAAGTAATCAAGATTTGGTGTTGAGTTTTTTGGATGGAAAAGGTGAGTTCAAAGATAGAAATGGAGGAATTTGAGAGGGGAATTATGGATGAGAGAATACTACTCTAAGATCTATAAATTCGTGCTAGGATTATGCTTGGATTTTTATACAACTTGGAAGAGAAGAATATATATAGTGGTTCTCGGATTTGTACTATTAACTGCTAGAAATGCTGATGTGGCAAGGTGTCGTGGTTTCATTGTCGCGGTTTCGGAGATAGTGAAACCACCGCGGCAGACGGTTACAAATTATTCGATTTGATTGTCACGGTCATTTTGATCTTTGAAACAAATTATAGCACGGTGTGTATAAAACTATCTAGAGGGGGGGTGAATAGATTTTAAGCTTTTTACCCAATTTTTCGTGTTAGTCAAAATTACGAATTTACCCCTAAATAGATAAAGCAATAAATTAAGTATAAAATGCGGAAATTAAATAAGACTTGATTTTTACGTGGAAACCCTCACGGGAAAAACCACGGGCTAGTAAGTAAGCCACACTCGAACCTCGAATCCACTAAATGTGTAAAACGATTATAACCTAATCCCGGAAGTAATCACACACCTACCTAATCCCAGTATGAGTGAACCTAGTCCAATTTTGCTTGCGATCTAAGCAACCTAATCCCGGATGCTACACACAAGACTTACTTTCTCTATGAAGAGAATAACAACCCTAAGTGAATATATGAATATTCAAAATGCAACATAGAGCAAGGGAAACCCTATATGCTTATCTAAGATGATTAATATGCAATTAGAGCAATCCTAGATATCAAAACTAAATGACATGTTCAATCAAATAGTTTAGCTAATCAAGATTAAGCACAAAACCTAATTAGCTATCACAATACAACTTCTCAAACATACATCATACTAATCTCAAACTTGTATTCAAAATATATAAAATAACATACAAGTAATTAAATGAGATTGCTTGTTAAGAGAAACACAAAATATGTAAGATATTAGTGAAAAGCTTACCAAGCAAAGTATGATGAAGAATCCATGCAAGATGTCATCTAGATGATCAAGGATGATGCTAGATGATGATTGATGATCATGGAAAAGTGTTTGAGTGAACTAAAATTGAGTTCTTTGGAATTTTTCTTCTCTTTGAAAAATCTCCTAAGTATGGAATCTGAATATGAACTCTTGTAATTGACCTAAAGTCAAAGAGGCATATATATATGAGGCCAAAACAAAGTGTGGTCGTTTTGATAAGTTTGCCTCAATATTGCCTTGGGCGCTGTACGTAGAGCGCCTCCTGTACAGCGCCTGTACAGCGCCTCAACTCTGTTCTCACGGGAAAACAGAGTGGCGCTGTACGTAGAGCGATTTGTACAGTGCCTGTACAGCGACCCAATAGCGACCGAATTAAATCGATCAGGTCTGAACAGCGCTCAATAGGCGCTGTTCGTACAGCGCTTCTGTAGAGCGCTTTTGGGAACGCCCAATGCAAAAATGCAATCCTAAGTCTAAGCATGACAATGCAATTTGATATGCAAGATGCAATCAAACTAACATGCAAGAAGAGATGTTAATGAACATTAATGCACAAAAATAAAACACACAACATACAAGTATTAAACATATGCATGAGTTGTGAGTGTGTGCAACTATCTCTTCAAGATAAGTAAGCACAAAGAAATATACCTTCGGTGCTTATCAACACGAGGTCTTCAAAGGGCTTCGAACACTAAACCCGATACCTAGGCTACCCTTACAAAGAACCCCAATATGTGGTTTGTCCACGAAATGAGCCAATCAACAAATGAGAACCTTACAATCTTTTTCACGGTTGTGACGACAACGACCATGGAAAGGCGACAAAGAGATCTGAGATCCTGAGAGTGGTTGCTTGTTTGGTCACATGAGGACACAAGCAGCGACACAAGACCTGATCATTTTCTTGGGTTTCATCTTCTCTATCGCGGTTTGGATAAAGAGCGACACCCCACCGTGATGCCATACCTGATTGATTTTCAGGATTTCATATCTTTGTCGCATTTTGGTTGCCACAACGACAGTACCGCGACAACTCTTTGACTTGAGTCTTCATTGCTTTTATGCCTTATGTCACCGTGTGCCCAAGGCGACACCATCAAAGGGCGACAATGCCCTGTTTTTCCCACTTTATGCACATTTTGCATCAAATTCATCTTCTTCTTTACAAATGCCCTTGTGGCATAAATAAACCTGAAACACTTGATTAACGTCGTTAAAACACGGGGAAATACCCGAGAATCAAGCACAAAGAGAAGGAAATTAAGGCTAAAATCATATCAATTTTGGTTCGATCATGCCTCCACGTGCATCTTCCCTCACCATCGGTCTGACTCTGACACGGGTCTGCTTGACAGGTACTTCCTGAAGGAAAAAATAACACGTCAGAGTTATAGTACATAATTATTATCTAAAATTGAAAATAGCCAATAATAATTTATATATCTTTCGTGTCTCTGTATCCGTATCCACCGTCTTAGAAGGTCACACGATTTTTGTGTCCGGTAATGATGGGACACGGGTGGACTTGACAAGTGTAGGGTGATTACTTAGGCCAAGAGAATCAAAGGTCTCCTCAAAATCAAGATCGGAGTACAAACAGCCTCCCTCGTCTATCCCCTCGTAATACCATTGACCTAGCTCTGCATCCATAGATCTCAATTTAGCTTCTGTAAACATCTAAAATGTTTGCAAAAAATATGACATTATAAACTTGTCCTCAAAATCATATTCAACAAATTCGAATAGATAATTACCTTTGTGATGAAATTTTTTAACAATTTTTGTGAACCCGGTCGCTGCGTGAACTCTCACTTTAGATTACGCGGGAAGGGTCCTTCTTCCCCACGAGTGGCCACTTGCATGGCAAGGGCTGGGATAGCTTCAAGAACAAAAACCTACAACATATCCAATGAAAATATAATTGGTTAGCTGGAACAAATAAATTCAATAAATAAATTATTAGTAGTCATCAAGTTTGAAATGCTCACCTGTAGTGCGTATGCAAACCCGTAAATGATGTATCTATTCCTCAGCTTCTTTTTTAACTGAAGTGCATTTTTGAACCAGAAAATGGAGGTCTTGTACACATGCGAACCCCACGGGAACGCATTGAAAGCATCCAAGTCCTCAACAAGGCGCAACTGCCATATAGGGACGGAATACCTTTCATCCAATTTGGTCAATACACTGTTGACCATTAATAACAAACATAGCTTCACTGCATCCAATGGCTGGGTCCATTGACCTTGTCCAATACGAGCTTCACGTTTGCTAAAAATGACCTCATCTCGACCACCAAAGTACAGTACCCCGATTCCATAAAGATAAGAGCTACCTCGGTCCATCCTTAAAAAAATCGGCTAGCCCGATAGGCAAAGTATCAGGAAGGACAGATCGTGAAGGTGAATCCAACCTACTCAGAAGACAGCTTGAAACACCAATAAAACGTCACCGTTCAAGACCAACATAGAATTACGCTCATTCCCGCCTCAAAGTCTCCTATTTGAATAAGGAGTCAACTCTTATACAAATTGCCAGAGAAGGAATCACTTGATTTCAGGGATCAAATTCCCTGACTATCTCATTGATCGCCAAAGGAAAGTCCTGTAATTGCTAAAACCCTAGACCGAAGTTATAGGAGTGCATGGCAAGAAACGGGACCTATATATACATCGCATGATCACAGGAAAAAGGGGCCGCAACATGAGTGTCTAACCCTACTAGAGATTTTTTTTCTACTTATCGACATAGATGAGACTCCCATCACGAATTGAGTCTTTAATTCTCATCACCATATTTGTTTATGTTCACCATTGTATTACTTTTTATTGATCTGTTGTTAATAAAAGAGTGTTACGAGGGATCCTTATATTACATATATTCTTGCCTATTATTTCCATTATCTTTTTGTCGATTTTGTTAGGAAGCAAAGGGTATCGAACTACTTAATATCCTGCCGACTGAAATCCATTCGATTTTAGTCCTGTTGAATTGTTAATTGGAAAAACCACCCCAGTAACAATTTCCGATTAACAATTAGTATTCCTTCATCTAATCCAAAACTATATATATCAACTGGACATCATCGTAAAAGGATTCCTAATTATAATATAATTTGAAGTCTGCAAAGTAATTCTATATAAATATATTTCAGGATCAATTCTTTTAATGTGAATTAAGCTGATCAAGTGAAGATGAGAAGGAACACAACCGAGTGCCACCAATCACATACCAATGAAAACCATACATCCTCAACTCCAGTACCTTCCTCTTTAGCCGCAAAACTTTCGCTGCCTTCCACCGTGCATTTGCCGGATGTCGTGGACAACATAAAACCACCTAATTTTTCATTGGGTTCTTTTGTTGAGAAATTAATTTCATTAATCAACAATGACCAAAGCTCTACTAGTGATCATGATATTTTATTATACACCATAACTTCACAACCAAAAATGATGGATTGACCATGGTGATTTACTCCAATGAATGGTGCAAATATCATACTATATATATTGGTATTGTAGATTGTATCAAATATGACCACATCACCAAAAAAGTGTTGGGTTCTTTTGTTGAGAAATTAATTTCATTAATCAACAATGACCAAAGCTCTACTAGTGATCATGATATTTTATTATACACCATAACTCCACAACCAAAAATGATGGATTGACCATGGTGATTTACTCCAATGAATGGTGCAAATATCATACTATATATATTGGTATTGTAGATTGTATCAAATATGACCACATCACCAAAAAAGTGGTAAGCCCGCCTAGATTGTGCATCTGCCTAAAAGCAATAAGTTATTCAATCATCCTCATTTGATTTAATATCATAAGTGAAACACACATTTTTCTCTTGCTCTGCAAGAAAGGGTTTATATAATAAATCCCCATCATGCCTTCTCAATTCATTATGCAAATCTCTCTCATAGTTGTAAATATCCCTTTCACTACAACCAATGTTCTGTATGACCCTAGCTTGCACCTCAAATATACTCATTTGCTGATGTGAAGGTATATTCACTACTGATAAATGTTGGGACAACTATTTTTTTGCATCAGAAACATTCCGATGTGATATTAAAATATGCACCTTTCGAGGAGTTGCATTTGTGTGGGAATGACCTTCTACAAATTGCTTCACCATTTATCCTTTAGTTTTTTACTTAACCATTGAAAGTTTCGCATTACAACCCTCGCGTGTCATACCACGATGCCTTTTTCTTTCATTAATCATCGATGTAGAGTATGTTCCCTCCTTAGAACATACATACTCTTTTCGAATAATCTCACTATTGTCTTTGCAATTCTTACTTGAATTAATTCTAACACTGAAACCGGCCTTTTTTCCATAAGCATTGTAAAACTCCTTAACTTCATCTAATGACAAGAATTCTTGATCCAGCGTGCTTTGGCTTATGATCATCACTCACATAAGGGATATACAAATTCTTGCTAGAGCCTGCACATGATTCAAATCGTCTTTCTCTAGATCTTTCGGAACGATTCATATCTATGCTGACATCATTCATTTTTCACTTGTAGATTAACCAAAAATAAAAACTCTCTTAAAAAATATTATCTACAAATCCAAAGTATGTTTGAGAATTATGATTTGTAGAATATAATTTGTTCTGTCCACACTCACGACAACAACATATAAACTTGAATAAGAAAACAAAATGAAATAAATTACTACATTGCCAATAAATTTCTCTAACCTAATGACCCGCCTTCAATGTTTGTAGGAACCTACCTTTTCTTTTCATTTCATTTATTAAACCAAAATTTTGAGTATAAAATCAAATAATGTACGTCTATACAACATAAACTCCACGGCCACAATACTGCCTAACATATTTTCACCAATTAACTAAGAAACACATCACTACATTCAACTAATCATAAATTTCAACATGTATAGGTGAATAAGCTCTTCTCTATGTATTCAACTAAAATCAGTGGTTCGATGCATCTAATTGGTATTCAAACGTAAAAACGAAAGTTACCCAATAATTCCTAATTAATCAATTAGTTAATTTTGTACGTATACAAAAAGTTGGAAACTTGTAGAAACATTTTAAAGACAAAAAAATGTAGAAAAATATTTTCAAAATCTTTGTAATCAAACACTACAAATTAAACAATAAAATACTAACTAGAGGAAGGACTTGTGCAAGCAAAAATATAGAAAATGTAAAATATACTCACAAGATGAAGCAAAATGGAGATAGAGAGCTCTTGGATTCTGGAGAGTTTTTGTGAGTGAGATGAGTTTCTGGAGAGTTTTTTGAAAGCCAAAATGATGAATTAGAACATCAAACAGTGAGGGAGAAGAGAAGACGTGAGGGACAGAAGAACAAATTTTGTCAACTGCTCTAATGTTTGTTAGTCTTGAGCAGCGTAAAAAACAAATATTTTATTAATTTTTTTTGTATTGTCTGAATGGCTTTTGGCCATTGGATTGATCCAACGGCCAAAAGCCAAATCCTGTAATAACCTCTCAATGCAGGATACCTTAGTAGAAAGTTTGTGTGTGTGTGTGTGTGTATATATATATATATATATAATTTTTAGATAGTAAAAAAAAATATATAGAGAAGTTTAACGGTTTGTTAATAATAAAAAGGATAGTGTTAATCTCTGCCTTAACAACTACAAAAATACTAAAAAATGAAAATATTTATTACAAAAATACATTTATTGTATTGATTGAAACAATAAATGCAATAAATATTTTCCTATTTTAGTATTTTTGTAGTTATTAATATGTGCCTTTAGAGCACATGTTAACACTACCCTAGAAAAAATGCTTGAAAAGTGGATTATGGATACTCTGATCATCCTATTTTCTAGGTAGTAATAACAAAAAAAAGCTCTTCGTAATTTTGTTTTTAATAATATCATCAAAATTTATAATAAATGAGTCCCCTAATTTTTTACCTTTTTATGAGGCCCTAAGCTCATGCTTTAGTTGCGTTGCTCAATAGCCAGCACTTGTGATGTATCTTCTTCATTAAAGATGTTGCTATTGGTGTTTTTGTTGTTATTGTTGGAAATATTGTGAACAATAATAGGAGATGCGATAATAATCTCAATTGATTGAATTTCTTTAAAGGGTGTAGAAGGCACTAGTTGAGTTATTTCCTTCATCTATTTGCCTTTACCCCACAACACGACATATAGTCCGCACTAGATAAGTAACTTAGGTTGGGCCGATCGAAGCACAGCCCGATCCAGCATGATTCCATACAAGAATGGTATGGTATGGTATGGCATGGCATGGCATGACACGACACGACACGACCCGACCTAATAAGTAAACTTGTCAATGAAAATAATATATCACTCTTTATCTGTGTATTAAATTGATAGTAAATTAAAGAAATTGGTACATATCGAGATGTAGTTTCTCATTCAATAGAAAAGAACTGACAAAGGCTACCAACACAAGAATAAGTGGGTTGAATAAGGCTGTAAAAGGCACTAGTTGAGTTATTTCTTTCATCTATTTGCCTTTACCCCACAACACAACATATATTCCACACTAGATAAGTAAATTGAGTTGGGTCGGCCCAGGCAAAGCCCGATCCAGCATGATTCCTTCATCTCTTTGCATTTACCCCACAGCACAACATATAATCCACAGTATGTAAGTATTGGGTTGGGTCGGCCTAGGCATAGCCCAAACCAGCATGATTCTGTACAAGAACGGTATGGCACGACACAATCTGATAATTGAATTTTTCAATGAAAATAATATATCACTCTTATCTCTGTATTAAATTGAGAATAAAATAAAGAAATTGGTACCTGTCGAGGTGTTGTTTCTCATCTAATAGAAAAAAACCAACAAAGGCTACCAATACAAAAATAAGAGGGTAGAATATATATAGAAACAAAGAGATGTTCCCTCATTCACACACACCATGATATCAATGTTACCGTCAAACAAGACGTCCCAATTCCCTACATATCACAAACGTTACTCATCAATATTACACAAATGAACCAACATTAATATGGCTTCTCTAGCTAGTATTAGTGTTTACATATCGAAAAAGCCACGGTAAGAAGCCTCATATTCCACCCTAATTTCCATCGATCTCTGTCTTTTTCCATACAAAGTGCATAAATAAAGGCTTGAATTGATACCATCAGACACATCAAAGTTATGCTTGGTAATTGACATGGTTACCTCTCACTCATCTTCGTCTATAACAAAAAAAGTTATACCAAATTTAATAAGAATATTAAAATGAATTATTTATAGACTTACAGTAGTTGAAGGCAAAATAACCTAAAAGATCAACCAAAAAGCAAAAGAGAAGCAATTGCCCAAAGCCAATAAAAGACCTAAAAGATGTTTATCAAATGAATCATGTGATGAAGCCACATAGTCGGACTATGAGTGATCATGGTGGAGAAAGTAAATATGAGTTGAAGAGATGTTAATCTCAACTCTTTTATAGAAAGTGAGCAGTATTGCCCATTCGATTCCCCTTAATGTTCTCAGCACTTTAATTTGTTTTCCAAGCCACCGTCAATATTCCTAGTATTTCTACCCCACAACACAACATATAGTCCACACTATATAATTAAATTGGGTCGAACCGGTCCAGACACAGCCCGATACAGTATGATTTTGTACAAGTACAGTACGGCACGGTACGTCATGACACGACCTGATAATTAAATTTTTCAATGAAAATAATATAATGCTCTTATATCTGTATTAAATTAACAATAAATTAAAGAAATTGGTACCTATCGATGTAGTTTCTCATCCAATAGAAAAGAATTGACAAAAGCTACCAACATAAGAATAAGCGGGTTGAATATAGAAACAAAGAGAGGTTC
Organism: Acer yangbiense; assembly: GCA_008009225.1. Lineage (NCBI taxonomy): Eukaryota > Viridiplantae > Streptophyta > Magnoliopsida > Sapindales > Sapindaceae > Acer > Acer yangbiense. Next base: position 26,393,424 of record CM017767.1, on the reverse strand, counting down.
CCTCATTCTCACACACACCATGATATCAATGTCACCGTCAAACTTGATGCCCCAATTCCCAGCTTATCACAAACGCTACTCGTTAATATTACACAAAGGAACCAACATTGATATACAAAAAAAGCCAAGGTAAGAAACTTAATATATTCCACCCTAATTTACGTTGATCTTTATCTTTTTCCATGTAAAGAGCATAAATAAAGGCTTGAATTGATACCATCAAACACATCAAAGTTGTGCTCAAAAGAGAAGCAGTTGTGTGAAGCTAATAAAAGACCTAAAATATTTTTAGCAAAGGAAGCATGTGATAATGCCACATGGCCAGACTATGAGTGATCACAGAGAAGAAGGTCAATATGAGTTGAAGAGATGTTAATCTCAATTCCTTTATATAAAGTGAGTAACATTGCCCCTTCGATTCATTTTAATGTTCCCAGCACTTTTGTTTTCCTAGTCACTGTCAGTATTCCTAATTTTTCTACCCCACAATATAGCATATAATCCACACTATATAAGTAAACATAGTTCACATGACCTATAAATTAATGAAAATGAGTCTTATCAGGTAAGCTCTTAATTTAATGGGTCGTATTTGAGTTTCGACTTATGATACGATAAACTTAACGGGTCGTGTTTGAGTTGATATAAACATGACATGATAACTCATATTTTGTTAACAATATAAAATGAGTAGTTACATACTATGATAAAATTTTTACAAGCTACAATATTATAGTTACACGTCATCCCAAATTTATTACAACGTGAAATTGTTACCTCACATGTCTTGATCACAACTTTCTATGTAAAATTCGTTACATTTTACAAATATTATGTTACAATTAATATATCATATTAAATGATAAAAATAATTTAAAATACTAAAAGTTAGAATTTTAATCCAAATGTTACAAATATTTTATAAAATTAAATCAAATAAATTATAATTTAAAAGATTAAAAATAAACTAATAAATTCAAAATATATTGCATCAAAAACATTATATAGAATTAAATAATTGTTTTTTGAAATCTAAAAAATAATAAATTAAAATATTAAATATGTATATTATGTTATAAATATTATATAAAATTAAATCCAAAATCCAAATTAAAAATTAATTTAAATTTCAAAAGATTATTTTGAGATATAAATAATCCTTATATAATTATTGTTTGAATTTAAGTGTTCCATTTGAAAGAATTTAAGTTGATCTTCTACAAGTAGAGCTTTTGAAGGAAACTTGTTGGTCATTTGGTTGTCAATTAAAAAAGCTCTTTTATACGATAAAATTATCAAAATACTTTTAAAAATAATAAATGATATGGTTATATTAGACATTTTAGTGTTATTAAAAAAAAAAGTGAAAAATGTCTACTTCGAAAAGCCTTAAATTTGAGCTTCTCTTAGTAGACATAAAACAATTTTTTTTAATCATCCAAAAGATTTACTGAGTGACAACCAAACAATACCATTTTTTTTTTTAAAAGAGCTTGTTTAATTAAAAAAGCTCTTTTAGCCGATAAAGAAGCTCTTCCAAACTGGCACTAAATAAAATTAGATTAACTTGTTTTATTACACGTTGCTTTTTTATTGTGTTAAAAAAAACGGCTAGAGATTTTTTTTTTTTTATAAAAAAAAAACAACAAATTAGTTTGCAACCGGTTATAATAGCTTAAGTAAGAGCCTCCAGGGGTGTAACTCTACCGGTAGATGGATGAGCTTGGGGCTTAGATAAATGACTCACAAGTTAGTGGTTCAAATCCTATCAATGGCAAAAGGCTTAAAAAAAAAAAAAATACATGGATAGGTTGGTAGATAGATATTGTCAAACAAAAAAAAAAAAATGTTTTACTGCCACATGACAACCAAGCATCGGAGGACTATTGTAATAAAATTCCAATAACTTATTTGGATTTAATCTCCCAATAAGGTAATAGCATTATTATTAATTAATAATATAATCCATTGTTAAACAGATTTTTTTTATAAAGAAAATAAATAGTGTAAATTGTACAAATATTCCCGGACATTAAGCCTAATTGCACGCATATGTAACTTTTGTTCAAAATTGCTCTAACATTCACATGTAAAAGGTCCAAAATGACCCTATTGTATATTTAACTATTTTATTTAAATACTAAAAATAATAATTTGTTTAAAAAAAAAAACATTTTCCCTATTATTGAATTTTTTTTGTCGTTCTTTGAAAACAAAAACACATTCTTCAATCAAATTGCACCCAAAAAAAAAAAAAAAAACAGACACATCTTTATCGATCTACATTCTGACATAGCTCCATAGTAGATACTTCACCATCGACGAAGGACTGAAGCTCCATCACAGATTGCGATTGAGCTTTCTACATCTTAGATGGAGCAATCTCCTCCATCAGATGGAGTTTGGAGGAGGAGATTTGAATTTATTTTTTTTTTCTATATTTCTCCCAAACTTTATTTTTTTGTTAAATTATTTCGATTTTTTGTTTATAAATTTTCAAATCTCTTTCAATGTCATACGATGGAGTTTGATTTTATTTTTTTTAAATCAATAGTGGAGACTGTTTGATGTATGAAGGAGATCTAATCTCCTCCATCCATTATTTTTTTTTTTTAAACAATAATTAAATAATTAAATATTGTATAAATAATCAATCACAATTTTATCATATTAAAAAGACAGCTTTTCCCCTTAACCGTAATCTTTTAACAGTCACTCACCGGTAACGATAGGGGAAGTTAGTGCAAGTTCAAGCAAAAGTTGAATATGCATGAAATTAAGCCTAATGTTAGGGGTGTTTGTGCAATGTAGAAAAAACTGAGAGTGCAAGGGTAGTTTGGGTATATAAAAAAAGGTACGGTAAGTAAAGGCAGGGATTGGTGCATCGACACGACCACAAGTTGACGAGAGCTGCCCGAAACTCCCACGTTCGCGGACCAACACACAATTCACTTCCATACAACTACAACTTACTTCGAAAAAATTCTCAGATTCGTTTTCTCAAATTCAGGTATGCCATTTCCGTTCCTTGATATTTCTTATTTACTTCGCGTTAATGCGTTATTATTATGATCCATTTCTAGCGAATATAAGTTTATATATGATCTGTTTCGTTGTTATAAGTGAATACCGATGTTCTATGCTCCAAATAGTTATTCTCTTTATCTCTACATTTCTATGCCAAAATTGTGCATTTTGACTTCAGTTGTTGTTCTGGGTACTGCTCATAATTTGCTAGATATAACTATCTATTGTTCTTGTTGATTTCATCAGGAACAAATGGATATTAATGAAATAATCGGGGAAACTGTGTACCCTGTGAATAAAGTACCAACTAGAAGTGCAATTTATGTGTGGGGATATAATCAGAATGGTCAAACAGGTAGAAGGGGAAGAGAGCACCAACTGCGGATCCCCAAACAGCTTCGTCCCGAGCTTTTTGGGTGCCCTGCAGCTGGTAATTCCCGTTGGTTGGACATAGCGTGTGGCCGTGAGCACACTGCTGCTGTGGCCTCAGATGGTTCACTTTTTACCTGGGGTTTGTACCTTATCAAATTCCTTATCTTGTTCTCTTTGGAAGATTATGCATTCGAATTGTTGGTCCATTGAATTGTTTTGCACCTGCTGTTCTTGTTTTGTAATTGATTTGGCATGTCATAAGTTCACAAATGGATTTTGCCTAAGATGGGGTGTGTTTCACTTGGGATTTTTCCCTTTATGAATTTCTTTATATCTTGTATTTGTTTTAGTTTGCAGATTTTATAATCATTGTTTATGACAGTATTTTTATTCCAATATTATTTGATTCCGTAACCAAATAATCATATTTTTGCATTTGTTCAGGTGCAAATGAATTTGGTCAATTGGGAGATGGAACCGAGGAGGGTAGTAAATATCCGAAGAAAGTAAAGCAATTGCAGACAGAATTTGTGAAATCAGTATCTTGTGGAGCACATTGTACTGTTGCTGTTGCAGAACCACGTGAAAATGATGGAACCATCTCAACCAGTAGACTTTGGGTTTGGGGGCAAAATCAGGTTGTACATTTTGTTCCTGTGGAATCATTATTTCTTATTGTTATAATGTAATGATGTTATACAAAGAAGTTGTGATTTTGTGAATACAGGCTCTTATGATTTATTTAATGAGAAAAAAATACAATATTTATAGGGTACAAAGTAAAAATTAACACTAAAAATAGGAAACTAACACGAAATATGAAACTGAAACTATTATGTTTAAGGAAACTTAATTTCCTAATTTTGTCAACTAATTTTTTAAGGAATTTGTTAACACTCCCCCTCAAGTTGGTCGGTAGATATTATCCATTCCCAGCTTGCTAGTAATAACTTGAAAAGAATGACTTGATAGACCCTTGGTCATAACTCAATATCATCAAGTTTTGCCCATTTGTTGAAATATAAGGAGTTTATATTCATACATTGTTAAGCTTCTCTTTGATAAAGTGTTAGTCCACATCAACATGCTTCATACGACCATGTTGGACTGGGTTATGAGCGATGTTGATTGCTGACTTATTATCACAATATAGCTTTGTAGTTCCTTCCCACTTTACTCCTACATCATCAAGAATTATTTTCAACCATAATAAATCACAAATTCCATGTGTCATGGCTCTAAATTCTGTTTCTGCACTAGATCTAGCAACCACCGCTTGCTTTTTACTTATCCATGTCAACTATATGTTCAAGGAAACCTTTCCCAATTTTGTCAACTAGGTTTTTAAGCAATCTGTCAACAGTTTTGAAGACAGATTTGGTAAGTTACGGGTAGGAACTATGTGAATTAGTAATTATGATAGTATAATGGTGGCATCACGAAATCCTAAAGAGAGCTTAAAAGCTGTTGAGATGTCTTTAAAGCTGATCTTTATTAAATTGAAAGAATGACATCGGTGATATATAGTTTCTTGTTCTTCTTATCCTTTAAGGACACCTGAACAAGATGGCAGGGAAAATAAAACTACCACAGGTTACAGACTAACAGGACATCTAAACCAAGATTAAAAATCATAGGCTGGTTAATCCCATTACAGCGAGTCTGTATATTGCCAAAAGATCTTTAAATTACTAAAGCTTAAGAATATGAAACAAAACAGAAACAACATTTTATAGATTGTTGAAACCTTACGGTCTGAGTTGATATTAACCAACAACAGCTACTTAAATCTCCGATTAATAGCCCATATTGAATCTATACCATGGTTCTGAATTTCCTTGCTTTTTTGTTGTAATCCTCATTCCTCACATAGTAATTAATACTTTCTATTCTTGCTGTTTCTTGTCCTGCTGCTTTTAATAGGGATCAAATTTTCCTCGTTTGTTTTGGGGGGCCTTTACTCCGAACACGGTATGTGGACTTCTTCTGTCAAGTTTTCTAATATGATATGGTATTTTTCCTTTTAACTTGAATGTGCATTTAAATACATATTTCTAATCAAGCATCAGGGAGGGATTGTATTCATATTCTACTGTCTTGATTTTTTTTTTTTTTTCCCTTTCGATCAAAATCTCGAAATAACCTATAGTCTGTTGTTTATTTGTTTTCACTTGAGTGCATAGCAGTAATCAAGAATTTTCTTTCTGTTTGTTATAGAGTATCCGTCAAGTGTCCTGTGGGGCAGTTCATGTGGTGGCTTTATCAGAAGATGGCCTACTACAAGCTTGGGGTAAGTTGTCCTTTTATTATTGTTTTTAATGAATTTTCTAAGCAAAGTTTTTATATTATTCTCCCATTCTGCTGCAACCAATTTTCATAAATGTGCTTTTGCTCATGACATTTGTATTTCTGGCAGTAGATAGATCATATAATAAATTTACGGATTTTTTCTAGTTCTGGTCTATTAATCAGTATCCTATTGCTGCTCTGATGAACTAGGCTACAATGAATATGGTCAGCTTGGCAGGGGTGTCACTTGTGAAGGATTACAGGGGCCTCGGATAATTAATGCTTACGCAAAGTTCCTTGATGAAGCTCCTGAGCTCGTGAAGATTATCCAAGTGTCATGTGGGGAGTACCACACGACAGCCATATCTGAAAATGGCGAGGTGTAAGTTATCTGAAGGACTTCTTATATGGAGATAAGTTCTACATTTAGGCATGAGAATTATGGTTTTCCGCATGGCACAAGTAACTCTATTTGAAGGTTGACAAATCTTCTTATGGGAATCTCACATCTAGTAAGGAGGCGGGATGCAACAGAATTGGAATGCATTTTGATATGCAAGTCTCTGTCCCCTAAGCTTGGTTATACATGAAAAGCTTGATCATAATTTTTCCATGCATAAGTTAATATTTATGCCACTGACTGATTCACGTGTACATCATGTCTAGTCCAGTCTGTGATGTCAAGCTTTTGTCCTCCCCTATGTATTTAGTTGCAGACTTAGGTTTTTACCTATTCATAATAGTTTATGTTTTAGACTCTTATGATGATATTACAATTATTTCTTAATTGGCCCCGGTGAGCTTTAATTAGAATACATTATTCATATACTGTTATATGTTATCCCATGATTACTGTTGTGAGAGATCATATGCTGTTGTTGAAAGTGGGACTGGTTAGTTAAGTTGGTGAGATCTCTTATAGTTTTATGAGAGAGTTTGGGAACACATCCCACTTATTCTAGGGATAGGTGATTCTATTTATATGTGAATTTTCGGTTATTCGATTAAAAAAAAATAATATTAATGAATGATGCATGTAGTATTGTGGTATTGGACCATGTAGCAGGTGGAATTCAATTTAAACTAGTTCCTATTGTCCTTGTTATATCGATTCTGTTCTTGGTATTACATTTGGTAAGTGTATTTAGGGGTTTACACTATGCATCTATTATACATATGCATCTATTTTGTTGTAGTCAGTTGTTTATGTTCATACATGTAGTGGAAATTTTAAAAGTACTAGTTCAAATACCAGTAAACTTAGTCATGCAGTCATGCCCTGGTTACTAAGAGTTTGTCAGAAAATGTGTCTTTATTGAGGCCACATTCTTATGCTTTACAGAACATTCTTAAAAAGAAGAAGGAAAAAAGATATCTTGTTTGTTTGATGAGACTTGAAATACAAGTCAGGATAAGATCTCAGCTTGTTGAAAGTGATACTTAAAATCATAATTCAGAATTAATTACATGCAAATATAGATGTGATAAATTACTTGAACAAATCTTGCTTTTTAGATATCAATAACTACGAAAATTTTTCATCATTGATGATAATTTGTTTGGACCTTGCAGGTATACCTGGGGCCTAGGAAGTATGGGTCAACTGGGGCACTGTTCACTTCAGTCGGGGAATAGAGAGTTATTGCCAAGGCGAGTAGTTGCCCTTGATGGGATATTTATAAAAAGTGTTTCATGTGGTGGTGTACATACTTGTGCTCTAACTTTGAAAGGAGCACTTTATGCTTGGGGTGGTGGTCAAGCAGGGCAGTTAGGCCTCGGCCCTCAAACTGGATCCTTTTCATTCATTCCTGATGACTCCGAAACGTATTTCCGCAATATCCCTGTTTTGGTGATCCCAAATGGCGTGCAACATGTTGCTTGTGGACATTGTCATACACTTATCTGTTTGAAGGATGGGAGAATTCATGGATGGGGTTACAATGGTTATGGTCAGGCAGCTAATGATAAATCTACATATGCTTGGTATCCGTCACCAGTTGATTGGTATGTTATGTTATGGCCAAGTTTTTAATTGCTCAGTAACTCTTTGCAAAATTGATTAGCATTTTATTTTTACTTGCCCACTGAATCTGTTCCAGTTGTGGTTATTTTCTTCTCTGTTGAATAAGAATAAAAAAATGTTAGCCATTAATTTAGAGGGAACTGCGTTGCAGGTGTGTCGGGGAAGTGCGGAAACTAGCGGCTGGTGGTGGCCATTCTGCTGTGTTGACTGATGCTTGTTCCTTGAAAGAACTGTGTGAGTTCAGACTTGCAGATAATATAACTCCATCTAATGCTTCTGAGATTGAGGATGTTGCATCTCGAACTGGAGCAGAGGCTTTAGCAGGCCTTTGCGGAAGATTGAGGTATTGGTCTTTGTATGTATGATTTGTTACTATTACTGCTATATTTCTTTTTGATTAGTTCAGCATTTATGAAGATCAGTGATCAGTCACATAGCATCTTCTGTTAACGATGGGAATATTATTAACTCAATGGAACAGAACATGGAAGTTTAGGCTTTCTGAAGTAAAACTAAAGTTACATGTAATGATTTAATTTAGTAATATTTAAAATAATGAAATTAAATATTCAACAAATCCACTGGTTATTGGAGTCCTAGGTTTTTCAGGAGTCTTAAAACTCAACCAATCTACACATGTATTTACAGGGAGCATTTGCTCGAGGGCGGGGATTGGGATTATGAAGATGATGACATCAACAATGGGAAGAAGTAGAGAAACAACTGAACATGGTCAGAAGGGTATTAAATCCCTATTTCAGTGTATTTACTGTTTCCATTTTATTTTCAGATCCTGATTAGTTTTGTAAATTGAGGACAATGTTATTCGGACAACGAAGGTAAAATCCTTCATACTCATTCATGAATTTGGTCATCTTAACCAGGAATCTGGTTATGACTCTGAAAACAAGAATTACAAAATTGAGGTAAATAACTTGTATCCATGGATTAGTGTTAAATGCTTTGGTGAACTATAAGGTTGGACACCATTGTTTGTTCAGCGTTTCAGTAATTAGCTTTTTACTCTTAACTTAGATGCAGCAAGTGAATGTATTTTTGCTCGAATCACTGCACAAGTCGGAAATATTGAGATTTTGTGTAATTGGCATCTTTATAGCAGCAACTTGTCACTGTATTGCCCAGTGCATTGGCGTGCCAGTTAGTTCACAGGCGAACAAGCAAAATGTTTGTGCCATCTGTGGAGGTGCTGCTGTCTTATAATAGCTAAAATTACAAATGACATACTCATATGGAGTAGCTTTACTGTTGTAATAGGGATTATATTTAGGTAATCCCATTTTTATAATATTATCTGGAGCAGCTGATGCTTTATTCATTGACATGGCGAAGCATCCAAGGTGGCATAGTAGTGGTGATATTAGGTCGTCTTTGAGTTTCTGCATCTTTTTGCACCTGAAAACTGCCCCTGCATATTTCATCCTCAATACTTTTTTATATGTTGCAAGTAATGTAACAATGGCTCAATTGAGAGAGAGAGAGAGAGTATACCCAATAGTTAAAGAAGGAAGTGGTAAGGATGGTGGTGTTGGTGGCATGAAGGACGGTGGATCTTGGCAAAGGTTTTGGTGTTTTCGTTCAGTGAGTGCCTTCTCGTTTTCCTTGAGCTGAAACATTACACCAATTGTTGGTAGAGTGTCTTCATTGCTAATGTTTGAAAGATAAAAAATGCAGCATCTTTACCTGCTTTGCTAGAATGTTATTTTGCTCTTGCAATGCTTTTTCCTGTACGTCACAAGTCTCACTGTCATTTTTGAAAATACCATATTTGAAAATACCGAGTTCCTATCTTTACCTTTTTATGCAACTCTGAAAGGGACTCCTGTACCAATTGGTTCTGCATGTAAGTAAATCAAATTAGTCCACAACTATGAACCATGCATGATGTCAACCATGCTATCCTTACCTTCCGAGATCGTATGCGCTTAAGAGAAGTATCAATCTGTTGTTCCAAGCTTTGAAGTTCTCTGAGACTAAGTGGATTCAGCTCTTCTCCTTTAAAGTGCCTACATTATAATCAATGTGACCCATTATTATGTTGATTATATATATATATAACATGTCATCCTTGTCAATTGCTAATTGTTTTACCTTAGGTTCCTTTGCAAGACTTCAATTCTGTTCTCGAGCTTGGGGTATTCCAGACACCAGTTTCCCTGTGCAGCATTCTGTAATTTGGAATTCGTTGCAATAAGCTGCTGTTCTGCAAATGAATGTCTCTCGTATCGTTCTAGGATTCTCTCCATGCTGTCATATACGAAAAGTTCACAAAATAAGCGTCAATCGGAACTAAAAGCTTAAGCACATAAGGATTGACCTAACAATAATATTTAAGCACTATCATAGAACTGAGTAAGATTTGTAGAAATAGGATTATAACTACCCATCTGCCAAGATCCGGTTCATTTAATTTACTCAAATCAACCACATTGTTTGGGACCCAAGAGACAAGATCATCATTTGTTTTCCATCTTTGATCGGCCATCCCTTGTATTCTATTTATCTAATAGATCAGTTGAATAATTCTCAACTCCAATAATGCTATGCAACCTCAAATATTAGTGTAAAAACCAACCCAAATATTGCGGTAAATGATTTATTCTTCCCATATAAATCACGGGATAATGTGAAGAATGACAAATCACTTGCCACGAACTAAGCTCGGTTAATGTTATGGGTATGATATCATTACTGTTATCATCTCAAGTAATTTTACATAAGAAAGCAATTGTTAACAGCATCCCACACTAAATCCTTTAAGATCACTATCTAAAACAAGTAGGATATGATATATCCTATGAAAAATACATGAAAGAAGCATTAAAATTAAATTTAAGTTTCGATTTGATGCCTAGGCACAACCGAAAACCCTAATTTCTTTTCTAGCTACCACCAACACTAACCTTGATTTCTTTTTCAGCCGCCACCAACCCTAATTTCTTTTCCAACCGCCACCAACCCTAACCCTAATCCTAATTTCTTTTCCAGCAGCTAGCAACCCTAACCGTAATTTCTTTCTCAGCCGCCACCAACCCTGAGTCCCTGACCTCCTAATTTCCTCCAACTGTTGAGTCCCTCACTCCAGCGACATACCGTCAAGCTTCAGAACTCGCCGACAATCTGTCTACTACTATCAGATATTTCCGGTGACCTCCCAAAGTGTCTTAAATCAAAAGGCAAGCCTCACACGCGCTTGGCGCTTGGTGCCTGAACAGGCCAGGCGCACACCTCACGAAAGTCGCCATGCCTGGCCTGTCTCAAGGCGCCCAACGCCTATGCACGCCTTATTGTGCAAATGCAATAACAAGTGCTTGAATTTTTTCTCAGTATTTTGTTATTGTTTTACTATGACCACAAGAATACCGTTCATTATAAGTTAGAGAATTAAATTTGTGTGGAGAAATAGTAAAATGACTAGATCAAAGCAAGATAGTTCGAACTGATAATAGAAAATCGTATACATATATTTGAAACTTAAAAATCATTAGCGCATTAAAGCTCTCTAATGGATCTACTCAAATTGCATGCAAAATGCTCTTGACAATCACAGCCATGCCATAAGCCTATGTGCTGCACTTTTCTTCTCAAAGAGGAGATTCATGAAACAACTACAATACAAAGTTGTTAACAATTTAGACACCATAAAAGAAAGCAAAGATAGATGTAAGACTTGTAAGTTACAATGATAAATAACTGGCCAAGAACATTACTGTGTTTGTTGGGAGTGAGTGCATTGTTAAAATGGCAATTATGTTGTTGGACTCAAATCATTAATTAGTTTAATTTCATGTAATTAAATCCTGAAAGCAAGAGCTTCTAAATATCACCTGACCTGGGGGGAAAGTGATAGCATCTACAGATGATTCTTAATTAGCCAGTACTGGAGGTAACACAAGTGGTTAAAAGGTATGGAGATGTGGTGATCACACAGCTCTTAAATCAACCTAAACAGGTATGTACTTATTTAACAGTGGAAAACTTAATATTTGCTTTTCTTTTATGAACAAAATTGAAGTGAAGGAAAGAGAGAGAGGAGAGATGTGAAAAAGGTAGGGGTGGGCAAATTGAAGTTCACTTCTAAAAAATAGAAACCTAATCGAACAAAGAGAGTTCTTACAATTTCTAGCACCTTGCGGTTTTGATTTTGTGATACTAGTATCAACTTAGTAACTTAATTAGGGTCTTCATTTATACAAGCCAAATTGAACTGATTTAATGAGTAAGACTGATCCTAACCACTGGGTTTGGTTTGGCCGGTTCAAGTGGTTTGTACCCACCCCTAGAAAGAGGTGAGAACCGGAGTATTATCCGGTTAGATAAATAAACATTATAAGTTATTGAAAGGAACTAATTTAGAAAACACAATTTTTAGGGCTACTAATTATATTTAAGTTGGGTGTATTCAATTTGGATTTCAAAAGACTTTTAAATATATATATATATATATATATATATATACAAAAATTCTATTATCAGTTCGAACTGACAAAAGTTATATCAGTTCCTTGCAAGTGGGTCACTGGATTTAAATACTTTGACTTGGCTGTATGCACTTATCAGTCAAAGTATTTAAATCCAGTGACCCATATACAAGGAACTGATATAACTTTTGTCAGTTCGAACTGATAATAGAAAGACTGATATATATATATATTTTAAGTGGATGACTTTTGTAGAGTTCCTAAACTTTTATGGACTTTTATAAACTTTCATTGAAAGACTTACATAGACATTTATAAATTTAGACTTTCAATGACTTCTAAATATAAATACTTTGTTGTAACAAAATTATATTTACAATGTCAATAAAAATATTTTCTCAAACGAATAAAAAAACAAAATCATCATTAATGTCTATGAAACTAGATGAAAGTATTTATGCGTTTATAAGTGATTTTTAACTTTTTTATTTGTTTTTTTATTATGTTTTGCTTCATAAAGACAATTATGCACTTAATTTTTTTTATAATTAGTCAAAGTATGTGTGTAAAATATAATTAAAAAAAAGTTAATTTTCTTTGAAAATGGGTAGAAAACTAACAATAGTATTAACATTTACATGTCTCTGCAAAAGTTTGAAAACGGATATAAAAACTCTACCTAAAATTAATTCAAGATGCCAAGACAAAACCTAAAAATCGCACCTAGTTGTAGAACAAGACACATATTTAAAAGTGGATAGTTTGATATTAACTATATTTACATGAAGTCACGCTCATACGCAACTTTGATTATGATGTGGTTGAGTAGTTGGTTTTTTCCTTTTATTATTTTTAATTAACATAAATGAAGTTTGTTAGATTTTTTAGTGTTGTTTAGTTGCTTTGAAAATGAGGGTAAAAAAATAAAATCTTTCGTTCTTAATTGTATAGCCGGTGGAGAATTGTTTTATTTTATATTATTTTTTTATTTCAACTTCTTCTTTTTTGTTATAGATCGCTACTGTTTGTATGTTTTTTTTATAATGTTTTTTAATTTTAAAAGTATTTCATTTTATTTTATTTGTGAAATCTGTTAACAATGGTTGATATTTTCAAAAAGTTTTATGTTTTTCTTCTAGAGTGAAAGTTTTTCTATTAAAAAAAGTCTTTCAAAGTCTTTGGGAGGAATGAAAAACAAATTGAGAGATTTTTTATAACTAAAAGTCATTGACATTAAAAGTCGTTGACATTTTGAATACCTCTTAACTTTCATAGACTTTTAAAAAACCTTGATCGAATACCCTATTACTTTTATAGAGTCTTTAAGAATCTATATTGAATACACCCAAACTTTTAAATTCCATAAAATTTGTCTCTTGAAATCTATATTGAATACACCCCTCTAAAGTCTTAAAGGTATGCAAACAGTTAGCATATATAGTTAGATTCTATTAATGGTTTATTAACCCATGTTCAAGAAGTTTCTTATTTAATAGTTGGGTGTTCTTGCTACAGGTTTTGGTTGGGTGTTTGTGTGCCTTTATTGGCTTCTATCCTTGTTGTGTGGTATAGCCTTTGTGCTTTTGCCTTGTTTGGTCTCTTTAATAAACTCTTATTGTTAAAAAAAATAATAATAAAAAAAAATAGTTAACTAAATAATATTTATTCTTTCAACAGATCAAATATAATTAAGTTAGATTTTCTTAATTGATTAATATCTTTAAAAAATGATATTATTTGTTAATTAATATCTTACTAACGAAAAATATTTTAATATGTATCCTTAAGATATATTAAATTCTTTATTATTAGTAACGACCAGCCTATTGGATCGTGAGACTATATATCCACCGATGTATATTACTATTTCTCATAAAAATATAACCAGTAGAGGTAGGCATGAATTGGTTTTAACTATACTCAAACCAAACCAAACCAAACTGTTTAATCGGTTTAGACGTTTAGTAATTGTACAACCCAAACCAAACCAATTATAAGGTAGGGTTCAAAAATTTTCTAGCACTCTTTACTCCCCTACTTTTAGGATTAGCACTAACTTAATAACTTAAGTTTTAATAGTACAAAAAATGTGTTTCTGATCAAAATACCCTTAAAACACAATCACAACAATAAGTCTCGTGCTTTTTTTTTTGCGAGACTTATTTTGGTCTTTCTGAGACTTATTTGGGTATTTTCGAGAGGGTATTTTTGCAATATTCAAGACTTATTGGGCAAATAAGAAATTTTCTAGAAACTTTTGTTCTTCATCTTCTTCATTGACCTCCAATGGAGGTCAACCAGACCTCCAATTGGCATCAATGGAGGTTTTTGAAAGAAAAAAAATCAAACCTAAAAATGGTAGAAAAATAATAAAAGAAAAAGGTGAGGGTATTTTTATCCATTGGCGTGATTTAAACTCAAATTATAAATCAAGTGTCAATCCTAAAAGTCTCTATGGATTTGGTGTCATTTAGGCCTATTTCCTCTTAAAAGGAAAAACCAAACCGAACCAAACCAATAAAAACCGGTTTGGTTTGATGATTTGGGATTAAACCTTAAAAGCCCCGTTTGGTGCATGAGATATGATATGATTATTTTTATGGGATATGATAGGTTAGTAGATGATTAGATATGATTGAATTAATTGTAATGTTGTCATGTATTTGGTGCAATACATAAATACATGATATGATTAAAAATATAGCAATACTATGTTTGGTATGTTGTGGGATTAGACAAAATAGATCTATAAATTATATGATTAAAAATAGATCTAGAAATTTTCAGATATCTTCAAACAAAATATATATTTTTTTTTTTTAAAATTTTGAAAAGCTTTCCAGAAATCTGGAAAAAGCATATGAAGAAATTTGGAAAAATTCTCAGATGTCTACAAACAAAATAAAAATAAAAAATAAAAAACCTTTTAAAAGAGTCCAGATCTCTTCAAAAAAATTTATAAAAAAAAACTCGAAGAACAAAATAATTTTAAAAAAAATAAAATAAATAAAAAAAATAAAAAGGAAGAGATTGAAGAGATCTAGAAATTTTCAAAGAGAGAAAACCAAAAATAACCATTGGAATTATTAAACTTTTGAAAAGTTAGTTGTTAATAACCACTTTTTTAAAAAAAAAAAATCACTGTATGTCCATAATTTACTAGAATACCCCTGAAATTAGTATATATTTTTTAAAACTCGTAGCAAACTTGAAATCACAACTAAAATCTGGAGAAAACTTGAAATCATGACTAAAATCTGAAGAAACCTGAAATCACGACTGAAATATGACCAAACTTGAAATCATGCCTAAAACTAAAATGTGAAACTTGAAATCATGCCCAATTTCCCTTCTTCTCCAAATTCCCCAATATTCTTTCTCTCTCCTTTGCTCTCTCTCTCCCCGGTCTGCCTCTCTCTCTCCGATCTCTCTCTCACCGGCATGCTTGAGGGTTGCCGAGCACCGACGAAGGTGTCACCGAGCTCCGGCGAGCGCCGAGCGACAGCGCTCCCGAAGCCAACAGCGCATGGCGTTGTCGCTCGGTGACCATCAAAGCTTGCCAGCGAGAGAGAGATCGGGGAGAGAGAGCAGAGGAGAGAGAAAGAAAAAAAGAGAAAAATAGAAAGAGAGAGAGCTGATTTGAGATGTTTTTATATGGGGGCATTCAAGTAATTTTACAAAAACATGGTTATTAACAATTAAAATTTCGTTTGTGGTTACAAACAAAATTTGTATGTTTTTTGTGGTTATTTTTAGCAATTTCCACATTTGGAAATCTCTTCAAGCCTCCATCAATGCAGATTGAACCAAAGCAGATGATGGAAGTACAAGCAATTAAAGTATACATATTTATTGTTGTTGGTGATATTATTGAAGAGAGACTTGCTTTTTCAAGTCTAATAAGAAGATTGAAGAATAGCAGAGGCCATAGTTAGACTGAAAATATGAAGATTGAGAGAGAGGGAGAGTCAAAGTAACGAGGAAGGAGATGGGATTAAAATGAATCTTATTAATTTGGTCAGGGCTATTTTATCCCACATCAATGGGATAAAAAATATAGATGAGATTAATTAAACCTATCTCATCAACTAGCCAAAGAGACTAAAAGTAAGCGTAGTCTCATCCTATCCAATTTGCCAAACAGACTCAAATAATTTAATTTCCGATGTTTTTAATTTACTTTAATTTTTTTTTTTTTATTTGAACAAATGTAATAATATCTATATAAGTAGCTAAACCCATATATCACGTGATAAAGTATAATACTAGATTTAAAAGCTAGTCCATTGCAAACACCTAAAACTTATAAAATAAAGCTAATTCGCTTAGGCTTCCGAAGGAAACAAAAGTAACTAATTTAAATTTGCTAGAGAGTAAAGACAAAAAAAAAAAAAAGAGTTTTTCTCTGGTAAGCATATAACTATGAATATACTTATAACACACTAATCCACTTCATCACTTTTTACCATGTAAGTATTATTTGACCGCATTGCTTACATGGTAAAAAATGATGAGATGGATTACTGTGCTATAAGTATGCTCATAGATATGTTTACCAAAGAAAGACTCCAAAAAAGAAATGGTAAAAGAAAATTAAAAAAAAAATAAACTATGTAATGGTTTAGGTTGGGTTATTCAGTTTGATAAAATCTATCCCACAAACCAACCTTAACCAATCGGGTTGTTTTTAAGCAACTCAATAGATTTATTTTATTTAACAAAATCAAACAAACCCGTTTAAATTGGTTTGGTTAGGATGGATTGATTGGATTCACGGTTCGGGTGCCCACTCTTCTTAACAAGTATAAAAATTAAAATGGTATTTGAACCTTCGATAAATATCATCATGGGCGTCGATCGAGTTATACCAAATCACAACTCAAAACAAAAATGGGCAGCCGATCAAATCAAACCCGAACTCACATGTAAGGAGTGTTAGAAAACCCACATAGGAAAGCAAATGAAGATGGAATGAATCACTCATTGAAAAGATTAAAAAAAATAATAATAATAAGAGAATAATGAATATCACAACCAAATAAACTAGTCTTTTGGACTAGATTGTTATTTTTGTAATGCTAATTAAGGTGTCTCGAGTATTAAGCCATTTTGTTATTAGATTAGTCTTGTGGATGCATGCCCCATCATTCTCATCTCGTTTGATATTCAGTGATTAACTGTAAGGATACTACGGATAAAATATGCTATCTAGAAGTCTTGTGGGTGCAACTTAGATGTCTTGCAACATAACTTGTTTATGTGTGAAGGAGAGATCCATGTCTTATTGAACTGTAATTCAAACTTGAAATAGATTATATGTGCATGTGATCTTATCGAACTGTTTGCACTTAAAGCAGTTTGTACGTGTGTGAGAGAAAAACAGATCAATTTATGTCTTGTGAGAGAGGGAGAGAGAGACAGATCACTGTCTCTTTGAACATACATATAAATATGACGCTTCTTTTTCCATGTAAGAGTAAACATAAATACGATGGTCTACTTGGAGAAGTGTCTAATAGATTTCATGCAGCAAAGACGATAAGGGTAAAGTGGTTAATTAAGATGCTGAAGTACTACTGATATCACTATAAAATTCACAAATTGAAAATCATTTTGACCTAATATGTAAAACAATTTCAGCAGGTTTATATTGTTGTGGTTTTATTTAGAAAAGCAAAAATGGGTATAAGGTCAAAGTGGGGAAATCTATTTTGGGTAGGTATATATATATATATATTATATATTCTGTAACAAAATATGATCAGGCTAATTTTTGTTGTTACTTTTGCTGAATATATGCAGCCATCCCAAGAAGTAATATCATTAGGGGAGGCATCCTAGCTACCTAGTATATATATATATGCACCAACAACAATAGATTCCTCTTTGGAATATCGATCGTAGGTTACTACTTAAAATAACACCAACCCCAATATCACATTGCTCTAGGACTACCCTTAAAGCTCAAACCTCCCAACTTACCTCTATATATTAAATTAGATTCAGAAACCAACTTCAAATGACTTTGGTAAGAAATTTGCGGCATTAATACATGGATAGAGTAGTAGAAACTTCAAATGTTTGAATTGGACCAAATATTTGTGTTTCAAATCATGCATATTGAAAGTTGGCCTTCAATGACCAGAATTAATCCAAATTAAAACTGCTTCTCTAGGCTACTAGCTACCCTAAGATCTGCTGGTCTCCTAGACAACAAACTGATCAAACGGTACAATTAGTGGCAGAGCCAAAAGCTAAAAGAAAACTCAATGAAACTATCAGTAGTTCTAATCTGAACGAACAGATTAGCTTACTCATGTCTATCACAACCACAAGACAATTCACTGATAAACTCAACAACTTTCAATAGCTTAAAGAGTTTAACTTCGGCATGGTTGAAAAGAACATGTTGACATGACATCAAAACTTGTATAATACAGTTTCATCTATATATGTTTAAATTTGTTGGCTTCTTCTTCAGGTCAAAGAAAGATCCAAGCTTAAAACAATTTTGTAGGAAAAACGATGATTTTATTATAATGCAGGCCAATAGTACAGTAGTAACAGTAAAAAAAGAAAACACACCCAATTAAGAAAAAACAAAATAACAGGAATATATATATTGGTAAACGAAGCAATAAAAAACATGCAGTAGGAAAAAGTAAAAAAAAAAAAAAAAAAAAAAAAACCTGGAATCAGTGGAGTACTCAAAGAGCTTCCCTTTGGTAGAGAAGACAATCAGAGCCACGTCAGCCTCGCATAAGACAGAGATCTCATGAGCTTTCTTAAGCAAACCTCCTCTTCTCTTTGAAAATGTCACTTGTCTGCTTATCTTGTTCTCGATCCGCTTCAACTCAACCCTACCTCTTCCCATTTTTCCTTTTTCTTCTTCTAGACTTCTTCTTCAATAAATAATAATAATAATAATCTACTTACTGAATTTTCTCACTTAAAAGAAGAAGAAGAACCAGAAAACCCTAAACATGGTGGTGATTTTTGTTTTCTTTTTGTGGAGTATAAGAAGAGATGGGAGTTGTGAGATGTGTATAAAAATGGCAATTATAAGTGGGTTTCTATTTTTGTGTTGCCCAAGTTTTATCAACTAAAAAGGGCTTTGTGTCTGTGTATATATGGGAAATTGGGAATTTGAGAGAGAGGAATTATTATATCTTAGGAAAATTTTAAATTTATAAAATTAAAAAAAAAAAATTAAAAAAAAGATGAAAGTGGTGAAAGTGAAACCAGATAGTGGTATTGGGAATCCAGGTGGTTTATCGTTGGATACGTTGTCGACATACTATTGGATGATGGGGTTCAACAGTTGTTAGTGTCTCGTTTAGAGCCACAGGTTCTGCTTGGAGGAGTCCTGTCCGTACATGCTCCTGAGTCCTGTCACACCCTCTGGGACCCACCCCCCCCCCCCCCCCCCCCCCCCCCCCTCTCTTACCTTAACTTCTGTCGTCTTCTGTTGACGGCGCTTCACTCCACTCGCCAGTTCCCTTACCTAACAAAAACGTGTAGTTCCTTTTAAGTTCATGAGTTTTACCTGAAATCCACATAAATCGATTCCTAACCGATTTTCGTAAACTATGGAATCTCAAATCAATGATACTTTCTTTCATTAGGATTTTTAATTAGTAATCGATATACCCGAAATATGGGTCTACCGCCACTTAGTCATTATATAAATAAAATGGTCCAGACGCGATAGCTTAAAAAAGCCCATTGCATCATATATAACGAAGGTTTCGACTCAAACCTTGTATTGGGTTGAAACCCAAATGTTAGATCATGCCTAAAAAGTAAGACGATTCGAAGGAGATCCACTTGATAGACATGTCCATTCAAGAAACACTTATTGAGCAAATAATACAATGAATTGGGACCAGGGTTCAGGCCTCGAAAAGCCAATATTCGGTCTAACAACACTCAGCCTACCAAGTGGGCTTACGTGTCACTTAACCAACAGTGCGGCAATATTGAGACAAATACGTGTCAGTCAGACATTCGACCAATCCAAAAGGAATTGAAAGTGTCAAATAGGCTTTCACTCGGTTGCCCAACTAGCATCCTAGTGTCAACTAAAACACTCGAGTATAGGTACTTAGATACACTTCTTACAGTATAAATAGGTAAACCTACCTCATTTACAACAATACTCATTCTATTTACACATTTTAGTCTTATCATTTCTTTAAGATTTATCTCTCTCAAACTTGGTACTGACTTGGGCATCAACGTTGGTATTGGAGAATAAACGTCGATGCCCAGCAGCTCTCCACTGACGTCCATTTTCTATCATTTTGTTTCAGGCACAAGAGTCAGCCCGAAACCTACACGAACTGCCTGAGCAATCTGAAACACCTGCTGAAAACCGAAACACATCAAAACCTAGCTAGTCTTCAATTTATTTGGTTGACTAGATGATCAAACGGCCTCCATTGTTGAGGTTTGCGCACCTCTATTGGAGGTCCAATAGGAACTCCCAATTTTTTTTGGGAAGTCGATCTATGACTTCCATTAGTGGAGATGAATCGGATTCTCTCACTTGGTAGCAAAATTCTGTTTCCCTCATCTCTATATTTCTAAAGTCTTTTTGGTTGAAGGGCATTTTTATCCAAAAAGTTGATTGTTTGATAAAAACAATCTAACTGTTGGAAATTGATAAATTTAGAAACTACTCTAATTATATGGCTAGTTATGCAATTGACCTTAAGTTTTTTTTAGTTGAATTATCCATTCATGGTGAATAGACATTTATCATTTTTAGAAAATAAACTAAAATTAGTAGAGTAGTGATGACAGAAGACAAATTAGCAAAACGTTCGTTTCCATTCTTTTTGTTTTTTCATTGGACAAGCAGCTTCACAGTAGTAGAATATAATCTTACGAAAAGAGCATGAAGAATAAAAATATATTAAAAATTAATATTGAGAATGTCAACTTCAAGTTGTTCATATATATATATATATATATATATTATTCAAAATTATACAAAGATTCATATTATTCAAAATTATACAAAGATTCACATTTTTCCGTACGGTCTCTAGTCAATTTTGCAAACAGTACTACTCAATACCAGTATGGCAGTATTCCACAACATTTGTAACCAGACTATATATATACATATTGTTCAAAATGTGATAGGTAAATTGGTATATGGAAAATTTATTTAGCTGAAGTTAAAGATATGATGTTGATATGACAAGTATATAACGCAATAGTATATCAATTGAGAGGATGAGGATTTTGGACGGTGAACACCACATACAATGGCGGTGACTCAAACTTTGGACGCTGTTGAACTAAATGAACACTTTTACCACCATATCGGATTGAATGGGAAAGTGAACATCAAGCATATAGAGGGACCCAACGTTCTATACATGTGAATAAACTGACTAGTGACTATAGTAATTATAAACCAGGCAAGGCAAGTCGTTTGATTTTCATATATAATTGTTTTATAAGATCGAAATCTCTTTTACTTTTTACTTTTTTTTTTTTCCAGCTTTTATTCGAAGATCAATAAATTCATTAATGTGTGATATATATGTTTTAGTGGTCCTCTCCTATTCCTAGTACGAATGAAATTATATATATATATATATGATTTATTCTTGTTTAATGGAGACATTATTTGAGCTCTAGGCATTTGAAGTTTTCATGGAAAGTGGTCCCAAAATTACTGGCAAACAAGTTTATATTTAATATTACAAACTGTACCATATTTATTATCCTAAAATTTATGATCTTTGGGACCATATTGTACTACTGCAAACTTATATATATTCAATTCTCTCTCACAAATTTATCCTTACCTTCGACCGGTTGACAATGGGGACCATTAATGAAAACTCCATCACACGAAAATTCAAAATTTTAAAAGAAAACGAGGAGTGATTCTAATCTATTTATTCTGATAACTGCGAACATAAATTATTATTATTATTATTTTGATAACGGACGTGCTTCTCGAAAACGAGATCGACGATGAACTCTTGATCCCATCCCAGTACCGGAGCCTGCTCTGCTGGTAAAAGGGGGAGATTGTTAGTAGTGCTCCTAATTAAAAGACAGTAGTAGTACCTCTTATATATCCAACAATACTTAATAATACCCTTAAAACCCTAATAAATTTTGTAAGAGAGACAAGTTTACTGTCCGTACAGACATGAAGAGCAAAAATGCTCCTCTTTAATTATATATATTAATAGATGATGACGATGATGATATTATGAAAATTAAGTTTGACTAGGTTACAAGCGAGGCTCAAAAGAAGGTAGCCACAATTAGATAAAATAAACTCAAATGAGTGACAAAGACTTTCGTTTCAGTGTGACATATAACGAATTTTTTTATACTCTCTTATGAGTTATGAAAAGAGCTCAATTGTGTTGGATATGGCTCGAATTTCCGATGGTTACCAAACAGGATTCAATCAATGCAGAGACTTCTTGGAGACGTGGAAAATGTTTGGAAGTATAAGATCGTGTTTGGGGGAGGCGTGAAGACTTTGAAGAACTGAAACGGCTGAGGGGTGCTGTCCCTAGTGCTGTGCATCAGACAACGGTCTAAAGAGCGTTGTGCCTTAGAGACAACATCGTTGTGCCTTGTGATGTGCAATGCACAGCGGCAGGGACAACGATCCTCGCTGTGGATAGCGTTGTGGGTTTGACAGCGGCAATGGCATCAGTTTTGAGTGATGCAGCAAATAGATCGCGGTTTTTTGAGCGATGTAATTTCAGGTGACTTCAACACGGTTTAGGAAGCAAGTGGTCAACCGCGACTTGAATCGTAATCAATCACAGGCATGCGTGAATCAAGAAATATTAGTGAAAAAGGAAGTATGTTGTTTCTGGAAGTTCTTATGCTTGAAGGAAAATGATTTCTCTTTACAAGAAGACTTATCATAAAAGGAAATAAAAATTATGTGAAACAAACAAATCTTGTACTTATAGGAGATAGATTTTCTTGTAGGTTTAAACTCCTTGTAACTCATATAAATAGACCATAATAACGAGGTTATTATGTGTGGTCAAATAGCAAAATACTAGAGAGATCTCAAAGTGGGTATTGGGTGTAATCGGGTTTGGGGTATTTTAGAGAGAGGATCATGAGTGTATAGTTGTAAAAATTTACTACATAGTGGAACTTTCTCTTGTCGTATTGACAGTCGTGGTTTTTTCCCTTTTTGGGTTTCCACATAAAATCCTTGTGTTGTTATTGGATTGATTGCTTTATTTCTTCCATCTTATTTTTTCCTTGCTATTGTTTACTTGTGGCTATCTAGCAATGCTTCCACGTAGCGATTATTGCTAACAATTGGTATCAGAGCCCCGATTCTTTGATAGTGGTCTTAACAAACTGTTATAGCAAAGATGATGAGATTCGAGGTTGAGAAGTTTGACGGAAAGATTAACTTTGACTTGTGCCAAGTTCAAGTCAAGGATCTATTAATCTAATATGGTTTACACAAGGCGTTGAAGGGCAAATCAACCCTTGGAAACCCTAAAGGCTATGGAGATTCTAGTAAAGAAGCGGCTAGTATTAGTTTTGGAAAATCTGTGATGAGCGATGATAATTGGGAGGATTTGGATGAGAGGGCTGCAAGTGCGATACAATTGTGTCTGGTCAATAATGTTCTTGCAAATATTCATGGAACATATTTAGCGAAAGAACTTTAGGAGATACTTGAAGAATTATATCAAACGAAAAGCGTATGCAACCGGTTCTACCTGAAGAAGCAGTTTCACACACTGTAGATGTCTGAAGGTACGAAGGTTTCCGATCATCTGAGAGTGCTCAATGGGATTATTTCAGACTTAAAGTCGATTGGAGTTAAGATCGATGAGGAAGACAAAGCGTTGAGACTCATCTGATCTCTTCCACTATCCTATGCACACTTGAAGCCTATCTTGATGCATAGGGGTCCAACTATAATTCTTGGGGATGTGACAAGTAAGTTAATCTTTGAGGAAAGAAGGTTGAAGAGTGAAGGTAAATCTTCTGATAACTCTGCCATCTTGGTTAATAGTAGGAAAAAGGAGAACTCTAAGAAAGTAATCACTTGATGGAACTGCGGGCATACGGGTCATACGAAGAAAGATTGTAGCAAAAAGGCAAGTGAGGCTAAAGGCTCCGAAGAAAGGGATCCGACAATCGTCTCTTTTGAGTATAACGACTACAGTGATGCCCTCTAAAGGGGCATGAACATCCTCATGGCATGACCGCTAGTTTCCATGGAAGAGAATGTATTGTTAATAGTTGGTCCATAATTGCGCACGGGTAGTGGTTAGGAAAGTGATGCAAGATGTGTGGTGGATAAGGATGTCGATAGCTAATGTACTCCCTATAAATCCTAACATGAGAAATTGCACCACAAATTCATTAGGTAATTTCGACAAGTGCTGGTGAAATCTTAGAATAGGTGTTCCTAAGTGGTTATACCTCGTGGTGGGTATGTTAATTCTCAAGTTGAGAGTTGTAGCTGAGGACGGAGTCTTGAGAATTCTCAAATTTCCAATGGTTACCAAAGGGGATTCAACCAATGCGGAGACTTTCTAGAGACGCGAGAAACGTTTGGAAGTATGAGATTGTGTTTGAGGGAGGCGTGGAGACCTTGAAGAACTGAAACGGCTGAAGGGCACTGTCCCTAGCGTCGTGCATTAGACAACGGTCTAGGGAGTAATGTGCCTTAGAGACAGCAGCGCTATGCCTTGCGTTGTGCAATGCATAGCGACAGGGACAGCGGTCCTCTTCTAAGGATTTATGATGTGCATATTGCACAATGGCACAAACAATAGTTCAACATCAGAGATTATCGCTGTGGATAGCACTGTGGGTTTGACAGCGGTTTTAAGTGATGCAGTGCATGGATCGCGGTTTTCTGAGCGATGTAATTTCAGGTGACTTCAACATGGTTTAGGAAGCGAGTGGACAACCGCGAGTCAAATCGTAGTCAATCACAAGTATTCGTGAATCAGGAAATATTAGCGGAAGAGGAAGTATGTTGTTTCTAGAAATTCTTATGCTTGAAGGAAAAAAAAATTTCTTTACAAGAAGACTTGTCATAAAAGGAAATAGAGTTTATGTGAAACAATTAAATCTTGTACGTATAAGAAATATATTTCCTTGTAGGTTTAAACTCCATGTAACTCATATAAATAGAACATGATAACTAGGTTATTATGTGTGGAACAAATAGCAAAATATTAGAGAGATCTCGAAGTGGGCATTGGGTGTAATTGGGTTTTGGGGTATTTTAAAGAGAGAATCATGAGTATGTGGTTGTAAAAATTTACTACATAGTGGAACTTTCTCTTGTCGTCTTGACGGCTGTGGTTTTTTCCCTTCTTGGGTTTCCACGTAAAATCCTTATGTTGTGATTGGATTGATTGTTTTATTTCTTCCATCTTAATTTTTCCTTGCTAGTTGCTATTATTTGTTTGTGGCTGTCCGGCAATGGTTCCGCGTATCGATTATTGCTAACAAATTGCAATATAAAAGCCTTAATAATTTATAAACAAAAAACAAATTATACCAAGTATTATAACTAGTACAACTTAAACAAGTTAAAACCTAATACTATTCAAATAAATTAAGACGAAATTCCTTGTGAAATTGTTGCAATTCGAATCTCTTACTTTATTTTAGACAAGACTTTGAACTCATTCATGTACAGTTCAACATATGAACCCAATATGTTTCCAAAATTTTAAGCATATTAATAAATATATACGGGAGAACACAGTCCAATATTATTTGATGGTGCAATTAATATCTCAGGTTAGAGTTACTGCGACTGCGAATGCAAGTGGTATATATATAGAAAAAAGAGTTGAGAGTAATGCAGAATTGATTAGTTAAAATGGAATAGGAATGTGAATGAATATATTATTATTCGTTTATCATCTAAATATCTTATTCTCTTTATAAGGAATCTTGAATTGATGGAGGGTATGATTATGAATACAGAGACGGCCCTACAGGTGGGTGTCGTTTACATAAAGATCACCAACCATCAACACTTGTACGAGAAATCATATGTGCATCACACAAATTAAATAAAAAGATTCCAGTCCTACCTAGTTGCACAATCGCAATATTGAAACACAATGGTCAAAAGGAGAAAATAAATTAAGATTCTTTATCTTCTTAATCCAAATTATTGGGGCTTTAATTATTAACATTTTCAACACATTATTTTAAGTGCATTCTCATAAGTACTACTGATGTGCAGCATCAGCACCTTCTCTCTCTCTCTCTTTTTGAGGCACATACTATATGCATTATATATATATATATATATATATATATATATATATAGGTTTTCTATTATCAGTTCGAACTGACAAAAGTTATATCAGTTCCTTATATGTGGGCCACTGGATTTAAATACTTTGACTGACAAGTGCATACAGTCAAGTCAAAGTATTTAAATCCAGTGGCCCACATGCAAGGAACTGATATAACTTTTGTCAGTTCGAACTGATAATATAATTTCTGTATATATATATATATATATATATATATATATATATATATCAGTTTTTATATTGTCAGTTCGTCATGACAATAAATATATCAGGACGAAGAATGTGGACCACTAGATTTACATACGTTGACTCAAAGTGTATGAACTTGTCAAAACTTCTCCATAATCTGTGGTCCGCATTCTTCGTCCTAATATATTTATAGTCAAGACGAACTGATAATAGAAAATCTATATATATATATATATATATATATATATATATATATAATATGTACTATCTATATTGGGTGTCTGAGTCTTGTGTATAGTTTGTATGTCTTTTTAGATACAGAACAGATCATATTAATATACCGGCCGATTAATATTCAATTCATATCCAACAATTAAGCAGATGCCATGCCCGCACTTTAGATATCAAAATTAATGTTCTTCATTGCATTATTGGATCTAACAGTACTGCATGATATAGGAATTTTATGTCACATAGATTTTTAATTTCAAATAATTTTTTTAATCGTTTTTTTAATTATTATCATTATTGTGTGAGGTTCTGACTCACTGAAGAATCAAGAAACTTTTATGAGGGTTAAATATTTACTTTACATCAGAATAATTAACAAAGAGAATAATTGTTTTAAAAAAAAAAAAAAGAATAGTTTGATTGATTAGATAACGGAAACAGAATTTTTATGAATAAATAATTTTTTTTAAACATTATAATAAATTCTGACATAGAACAGTCAAGACGGTACTAATTGTGTAACCAAAGGTGAAGCTAGAAATTCAAGTTTCCAGGGGGAATTACAAAAAAAAAAAAAAAAAAAAAAGTCTAGGCCGTGGGTCAAATAAAAAGAGTTTAAAATTTAGTAATAATTTTATTAAATGGATTTTAATATATATATATATATATATATTTTTTTTTTTTTTTAAGGGAAGGTAGACCATGGCATATAGGGCCAGGAGCGAACCCAGGAAATATTTGTTGCTCACCTGCTCGGGCTAAACTATATATATAAAGGACAATGGTAGACATCCAACCATTTTTGTCCAACTTTTTGTCCAACTCCTAATGTGTCAGTTGGTGAGTGGATATATGGATAAATCATCATTAATGTGCATCCACTTACCAACTAACACATCAGGGGTTGGACAAA
Organism: Acer yangbiense; assembly: GCA_008009225.1. Classification (NCBI taxonomy): domain Eukaryota; kingdom Viridiplantae; phylum Streptophyta; class Magnoliopsida; order Sapindales; family Sapindaceae; genus Acer; species Acer yangbiense. Next base: position 26,365,620 of record CM017767.1, on the reverse strand, counting down.
AAGGTTGGATATGTAACATTATCCATATATAAATAGTGTTTTTCCCAGTACGTACTAAGGGCACATTTACTAATCGGAAATGAAAAAAATCGGAAACAAGTTCTACTAGAAAGGGAATGGAAGGAAATCGGAATTAAGTTACTAAATTCCATTACTATGTTTATTAACTTTCTTAGAATTATAGATGAAATCAAATTTATACAAAGTTGATTACAAAAATAACCTTATACAATATATATATATATATATATATATATATATATATATATATATATATATATATATATATATGAGAGATGTATGATTGAAGCTAATAAATAAATAAATAAAGGTTATATTAAAAAAAGAAAAAGAAATCCAAAGCAAAAGCAACATGTAAATCATGGCAATTCACAATATAATTTTTCTATTATCAGTTCGAACTGACAAAAGATATATCGGTTCCTTACATGTAGGCCATTGGATTTAAATACTTTGACTTGGCTACATGCACTTGTCAAAGCATCTTTTAAATCCAATGGCCCACATGCAAGGAACTGATATATCTTTTGTCAGTTCGAGCTGATAATAGAAAGACTGATTCACAATATATATATATATATATATATATATATATATATATATATATATATATATCAGTACGTCTTTTTATTATCAGTTCATCCTAATAATAAATATATCAGGACGAAGAATGTGAACCACAGATTATGGAGAAGTTTTGACAAGTGCATACACTTTGAGTCAAAGTATATAAATCTAGTGGTCCACATTCTTCGTCCTGATATATTTATTGTCAGGACGAACTAATAATAGAAAATCTGTATATATATATATATATATTTATCGTAGTATAGTGTTTTGATTTTCTTCAAACTTTTTTTTTTTAATTCACACACACACGTATATAAATCAGTTCCCTTTCAATTAGAAACTTAATTTCTGATATGTGTGTGGGGTCCGCAAAACTTAATTCTCCCAAAATTTATTAAACACATGAATTCGATAATCATGAACTTAATTCTCTTTCCAAGTAGGATTACTGATTATTAAACACATCATAATATTATAAAATCAGTTTCTTACCTATCAATCCCTTAATTTATCTACTATTGTTTAGTCATTATATTCTAATGTTTTATTAATGGCTCACAAACACTCACACTAAATTTATTAAATTAATTGTGTACTACTGCACTATGGAGAACTTTCATGATTTTTCTCCTATATAATAAAGTCTATACAAGAGATGCGAGCCATTGGTTAAGAATAAAGTCTATGCAAGACAAGTTGAACAAAATGAAGTGAATCTAAATTATGTAATTAAATCATTATAATAAAATCGAGGGAATATTGTATATAAAACAAGAGCAATGCTAGGCTTTCCAAATTTTTTCCCTAAATCTTTCCAAAATTGATGTGGCACATGAGTTGTCAACTTCCTGTAAATCATGAGATTATGTGGTAAGTGATATGATGTTGACAATTCATGTGCCACATCAATTTGGGAAAGATTTTGGAAAAAAAAATTTGAGAAGCCTAGCATTACTCATAAAACAAATATAAAATTACATATATTTTGTATCTTGTTGTATAACATATTTAAAATTCAAATAATAATACTTTTGTAAGATGTGATTGATTGATTTTAATTTTTATCGTTATCTTTTGATTTTAAGTTAGAATTGGTAAATAAAATAAGTTATATTGTCATAAGTCATTTTTCAAATTTTTATAAGGTAATTATTTATAGTTTTCCAAACATAAAAAATATTAACATATAAAAAATAAAAAATAAAAATCTAGAGGGCTACCTGGGCTATAGCTCAGGGCAACCGTCTCACTCGTCTGCCCCTTCATAGGGAGAAAGAGTGAAACTCGAAACCCTACCACTAACGTGGCAGGAGAGATTTACTATTACTTGTGTTAATTAGAGGTGATGTGCACTAAATTGTTTTTGATAATATACAAGGGGTTACTAAGATGGATGGGTAAGACTTCAGACCGGAGAGATAAGAGTGAGGCATTCAATAATCAATATAGTAAAGTGGTGAGGGTTTTGTCCCAAATCTCGCATGTCAAAGTCATATTAGCTGTTAGACATTTGGTGTCGATTTTCTACTTGTATATCTGATGCAGGAGCTTATAATTCATGTGAAGTTACAGCCCAAGTTTGAACACTCCAAAGCCCAAGAACCAACAACACAAGCCCATAAGTTGTCTTTTATTTCCTAATTATATTTTTTGTACCAGGTATATAAACCTGATATAGGGTTGTTTTCACTTTAGTCTGTTAGCTCAGTCGTTTGTTACTTTCCTCAAAGGAATATTTCCCTTTTGGTGAAGAATAGAATCTTAGTGTTTCTTTCTTCTAATTTGGAAGTGTTTTTCTAGATTCTAGACTCCTACGTCAGATTGGTATCAGAGCCGCCTCTCTGATGGCCGGTGGTGAGGAAACGAGTCGCCGCGCTGCCGACGAAGATCGTAGCATGCAGGCCCTTTGGGTAACCATGAAAGACCTAGAGATTCGACTCAATGCGAATTTAGACAACCTCGCGCAGCAATTCCGCGATGCCTTAGCTCAGGTTGGACATGGTGGAGAACAGGATGTGAGACGGTGACGGGAACGTCGGAGTGGACGGCGAGAAGCAACTCATAACACTCATACTCCAGTAATCCACAGACAGAGAAGAGAACAACAACCCCAAGTTGTAGAGCAGGATGAGTCAGATGAGGAGATAGAAACTATGCATCGCCATCATCGAGACCCTCCTGAAACAGAGTATGATGACGAAGTTGATGATTGGCTCTTCCGCAATCGCAGGTATGTTCCACGAAACCAAAACCACAACCACCATAAGAACCATAATGCCTCTGACTATAAGATTAAGATAGATATACCTGGGTTTGATGGACATTTGCATATAGAGGACTTCTTAGATTGGTTGCAGTCAGTAGAAAACTTCTTTGAATCCATGGATGTTCCAGAGGAAAAGATAGTGAAGATTGTGATGTATAAGCTTAAAGGAGGGGCTGCTGCTTGGTGGGAACAGATACAAAATCAGCGACGACGTAAAGGAAAAACAACCATTCATTCTTGGCCTAGAATGAGACAGCTACTACGGTCTAGGTTCCTACCCAACAATTATGCCCAGCTTTTATACCAGCAATATCAACGTTGTTACCAGCGGGGGCGTAGTGTAAGTGAATATACTGAGGAATTTTACCGGCTAAATGCAAGGTGTGACCTCAATGAATCAGAAGAACAACAGGTTGCACGGTAGTCAGGTGGTCTTAAGGAATCTATTCAATATTCAATATCAGATTAACATCATGCCAATTATGAGATTGTCTGAAGCAGTGAATCTAGCTTATACTATTGAGCACCAACAAGAGAAAAGTGCTTCTCGTAGTCAATTTTGCAATAGAGGTGTGGAAAAGGGAAAAGCAGAAAAGGCAGGGGACACACATCAGGGGCAGCTTAAGGGGTCGGTAGAAGCTTCAAACAGTGGCAATAAAGTCACTTCTAAGCTCCCTATGATACAAACCAAGTCGAATCATTATGCTAAACATGTACCTGGCAAATGCTTTCGTTGCGGCATGCCGGGACATAGATCCAATGAGTGCCCAATGCGAAAAGGAGTTAACTTGGCTGATGGATTAGATGACTCAGGTGAGGAATCGGCGCATGAAGATGACGAAGAGTATGGTCCAGAGTCAGTTTATGGGGATGAAGGGGAGCCAGCAACATGTATAGTCCAACGTCTGTTACTCTCCCCAAAACAGAAATCTAATACACAACGACACTCTATCTTTCGAACCCGATGCACTATCAAGAAAATGGTCTGCAATGTCATTATTGATAGTGGGAGCAACGAGAATATTATATCTAAAGCTCTTGTCAAAGCCTTAAATCTAAGCACGGAGAGGCACCCAAAACCATACAAGATAGGATAGATAAAGAAGGGAATCGAGTCTAATGTTCAAGAGATTTGTCAAGTTTCTTTCTCTATAGGAAAGCATTACCAAGATGAGATAGTTTGTGATGTAGTGGATATGGATGCATGTCATCTTCTTTTGGGGCGACCTTGGCAATATGATGTGGATGCTACTCATAAGGGAAGGGCTAACCAATATGTTTTCACTTGGCAAGACAGAGAACTAGCACTTATGCCACTTACCCATTTTTCTTCAACTAAGCCCAATGTTGGAGAAAAGAACAAGACCTTGTTGATGCAAACTGGAAATGAATTTCTGCAGGGGATTAAGAGCAGCCCAATATTGTATGTGATGTTGAGCAAGGAGACTATCGCCGAAGAAGTACAGGTTCCTTTGCTAGTTCAAGGACTGCTTCAGGAATTTGAAAATTTATCTCCTATCGAACTTCCTAATGAGCTTCCATCTATGCGCGACATCCAACGCCAAATCGATTTGGTTCCCGGGGCCAGCCTCACAAACCTTCCACACTACCGGATGAATCCTCAAGAACATGAGGTTCTTCAAGGCTTGATTGATGAACTATTGAAGAAGCAGCTAATTCGTGTTAGTATGAGTCCATGTGCTGTCCCAGCCTTATTAGTTCCTGAAAAGGATGGTTCATGGTAGATGTGTGTGGATAGCAGAGCTATTAACAAGATTACTGTGAAATATCGCTTCCCCATCCCTAGAATAGAGGATATGCTAGACAAATTGGGAGGTTTAAAGTACTTTTCAAAGCTAGACTTACGTAGTGGATACCACCAGATTCGTATACGACCCAGAGATGAGTGGAAGACGGCGTTTAAAATAAAATAAGGGTTGTTTGAGTGGATGGTAATGCCATTTGGGTTGTGCAATGCACCGAGTACCTTTATGCGACTAATGAATCAGGCCCTCAAGCCGTTTATAGGGAAGTTTGTGGTGGTATACTTTGACGATATTCTTGTCTACAGTAAGAGTAAAGAAGAGCACCTAACACACCTCTGGGAGGTCTTTAAAAAATATTTTTGAACTTTAAAAAATGCGATTTTATGACTAACAGTTTGCTGTTTTTAGGCTTCATAATCAGTGAACAGGGTATTGCTGCTGACCAAAAGAAAGTTGAAGCTATTCGTAATTGGCCACCTCCCAAGAATGTGCATGAAGTGTGAAGTTTCCATGGTCTTGCGACATTCTATAAGCGGTTTATTTGAGATTTTAGCAGCATTGTAGCTCCCATTACCAACTGATTGAAGCAAGGAAAATTTTATTGGGGACAAGAGCAAGAAGCCAGTTTCGCTTTGGTAAAAGAAAAACTTAGTTCAGCTCCAGTATTAGTACTTCCTAACTTTGACAAGGCATTTGAGGTTGAAACCGATGCATCCATGGTGGGCATAGGGGCAATTCTTACACAAGAGGGTAGACCGGTGGAATATTTCAGCGAGAAATTAAGTGATGCTAGACGGAATTAGAGCACTTACGAGCAAGAGTTGTATGCAATAGTTCGAGCCCTGAAACATTGGGAGCATTACCTAGTGCAGAAGGAGTTTGTATTACATAGTGATCATCAAGCCCTCAAGTTTGTCAATTCCCAAAAAAACCTGAGTCGTATGCATGCGAGATGGGTCTTATTCCTTCAGAAGTTCAATTTTGTGTTCAAACATAAAGCCGGGCAGCTCAACAAGGTCGTTGATGCTCTTAGTCGGAAGTCTAGTTTACTTATTACTTTGGCAGTTGAAATAACGAGTTTTGATAGTCTTAAAGGGTTGTATCAAGATGATGATGATTTCCATGAGATTTGGAACAAATGTGCAGCAAAGGAAAATATGGCAGACTATCATATTCATGAGGGATTTCTGTTCAAGGGAACACAACTATGCGCCCCAGATTCATCCCTCCGTGAACACTTGATAAGAGAACTTCATGCTAGTGGTATGGCAGGGCACTTTGGAAGAGATAAAACCACTTCACTCTTGACTGAGAGATTTCATTGGCCACATATGAAGAGGGAAATAACCCGATTTGTCCAGCGATGTGCCATATGTCAAAGTGCCAAAAGCCAAGCTCAAAACTCTAGTCTTTACACTCCTCTTCCCATCCCCGACAATATTTGGGAAGATTTGAGTATGGACTTTATCCTTAGATTGCCTAAAACTCAATGCCATGTGGACTCTATAATGGTGGTTATTGATTGATTTTCGAAGATGGTCAGATTTGTTCCCTGTAAGAAAACTTCAGATGCTAGCCATATTACCCATTTATTCTTCACAGAGATTGTGAAGCTCCATGGAGTTCCTAGGTCTATCACATCGAATCGAGATGTGAAGTTTCTTAGCTATTTCTGGAAGGAGTTATAGCGCCATTCTGACACGTCTCTTAACTACAGCAGCTCTCACCATCCTCAAACAGATGGACAAACAGAGGTGGTAAATCGATCACTTGGGAATTTGATTCGTTGTTTAGTTGGTGATCATCCGAAACAATGGGATTTAGTTATATCCCAAGCAAAGTTTGCCTATAATAGTACTATGAACAGATCCATTGGAAAGACACCATTTGAAATTGTATTCACCAAGGCGCCTAAGTACACCGTCGATTTGCTAAAGCTTCCAAAAATTCAAAGTAAACCTGCTGAGAACCTTGCTGAAAGATTGGCTCAGGTGCACAAAGAAGTTCGAGAAAAACTTGAGAAAGCTAATGCAAAGTACAAGAAAGATGCCGACAGTCACCGTCGAAAAAAGTTGTTCGCTGTTGGTGACCTTGTCATGGTTTATCTGCGGAAAGCTCGCTTCCCTGCTGGCACATATAGCAAACTCCATGATCGAAAGCTCGGACCTTTCAGAATTATCCAAAAGATTAATGACAACGCCTATGTTTTGGACCTGCCTCCAAGTCTTCAAATATCACCAACCTTCAATGTTGCAGACCTCTATGATTATCATCCACCAGATAATGCACCTACCTTGACTAACGAATTGGGGACCAATTTTTCTGAAGAAAGAGGCACTGATGCAAGAGCTTATAATTCATGTGAAGTCACAGCCCAAGTTTGAACACTCCAAAGCCCAAGAACCAACAACACAAGCCCATAAGTTGTCTTTTATTTCCTAATTATATTTTTTGTACCAGGTATATAAACATGATATAGGGTTGTTTTCACTTTAGTCTGTCAGCTCAGTCGTTTGTTACTTTCCTAAAAGGAATATTTCCCTTTTGGTGAAGAATAGAATCTTAGTGTTTCTTTCTTCTAATTTGGAAGTGTTTTTCCATATTCTAGACTCCTACGTCAATATCTCTGATTCTTTGGGCATCCAATAGTTTGGTGCTACTTATATGATCTATAATAACAAATTTCCTAACTATATATAATTTCTTCAAACTTCAAAGTTAGAGTTTCATATAATTAATATCTCAACCATGACCAAGTGGGCATTAAATTGTCTATCTACTTGTCTTAAATAGCTAGACCCCAGCAATGCATGAAATGATTGAAATCCCTATTGGACAATGTACATTTCCTAATAATACGACTGTAAGGATTCCCATATATTGATTGGCTTATTTCGTGGACAAACCACATGTTGGGGTTGATATGTAAGGGTAGTTTAGGTGTTTGAACTTCATGCTCGAAGGCCCTTTCAAGACCTCAAGGGACAAGCATGCCAAAGGTATAATTTCTTGTGCTTGATTTTTCTTTGAAGAGATTTAGTTAGCACACACACACTTAGCATACTTGATCATGTGTGCATTCTCTTCACATGTCACTTTACACACTAGCACTTTGTTTTATATCTTGTTGTGTGTATATGTGCTTAGTAATTCGTTTCCCGATAGTGTTCGGAAACGTCTGCGCTCACACGTATGTGTGCTTGGTTTTGCGTGAAGACCACCCACGGAGAATGCCATTGGCTTCTCCTTGGTTTTCACCATTATTGGTGATCGACGGTTATGATCGACGGCCTGGCCGCCGAATGAAGCCGCCGAATGAAACCGCCGTTTCAGTCCAGATTGGTCTGAAGCAATTATACGGTCACGATCGGCGGTCACGACCGCCGTTCGAAACCACCGTTCATACCTGATCGATTTTAATCTCTCGGTCTAATTCGGCGGTTGGATCGGCGGTCACGAAACCGCTGAATGAAACCGACGTTGATGCTTTATTCTTCACGGGCTCAATTCAGCAGTCGTGATCGGCGGCCTGGCCGCCGATTGAAACCGCCGAACGGTGCGTTTCAGGGGCAAACTTGTCTTTTCATATGCCCAATTCTTGATGTCTATAAATATCTTACTTTCTCATTCTCTGATCAAGTTTCTTGAGTTATTAGAACCCTAAACTTCAAAGAGAGATTTTTGAGAAAAAATCAAATCAAGAACTCACCTTTAAACACTCAAATCAAATCCTTTTTGCATCAAAGTTCATCTTGCATTCATCTATGATTGAGTTTGCATCATCACAACATGCTTGGTAAGATTTTGATTAATTTCATCTTAGTTTAGTATTTTACTATCAAGCATATTCTCTTTTAATTACTTGTATGTTTTTGATCATATGATAAATACAAGAATAAAGAATTAATTGTGATGAATTAATTGAGTGTTGGTTTGTGATAGTTAATTATGTTTTTGAATAATCTTGATTAGCTAAGCTATTTGACATGTCATTTAGCAATTGATATCTAGGGTTGATTTAAATTGATTATCTCATCATCCTAGATAAGCATCTAAGGTTACCTAGCCTTGTTTGTTATTTGAATATTCATACATATTCACATAGGTTGCATAATCTCTTCTTAGAGAATTAAGTCTTGAGGCTAAGGTTGCTTGGGCCTCAAGCAATTAGGACTAGAGCCACTTTTAAAGGCCCGAGTGGTAGAAGTAGGGGGTTATTGACCGGAGTGTTAGACGAGGTTTACATAGGTTGTAAACTCCATTTCGATTAGTGGATTTCGAGGTCCGAGTGTGGCGCACTAAACAGCTCGTGGTTTTTCCCAGTGGTTGGGTTTCCACGTTTACATCAAGTGTTATTTAAATTCCGCACTATATTACACTTGCTTGTATTTTTTACTAGTAGGGGCATTTTCGTAAAATTGACTTGCATGCGAAAATTGGGTAATAATAGTTAAAATCTATTCACCCCCCCTCTAGATAATATTTAGAACACACCGAGCGTTTATTGTTATTTACTTTCAACGACCTCCCTATTTAATTTGTGCCCACTACTATTGTACCATTTAATTATGGCCTTATAGGTAAATTGCACAAACATACCATGTGTTTTGGCAATACGGCAAAATATGTTAGGAAAGTCTTTAATTACAATAATACCCCTTGCAGTTAACAGTCAACCGTTAGATTTAATTATTGACTGTTAATTGCAAGGGATATTATTTTTTGACAAATATTTTTTTAAAAAAATGTTAAAGAAAAAGAAAACTCCACCGACGGTTGACTCCACCACCGGTGGAGATTGAATCTCCTTCGTGGAGATCGAACGATCTCCACCACAAAGGAGATCCACGATCTCTTACATAAGAGACGTTGATCTCCTTTGCGAGAGATCGTTAGATCACCTCTGGAAGAGATCATTGATCTCCCTTGGAGGAGATCAAACGATCTCCCACATGATCTCCCAAATGATCTCTCACACGATCTCCTATAGAGAAGTCAATCTCCTCTACGACGAGAGAAAATTCCCTCCACCGGCAGTGACAACCGGTGAAGTTTTTTTTTAATTTTTCTTTAGGTAGATTTGTATTTATTAAGAGTTTTGAGATTAGTTTAGAATAGTTTTTTTTTTTTTTTTTTTTTTTGAACAATGGAATTTATAAAAGCCACCCAAGGGCAAAACAAACAACAGCAGAGCCACCAAAAAAACAGGTGCAGACGAACAACACCACAGAGACCAGCAAAAACAATAGAGCAGCCCCAACAAGAAAACCCCCACCTAAACAACAACAAAACCACAGTAAAACAAACTACAAATCAACCAAAATCACTCTATTCCACAAAGTCACCTCTCATACTGGCACCCATCTTTGCTAAGTTATCAACAAAGGCATTTAAAGCTCTGTTATGTTGAGAGTTACTAATCCCGCCCATAAGAGCTACGTTGTTCCTAATATCATAATTTTTTTTAACAAGCTTAACAAGTTTAGAATAGTTATTTTTATTTGTTAGGTAAAATGACCATTTTACCTTGATTTTCAAAGTCAACGGTTAAGTCTAACTGTTGACCATTAAATGAAGGGGGTTTGTCTGTAATTAAGGGTCTTTATAGCATATTTTGCCTAATTGCCAAAATACAGGGTAGTTTTGTGCAATTCACCCTTTCTTTTACTCATTTAAATAAAATCTCACATGATGTCACCACCAAAACGTTATATTTCTATATCTCATCCTCACTTCTCTTAAATGCTCAAATGACTAATTAAATCAATATTGCTAAACATATAATACCAATCAATGTTAAGATGCTTTTCTTTACAATAAAAAAGGATAGTTTTTTCAGGTTCTGAATAAATAAAAACAACAACTTCAAATCTGATTAGTATTCTAGGCATCGATGATTTTTGTTACTATTGTTTGTAAACTTAGGTTAGAGGTGGGCGTTTGTTAGATAGATTCACTTTTGCAACAGATCATCTAGGTAAATGATGAGGCTTCAGACTTGAGATTGAGACTCCTCAACATATATACTTGTCAACCCTAAACAAATCTGAATTTTTTTTTTAATCCCAGTTATAGATTATCATGATAAAGAGAAAACTCAAACCAACACAAAATATAAAATATAAATATGAGTAAAGAGATTTGAATGTGGTTTGTACTCGAAGAAACTGTATATGGATGAGTACTAGCTAGGAGAGAAGAACTGAGATAGAAGAAGAAAGGGAGGAGCTGCGGCTCTCTCCTGCCATTTTTTTTTAATAACTTTAGAATTTATTTTTTTATAATATTTTTTTCAATATTTGATAATGTGTGGGGGTGTGCAGCGTGTGCTTATGAAATATAGTTTTTTTTTTTTTTTTTTTTTTTTTTTTAAAGAAATTTGCATACAGATTTTCAGGAGCCACTCAAAAATGAATTGATCCTATAAAATGTTTTCGGGTAAACCGCACCAAACAAAACCAAATTGAATCCGTTCGGTTCAATCAATTTGGGCTGTTGGGCCAGATATATGAGCTTGGACTATTACAATAATTAAAACAACTCTTGTACATGTTTTTATTTTCTGAAAATGGTTAAAAATGACCACATATTTTATATGAAATTTGTTTTTACGAAATTTTAATCATTAATAATCACATTGTGAAAAAAAAAAAAAAAAATCAGTCCATATCCAAAAAATATGAGAATATTCTGATGACATCTTGGCCTTTTAAAAATAGAAAATTACTAAAACATTCCTACAAAACCTTATTTTTTACTTTTTATACAAAACATTACCGAAACACCTCTATAGAAGAGTGTATCGGTAAACATCACTTTTTTTTTTCTTTTGAAAAGTGAGTAGTGCCACCAAGAACTATGCACCATGGCAGCGCTGATGCCAGCAAGGTGCCCAAGTGACTTCGCCTGGGCACATGCTGCTCAGCTACAATGACACTTGGGCAGGCGCTACCCGTAAGTAGGGCCAGCCTTAGGAGAAGCCCAATAAGACAACCGTTTAGGACCCACAATTTTAAAAGGTCCTCAAATTTAGTTATAAAAAAATAAAAAATAAAAAAGCCCTTCTTTTAAAAAAAGACCCACCGCCCACATATGAATTGAAAAAGAAAAATTAAAAAAATTCCACTTATGGAAACACAATTAGCATTTGAACATCGACCAACACTAGATCAACTCGCCTATGTTCGAAGAAAAATTGAAAATTTAGATTTCTCAAATCTCCTTTGATAAGACAATTCATAAACAAAATCTTAAAAATTCAAACAATTTTGCGTAATTCTCAATGGCTTAGCTATGTTATCCATTGAAAAAAATTATAATAAAAAACTTGATTATATAGTATATTTGCTACTAAAATTGTGAAACGAGTAAGATTTAAGTGATACATTCTTTATACAATTATAAAAATTTTATTTAGATAACTTTTTATTTATTATTTTGTTGTGCTATAGTCTTGATGAGTTATTATATTAATTTTTACAAGTATTTACTAAAGAAAAAAAAAATCAAGTAAACATATGTGGAGGGTCGGGAGCCTCATTTTTTTTTTTTTTTTTAATTTCTTTTTGGGCCCCTAAAATCTTAAGACCAGCCCAGCCCACAAGCGGTGCTTTTGCCGTCACCCGGCAGCACTTCCCGTGCAGGCGAAAGTGGGAGAGAGGGATGATGAGGAAGGTGGGTGAAGAGAGAGGAGATAGTTTGGGAAGTTTAATTCTAAAAATGTGGTGATTTACCATTGAATTTTCGCAAGTTGTAATTTTGAGTTGGATTATGGGCTTAAAATCAAATTGCATTTTTGTTTTCATGGGCTTGAACATGATTATAAACCAATTTGTTTTTGTGGATCAAGATTCAAGGGGACAAAAAACCATTTGGTAATTTTTGTAGTAGCCAACTGCCCACAAACTAGCATTGAATTACTTTTTACTCAAAAATAATAATAAAGGTTGTTTTTTTTACATAATAAAATAAAGGCTGTTTTTAGAATAGGCACTAGGCAGTAGCAAAAACTTGAAAAATAAGTAAATATTTAAAAAAAAAAAATGGAAACTAGATGGTGTTCCAGATTTAGAATCCCATCTATATGATATTAACTTACAGCTGTTTAATAAAAATTATTGATATATTAAAAAGTCATTCCATGAAGTGTCAAAACACGAGTAATTATAGCGAAACAGGTCTGACAGAAGTAGTTTTTGCAGATAAAATAAAAAAGGCATAAAAGCAATGGCTTTAAGGTTCCATGCATGCATAGATGATAGTGCCTCTTGAAACCATTTACATATTGCCAAGATAGATCAAGAGGCATTTACCCGGCAGACAGCAGACATTAGACAGTCAGAGCATCCATCCAGGGATAAATCCATTGACCTGCTGGGCATGATTTGTGGCTGTTATCTGCTCTGAAACTGCTGAATTATACCTGTCCCAAGTAAATACCCACCCAATTAGGATGATGAGAATTGAGAAGAGTTGAAAGAAAATGTCATATATATATATATATATATATATATACCCACCCAATTTGCAAAGTGGGGTTGCATTCTATAGGATGGAATAATCCTTGAGTGTGATGAGGAGCATATGATATCTGCTGCTGCTCACTGCCTTCCCACGATGCTCTAATCTGAGGCTTTGCACTCATTTCATCCAGCTGTCAAATTTCCAGGCTCATTTACAGAGGACATTAATTAAAACATACATTGGAATATATTAATGTTTCGTACCTTTATTGTCAAAGACCTGTTGGCATCTAATAACAACTGTTCCTGTAATTTAATGATATTAAGAAACAGTACATGATACTAAATTAATTAATGCTTTTCTGAATATTGCTTTTACCTTGTTTTGAAGATCAGCAAGCTGGTCAAGCATATATTGAGTCTGCAAAGGATATTTGTCAGTATCCATTCTTCATTTTAATATGACACCTATAATTAATGGTTTTACCTACATGCAATAATTTCATTGATAATAACCACAATTGAAATTTCCTTTCACCCCATAGCCAAAGAATTACAAAAATACCCTCACCATCATCAACCTAGCTTCAAGCCTTCAACTTAATTTTCCCTTCTCTCTCCTCTCAGTCTTCAAACAAAGATTATATAACATTTTTCAACTTCAAATAAAGATTATATAACATCTGTCTCTCAAATTTCTCACTCTTTCTCAAAGAATGTAGCTCAAACACAAACATGGTAAGATTTAGGCTAAAACTTTACAGAAAAACAAGTTCATAATGTAGTATTGCTCAAGAGGAAGAGATTTTCGAATTTTGACGAAAATAAACAAACCTCACAATTTTTTTTCAAAGTGTGCAATACACTTACTTTAATTGCATCATTTTGTTTGTTACATCATTCATTTGGTTGTATATTTCAATAGTTGAAGATCTAGTCAATATATATAGAGGAAATTACATCTAATCTACTTGAGGTTTACATATTCACGGATGTATACAACTTTTCAAAAAATTGACTTTGACCTCCCCAAGTGTTAGTCAAATTTGGTTAACCTTGACAATAATAAGGGTATTTTCGTCCTTTTGTTCTTTTTTCTAAAAAGAAAAACAAAAATGAAAAAAGATAAATAGTTAGATAAATCTTCATCGTCCATCTTAGAGATAAACAGTGAAAATCATTTAGAAAAACATATTTGGAAAAAAAAATTGAAAATTGAAAAATCATCGCGGGATCCAATATGGTTCTCCATCTCCATGGTAATCCAAGGTTTGATCTCCATGGAAATGGAGATCCCATGTCGGGATCTCCATCCCCATCTACGATGGAGATCGATCTCCATTGTGATTCTCGAAGATCCTTATGTATTCTTCACGGTGAGCTCGGCAATTCTCGGAGAACCTTATCAGAAATCTCGATGATTCTCGATGATGGAGACCAAACTTTGGATCTCCACCTCAGGTTTTTTTTTTTTTTTTTGTCATTTTTCAATTTTTTTTTTGTTTAAAAAAAATGTTTTTTTGTTTTTTAAATGATCTGCCCATCTTAGAAATGGATGGTGGAGATCCATCTATTTCTTTCTATTTTTTATTTGTTTTTAGATTTTCATTTTTTTTTTAATAATTTCTTTTGATCCATCTTTTTGTTTTGCTATTTTTTATTTTATCTCTATTAATTTTTTATTTTAATATTTTAAAACTATAATTTTATTAAATTAAGGAGTAATTATGTCTTTTAACCATTTTGTCCCGGTCAACGTTAAAGTTAACGGTCAACACTAATGGTCAGGGAGCTGTGTGTCTATTATTTAAAAAGTTGCATACACTTGTGAATATTTAAAACCCATGTAGTTGGGTGTAATTTTCTCATATAAATATAGAAAAACTCGAATTACAATTTTTTTTTTTTTTTTTTATATATAAAAGCAATATTTCAAGTTTGTACCAAGTGTTTCAAGTTGGTCTATCAATATTTCCAAATGTACCAAATCCCCATCCCCATTTGGGGAAAAATGATTTTCATCCCCATTTAGAAATGAGGATGGGGATGAGATAGGTTTCCTTATCTCCATTTTCTCATATATATATATATATATATATATATATATATATATATATATATATATATATATCCCCTTTCCTCATGTCCCAATTTCCCTCATTTTCCCCAATTTAAGTATAAATTGTTCCAAGTATAAACTTCAAATTTTGTTTGAATTTTGTTATGTAATAGGAGAATGAGATTGCTAACTTTTGTTAATGTTTGAATGGTAGATTATTTATTTTGTTGAGGTTATTTTGAGGATGAATGAGTAAATTTTAGTTAATTTCATTATTTTTAAATTTTAAATTTAAAGTTAAGCAAGAGGAAAACGATTTCAAATATGATTGGGGAAACGAGGTCAAAAACGACTCATTCCCCTCTTCTCACTTCTCAAAACACATGCAGCTCAAGCATATTCTTCTTCGCAAACATTGGGTCTCAATTACACCCATGTCTCTCCTTATTCTCTCTCTTATGTGTCTAAATGGGGGCATTTGGGTCTTTTTATTTTTCAAATGGTTATAAACCGTAAAAGGATTGGAAGTGGCTAAAAACAATCTTCATGAAAATTGAGGGGTTATTTTTAAAATTTTCCCTAGGAAGAAAACCAAATTGACCTAACTTATTTATTAATTGATCTATTAATATATATTGGTAACAAGCACTAGATTATGGTGAAAATCATGCAAATTTGTAAGTAGAGAATGAAGACAATAAGAATAAGTTACCTTAATGGAGCGAACATGCTTCAAGGATGAGTCAAGCTGACGCTCAAGCTGCTCCAGCTCCTTGGAGTTTAAAGGACCCAAGTCCTCCCCAAGAAGATTCCTACAGTACCCAGCAAAACGTAATTGCATGCAATAACCAATAAATTTATAAAATAAGAGTAATGCTACATATCACAACTAAAATCATAACCATTCCAACACAACACATGTGGTATATGAGGTGTCAATTGGTGAGTGGATACATAGATTGATAAGATAAATCATTATTAATGTGTATCCACTCACCAATTGACACCTCATGTGCCACATGTGTTGTGTTGGAATAGTTGTGATATTTAGCATTATTCATAAAATAATATTGTTTAGGTTACATACCTCTGAGTTCGTTGTAAGCCCTCGAACCTACCTTTTAGTTTCAAGTATTCCCTGTAGCTGCTCTGCTACATTGAAAAACAAACACATGAAAAGTTGCAAACCACAGTGAATGGAGGCATCTACATATGATGGGTAATTAGTTATCATATTTATAACAAAAACAAAAAAGATATACCTCCAGTTCCTTAGCTGGCTTATTGACTTCGACTGCACCATAGCTACACTTCTGATACCTTTCAAGTGTCTTGAGCATGCTACAGTGAAGGCCACAAACAAACAGTTATAAAATGGGGTAATTAAGTACTCTATTCACTATTGTTATCCAAAAACCCATCCTTATTATAATGAAAATTCTTAATACTAAAATACGACATGATTGTATAATTATTATATATATAAAAATTCCAAATTTACTTTCAACACCCCTGTAAGTTGTACACACAATCAAAATCAATATCACAATAAGGAAATATAATATTCCAATGTAATCAAGGAATATAGATGAATAAAGAATTGATTTGATGGATTCTAAATGCATAGAAATACATTTGCTTTAATTTTTGTTATGTTTTTATTGAAAAAAGAAAATGTTTTTTCTTTTAAGAAAAAAGAGTTATTCTTTGTTCGAGTATAGTTTGGGTAAATATTTGATACTTTGTTTAAATTAATTTTATTTTAAAATAAAAAATAAAAAATTCTTTGAGACCCATTTCATTGAACACGTACATTACATTAAATTGACATTGAACACGTACATTACATGATAATTTTTTAGTTTGATGATTTTCTAGGGTTCAGAGAGAGAACAAACATCTCCATCAAATTGAGATAATAAAATGTTTTCACCATTGTTTCAAAAATTAGGGAAAGAAGAAGATGATAGCCTTTAACAATGAAATTCAATCGATGAAACTATAAACGCTAACCAAACATTATCACTCCTATTATACACACCGGAGCATGACAAT
Source organism: Acer yangbiense (assembly GCA_008009225.1). Taxonomy (NCBI): domain Eukaryota; kingdom Viridiplantae; phylum Streptophyta; class Magnoliopsida; order Sapindales; family Sapindaceae; genus Acer; species Acer yangbiense. Next base: position 26,348,421 of record CM017767.1, on the reverse strand, counting down.
GTTATCATACAAGCCGGGCAAGGTTTTGAATGGCTAAAATTAGAAATTCATATAAAATTAGATAAAATTTTATGATAATTAAATAATAATAAAATTAAATAAAATTAGAAATTCATTTTTATTTTATTTTTTAACTGCAAGACTTTATTAAGGCAAAAATTAGAAATTCATATTTCAAACAATAAGGTCAACGACTCAATAACATCAACATCAAATAAAAACACACATTATGACGTAATTCATAATAGAGAAAAATAATAACAAAGCAAAGTAATAAAATAAAAGGATAAAAACCAAGGTTCTAGTAAGCGCTAGGCGCTAGATCGGGCGGAGACCCAGGGCCTAGCGCCTAGGCCGATTAATCGGGGATTAATCGGAAAACGCAACTACAAACAAATTCCACATATCAAATCCAAAGAAAACCCACTAAGCCTAGGCCCAATGTTGCATCTAACCCAATAAGCCTCAATTGGCTCAATAAGCATCACTTGACCCAATAAAACCCATGCTAAGGCATCAAAATCATGCTAAGACATCAAAATCACGCTAGGGATATAATTGTAATTATTGAAGGAAGATTGAAGCTTTTGTGATTTTTTAAGAGATCAGGGAGCGTTTCGTTATTTGCCACACAAATCAGATCTCACGCCATAAGCCCAAACAGGAGCCCAATAAGAAGCCCAAACATTGCCCAAGTGAAGCTTGTGTGCACCCCCAGTCCACTGCTAAACGCACCCCACTTCTCAACTTCATCTTCAACCTCAGTCACGCTGCCTCCATTGCCAACCGAACCCTAGCTGGTTCAGTCGCCTGAAACTGCGATCCCGCTCCTTATTCCGTCTGATTTCCGGTGCAGAAGAACGGCGGAGTCAACGACTTCAACCCGCCTTGCCCGATTACGCGGCCACGTGTCTGATTACGCGTCCACCGTAGAAATGGTCCGATTTCCACCTTTTCGGTGCGTTTTCCGGTCGCCTAGCTGTTTTGGGTCGACTAATCGGCCGCCTAGGCCGATTACTAGAACACTGATAAAAACCATGAATCCTCCTATCCCATAAGAAATTTAGAACAAGTTTTAGAGTTAAAATCTATCACTCTATCTAATCATCTTTCCCATCAAGATTATTGGGATTGGGATTGGGATCATATGGAAGATGATCATATTCAAAATTATTAAGTCCATCTCCATCGACATTATCGAACCCAATCTCATTGTCTTCGTCTCCATCTGCAAAGTTATCTTCACCTTCATCTATCAATTGTAAACTCCCTACATAAAGAGAAATATGATGTGCGTCCTTTGTTAGAGAAGAAGAAGAGAAACCAACTGTTTTCCTTGTGCATTTCTTTGTTGGAGTAGCTAGGGTTTCTTTTGTTGTTTTATTTATGTTTTAATGTTGTCTTTAAAACTTTTTTACTAACAAAACCCCAAATTTAAGCCCAAAAATGTGGCCTAAAACTTTTTTGGAAAATAAAATACCCAAACATCAACTTGATAGTTAAAAATTTGTTCTTTTTCTGAGGCATAAGTCTCATAAGCCTCGAGGTGTAATCCTTAGAGGCGTACGCCTTAGAGAGCTGAGGCTTAAGCCTCTCAGCAACCCATCGAGGATTAAGCCTCATGGGTTTGTTTTTTTTTTTTAGCACCTCATAACCTAATAGCCTCGAGGCGTAAGCCTCAAAACGCCTTTTAAAACCATGACGCCAAGTTATGCCATTGTATTATACATGTCAATTCTTGAAAATTAATTATACATGCCAAATTTTTCATTAGTGGCATGTTAAATTTCTTCTTCTTATTATTTTTTTTAAATATACCATTACAGATGGTCTGGATGTTTACTTTCATAATCGAAAGAAGTTGGCTCCCAACATCGGGAAAGGTTTCCCCACACTTATTACGATTTTATGGACAATGGTGGGACAATATCTACAAGGTTTCAAGATTTGAAGCATGGTGGATTGATGGAGATTGTGAAATCTCCAGTCACAAAGGCAAACGGCCTTTGAGTTTTGACCATGTACATGTTTAGATTTTCTATTATTAGTTCGTCTTGACAATAAATATATCAGGACGAAGAATGTAGACCACTATATTTACATACTTTGACTCAAAGTGTATGCACTTGTCAAAACTTTTCCATAATCTATTGTCCACATTCTTCGTCCTGATATATTTATTATCATGACGAACTGACAATAGAGAGACTCTGTACATGTTAAGTTACTTATAGCATCTGAGGATAGTTTTGGTATTCCGAAGGGTATACAAAGTAAAAAGTTAATTTTAAATTTTTAATATAGATGTAGAAAGTAAATATGTGTGAAAAAAACTTTCATAGGACAAAATAGGGCAACCAATTCACTACACTTTCTAATGATAAGGATTTTGTAAGATGAGAAGGTTCAGACTAGACCTATATATATATATATATATATATATATATATATATATATATATATAGTCTTTCTATTGTCAGTTCGAACTGATATAAAATAAATCAATTTCTTGCATACGAGCCATTGGATTTAAAAGATGTTTTGACAAGTGCACGCAGTCAAGTCAAAGCATTTAAATCCAATGGCTCAACATGTAAGGAACTGATATATTTTATATCAGTTCGAACCGACAATAGAAAAACTATATATATATATATATATATATATATATATATATATATATATAATGTGAACCATAGATTATGGAGAAGTTTTGACAAGTGCATACACTTGGAGTCAAAGTATGTAAATCTAATGGTTCACATTCTTCGTCCTAATATATTTTATATTATGATGAACTGACAATAGAAAAATCGTATATATATATATCGGCATATAACCATTTATTTTTTTATTTGCAAAAGTATGAAAACCCTACATAGGAAATCTTTTCATAAAATTTAAAAAGTGTTGAAAATTTTGATCAAGTACTATCCATGCTAAGTTTTTTGGTTAGCCCATGGAATGTTACCTTGAACACAAACCTATAATTTAGCTACTTCTTTTTCTCAAAATAAATAAATAAAATCTTGGCGACAGTCGTCACAACTCTTAAATCATCATCATAAAATCTTAACCCTTAAAAGCTGACCTCCCAAGACATTAAGAATATGTTTTTGTTTTTTTGTTTTTTTTTTTTTTTTGAATTGAAGATACCCCAAGATATTAAGAATATATATATTTAATTGAATTGAATTGAAGATATTAAACATACTTATGTATGTAATATATCAATTTAAGGGAAAGAAAAAAAAAGATAAAAGAATTTCTCAACTCTGGAATTAAAAGTTGAAATAATATAGATAATAAATCTCAAATAGCTAGGGAATACTTTAAGTCTCATTGAAAATAATTTCAAATTAATTTAGCTTCATTGAAGGATGTGCCAGTACGGATATTAGACAGAAACAAGAAAAATTACTGTTGGGTGTAGGGGTGTAGCCTTGCCATGGAAGTCTGATCATCATATATATATAATAACCAGCAAATTAAAAAGAGTTACATGGTCATGACCTCCAACAATCAGCAACGCAGAGTACTTGAAGTAATATTTAAATAAGAAATTTGTTAGGCTATATTATTTAAGATCAAGACTAATCCACAGCTCATGGATAATAATAAATCTATATAGTTAAACAATAATCAGTCGAATATATTTTATAAACCTCTTCAGTTGGATTTTATTAACAATAGAAAAGAAAGTTGAATATTGAAATTATTAACAAAGATGATGATTCAAGAGGTAAACTTAAAGGAACTTGGTGATGCATAGACAGAAAGATCACCACAAAACCTAATCTGAATTATTCATCAATTAATCATGATCACCACCAAAACAACAATAATAAAATCATGAAAAAAAGAGATCTAACAGCAGAAATGAAGATGAGATGATGAAGATACCTAGAGGTGCTACAGAACTCATAGAGCTTGCCACGATTAGAGAAGATGATAAGAGCCACCTCAGCATCACAGAGCACTGATAGCTCATAAGCTTTCTTCAGTAACCCATTTCTTCTCTTTGCAAATGTCACTTGCCTGTTTATCTTGTTCTCTATCCTTTTCAGCTCCACTCTTCCTCTCCCCATATCTTCTCTCTTGGGTTGATGATCAAGAATTACAAGCTGATCTCTCTTTTGATGAATACTACTACTCCAATCTTACCAAAACTGTGACAAACCCTAGAGAGAGAGAAACAAATAAAGACAGATAAAGCTTGCTTGTGCTCTCACTTGTTAAATATGTATTTTTAACCTCACCTTTGCAATCTACATCATTAAATGAGATTCCTGTTTTTTTAGGGTTACTGCCTCTTTCTTTCTAGTTTCATGTATGTTTTCTCAACTCTTTCTACACTGTTAACATCACTCGCATCTCACGAGCGTGACCTCAAATGCCTAGATTTGAAACGAGAATAGTGCACGTGTCGAGATACAAGAAGGGTCGACTGGGCCCCGAACTATTCGAAGGGTGTAGATCACGTGATAGGTAAGCGCGTGGTGAAACTTGTTTCTTTTTGTTGTATGTAATTTCGCGTCATTTCTAGTTCTCTTCAGAAATATCAGAACGTCGTCACTTACCTTAAAATGGATCTCACACCGTCACACGTGTCTCCTCCACACTGGCTTCAAATCTCTATCATGCTAATTTTCCTTCTTTTATTATTTCACTTATTCATTTTCTCATAAAGTTTCTTTTACCTTGCTTATTTTCTTTGTTTTGGTTTTCAAATTCATTTTCTTGATGCATCTCCAAGGTTTTCGAACATGAGGTTAACTCTAGACAACACTTTAGTTAAAGTGAGTCATAAATAGGTCAGGCAAGGGGTGCCAATAGCTCCACTCATTTTTCAAACTTAATATACCCAATCTCTTAAAAAAAAAAAAAAAAAAATTACAATATACCCCATCTCTAATCTCTCTACACAGGACTTGTTTTTTCTTCTTATTTCATGGTGAAACCATCCTTCTTGGATGTGATTTTTATTTTTTCTACAGTCAATTAGATTGTTGGTGGTAGATTGAGAGTGTGGTATTGATCGTCTCTGGTGATTTTTTTTTTTTTAGCAATTGAGTTAAAGTTTTGGTGTGGATTCATTTCGTCAGAGATTAGGTTTTCTTGGTTGCGATTCTTGGTGAGATCTCATTGTTTTAGTTGTTGCTGGTGTGTGGTGCCATTTTCGTTTGGTTGTTCTAGATACTTGATATCATTCTCAAACAATTATGATATCATTCTCAGACAATTCTTCCAGATTTTTGATATCATTCTTAGACTCTTCCATAATATTTTGTATTTGTGTAAGAAACAAATTTTAGGGTTGAAGAGTTAAGAATTTTTTTTTCTTCAAGAAAACAAATTACTAGTGAACAATGAATGTGAGATTTTTATTTCTATTTTAATTTTTTGAAAAGGAAAGTGGAGTTTTATTAGATTTAATTTGTAGAATTTTATTTTTTATTTTTTATTTTTTTATGTTTCTTTAAGTAATTTTGATAAATGAAAAAAATAAATACTAAATAATCTAAAAAGTGGGGGCATAAATAGGTCAATAGAGGGGTGCCGATAGCACCACTCTTGAAAAATAAGTAAAGGGGTAGTTCTGGAAATAAAAATAATAATAAAAAAACCATTTAATTTTATATAATTAAATCCAAATTTTAAAAAGTAGGACATAAATAGGTTAGTTGAGGGGTGCCAATAGGTGCCAATAGTACCACTATTTTTTAAAAAAAATAATAAATATGAATTTTTTTCTTAATTATACAACATTCTTCGATTTGTTAGTTGAATTTAATTAAAATTAATTGATGATTGATATTGCACAATTAAGGTCAAAATTACTACCCCTACCTCTACACAAAGATCAATTTATTGAATACCTAGATGGAGGAGAGTAATTGGCGATGAAGAACTCGCAAGGTCTCCAGGCGTAATGCTAGGCTTCCTAAATTTTTTCCCAAAAAACTTCCCATATTATGTGGTATGGTGAATTGTCAACATCTTGTAAATCATGAGTTTATGTGGTGAGAGATGTGATGTTGACAACTCACCATGCCACATAATTTGGGAAGTTTTTTGGGAAATTTTTTGGGAAGCCTAACATTACTCGGTCTCCAGACACCTCACTGGATTTTCATTAGAATTGTAGCCACCTCTCCAATGTCTTCATATATATATATGTATGTATATATCAGTCTCGTTCTCATGCGGACGTCCTGATATAATTTTATGAGAATATTGAATGTGAGCCACTAGTTTTGATAAGTGTATACACACTTGAGTCAAAGCATGTAAAACTAGTGGCTCACATTCAAAATCCTCATAAAGTTATATCAGAACGTTCTCATTTGAAAATTTATATATATATATAGTCTTTTTATTATCAGTTCGAACTGACAATAAATATATCAGGACGAAGAATGTGGACCACAAATTATAAAGAAGTTTTGACAAGTGCATACACTTTGAGTCAAAGTATGTAAATCTAGTGGTCTACGTTCTCCGTCCTGATATATTCATTGTCAGTTCGAACTGATAATAGAAAATATATATATATATATATATATTAAATGGGTCAGACTAAACTAACTTAAATTTGTGACTTAAAACTTTGATTTCAACATCTCAACCACCCATGTGCTCTTAATCTAAGAGTTGTCAAATCTCAACCATTGGATTAAGAGCACATAAATGGTTGAGATGTTGAAGTCAAAATTTTAAGTTGATTTAGCTTGATCCTTTTTAAATAATCATTTTAATTTAATTTAATTTAATTTAATTTATTTTAATATTTATAATCTTGATGATAAATTGTTAGTACAAAAAAAAATGATTTTGATTAGTTAATTTAATAAATAATTGATTCGTTTTTTTGTTTACCAGTTGTGGTGATGACGAATTGACGACTCGAACCAGGGACATTACTATACTAAATGAATGTCATTCACTATCAAGCCACATTGAACAATGGTTATTGATTCGTTTATTTTGAAACCAGTAAAATAATCAATAAAAGCAAAGACAAAAGTTTTGGTTTTAATTTATAGGAAAATGATTTTTTTTTTTTTTTTTTGAAGTATTACATAATTAAATAAATTTTTGTTTTTTTTTTTTTTTTTTTTTTTAAAGGGGGGACTTGAACCTGTAACTTCATGGTATAGGTGTGAGAGGTTTTACTACCGGATCAATCTCATCTCGTCAATGCAAAACCTATTAAATATGGTTTTACCGAATTAAACAATGCCATTAAAATTAGTTCATGAATATGCATGTGTTGTGTAGTGCCAACAAGACCAAAAGGAACATTAATAATTCAACATGCAAATGGAAATTAAGCTAGAACAATTTCAATTTTCATTCAAATCAGAACACGTCCTGTTGATATTTTTGTTCACATCATTTGTCTTTTTGGAATTTTTTATCATCTCTATATTAAAATAATCTCTAAGCTTATTAGTTGAATTAAGAATATACATTTTCTCAGGTTTAGGGAATTAAAAAAAAAAAGTAGAAAATTAACTTAATTATAATGGATAATAGTCATTCTAGGAAACAATATATGTCAAGAAACTATAAAAAGGAAATTAAATAAAGATCAATTAGTGTGATTATATAGTAAAGTTTGATTGTTATTCTCATATATTTATAGTGACAGCCCATCCGAGCTAGTCAATAAAGAAAATGTAGAGGTAAAATGGCAACTTTCATAGGTAGGGTTGAAGACAATTAGGTTTGCTTGACTAATAAGATTTATCAATTAATAGAGTGGATTAGGCAACTTTTTCTATAGTGAGGAAAGCATCATATTCTAAAAGAAGGTGGCTACATAGCTATACCTACTCAATAATTTCAAAGTATTCACCAATTTTGGCCACATAATTAATAATTCATGCTTTTCTGTTTGTGATGAACATAATCATGATTCATGCATGTATTTGAATTAATCATGTTTAATTAGAAGGATATTAAAGCAAAGAAAAGACAATTAAGACAGGAAAAATAAAACCTCGTAAGTCAAAAAAAACACGTGTCACCAAAAGAACTGGGTTCTGACTTCTGGGTTCTGGGTTGTTATTAAGTTTCCAAGGACTGTTCAAACAGTCCACGCGTCGAGTTCCGAGAGGCCGGAAGAACAGTGCCTGGTGACGGCCAACATTTACCAGTACCCGTACGATGTCAAAGCCTCTCAAATCTGAACAGTAATTGGCTCCAACTTGATACGACATCCGGAACACGTCTCCGTAAAATCTTTTGATGTGTGACATGTGTCGGACGCGTGATCTATTAAATCTCTGCAAATTTACTTTTTAACCTTTTCTGTGTTTTTACTTTTATGCCCTTCGATTGTTCCCTTTGTTTTTTTTTTTTTTTTTTTTTTTACTTTTGTTTTTTGTTATTGTTATTGTTATTGTTTTTTTTAAAATAAAATGATCATATGAATTATATTTACAACAGTTTATCTTTTCTAAAACATTAGACTCAAAACATATAAATTAAAATCTTATTCTTAATTAAATTATTTTCATAAAAAAATTGTTTTAGTCGTGTGACTATGATACATAGATTAATTATCAAGAATTCCTAAAATCCTTCTACGTAAATAAATTTGAAAAATACTGTGGATTCGGAACTTAAAAAACTTGAAAAAAAAAAAAAAAAAAAAAAAAAAACTGCTATGATTATTTTATTTTATTTTTTAAAATAATATCAAAAGTTGACGTAATAATTATTGATTAATAATATCAATAATGCTAGAGGATCTAAAAAAAGGACCCAAATTTTAGACCCAAATCTATGTGGCAACATCACACACAACATGGGCCTACGTCACTCTTCCCAAAGATCCCATGTAATGTTACCATATAGGTTTAGATCCAAAATTTGGATCACTTTTTTGGGTTCTTTAGCATTACTCTAATAATATTTGGGGTTTTTTCGATTCTTTTGTAAGACAAACGCTAGTTATACATGCTTTGGTTAACAAAAAATACAGTAGATTCTCTTGAAAATTGAGGCATCAAAGTGTTAAAAGAATTTACATTAGAGTATTAAGAGAAATGGGTAATGGATTGGATAATAAGGAAGGAACTTATTCTCAAGTTTCTTCGACACGTTTTGTCAAATCACTTACAAGTAACGAGTTACAACACACTCCAGTCAAAGAAAGCTTGAACGTAATCATTTTTTTTAAAACTTTTATGAAGTAGCTATTCCACAATTATTGTTATTCAAAAATCATTTGACACAAATGTAAGGACGTGTTTGGTATCGTTTTTAAAATGATATTTTTGAAAACTATTTTTAAAAATAAAAATCATGTTTTTAAAATGATGTTTTTAAAAATGCAAACGTATTTGGTAGTGTTTTCTAAAAGTGGTTTTCAAAAACGGAAAATGATATAAATGTATTTGGTAATGTTTTTGAAATTGGTAAAATAATTGTTTTGGGGGGAAAAGTTGGGAAAAAATTGTGGTTTGTTTTAAAAAACTGTTTTGAAAATGGTAAAAAACAATAAAAAGTTGTTTAAACAATAAAAAGTTGTTTTTAACTTTTTAGTTATAACTTTTAAAAAGTTGTTATTTGTTTTCAAAAACAATTTTACAAAATGATTGACCAAACAACTTTAGAGTTGCTTTTTGTTACTGTTTTTAAAAATGAAACCAAACACCACCTAAGTCTACTTGTTGACATTAATGATGTTTCCAAAATAGATACTTGCTTGGTCTCGATTGATCATGTATGGAAACAACTTTCGGATCAAACTTTGTGAATCAAAAAACAAACAATAACAGGTGAATCACAGTGGTCTGGAGAGAGTAAAAATTGTTTCCAGGGAAAGAGGGAGGGAGAGTAATGAAAACAACTGAATTAATCACTACAAGAAAATATTACATTTATTGACAGTTAAAAACAGTCAATAAATGTTTTCCTGACTGTCAAGAATGCTAATGTCGTCACCCGCCTCCTTCCAGCCACTGCGCTGTCTGCCGGCCTCCGTTCCAGCCACCGCCAACGTCCAGCCCCTTTCTGATAATAATGACAATAATTGTCATTATTAGGAATTGAACTTGAAACCTCAAGTCAAAAGTTGTAAACCTTTACCACTTGACTACAAGATTTGATTTGTTAATAATTGAACAATGTTTATATATAACCTATATGAGTTGTTAGAAATTTAAAAAACAAAAACAAAAATAAAATAAAATAAAATAAAAACTTGTTATATAAATTTAAATTTATTCAACTAATCAAAATTATAATTTCTATGACAGACATATATTAAAAAAATATTTATTGAAACTTTTAATAAAACTATATTTTTTAAAGAGTAATACTACTTTGCCCAAATTTGGTGTCCAAATCTGGTGCCCAAATGACGTGGCAACACTCTCGTCCATTCATTTAAATCAAGCAAATATAATACAATCTAAATGAATGGACGAGAGTGTTGCCATGTCATTTTGGCACCAGATTTGGGCACCAAATTTGGGCAAAGTAGCATTACTCTTTTTTAAAACATATATAGTCGAGTTATTGATCTATACTCTATGGTCACGTTTGGTTACATGGTGGAATGGTAATCGGAATGAGAATAAAAATGGAAAGGAAAGGAAAGGAAAGGAAAGGAAAACTAAGTTTTTTTGTTTAGTTGGAACTTTAGAATTAGTCTCCGAATTAGTATTATTTTGTTTGGTTAACAACGGAATGTAATGAAATTAACTGTATTTTGACCAAAATACCCCTAATTATAAAACATTCATAATAACATGATATATTATGGATAATAATAATAATAAAATACAAAATTATATATAATATTATATAATATACATATATATTATAATAACTAGTGGGAGAGGCACGTGCCAAATTTATAATATTAAACTTTATCTTGATCCCTACACTTTTCTAAGCGTACCCTATATCTTCTCAATGCACTCACAAATGAGTTTCGTTGGCCCAATATATTATCTGATAAGGATATCTGCGTGGCCCACTCTGCTTTTTCAATATTTATCCAAAACCCAAAATTGCCCCTTAACTACTAAATGTTAACAACTGATCTTATAAGGTTATAAATGTCTCACCAGCCTTAAATACAAAACCACTTGCGCCCACCTAAAAGCTGAAAACCATAAGCTATGATATAATATTTTATTTTTTTTGGAGATTAGCTCAGCAACCCCTTAAACGACACCCACACTACATTTTCAACAACCCCTTAAACGACACCCCCAATCTCTAACGCAACATCTCTTATCTTTTCTTCAATCATCCACTTCAAACCCTCATAAACTAACAAAGTCTTAACCAAACAAATCTCCAAACTTTCCCTCCTAAACCAATCCCTTCTTCTCTTCAGATTCCATCTCTGGTTTCGATTTTTAGATTTCTCCTTCATAGATTTTTATTTCAATTTTCTTCTCTTGTTCGGTTTTTGATTGTATGTTCTATTTCTTGTTTTTAGGTTATTCTGTGGTGCTTACATGTGAGTTTTTTTCTTTTATTTTATTTCATCCACATCTGTTAACTGTTTTTTTTTTCCAGATTTCTGTCTTAGTTTTCTTCTTTGTTTCAAAATTAGAATTTTGATTTCAAGAATTTTTTTAATTATATATGGATTTCGAGATTAAATTTTTTATTATTTTCGTTTGTTCTTTTCAATTTAGATCTATCTAGTAGCATCAATCTATTAGTTTATTTACCTTTTCTTTTGTAGATCTCAGTTTTTTCTGTTGTATCCTTTACCTAATTGACTTATATTTTGATATAATTTGGTTTGTTGTGTCACAGATTGGTTATTTTGGAACTGTATTAGGTTCCATATTGATTTATTTTTGTTTCTCAGGATTTCTCTCATCATTCAATTGTGATTTTAAATTCAAAATTCAACAAACCCAGTAAAAAAAAAGAATCAATCATGGTTTATTTTTGTTTCTCAGGATTTCTCTCATCATCCTATTATGATTTTAAAATCAAAAATCAAAATTCAACAAACCCAATAAAAAAATTCAGTCATATTCAATCATCATCATCACAACTACAACCTTTATACAACAATATCAATAACCTTTAAAGCAATAAAATCAGAAATCCACAAACCTAGATTTGTTGCCTTTAGATCCAGCAGTAAGACATTTTTATTTTCTCTTTTTTTGTTTTGTTTTACAGACTTACTCTTCTCCTATCTCAATCCCCTTTCTTTTCTTTTCATTTATTATTTTTTTTTTCCACCGCTTCCCCACCTAGCATAGCTTAGCATAGGTTTGCCACCTTTGATCCCAAGAGAGACACGTTGAAAGTACAAAAAAAAAAAAAAAAAAAAAAAGGACACAAAAGGGCATTTCATCATGAAACAAATACTCGGTGTGTTTAATATTAATCTAGAAGGGGGGTGAATAGATTTTAATCGTTATTACCCAATTTACGCGTTTAGTCAAATTTACGAAAATGCCCCAAACTAGACAATATAATAATCAAGTGTAATATGGTGCGGAAATATAAACGACATTTGATTTTTACGTGGAAACCCTCCCGGGAAAAACCATGGGCTGGTAAGTGCGCCATACTCGAACCTCGAATCCACTAATTGTGATAACGTATACAACCTAATCCAGGTTTGACGGCCTAATCCCGGCCAATATCCCGCTACCACTACCCGCAGGCCTGTAAAAGTGGATCTAGTCCAATTTGCTCATGTGACCACCTAATCCCGGTGTCCGACGTAATCCCAGTCTATCACACAAGACTTACTTCTCTGAAGAGATCACACCCTAAGTGAATATGCAATGATATCCAAATATGTAAGAAGTGCTAGGGTACACTAAATGCTTATCTAGGATTATATGATGACAATAAAATCAATCCTAGATATCAAATATAGCTATATGACATGGCATACAACTTTAGCTATGTTAAGGATAACCAATCCTAAATACAATAGCTATCACAAATAACCCACCAACATTCAAAAGATTAACTAGTTGATTAAAATACAATCTATCAACCTAGTTATCAATAAATCACACAAGAATGTTTATGGCATAGCTTTTAGGCAATAATGACCTAATCATTTAAGCTATCAAAAATAATCTCAATCATATAATGAGATTAATTAGCTAGATATAAAATAGGCATGAAAACCTAGCTAACATAAATAACCCAATCAACACATAATCTCAATCATGTATGTAGAAATTAATCTAAACACATACAAGTAATAAATGAGATAAAATTGATAAGTAGAAACACTAATTATGTAAGATAAAAGTGTTCAACAAATCATACCATGTGTGTTGAAGAAGACCCATGCATTAGCACATACTAGATGAACCTAGATGATGCCTAGATGATGATTTGTGCATGTGGGAATGGGTTTAGAGAGATAAAGATGTAATCTTTAAGCTTTTTCTCTCAAGTCTCTCTTTCTCTCTCAAGAATAAGGAGCCTCTCTCTCTAGGGTTTGATTTTGTGGCTCTGCCCTCAAAATGATGAGAAAGATATGTATTTATAATGCCCAAGTGAAACTATGTCGTTTTGGAAGAAATGGAAAAATTATGGGCATTTTTCGCGGTACTCGCGTCAGTGCAGCGATTCAAGATTCGAGCGCTTCAAAACATGACCAAACGACATCAAAACCTTTCGTATGATATATCGTTGGAAAGGTATGAATGTCTACTTTCTACTCATTTTTACAGAATGACATTTCAATGCATGTAGAAAAATTTATGGTCAATTGAGTGACCAAAGGTCAGAAACGGACAACAACAGAGTTGCCCTGTTTTGGTTGTAACTTTGGAGATTTTAAAACCAATCAAAACGGTCATGAAATATTACGAATAATATACCGTTGAAAAGGTATGGGTGTCTAGTTTGTACTGAAAGTTTCAAAACTCATTTTGAAGCTGTGTGTAAAACGTTATGGCCACAAGACCATACATAGGTCAGTTTTGAAAATCATTTAAAACATTAAAATCTAATCTTGAAACTAGACACATTACTCCAAACAACCAAACCAAAACTACCACTTATCCAAGAGAAGAATGAGACCTTCTCAAGTGGTAAACCATCGTGCTAAGACATGCACACCATTGTGCAAGCACGGACGTTTCCGAACATCCTTCGGGAAACGAATTATACCACACTTAAAGCTAACATACATGAAGTGCACATGTGGGTATTGAATGCATCCTAATGCCTAACATGTCATGGCATTATCATTGAACAAGATGCACTCAATTCAAACATGCATGAATAAAATTCATGACTTTGCATCCTAATGCCTAAACATGTCATGGTATTTCAATAAACCAGATGCAATCAATTAAAACATGCAAGAAGAGATGTTCAAGAACATGCATGCACACATATAAAAACACACAACATACAAGAATAACATTTATGCATGAGTTGTGTGTGTGCGCAATTAGATCTCTTCAAAGCACGTAAGCACTATAAATTTACCTTTGGTGCTTATCAAGATGAGGTCTTGAAAAGGCCTTGAGCTTGAATACCAATACCTAAGCTACCCTTACAATAAACCCCACATGTGGTTTGTCTACGAAACAAGCCAATCAAAATATGAGACCTAACACATCACAATTGTTCACATCTGAAAAAAAGGGAATTCATCAGTCATCCACAAAAGAGGGAAAAAAAAAAGGATACAAAGGGAAATAAGACTAAAGTGCAAATGAAAATGTACCCTTTTTGAAAGTTTAATCATCAGAGTTATTCACAAAAAGGGAAAAAAAAGATACAAAGGGAAATAAGGTTAAAGTGTAAACGAAAATCTAACCTTTTAAAAGTTATAGCCTCTTTTATATATATAGGATATATATATATATATATTACATAATAATATATATATATATAATATAAATATTTTAATATATATTACATATTAGTAATATTAATATTATTATATATTATATAATATGAATATCATATATCAATCTACCGAACCACACCCTTAGAGATTGCTTTAACCCATACAATGCCTTCTTGAGTTTGCACACCATTATAGTATTTGAGTACTTCTCTATATTCGGAGGAGGGTACATATACACTTCTTCTTCTAAATCTCCATGCAAGAAAGCATTCTTTACATCAAACTAGAGAAGTGGCCAATCCCGATTGGCCACTAAAGACAAGAGCACTCTAACTGTATTAAGCTTCGCAACTGGTGCAAAAGTTTATTGAGAGTCAATCCCATAAGATTGTGTATACCCTTTTGCAACCAATCGAGCTTTATACCTTTAAATGGTCCCATCCGCCTTATGCTTGACTGCAAACACCCATCTACATCCTACTGTCTTCTTTCCCTTAGATAGAGGCACAAGTTCCCAAGTAGAATTCTTCTCAAGTGCTGTCATTACTTCTGGCATGGCTTGGGTCCATCTAGCATCTGCTAAAGCTTCCTGCATTTTACTAGGAATAGAGACAGATGATAATTGTAGCACATAAGAAGCATATGACTTGGACAATTTTTGGGAAGACACATAATCACTAATGGGATATCTAGCTTTGGTTTTAAGATCATGTTCATATCTAATAGGTGGTATGCCACTGTTAGAACGAGGTGGAAGGTGATATTAGGACGATTGAGACTCAAGATTAACATTATCAACAAGTGTAGGATTAAGATTAGAAAGTACCTCTAATGGAGTCTCAGGAGAAGATTGGTTAAGTGGTTATGTTGGAATGCTAGGAGACAATGTACTATCATAAAGGGAATCGATTTTGATGCTTGGAGTCATCATTTTGGTAATCGGAGACTAGCCACCTTCGTCCGGACGACTGGTAGTATTATTTGTATCATTTCCGGTTGTTTAGATACTGGAGAAATCCAGATCCAAAGGAAAAAATGCCTGAAAGTCTTCATAATTAAGCACTTCATCTTGATTTTCCCCCTAAAGTGATGAATTAGTAATCGGTGGTGTGTAGAAGAGCTCTTTCTCATAAAAAATGACATCCAAGGAAACATAAAACCTCTTAGAAGACGGATCATAACACTTATAGCCTTTTTGATTGATTCCATACCTCACAAACACACACTTCAAAGCATGAGAATCAAGCTTAGTACGTTGATGTGGATGTAAGTGAACATAAACCACACACCCAAAAATTCGAGGAGTTAGAAGTACCACCAGCGGAAGAGTACAATGATCATAGAGTGCATCCAATTGTCTTCTAAAATTGAGAACACTAGAGGGTGTGCGATTTATCAAGTAGACTGCCAAATTCAAAGCTTCACCCCACAAATGAGAATGAACATGTCCACCAATCAAGAGAGACCGAGTAACTTCCAATAAATATCTATTTTTCCGCTCTGTGACACCATTTTGTTGAGGGAAATAATGACAAGTTGATTGATGAATAACACCCACCGAACACATGAAGTCCGTCAATTCTTGCTTGAAGTATTCACCCTCATTATTGGAACAAAGGACTTTTATGGAAATGCCAAACTGTGTAGCCACCATATGATGAAAAAGGCGAAAAAAATGTGCAAACATCACTCTAGTGCTTCAATTGATAAACCCAAGTCATTCTAGTATAGTCATCCACAAAAGTAACAAACCACTTCATCCCATTATGAGTGGAAATTGGTGCTGGTCCCCAAACATCTAAATGGACTAATGAAAATGGAAGATCTGCTTTATTTTCACTCAAATGGAAAATGGTACGGTGGCCTTTTGCCATCACACAAGTTTCGCAAATGAAATATGAAAAATTACAACCACTAAATAAAAATGGAAACAATATCCTAGTATAACTAAATGAGGGATGTCCTAGTCGTCTGTGCCATAACCAAATCTCTTCTTTCTTTTTGTTCACCAAATTTTCATTCACCAAGAGAGCTTGCCCTTCTCTGTTGGATCGTTGGAACCCATCCTCCAGATAGTACAATCCTCCACTTTGTTTACCGTTACCAATCTTCTCTTTGGTATGGATATTCTGAAAAATACAGTGAGTAGGAAAAAATATAGCAACACAAGTATGAGACATGGCTATTTGATTAACAGAGAGAAGATTGCAATTTAGTGATGGAACAAACAAGACATCTTTAGTTAATGTAGGAGATAAAGGGACAGTGCCAATTCCAATTGTTAACCCAAAATTGTCACCGGGGTGTAATTTAGAATTAACGATATGTGATGGACCCGAATCTAATTAGACCTGGGCTAGCGGGATACTCTATACCCCGATCTTCCGCTGGTTCGCTGGAATCTGCTAGGTGAGATATTGTATGTATGTAACGGATCCGGATTGGGATTGACTAGGGCCAGCAAGATACTTAGTAGCCTGGTATCCCGCTGGGTATCATGAATCTGATATTATGATGAAGACAAGTAATGGGATGGATGAGTTTCTGATACGATGGATGTATGAAAACTGAAAGAGGGTTTATATATATGTATATATGGATTTGAAATACGATCTTTACAACTCGGTATTCGAACTATCAATATTACAGCATGGAGGAAAATAAAACCCCAAGGAAAACAATCGAGATGGAGCTTTTTGTGCCTGTCGATAAGTAGAAAAAGTGAATTAGGGTTTTGATCCCCTTTCCTATGAACATATGATTAGTATATATAGGCCCGCTTTCTTGTTGAGCACTCCTAGAACCTCGGTCTAGGGTTTCAGTGATACACGGGTCTTCTTGTGGAGTCTCTACGAGTTCGTTGGGAAAGTCATCCCAAAAGATCAGGTGATTCCTTCTTTCTCGGCTCCAAATCAGTTGATCCCTATTTAAAATAGGATACTAAAAGGAGGGAATGAATGCCGCATTGTAGCTTGTGTTTTCATTTTAAATGGTGACGTTTAGTAACCGCTTTAATATGTAGTATGTTCTTCGAGGAGCCCGCCTCTTGCTTCAGCGGGGTCAGTCTACCGGGGATCCTGGTATATGTCTTACCATGTGTTTATCACGTGTTTCGCTGGTCCCCGGGTACCCTGTGTCTCTCACGCTCCTTTAAAAGCGATGTTCACGGATATCGAGGTTTCAAGCAGCGGGGTACCAGGATATTAGGGTATCGGGGTACTCGAGGTAGCTGGGTACCAGGATCTCGTGATAGTTGTGTCTTCCAGGCCCCCTTCCTTTATCCTTTGGCTTCCTAGTCCTTTTCTTGGTCCCGAGGATTCTAGACCTGGCCGGGGTGGGTAGAGGCTCATTCTTTAGCCCATTAGCTAGTAGGCCGGATGTCCGGACATCTTTCCGTTTCTACTTTAGATTCCGACTTTCTTCTCAAGGCTTGTGGAAAATTCTTTTTTGATCCCCGCCATTTTTGGCGGTTAACAGAAGTCCCCCATGACTTGAACACCGGTATCTTGCTAGGGTTGGAGTTAGGATTCCCGGGTCCATTTGAAGGATTTTTTACCTTGTCTGTTTGTCTAGGTCTCGTCTGGCTGTCTTCGTAATCGAAAGGGGGAAATCTTCCTTTAAAATGGTGGT
This sequence comes from Acer yangbiense, assembly GCA_008009225.1. Taxonomy (NCBI): domain Eukaryota; kingdom Viridiplantae; phylum Streptophyta; class Magnoliopsida; order Sapindales; family Sapindaceae; genus Acer; species Acer yangbiense. Next base: position 26,329,961 of record CM017767.1, on the reverse strand, counting down.
ATTTAATAATAACCCACATGTTTGATAACGATTGCTTCATAAATTTAAATTGGCCGTTTTCGGCGCGGATTTTTTAGAGTTGTCCTCGAGCACGTCTCCAGCCATTAATCTCTGTTTCCTTTTAGGTTTCGGTAACCGCCATTCCTCTGCCTATAAACAGTCCTCTCTCCCATCTTCTGTTGTTATGTTTCGCTTGCCCTTCAAAAATCAAGAACCGAAATCCTCTCTTTCTTTCGAATCTTTCCTTTTTAACAATAGCATCTCCCTCAAAGCTTCCTATCTCTACTCAGGATGTTCCTTCACCTTCTATGCTTGCCCCCTCAGGTTCTCCTTCTGTCTCTTCATATTTTTCTGGTAGCCAGAAGGAGGATTCAGCAGTGAGTTCACAGTCAATCAAGGGAAAGAAGCGTAATCATGGTGATGGAGATGTTACTGGAGGTAGTATCACGTCCCAGCGTCGCCGCTCTACGAGGAATCCCCGAATAGGGTTGGGCTTTCGTAATGAACCTAAGAATCCGGTCCAGATAATAGACGAATGTGAGGTTGCTGGCGTTGATGACAAAAAAAGGGAAGAGGCAGGCGACATTCTTCCTGTGGATTCTTTGGGAACTCTTGTTGGGCCCCTCCCTCCTTTCAGTGAAGGCCGCATAATCCCAGATTCGGTCTGTACTGCCAATACTTTAGCCCGGCTCAAGAGGGTTTACAGGATCCCGGATGCTATCCGTCTTTCCTTTCCTCACCGGGGGTACGATGTGTACTCTCCCTCCGTAGGTTGCCTGCTACTCCACGTGGCCGCCTTTGAGTGTGGCGTTCGGCTTCCTCTTCACCCCTCCATTAGCAGGTTGCTTGTTGCTTTAGGTCTGGCCCCGCTATAGATTTCGCTAGAATTCTGGAAGAACTTGGCAGGGTTCCTGGTACTCTGGAGGGAGTAATGTGAAAAAGACGATGTCGAGAAGGAACCTAGCTTTGACGATTTTCGCTACATTTTTTAAATAACGAGCATGGCTCTTCGGGGTCAATTCTACCTGAGACCCAAGAATAAACTGCAATTCGTTGTTCCTAGGGAAAATGTGAAATTCGTCCCTCCCTAGAAGGACGAGTGGGTCGAAGTCGAAGGTGATTGGGGCCAGTCGGTGTATTTGGATGGGGTCAAACACTTGGTTCCTATTCGCTTTTCTCCACAAGATAAGTGGAACACGGCTGAGCTTTCTACAAAATCCAGCCAGATCCTTACGAAGATTCAAAGTAGGAACTATGCCAACCCGCAGTATCCTACCTGTGATCCCATTGAAGGTGCCCGGATGGAGCGGAATCTGCGGATATCTCTTGCACAACCAGGTATGCCTTGCCCCTCACTCTTCCTCCCTTCTTTCTCTCTTTCTTCTTACTAATGGTTCCTCTGATAGTTTCGGCTATTCCCCTTCACTCTTCGTTTCTATCCAGAATGATACGTCCGGATTCCCCTCCTACCAATTCTCCTAATCCTTCTTCAGTCGGTGCTGGAGTTGCCTCGATATCCCCGCCGCTTGCGTCTACTCCTCCTCCTGCCCTTGCGGGGTCAGCTCCATTTTCACCTTCTTCCCTTCCGGTAAAAACCGCAGCACGCCCATCTTTAAGCGAGATGTTAGCGCAGGCTACCAAGACTAAAGTTTCACTACTCCCTACTTCGAAGAAAATGTCCAAGCTGGCCATTGTCCCTCCTGCAATAATGGTCGCTCATCTTCCCCCTTCCTTTAATACTTCAGCCCAGCTTCCTGCTAGAACGGAGAAAAGAAAGGGGGACGCTACTCCAATTATCTCTTCCGCCGATCTCCCTTCCGGGTCGGGGTCACGAAACCATGATCAGGAGGAAATCATTTGTAAGTTCACTGTTGCTTGCTCTAATGGGGGCTTGCAATCCATATCCTCTCTCCCGATTGATATCATAGCGTCAAAGGGGGCATCATTTCTTGCCGAGGTATGCATTGGGTCCCTTCAGCTTGCTGTATGCATATTCCCCTTTTCTGTTTCATATCTTCTTTATTTCTTTTTGCATGGTTTCAAATTCGCCCTAGCCATGGGGCAGCAAGCGATCGCCTTGAAAGAAGCCAATTTGGCTCTCCAGGTAAAACTGGAGGAGGCTAGGAACGATCTGGCCCGGGTTGAGGAGAGCGTTTCTTCTTTAGTTCAAGAAGCCTCTGATTCTGATGCTGGCAGGGAGGCGGCCTTGATGGACCTGAAATGGGTGACTCATGCTTATGACGTGGAAGTTGCCAGATCACATCGCCGCCATAACGATAGGGAGACCGTTAAAGCGGAGATAAGCGTCCTTTTAGACGACCATAGGGCCCTGCAGGTTTCTATGAACGCCTTGGAGTCTAAGGTGGATTCCTCCTTCGGGGATGGGTACTTTACTGCTTCATATGAGGTTGCCAAGGCATTTCCTCTTCCATTTGACTTGCAAAACACTCTTAACTGGGATCGTGATTTGATTATGGCTCGAGTTGCCCAATTCGAAGACCCGGACCAGGGAGGTCCTTCCTATGCAGCCATTGCTTCCGAATTTATGGAGAAAGGTACCCGGAGTCCCCTGGTTTCTCCAACTGACTTGTTACGAGATTCCGTACCCCCGACTGACGAGATGGGTCCTCCCCCTGGAATAGTTATAGCCGGTGTCGAAGAAGTTCATGACGCCATTGGTGACGAAGGGGCTGACGAAAAAGGTGGGTCTGGGTGAAGACCAACAGCGGAGGAAAAACTTAGTTCTCTTATTGTTTTCCCAGCTACATTAATAGTTTTTTTTTTTTTTTTTGTAGCCCGAACATGGGAATTGGGCGTCCCCATTGATTAATTGAAATTCCTTTCCAATGTTCGGTGATGTCGTTCTTGGATGATGGTTTCTTGGTTTGTTGAGCTTTCCTGACGAGTATTTTTGTGTAAGTAGAGGGCCTGTCTTAACCTGAAGTCCTTAATCTGGGTGACTTCAATCAGTCTAACGGGATGGGAGGTTTTTGCTTGTTGCTTTATTAGTAAATTCTGGTTGGCAACCGAGGTTGCCCTAGTATCAGGTCTCTCTTACTGAGATACGGCGATGTAATGAAACGTAGTGTCATGCATCCTGATGGATCGCCTTGATTCCTCTGGCTACCCATTTAGGTAGACTACTAAGGTTTACCTTGGTGCTTGATTAATCCTGGAGGGGGGGAATTCCCCGTCCGAGGCTTCAAGAGGTCTATATAGACTCTCCTGGTCTTGGTTAAACAAAATCTGGCAGACGACTACACCTTTTATGCTCTCAAGCACCAAATTCTTCCTGGAGAGGGGTATTCCCCGACCAAGGCAGCAGGAATGCCATGGGGCTCTTCCTGGTCTTGAGGCGAAGCGAAAAGGATAGCAAAAAACTTCACTAGGCGTACTTCGGAGAAAATCGTGGAAAGAAAAACTGACTTTATTGATTCTCAAAGTGAGTACAAAGCAAAAAGGAAATCGGGGTACACGTATCAGAAGTGTACCCTCCGTGACATATTCTTCCTTTAAGAACTCCTAAAGGTAAAATCTTTTGAGATGATCGACATTCCAAGTATGATCCACCGGGTAACCATCCATATCTTCTAACTTGTATGCTCCCCTGCGTACCACTACTTTTATCAAGTATGGACCTTCCCAATTGGGGGCTAATACCCCGTCTAACCTCTTCCGGGTATTCTGGGTCACTTTCCTGAGGACTAAGTCCCCTTCTTTGAAGTTTCGAGTCTTTACCCTCCTATTAAAACATCGGGCTATCTTGTGCTGGTAGGCAGCTACCCGCTCGGCCACTCTATCTTGCTTCTCTTTAAGGAGGTCTAAACTGGCTCTTAACTTCATCTCATTTTCTTCCAACTCAAAGTGCTAGACCCTGAAAGATGTTAACCTATGTTCGATAGGCGAGACGGCCTCCGTTCCAAAAGCCAAAGAGTAAGGAGTTTCCCCAGTCACGGTCCTTTTCATAGTCCGATACGCCCAAAGGACGTTCAGAAGCTCATCGACCCATCCTCCTTTCTTCTGTTGGAGCTTCTTTTTGAGAAGCTTCTTGATAATCTTGTTAGTGGCCTCGACCAATCCATTAGACTGAGGATGAGCTACTGAGGCTAGGCGTAAATCTATACCCCTTTCTTCGCAAAAAAACCTGAAGTTGGCATTGTCAAACTGTTTACCAAGATCGGTGATTATGGCCATCGGGTACCGAATCTACAAACGATATATTCCTTGACGAAGCTCGTGGTATTGGCTTCAGTTATCTGGACCAAGGACTTTACTTCCACCCATCGAGTGAAGTAGTCTATGGCTATTACCGCATGCTTGTCCTGGCCAGGTGCGGTAGGAAGTGGCCCGATTAGATCCAGCCCCCAGATAGCGAATGGATAAGGTGTGCTGATCGAAGTGAGTTTTTCTAGGGGTAGATGGTGTAGATCCGTAGTTTTCTGGCAAGGCTTGCAGGATTGTGCAAATTTTTGGCGTCCTGATGGATAGTGGGCCAGTAGTATCCCATTCTGAGAACTTGATACGCCAACCTCTCTCCTACAACATGATTGCCGTAATCTCCTGAGTGTACTTCGTCCAATGCCCATTTGGCATCATCCGGGTGCAAACATCATAACAAAGGGAGTGATTTTCCTTTGCGATAGAGGTGTCCCTCTATTATCAGACAGTACCGGGTTGCAATCCTCTTAAGTTTATGCACTTGGTCCGGGCTCTCAGGGAGTGCACCGCTTTACAGGTAATGGGCAATGGGATCCATCCAACAAGGCAGACGAATGACCGGGTTAATTTCTAGTCCCGGGGTCATGCTAGGTCGTGGTATCAACTGGAGTGGTATCCCTTTAGGTAATGCCCTTCCTCCTGTTGCCGCTATCTTGGCTAGGACATCTGCTCGGTGATTTTTCTCTCGAGGGATTTGTTCCATCCTCAAGCCCCTAAACTTCGTAGCTGCTTCTTGGACTTTCCGGAGGTACGCTATCATGTTGTCACCTCTTGCTTGATACGTGTTGGATACCTAGTTGATTACCAACTAGGAGTCGCTTCTCACTACGAGGTACTCAACTCCTTGCTCTGTTGCAACCTTTATTCCTGCCAACAGGGCTACATACTCTGCCTCGTTATTGGTGACTTTGAATTCAAACCTAAAACAGTGGCTGCATTCGATCCCTTCGGGATCTATCAGGACGATCCCGGCCCCGCAGCCGGCTTGATTTGAAGAGTCGTCCTTATACAGGGTCCAAATCTTACTGTCCGCCGGCCATTCTAAAGGTTCCAGATCCGTGTCTAGAACTATAGAAGAGTCCGAGTGAGGAACTATGCTGAATTCTGTGATAAAGTCGGCCAGGGCTTGCGCCTTGATTGTTGTCCTAGCCTTGTATCTTATGTCATACTGGGTGAGCTCCAGAGCCCAAAGAACCAACCGGCCTGGTACATCCTGCCTTTGAAGGAACTATCTCAAGGGTTGATCTGTTGCCACTGCAATAGTGTGAGCTTGAAAATAAGGCCGAAGTTTTCTGGCTGCGGTGACCAATGCAAAGGCCAACTTCTCCAGGATAGTGTAGTTTTTCTCAGATTTTGACAAAGCCCGACTCACATAGTAGATTGGTCTTTGGATTCCATCATTGCACTCATTTACCAAAGCTCCACTGGTTGCGGTCTCTGACACCGCCAGATAAAGTTGTAGTTCTTCCCCTAGGGTGGGCTTAACCAATAGAGGTTGTAAGGATTCCCATTAATAGATTGGCTTATTTCGTGGTCAAACCACATGTTGGGGTTTGGTTGTAAGGGTAGTCTAGGTGTTTGTTGAAGATCAAGACCCTTTCCAAGACCTCAAGAGGACAAGCACCAAAGGTATATATCTAGTGCTTACATTGGCTTGAAGAGATATAGTTGCACACACACACAACATGCATAACTCTTATTCTTGAATGTTGTGTTTATATTTTGTGTGCATTGTGTTTTATTGTTTATTCAATGTCTCTTCTTGCATAAGATTGTTTGCATCTTTTTATATGAAATGCCATGACATGATAGGCATTAGGATGCATTCAATACCCACACTTGCACTTCATGTATGTTAGCTTTTAGTGTGGTGTAATTCGTTTCCCTAAGGATGTTCGGAAACGTCCGCGCGTGCACGTTGATGTGCTTTGTTTTGCGCGATGATCGCCGGTGGAGATGCCTTTGGCTTCTCCTTGGTTTCACCATTTTTGGTGAATCGGCGGTTACGTTCGGCGACCTGGCCGCCGTTCTAAACCGCCGAATGAGACCTGATTGAAATATATCTCTCGGGTCCAAAACGGCGGTTGGGATCGGCGGTTTCCAAACCGCCGAATGAAGTCGCCGATGTTCCCCTGTTCCGCTCGGGAGCCATTCGGCGGTTCAATTCGGCGGCCTGGCCGCCAAATGAAACCGCCGATCGGTGCGTTTCAAGGGCAAAATTGTATTTTCACCTGCCCTGTTTTTGGTCTCTATAAATACATCCTTATCTCTGGTTCAGAACACAAGTCTTTGATCATAAGAACCCTAGAGAGATATTTAGAGAGACTTGAGAGAGAAAGCTTAAAGATCATATCTTTATCTCTCTAAACCCATTCCCACATGCATAAATCTTCATCTAAGCATCATCTAGGATCATCTAGCATATGCTAATGCATGGGACTTCTTCAACACACATGGTATGATTTGTTGAACACTTTTATCTTACATAATTAGTGTTTCTACTTATCAATTTTATCTCATATTTTACTTATATGTGTTTAGATTAATTTCTACATATAAGATTGAGATTATGTGTTGATTGGGTTATTATTTATTAGCTAGGCTTTAATGTTCATATGCCATCTAGCTAATTGATCTCATTTGTTAATTGAGATTATTTTTCATAGCTTATTTGATTAGGTCATTATTGCCTAAAAGCTATGCCATGAACATTCTTGTGTGATGTATTGATAACTAGGTTGATAGATTGTTTTTTAATCAACTAGTTAATCCTTTGAATGTTTGTGGGTTTTATATGATAGCTTTGTATCTAGGATTGGTTATCCTTTACTTAGCTAAAGTTATATGCCATGTCATATAGCTATATGTGATATCTAGGATTGATTATATTGTCATCTTATAATCCTAGGTAAGCATTTAGAGTACCCTAGCTCTTATTGCATTAATTGAATATTCATACATATTCACATAGGGTTGTGCATCTCTTTTGAGAGATTGAAGTCTTGGGGCTAAGTGTGCTTAGGCCTCAAGCAAATTGGACTAGAGTCGCTATAAAAGGCCCACGTGGTAGATTAGAGGGTGCTCACGCCAAGAGTAGTGTATCAGGGGATATCACTAGGGATTGAACCAAGAGTGGCGATTGGTAGTGTCCATAGCCTGAGGTTATCTAGGGTGAGGGTCCGAGAATCACTTGAGGGTGTAACCGTCTTTTCATATAGTGGATTTCGAGGTCCGAGTGTGGCGCACTTAACAGCCCGTGGTTTTTCCCAGTGGTTGGGTTTTCCACGTAAACATCAAGTGTCATTTACTATTTCCGCATCTTATTACACTTGTATGTATTTTTGACTTGCTAGGGGTATTTTCGTAAAATTGACATGCATGCGAAAATTGGGTAATAATTAGATAAAATCTATTCACCCCCCCCCCCCTCTAGCATTATATTAAACACACCTCGAGTATTTGAGAACTTTCAGAGGTGGACTGGCTAGATACTCTTTCAGGGCCCGAAATGCTTGTTCACTCTCGTGATCCCACTTCATGTTTTTTCCCTACTTGATAATTTTGAAGAAAGGTAGGCATTTATCTATGGACCTCGATATGAAGCGGTTCAACGCCGCTACCCGTCCAGTCAGCCCCTGAGCTTATTGGAGAGTATTTGGAGATCCCAGCTCGATGATGGCCTTGATCTTTTTGGGATTGGCTTCGATCCCTCTCTCATGCACCATGAAGCCAAGGAACTTTCCCGCTACTACCCCCAAATGCGCATTTAGCTGGATTTAACCTCATCTGATTTTATCTGATTATTTGGAAAGTCTGTCGTAAGTCCTCGGGGTGTTGATGGGCTACTTAAGATTTAGTGATCATGCCGTCTATACACCTCCATAGACTTCCCTATCAACGGTTTGAATAATTTGTTTACCAAGCGTTGATATGTGGCTCCTGCATTCTTGAGGCCAAAAGGCATGACTTTGTAACAGTAAAGACCTTGCCCTGTGATGAAGCTGGTCTTATCCTGATCGACGGGGTGCATCATGATCTGGTTATATCCCGAGAAGGCATCCATGAAACTTAAGAGTTTGTTCCCCACGGTAGAATCGATCAACTGGTCAATTTTAGGAAGGGGAAAGCTATCCTTTGGGCATGCCCTGTTGAGGTCAGTATAATCCACGCACATGCGCCACTTTCCATTGACCTTGGTTACTATGACCACATTGGCGATCTATTCGGGGTAGCGGGATTCTTTGATGAATTTAGCTTTCAAAAGCTTGTCCACCTCTTCCTGTACCGCGGTGTTCCGTTCCGTGTTAAAATGTCTTCGTTTCTGTTTGATTGGCTTGACTGTGGCGTCCACTGCCAGTCGGTGAACCGCTAGGTTGAGAGGGATGCCCGACATTTCGTCGTGGTTCCAAGCAAAGATGTCGTTGTATTCTTCAAGAAGTTCCACCAATCTTCTCCTGACATCGCTATCCAGTGCACCTCCTATTTTTACTAACTTAGTTGAGTCACCTTTTCTAATCTGGATTTCTTCTAATTTTTCCGTGGGGTGTCCTCCAGTCCATCATTTTCCCTCTTCTTCAGTTTCCTCTGGGACCAAATCTGGTATCTCCCTTTCTTTTAGGATGTGGAGGTCTGGCTCCGAAGCCCTACGACTCAGCTTTTGGGCGATACGGGTGTATCGCTTGGTTAAAGTGGTGGGGTTGGCAAATACTGCATGACAGGTGCGGGCTGTTTGCTGATCCCCCCTGACTTCCCCTACTTTGGTTCCAACTGGGAACTTTAGGACGTTATGATAAATGGATAGGACTCCTTTGATTCTTGACAAGAAAGGTCTTTCGACGATCGCGTTGTAAGCGGACGGAGTGTCCACTACAATGAATTCCGTCACGATGTTCTGCTGAAGGGGGGCCTCTCCAATAATTACTGGCAAGGTGTGTGCTCCTACTGGCATCACGGAGTCTCCTACAAAACCATATAAGGGTGTCCTGCAACTGTTGTAGCAGGGGTTCTTAAGGTTAAACTTTTCAAACGTTTCTTTAAATAAGATATCTATACTGCTTCCGGTGTCAATCAGGATGCGGCGGACCCGACAGTTGGCAATCTGGGCTGTGATCACCATTGGATCGTCACGAGGTTGTACTGCACTGTAGGTATCATCTTCAACGAACACGATCTGAGCAGAATGGGGGAATCACGTAATCTTTTGGACACCCGGAACACATCCCGACCAGCTACATGCTTCGGGATCTTCCTAGCATGGTTCTTTCTTGAATTGTTGGAAGCTTCTGCAAGGGTTGGTCCTCCGCTAATGGTATGGCTAGCCTGAACTTGCTGCACCACGGTTTTTGCTGTCGGCCTTGTTGCTGACTGGATCCTTCTAGGCGGGATGTTGGTAGCTGGTTTCACCAATCGACGTCTGAGATCTTCAGGATGACTCTATACTGATAATGACGGTCCGAGTCCGTCAAAAATCAGTACCTGGGTACTTGGTCATGCTCATTAGGCCAGTCCGGGTGCTTCAGAGGGGATCCCTTGGGCGATCATCCGAAGGCGGATGCTCTCCACATAGGCTGCAGCATGTTGCTCTATGAACTCCCGAGTCGCTTCAGGGACCGCGGGGTCCTGTAGTGCTGATCCGGGATTAGGCGACAGGACTGATGCCAGGATCTAGCTTCTGGTTCCCTTCCTTTTCCCTTGATTTCTCTGGGTGGAAGCGAGGGAATGGGGCCCCGAGTTGGCTAGTTGCCCTTGGGAGGATTGGTGTCTCATCTTCTGTCTTCTTCTGAGTTGAACTTGAAAGTTTGTTAATGGGGGTTCTTTCCCACAGACGGCGCCAAAGTGTTAACCCAAAATTGTCACCGGGGTGCAATTTAGAATTAACGGTATATGATGGACCCGGATCTAATTAGACCTGGGCTAGCGGGATATTCTATACCCCGATCTTTCGCTGGTTCACTGGAATCTACTAGGTGAGATATTGTATGTATGAAACGGATCCGGATCGGGATGGACTAGGGCCAGCGAGGTACTTAGTAGCCTGGTATCCCGCTGGGTATCATGAATCTGATATTATAATGAAGACAAGTAATGGGATGGATGAGTATCTGATACGATGGATGTATGAAAACTGAAAGAGGGTTTATATTTATGTATATATGGATTTGAAATACGATCTTTACAACTCGGTATTCGAACTATCAATATTACAGCATGGAGGAAAATAAAACCCCAAGGAGAACGATCGAAATGGAGCTTTTTGTGCCTGTCGATAAGTAGAAAAAGTGAATTAGGGTTTTGATCCCCTTTCCTATGAACATATGATTAGTATATATAGGCCCGCTTTCTTGCTGAGCACTCCTAAAACCTCGGTCTAGGGTTTCAGTGATACACGAGTCTTCCTGTGGAGTCTCTACGAGTTCGTTGGGAAAGTCATCCCAAAAGATCAGGTGATTCCTTCTTTCTCAGCTCCAAATCAGTTGATCCCTATTTAAAATAGGATACTAAAAGGAGGGAATGAATGCCGCATTGTAGCTTGTGTTTTCATTTTAAACGGTGACGTTTAGTATCCGCTTTAATATGTAGTCTGTTCTTCGGGGAGCCCGCCTCCTGCTTCAGCGGGGTCAGTCTACCGGGGATCCTGGTATATGTCTTGCCATGTGTTTGTCACGTGTTTCGCTGGTCGGGGTACCCCGGGTACCCTGCGTCTCTCACGCTCCTTTAAAAGCGATGTTCGTGGATATCGGGGTTTCAAGCAGCGGGGTACCAGGATATTCGGGTATCGGGGTACTCGAGGTAGCTGGGTACCAGGATCTCGTGATGGTTGTGTCTTCCAAGCCCTCTCCCTTTATCCTTTGGCTTCCTAGTCCTTTTCCTGGTCCCGGGGATTCTAGACCCGGCCGGGGTGGGTAGAGGCTCCTTCTTTAGCCCATCAGCTAGCAGGCGGGATGTTTGGACATCTTTCCGTTTCTACTTTGGATTCTGACTTTCTTCTCAAGGCTTGTGGAAAATTCTTTTTTGATCCCCGCCATTTTTGGCGGTTAACACCAATAACCAGAAATGATACACCATTGGCATTGGTAATGGTAATTTTGGAACTTTTAAAAGATAAATGACTAAACCTATAACAATCACAAGTCATATGATCCGTTGCACCGGAGTCAATTATCCAATCACTATTTCCTGTAAAATACGAAAGCTTAATAGCTGAGTTAGACATACCTGACTCAGTAGCAAATCCAGATAGAGTAGTAGATTCATTCTTCTTTGTTAGAGAATCTTCACCACTATTCTTTGAATCAGTCATAGTGATAAGGAAACTGAAAAAAAAAAAAAAAAAAAAAAAAAAAAAAAAAACTTTGCAGTGGAATAATAAGAATAGAAATAACAATTGTGAACGCAGGACCAAACTTCAATTCCTAGGGTAAAGAAAAGGAGATTGAAGGTGGCTCTGATACCATATCAAAATAACACAATTGTGAAATAATTTTATGATAATTTCATTCATTGTGTTTCTACAATATATAGAATACATACAAGGACCATTTATAAGGAAAGAATCAAACTACAATCAAGCAAATCAATCTATAGTCAACTACACGAATTAAGCAAATCAATCTATAGTCAACTACATAATCTCAATCATGATTGAGAATATCCTATAATTAAAAGGAGAATAAATTATTGACTAAGAATATTGCTCAATTTAATCCCATAATTCTTGCCCAATTCAATCCCATAATTCTAGCACTTATAATAGTTGATAGTTTTGTAAAACTGTCAAGAAATATGGTTTTCTTGTAGTGAATAGAGTTGGAGGATGAGATGAGAGAGACAAAAAAAATCTGACTTATAATACAAAAATGGTGTGTTTCACCGAGAGAAAATCAAGTTCCACCGGAATGGAGGGGAATCGGAATTAAGTTACTAAATTTCATTCAACGTTTGTCAACTTTTTAGGAATTAAAAATGGAATGAGGATGATACAAAGTTGATTACAAAAATACCCTTATATATAACATATTGAAATAGTGGAAATGGTGGAAAATGTTACCTTTTTGACCGGGTTTTGTAAGAAAGTCACAACTTTAACAACTTAAGTTTAAAATGCACTAAAGTAAGTGATTTCCAAAAATGCTCTTACTTTACACATTCTCTTTCTTACTTTGAAGTTTTATGATATTTTATTCTTTCATCTTCTTCTATAACAGACCTCCAATGGAGGTTGAACATCATAACATTATCAATGCAATTTCAGGTTGAACATCATAACATTATCAATGCAATTTCATTGGATAATTAGTTTTGTGGCGCTACGCAGATGCATTCGGGGGGCAATGCCCCCAGAGCTTTTTTTTCAATTAAAAACCCAAATTGGGTTCCTTTTCATTTGTTCTCTGAGTCTTTTGTAAACCTTAAGCTGGTTGTGTGAATTTTAAATCTAATTGAAAAGGCTCGGAGACTACTTGAAAAGGCTTGGAGACTATTTACAAAGTCTCATAGACTAATTGAAAAGGCTCGAGCCTTTTCATTTAGTCTCCGAGCCTTTTCATTTGTTCTCCGAGACTTTTCAATTAGTCTCTGAGACTTTTTCATTTGTTCTCCGAGCCTTTTTAGTTGTTCTCTGAGACTTTTTAACAATCGTTTTTTTATTGTTGTTAATTTTGAACCTCCGAACCTTTTCATTTGTTCTCCGAGCCTTTTAATGAACTGTCTGAACCTTTCTAAGCTCTGTCCGAGACTTTTCCAAGCCTTTTTAACAATCATTTTTTTTCACACAATCAGCTTAAGGATTACAAAAGAGGGTTTTAAATTGAAAAAAAAAAGCAACTAACAAAGGCTCGGACATAAAAAAAGTCGTTATCGTGTTTAGTCGTGGTTGTCGACAGCGACGTACGCGTGTTCATGGTCCACCGTCGTCCATTGATGGAGGATTTTGAAAGAAAAAAAAAACAAAATGGTGAAGAAGGTTACTATGGAGGGCATTTTTGTCTGTTCATCATAATAGGTGCCTTTTAAACTTAAGTTATTAAAGTGGTGACTTTCTTACAAAAACCAGTCCAAATGGTGACAAATTGTTTTTGAGCCCTATTGAAATATATTTTTTTAATGTGAAAAATATATTGTATATTACTTATAACACTATAAACAAAATAATTAACATCTTTATATTTGGATGATTCCACAAACTCATTACACATTGTGCATGTAGATGCTGATGCCATGACAGATCATGTTATTGCTCATATGGAGCCCTTGATAGATCCTCTCATGGTAGAGCCACATTTGCACACTCTTGAGGGGGAAGTTAGCTCTGACACTGATGGTAAAGGCATTGAATCAGACTTCAGCCACCCCATAGCTTTAGACATCACAGGTATTCACGGTGGAGTCTCTTGGGTAGATCAATTGGAAGATTCAGGTTGGAAGAAGGTTACTGCTAAAAAAGGTAAGAAAAATAAAAAATAGGTTACTAGTGTTGTTTCGTCCAAAACTAAGGCTGCTAAAAACAAATTGTTATATAAATGATTGTCCTTTATTGGAATTGTATAGGTATTGCAAACAGTGATACCCAATGTACTTTGAAAAAGTTTTGTTCTCATCATAGACCGGATTTTGTTTGCATTGCTGAACCGTTATGTTCTTTTGATTCAATTGCTCCTACTTTTTGACGCTCTATGGGGTTACACTTTATTGGCGCTAATGTTAGAGGTACTTCTAGTATGTGGATTTTTGGGTCTACTGCTTTTTAGAATGCTGCTATTGTTTTGTCTCATTCTCAACATGTTACTGTTTCTACTAATTTGTGTGGGATTGTCCATCGGATCTCTTTTATTTATGCTAGTGTGAACTATATCACCCGTAGATCTCTTTGGAGCTCTCTTATGGGCATTGCTGGTTCGGATGATTCGTGACTTATGCTTGGGGATTTCAACTCGGTTCTAGGCGCTCATGAGACCACTGGTAACGTTTCTACTATCTCTTGTGATGATTTCTGTGCTGCTTTAAGGGTCTATGACCTTGTTGACACTGAAACGAAATGAGTTTTCCATACCCGGATCGGCCGGGGTAGGCATGGTATGGTTCCTTCTCGATTAGACAGAGTTATATGTTCTCATTCTTTTCTGGATACTTGGTCATAGATAGCTTGTGTCACCTTTCCTAGATCTTATTCAGACCATCACCCTTTCTTGGTTTCTTGTTCTGCGGGTGTTTTGCTGGGTCCACGGCCTTTCAGGTTTCAAGGTATGTGGGTTTCTCATCCCTCATTCCTTAATTTGGTTAGATTGGTTTGGTCATCCACTATTACTGGAACTGGTACTAGGGTTGTTGTTCAGAAGTTGAAACTGTTAAAAAAGGCCTTGACGAGGTGGAATTGGGAGGTGTTTGGGGATATTGCCTTGAATGTCACTAATACTAATGAGAAAGTGATGCTTATTTAGGGCAGGATTGGTTCTGAAGGTTTATTAGATGATCTTTTTCGTCTTGAGACTACCACTCTTGCAGATTTGGATAGTGTTCTAAAACAACATGAGATTTTTCTAAAAGAGAAAAGTAGAGTCAGGTGGCTTGCTGAGGGTGATCGGAACTCAATTTTTTTTCATTCACTACTGAAGCATAGAGGGGGAAAAAAGTCTCTTTTCTCTATTCAAATTGATGAGAATATTTCCTATGATCCTACTGAAATTCGTGAGCACGTTTCCTCTTTTTATCAACATCTCTTTTCGGATCCTAGTAACGATAGTTCAGACTTCTCTATAATTCGAGAGCATGTGCCTCCATTGGTTACTGTTGATGAGAATGCTTTGATTCTTTGGGTTCCCTCCTTTGATGAAGTGAGGAGTACGGTTTTTGTCATGGATCCTCTGAGTGCTCTTGGTCCTGATGGTTTCTCGGGCAGATTTTATTCTCATTGTTGGGAAATTGTGGGACATGATGCTATTTTAGCTGTGCAGGATTTTTTTCACACTGGTCGAGTTTTTCCGGGTTTGAATTCTATTTTCTTGGTCCTTATTCCGAAGATTCCGAACGCTCTCCTGGTTGATCAGTTTTGCCCGATTGCTCTTGGTAATTTCCTGTTTAAGGTTATCACTAAGATTATTGCTGATCGCTTGGCCAAAATTTGCTCATGCATTAACTCCCCAAATCAATTTGGTTTCATTAATGGTCGTCAAATTGGAGACTGTATTGTCGGTGTTTCTGAATGTTTTAATGTGTTGAGTAATGGTAGTCGCGGTGGGCACTTGACTTTAAAAATAGACATTTATAAGGCTTTTGATTCCATTAGTTGGCCTTTTCTCTTCAAAGTCCTTCAGTGTTTTGGCTTCACTAAGAGTTTTATTGGTTGGGTTACGGCTATTTTTTATTCTGCTAGGATCTCGATTCTTATTAATGGTTCCCCTCAGGGTTATTTCCCATGTTCGTGTGGTGTGCGGCAAGGTGATCCTCTCTCCCTCTTACTTTTTTGTTTGGCGGAGATCTTTTAAGCAGATATCTTACACATCTAGTATACTCAGGCTCTATTACTTCTATCTCTTCTCCGGTTGGGATGTGTGCCCCTTCGCATTTTCTCTATGTTAATGATGTTATCCTCTTTTGCTGGGCTTCTCTTCAGAATTTACGAGTGATTTTAAATGCTTTTGCGTTTTATGGCTCTCTCTAGGGTCAACGAGTTAATTGGGAAAAATCTTCCATATTTTTTGGCATAGGCATAGGCATCTCTGGGCCTCAAATTACTAATTTGCTCTCAATGTCTAGGATGCGTAAGGGTGGGGATTTAATTACTTATCTAGGGGTCCCTCTTTTCATTGGTGCACCTAAACGTCGATGGCTGATCTCATGGGTTGATAAAATTAAAAGTAAATTGGAATCGTGGAAGGGTTTCTCTCTTTCAATGACAGACATGTTATTTATTATTAATTCAGTGATTATGGGTTCCTTCCTGCACTCTTTTCAAGTTTATCGTTGGCCTTCATCTCTTTTGAAAGATTTAAAATTTGCTATTCAGAAATTATTTTGGACTGGTTCGATCGATAGTCATAAACCTGTCCAAGTTGCTTAGAAGTTTTGTTGTAGACCTAAGAATAGTGGTGGTCTTGGTGTTAAACATCTTGGTATTTTTAACAAGGCCATGCTTAAGAAATTCACTTGGAGGATGCTGACTGAGGAGTCCTTCGTTTTCACATATCTTCGGGTTCGTTTTTTCACTTAGGATCATAGACCTAAAACATGGTATGTTGTTTCTTCTGTAATTTTGTTTGGCCAAGTCTAAAATTGCATTATATGTTAGGATTATGCTCAATAGCAAGAGTGTAATATTGTAATTAACAATCTTTTTCATATTAATAAAGTGATTTCTGGTTTAACAAATCTTATAGCATTTATAGTTTAATATTATAATTGTCAAAGTAAATAATCATAAGGTCTAAAGACTATGAGAAAAGAAGAATTGTTCGTACATCTGGATATGTATGTGGTAGACACAATTCTTTAGTTAGTCTTGAATAATGTTCACAACTTAAGTTAAAGGTTGGGCACCTTTATCTTGTTAAAGTTGTAGAATTCTTTTGCTAGCATTTGAGTGGAATCAAATGAGATATGAAGAGTCTAAAATCATCGGAGTGTCTTCGAGCAAAAGAATCTAGTGCACTGGGTGCATTGAACTGGATCACAATGAAAAGCTTTATCTAGAATCGTCAATAGATAATAGTCTTCTCATTATCAGGACAATCGGAGAGTCTATCTTAATCCTGAGATAAATGATGGACTTATGGTTGCAAATGATATCATTTGAGTTATCAATGAGTACGATTATATAGCATAGTCTATCCTCGATAGTTTGGTGATATTCATTTGTTAATCGATAGAGGACTTCATTTATAGATATGGACATCGTGGCTCCATTTATTAAATGAGAGTATAATATCATCATATGGATGTTTTGAGGTAATTGAATATTAAATCTCAACGTTGAGTTTTCGATAGTGACTATTGAAAACATGGCTTCTGGACAAGTCAAAATATCCAAGTTCAAAACATGGTCATATGAGTAAATATGGTAACTTGGAGAGTTATAAACGGTCTATGAACTCTTGGCGATTACTGATATTAATCACGAGGATACACTATCTCCAAAATGATTGTCTAGGGTTATGAAAGAGGAACATCTTCCTTTTCTATCTTTATTTAAGAGTTCAATTTTAGCTCTTTAGTGGAATGAGTTAAAATTAATGGATCGGACCTAAGTGAATCATTTATTGATTGTGATTAGGTTGTGTCTATTGAAGTTTAAATTTAGATAGCCCGCCAAGATCCCCAATCCATACGGATTTGCATGGATCACTTGATATATTCTACCGGACCAATTTATGGGTTCATCTAGAATTGCATTTAATATATTAAGAATGTAATTTGCATATTATTTATTTAATGGGCTGCTCAATTATATTAATATATTAATGAAAGGCATGTGGGCTTGTTTCTTTTAGTAAGAATGGGTCTGGTTCACATGTGGGCTTTTTATTTAAAGTACAATGGATTAAATGAAATAAGAAAATAATATATGGCCCATTTTATACATGTGGTGAGGCAAGGTTAAAATATTAGCCAAACATATTATTTTGTTTCATTGTTTAATTAAATAAGAATTAATTAATTGTTTAATTAATTGTTTAATTAAGAAACAAATCTTTTTCTGATCAAGAAATATATTTCCTAGAGTTATACTATTGGTAGTAGTATACTAAAAGTAAAAGACTTGTTTGATAAGAAAATAAATAATTAAGTTTATTTATTTAATCAAATAAGAAGTCTTTTTATTTAGTCAATAAAAGAATAAAAATACTTATGAGTTAAATTAGGGTTAGGAGTCTAAAAAGTTTATAGGAATTAGGGTTGAATTTCGGTCACCCTATATAAGTGAGGTGATGAAATTCGGCCAACCTTAATACAACACCTTATAGATTTCGGCAACCCTAAAGTAAAAAGAGAAAGAAATTCGGCCACCCTATATAATAGACCTTATAGGGTTCGGCCACACTAATGGTTGATTGATTCAATTTTCTTCTTCTTCTAAACTCATAGACAAGTATTTGATTATTCTACCAAGACATAAAAGAGAAAAGAGATTATTCTTACACTAATTGCTTGTTCATCAATAAACTTGTGTGTACAACATCAAATTAGGTTCACGCGAGTTTCGATCATTAGATTGAGAACTCAAAAGTGACCGGAATAATTTTTGTATTCTTTTGATTGTTTTAAGACTGACAAAGAAAAAGAAAAGTTTGTTTGTCCATTCTCAGGTTTGCAATTCAAAGAAAAGGGAGACCACGCTCCTAGGTGATTCACGTTCGTGCTAGGATTGAAGATCTTGCGGATTACCATCGACGTAAGTCAATCGGATCACGCAACAAAAGGTATTATACTTTTGTTACTTTATATATGGTTAATTAATTTAAAGGGTTAAGGTTCATAAAAAAGAAAAAATTTAAAACATACTAAAACTATTTTTAGTCTCGCTTCCGCTGCGTGTACTACGGTATTTTTCCCTACATTATACTCCCCTGATGATTGAGTCTAGGTGGTTGGTTGGTCGGTCATCACTTTAAGGTTCATTTTTGGACGGATAACTAGTTAAGAGATCCGTTGATTGATCTGGTTGAGGATAGGTCTTTGTTACAACCTCCTCTGGATTTTGTTGTGTGTGATATTTACTCAGATGCTACGGGTTGGGATATTCTTGCTTCTTTTCACGCTTCTCACCCGGATGTTGCTTCTGAGATTGAGAAAGTGGTGGTAAGCACTGACCCAAACTCGTTAGTTTGGACTTATTCCTTAGATGGTGTTATTTCTTGTAAATCTGCTTATGATTATCTTTCTAAGGTTAGGAGTTCTGTTTTTTGGGGTAAGCAAATTTGGGCGTCTTTTGTTCCTCCTTCTCGCTCTGTCATCATTTGGTGCTTGTTTCATGGTAAGATTCCTACGAACATTGCGTTGCATGCCAGAGGTTATATTTTTCCATCTCGTTGTCAGTTTTGTTGTGCTGTAGAGGAAGACTTAATGCATCTGTTTCTTGACTGTCCTTTTGTTCGTGGGTTGTGGGAAGTTGTATCCTCTACATTTGGTCATAAGCTTAAGTTGAATGATACTTGTTTGGACCTTTGGCAGGAGGTGATGAGGGTTGTCTTTAGCACTCAATTGAAAGCTCTCTGGAGGGCTTCTATCATCACGGTTTTCTGGGTGGTGTGGTTCCTCCGGAATCAAGCTACCTTTGAGGGTGGCAAGCCTGTTTTTGCTAATGCTCTTTCCTTGATTTGGCGTTTCGTTCACAAGGCAGATTCACTTCAGTTTGGGACTATAAAGAATTCAATGAATGAGCTTCAGACTTTTCAATGGCTTCATGTCTCTAGTCGTCCTTCCAATGCTTCTCGCATTTTAGAGGTTAACTGGAGGCTGTCTTAAGGTTAACACGAACGGGGCTACATTTGGTAGTCATGGTCTTGCTGGTTGTGCAAGGGTTTTGTTAAAGGTTGTTTTGATATTCCTCTTGGTGTCTGCTTTGCTTTTGAGGTCAAATTGGCCGCTGTCGTCCACGCTATTGACTATGCTTGGACTTTTGGCTGGCGTCGGTTATGGTTGGAGAGCGATTCGATTTTTATAGTCGATATCCTTCGTTCTAGGTCTCGTAAGGTTCCTTAGCGTTGACGCCCCACTTGGGATAGGTGTTTGAGCTTAATCTCTCAAATAAACTTTGTTGTCACTCACATTTATCGGGAAGGTAACCAAGTTGCAGATAGTTTAGCATCCAGGAGCCCCAGTATCGTCTCTCCTACATGGTGGTGGACCGCTCCGAATTTTTGTAATTCCTTTATTTTCAATGATTTTTGTAGCAGACCTTCTTTTAGGTTCTGTTGATCTGTTTTCTTCTTTTGTTATCTTTTCTCTTTTGTTATCTTTCTTTTTTCTTTAATAAAATATTGGGATGGGGTTGATTCTAATCCCCAACAACCTTATATATATATATATATATATATATATATATATATATATATATATATATATATATCTTTATATTATAAAATTTTAACTAATTAGTTTAATATGAAGTAAAATTGAGAAATTATTTAGATTTGAAAACATAATTAATTTTATGTAATCCGGTGTAAATATGAAACTGCTGTCTAAATAGTAGTATATATACACATGAGAGATGTTTGAGTATTACGAGGTTTCAAAGTGCTCATAAGATGCCGTTTACATTGGTTTCTTTTTTGCAGTTCACTTCTATTTTTTTATTTTTCATGTATATTATATACATATACCAAATCATGGCGGCAATTCAATTTTTTTTTTTTTTTTTTTTTTTTTTAATAATCTGCGGTTCATTTATACAAAAAATTTTAAAAGATGATTTCATACAAGATTTAGATGAAAAAAAAATATTTATACATAACAAATTCAATAATATAGAGAGAGAAAAAGATATGGAGAAAAAAAGAAAAAAAGAAAAAAGAAAATGACAAAATAGAGACATAGTTTTTTTTTTTTTTTTAATTTATTTATTACTTCTAAATGATGATATTTCAGTAAAATAAATTAATTTCTTTTCAATCATGAAAGAGAATTTGATTCCTAGGGTGAGTGAGGGGAATCAAGTTCTCTCTCATATGGGTGTGAATAGACCTGGCAAAACACGACCCAAACCCATTCGAAAATAGCGGTTGGTGGGTCAAGTTTATCGGATCGGGTTGTTAATGGGTTAACCCATTAAGACACGAAATATAATGGGTCGGTTTTGGGTTCACTCTTAAAAAAAACCGTTAATTTGATAACCCATTAATATAAAGATTTTTTTTAATGTGTTTTTGAAAGTTATTAAAAAAATATTTGTATAGTCACATTATGGAATTTATATAAAAAAAAAAAATCTCTATAATTATGGTTCGAATATATTTTACTAATTAATTTTTTTTAAATTTCTAATTTTTTTCTTTCTTTGAAAGAGGAAAAAATTCTGAATTAAAATTTCTAAAACTATAAATCAATTATTTCATAATATTATAACCCTAGCCCTAACCCTAAAACTCTAAAAGTAGCTAGTGAACTTGATTGCATGAGTTTGATCATGCTTCAGTACTATTTATTTTTAACTTTTTGATAAATCTCAAATACTGTATAATATTTTGTAATGGGCCGGATCAGGTTACTCATTAATTTATCAAATGGTTTCGGGTTAGCATATTTCAACCCATTAAGCTAATAGGTCGGGTTTGGGTGGAGCAATTTTAACACGACCCAAACACGAAACGACACGAATTCGCAATAATACGACCCATTGCCAGGTCTAGGTGTGAAGTTCACGGAACTTAATTCCCTACAAATTTAGTAAATAAATGAATTAAAACAAAAAGGAACTAAATTCCCTCTCTCAAGAAGGATTCCTGATTAATAAACACGTCATAAGTTTTCAGCTGACACACCATATCATTATTTTATTAGATTAAATAGGGCTCACACACATAAGTCTAACTATAAGAGAAATTCTTAATTAAGAATTTGTGTAGTCATGAATAGCTTGGAACATTGGATTGTCTTCAGCTCAACATGAGAAAATAAGAGGGTAAGGTTCCGTCTTGTAAGCGTTTTTTATTTACTGTATTTTAAAAATAAAAACAACAATGAAAATAGTATTTTTGGTTTTAGTTTCGAAATTTGAAAACATATCTGGTAGCATATGCGGAAAACGGTATTATGAAAATAACACTAAAAACACATCCGGTAGATTAAATGAAAATTTTCAAAAATTGGAATATCATATTTTCATTTTATTTCACATTATAACCTAAAAACAAAGTTAAACATTTTATTTCACAATTTTTTTTATAAAGAAAATCACATTAATTATAAATTATAAATTATAATTTTTTTTTATCAAATATAAATTATATGAAAAAGATTTAAAATCTTTGGAAAAGAAAAAAGAAAGAAAAAAAAATATAAAACAATAGATCTGCTTTGATTTTATCCGATGCTTCAACCGTGGCCTTCTTCTACCGTTTTTGAAACCACTATTGCTTGAATTAACATAAAAAACGTGATCGAAAATTGTCAGAGAGTTCGTATAATTCATAGACATTGAATATATATGTATTTAACTTGCCAAGAGAGTGAATTCCATGCTTAATTAATAAAAAAATATAAAATAAAAAAAAACATAAAAAGAGCCGTGGATATGCTCTTGGAGGAGCAGATCCATAGCTCCAACGCCAGAAGAGGTTAGATCCTCCTCAAGTGTCCAAATTTTCTGTTATGCAAAGAATGAGGAGGAGGAGGAGGAGGAGGAGGAGGAGAGAAGAAAAATGGAGGAAAACCGGTCAATGAATGAGGCAGAATGGAGACCGGTCGAAGAATGAAGTAAAAGAAAAAAAAAAGAAAAAAAAAAAGGTGAGTTTTTTTTTTTTATAAATTAAAATAAAATGAAAAACATGGAGAACATGTTTTTCATGTTTTTCAATTTTAACACCGGTTTTACTTTTCCTTTTGTTTTTGTATTTTGAAAACAAAATGAAAAAAAGGTTAACGAACACGTTTTCGAAATTGTTTTCGGAAAATAAAAACAAAACATTAATTTTAGACAACCCAAAAATTTAGAGAATACTTTTGCTCACCCCCCTTCAAGGGAGGTAACCATTACCTCCCTCTTAAATGGATGACATGTGTCCATAGAGGGGTAAATTTTTAGATAATTTTACCCCTCCATAGACACATGTCATATGTTTGGGAGGGGGGTAATACTTACCCCCCTCGAAATAGGGGTGAGCAAAAATGGACTCAAAAATTTAGCCCAAATTTCAACCCAAATGATGTGGCAAGATTTTTTCATTAACCATATCATCTCATGTTGTGTGTAGTGATGACAAACTTACTTGCCACATCATTTAGGTTGAAATTTGAACTAAATTTTTAGGTTGTCTAGCATTACTCAAAACAAAAACACCTCAAAAAAAAAAGAAAAAAAAAACCTCTACCGAACAGCCCCTAAGGCAGCAAGTTTCAAAGATACCACCACAAGAAAGTCTCTCTTGCATGTGAGCCAACAATCACCTCCCTTGTCACTATATCTTTTAATGTTGATATTCCTGAAATGAAAATAGATATTCCTGATTTTGTTACCTTACTGTTATGTTAACAAGATTACTTGGTAGTTATACGAAAGAGTATTGGTTACTTTTTGTTTTAATATTTTTTTAATTTTCAAATCTTAAATTTTTATACACCTTTAGATTGAAATTTAAAGACTGAAATTGACCCAGTACCCTTACTGTTAACAGCAACTTAGCCAAACCCTTCCCATAATAAATGTTGATTTCTTTGAGCCACCTACTAGTAAATCTCTCGGACAAGGATCCACTGATGACTTTAATAAAAAACGTGTAATTGAGATTTGATTTTCTAATTTATCATTTAAGTAAAATTAAAACTACATCATTTTGTAAAACTAAACCCTAAAAAGGCAACATACGCTAAATTCTAAAAAAATTCTTGTATAGTATTCATCTTCTCGTTCCATGCCGTTCAACTGGGAAATTGTGGTGTTGTGTGTTAATTTTTTGATAACTTAAAAAATCTCTCTTAAAAATTGATTAAAAAAAATCTGTTTTAAAATCCCAATTAATCTCTATTTATTCTTCTCTGACTTCGAATCCCAAACAAACTTTCTTCTCCTCCAAAATCTGTATGTTTTGGGGTTTTTTTGGGTTCAAATTTCATAAAAAGAGATTTTATTTTTATATTTTTATTTTTATTTGTTTTCCATAAAATGAAGAAGGCGAAGTTGTTTTCTGTAGAATTTTTTACATTTGTTGCAATGTGAGATTGACAACAGATTTCCAATTATCGGTCCTCACATGAAGTGGTTGGTGTCCATTATTCACCATCAAAATGAAAGCCATACAATTAACAAAAAAATAGAAAAGAAAATCAGATTTCGGAGGAAGTTTCGGACATCCAAAGACTTCACATCCACCATCTTATTATTCTTGTCAAAAGTGAAGAGGAAACCGGTTGAGATTTGAGAATGAGAACTGAATTACATGAAAGTAACACGTGACAATGGATCCTAAAAAGAACAGTATGGTACATTAGAGATAGAGTTCAACAGATGATCCTTGTACAAATCGATAACATGGGATTGCAAATCCTTTCATTTACTTACAAGGAACACAAGGGACGTGACATTCTCCCTCTAACTTGGCATAAATGCAAGTAATGCATCCATCTTTATATAAATAGAGGACTCTCCAAGAACAAAGTATGTACTATTTTAAAAGCTGTAACTACGTTTCTGTCACTCTAGACCTTTTCTCTCAAGATCCGATTCACTGATTAGACTGTCAAAAGTATTAACGCCGGTCACTGTAGCAACTAACAGGTTACATTGTTTTAAAGTTGAGAGCAAGACAATCCTATTTGTCATTGAAAATCCTCGTGGTGACATAGAACCTCTCGGCGGAACCTTTGTTCCACCAGTGTCTTCCTAGACTAGGTATCACTATGACTATTGAACCACGCGTTGACTAAACTTGACCTTCAACGGGTATAGGTTTAACAATGGCAGACTTTTATGTCACATAACATGCTTAACCAATTACATATGTAATTGATCGTTATTCATCAGCTTGTGAAAATGCCATCCATGCTTGGCAAAGGCAATTTCATTGATGAATCCTGTTATAAAGAACCATCATTAATTGACCTGATTATACTTCTAAGTAGTATTGCATGATCGTTTAGTGGCATTGAACAAAAAGGTTATGGGTTGATTAAGATCACCTACAAAACATCACCAGTAAGCATAAAATTCTAAAATCAAGCTTAGCTAGATGATTTATTAAGCAGTCTTAGCCAAAGTAATTGGTATTCAATCCCATGAGTCCCTAAACAGATCAAGGGGTCTAAAAGGTATAGAATAGAAGTTGAGACATACACGTTGCGCTAGAGATCTGTTCCAATCGGGAAAAAAACCAAACACAATACACAACAACTCAGGTTTGAGTTCTCGACTGTATCCCAGCAGCCAGGTTCCACAATTAAATTAAAAGGACTAGATTTCACAAAGAAGCAAGGATTCAGAAGTGAGTTCTTTCGTAGTTGGAGATATGCAGAGCAGAAGAATGGTTTGTTAGGCTCTCACCATACTTGTGTGTTTGTGTGTGTCTATGTATTCAACTAAGAAAAGGAAGCTATACAAGATGGCCTTTCATCAAGCCAAGCATGATCCTCTTTAGAGGATAAAGCAAAAGGAAGCCAATGTGTCGGCCACACTGTTTCTATCCCTATAAATAGCTTGGCATGAAAATACACCTACAAGGCAACAACCTTACAAAGAGCTTTAATGTCATTTACGATAGGACCTGCAGGACTCAACAAATCAATAGCACTATTAACTCCTGCGATAATATTCGCAGCATCTGCTTCTACCTAGTTGACCCTTAAATTCTGAAGTTTAACCAATCACTATCTCTGATTACATCACCAGCAACCATGTAAAAAGCTCAAACTCACTCCTCATGACCTTAGAGAAAATCCACCTAATCAAATCAAAGCCTTTCATCCTCCTAAACTGTGACAGAAGACCCTAAAAATAGGTATATAGGCAGCATTATTGGAAGAACTTGCAATTAAGGATATAAAACATGTTTTGAAATGAGAATTGTAACTTAAGTAACTAATACATGTCTCTGTTGCTTAAAAGTGTATGTAACCATGAAGATGTGTAACGTGAGAGCGTCAAGGTTGGGGTAAATCTGAGCAACTGGGGCAGGAGAAGCGACCTCTAGCTTGACATTTAGAGCATGTAATTGAATTCAGGGTTGATTCAGTGCCATCGATCCACTGATACATGTCATCCATAAGATTAAAGCTGAAAGGTCCACTTGATTTAACATATCCTGTTCCTTTACATCTTGAGCATGCTATCATCCGCAGATCACCACATCTCTTGCACATACCTAAAGACCTGCATTTACAACGAGTTACACATCTCTTCATATACACAAAAGTTAAAAAATTCTATAGAGAGAAACAGACCTTCTCTGAGAAGCAGAAAAGAGAGCATCGAGTTTAGGGGCAGAGAGAGTGGCCCATAAAAGCAGAGTGCCCACTCCAAACCCCGCTAATTCACTGGATGTTAAACCACCCTCCATTTCTCTTCCTCCAGAGTCCAGACTCATCTCTTCATACTCCTTACATATTATCTCATCAATTCTAAAACAACCTTATCCACTACTGCTTTAATAACTTTACATTATTAAATGTCCTTTACATATCAACAAGGCCTATTAGCTCAGTTGGTTAGAGCGTCGTGCTAATAACGCGAAGGTCGCAGGTTCGAGACCTGCATAGGCCATTATTTTTTCTCTATTTTTGCAAAAGATACAACCTGTTGATTTTCATTATTTTCTCTCTTCTTTTATAAATTGCTCAAGTGTAAAGCCATAAACCATAACAAACTGATTTTCATCGAGGAAGCCAACCAACCGATTTTCAATAGAGTATGGAAGAAACAATGTAAGATTTTTTTTTTTTTTTTTTTTTAAGGCAAAAAAATGTAAGATTTTAAGAGATATGCCTAACAATCTGTTTGACAAGAAATAAAGATATTGATAGATAATATTGATGAGGGCATGCCATTGTCATACAAAAAGTGCATTATTGTTTTATTGTGAATTAAGATAGCTATATATCTCAGGATTAATATAAATATTTCAATTGCTCTATTGTAAATGTATTATTCCATTAAAGGTAAGTCGAAATATACTATTCATTTGATCTGTTCAATACATCATAGGTATTAGGTCTTTTGTTCAAAGTTTTTCACTTGATGATTCTAGACTCATCACTTCCCAATTGAAAACAAAATACCCACAACTTTAATCAAGATGAGGTGTCTAGCCTATATCTTAAGTTGTGAACATTTTTAGATTAAATAAAGAATTATGTCTACCATATATAAACTTTTTATGTGAATAATTCTTTATATTTCTTTTAGTCTTGGATTTTTAGAATATTTTGCTCTTGACATATATAATAAACGATTTATACATACTACATAATTTATTTGTAAACAAAAGACTTTTATTGATATCAAATGATTTGTTACATTAAAACCCTTACTTTAGGGCATACTTCCTAACAATCTCTCACTTGCACTAAAGCAGTTGTGTCATATCCCTTATCCTAAAACCTTCTAGGTGACTGTCAAAACTCTTTTGCGGCAGAGTCTTTGTGAATGGATTTGTCAGGTTATTTGCTGATGCAATCTTACATACTGTCACATCCCCTCTTTGTACGATTTTCCTAAGTAAATGATATTTTCTTTCTATGTGCTTTCCTCTCTTGTGACTCCTTTGCATTAGCCACATCCCCACTATTGCCACAGTAAAGTGTGATCTGTTTTTCTGCACTAAGGATAACCTCAAGGTCTATCAAGAATTTCTGGAGCCATACAACCTCTTTTGCTACTTCGCAAGCAGCTACATACTCGACTTCCATGGTAGAGTCAGCAATGCAACACTGCTTGATACTTCTGAATATTATAGCTCATCCACCAAGTGTGACCACAGAACCTAAGGTAGACCTTCTGGAATTTAGATTTGATCGGAAATCAGAATCTATATAACCTACGGGTACTGGTTCCTCTCCAGAGTATACAAGAATATAATTCCTAGTTCTTCTTAAGTACTTGAATATATGCCTGACTACCACCTAGTGATTCGATCCCAGTTTAGACTGGTATCTGCTAACAACTCCAACAGCGAAGCATATATTCGGTCTCATACAGAGCATTGCATACATAAGACTTCCAACCATGGATGCATATGGAATCCCACTCATGTATTGCTCTTCTTGCTTATTCTTAGGAGCTCGCTCCTTAGAGAGTTTGATTCCATGCCTAAAAGGTAAAAAAAAACCTTTATTGGAATCTTGTAACGAGAACCTAGACAATTTCTCTTCTATGTAGGAAGCTTGAGATAATGCAATCATTTTATTCTTCCTATCTTGTAGAACTTGTATACCAAGAATAAAAATTGCTTCTTCCAAGTCCTTCATGCTAAACTGTTTTGCTAGCCATTCTTTAATTGTTTTCAACTCTCCTACATCATTCTCAATGAGTAGGATGTCATCAACATAAAGAACTAGGAATGCCATCTTGTTGCCTTTTATACTTTTGTATACACAAGGTTCATCAATATTTTGAATAAAGCCATGATCGTGCCAAATTTGTGTTACATTTTAGCCCTCAATTCCATTTCCTTTGGCTTGTTTCCAAGTAGATTCGTGTGTCTAATGGCTTTATTCTAGTCAATGTAGGTATTTAGTGTATTTCAGGCAAATGAGATGTAAACCGGAACTTTCGGGTGCAGAACAAGTCAATTTCAAAAAGAGTGCCCAATTCGATGGTCCCTTCATAGGTCCATACCAGCACGCTGTCAAGATGTTCGCAGGTCTATACCCACGCACTATCAAGATGTTCGCTGGTCCATACCAGCAAAGCCATCTGCGGACCGAGAGGTAAAGATCTTAAGATCCTAGTTCGTTGGTACTACGTGGGTACCTACCAGCACATATTCATCCACGAAGTATTCTCCAAAGGCCTCCAAGTCATAGTTCGCTGGTCTATACCAGCCAAGTGACCTGCGAACCAAGAACCAAAAATCAGCCAAAGTGCCCAGTTCGCGGGTCCATACCTGTGAAGTACCCGCGGACCGAGAGATAGAAATCCCTAAATCACACTTCGTTGGTCTACTGCGTGGGTCCAGACCCGCGAACTTCGGGCTGCGAAGTTGCCCAGATTGATGACATCATCACTTTTCTGACCTATTTTTGGAAACACTATAAATATATTCTTTCCAGAATTCACACTCATGGCTTAACAAGCCAAGAACACCCTCACATGGCCATACACCCTTTGTTACATCACTCTTAGATTTAGGATTCTCTCCCACCACATCCAAATCTATCCTACACCAATTCATACCCAAAATCACTTCCTTCCACACTTAAGGAGCACTAATCTACACATTGGAGAAGAAGAAGAGCAAAAAGAGTAGGGAGATCACAATATGCCAATGGGTTTCTTCTTAACTCTTTCTCTTTTATTTCTTCATTGTAATTTGATTATGAGTAGCTAATCCCCATGTGGGAGTTGATGTAATTACACATGAGTTGTGGGTAATCCACCATTTCTTTAGTAATTGATTAATTTAGTTTCATTCAATGTTCTTAATGCTTTTGATTACCTCTTGGATTGAGTAGATATGACAACTCTTAGTTCTTCTTTGGTATCAAATTAATTTGAGTTTTTAAAAGGGATTAAACATCTTCTTGGATTGAGTAGATTTACATGTAAGTTCCTCAAGTGTGATTAGCTTGTTTCGGTGACAAACCACATTTGGGGTTTGTGATGTAAGGGTAGTTTAGGCTTTTAAATTGTTAGTGATCAAGCTCAACAAATGCCTTCTCAAGACCTTAAGATGATAAGCACTTCAAAGGTAAATCACTTGTGCTTAATTTACATTGAAGAGACTTAGTTGCACACATACACTTCTCATGCTTACATATGTTTTCATTGCCCTTGTGTGCATTATCTTCACTTTTCACACTTGCACATATTGCACATTTTAGACTAAGTGTGAATTGTCTTTGAAAAGAGAAAACTTCTCTTTACTACTACATGTACTGCCCTTGGTACTCGTGCATGTGCAACGGTCCAAGCCAGGTTTAAAACCTGATGCTTTTGCGTCGTGCATACCGCGGCTGAGACACCTGCCTCTGGGGCGGTCTCTACAGCGGCAAACTTCAGAGCTTACACACTCTGCGTACCGCGGCGTAGACACTTACCTGTGAAGTGGTTGTAACGGGGTTTGGTTTTTAAAAATAACCAAAACGATGTGGGTTTAAGGGGATCACTTATATAAGTGCCTCTTTGTCTTTAGGTAAAACTACATGAGTTCAAAATCATATTTTTAACTTAGAACATTTTCAAGAGAGAAAATCTTCCAAAGAACTCACATTTGATCACTCAAAGTAAATAGGTGTAGCAAGAATTTTTATGGAGTAACGATATTTGCACCCCTTAAAAATCGTATGTACACCCCAAATTAGTATGTTTTTAAAAATCCAATAATACCCTTAAGTAAAATTACTAAGAGGACTAATTGTTTGTTAGTACACCCACCAATAGTTATTAATTAGTTTTCTATTTTAATCTTTTGTATTTTTTTTTTCCTATTAATGGTTTGATATTATTAACATATATCATAAAAACTCTTTCCATTTTAATAAACCCTATATTCTCTTTTAAATATATTTTCAATCTCTTTTAAGGAAATACAAATTGATTGCTAAGTATGGAAAATGAATTAAAATCATGAGACAAATTTGGATGTGAAAAAGTAAAGTTTTAAATTAATTTTTATTAGAAGAACAAAATCATTATGTATATAAACAGACTTTTAAATTAACTATATTATCTATATATATATATATATATATATATATATATATATATATATATATATATATATATTTATTTCTTTCAAATAAACTTTTTTATCAATATTATATGTTCTTTCTTGTTAAAAAAAAAATTATATGTTCTTCAATTTCATGAACACCTATATATATATTTTTTTTGAAATATCATTTAACACATCTACTTCCACATCAATTGGGATATGACACAAATCTTGCATTCCTACAACTCTTTCAAACAGAAAGTGGTTCTCCAATAAAATAAAATAAAAATCTTAAAATAGATTTTTAACGAAAAATGGAGTTTGATTTTAAAAAAAACCAAGAAGAGAAAAAAAAAAGTAGGGAAGAGAAACTGAAAAAGAATAGTAAGAGAATTAAAGGTAACAAGAAATTTTGAAATAATAATTAAGTTAATTAAATAACATAATAATAGTTATAGGTGGTGTGTACTTACAAAAATTCAATAAGTATAATTAAAGAAAGGGTATTTTTGGTATTAAGTGGGGTTTATTTACAAATTAGTGATTTTTTAAAAATTTTGATGGGTGTGATTACGAAAGCGGTGTAGATACAGTTTTTGAGGGGTGTCATTATC
This sequence comes from Acer yangbiense, assembly GCA_008009225.1. Classification (NCBI taxonomy): domain Eukaryota; kingdom Viridiplantae; phylum Streptophyta; class Magnoliopsida; order Sapindales; family Sapindaceae; genus Acer; species Acer yangbiense. Next base: position 26,298,616 of record CM017767.1, on the reverse strand, counting down.
ACCACTCTTTTTATGAGTGGTAAATTGACAATATATGAACCCTAAGACATAAGAACACATGGGCTAGGGTGGGCTTTGGGCTCAAGCCCACCATAGCTCATTAAAAAAAATTAAGATATTAAAAAACACAACTTAAATTTACCGTTTTGCCTTCAATCTTCATCAAGTTAGCAACTTAGTGGCTGGTACAGAAGGATTCAAAAGGATGTATAGTTGAAACCGATAATAAAGTGGATGTTTCTCAGGGTGGAGTCAAGGACTGAGAACTTCAGTCCGCTTTCATGTTATTCGGCGATGGAAGAAGAAAGAACAGAAAGATGCAATTGAGGTTTCAAAAAAACGTGCAGTGTAGTTGAAATTGATGTTGTTGGATATAGAAGTAATTTTGTTATAAGTTATTTTAACAAAATTGGATGTGACCAGATATTTTATGGGTGGCAATAGAGCCACCCTTTATCAAAACTCTAAGGATTTCTTTATCCATAAAAAAAAAATTCATTCACATACAGGCCTACAATAAGGTCTATTTTTATAAAAAAAAATAATAATTCTTTTTCCACAAGTCAAAGTAGGTGTTAAGACTATGACAACTGACTTAGGGGTAATTGAGTCATTTTATAAATTTGGCATAGTTAATATTAGGAGTTAACATATGTTGACTAACTGGAGGGGAGAAGATTGTCAATAAATGAAAAAGTTATTTCTAGTTGTCTAAGAGCAAACCTCAGGGAGGTTGGTTGCAATTTGCTCTTACTGTAAACATACATATAAATTTATCACAATAACATTTATGATAATAATTTTTTTTTACGTCACAAACACTAACCAATAGATTAAATAATATGAGGTTGGCCTAGTGGCATGTCTCTCACACCTACAACAAGAGGTCGTGGGTTCAAGTCTGTTCCACACCCCAAATCCCGAATTATTGTAATATTTTAAAAATAAAAGCACTAACCAATAGATTTGTTCATATGTTGGCCATGTTATATTTCCTCTTTTTTTATAAAAGAGAATAAAAGAGACTTTTATACCAATTTTCTCTTCCATTCTCCAAAATTGATTCAACTTCTTTCTCAATTTTAAAAAATGTTGTCTTCAAACTAGATATATTTTTATGAATTACATGTGGTTGATTATTTTAATTTATTTCGTTTTGAAATATTAGATTAATCTAATTTTAGTTTATGAACTTTATATTATCATATTTGACTCAATCTCTTCATGTTTCCACATCAACAATGTAGTTTATTTTACAATAAAAATTATTAAGGCATCATTTCGTTGTAATATGAAAAATGAATTTTTAACAAATTCCATGACTGTCTACATTGAAAGATAAATTGTTGAAACAATTGATCCAGACGTTATAATTAATAAATTTGATATTTTAAAAAATAGTATGATACAACTTAATTAGTGTACTTTGATTGTATTTGCATTACATTTTTTATGCTTTATTTAAATAAATAAAAATGGTTTTCTTTAGAATATGCATTTTACAGGGCACTCACTATCTCCTTAGTAGGTGTATCTTTATTTTTTAATCAATAATTTTTTCTCAGAATGTCAAGGTTCACACGAGAAAATTTATGCAAGTCCACCCTGATGTTGAATCCTGGTTACGTCTCTGTAACTACCCTTCAATTGTAATATATACAGTAGAATCTTAAATTAATAATTTCTATAACATAATAATTTTTTCTGGTACTGACTTGGGCTAATGAAATAAATTAATAATTTTGATAAATTGACAAGATAATAGTTTTTAGAAAACCCCTGTATAAATCTGTGTCCCCAATCATATTATAAATTAATAATTTTTTGAAATTATAAAACTATGGAGAAGACATGCACATTACCAAGATGAATTTGTTTCTTTAAGCATGAATATATATAGTAGGAGGTTTTGTTTTTGCTGATTGTTCAAACCAGAAGGTTTGATTTGGCATTTGATCAAAAGTTAGTGGGTTATTAACAATTCTCCCAAAATTTATGAAGAGGTTTTTAGGCTTTAAATGACATGGTGTAAGAAGTAAGATGAGTATAACCAAAGGAAAACTAGAGGAAAACAAAAAACTAAGGGCGCGTTTGGTATCGTTTTTAAAATTGTGTTTTTGAAAACTTATTTTTTATATATTTTTTTTATAAATGGAAGTCATGTTTTAAAAATAATGTTTTTAAAAATGTAATGTGTTTGGTAGTGTTTTTTAAAAGTAGTTTTTTGAAACAGAAAACGATGTAAAAGTGTTTGGTTGTTGTTTTTAAAATGAATAAAGTAGTTGTTTGGAGGGAAAAGTTGATTTGTTTTAAAATGATGTTTTTGAAAATGGTGAAAAACAATAAAAAGTTGTTTTCAACTTTTTAGTTATACAATTCAAAAAGTTTTTTTTTGTTTTTTTTTTTTTTGTTTTCAAAAACAGTTTTGTAAAACGTGTAAATAAACAGCATTAAAGTTGTTTTTTATTTTTAAAAATAGAAAACCATTTTAAAAAATGGTTCCAAACAGCATCTAAGGGTCTATTCATTAATATTTTACAAATGCATTTTCTATTTTTTTTTAAATGAAAAACAGTGAAAAAGCTTTTATCAGCCATGTTTTTTTTAACATTAATGTTAGTCAACCCAAAAATTTAGCCTAAAAATAACTCAAATGATGTGGCAAGTGATTTGTCTTTTTCATATCATTTGGGTTGAATTTATGGTTAATTTTTTTGGGTTGTATAGTATTACTTTTTTTTTTTTTTTAAGGAAAACAATAAAAACATAAGATTAATATTACTTTGCTCAAATCTGGTGCCCAAATGATATGACATCACTATAATCTATTCATTTAATCTATACAAATATAATACAATTTAAATAAATGGATTATAGTAATGTCACATCATTTGGATACCAAATTTGGATAAAGTAGCATTATTGAAAACATTTTGATGTTTTTACTGTTTTCTAGTTTTGTTTTCTATTTTTTCTAGTTGGGTAATGACCATATATATGAAAACTATTAAATTGATTGTATTCATTCTTTTTTTTAGTAATAATAAATATACTGACGTCAATTAATTTGGAATTCATTGAAATTGATTTATTAATTGAATATATATAGAAAAAATTTCAAGTCAGTGCATCCTGATATAACTTCGTGAGGATATTGAATGTGAGCCACTCGTTTTATATATTTTGACTCAAGTGTGTATGCACTTGTCAAAACTAGTGGCTCACATTCGATATCCTGATAAAGTTATATTAGAATGCACTGACCAGATCGAGACTATATATATATTTAGAATACTGTTCTTAATTATTGTTACCAGACATATATTCAAATTCTATAAATATGAAAATCAATCAAAATGAAAATTGATAAAATAGAAATAATTTTCCATGAATCTTTAAAATAAAGAAAGATAGGGGTTATTCACAAGTTATTCCTGACCAAATGCAGCAAGCCTCGATACTAAAATGGATGGCAATTGTACCGGTCTTACTCGGGCCAAACCTCTCAATCTCGACTCCGACAAAAAAAAATTACTTGGCTCCAACCCTAATTATTTAAGATCGGGTTTGGGGTGGGGAATTTCCGAGGTGGAGGGAGGTGGCCCGAACCTGAGCACGCCCCGCCCCAAATGTGTTTTTTAAAATATGTATATTGCACAATTTTTATATATTTAATAGTTATTTTTAATAAAATAAATTTTTATATTTTAAATAAACTCAATACCAACATACAAAATAAAATTTAAATGTTCATAATCCACTATAGAATTAAATCCACGAAAATAATTAACAAGAAATAATAGGAAAAATATATTAATTTTTATTGACTAAATATTATTATTATTAATAGATAAATAATAAACGAGATCGGGCAGGGATTAAAGGGGCGTAGGACTCAGCCCCTAACCTACCCGACCCTATTTATTTTGATTAAACCCCGCCTTAGGCGGGTTGGGGCGGGTCCCCGTCGGATAGGGTATTTTTTTAATACACACTATTCTGCTCCCTGCTACTAAATTTACATTTATATATTTTTTCAATCACTCAATACATAACACGAAGACATAGAAAGAAAGGAAAAAAGACCGTAAACAACTGAGTGAGTGAGTGAGTGAGGATCATAGGGTTTCGAGCAACCGGGAGACACTCTTCCGCCGCCGTCGTCTGTCTTCCAAGGTCTCTCTCCACCATTTTCTCAAAGGTTTGCTCTCTCTCTGTTATTTTTTTTTCTATTGATTGAATGGGTATTAGCTTTGAGACACATGTTTGATGAATTGTCTCACTGAGTATTATGAGCCCAGCTTCAATTTATAATTGAATTATTGAACAATTTTCATACCCTTTTAACTTCGAAAGCAGCTTCAATAAGAATTGGATTATTATGATGTGATTTTGTTTCAAATTCGGCTGACCGTTTGTGCAAGTCATCGCATTCCTTTTGCTCACTACTATGTTGATTTGTATATGTAAAATGAATTCTTCTAATTATTTAGTTTTACTCGTGTACCGTTTTTCATTTTATGTTACTGTTGTTCTACTTTGATTTCATTGGATAATGCTTTAGATAACGCACAACACTGCATATGTTTTATTTGTATCTCGCACAACTTATATAAACTCTTGTCAAATGATTTATGTGTTTTTCAGAATTGTTTATTTTAGCTAATTATCATATAAACCAATTATTTGTCTACATTCTGGCGGCTTGTTGTATATTTCGATTCCGGTGACTCTTTCCACCATACGAAAGCTAATCATTCATCATGTTTTCGATTGGATGTGATAATAGCATTCCAGATTAGGCACCTCTCTGCTTGGTTTTTGAAAAATGAAGCTCATTTTGGTTTTTCTCTATTACTATAGAAATTAGGAAAAGCAAGTGAAAAAGAAAAAACCACAGTTGAGGTAGTTTGTTTTTATTTTGATCATAGAACTTCCTCCAATTCTTGAACTTTTCATGTGAATCCTTCTACAAACACTAGAACTAACCCCAATCTTTCTTGCTAGAGCGTCATGAGAATCCAAGTTTAGTCAAAAGCATAAAATTACCACTAGCATTTGTAAGTAGGAGCATAGCATTGTATCTGATAATGGCTAAACATGGTAATTTTTATTTTACTTCTTGTCTATGTTAGTGAGTATGTGTTTTGAGTACAAAATTGTGATGGGGATTTAACTTCTGATCGCTTAATTGTTTTTTCCAACTTCACATGAGTTTTATTGATTTATGAAAAGTGATATTCGATCTGCTGGTTCCTGCATATGGGGATTTTAACTGGCTTTTTGGTGATGATAATTGCTGTCATAGCCAATTGAAGAGATATTATAACAGGAATGACAAATTTGTGTGTTCGTAAATTGCAGTTTCTTATCAAGTTATTATGCTCTTAGTGGATATGGACCTAATTGCATGCATACTTGGACAGGTTTCTTTACAGCTTAGGTTTATTTAAAAACAAATTATCTAAAGACATGGCTTGATAGAGAAAAACCATGTGTCACCATGACATGGCAAGCGGTTCCGTCATCACCCAATAAAAATTGCAGGAAAAGAAAAACCAAAAAAATACTGTATAAATAAAATCCCAGATCATAAACAGACAGAGATTGAGAGAAACCCTAAAATCGAAAAAGACAGGAGGGAGAGAAGAGAAGCGCACAAGATTGGATTTTTGGAGGGTCAATAATGGGAAAGAAGAAGAAGAGAGTTTCGTCGAAGGTGTGGTGCTACTACTGCGACAGAGAGTTCGACGACGAGAAGATTCTGGTGCAGCACCAGAAGGCCAAGCACTTCAAGTGCCATGTCTGCCACAAGAAACTCTCCACTGCCAGTGGCATGGCCATTCACGTCCTTCAGGTTCACAAAGAGAGCGTCACCAAGTAATAATTCTTTTTTCCCTCTTATGTTTTATGTTTCTCTTTTAATTGATTAATTTTTTAGGTGACTAATGTGTAAATTTCGATGCCCATGTTAAACTTTAATACAGTTAATTTTTTTTTTTTTTTTTTTTTCATGCTGATCACTTGATCATAGTTGTAAGATATCGAATAATGATAAAATTGATTAGAGATTGAGGAGTGAATGGTGAATTATTGCTAAGAAACGCTGTTTGATTAGTGCCTAATAACTAGGTTTTAGGGTTTTCAAATCGTGGTAAGAAGGATTGTATTGTTCTCTGTTGAGTTTATTTGTTGATAGTTTTAGGAGTGTTAAAAGTAAAGGTTGATAGTATAAATAATTAACTAGAGGGAGATGATATTCATCCCTCTAGGAGAGGGTCATGTTTTGGGGCTCACCATGGGCAGAATTGGGAGGTTGTGGTTAAGTAAAGAGGAATTTTAGATTTCTTCATTACTAGGGTTATTATTATTATTATTATTATTATTATTATTATTATTATTACTATGTTTCTTTTTCCATTAGGTAGGTTCGACAATTGTGCTCTTTTTAGCTCTTACGACTTCAATGCAAAGTAGCAAAGGTGCATAATGTTTTCTTGTACCAATGTCCAATCAACATTGGTAAACTTTAGCGGAAGGGGGTTGTAGATTTGTATTAACTTTCAAGTTTTATATAACAATGTTTAAAATGCGTGAGTTGGTTCAATCGTTGGGAGGCGAGCGGTTGACTTGATTCGGAGATGATAAATAATGCAACCAAAAAAAAAAAATAAATACTAAAATAGAAAATCATAATAGGGTTTCTTTAAAAAATAAAGAAATAAAAATTCCAGTGCTTTGTAGCACACGCTATCCTCCATACACTCACCCCAAACAAACACCAAACAGAAAGAAACCTTAATTTTTTACTAGCCACCAAACAAAAAGAAACCCCAATGTTTTACTGGCCACCATCCCAAACAAACAAAAACCCTAATCTTTACCAGCCACCACCAACCCTCACCTCCTATTTTCCTGCCATCGCAGCGTCCATACTCCGGTGACAAACTGGCCGGATACAAACCTTGTCGGGGAACCGCTCATCTGTGCAGGTAAGGCCTCGCACTGCTTCAAGGCGAAAATCGCATTTAGGCGGGTCTTAGCAAGATTAAGGTAGAGGCAGTCGACTCAAGGCGCTCTTAGTCGTGAGGCGGCCGCCTCCATTTGAATTTTAAAAAATTGGTATATGATGTACTGGGCTAAATTCTTGCTTAGAATCAGTTTGTTTTGGGCTTGCATAGTGGTTTTACTAAAGTGCCTTGGTTATGTGTCAGTGCGTGAATTCTTTGTTTTTTTTTTTTTTTGTAATATAAACAACAGAAGGTTTCTGGTCTTTATACTTCATCGAGGTTTGATAAGAAAGACATCTATAATGTATTCACATGTTACTGAATACTTGTTACAGGGTTCCCAATGCAAAGCCTGGCAGAGAGTCAACTGATATTGAAATATATGGGATGCAAGGAATTCCACCTGACATCTTGGCTGCTCACTATGGAGAAGAAGGTGAGAACTTTGCAATTATATTCCTTATTTTGTTACTTTTGCATTGTGTTTCAGTGTCTCTATGCTGTTTTCATTGTAATTACTAATTAATTTGGAATCAGAGAAATCTTAGGTGGCGTTTGTTTTTATTTATTTATTTATTTTTATTTCTGATGTCTGAATGAAGTGATAATTGTTTGTTTTTGTTTTTCAACAAAAATCAGGAAACCTGTACTTTGACATTCATACCCTTATACCATTATTTGTTATATATACTTACACTTATCTTTCTAATCCCAAAACAATATTTAACTATTTTGATAAAATTCTATTTCCATTTAATTAATATTCTAAAATAATACCTCAACCACTCAGAACTTTTGACTGTGATCATCTTATCTTCTCTTTCTCTTCTAGTCAACGGATATTTTTTTTATATCTGCTGCAACTGGAATCTTTGTATTTGTGTTGTGTGTGTGAGCTTGGAGGAGGGTTAATTAAGCCATGGTGGCAGGGGTGGCGATGACTAGTAGAGGTGGGAAGTCACTATACAGCTGGAAGATGGCACCATCTGTGGTGTTATCTTAATATTATATAATCGCTGCCATGGGAGGAGTTATTTTCTTTCTTTCTCATTTTGTTTTAAACATCAATTGAAGATTAAAAAAGAAGAAAAATGCAATCTTACCAAATCTTTGATGAGATGATGAGAAATTGTTGTATTCTGGCGGCGATGAAAAGAGATATGATTTATGTTGTTTATGAGCAAAGCGTTTGAGAATCTAGAAGAGGAAATGTGTTGTGAGAACTCTCAAACCGAGAAGAGGCAATTTGTTGTGAGAACTAAGAAGAGAAGAAAATGGTTTATAGTTTTGGTTAGGTTTATTTGGAGGGATATATTTGGAAATAGGCTGATTTGCAAAGGGAAAATTTGGACATAAAAATCTAAAGAGAAATGTCGTGGTAATCGGTTCAGACAAAAGTCGGAAATTGCAACTTTTTTTCGCTGACGTTTTTATTGGTTTTTCAGATTTCAATTAACTTAAATAACAAACAAAAATGTCTTACTAAGACATTTAGGGCTCGTTTGGTGCGCTGTATTGGATTGTATTGTATTGGACTGTATTATTTTTAATACAAACCTGTGTTTGGTGAAGCACTGTATTATAATGTATTAAGTTATACTATATTTGGTATATCATTGTATTGTACACTGTATTATATTATAAAAATATAATAATTTTATTAATAATAAAGTTAATAATTTATTTTAAATATCCTTGAGAAAGTGAACCCAAAACGTAAAACAAATCACATTTCCTTCTCTCTTTTTTGTACATATATACATACATATATGAGAGATTGGTCGTCAATTCGGAGCCAAACCGACGTTGCTAGCGAGAGTGCTGGTGGTGGTGTGCGTGACCATTCTCGGCTTCGCTTTGATCACTGATATCTTCTGGGCTTCTTCTTCCAAATTCACTTCCTCCTATTTCAACACCATCGTTTCCAATCGGTCCCCTCAAAGAGGTTCTATAATAGAAAAATTGTTTCAAAATAAAGAAACAAACCTCATTTGGAGATGGATCTTAAAGTTTCTTGATGAAAAATGCAGATTGGATTTGCTAGGACTTAGGGATTTTTTATGAGAGCTGAGAGTTTTAACAGAGGTGAATTTTTGAGAAGAAAGAAGAGATAAAGAAGAGATCTGTTGAAAAGGAAAGTGATTAAAGTAAAAAAAAATAAAAATTCTAATACAATACATCATAATACCACCTATTATTCTGTGTTAGCTAATACTGAGAATGGTGTATTAGGTGTAAAATTGTGTATTAAAATAATACAATACAAATGAACCCCAAACACAGTATTGTATTGTTTTAATACATTTTAAATGGCTAATACAATACAATACAGGCAACCAAACACACCCTTAAGGGACTTTAAGACTGCAGATGGGAAAAACAAACAGGCCCTTAGTATTCATACATTTTCTCCATAGAGATGTTTTATCTTGCTGGAATTTCAAACACACATTTGAACTCTGCCCTTTATTAAGGTTTTTCTTTTAACTCTGGTACTCAATTTAGAATTATGGATTGCTAAGTCAAGATTGACTATGTGATATGATATATTGGATTCATAGCTTCGATGGGAGTTAGGATTGACTTAATGGTTTCACCAATTTAGACAATTAGCTGAGTCTTACAGGCATTGGCCCAATTTGATTATGAGCAAGTTGGTTTTGCTAGGTTTGGCTTGGTATTTAAGCCTGATGGTATAAATAGGATAAATATCTCATAGGGGTTGCATTTGTTGAATAATAAAGGTAATGGAAAAGTACATGTAATCTTTTGATTCTGCAGTATAATAAAGGTAATGGAGAAGTACATGTTCTGATGTTCTGAGTGTTCTCGCTGTAGTGATGGTCTGCTGGATAGTAATTCTGCTATATGAAAATTTGAAGATGTTGTGCATGCAAAAGTTACATGGTTAGACTAAGAAGACTTCAGTTCACTTTCTAACCAATGATAAGTTTCTTGCAGAAGAAGAGCCTTCGGCAAAAGTGGCAAAAGTGGATACTCCATACACTCAGCTTGGTGGTGCAGTTCCAGGACAACTTGGTGTTGGTTATCCTCCTCAATCAACTTTAGGTGCAATGCCACCAATGTATGTTATCTGTTTGATTCTATTTACTATATATTCTTGCTCAGTCCTTGCATCATATGGTAGGGAAAGGAAATCTAGGATATGTTTCTCAAAGTACCATACTTTTTACATCTTCTCTCATCATGTGGTGGATGTTTTAACTTATTGTCAAATTTTTCCTCTCACGCTCTCTTTATTTTCAGTTATAATTAATCATTATCTTTTAATAAAAATTTCCATACAGTTTCTCATGTAACATGCTTTATACATCATTTACCTGCAATATTTTGATGCTTAACTTTAGGCATACACATCTTCAATCAATTTTTTTTAAAAAAATTATGTTTTTTTTTTACTACTTAGTTCATACAATATATTTGTGATTGCAACATGGTAACAGCTTCAGCCTTTATAATTATTGCTGCAAGTAATTGGTCTCATATTGGGTAATTATGAAAATTTAATCTTTGGAAATATTAAAGTGTGATTTTGGTAGAATTCTAGCTTGTTCACTTCCCGATCGATTTTATCTTTGTTATTTGAAATGAGCAAGTTTTCAAGGATAAAAGCATTTTCTATTTTGCACTTTATGAATATAGGGCGTCATAATGCTAATATTGCTGATTTACAGAAATGAAAATTTGAATGTTATTAGACATTCTGATTTCTGAGATTTCATATTGTCAGAATTCCAGCTTTTGTTCACATTTTCCTTTCACACTATTCATTTTATTTTGTACTTTTTGAATACTTTTTTTTTTTTTTTTTTGAAATGAGAAAGTTTTCACACATACAAGCATTTTTGTATTTTGCTGTTTATTAATGAAGCCATGAAGGGAGTTCTGATAATGCTGAATTGCTATGGTCGGGAAAAAAAAATGAAGTTCCCTGCTTACGGTGATGGGAGGACTACCTCCCTTATCATTCATTGTTGGCCTAGGACCAACATTATGATTTTGCTGTGTGCAATAGAAAATTTTGATTAATTGTCTTACTGGAATTCTTGATTGTTCTTGTGCTACAGTTACAATTCTGCAGTACCCATGCCTCCTGCAGGTTGGTCAATGCCTCCTCGCCCCCAACCGTGGTATCCACAGCATCCAGGATATGGTCAACAGCCTTTGTTTCCTGTGCAAAATGCCCGACCTCCTTTGCCATCAACAACATCACCTGCACTCCAACCTTCACAAGTTATTCCTCCTGGGTTGCCCTCATCCACACCCCCTGTTTCTGTATCTCAACCCTTGTTCCCAGTTGTTAACAACAATACACCTACTCAAAGTTCACCATTTTCTCCTCCTATGCTTTCAACAAGTCTTCCAGCAAGCTCTTCAACTGAAATCAAAGTCCCAACTGATGTTTATTCAAATGTCAGTACATCTATGACCAGCAGCTACCATCTCCCAAGCATGCAAGGTATGATTTTCCTTTCGGTGTTTACTGTGGAATGGTCTTCCACAAACTCATATTTGAAAATTTGAAGATAATGAGTTGGTAAACTTTGACTGTGTTGTAAATAAATGACGATTTAATTTTATAATTACCATGCTCTTGAGTAGTATTGTCGAAATGGTACTTGGGTATGTGCTGATACTAATTTGGAACCTTGGTGACCAATTATACATGCCTTATTCCCATGCTTTTGAAGAAAATGTTTATTTTTTAATTTTTTTATTAGATCTCTAGTTTTTATTTAAGGATGAATTTTGGGTGCAAGCTAGTTTAGTTGGTAAGGTCTCATACAGTTTTGTAAAAGGTCTTTGGTTGAAATCACACTTGCATAAGGACTGTAGAGATGAATTAGCTAGGCATAGACTCTGGGTTTCTTTACAGATTAGTTACCGTTAGTGATATAAGGTCACTTCTATTCAAATGACAGCATGGTGCTTTTTTCTTATTAGGAGTGTTTTTTGTTTTTGTAAGTTTTAAAATCTCACAAAACGCGTTCGGTGGGAAGATTTTGTTTTCATTTTTTGGAAAACAAAAACACTGTTTTCCGCTTTTATAACGTAAAAACAGAAAACATCCGAATGATGTCTTCATTGTTTTCTTCCCAAATATTTTCTAAATCACACCTTTCTCATCTCTTGGTTACAAAACCCAGTCATTGACACTCCAATTTGTTCCCTTCCCTTCCAAAATTCTTCTACGATTGAAACCATTCAAAGTTATTTTCATCTCTTTTGCTTCTCAATCTCCCCTGTTTGACACCAAACCAGCCCTTCAAGCATACATAATACATAAAGAAATTGGAAGTTTATTGTTATACTTGGAGCGAAAAAAAAAGAGAGATTGAGAAAAAGTTTTGGTTTCGTCTTTTTTTTTTTCCCCGATCTAAGAGTTGAGATTTTGTAAATTAAAATGGAAAGTCAAAATAATGGATAAAGAAGATAAGGATTAGAAATGCACGTGTCCTTTCCACATCCAAATATATATATATATATGCTCAGGTTAGTGCACACTGATATAACTTCATCGGGGCGTTAGATGTGGACTATTAGATTTACATACTTTGACTTAAAGTGTATGCACTTGTCAAAACTTCTCCATAATCAATGGTCCACATGCATTGGTACTGATGTAGTTATGATGTAGTTACATTGGATCAGAACGGGACCGATATATATATATATATATATATATATATATATATGTATATATAGTAGCTTTCTAGTGCGGAATCCCATACAAATTTTTTGTGCAGTTTCACTGATTCCAACCGGTCGGAATCAGTGTAATTTTTTTTTTCACTGATTCCAACCGGTTGGAATTAATAAAACCGCACGAATTTTTTGTACGTGATCCTGCACTTGATAATTTCTATATACATATAATAATAATAATAATAATAATAATAATAATAATTTTTTCATTAACAATTTTAATTTTTTTTAACGTTATAATAATAATTTTACTTAAAACAATTTCTCTCCATTCTTTTATTTTAATTGTTAGTCCAAAATTTATAAAAATTAATTTATTTGATTCATATAATTTCTTTTTTCAATCCCAATTTGATTCATATAATTAAATATAAAATTTCGAATTTGTTTTCAATTAGCGCTACCAGATTTGTTTTCAGCTCCTGAAAATACGAAAATCAATTACTTGTTTTCAAATGAAAATATACAAAACAAGAAATAGAAAACAAAAAACATTACCGAACACGCCCCGGTAGTTATGATGTTTCTGTTATGTAGACCATCCTCAGTTTGATGCTTTACTATTACCGGTGTATATTACAGATCAATATCCATTCGTTGTTCTATTATTATAATTTTTTTCTTTTCTTCGGTTTGTATGTTTACTTTTGCAGTTATTATGTATGTATTATGGATTTTGTCATCTTTGCAATTTAGTACTGTTTCCCTAAACTACATCTTGTATTTCGAAATCATTCTTATGGAATTGTTTTGTCTGATCATTGTAAATTTTCTGTCATCTTTGCAGGTGGCTCACTAGTCAATTCTCATTCTTATGCCTCTGGTCCAAATACCGGTGGTCCTTCAATTGGACCTCCCCCTGTAATTGCCAATAAAGCTCCTGCTCCCCAGCCTGCCATCAATGAGGTCTATCTAGTTTGGGATGACGAGGCAATGTCCATGGTAAGTTGTTCTTAAAAGCAACTTAAGAGTGGTTATCCCTAATGTTATTGCACTCATTAATCCTAGTTACAATTTGAATTATTAACAGGAGGAGAGACGAATGTCCTTAGCGAAGTATCAGGTGGTGCATGATGAAACTAGCCAGGTAAGTTATAACTACCTCTTTAATATATGGAGTTGGTTTGTACATCTAACCAGATGGGTAGGCTTTATGTTTCATGTTTTCAGATACAGTTGTTTATGCTTTGTTACCTATTTAGAGGTATTTTCTATATGAATTCCGATTTTTTGTTTTCTTCCTCGTAAAAATGAACATAATTTGAAAAGAAATATGTGAACCTTTGGTCAATTATATGTTGGCTCCAACTATCGGATGGTGGGCATGTTGTTTTATTTTAAACTGCCATTCTCCGGTTTCCACGCAATGCCTCCAACTGTTGTGGGCTTCAAAAGATTCAAGTAGGTAATTACATTATTTTTGCCGGTACTTAGTAATTACAATTTTGACAAGCTTGGAATCGATGATTCTTCAATGTTTTAAAAAAGATTAGTGTTTGTATTTGCCCTTTTAAAATTTGGATTTATTTTGTTGTTATTCATTCTCCCTATGCTTGATTTTACTAAGTGTGGGGGTTTGGGTGAAACAAAGATCATACCCCACAGATAATTCCTTTCGTAGCATCATTACCATTAATTTTTATGATCGAACAGTGAATTCAGACTTGGCCCAGGTCAGCTTCTTTTACAAAGTTTGGCTACTCTTGCGTAGGACCAAGCTTTAAGATATCTGGTTTCTCATAATGATGGTGATCAAAATCCCTGTCTAATCATTTGATTTCTGGTTCTGTTTTCAGATGAGCTCGGTCGATGCAGCAATAGACAGAAGAATATCACTAGGCAGGCTACAAAGTCGAATGCAATTTTAGATTTGACTAGAGGCCAATAATCCATTGCCGGAATCTTTTGGTTGATGAACAGATTTTGGATATTGTGGAATATAAACCGCAAAAGAGGCGTCTCAGGCAGTTTTAGGAGGAACTGTTTAGACATAATGTTGTATTCTTTAGAAGAAAGAGAGGTAGAAGGACCATTTCATACTGTTCATGTTGTCAAGAGAAGTTGTGAAATCTTATTCTATTTCTGTCTTTTTTAATTTATGTGAGAAGTGAGATTTTGGAGTCACTGTAAAACCTGTTGATGGATATATATTTTTGGCCTGTTTAGACAGATTCCGTTCTTTCGTTGAATTCATACTCATCATTCTCAATCTCTCTCTTGGAATTTTTGCTTCTCTTTTTGTTTCGATTTTAAGTTACAAGTTTTTTAATATAAAGTCAAAAGTTACTGATTTTTTTTTTCTTCAGGTTATTTGATAAAAATGCATTTGGTAATATGAACCAAGAAGCAAAAGAATCAACCAAGAAACAAAAGAATCGGAGACTTCAAAATGAAGTCTGTGTGTCCACATTTGCTCATTAAACTCTAATGTCATGTTTGTTACATGGGATAGAACGGGATATGATTAATTTTAGTCTTAGAGCATCCCTAATAGGCCGGATTTTGGAGCCTCTTTGACTATATTTAGGGAGAATCAACCGGAATGTGTTCCAATAGGCTCCTTATCCCACTCCCTAATTTTTATTCCGGCCAAAGGCTCCTCAAATTTAGGGAGCCAAGACATCCTCCCTATTATTTTCTTCTCTCTACTCAAATGAAATGGGTGGTCAAGATGAGTCCACATCATTCATTTTCAATGGTCCATATTCATCTTCCCTATTTTTTATTTAACCCAAATTCTTTTTATTTAAACCTAAATAATTCATTTAATTTCCTACATTTTAATGTATTCCAACGGCTAGGCAATGCTAAATTCAATTTTTTTTTCTTAACCAAATTGCAAGTTTGCAACAGGTCTTGCATGATCATAATTCTATTTTGATTTGATTTTTTGGCAGATGCAACGGCTCTTTGTGCAGTGGAACGACTATTTTTTTTTTATTCAATTTTATTATTTTTTTTTTTTGTATAAATACTATTGAACTACTTCAATTTTTATTACACTTTCAACTTTCAATTTTTCATCTATCCAATTCTCCTTTGCCAATTTATCAAGGTATTATTAAATTTTGTAGTCTATTTTATTTTTCAGTTATTTTTATTGTATACTTATAATAATTATTTTTTGGTAAATTATTTTATACCATTGTAGTTTTATTCATGTATTTTTTTAGTTTACATTTACTGGAAATAATAATATTGTGAGTACTAATTTGTATTGTTTTTAATGTTTACATAGATGGATTCTCAAGGTGATTCGTATTTCACTAATCTTTTGAACAAAGATTCGGTTTATGACTTGCCGAATGAATATGAGAATCAATTCGAAGTTACTCAAAATATTGACAAGGAACCCAATCAAAGAAAATGCACCAAAAATTTTACGGCCGATGAAGATGTTTTACTTATATCCGCATATCTCAACATTAGCACCGATGCGATACAAGGAAACAAGCAAAAAAGTGTCACATATTGGGAAAGAGTGCACCGCTACTTCCATTAGCACAAGCCGCTACTTCCATGAGCACAAGAAATTTGCATCGACACGTAATGCTAATTCTTTAATGAAACGTTGGTCAATAATTCAACTTACAGTAAATAAGTTTTGTGGTAATTATGCTCAAATTGAAGCAAAGTCGCAAAGTGATGTCAATGCGCAAGATAAGGTAATCTCATTTTAATTATAGTAAATATTGAATTATTTTATTTTAATTATAGTTAATCATTTAAATTGTTTTATTACTTTTTTTAACTAGATTTGTCATGCAATGGAACTATATAAAAGTATCCCAGGTTCAACATTTCAATTAATACATTGTTAGAATGAATTGAGGTTCGCACCAAAGTGGCTTATCGACAACTCTCACAAAAAATCTAAAGCTTTAAAAAATGTTAGTCCCGCAACATCTTCTCCGTCAACTCAAGGTTCAATCAATTTAGGTGACAATGAAGTAGGTGATACTTTTGTTGGCTTAGAAAGACCAATGGGAAGAAAGGCTTCAAAGGAACGTGTAAGAAATGAAAAAGGTAAACGTATTGCTGATATGAATGCGGCTTTGACATTGAAGTTTGAGGAGTATATGGAAGATATAAAAGTTAGGGATAAGAAGAGGCAGGAAGAAAAGGACAGACTACATGTTCAAGAACAACATCGATTGGCCATTGAAGAAGAAAAGAATAGAATTAAAAATGAAAAACTTCAATTGGAAAGAAGTAAAGAAGAAGAAAGAATTATAGCAATTGATACTACTAACATGCCTCCAATGAAGAAAGCATATTATGAGCATCTACAAATGGAGATCATTAACAAAAGGATTAGTAGTAACTTTGGAGAGTAATCGTTGTTATGCCGTATTTTTTTTTATGCATTATTAATCAAGCTTTGTTGTGTTATCTAGTTAGTATTGTATTATATTATATTTATAAAAACAAATTATTGAAATGTTTTTAATGAATGAAGTGATTAATTCTCTATAGTTGCACAAATAAAATTATAATATATTATATTATAATTTGATATTAAATATGAAAGATAAAAACAATAAACGTTTATTTGAAATCCAACACAAGTAAATAACAAAACAACAACAACAACAACAAAGTTTAAAATACATAAAACATAGAAAATATAGAAAATAAATAAGAAAACAACAACAACTATCGAGTACAAGTTCAAAAGAAGACGGTTGTTTAAGATGAACCGTATTTCTGCCATAAATGCTCAATTAGATTTGTTTGGAGTTGAGAATGAGTTCCTCTATCTCTGATGCGATGTTGAGCTTGAATAAACTCAAACAATCGAGGAGTATGCTCATGAAATTCTTCAATTTAAGGAAGTTGAGAATGAGAATCATAGGTCGATTTACATTGGGGTATACCTTGCTCATCCTCAATAATCATGTTGTGCATTATTATACACGCTCATGAAATTCTTCAATTTAAGGAAGTTGAGAATGAGAATCATAGGTCGATTTACATTGGGGTATACCTTGCTCATCCTCAATAATCATGTTGTGCATTATTATACACGCTGTCATAATATCTTTCAATGTTTCTTGATCCCAAAATCCGGCTGGTCCACGGACTATAGCGAAGCGCGCCTGGAGCACTCCAAATGCTCGTTCTACATCTTTCCATACCGACTCTTGAGTAGTAGCAAAAAGTTTTCTCTTATTTCCTTGCGGAGCTGAAATTGTCTTCATAAAGGTTGCCTATGGTGGATATATACCATCAGCAAGGTAGTAACCCATTGAGTAATCATGACCGTTGATTGAGTAGTTCATAGGAGGAGCACGACCTTCGCTGAGTTGATTAAATATGGATGACCTTTCTCACGTTAATATCATTATGAGATCCTGGCAATCCAAAGAATGCATGCCAGATCCAAAGATTATACGTAACCACAGCTTCTAAAATAATTGTTGGCTCATGAACATGACCTGAATACATCCCAGCCCATGCAGATGGACAATTCTTCCATTTCCAGTGCATGCAATCAATGCTCCCCAACATACCAGGAAAACCACGTTGTTCACCAATTGCGTGCAATCGAGTGATGTCGTCACTGTTTGGTGATCTCAAGTATTCTTCACCAAAAATTGCAATAATTGCCTTCACAAACCTTTTAAGACTCTCTATGGCCGTGCTTTTGCCGATTCGCAAATAATCATCCACAGAATCTGCCGACGCCCCATAAGCAAGCATCCTCATAGCAGCTGTTATCTTTTGGATAGATGATAAACCCATACGACTCGAACAATCCATTCTTTGGACAAAATAAGAATCATAATTTTCTACCGTAGATTGAATTCGAAAGAATAGAGGTCGACGCATTCGAAATCTTCTCCGGAATTTTTGTAGAGAATATTTTGGCGTTTCGGCGAAATAATCGCGATAAAGTCGATTATGACCTTCAACTCTATCGCAATCAATGGCAGCATGGCCTGGCACGAAACCACCACGACGTGGTCCACGACTTTCGATAGCAAGTCGCTCTCCTTCAATGGCTGCCATTCCTAACAGAATCCCATAATCATCTTCATCTTTTTCTTCTTCTTCGATGAGTTGAAGCATTCGAGCATTGAAGTTATTAAGAGCCATAGTTTTAAGTAAATGAAAACTTTCAGTGGAGATGTCTGAAAATGAAACAAATGAATGATCTTATTTATAGAGTATGTTTTAATATAGCCGTTAGAATATGACCGTTAATTGTAAATAATAATATTTTAAATTTATTTAAAAATAATAATTTTTTAATTTAAAAATAAATAAATAATAATAGGGAGCCATTTTTAGGGGGGCTTGTTGGAGTCTTCATAAATATATGACCGTTAATTGTAAATAATAATATTTTAAATTTATTTAAAAATAATGATTTTTTAATTTAAAAATAAATAAATAATAGTAGGGAGCCATTTTTAGGGAGGTTTGTTGGAGTCTTCACTCCTTATATGGCTCCCTATTCGTAAAAAGTACAACTGGCTCCCTAAATCTAAGGAAAAAAGAGGGAGCTTTGTTGGGGATGCTCTTATATCCTATGTTTGTTGCTTGCATGAAATGAGATTATTTAATCTCGTGTAAGCAACTTACACCACCAATGTCAATGTGGGACTAAATTAGTTCCACCACTTTATACTTTTATTTTTTTTATTCTTTTTCTCTTTTCAATTTATTTTATTTTTTATGTGATTAAAATATAAATATCTTTTAATAATTAAGAAAATATTTTTATTTTAAACTTTTCAAAAATAATAATTTTCAATTTTAATAAATAAAAATAAATATCATTTTGTTTAAAATTGGTTTTAAATATTTAAATTATTTTTAAATATTTTAATGTTTTTCAAAATTTAATTTAAATAATTATTTTAACCAATCCAATTCTATGCAACCATTTTATATAGGAGGAGTGGGGCTATTTAGTCCCATATATTTTAAAAAAATTTTTCTTTTATTTTTTTATTTAATTATAAAATTTTATATTTATTTAATATATCTTATTATAGTACATTATAATATTTAAAAGTATTTTTAAAATATTAAATATAAAATATTTTCTTTAATATTTTCTTTAATATTAATTTTAAATATTTTTATTTATTTATTTTAAAATTAAATAATTTATTTATTTAAAAATAATTTTATTTAATTTTTTATTAATCAATTTCACACTGTATTAAATATAAATTATTATTATTTTTTTTATCCAATCTCATACTACACTAAACATGAAATAAGACTATTTTAATTCAATCTCATATATACAATACCTAACATATCACATTATTAATTTTAGTCAAATCCTATCCAATTTGATACAATCCTATGAAAATAAGCTATCATATCCCACGCACCGAATGAGCCCTAAAAGTGTAGGGAGACCCCTCTCTTTGAGTAGGAGTTGCATTTCGGGCTCTATCTATAGAGACGTAGAGTTTAATCTCGTATATATATATATATATATAAAATTGTATAATTCATGTCTCTAATTATGCAAAAGAAAGAAAAAGAAACCTTTGGGGTTGTTCTTTTCGTGGTAGAAAATAACAAAAGATGTTTGGATTTGTATGGGAGGAGGAGCTATCTAGCAAATTTAGTTGTTGTATGTGCACACTAACACATCCTTTCATCATTATTTGTCTTTTTTTTTCTTGAGCCACCACATCAAATAAACGATAGCTCAATCTCTCTCTCTCTCTCTCTCAATACTCAATTACTTTCTTAAAAAGAAAAACCCAACTAAACTTTATAATAATTTCAGTACATCTGCAAGATGATTAAATTGCACCCTTTTTTTTATTTATCTCCCAACTTTTCCATATATATATATAGGAGCACTAGCTTGGGTGAATTGTAGATGCATGATCAAGAAAGAGGAAAGTCATGAGCTTTAAAAGTGTTTGCATTCATGAGAGGAAGAGAAAACTATCGGGTTTCCCACATGGGGTGTGGACCTTCATGCAAGACTTTTTTTATTTTTTTATCTTTCAAGCAATGCTAGGACTAGGTAAGATACCCATAAATAATTAAGCTACATTGATTGATGTACTTTATGAGGATAAAAAGTAAATTAATTCCCCCTATTATTGAAAAATATTTGTTTTTACATTGCATGCACTGTATATATATTTTCGTCAAACAAAATCATGTAATGTATATAAAAATAAAAATAGTATCACAACGTGATTTTATTGGGTTAATAAGTTTTCCTCCACCTTTCCACAGAAAGGTAAAATAAAAATTAAGTATATGTATTTATGTAAAAAAGAATTTTTTGGTCATTAGTTAAAAAGCATTATTAGATTGGGTAACAGGTCTACTCATATTAGTTCATTAGCGTGAGCCGTGGCACAAATAAAAGTGAGAGACAACTCTATTTTCGAATGTGAGAGTTGTAGTCCATTTATAACATCTCTCCGATAGTAGGAGTAGTATTTCAGACTGTGTTTATAGGGTTTAATCTTGCCAGGTCCCGATAATAGTTGTAATTCAAAAAATATATATAGTTATTTATAGCTCTTTAGATTTACTATTTTATAAGTAAAATGGATTCATACTAAACTAGTCATCATAATTAATATAAAGGGAAAGGTTCACAACTAGTCAACCATTGATGGATATACTAAAAACCATTCATCATTGAACACGAATTTTTATGAACTTTTCTTCTAACCAAAAATGAATATACGAAACCTCAAGGGGCCTAGTGGTAAGGGCGAGCGTGTGATGTGTGGTTAGGCTCACGGTTACAGTTCCCCCTAAAGTCAAATTCTTGGGGCTAGGTAGCAAAGGAGATAATTCCTTTGTGAGTTCGCTAGGCCCAGCGTGGAAGCTGCCCTAGACCGGCCCAAAGGATTAGTCGAGGTGAGGTGTGTGAAAGCTGACCCGGACACCCTTGTAAAATAAAACAAAACAAAAAAAGAATATACGAAAGGTTAAAGGTCTTTTGCTTTGGTAGTTGAAATTTTCAAAATGAAGCTCCACTAATGGAGTTTAAACCATCAACATTAGACAAATGCGTCCACCTATTCCTAATATCATCGAAACCAGAGAAGAACCTACCCATAAAACTAGAGTTCATAAAACCCCAGAACAAGTCGCTCAGCCTATCCATACATATGATAACCAAAGGCCTGACCTATACAGACCAAGTTCCAATGAAAGATCTGAACCCATAAACCTTATTCCTAGGCAAAGGTGTCCACCTGTCCATACATATGATGATGAAGGGCAAACTTCACCCACTCCTTCACAAGTCTTAACCGAAATTCTTGAACCAGAACCCCAGATTAGAACCATCAATGTTCTTGATAAAACTAAACCAGTTGACTATGACTTCCTGTTAGTAAAGTATCATTGCCCTCATAACTATATTTTGAAAGAAAAATATGAGAAAAATTACAATGAAAAGAAAAGGAAATAGTTCCACAACAGATGGATGCAAACCATCGAAATTCTCGAAAAAGAGATACCATTCTTCGAATGGTATACTAGTAGAAAATTTATTAATGCCATGTCCTTGACCAATCAAAATTCAAAGCTTATAAAACTAGCAAAGGAGATGAAACACTCTCCCATCCTCCTCCAAGAAAAATCGAAATCGAAATCAAAATGGAAAATGAAACTCCAGAAACCACTGAAAATGAAAACATGGTTTGTGCCCCATTTATCCTATTAGATGAATCTCTTTCAAACAATGTCGTCTCATCCTCACACCAAATAGGTATAGTCATGAAACAAAACAATTACACTAACACATACCTTAACTCCATTGGAGAACAGCTAGACAGGATAGAAATCAATCAATACCAAGCCCTGACTAAATAGCAGCCTGAAATCCAAAAAGATGACAATTTTCCCCAACATACGGACAAAAAAATGAAATAAAAAATACAAGACTATGAACAAGGTGTTCTTCTCTTCCCAGATACTACAAGGATTGAAAAATGCTTTGACAATCTCATCAATGAAGAAGAACTTTTAAAGTTACTGTAAGAAAAATTGAGTCAAATTCCCAAACCAGAAGTCCAAACGCTGGACGAAAACATCGTTTCTTCTTCTGACGAAGAACCAGAAGAATTCAACCATTTAATTCAAATATTAACCACACAAGGAACTACTGACAATAATGTTTATACTAGATACTATCACGGAACCAAACCCTACTACCCAACACAAACACCTTTAGACCTCTAATATGAAGAAACCGTCCCATACAGAGCTTATTCTAGCAACACATGTTACCAGTTTAACATTGATGGACTTTCATAATATCAAGCCATGACAGTCATTAGACAAATGCATACCGTAGGATTTATCTATATAAAAAAACAAAACATGACTCACGCTGACACTGTCACAGCTTTGGCCACTAGGTTTGAAGGACAGTTGCTTGGATGGTGGACTCACACACTGAGCCCAACGGCAAGGTCAACTATAATAAGCCATACAAAAACAATAACCACCACTACTCCCACTAGAACTGCCGCTGACCCAGCCTCTTTCATCCCGTCGACATCCACTACCACTACATCTTCCTAGCCATATGGTATAGATGTTCTATGCTACACCATTGTCCTCCATTTTATTGGAAACCCCAATCGCTTCCAAGACAAAGAACATTCAAAACTTCAAAATCTAAAATGTAAAAAACTCAGTGATTTTAAATGGTACAAAGACATATTCCTAATGAGAGTCCTACAAAGAGAAGACAATGCCAACTCTTAATAGAAAGAAAAATTCATATCTAGGTTACCTTCCTTCTTTGCTAACAAAGTACGAGACAAAATGTGAGAACATATAGCCAATTCTAACTGGTCCCAAATTGATCTCAATACTTGGACCTATGGAGAAATAATAAACATTATCAATATAGTTGCCATACAGCTATGTAATGACATTCGACTAAAAAGCCAACTCAAAAAACAAAAATTGACCACCAAGAAGGAGTACCAGACATATCACTATTCCTCAACAGTATTCAGCAATCATGCCCAGATATCCCATTATTCTCAAAAGACAATAATTCAAGGACAATTAGGCATCTGCATTATTAATCTTTCACCATAGTTATGTTTACCACACTAATATGTTATTTTCTTTTGTTATCAGAATGATTCGAAATATGAGATATATAAAGCCGTTGTTGTTTTACGATAAGGCAGAAAGAGCTGGATTGTCTTATCTAGGGATTGATAACGGAAAGAGATGATTTAGTGTCTGCGTTGGCTATCCAAGCAACGGTGTTATAATTCCGGCGAGACTGCTGATGGATGGTCTCATTTATATGATTAGGCACAATTTGCTTGATAATGATATTGGTTCCATTGAATTTTCAACTACTCTCAACACACTTGCTGAAGAGTACAAATTCGTGAGGCGCCAACCGAAACATCGGCATAGTTGAAAAACCACTGCGAAATAAACAAAATTGATAAGAAAAAAAATAAAATATGTAATTAAAATTTTAAAACTGTGTAGTGTCATACCCTGGTAAACTGTATCGAAGCCCATGTGTTAAGCCTAGTCATTTTCAAATAGTTGGTTGTTGTAACTCGGTTGGGCAAAGAGAGGAACTGAAGATATGCTTTGATACAGTTTGGGTGACCAATTCAAAACCATGCCGTTCCTTCAAATAATCGAACATCGGGTACTCTGCACATTTCGAAGAGAACTATTCATTAACGACATTGAACAGCCAACCCTCTTGTAGCAACAGACCCTCCCTGGTCATGCTACCATAAAATTCCAAAATCTGGTCCTTAATAACTTTACCCTACAAAAATTACAAACAAAATTAAAAAAAATATACAATAATAATGAAATAAATAAAATAAAAAAGCAATAGAAATAAATAATAATAATAATAATAATTACCAGTTTCGGATCATTAAGATGCCTCTGGTCGTATGGATATCCAAACTGGAATCCGTTAGCTCTGTACTCTTCAACAAGTGTGTTGAGAGCAGTTGAAAATTCGATGGAACCAGCAGCATTATCAAGCAAATTGTGCCTAATTGTATAAATGGGACCATCCATCGGTAGTCTTGCCAGAATTATAACATCGCTGCTCGGATAGCCAACGCAGACGCTAGACTGTCTCTTTCCGATATTGACCCCTAGATAAGACAGTCCATCTCTTTTTGCCTTATCGTAAAGCGACAACAACTTTATATATCTCATATTTCGAATCATTCTGATAACAAAAGAAAATAACATATTAGTATGGTAAACATAACTATGGTGAAAGATTAATAATGCAAATGCCTGATTGTTGTTGAATTATGGTCTTTTAAGAATATTGGGCTGTCCGGCCATGATTGCTGAATACTATTGAGGAATAGTGATGTCTAGTACTTTTTTTGTCTTGATATGCCGACGGTGAGCTGAAAAGATAGGATCTGAGTCATAAAGGAGCCTAGGTAGGACCTCCTTGTCATAGTCGATATGATGTTGTCTATAGATAAGTTTGGTGAGGAAAGCCTACGATACTGTGATAAGTCATGACCGAAGTAGCTAAAATTTTAAAATTGTGTAGTGTCCTACCCTGGTAAACTGCATCGTAGCCCATGTTTCAATCCTAGTCATTTCTAAATAGTTGGTTGTTCTAACTCGGTTGGGCAAGAAGAGGAACTGAAGATATGCTTTGTTACAATTCAGGTGACCAATCTGTAAAACCATGCCGTTCTTTTAAATAATCGATTAACATCGGGTACTCTGCACATTTCAAAGAGAACTGTTCATTAACGATAGTGAACAGCCAACCCTCTTGTAGCAACGGACCCTCTCTGGTCATGCTACCATCAAATTCCAAAACCCAGTCCTTAACAACTTTACCCTACAAAAAATACATACAAAAAAAAAATAAAAAAAAATACAATGATAATGAAATGAATAAAATAAAAAGCAATAGAAATAAATAAAAAAAAACTAATAATTACCAGTTCCAGATCATTAAGAAGCCTCTGGTCGTACGGATATCCAAACTGGAATCTGACAGCTTTGTACTCTTCAACGAGTGTGTTGAAAGCAGTTGAAAATTCGATGGAACCAGCAACGTTATCAAGCAAATTGCGTATAATCGTATAAATGGGACCATTCATCGGCAGTCTTGCCAGAATTATAACATCGTTGCTTGGATAGCCAACGCAGAAGCTAGACTGTTTCTTTCCGATATCGACCCCTAGATAAGGCAGTACAACTCTTTTTGCCTTATCGTAAAGCGATAATGGCTTTAGATATCTCATATTTTGAATCATTCTAATAACAAAAGAAAATAATATATTAGTATGGTAAACATAACTATGGTAAAAAGATTAATAATGCAGATGCCTGATTGTCCTTGAATTGTCTTTTGAGAATATTGGGCTATTTGGCCATGATTGCTGAATACTATTGAGGAATAGTGATATGTCTGGTACTCTTTTTGTCTTGATATGCCGACGGTGGATTGAAGAGATAGGATTCGAGTCATAAAGGTGCCTAGGTAGGACCACCTTGTCATAGTCAATATGATGTTGTTTGAAGATAAGTTTGGTGAGGCTAAAGTCTTTGATACTGTGATAAGTCATGACCGAAGTATCTAAAATTTTAAAATTATGTAGTGTCCTACCCTAGTAAACTGCATCGCAGCCCATATGTCAAGCCTTATCATTTCCAAATAGTTGGTTGTTGTAACTCGGTTGGGCAAGGAGAGGAACTGAAGATATGCTTTGATACAGTTCATGTGACCAATCTTCAAAACCATGTCGTTCCTTCAAATAATCGATTAACATCGGGTACTCTACACATTTCGAAGAGAACTGTTCATTAACGACAGTGAACAACCAACCCTCCTGTAGCAACAGACCTCCCTTGTCATGCTACCATCAAATTCCAAAATCTGGTCATTAACAATTTAACCCTACATACAAAATTAAAAAAAAAAATACAATAATAATGACATGAATAAAATAAAAAAAAACTAATAATTACCGGTTCCAGATCATTAAGATGCCTCTGGTCGTACGGATATCCAAACTTGAATCTGACGGCTCTGTACTCTTCAGCAAGTGTGTTGAGAGCAATTGAAAATTCGATGGAACCAGCAGCGTTATCAAGCAAATTGTGCCTAATCGTATAAATGGGACCATCCATCGGCTGTCTTGTCAGAATTATAACACCGCTGCTCGGATAGCCAACGCAGATGCTAGACCATCTCTTTTCGATATCGACCCCTAGATAAAGGAGTCCAACTCTTTTTGCCTTATCGTAAAGTGACAACGGTTTTATATATCTCATATTTCGAATCATTCTGATAACAAAAGAAGATAACATATTAGTATGGTAAACATAACTATGGTGAAAGATTAATAATGCAAATGCCTGATTGTCCTTGAATTATTGTCTTTTGAGAATATTGGGTTGTCTGGCCACGATTGTTGAATACTGTTGAGGAATAGTGATATGTCTAGTACTCTTTTTGTCTTGATATGTCGATGGTGAGCTGAAAAGATAGGATCTGATTCATAAAGGAGCCTAGGTAGGACCTCATTGTCATAGTCGATATGATGTTGTCTAAAGATAAATTTTGTGAGGCTAAAGCCTCCGATACTGTGATAAGTCATGATCGAAGTAGCTAAAATTTTAAAATTGTGTAGTGTCCTACCCTGGTAAACTGCATCGCAGCCCATGTGTCAAGCATAGTCATTTCCAAATAGTTGGTTGTTCTAACTCGGTTGGGCAAGGAGAGGAACTGAAGATATGCTTTGATATAGTTCGGGTGACCAATCTTCAAAACCATGCCGTTCTTTTAAATAATCAATTAACATCAGGTACTTTGCACATTTTGAAGAGAACTATTCATTAGCGACAGTGAACAGCCAACCTTTTGTAGCAACAGACCCTCCCTGGTCATGCTACTATCAAATTCCAAAATCTGGTCCTTAACAACTTTACCCTACAAAAAATACATACAAAGAAAAAAAAAAACAATAATAATGAAACGAATAAAATAAAAAAGCAATAGAAAAAAAAAACTAATAATTACCAGTTCCGGATCATTAAGATGCCTCTGGTCGTACGGATATCCAAACTGGAATCCGATAGCTTTGTACTCTTCAACAAGTGTGTTGAGAGTAGTTGAAAATTCGATGGAACCAGCAGCATTATCAAGCAAATTGTGCTTAATCGTATAAATGGAACCATCCATCAGCAGTCTTGCCAGAATTATAACACCGCTGCTCGGATAGCCAATGCAGATGCTAGACCGTCTCTTTCCGATATCGACCCCTAGATATGGCAGTCCAGCTCTTTTTGCCTTATCGTAAAGCGACAACGGCTTTAGATATCTCATATTTCGAATCATTTTGATAACAAAAGAAAATAACATATTAGTATGGTAAACTTAACTATGTTGAAAGATTAATAATGCAGATGCTTGTCCTTGAATTATTGTCTTTTGAGAATATTGGGCTGTTTGGCTATGATTGCTGAATACTATTGAGGAATAGTGATATGTTTGGTACGCTTTTTGTCTTGATATGCCGATGGTGGCCTGAAGAGATAGGATCTGAGTCATAAAGAAGCCTAGGTAGGACCTCCTTGTCATAGTTGATATAATGTTGTCTGAAGATAAGTTTGGTGAGGCTAAAGCCTTTGATATTGTGATAAGTCATGACCGAAGTAGCTGTTTGCTTCGGTGGGATCGTCTTCATCCAAAAGATCATCATCATCTTCTTGGTGCTCTAAATCTGAGTCTTTTTGGGACATGCTGGTCATTGTCTTTTTCAATTCTTTTACTATTTTCATTAGTTCTTCAGGAATGCTGGTAGCAGCAATTCTTGCCTGGTTATGGGATTTGGCCATCAAGAACTGGGATTGGTCAGATGATTTGTTGCAGAGAGTGGGGTTTTCTGCGAACCATTTAGCGACCCTATCTTTGCCATGGTTTGCAATGTTCATGCAACTCTACCATTTGATTTTCGTCTATCTGCCAAAATAAGGAATATTTACATTTCCAATTAATTTGTCCTTGATCATATACTCGAGCATTAAAATCTATGAAATTCTTGATGAAGAACAATAAGTCTGGGATGAAATCTCATTCAACTGGTTCTAAAAGATAAGTCGTCCAATGGGAATATCCTTATTTGATAGTATGGGGGAGGAAATCGATAGTTGGACCATATTTGTCCCACCATTCTAGAAACCAGAATGGAATTTGGAGTGGAAAATCCTTATCAAAATAAATAAACCAAGACAAGGAGTTGCCTGGGTTTTGGCCATATAAAATTTTTGTCCATGCATCTATGTAATCCCATTAGGAGTATTCAGAGATATGTAATGGTCTAGAAAATCTGTTTTTTTTTTTTTTCTATTTGGGTCACCACCCCATTGATCTAAAGTGACGATTTTGCAAAACTTTATTAATTTGAAGTTCAATTTTTCTTTGTCTGTTTTGTCAAGAACATCAGAGATGTAAACAGAGTATATGTCTACCAAAATGAATTCATAGAAAATATGTCATTTTGATAAGTCCTCAGGGGATCAATGATTGCATCTGCGAGTTTTTTGGGTTCCTTGAAATAATGGTCAAGCAATAGTGGTATTTCCACCGAGAAATATCTATCAAAAAATTATTTGGCCAGATAAGGATAGGTTTGGTTGTTGATTCTGGGGAGACTGGGAGATAGCTGTGTTTGTTTTGTTGTGATGATTTTGTCTTTGTTTAGATGAATGGGGGTTGATATGAGAGGACGTGATAGTGTATATATATATATATGAAAATATAGCATTGTATATATAGTCTTATATTTGTTCATAAAACCATAAAGTGTGGGGAGATTCCTTATGTTTTAAGTAGATATCCAAACTAGAGATGCACATTAGGGAAATGAGGATGGGGAATTTTGGGGGAGGTATCTCCATCCCCAACCCCAGTTCCCCATTTCCCCGTTTGTCTAAAAATTACAAATTAAATATAAAAAAAAAAAACATTCCATTACAAATACAAAATAAATTTCCTTAGTGTATTACAAATACAAAATAAAATCCATAACAAAATAAAGGCTTTCAAATAATTCAAAGTTTCAAACTAAGCCAACTTCACATACTATGAAGTAACACAAACATTAGATTTAGGTTTTAGGTTTTGAAGTTAAAAGAGTAAATGAGTTTATATAGTTAAGGTTTTCAAAGAATAAATAAAATTAAAAAATATATATTAATATATATATAAAATTATATTTTTATGTTTTGGGGAAAATGGGGAGTTGGGGATGGGCTCCTCATTTCAATTTGGTGATGAAAATCATCCCCATTCCCACCAATTTCCCCATTTTTCTAAAAAAAAATTTCTCCAAATTTTTTTTTCTCCAAATGGGGATGGGGACATGGAGATTTAGGGATCAAGAGGAAAATGTTCATCTCTAATCCAAACCCTATATATAATTTTTTATCTGAGCATTATTTGGTGTCATATTTGACAAAAAAAAAAAAAAAAAAAAAAAAAAAAAAAAAAAAATTACATATGAATGACGTTTCTGTTTCCTAAGTAAAGTCCACTAATATAAAAGTATAGAACTCTTAATTGACTGTCAAATCATTCTCCAAATTACAAATTATTAAACAGATTTAAGTTTAACCCAACTAATCCCTGGGCAGGCATATAAATAATCTTTATTTGCTCTCTTTTGTTGGTGTTTTAGCATTGTGTCTCAAAATTATACAATTTTTTTGCTGAGAAGACTGGATAACATATCAATTATCAAGTTGTTCCTCTTTCACAGTTTCACTATCAACACTTTCTTTTAACACATCTCTTTGTATGGCTAATCTAAAGTGGTGGCAAATGCAATCAAAGCTTATTTGAAGCTTTTAGTTTTGATCTCTTCTTTAGAATGTAGTTGCTATATCTATATTATTTGCAATCCCTTTTGATATATACCGTCACTTTCCATGAAAAATCTATCATAATAGGTTGGATATCTAAGTTGATGATCAATTACAGATCCGAACAGACTTGACTTAAAAAAAAAACATACAAAAAGGTTGTGTTATTTATAACAATATCTATGTGGTAATAAATTAAAGAAAAATAGTTTTATTGAACAGGATGGTGGTTGAGACATTTGAAAGTATGTTTGATATGCAAAAGACTCAAATAAAAGTTGAATTTCACTCGATAGATGATGGTTCTTACTTCTTACAGAAAAATTATAATTGTAATGGTGGATATACAGGTGATTGGATTCTTATCTGAAATTCTACAAAATATTAAGTTTGCAAAATTATATATAAAAAAATTAATAAGAAACTAAAAGCAATATATATATAGCTATTTATTCCGATTTTATTAAATATGAAGGCATCATAAAAATGAGAGAAATATAGAAAAATTCAAAAAAAAAAAAAAAAAAGTTCTAGTGCTTGAAAAAATTTCAAATTTTATTCGTAGGTAGATTTCAATAAACTTATCATCCACAAAAAAAAAAAAAAAAAAAAATCAGATTAAAATTCATAAAAATCGAGATGCTTTACTGAAATTAAAGTAAGGATCCATCACTTGAAAGTTCATAATAATAATAATAATGTCTGTCATAGCTAAATTCAAAAATCAAATGAGCTTTCATACTTTTTATTATTATTTATGTTTTCAATATCCTTGATTCTTTTTAATGATTTAATTGAATCCAACCCAATGAGTATAATTGGTTCAATAATAATTTAACTATTCTTATGCTAGTGCCTAGTATGACTCCCTTTATATATCCATTGTTAATAAACAATTGTGTTAAAGTATGCCCTTTAGGAGCAATGTGTAATATACAAAGTACAGTATTAATGTAATAACGTGTCATGTGTACTTTTAGGGCTTATTTGGTGTGTCGTACTTAATTGTATTAGCACACCGTACAGTACTAATTTAATACTCTACGGTGTTTGGCCAGATTTTATAGTCGTAATAAATTGTACGACGTACTAATTTAGTACTATCCAAATCGTATTAAACTATATTATAGGGAGGGGTGTTTCTCAACCGAATTAGACTTAATTTTTTTTTTTTTGAAAAAAAATAAGGTAAGGCCAAGCAGTCTCTAGACTCATCTTCAATGGCCGCCGACCTCCATTCGTTGAGGAGATCGACCAACGACCTCACGGTGCAATCTCTATCGGCGATGGAGCCATAGCGTGTGGAGATGTTGGTGAGTCGTTGGTGAGTGGAAAGTAGTTGTCGGTGGAGACGCTGATGAGTCGCTTGACTGTGGTCATGAAATCGTCGGCGGTGGCATGAATGATCTTAGGAGAGACAGCGTAGATGATGATGGGTTGGGGATGGGGCTGCTGGTGTTGGTGGTGGTGGTGACGGTGGTCTAGTGGTGGTTTGGGCGGTTTCTTGATCTTGTGAGAGTCGGACGAGGGCCCAGGAGCTGAAGCTGACCTTTGGACGGCGGTCGTTTGTCGGAGGTGGCCGGAAAGTTTGAAGAGTCGTCCCCTGTCGATTGGAGATCCATCCATAGTCCTTTTCTTTTTCTTTTCTTTTTTTTTATAAAAAAAAATCTGTTTTTTTTTTTAAACAGATCTCCACCATCCATTAGATGGACGGGGGAGATCCATTTTTTTTTTTTGAATTTGTTAATTATTTTTAAATTCAAAATTTAATATTTAAATATATTTATAAATGTTTAATTTAAATTAAAAAATTATATTAGTCAAACAAGTACTGTCCAATACTATCCCATACCAAACAAAGTAGAGTACTAAATTTAATCGAATACAGTCCAATACTATCCGGTGTAATCCCATACAATACAGTCCAGTTCAATACTGTACGGTATGCCGAACGAGCACTTAAGGAGTAATGTTTAAACCATTGTAATTAATGTGTGCCTTTAAGGAGTAGCGTGTAATGTTACATAATCAAATAAAATAAGGGATAAAAATAAAATTGCTAATGTGTTCAAAGGCACCCATTAATAAAAACCCATATAAGAAAAAAAAAATCCAATATGTAATAGACTCTTTCACCCAAAAATGTATTGAGACATTTTGTTCACTTGATTCCACGGAAATCAAGCTGTATATGGTAACGAAATGAAATGTTATTTAATAATTAATATCCATATCACTCTGGCATTGATATTATTGGGAGATTATCAGTGTTCTAGTAAACGCTAGACGCTAGTCGGGCGGTGGACCAGCGCCTAGCTTCTAGGCGGTCTAGTCGGCGCCTAGGCGGATTTCTAGGCGGCCGGTTTTTTTTTGGGCTTTTTTTTCGTCTTTCCCTCCTATAAAACCAATATTAAAACTCATATTATAATCAAATTCAATCAAAATAATCAATATCTAGTCCAATTCCACACAAACCAAATGAAATGAAATCACAAATTGCTTAGTTGCTTGTCTAATTGTCTTGCAATTTGAAGTTCCTGGAGAGTTGGAATCACAAAAATTAAATACCATGCATATTCTGTTAACAATATAAATTAATCAACAATTATATGTTAACAAAACTAAAATGTAAGAATAAAATACTATTGAGTATTTTATTATTTTACTGTCACCACTATCGGTTAACAACACTGTCAAACACTCAACAATTAACAAATAAAATAAAAAAAAGGTTGATATTATCAAAACTCTTAAGTCTTTAACACTTGCCAAATACCAACATTATTATATATTATATCAGATGTGTTAACTTAACACTGTCAACATCTAACAAATAAAACAAAAACAAAAAACAATAAAAGCAGATCGAAGAAGTTGAAGGAACAAGAAACACATGCAATCGATGAAGAAGAAAAGCAAGGAAGAAAAAGAAGAAAAACAGAGGAAGAAGAAAAAGAACTCTCCGGAGAGGAAGGAAGATTTCGACGTCGCTGGAGAGGAGAAGTTGACACCGATGTCGCCGGAAGAAGGAGAAGGAGTCGCCGATGTCACCGATCGCTCGATTTGAAGAAGAGAAAAGAAATAAGGGAGGAGTTGAAGGCTTGAAGCAGAGAAGTAATGATTCACAATTGATTTGGGGATTTAGGGCATGGGTTCCAATTTCCAAAAGGCAGTGTTTTGATTTCTTCTCTTTCTCAAGACAGTGCGTTTTGCACAACCTGATTTAAAAAAAAAAACGGTCTAGGCAGTCGATTAAACGGTATGACCGAACTAGGCGGCCGATTTTTTAGGCTTGACCGTTGACCGTTGACTTTGCGTTGACCAATTTTTTCCACCGATTTTGGCCAGTTCGGGACGGCCGACCACCGCCTAGCGTCTAGGTGGCCGCCCAGACCGTTTTTTCGAACACTGGAGATTATTATTATTATTATTATTTAAACTATTACAATATTTTGAGATCAAAGGAGTAGTATGAGTTGAACCCATAACCTCTTAGATGTATGTATGAGAGGCTTACCACTGAGCTAATCTCATCTTATCGACTATTATTATTATTTTAAAAAGGATATTATTGGAAATTATTTGGCATATGTTATTGGGTTATTATATGTCCAAATAAATATACTGTTTGTGTGAATAAGGGATACGTACAAAGTACATATCCCTCATAATTCAAGTAGTGTGTACCTCTCATTCTATATTTATGGTGAGTGGTTTGAGTCTCATCATATATATTTTACATGTATAGATATATATAGGAGTAGATGTAGCAGCATATTAAAAGAGTAGATATTGCCTGCTATTGAGAGTAACCATTCGGTGTCGGATTAAAAAAAACAAAAACAAAGCTTTTACATTAGTGCTTTAGAAGTAAGTACAACACTATGAGTTAAAAAAGATGAAAAGGGTTCAAATCTATTCATCTTTCTTTTGTTTGGGCTAAAACCATCCTTAGCCGCTAACATCAATTTAAATTTGTGACTTTAATGTTAATCCATTCATTTGGTATAGATCTAACGTTGAAGATGAATAGTAAATGACAACTCTTAGATTTATAAACCAAAGGGATAGATAAAGGTTGAAGTCAAAGTTGATTTTCACTGACCCTTCTACTTTTGTTTATACTTTTTAAATGTATTAAAAAATGCAAGGGCAAATTCACAAATTTACCCTGAGTTTTACCTAAAAGGCATAATATTCAACAATTGGACATTTTTTTTACATAGAACCAGTCATCTCTCCAGTGTGATAATAACGCTATTAAAAACAACATATAAAAAAAATTGGGCTCTATTACAAATGATAGTTCTAAGTTAAGGTGAACACAATCTACAAAGAAATGCATTGTTGACTGCATTAAAATAAACCCTCTTTTACAGATATATCAGATGAGACACCACATCAAGAAATGTCCCACCCAATCTACTCGCTCTAATCTACAAAACTAACAACCATAGAAATCCAAACTTGCTTCACAACTGGTGGCTAGGCCAACAGTTGCAGCTGAGGAACATGGGACATTATTGATTGACCGCATAGACCGGACATGCTGTGTACAGGTATACACAAGGTCCACCACCTTCTGGAATGTCAAAGGAAGAAGAAGAGATGCGAGGAACCAGGAACTCTAGGTAGCAATGTGACTGCACCAAAGGTGTGGCCCATTCGAATATACTTTGCCACCCCATCAAATCGACTGCCTATGCATGCCTACGACAGTGTAACTCCAAAGCTGTAAACACCACTTTTCATCGTAAGTTCATTTATGTAGACAAATTATGGAGCAAGGTATCCACATGTTCCAACTGCCATTACTGTCCTCTCCTGCATCACTTCCCATGGCACAAACTTTTACAGACAAACATTATTGGCACGAATATCCTGATGCACATGTGGCTGCTTAACCTTGTCATGCAAGAACCTGTTTCAATGTGACAGGAGTAAATAAATATAATAAAAGCATTATATAGTATAAACTGCGTCATAAGCAAGATTATAATGTTTTCAAAACCAATAAAAGCTTCTAAGCTTTCTGTAAAATTTTGGCAAAAATTAATTTACTCCATATCGCAGACGTAAAAACTACTCAACAAGAAAGGCAAAAGGATAGTAACACAACCTATAATAAAATTAACGTTCAGCTGTAGAAAAATTGTAGCAAAAGTTCATACTTACATTAAAAATGCACTTAACTATAACTAAGCTGATTATCAGCAATAACATGCAAATCCAGAAGCATATCAAGAGTCAAAATAGTAACAGCACTAATTTCATAATACTGCATTTACTCACATCAGAGGCTGAAGGACTAATACTTACGCTATTCCTTGAGCAAGAGTCGTAGCAATTTTCATTCTCATTGTCCCCACCCTTAGATCCATCAGGTAGAATGCCACTATACGAAACACCAGTTTTGGCATCTACTAGAAGACGATTCCCTTCACTAACATTATTGGTAATCGACCTCTACTCCTAGATGGTGAACACCTCCCATAATTGGGGAATCAATGTAGAACCTGCTCAATTAGAAAATTTGTGAGATCTCTATTCCACACTCATGAACTTGGCCTTCACTTTGCTTGTATGCAAGGAGCCAAATTAAAACAGATGTTCTGAAGAGGATCAACCCACTTACAACTCCAAGGTATCCTGATGGCAGTGGAAGTGGAATATCATTTATTCTCTTGAGAAAAAGAAAAAAAAGTTCATAAAGATTTTCTCACGAGTCATGGCAAATTTAACAATTGACTAAAACCCTGACAATATAAAACTAAATTATATCAACATAACCAATTTTAATTTTATTTACAAAATTCAGATGCACAGCAATCTGACCGAAATGTTCAAGTGAGGTCTTACCAAAATTAAGCATGCAAATATAAGCATGAGCTGTGCTGCATCTCTCAACCACAGGAGAGTAGAGCTGTAGAGTTCAGCTCTTCATACGATGACAGGGAAGCCAAGGGTAATACAGCATAGTAGAGTTCAGCAGTTTTCTGATTTCTATTTACAAACAGAAAAGAACATATGTAGAAATGTAATACAGCACTGAAGATCATTACAGGCACTACCAAAACTGATTACAAAATCATCCAAAATCTTTATCTCCTTACAGTAAATATAGGTTCAGCATTCAAGGGGAGGAGACTCCAATAAGAACCCTCACTGTCAATACAACAACTATGCCATTTGATCCTATAAGTACCAACTGGAAATTTTGAAACATCAAGCAAGCAGTTTGAGAAACCCTGTCCTCTCTCATTCGGTTCAAAATCCACAAACGCAGTCACAAGTTTACCATTGTTATCGATATCATTATCCCTACTGCGCTTACCATAGTTGGTCTTTTTTGAACACTCTGTCACGTATCGAAACAGTCTTTCGTTCATTTCTACCGGGTCAGTGTTTTCCCAAGCTAGAGAAGTGGATGGCATTTGCTCCGTGTTTTGTCCATCTGAAGCAGGCTTCGGAACACAATAAAGGATGCAGTAGAACATAGTCAGCCGAATTGGGAGATCAGGTGGCTTGTTTTTTAATTGAAGACAAAGATGTAGCGATAGATGGAAGCCTTCCAAGACAGAAATCCTGTCTTGGTTTCTCGTGTCTGCATTGGAGACAAAGAGCTCTGACCCAACACACGGCCTGAATTTAAATGTAATTTTTAAATATTAGAAATTTAGAATGCACCTAAGATGAAAAACAAAATCATAATAGTAAGGAAACTATAATCTGCTTATCAGTTTTGAATCTAATCAAAATAATCTTAAAAGAGTCTCCTCATTATGCACTTTGTTTGCTTAATAATACATACCTAACTCTGAAGAAATACTTTGGTGCTCGGAAAGGGATACGTATCCATTTCAAAATTACTTTTGATAGAAGTTGTAAGCCATTCTTGGTAATTTGAGATAGATTATCCTCATTGTGCACTTTGTTTGCCTCATTTTGTAAACAAACAATACCACAAACAGCATATCTGCAGACATCGACTACATCTTTAACTTCACAACCATTGTTAAATATCTGATTTCCAGATTGCAAGTGAAAACAGTTCTGGGACCATCCGCTGGTCTCCAAAATCAAGCAGAGATTCGTACAGATCTCACGATCTAGATTCCACAGCCTCCCAACCAAATTTTGTATCACAATCGTGGGTGAACAATTCTGTGAGATTTCAAGACCACAAGTTGTTAAAGTTTCAAAGACAGGTAGGGATGGGATATATAGTGCAAATCCAGCACTAACAGCCAACAGCGAACAACTTAGAGCAAGTGCTTTGATTATTTTTGAACTTTTGCAGTCCATGCCAATGAAAGATGTGGCAATTAGATCAAACTCCTGTGATAACCTCTTCAACTGAAAAGATGTTTGAGTAATCTGTTTCAAGAATTTATGGCTCTCAACCATCATATTTTCCCCAACCTGTATGTTGTCCTGTTTATATGGAATAGCGCTCAAGGCTTTGAATATCTCCACCAATGCTCCAAGAACCTTTGCTCTTAGAGCCAAAAACCATCTCTGGAAACAAAATGTTTTGCCAGATGTAAAATTGGTTTCCAATGCATTTCCTGCCAGGCAAAGCCTCTGGTGAGCCACAACAAGTGCTTGACTGTAATCAGGCTCATTGGTATTCCCAGCTACTTGGCCAATTTCACTTAAATCATCCCTAGAAAGTGTGATAAGAAATTCCTTTATCTCGAAACAATTCCCTGAGATGGGCCCTTGTTTTTGTAAGATAAGAAGCTGGATTATTCTTTCAGAATAAACCCACTTAGATAATGATTTTAACCAGCAACGACAGGTATCAGATTGAACATTCATTATTAATTGCGCAAACATAAAATCAGCTGAGATCCATGCTCCATGACATATTGCATATATTCCAGCTTTATAAGCAGGCCAGCTATCCCTCTGTATCAACATTCTATGTGCAAACTCAAGGCTACAGAGTTCATGCACAATAAAGTAATTTTGACAAAATATATGAGAGGTTCTATGAACTCTTCCAGCTTCCTCATCCCCGTTAACCATGCAACCCCATATGACATAAGAATGCAATAGAGAGTAGATAGTGTGTGTATAGCAATCAAACAAGTTACATCGACATACACACTCAACCAGAAGCTTTACTTTGTCAAAGACTTGATTAGTTATGGCCCCAGCTTCATTGAGACTTTCAAGGCAGGACATCAAAATTCTGTTTATGATACATACAAGCTTTGAAGTGGTGGCTTTGTTCTGTTCTTCTATGAACTCCACATCAACTGCTGAATCGGCTTGCCGGCCAACCATGACATTGTTATAAGTGTTCACAAGGTGTTCAATGAATAAATGAACCTTATCCAGCACCAAGAAACCAAGATCCGGATGTTCACCAACGAGGAGAAGAAGAAGATTGAGAAGGCTTTGGACTTTTTGAAATACTGTGGAGTAAAACTGAGACAAATCCAACAATGGCTTCACCAGCAAGGTGATCTGATCCATAATTAATGACACAAGCTGTGATGGTAGAGGTAAGGTACAAACTCCATCAGATCCCATTTCTGTTCTTCGAAACTTGGTTACTACGCTTACCAGCATTTCAGTGGCTTGGAAGCTCTTTGATGCAATTGGAGATCGGGATGCATTATCAACAATTGCTAATAGCTCAGCGAATTCAGGCATGTCAAACCAAGAAAAATTAGTTGGTGTGCACAGAAGGATCTGCAAATTGCCTCCGATGAATCAATAAGCCATAAATCTAACAATACTAAGTTACAGGCTCAATAGATGAGTTCAGGAATGACCTGGCGAAGAATCTGTAGAGCTTCACATTGCATGGTTGATGAAACCCCAGGTTCATCTATCATGCTGAACAATGCTTTAATTACACTTGCAGCACTAATGAGAGAGTGACACGTTCCCTTTGCAAAAATAAAATGCAGACATCTTAATGCAGTTGCTCGCACACACAAAGTTTTCTCATGGCTAAGAAGTGGTAGAAGCAAATCCACCTGCATCCAAATAGCAAGGTTTTTAAAACATAGTCAATAAAGGACTTCAAAACATGCAACACCATAACCTTTGACCTTATCTTTTGGGCAGACAAGGGTCATCATCCATCTTAATCACACCGAATTTCACAGCTCCTAATATCCTAACTTATCAATTATTGAAATGTTTAAACTCTATGTGATTTCACAAAAGTTAAGAACAAAAATTTAGAGAGAGAGAGAGAAAGTGAAGTAAAATTTTGCAAGCAAACCGCAAAATATATACACCTTTTGGCCTGATGACAAGCTGAAGTACACTGTCTAGTACATATAAGCTAAGCCTTTTGGCCATGTTAAGAATAAGAAGATGAGCATTTTCCAAAGTGGCGGCCCCTAAACACACATAAAATCACCATAGATGAATGGAATTAGTACCTGTTCAGTAATAAGAAGAGTTGATTTGCAAGCAAGTTTTGAGAGTGAAACCAGCATTGTAAACAAAAAGTCATCTCCTGAAGAGTCAAACACAAGCTTTAGACCTGTCTGCATGAAATTGATGATTAGAGGATGATAGAAGTAGAAATAAGGAACATGCCTGCTAAAGAAATTAATCAAAAGAAATAATTTTAACACCAAAGATAGAATTGCATAATGATCGCTATTGCAGAATGATTTGCATATATAATGTATTCATAAACTTTACATGTTATGAAACTCTTCTTCCCAATAGTTTGAATAGAGACAATTGATCATTGCTTGCTAGTCTTCTCTAGCAAACGTTAAATTAATTTTTCACCAATGAGCTTTTCATACTCTATAGACACATTTCTTGATATGATAATTTTCTTCATAACATCTTAATCTCACAAAGACCAAAAACAGTTGTATGCAATTTAAAACAGAGAAAAGTCATGATGCTTAAAATATGCTTAAATGTTGATTAGCTGAATTCTAACTAAACCAAGACGTTATACATGAGCAAAAGTTTGAGGGTAGTATTTGACTATTTACAAAAATTGAAAAATCCAAAGCATAGCAGACGCAATAGTATATATTGATTAGTAGAAGCAAAATTTATATAATCAAAGATAAGTCAGAAATACGGTAGTTCAAAGTTTGTAATCACTAAACAATTAGTACACACATAGGCCATACAATAATAGTGTGAACAAATTGTTTAAAATTAATGTCCACGCATGGTTTCAGGTTCATATTCATGCAATCATGATACCAACTAGAACAAACTAGAACAGACTAGAACAACATTCTTTGCAAATCAGCACATTTGTTTGTAACTTGTAAGTTAAATGGATTCAGAGAGAATGATGAAACCTTGTAAGCTCTATTTGCAATAGAGAATGAGAATCCCATTTTTGCGAAAACTCGCACTGCCGCCAGCCTCACAGTGGAGACTGTTTCAGGATAAGTAACTATATTAACCAGCATCTCTAAGACAACAGATGCAAAGTCATCTGCTAACTCAGAAAAGCAACCTGCAGCAAACAATGATGCTCTTACCTGCAAAAACCAAAACATAGGTTGCAGATCTTTTGCAATCAGTTTTACACAAAAAATCTTTCAGAATCATAAATACCACACAAAAGGATATCATCATCGAAGAAAGATTACATTTTCCTTTTACTTTAAGGTTAGATTGTTGACAGAAATCCAGTGCAGTGCATATAATTATAAGATGATAAAATCAATTAAGATATTTCCTCTGCCACTTCTCATGTAAAAATCCAACACTTTCACCTTATTTTCACAGGAACTTCTGTTGTTTCCAGACTTATTGCATCCGACCATGCCATAAGAATGAGAAACTCAACATGTTTGAATTAGACATGAAACGCCAATAAACAGCCAGTAAACAGAAAGCTCCTTAACGCAACTCACATAGAGATACATACATGTACCCACATATCCTAAACACTGTGTATGACAATCTTTCCAGATTTGCATATCAATGCCATCCCTGGGTGTATAACAAAACTATAATTTATATAAATACATTAAACATCTTAAAATATAAGTTCAGAATTTTAGATTTTTATCGATTTGTAAAATTAGATTAGTAAGGCAATAAGATGATGAAAAAGAAGTTCAACTCTTGAACTGCAGAATTATCAATGGTAAATTAAAATAGCTTTAACAGAGAATACTCCACTGACCTCCAAAACATTAGAAGAGACCAGGCTGGAAAGTACTAGATATCGTATCTGGGCACTGTCTTTTGCAAAATCAGCCCAACAACCAAACAGTACTAAAGCCAATGCTCTTGACTCGACGTCCCCCGAGTCAAAAACAACCTTTACTCTTTTCAACAGTTCCAAGTGGTTGTGTACCTTAGATTTGGCCAGAATCCCTTTAATTCGTTTACTTTTGTTCTTGTCTCTGTGGTGTCTGAGCAATGATAAAAAAACCCTGACAATTGAAACCCTAATAAGTCTGTCCCCCAGTAGAAATGAATCAGCAAGCCGTAAGAAGATGGTGTTTGCAAACAGCCTCTCCTCCCTTGGAACTAAACCAAACATATTGTACACTGTCATTGTAGCTTCTGGTTCTCCATTCCATTGCTCCAGTCTTTGTCCAATCTGTAATATCGCCTCAACACGTCTACCTGAATAGTCATCGCCTCTCAGTTTAAAAGAGTTCAAATCAAAACCACACATGAAATATATATAATCTCATAATAATAATTGGTGTTCTAACTCACCAGAGTTTTTGGAGCGAAGTGCCATCTCAAGCTCAATGCTCCATTCCATGGCACAAGCAGTAGAATTTCTCTCCATAACTGCTTCAAAACCCAATTATTTTATTCGACCACCTGAGCAAACAGCCTCTCCAAAAATCCAATCTTCTACTCTTCTCTTCTTTCCCTCTTATCTTTTTCGATTTTAGGGTTTCTCTCAATCTGTCTGTCTGTCTCTGATCTGGGATTTTATTTCTACAGTATTTTTTTTTCTTTTCCTGCGATTTTTATTGGGTGATGACGGAACTGCTTGCCATGTCACAGTGACAAGTGTTTTTTCTCTATCAAGCCATGTCGTTTGATAATTTTATTTTATTTTTAAATAAACCTAAGCTGTAAAGAAACCTGTCCAAGTATGCATACAATTAGGTCCATATCCACTAAGAGCATAATAACTTGATAAGAAACTGCAATTTACGAACACACAAATTTGTCATTCCTGTTATAATATCTCTTCAATTGGCTATGACAGCAATTATCATCACCAAAAAGCCAGTTAAAA
The DNA here is from genome assembly GCA_008009225.1 of Acer yangbiense. Taxonomy (NCBI): domain Eukaryota; kingdom Viridiplantae; phylum Streptophyta; class Magnoliopsida; order Sapindales; family Sapindaceae; genus Acer; species Acer yangbiense. Next base: position 26,255,785 of record CM017767.1, on the reverse strand, counting down.
TCCCCATATGCAGGAACCAGCAGATCGAATATCACTTTTCATAAATAAAAAAAAGTCATGTGAAGTTGGATAGAGCAATTACGCGATCAGAAGTTAAATCCCCATCAAAATTTTGTACTCAAAACACATACTCACTATCATAGACAAGAAGTAAAATAAAAATTACCATGTTTAGCCATTATCAGATACAATGCTATGCTCCTACTTACAAATGCTAGTGGTAATTTTATGCTTTTGACTAAACTTGGATTCTCATGACGCTCTAGCAAGAAAGATTGGGGTTAGTTCTAGTGTTTGTAGAAGGATTCACATGAAAAGTTCGAGAATTGGAGGACGTTCTATGATCAAAATAAAAACAAACTACCTCAACTGTGGTTTTTTCTTTTTCACTTGCTTTCCCTAATTTCTACAATAGTAATAGAGAAAAACCAAAATGAGCTTCATTTTTCAAAAACCAAGCAGAGAGGTGCCTAATCTGGAATGCTATTATCACATCCGATTGAAAACATGATGAATGATTAGCTTTCGTATGGTGGAAAGAGTCACCGGAATCGAAATATACAACAAGCCGCCAGAACGTAGACAAATAATTGGTTTATATGATAATTAGCTAAAATAAACAATTCTGAAAAACACATAAATCATTTGACAAGAGTTTATATAAGTTGTGCGAGATACAAATAAAACATATGTAGTGTTGTGCGTTATCTAAAGCATTATCCAATGAAATCAAAGTAGAACAACAGTAACATAAAATGAGAAACGGTACACGAGTAAAACTAAATAATTAGAAGAATTCATTTTATATATACAATTATACAAAACAACATGGTAGTGAGCTAAAGGAATGCGATGACTTGCACAAACGTGTCAGCCGAATTCGAAACAAATCACATCATAATAATCCAATTCTTATTGAAGCTGCTTTTGAAGTTAAAAGGGTATGAAAATTGCTCAATAATTCAATTATAAATGCAGCTGGGCTCATAATACCCAGTGAGACAATTCATCATACATGTGTCTCAAAGCTAATACCCATTCAATCAATTGAAAAAAATAACAGAGAGAGAGAGAGAGATAGAGCAAACCTTTGAGAAAATGGTGGAGAGAGACCTTGGAAGACAGACGATGGCGGCGGCGGGAGGGTCTCCCGGTTGCTCGAAACCCTATGATCCTCACTCACTCACTCTGTGGTTTATGGTTTTTTTATTTCCTTTTATTATTATTATTATTATTATTATTATTTTATAATATTTTTCCTTTCTTCCTAGGAAAAGTATCGTCCCCGTTTGCCCGATTGTTAAGGCGATGACAGAGTTTGGATATTCACGAGTCTACCCCCTCCCCCCACACGTTTACCCTATTGTTAAGAAGAGGACAGAGTTTTGTCATATTGGTCGGTCTCCCCCCTCAAATAGAAAGAATGTATTATATGCCCCTTCTATTACCTTTTTCATCCATTAAATATATTATATGCCCTTTTTATTACCTTTACTCCATATAATTACCATTTTACCCTCAAAATATTCATTAAATAAAAAATATATTAAAAAACAGAAGAAAAAAAAAACAATTAAAAAAAGATGGATCTCCACTGTCCATCTTAAAGATGGACGGTGGAGATATTATTTATTTATTTATTTAAATTTAATAATAAAAAATTAAAAAAAAAAAAGATCTGGATAGTGGATCTCCATATCTTATTCATCTTCACCAAGCACAACAATATTCATCTTCAATCTTTATCACATCATCCACATTTCTCATCATCACATCAGTTCAAATTCATCAACACCAAACCCATTCAAATTCATCTCCAGCCCAGAAACCAAGTACACACACCATCATCATATCATCAGTTCATCACCATCATCGGTTCACCACCATCACCATCATCACCATTACCACACCACCACCGCTAAACACCCTGAAACCACAGCTAAACACAATCCAAAACCCACCTACAAACACAACTCAGGTTCCTAGACATACTTAGGTGATCCTTGCCATATTTGCGTGTCTTGCATTTTGTATGTTTTGATTGATACATACATGTGCATTCATATTACTCAAACACTATGAGTGGATTTGAGATACTAGAGGGTAATTTGACCTCCAAGATGGAAAGGAAAGAATTTGACTCCGTTGAGGAGATAACCATATGACTCAACCTTTGAGAAATGTTCTTCATGCTCAACCACAAAGGCACCAACATTCGGCGAATGCTCAAAGGAGAAGCCAATCAGTGCATCATCAAAGACAGCATCATCAATGACAACCTCATCAACATGGCAAGGCCTCGATGAGATCCAAATGCGATGGTATAAATTCTCTCTTTATACCTATTTGTCTTTATTATGGTATGATTGGTCACATTTGACCAAATTGTTTTAACTACATCATGTTATGTAGAATTAAGAGCATGAAAGAAATGAGGTTGAACCGAAGGGCTAGCTTGCATGAACCTAGAAATATGTCTATGACCACTAAAATGAAAAGGTGGAAACTATGTGGGTTAGAAATTTTAAAACCCGATTGCATGTGTGCTAACATGTCACCCGTAGATGCTACTAGGTCTAACTAACTTGGTATGTCTATATGGTTTTGTCCCTTGCCCTGATACGGTATAGTTTTGACCACATATGGGGAACTCAAGTAAAGAGAGCACTTGCATACTTGTTGCATGCAAAAATTTGAAAAATTTTATGCTTCTTTATTTATTGCTTGATTAGCTTGGTTGCATATGTGCTTACATGTTTTTACTTCAATAAGTGTGAGCCAATGCTTGTATTGCAATCCATGTCATATTTATGTTCAAACATGCATTTTTAGACTAAGAGATATTCATAGGAAGTACTCTTTGAATGGCCTATAATGATCTCCATGACATGATGATTGTTAATTGACATGCTTAAAATGTGAAAAGCATGATTTCTAATGACATGCTAAAAATGAAAAGCATGAATTGTTGATTGCATTTTCTTAAATGCAAAAATAATGTGTGAAAAGCAAATGAGACTCAAATGAAAATCAAAATGTCTCTCTTTCTTTACTTGTGGAACATGGCTACTATCATACAGGTATCTTACCCGGAAAAATCGAATAGGGTGCAAAAAGTCGCTCATGCCATGTTTTACTTGTAAGGTTGGATATAGTTGCTCATTAAAATTGATGATTATTTACTCTATATCCTTGCTTGATTCATGACAAATGGTGAAATTGGTTTGAATTCTTAAAGGAAACATTTGTCATTTGCTTTGCCAAATACCATTGCTTTTGGATTTGAATGCAACATGTCTTGCATGCAAAGCATATTAATCACACATGTTTTATAAAATAATTCTCCTTGTTCTCTCCAATTGATTAAGTTGTATAAAGTGCATTATATGATTATGCAAATGACTTGTATGCTACTATCTCTCTTTGCTACAAGTAACCCGGTTGTGGACTACTCTTTTGCCCATCTCATGACAAAAAAGGGGAGTAGTATGTAGTTAGGGAGAGAATGCTTATTGCTAAATTATTGTAGCATTCTTACATGATTGGGGAGTTTACTTATTTGAGGGAGAGTAACCCGTTGAGGGGGAGCATTTGCATTACATATACATTGCATGATGTTGTGCTTAAATTCTTATTGCAAATGCTTATTTTATCTCACATGATTAATCTCACATATACTTGTGCTGAAAAGTATAGAAACTTTGTTGTTGAAGGATTGATTGATCTACAAGAGATTGAAGACTTGAAGATATAGCTTTTAATCATCTCTTTGTAATGTAGAAAATCCCTTTAGTTTCTATTTTATTGTGAGGATTAATGTAAGTGGTGGTTTTGTCACGAAATAGCCAAAGGGAGAGATTGTAAGGATTCCCATTTATTGATTGGCTTATTTCGTGGACAAACCACATATGGGGCTTGTTGTAAAGGTAGCTTAGGCATATGATGGTTGATGAGCTACACAACCAAGGCCCTCTCAAGACCTCAAGAGAAGAAGCACCAAAGGTAAATTCTAGTGCTTACGTGCTTTGAAGAGATCTAGTTGCACACACACACAACTCATGCATATATCTTATTCTTGTATGTTGTGTGTTTTTAAATGAGTGCATTCATGTTATTGAATATCTCTTCATGCATGTTTATATGATTGCATCTTGTTATTGAAATGCCATGACATGTTTAGGCATTAGGATGCAAAGCCATGAATTTTATTCATGCATATTGAATTGATTGCATCTTGTTCTATGATATGCCATGACATGTTAGGCATTATGATGCATTCAATACCCACATGTGCACTTCATGTATGTTAGCTTTATGTGTGGTATAATTCGTTTCCCGAAGGATGATCGGAAACATTCACGCTTGCACGATGGTGTGCATGTCTTAGCGCGAAGGTTGACCACTTGAGAATGTCTCATTCTTCTCTTGGATAAATGGTAGATTCGGTTTGGTTATTTGGAGTGAAATGTCTAGTTTCAAAAGATTAGATTTCAATGTTTCAAATGTTTTCAAAACTGACCTCTGCATGGTCTTGTGACCATAACGTTTTGTACAAAGTTTTAAAATGAGTTTTGAAAATTTCTGTACAAACTAGACACCCTTACCTTTCCAACGGTATATTATTCATAATATTTCATGACCGTTTGGATTGGTTTTGAAATCTCCAAAGTGACCACTAAAATAGGGCATAACAGTTGTTATCTGAATTTGACCATTGGTCACTCAATTGATCATAACTTTTTTTACAAACATCGAAATGTCATTCCATTAATTGGAGTAGAAAGTAGACTTCCATACCATTCCAATGATATATCATATGAAAGGTTTCGATATCATGTGGTCATGTTTTGGGGCACTCGAATCTCGAGCTATTGTGCTGATTTGCCAGTGCGCGGGCAGTATACCAGCGCAATGGACCAGCGCACTGCTCCACCCCTGTTTCGTAATTTGACCATATCTCACTCATTTGGAGTCCGATTTGGCCCATTTTTGAAGGGAAACTCATGAAATTTATAGGGCTATCATCTAAGCACTATAAATATATCTCTTTCTCTCATTTGTATTCAAGGAACAAAAACTACAAAATCCTAGAGAGAGATTAAGAGTTCCCTAGTGAGAGAAAGCACCAAGATTGCTTCTTTAACTCTCCCAACCCATTTCCACATGAATAAATCATCATCCAAGCATCATCTAGTATCATCTAGCATGTGCTAATGCATGGATCTACTTCAACACGCATGGTATGATTTGTTGAACACTATTATCTTACATAATTAATGTTTTTACTTATCAATTTTATCTCATTTATTACTTGTATGTGTTTAGATTAATTTCCACATACATGATTGAGATTATGTGTTGATTGGGTTAATTTTTTATAGCTTAATTGATTGGGTCATTATTGCCTAAAAGCTATGCCATAAACAATCTTGTGTGATTTATTGATAACTAGGTTGATAGATTGTCTTTTAATCAACTAGTTAATCTTTTGAATGTTTGTGAGTTATTTGTGATAGCTATTGTATTTAGGATTGGTTATCCTCTACATAGCTAAAGTTGTATGCCATGTCATATAGCTATTTTGATATCTATGATTGATTTTATTGTCTTCATATAATCCTAGATAAGCATTTAGTGTACCCTAGCACTTCTTGCATATTTGGATATTGCATAATATTCACTTAGGATGTGATCTCTTCAGAGAAGTAAGTCTTGTGTGATTGACCAGGATTAAGTCGTACACCAGGATTAGGTGGTCACATGAGCAATTGGACTAGGTCCACTTTTACAGGCTTGCGGGTAGTGGTAGCGGGATATTGGCCGGGATTAGGCCGTCAAACCTGGATTAGGTTGTATACTCTATCACAATTAGTGGATTCGAGGTTCGAGTGTGGTGCACTTACCAGCCCGTGGTTTTTCCCTGTTGAGGGTTTCTACGTAAAAATCAAGTGTCATTTATATTTTCGCACCTTTACACTTGATATATTGTTTTGTGAATTAGGGTTATATTTGTAATATTGACTAATTTGAAAAATTTGGTAATAACGGATTAACAAACCATTCACATACCTTCTAAGTCATATTTAAAAGACACGCACACGAAAACGAGAATTTAATTATTCCTTTCACCAGAAACCACCGTTTTTTAAACCCAGATTTGGGCCGAGAAACCCAGATTTAAACATTCTAGAACTATGCATATTGACATCTGCCATCACTTCATTAGAGAGTTTGTTGAAAATAAATGCATAGTTCTTGAACATGTAGGTACAAATGATCAACTTGCGGACCTATTTACTAAACGCTTAGATGCTACTCGATTTAAAACACTAAGTAGATCTATTGGGATATGTCTTGTGGAGTGATGTGATTTGTATTTGACCCCATATGGGGAACTCAAGCAAAGAGAGCTATTTTGAATTCTTGTCACTTGCAAAAAATTTGAAATATTTTATGCCTCTTCTTTTAATTGTTTGAGTAAGCTTGGTTGCACATATGTATATATGTTTTTTCAATTCTATAAGTGTGAACCTTGCTTGTTTATAATCCATGTCATATTTATGTTCAAACATGCATTTTTGGACTAGGAGATGTATATAGGAAGTACGATTTGAATGACCTATGATTATCTCCATGACATGATGATTCTTTAATAACATGCTAATGTCAAATGAAAAAGCATGAAATTCATATAACATGCTCTCATGAAAAGCATGAATTGATGATTGCATATTTTTAAAATGCAAAACTTGTGTGAAAGCTTATGAGACTCAAAATGAATAAAGGATCTTGTATCCGTTCAAAGGAATTTATATTCCAAATGTCTCTCTTTCTTTATTCGTTGACCATGGCTACTATGATACGGATATCTTATCCGGAAAAATCAAAAAGGGTGCAAAGTCGCTCATGCCATGTTTCACTTATAAAGTTGGATATAGTTTCTCTTAAATTGAAATCAATATATTCTATATCCTTGCTTTACTCATTACTTTGGTGAAATTGGTTTGAATTCCTATTAGAAACCTTTGTCATTTGCTTTGCCAAATACCATTGTATTTTGGACTTGAATGCTACATGTCTTGTATGCAAAGCATGTTTGATTCACACATTTTCTTTCAAATAAATCTCCTTGTTTCTCTCCAATTAATTGAGATGCATAAAGTGATTTATATTAATTATGCAAATCTTGCATGCTACTATCTCTCGTTGCTATGAGTGACTCGGTTGGGGACTACTCCTTTGCCTATATCATGACAAAAAGGGGGAGTAGTATATGGTAAGGGGAGTTGCAAAATATAGAAGCAATTATGCATATTGGGGAGAACATTCATTGAGGGGGAGTAACCCGTTGTGGGGGAGCATTGCATACACATACATTTCATAATGTTGCATTGCATACACATACATTTCATAATGTTGTGCCTAAACTTTTAAAATGCAAATGCTTGTTTTTGTTCTCACTTGATTAATCTCACATTTCACTTGTATTGGAAAATATAGAAATCTTATTTTCAGGGCTTGATTATTCTACAAGAGATTGAAGACTTGAAGTTTTTATTTTCTTATCTCTTTGTATTGTAGAATATCATAGTTATCCCGTTGTTTCTATTTTTTTTTTAGGAATCAATGTGAGTGGTGGTTTTGTCACGAAATAGCCAAAGGGGGAGATTGTAAGGTTCTAATTTGTTGATTGGCTCATTTCGTGGACAAACCACATGTTAGGGTTCTTTGTAAGGGTAGCTTAGGTGTTGGTTTTATTGTTCGAAGCCCTTTGAAGACCTCGTCTTGATAAGCACCGAAGGTATATTTCTTTGTGCTTACTTGTCTTGAAGAGATAGTTGCACACACTCACAACTCATGCATATGTTTAATACTTGTATGTTGTGTGTCTTATTTTTGTGCATTAATGTTCATTAACATCTCTTCTTGCATGTTAGTTTGATTGCATCTTGTATATCCAATTGCCTTGTCATGCTTAGACTTAGGATTGCATTGTTGCATTGGGCACTCCCAAAAGCGCTCTTCAGAAGCGCTGTACGAACAGCGCCCATTGAGCGCTGTTCAGACCTGATCAATTTAATTCGGTCGATGTTGGGTCGCTGTACAAAGCGCTCTACGTACAGCGCCGTACAAAGCGCTCTACGTACAGCGCCACTCTGTTTTCCCGTGAGAACAGAGTTGGGGCGCTGTACATAAGCGCTCTACGTACAGCGCCCAAGGCAAATTTCAGGCCAACTTATCAAAATGACCACACTTTGTTTTGGCCTCCTATATATATGCCACTTTGACTTTAGGTCAATTAAGTGAGTTCATATTCAGATTTCATACTTAGGATATTTTTTCAAGAGAAGAAAAATTTCCAAGAACTCAAATTTTATTCACTCAAACACTTTTTCATGATCATCAATAATCATCTAGCATCATCCTAGATCATCTAGATGTCTCTTTGCATGGATTCTTCATCATACTTTGCTTGGTAAGCTTTTCACTAATATCTTACATATTTTGTGTTTTTCTTAACAAGCAATCTCAATTTATTACTTGTATGATTTTCATATATCTTTTGATACAAGATTGAGATTAGTGTGACGTATGTTTGAGAAGTTGTATTGTGATAGCTAATTAGGTTTTGTGCTTAATCTTGATTAGCTAAACTATTTGATTGAACATGTCATTTAGTTTTTAATATCTAGGATTGTTCTAATTGCATATTAATCATCTTAGATAAGCATATAGGGTTTCCCTTGCTCTATGTTGCATTTGAATATTCATATATTCACTTAGGGTTTTATTCTCTTCATTGAGAAAGTAAGTCTTGTGTGTAGCTTCCGGGATTAGGTTGCTTAGATTGTAAGCAAATTGGACTAGGTTCACTCATACCGGGATTAGGTAGGTGTGTGATTACTTCCGGGATTAGGTTGTAATCGTTTTACACATTTAATGGATTCGAGGTTCGAGTGTGGCTTACTTACTAGCCCGTGGTTTTTCCCGTGAGGGTTTCCACGTAAAAATCAAGTGTTATTTAATTTTCGCATTTTATACTTGATTTATTGCTTTATCTATTTAGGGGTAATTTTGTAATTTTGTCTAACACGAAAAATTGGGTAAAAAGCTTAAAATCTATTCACCCCCCCTCTAGATAGTTTTTATACACACCGTGCTATAATTTGTTACAATTTCTAAAGGCTTGTCCATTAAGCAAAATAAAGCATCCACAAGCAGTCCATAATATTCTATGGCAAGCAACATTTAAGTGCAAATGAGACCCATACATGCTTGAATGAGTGTTTGAGAGTGAGTGTTTAAAGAGTGAATTTTTGACAACTCAAAATACGCTTTTTAAGGCCGTGTTTGTGATCCTCATGAGAATCTCCACTATTAATTCCTAGCCTTCAAGTAAAATTGATAATTCACCCTAACATTATAAGAAAAAGATTACGCACTTTGTTCAATGACGTCTTAAATGGCATGAGGTTAATCTAAACCAAACAAAGGCAAAGATGCGCAATTCCTCACTACTAATGTAAAGCACAATCTCAACAAGCAAAGTATGCTCAAATATGGCATTATTGCAAAAATTTGAAAAATTCGGCTCAAATTTTTAAAAACCAAACAAGGTAAACAAAGTGGTGTTGCACAAATGTACCCCCAAACCTAAATTGGACATTGTCCTCAATGTTCATGGGAGGCAAAATTTGTCAAAAGGCGCAACCCAACAAATCCAAAGCAAATGATGCATATATGTCCACAAATAATCAATGTATTTTCAAAAAATTTGGCAAAGTGCCGTCTCATCCTAATATGCACAAAATCATCCAAAAAGATGCTCAATTATCAATAGCATATTCTCAACATTCCTATCATCCAAAAATTAATCAATAAAGCACATACATCCTAAATCCACTACCAAAATCCATCTCACACTCTTATTCTAAACAAGAAAACTAAAAAGCAAAATAAAATGAACAAAGAAAGAAATTATACCTAGGTAGGATGCCTCCCACCAAGCGCTTGGTTTTACGTCCCCGCTAGACGTGCTACTTGGATCGGTCAACCGAATTCCAAGGCTTCGAAAATACGCCGACGCGAGATTAGATCTTGGAATTATTTGGTTCGCATCGGTGTGTTCCTAATCACAACAAGCAAGGGCAAGTAAATGTGCACTTGAAAAAAATGGTTTAGAAGGTTTAGAAAACAACCTATACCAATTGCTTTTGTGTAGGCGGCATGGATGAGAAGTGGGAGGGACATAAGGCATGGACTCCTCATATAGGCGTGGTGCCTCAAAAGAGACATCATCCGCGTCCTTCATTTGTTCTTCCGTCTCCTCCTTTTCTATTTCCTCTCCTGAAACACTAGGCAAATCATTAGAGTTCATGGCCAACTTCGGTTTCAACATTTTCACCATTTGAAAGGATGGTGGGGGCATATTCCTTCTCCGGAGGGCTTAAGGGCTCTTCATGCACCCGACTTTGTATAGCTTCGACGATGATCTCAAAGAGCCCTTCCATTATTCTAATTGAGACTTCCATCCTCTCATCTTGTTGTTGCCAAATTTGATCTTGATGTTGCCATCCTTGTTCGTTGGCTTGTATGTTGGCTTGAGGTCTTTGTTGGAAAGCTTGAGCACTTTGAATAAAATCATTCAAAGTCTCCTCTTGAGATCGTACATAGGGATTATCTTGAGTGTTTTGATCTTTCCTCCAATCCGGCTTGTACGAATCGGCACACCGTTCATAGCTTGACCCCGGATTGTTGAAATCTCCACATGGTTCATGCATAGGCTAAGGATTGTAATTTGAAGCTTGGGCTTATCCTCCATCATTAGAAAGCTCTCCTCTTGAATGGCAACCCCATGTCTCGTGCCCATACAATCCATAAAATGTGCAAGCTATAGCCTCCGCTTGTCCTATTCCCGAAGTCCTTGAAGCGAACAACTCCATTTGCCTATTAAATTCCTCCAAGTGCAAAGTGAAAAGATCCATTGCTCCTGAAAAGAAAACAAAAAAAAAAGAAAAACGACACAAGACAAAGACATAAAAGAAAATAACACTAGAAAATCTAAAATTAACAAAAATGACACATTACCTAGAAAATCTAACAACAACGAAAGTTACACAAATCAACTACTCTAAACACCAATCACCCACATCGGTGCCATTTTGAACACGTTTTTTCTGTCGTTAGGAAATTGCGATTCAAAAGATGTTTATAATAAAATTCCTACACAATGTGCTATACGCTTTGAAAACAAGTAAAGCGGTAAGCAAAGGTTCGTTCCATAGGGATTAGGTTAGATTAATCAATTTGCGATATATTCTAAGTTAGTCTAATCTAGGTGTATAAAACATAAATCATATTTTTGGGCTTTTGATTGGTTAAGATCTAATAAACTAGAAAAGTAAATAACAATAATATAAAGAAATTGAATAGATAGAAATCCAACATCAACAATACTAGATAAGAGAAGTGGACGTAAACAATTAATATAGATGCTAGGGAATTGATTGATTAGCAAGTGGGTATGGGTAGTGCTTTTTAAGCCACTTTAATGGACCAATCTCTACATGTTAACCATTTGTTTTCTAGGGTGTGTTTAGGTCATTACTATGAACTCTAAACATCTTCCCACCATAATGCCTAACCGATTAAGGAAAGGGGGTCATGGTGGGATTGGTTGGTTACAAATCTAGGTTTAGATTAGTGTGGTTGATATACCCTCCACTAATCTATCCTATTTATTGGGTTCTTAATCACACAAGGGTGTCAATCCAAGGATGATTGCATAACATGTTATTCTAAACAAGATTGTAATTAACAAGTGGATATACAAGTCAATCACATAGAGAATAGAATTTAATGAATAAATAAATAAAACACATATAGAGATTCATTACAAAGCTTAAGTAAATACCCACAACCAAATTTTCCTCAAATCTATCCCCTAGATTAGGGGTTTAGTTACACATAGTTACAATCAAATAGAAAGCAAGTAATAGGTAAGGAAATCACCCTTAGGCCTCATTCTTTAGTGCTTGCTCCTTCCTTTCCAAGAGTGCTCATAGTGCAAAGAGTGGTAGAAGAGGATGTGTCTAGATAGGTGGATGGCTAATGGGTAGTGACAAAGGTAATGGGTGGAGAAGATGGAAAGAGAGGAATGATTTAGGTGAGGAAGTCTAGTTGTTTGTTGATGAGATTGGAGAGGAGAAATGGGTGGATTAGGAATGGTGGAAGAAGGAATTTCTTGCTTGAACAAGTTTGTTTTCAAAGGAGAAAATGTGATGTATTTATAGGTTGGAAAGCTAGGGTACGAAATAGGCATGAAAGGATAAGAATACCCCTCCTAAATGGCTGACATTCCTACATTGAAAGTTCTACGCTGTCGCTTTTTGTCCTTCTATGTTGCCATGGCGACATCTTTGTCGCCATTGTATCGCTATGGTGACAATGTCTGAAACAAATACGGTGTGTTATATATATAAAGCTAGAGGGGGGGGGGGGGGGGGGGGGTGTGAATAGATTTTATCAAATATTGCCCAATTTTCGCATGCAAGTCAATTTTACGAAAATGCCCCTACTAGTCAAAAATACATACAAGTGTAATATAGTGCGGAATTTAAATAACACTTGATGTATACGTGGAAACCCAACCACTGGGAAAAACCACGGGCTGTATAGTGCGCCACACTCGGAACTCGAAATCACTAATTGAAATGAAGTTTACAACCTATGTAGACCTCGTCTAACACTCCGGTCTGTAACCCCTCACTTCTACCCAGCGGGCCTTTATTAGCAATCCTATTCCAATTTGCTTGAGGCCTAAGCACTCTTAGCCTCAAGACTTACTTCTCAATGAAGAGAAACAACCTATGTGAATATATATGAATATTCAAATAACAAACAAGGCTAGGTAACCTTAGATGCTTATCTAGGATGATGAGATAATCAATTTAAATCAATCCTAGATATCAATTGCTAAATGACATGTCAAATAGCTTAGCTAATCAAGATTAATTAAAAACCAAATTAGCTATCACAATCAACACTCAATCATTTTCATCACAAATAATCTCTAACTTGTATCTAGCATATAATCAAAAGCATACAAGTAATTAAAGAGATGTATTAATATGAAAAACACTAAAGTAATATGAAATTAGTGAAGAACATACCAAATAAGATGTGATGATTCAAAACCATGCATGGATCAATTCTATGAAGGCATAGAAGATCAAATATGAAATTTGATACAAAAAGGATTTGATTTGAGTGTTTAAAGTTGAGTTCTTGATTTGATTTTTTCTCAAAAATCTCTCTTGAATGTTTAGGGTTCTAATAACTCAAAGAACTTAATCAGAGAATGAGAAAATAAGATATTTATAGACATCAAGAATTGGGCATGTGAAAAGACAATTTTGCCCCTGAAATGCACCGTTCGGCGGTTTCAATCGGCGGCCAGGCCGCCGATAACGACCGCCGAATTGAGCTCGTGAAGAATAGAGCATCAACGGCGGTTTCATTCGGTGGTTTCGCGACCGCCGATCCAACCGTCGGATCAAACCCGAGGGATTAAAATCGATCAGGTATGAACGACGGTTTCGAATGGCGGTCGTGACCGCCGATCTGGACCGCATAATTGCTTCAGACCAATCTGGACTGAAACGGCGGTTTCATTCGGCGGCCAGGCCGCCGATTATAACCGCCGATCACCAACAATGGTGAAAACCAAGGAGAAGCCAAGGGCATTCTCCATAGGCGGTCTTCGTGCGAAACCAAGCATTCATTAGTGCAAGCGCGGACGTTTTCGAACAATGTCGGGAAACGAATTATAAAGCACATATACACGCAACAAGATATATCAACCAAAGTGCTAGTGTGTAAAGTGACATGTGAAGAGATGCACATAAAAATAAGCAAATATGCAATCATAGCAAGAATGCTAAGTGTGTGTGTGCTACTAATTCTCTTTAAAGAAAACCAAGCACAAGAGATTATACCTTTGGCGTGCTTGTATCTTGAGGTCATGGAAGGGCCTTTGATCTTCAACATTAAACACTTAGACTACCCTTACATTCAAAACCCCAACATGTGGTTTGACCACGAAATAAGCCAATCAACAAAACGGGAATCCTTACAATGTCCAACGTTGTTGCCATTTATCCTTTAATGTCGCCATGGCGATAACACCTGGTTGATTTTCCTCTTGAATTAATTCTTCGGTCGCCATGGCGACCTCATAGCGACCTCATGGCGACAATTTGCTATAAATTGCACATCTTTCTGTCGCCATGGCGACCTTGTGGCGACATTGTGGCAACGCTTTGCTTTGAAATGCACCTCACTGTCGCCATGGCGACACTAGCTTCATCAAAGGGCGATAATGCCCTGTTTCACCACCTTGTGCTTCTTTTTGCACCAAACTCCTCTTCTTCTTCACAAATGCCCTTGAGGCCTAAATAAACCTGAAACACTCAATTTAACGACATTAAATACTGGGAAAATGCCTGAGAACCGAGCATAAAGAGACGAGAATGAGGGCCAAAATCATACCAATTTTGGCTCGATCAAAGTGCAGTAGTCGTGTATGGATTGCGCACGCTTTGGCGCAACCAGCTGCGCTGGTCTTTCGTGAAGCAAGGGTGTCACGCGCTTTTGGCACACCATGCTGCGCACGGTTTGCGCATAAGATGGCAGCCACATGCTTATGTGCAAGGTTGCGAACAACCCCTTCATGCGGACGACGGTTACATGTGAAAGCGCAAGGCCGAGTGTTCGCGACGCTAGGGTTGCTCGAAAGCGCGTATGGGCCAATATATTTTTTTAAACACCTTGGGCTTCTGTTAAATGTTAGTGTTTGGCTTATTTCGTGGTCAAACCACATGTTGGGGTTTGGTTGTAAGGGTAGTCTAGGTGTTTGTTGAAGATCAAGACCCTTTCCAAGACCTCAAGAGGACAAGCACCAAAGGTATATATCTAGTGCTTACATTGGCTTGAAGAGATATAGTTGCACACACACACACAACATGCATAACTCTTATTCTTGTATGGTGTGTTTATATTTTGTGTGCATTGTGCTTTATTGATTTATTCAATATCTCTTCTTGCATGTTGAATTGATTGCATCTTGTTATATGATAATGCCATGACATGTTAGGCATTAGGATGCATTCAATACCCACACTTGCACTTCATGTATGTTAGCTTTTAGTGTGGAGTAATTCGTTTCCCTAAGGATGTTCGGAAACGTCCGCGCGTGCACGGTAATGTGCTTTGATTTGCGCGATGATCGCCGGTGGAGATGCCTTTGGCTTCTCCTTGGTTTCACCATTTTTGGTGAATCGGCGGTTACGTTCGGCGGCCTTGCCGCCGTTCGAAACCGCCGAATGAGACCTGATTGAAATATATCTCTCGGGTCCAAAACGGCGGTTGGGATCGGCGGTTTCCATACCGCCGAATGAAGTCGCCGAAGTTCCCCTGTTCCACACGGGAGCCATTCGGCGGTTCATTTCGGCGGCCTGGCCGCCGAATTAAACCGCCGATCGGTGCGTTTCAAGGGCAAAATTGTATTTTCACCTGCCCTGTTTTTGGTCTCTATAAATACATCCTTATCTCTGGTTCAGAACACAAGTCTTTGATCATTAGAACCCTAGAGAGATATTTAGAGAGACTTGAGAGAGAAAGCTTAAAGATCATATCTTTATCTCTCTAAACCCATCCCCACATGCATAAATCTTCATCTAAGCATCATCTAGGATCATCTAGCATATGCTAATGCATGGGACTTCTTCAACACACTTGGTATGATTTGTTGAACACTTTTATCTTACATAATTAGTGTTTCTACTTATCAATTTTATCTCATATTTTACTTATATGTGTTTAGATTAATTTCTACATATAAGATTGAGATTATGTGTTGATTGGGTTTTTATTTGTTAGCTAGGCTTTAATGTTCATATGCCATCTAGCTAATTGATCTCATTTATTGATTGAGATTATTTTTCATAGCTTATTTGATTAGGTCATTATTGCCTAAAAGCTATGCCATGAACATTCTTGTGTGATGTATTGATAACTAGGTTGATAGATTGTTTTTTAATCAACTAGTTAATCCTTTGAATGTTTATGGGTTTTATATGATAGCTTTGTATCTAGGATTGGTGATCCTTTACTTAGCTAAAGTTATATGCCATGTCATATAGCTATATGTGATATCTAGGATTGATTATATTGTCATCTTATAATCCTAGGTAAGCATTTAGAGTACCCTAGCTCTTATTGCATTAATTGAATATTCATACATATTCACATAGGGTTGTGCATCTCTTTTGAGAGATTGAAGTCTTGGGGCTAAGTGTGCTTAGGCCTCAAGCAAATTGGACTAGAGCCGCTATAAAAGGCCCGCGTGGTAGATTAGAGGGTGCTCACGCCAAGAGTAGTGTATCAGGGGATATCACTAGGGATTGAACCAAGAGTGGCGATTGGTAGTGTCCATAGCCTGAGGTTATCTAGGGTGAGGGTCCGAGAATCACTTGAGGGTGTAACCGTCTTTTCATATAGTGGATTTCGAGGTCCGAGTGTGGCGCACTTAACAGCCCGTGGTTTTTCCCAGTGGTTGGGTTTTCCACGTATACATCAAGTGTCTTTTACTATTTCCGCATCTTATTACACTTGTATGTTTTGTTGACTTGCTAGGGGTATTTTCGTAAAATTGACATGCATGCGAAAATTGGGTAATAATTAGATAAAATCTATTCACCCCCCCTCTAGCTTTATATTGATGAACACACCTCGAGTATTTTTATGAACTTTCAATTGGTATCAGAGCGGGTTCCTAGATATACTTAGGTGATCCTAGCTCATTTTGGTGTGTTTTTGCATTTTGTATGATTATTGTTTTTGACATACATCTTGCATTCTTCTCATTTGCATTCATTCAACGCAAACACTATGAGTGATTTTATGAGAGAAGAAAATGACTCCGATGAGGAGATGTCCCTCTAAGGAGAGAGAGGAGACGAAGATGAAAGGGCGTTGCTCACATCTCCAAAGAGCTTCAAGCCCAAGCCTTCCTCAATCTTGGTCTAACCAACCAAGAAGGCTATCTTCCCTCAACCTACGATCTTAATAGGGAAGTGTTCAATCATGCAAGCTCAACCGAGCAAGCAACTTTGTCTTGGTCATCATCAAAGGAGGAGAGATCCTATCCAACTACCAAGACAACCACAACGACAAGGGAAAGCACTTTTGCATGCTCAAGGGAATGGTATAATTCCTAACCTTATCTCCTCTTGTCTTTTGTGTGGTATTGTTGGTCATGTTAGACCAAGTTGCTTGCATTACATTTAATTATGTAATCTTATATGCATGATTGAAAAGAAAAAGGCTAGAGCTAAGATGCATGTCCTTAAAAAGGAAGAAAATCATTTGCATGATTCTTTGCCATCTAGAACTCTAGAACCTATGACCACTAGGTATGTTTTTGAGGCACCTAAGTGGATTAGAAAAGACGAACCCGCTTGCTACGAGACAAACATGTCTCAAATAGGTTCAACTAGGTCCTATGGACTTGGTAAGTCTTTTAAACCACATGCCCTTCATTGAAGTGGTGTGGATATTTGACCCCATATGGGGAACTTAAGCAAAGAGAGCTATTTTGCATCTAGTCACTTGCAAAAAATTTGAAATATCTTATGCTTCTCTTTTTGTTGCTTGAGTTAGCTTGGTTACACTATGTATACATATTTTCTATTCAATAAGTGTGATCAATGCTTGTATTGCAATCCATGTCATATTTATGTTCAAACATGCATTTTTGGACTAGGAGATATATACATAGGATTTAATTTGAATGACCTATAATGATCTCCATGACATGATGATTGCTAAAATGACATGCTAAATGCTAATCTTGAAAAGCATGTTTTGATGATTGCATTTTTTAAATGCAAAATAATGTGTGAAAAAGCTTATGAGACTCAAATGAAAAAGGATTTTGTATCCATTCAAGGATTTTACAATCCAAATGTCTCTCTTTCTTTATTGGTTGAACATGTCTACTATCATACGGATATCTTATCCGGAAAAATCAAGTAGGGTGCAAAGTCGCTCATGACATGTTTAGCTTATAAAGTTGGATATAGTTGTTCTTAAATTGAAATCAATGAAAACCTATATCCTTGCTTCTCTCTTGACATTGGTGAAATTGGTTTGAATTCATATTGAAAACCTTTGTCATTTGCTTTGCCAAATACCATGATATTTTGGACTTGAATGCTACATGTCTTGTATGCAAAGCAATTTTTGATTCACACATTTTATTTAAATAAATCTCCTTGTTTCTCTCCAATAAATTTGAGATTGCATAAAGTGACTTATATTGATTATGCATATACTAGAATGCTACTAACTCTCTTTGTCTTGAGTGACCCGGTTGGGGATTACTCCCTTGTCTATATCATGACAAAAAGGGGGAGTATGTTGTGGTAAGGGGAGTTGCAAATTGTAGTAGCAATTGTGCATGTTGGGGAGAATACTAATTGAGGGGGAGTAACCCTTTGAGGGGGAGCATTTGCACTTCATACATTGCATGATGTTGTACTTAAATTTTTAAATGCAAATGCTTGTTTTATCTCACTTGATTCATCTCACCTTTTCTTGTATTAGAAAGTATAGAAACTGTGCTTTCAGGGATTGATTGTTCTACTTGAGATTGAAGACTTCAAGACTATTTATCTTATCTCTTTGTAAAGTAGAAAATCATAAGTAGACCTGTAGTTTCTATTATGTTGTGAGGAATCAATGTGAGTGGTGGTTTTGTCACGAAATAGCCAAAGGGGGAGATTGTAAGGATTCCCATTATTGATTGGCTTATTTCGTGGTCAAACCACATGTTGGGGTTTGGTTGTAAGGGTAGTCTAGGTGTTTGTTGAAGATCAAGACCCTTTCCAAGACCTCAAGAGGACAAGCACCAAAGGTATATATCTAGTGCTTACATTGGCTTGAAGAGATATAGTTGCACACACACACACAACATGCATAACTCTTATTCTTGTATGGTGTGTTTATATTTTGTGTGCATTGTGCTTTATTGATTTATTCAATATCTCTTCTTGCATGTTGAATTGATTGCATCTTGTTATATGATAATGCCATGACATGTTAGGCATTAGGATGCATTCAATACCCACACTTGCACTTCATGTATGTTAGCTTTTAGTGTGGAGTAATTCGTTTCCCTAAGGATGTTCGGAAACGTCCGCGCGTGCACGGTAATGTGCTTTGATTTGCGCGATGATCGCCGGTGGAGATGCCTTTGGCTTCTCCTTGGTTTCACCATTTTTGGTGAATCGGCGGTTACGTTCGGCGGCCTTGCCGCCGTTCGAAACCGCCGAATGAGACCTGATTGAAATATATCTCTCGGGTCCAAAACGGCGGTTGGGATCGGCGGTTTCCATACCGCCGAATGAAGTCGCCGAAGTTCCCCTGTTCCACACGGGAGCCATTCGGCGGTTCATTTCGGCGGCCTGGCCGCCGAATTAAACCGCCGATCGGTGCGTTTCAAGGGCAAAATTGTATTTTCACCTGCCCTGTTTTTGGTCTCTATAAATACATCCTTATCTCTGGTTCAGAACACAAGTCTTTGATCATTAGAACCCTAGAGAGATATTTAGAGAGACTTGAGAGAGAAAGCTTAAAGATCATATCTTTATCTCTCTAAACCCATCCCCACATGCATAAATCTTCATCTAAGCATCATCTAGGATCATCTAGCATATGCTAATGCATGGGACTTCTTCAACACACTTGGTATGATTTGTTGAACACTTTTATCTTACATAATTAGTGTTTCTACTTATCAATTTTATCTCATATTTTACTTATATGTGTTTAGATTAATTTCTACATATAAGATTGAGATTATGTGTTGATTGGGTTTTTATTTGTTAGCTAGGCTTTAATGTTCATATGCCATCTAGCTAATTGATCTCATTTATTGATTGAGATTATTTTTCATAGCTTATTTGATTAGGTCATTATTGCCTAAAAGCTATGCCATGAACATTCTTGTGTGATGTATTGATAACTAGGTTGATAGATTGTTTTTTAATCAACTAGTTAATCCTTTGAATGTTTATGGGTTTTATATGATAGCTTTGTATCTAGGATTGGTGATCCTTTACTTAGCTAAAGTTATATGCCATGTCATATAGCTATATGTGATATCTAGGATTGATTATATTGTCATCTTATAATCCTAGGTAAGCATTTAGAGTACCCTAGCTCTTATTGCATTAATTGAATATTCATACATATTCACATAGGGTTGTGCATCTCTTTTGAGAGATTGAAGTCTTGGGGCTAAGTGTGCTTAGGCCTCAAGCAAATTGGACTAGAGCCGCTATAAAAGGCCCGCGTGGTAGATTAGAGGGTGCTCACGCCAAGAGTAGTGTATCAGGGGATATCACTAGGGATTGAACCAAGAGTGGCGATTGGTAGTGTCCATAGCCTGAGGTTATCTAGGGTGAGGGTCCGAGAATCACTTGAGGGTGTAACCGTCTTTTCATATAGTGGATTTCGAGGTCCGAGTGTGGCGCACTTAACAGCCCGTGGTTTTTCCCAGTGGTTGGGTTTTCCACGTATACATCAAGTGTCTTTTACTATTTCCGCATCTTATTACACTTGTATGTTTTGTTGACTTGCTAGGGGTATTTTCGTAAAATTGACATGCATGCGAAAATTGGGTAATAATTAGATAAAATCTATTCACCCCCCCTCTAGCTTTATATTGATGAACACACCTCGAGTATTTTTATGAACTTTCATGGGCCTTAGGTTTTGATTCATGAGATGGATCACCTTTAAAAAAAAAATGGTTTTAATCAAGTAGGACTTGGTTAAAAGCCCAAAAGATGCAAAAAATGGACTTGAAGAAAAGAGGGATTACATGAAGACCAAGGAATGCCTTGGATTAATTTTTGTAATTATATTTTGAAAATAAAAAGTCTAAGTGTATATCACAATGATGCACAAATGCAATGAGTACTAGACTAAACACTCTATGCTTAACTAGATGTTATAATGCAAATCAACATCCTAGTTATCAACAAAGCCTACATGCACATATATGAGGTCTTAATTAGTTGTAGAGATTTCTAACAACCTAATTGTCAACAAACAAAGTCAAATCAACACAAGTTGTCAATAATCATGGCAAGAACTATAAAAATGCAATTAACAAATGCAATCAAGGAGTCCTAATCAACAATGTCTAAAGGCAAATCATGTAGACTTAGCTAGATGTTATCAATCACAAAACAATCCTAGCTATCAAACAATGTCAACATGTCCATACATGTGAACTCAATTAGTTGTAGAGAATTTCTAACAACATAATTGTCAACCAAACACACATAAACATTCAAAGCCTTAACTAGTTGATTAAAAGACAATCTATCAACCTAGTTATCAATAAATCACACAAGAATGTTTATGACTTAGCTTTTTAGGTAAAAAGACCTAATCAATTAAGCTATCAAAATACAAACCCAATCATGTTATCAATACTCATAAATATATGCAATAAATAGAGTCTAGGTATTTAGGTATTTAATCATGCAATAAATACCTAATCTATAGTAAGAAGAACATTAAATGATATTCAAGGAAGTTCTAACTTACCTAGTCATGAAACCATGAAGACCCATGCTCAAATGATGTTGAATGATGTAAGATGTAGATGGGTTTTGGGTTTGGAGAGTTAAAGAAATAAGCTTTTGCTTTCTCTCACTAAGGGAGCTCTTCCTCTCTTTAAAAAGTGAATTTTTGAGCTTTTGGTCAACCAAAAGAAGAAGAGAATGCATATATACTAGAGCAAGATAAAACCACGTCATTTTGGAAAAGAACAGCCCAAATCCTGTTATTTGTACTGGTCTAGCGCTGGTCGAGTAGCGCACGACCAGCGTAAAATCACTGTTCAATTTGCGTTGGTGAGCTGCACATGACGACTAGTGCTATACCAGTGCTTAGCTTCTGCTCGAGATTCAAGCTCCCCAAACCATGACCAAACGACATCGAAACCTTTCGTATGTATATCGTTGGAAAGGTATGGAAGTCTACTTTCTACTCCAATTTACAGAATGACATATTGATGTATATAAAAAAGGTTATGGTCATTAGAGTGACCAAATGTCAGATTCGGATGACAGCTGTGATGCCCTATTTTAGTGGTCACTTTGGAGATTTCAAAACCAATCCAAACGATCATAAAATATTACGAATAATATACCGTTGGAAAGGTATAGGTGTCTAGTTTGTCTGGAATTTTACAAAACTCAATTTCAATCTTTTTATAAAACGTTATGGTCACAAGACCATACAAAGGTCAATTTTGAAAAACGTTTAAATCATTGAAATCCAATCTTTTGAAACTAAACACTTTACTCCAAATAACCAAACCGAATCTAACACTTATCCAAGAGAAGAAAGAGAGCTTCTCAAGTGGTCAACCATCACGCTAAGACATGCACACCATCATGTAAGCGCGGACGTTTCCGATCACTCAAACGGAAACGAATTACACCACACTAAGACTAACATACATGAAGTGCAAGTGTGGGATGTGAATGCATCCTAATACCTAACATGTCATGGCATTGCAATGAACAAGATGCAATCATTTAAACATGCATGAGAAGACTTCATGGCTTTGCATCCTAATGCCTAAACATGTCATGACATTTTAATAAACTAGATGCAATCAAATAAACATGCATGGGAATGGATAACAACATGAATAATCACCAAGCATGTGACACACAAAAGATATGCAATATATGAAAATGAATAAGTGTGATGATAAAGCATATAAGCACACAATTAAGAGAAACATAAATGCAATCATATAAATGCAATGAAAGTGTGGGTGTGCTAAATGACATAGATGCACGAATCAATGAAACACACATGCATGGTAACAAATGCAAGATAGATAAAGATGCATGCAAGTGTGTGTGTGCACCTAATCTCTTCAAGAATCAAGGTCAAGTGATATACCTTTTGAAGCTCTTAATCTTGAAGACATGGAGATGCTTGGAAGCTTGCCTTGATAATCATCAAGATGATCTAAGCTATCTATTACACAATCATCCCCAATGTGGTATGCCATGAAATAAGCCAATCACAAAATAGAGGTCCTTACATTTTTTTTTCTATAAAAAAGTTAGATAGCTCATCGTACTCAGTCAACTCATGTATGTTTTATTTATGAGATGATTAAATCATTGTCATGCATACATATGCCATATAGATTAGAAGTGCCTACACTTGCATTATAATATATCATACATGTATAATAGCCCTTTTAATTTATATGTTGTTTATTTTTAATATGATTAAAATAGAATGATCACATAAATTGGCTATTAATAATGAGATTAGTTATTAGGAGTAAAAACTTGGTAATTCTCATTAATTACTATTCTTTCATTAAAGAGTTTAATTAGTTATATTTGAAACAAATTAACGGTGTGTATGATATTAATCTAGAGGGGGGTGAATAGATTTATACGATTTTACCCAATTTTCGCAAGTATGTCAATTTTACGAAAATGCCCCTAACTAGTCAAAAAGACAAACAAGTGTAATATGGTGTGGAAGTAAATAACACTTGATATTTATGTGGAAACCCTCACGGGAAAAACCAAGAGCTGTTATGTGCGCCACACATGAACCTCGAATCCACTAATTGAAATGATTACAACCTAATCCCAGTTTAATGATCTAATCCCGATCAATAATCATCACAACTACCTAATCCTGGTGTGAGTGGACCTAGTCCAATTGCTTGTGATTTAAGCTACCTAATCCCGATAGCAACACAAGACTTAGTTCTCAATGAAGAGATAATAAAGCCTATGTGAATATGTATGAATATTCAAAGAGAAAATAAAGCTAGGTAACCTTAAATGCTTATCTAGGATGATAAAATGACAATTAATACAATCCTAGATATCAATAGCTAAATGACATGTCATAAAGCTTAGCTAAACATAGATTAAGCAATCCTATGAAGCTATCAAAATACAACACTCAATCATGTCAACACACCAATCTCTATTTTGTATCTAGAATATATTCTGAGAGCATACAAATAATATAAGAGATATCAATGATAAATAAAACACTTATTATGTAAGATAATAGTGAAGAACTTACCAAAGAGTGTGTGTTGACCAAAACCCATGCAAGCAAGCATCCTAACTATGCTAGAAAATGCATAGATGATGTTTAGATGCATATGAGGATGGTTTTTTGATTTGAGTGATCAAAGATGAGTTCTTGATGGAAAAGCTCTCTTTGAAAATGCTCTCAATTAAAAATATGAGTTTTTTAAGTCATTAAAGTGACCTAAGGTTAAAGAGGCATGTATATATGATGTCCAATTGAAGCTGTGTCGTTTTGAAAATTTTCCAAAAAGTTTTCACGCAAACCACTCTACGTAGGGCAGATTTTGGGTGGATGTAGGGCGGATTGAAAAATCAATCAGGTGCCCGCTCTACGTAGGGCGGGTGAACAGCGGTTTGGGCGCGACAGTGCATCAACTTCAACTTCAAGCACCTCAAAACATGACCAAAGGATATTGAAACCTTTCGTATGATATATCGTTGGAAAGGTATAGATATCTACTTTCTACTCCAATTTATGGAATGACATTTCGATGTCTATAGAAAAAGTTATGGTCAATAGAGTGACCAAAGGTCAGAAACGGACAACAACATAGTTGCCCTGTTTTGGTGGTCACTTTGGAGACTTCAAAACCAATCCAAACGGTCATGAAATATTAAGAATAATATACCGTTGGAAAGGTATGGGTGTCTAGTTTGTCCAAAATCTTACAAAACTCAATTTAAATCTTTTTATAAAAAGTTATGGTCACAAGACCATACAAATGTCAGTTTTGAAAAACATATAAATCATTGAAATTCAATCTTTTGAACCTAGACACTTTACTCCAAACAACCAAACCAAAAACTACCACTTATCCAAGAGAAGAATGAGATCTTCTTAAGTGGTCAACTATCGCGCTAAGACATGCACACCATCGTGCAAGCGCGGACGTTTCTGATCAATATCAGGAAACGAATTACAAGACACATAAACACACAATAAGATATCTCAATCAAAGTGCTAGTGTGTAAAGTGACATGTGAAGAGTATGCACACAAATGCAAGTATGCTAAGTGTGTGTGTGCAATCTAAATCTCTTCAAAGAAAACTAAGCACTAGAGATATACCTTTGGAGTGCTTGTCCCTTGAGGTCTTGGAAGGGCCTTTGAGTTTGAACCTCAATCACTTAAACTACCCTTACACAATAAGCCCCAACATGTGGTTTGTCCATGAAATAAACCAATCAAAGAATGGGAATCCTTACAATATTAGTAAAGCTCAACATATTATTAAGATTAATTTAATTAAGGCCTTAATAATAATTGGATAGAATAATGTATTTTTAGTTTTAATAGTTGAAACTTGGTAATTCTCACATTTAATTCTAGTTTTTTTTTATAAATAGTTTACATATATTAGAATTTGAATAATAAATTAGTTTTTAATAGTTAAAAATCCAGTTTATTATTTAATGTTAATAGGTAAGATTCTAGTAACATAACCTAAAAGAACTAGATTCTTCTTAGCCGTTTAATCTAGGTTCATCTAGGTGCAATAGAAAACCCTAACCGTAAATAGTGAGTGGGAAAGGGATATATAACATTATATTCCACAGTCTCCATCATTAGTTGAACACAGTGAGATTCAAGTGGGGCCTAGAGACGGCTTTGTTTTCGTCCTCTCTAAGGAAGGTCTCCATAAGAGTCAATACCAAAGTTAACTTTATAACGGATAGGATTTCTGGATATATTTTGGGATTGACTGACCCTAAGGCAGCAACTCTCAAGTTAAGTTCAAGATATCTGAAATGATGAGTTACACTCACAAGGATTTAAATTAAATGGTTAATTAAAATCCTGACTAAAATAAATGATGGTTAAATAATATAAGAATAAAGAGTTATTCCGGTGTTTCATTTAATTAAGAATATCTCGATCCAACATGCAAGTACTTGATCGACCCTAAGGCAGCACTTACTTGTGGTATGTTGGATTGTTGTGGCACAGTAACTTTTTTAGGGATTTTTTTTATATTGTTTATTAAACATGTTCATGCATCATGTTAAATATTTTAACATGTGATTTAAATGTATGAGTGAAACAATTTATTTTTATTTATGTTTATTTCAGCAATGTCTTCTGCTTTACTTCAAATTCATGCGAATGATAAATTAACTAGGGATAACTATACAAAATGGAAAAACAACATTAATGCAATCTTGGTCACCAAAGACCTAACATTTATGCTTACGGAGGAATGTCCATAACCTGCACCCAACGCAGCATGAACTGTTCGTGAGGCCCATGAAAAATGGATTTCAGAAAATGAAAAGGCCCACATTTATTTGCTAGCTAGCATGACCGAGGTGCTTTATTCAAAGCATGAAGCAATGACTACAGCATATGAGATGATGCCTTCTGAGCAAAAGCGACACGAAGCTGTACGTTCCGCAAAGATTGCTCCCATGAAGGAGGGATCATCAGTTTGGGAACATGTCCTGGGCATGATGTCATATTTCAATACAGTTGAAGTCAATGGTAGGGACATAGATGAGGCTTGCCAGGTGAGCATCATATTAACAACTTTTCCAAAGAGCATTGATTAGTTCAAAAGTAACTATGGGAGTCTGACCCAGTTGCTTAATGAGCTCACAACTTTTGAGTCCTTGACTAAGGACAACAAAAGTAACACTGGTGAGGCAAATTTTGCTAAATCATCTTTTTCTGGATTTAAGAAAAGGAAGAGGTATACTGGCAAAGTAAAGACTAAGCCCAAGAAAAAGCATGTTCAAAGTAATAATAAGACCACCACAACTAACAAAGCAATAGGGAAGTGTTTCCATTGCGACAAGGTTGGTCATTGGAAGATGAACTGTCTGCAGTACCTCGAAAAGATCTCTAAGAAGAAGAAAGTGAAAGGTAAATCAGATTTACTTATCATTGAATCATGTTTAGTGGAAGACGAGTCTTCATATTGGATAGTAGATTCAGGGGAAACTAACCATGTTTGTTCTTCTTTACAATGGACTGATTCTTAGACAGAGCTAGAGAAGGGGGCCTTCTCAATGTGTGTTGGAACATGGGATGTCGTTTCAGCAAGAGCAGTGGGAGAAGTCAGACTTCAATTTAATAGTTGTTTTCTTCCTTTAAATAATGTTTATTACATTCCTGGATTTTCAAGGAATTTGATTCCTGTATCCAGATTATTGGAACGTTTATATTCAGTTTCTTTTAATAATAAATCAGTTATTGTTTCTAGAAACGGATTGAATATTTGTTCTGGTTTGATTGAAAACAACTTGTATGTTTTGAGACCAGCATTTCATACATCACTGCTTAATATTGAATTGTTTAAAGTTGAAAAACCTAAAACAAAATGATAAAAGATTTCTCCAAATGAAACGTATCTGTGGCATCTAAGACTTGGTCACATCAACCTTGACATGATAGATAGACTAGTAAAAGGTGGATCTTTAAGTCAGTTAGAGATCGACACTTTACCTATCTGTGAGTCTTGTTTATAAGGAAAAATGACCAAGAGACCTTTTACTAGAAAGGGGCTTAGAGCTACACAATCATTGAAGCTTATACATTCAAACGTCTATGGACCTATGAATGTTAAAGCTAGGGGTGGTTATGAGTATTATGTCACTTTTAGTAATGATTACTCAAGATATAGATATGTTTACCTAATGCAAGTAAGTTGGAAACTTTTGATAAGTTTAAAGAATTCCGAGCTGAAGTTGAGAACAAATTAAGCAAAACTATCAAAGCTCTACGATTAGATCGTGGAGGTAAGTATCTTGACCAAGAGTTTGAGTACTATATGGTTGACCATGGGATTGTCTCCCAGCTCATAGCTCTAGGAACACCATAACATAATGGTGTTATGAAGAGGAGAAATAGGACCCCTGATGGAAATGGTGAGATCTATGATTAGTTTCTCATCATTACCAAACTCTTTTTAAGGATATGCACTACAAACCGCGGCCTACATATTGAATGTAGTTCCATCCAAATATGTTCCTAAGACTCCTCTAGAGCTGTGGAATGGTCGTAAAGCTAGTTTGCGACATTTTCACATATGGGGGTGTCCAGTACATGTACTGAAGAAAAAATGTGGAAAGTTGGAACTTCGTTCACAAGTATGCCTATTTGTAAGTTATTCAAAAGAGACTAGAGGAGGATACTTCTATAGTCCTCAAGAAAACAAAGTGTTTGTATCTACAAATGCAACGTTTCTTGAGGAAAACTATATGAGTGATCATAAGTATCGAAGTAAGATTGTATTAAATGAATTAGAAACTGGTTCGACCATTGATCAATCAACAAAAGTTGTTGTTCCATTAACGTCTGATAGTTAGACGATTCCTAATTAGATCACACTACCTCCTAAACATAGTAAGAGGGCTGTACGACAACCTGATTGCTATTTAGGTATTGGAGAGGCACAAGCTGTCATTTCTGATGATAGTGTGAATGATCCACTGTCATTTAAACATGCAATAGAAGATTTTGACAAAGAGGAATTGCTTAAAGCCATGAATCTCGAGATGGAATCGATGTACTCCAACTTGGTCTGGGAACTTGTAGACTTACCTGATAGGATAAAACCCATAGTGTATAAGTGGATCTACAAGAGAAAGAGAGGAGTAGACGGGAAGGTAGACACCTTTAACGCTAGGCTAGTGGCAAAGGGTTACACCCAAAAAGAGGGGGTCGATTTTGAAGAGACCTTCTCTCCAGTGGCTATGTTTAAATCTATTAGGATACTCTTATCCATTGCAACATATTTCGATTATGAAATTTGGCAAATGGACATCAAGACTGCATTCTTGAATGGCAATCTTGATGAGAGAATCTACATGATGCAACCAGAGGGATTCGTGTCCCAAGATCAAACGTAAAAAGTTTACAAGTTGTAGAGGTCCGTTTATGGACTGAACCAAGCATCTAGATCTTGGAACATCAGGTTTGATACTGCTATCAAAACCTATGGTTTTGAGCAAAACGTCGATGAGCCTTATGTCTACATGTGGATCGTTGACAAGAAAGTAGTTTTCCTGGTCCTTTACATAGATGATATCCTACTCATTGTGAATGACGTGGGAACATTATTGAAAGTAAATGGCTAGCTTGCTAACCAATTCCAAATGAAAGATTTGGGAGAGGCAAGTTATGTTCTAAGGATCCAATTAATAACGGATTGAAAGAATAAACTGTTAGCACTGTCTAAAGCATTATATATCGACAAGATTCTTGTGCGATTCTTGTGCGATTCTCGATGGAGAACTCCAAGAAAGGTAATCTACCTTCTAGGCATGGAGTTCACTTGTCTAAGGAACAATGTCCTAAGACACCTCAAGAAATTGAGGATATGAGACGAGTTCCATATGCGTCAGCAGTATACAGTCTCATTTATGCTATATATGTTATGTTATGTTATGCATGAGACCTGACATCTGCTTCGCAGTGGGAGTAGCCAACAGATTGCAGTTTAACCCAGGATTGGATCATTTGGTTGCTGCAAAACTTATTCTCAAGTATCTTCGGAGAATGAGAAACTATATGTTAGTTTATTCAAAACAGGATTTGATCCCGTTAGGATATATGGATTCTGACTTTCAAGCAGACAGGGATTCTAGGAAATCCACGTCTGGGTCAGTGTTCACCCTTGGTGGTGAATACATAATGTGGATGAGTATCAAACAATCTTGTATTGTTGATTCCACCATGGAAGCCGAATATGTAGCAGTTTGTGAAGCAGCTAAATAGGCTATATGGCTCCGTAAGTTCTTAAGTGATTTGGAAGTTGTTCCAGATTTGGATAAGCCCATGACACTTTATTGTGATATTACTGGTGTAGTGGCTAATTCCAAAGAACCAAGAAGCCACAAAAGAGGAAAGCATATAGAAAAGAAGTATCTTCTCATCAGGGAGATAGTGCAGAGAGGAGAAGTGACCGTGACCAAGATCGCATCGCAAGATAATCATGCTAATCCATTTAAGAAGACCTTAATGACTAAAGTGTTTTAAGGTCACCTAGAGGGTCTGGGATTATGAGATATGTATCACCTGCTTTAGTGCAAGTGGGAGATTGTTGGGATTTATGCCATAAAACTTGTAATTTGTAAATGTTATAAATCCATTAATAAAAGAAGTAGTTATTTCATTTGATAAATATGAATCATATGCTTATATTATATGTGCTAACATCCAAGATTGCTAGATGTAATCTCAAATTGAGTATATGAATGTCATATACGGAGGTATTCGTTTTGAGACACGCAATCTAAAAAGTTTGTAGAGAGCAAATAAAGCTGGGTACTTTATTTGTGGATAATCTACAGCTGCGGTCCATTTCGTAATGTACGGTGGTCTTATCCTAGACTACTCATATGGTGATATGAGAATGAAGGCACCTTATATGATATGATCATATAGGACTGGGCCATGATTTATATGAATCTATTACTAAGATCCATTAGTTGAAAAGATTCATATCTATCGACAAATGATGGCTGTATATGAGTGATCTAAATCCTGAGTGTCTTACTGACTCCTTCAAGCTAGATCGTGTTTCTTGACATACCATGGGTGAGATTGGAGTAGCATTCTCGATCAATAACTCTGTATCTTAGAATCACGGTTTGGCTTATGGCTGGGAAGGTATGCACATAATAGAGGAATCCACTCCTTCTTGCGAGAAGTAGATAAGTAGTTCCCTTAAGGGTTGATTCAGGACTTGAACGATTAAGAGCGCTTTCCTTCTTCCGTAAAGGAACGAAGGATATAATTGTTCATTACAGAATCAATGGTACTTAAAGGAAAAGATATAATTAGAGAGGTATAATGAACTTTATGACCTAGCTCTAATTATGAACTACTTGTGGAGGATCATATCATATGTAATAGCTATATCGATGGACACTGATAATTTGGTTGTGTAAAACATCTACAGTTACGAGAGTATAACCTTGGGTTTTTAGTGGAATAACTCCGAGGTTAATAATCGTGAAATATTAATTAAAGAGTTTAATTAATTTTTCTAAGTATTATTGGAGCTTAAAACTGTGGGTCCATTAGGTCCCCTTGCTAGCCCATTACGATTAATAATAACAAGGTTCACGAAGAATTGGATGGTATAATTAATTATGTTACAAAAGTAACTTAGATATATTCTGGGAATTAATTAAATATAATTAAATAATATGATTATTTAATTGACATATTGATAATTAAGAATTATTAATTGTTATTTGGAGGTTTCAAGTTCAAACCTTGACAAGAGCAAAAAAATAAAATATTAAGGGATTATTTTTATTTACTCTAAAGAGGTCAAAGGTTCAACACAATTCATTATTTCTGGATAGAAATGTATAATCTTATTTTGACTTGGTTTACTAAACCTTAGGATCTTGGTATATAAGATATACTTATTAGAAGAAGAAGAAAAAAAAAAACTAAAATCCTAAAAAGAGAGAGAGAGGTGCGGCAACATAGGAAGGAAAAAGAAAAAAAGAATTTTTTTTTTCTTCTTACTCTAGCTTGGCCGAACTCATCAAAGGGGACAAGGGGTTGTCTTCCGGATGTCTCAAGCCTCCATTCAACTACTCCTGGAATCCGTGACGTGCCCACACACAGAGTTGCTAGATTGGGGGTCATAGCTCGGAAGGCTTAGTGGTGAAGGATCGAAAAGAAACGAAGGAGAGATCTTCAAAGGTATGAAAACAAATCCCTCCTCATATTCATGTATACAAAAAGGTCCAAGATGATAAAAATTTTAAAACCTATTTATCAATTCATTTATCTATCTTTTTTCCGCTACGCGACTCACGTTCTCTTCAGAGGTTTTACCACATAAAAAATAATATGTCAAATGTCTCTATCCCTATCTCTTTTATATTTGTATATGTAATCAATTGTATCTTGTTCAGATCTTCATTTCTTCACATTCTTGTAATCAAGATTCATTGTAAAGTTTAGAATGCAAACATTCTCTTGATCAAAGTTGTATATATCATTTATCTTTGTAAAGTGACTCATTTGTATATAGTCATTCATTCATTTGTACTTGTGTATATTGAACATATATATATTAATACAAGAGTTAGTTGTTTTTAGTTTTAGTTTGATTCCTTCACTTGCAAATTATAGACTTTATTTGATATGATTTGTTGAATATGATGTACAATAGTCTATGTGTGCTTTCATATCTTTAATGTGTTGTAATACAAGCTATCTAGAGGGACAAACGTTTGTTTGTTTCTAAGGGATTGAAAAAAGCTTGAAAACATATTCACCCCCTCTAGGTTAGCTTTTGGCAATTTAACTGTGTTTGTATATATTTCATAATTGCTTCATAAATTTCGTGGTGTTGTGTTCTTAGATTTCTGCTAGCGGTTTGGCTTCTATCCATTTTGTGAAGTAGTCAACATCGACTATGGCATGCTTCACCTTTCTTGTTGCTGTAGGCATGAGACCAATGAGATCAATCCACCAAATGGTGAACGGCCATGAGGAACTCAAACTTTTGAGCAGCTCGAGGGGTTGTAGGATTTGGTTTGCTATTCGCTAGCAGTTTTGGCACATGTTGGCTTGTTCCTGTGCGTCAACGAAGATTGTGG
Source organism: Acer yangbiense (assembly GCA_008009225.1). Lineage (NCBI taxonomy): Eukaryota > Viridiplantae > Streptophyta > Magnoliopsida > Sapindales > Sapindaceae > Acer > Acer yangbiense. Next base: position 26,222,991 of record CM017767.1, on the reverse strand, counting down.
GCCAATAAAAACCCTATCGTAGGACTTTATGTGCCAAACTCCTACCTTTGTGTTGTTTTCACAGTTTCCTGAGTGGATTCTTTGTAATATTTCTGCTGCCTCTTCTGGGCCTACACAACGCTGTAAAACACGTGAGAACCCCATGAGATATAGATCTCCCCCTAAAAAGGTATATCTTGAGGATCAATACTTGATTCACCTGGCTTCCAGTGGGCCCTTTAATAGTATGTCACTCTCGAGGTACCTCTTGATGGGTGACATCTATGTATCCTCTCAAGTAGTCAACTCATCTACTTCCAAGCCCTATTCCTAACTTTCCGTGCTTGGTTGGGCGAGATGTGTCACTGAAACATTTTTTAGGTATATTCGTATAGAGGTTGTGGCGAGTTTGGAGAGAGCGTTTACTTTCCCATTTTCTTCTTACAGAATTTTGGTGATTTCAAAGTTCTTGAAATGCAGCAGCTTTATCTTGGCGATCACCAGGTATGCTAACATGGCATCCTATTTGGCTTGATACTCACCATTGACTTGGTTCACCACTACTTGTGAATTGCTAAATATGTGAATCTCATCGGCCCCTAGGATTGTTGATATCTTGAGTCTGGCATGCAAAGCCTCATATTCAGCTTAATTGTTTATAGCCTAGAAGCCAAAACACATAACGCATTCGACAATGTCTTTTTTAGGAGTGGTAACTATGATGCTTGCTCCGCTTCCATGGGCGTTGGAAGATCCATCCACATGTAGTTTCCATTGGAACTTTTCTGCCTTCCCTTGCCCTTAGAGTGACCTAGCGACTTCAACATCAGGTTCTGTGAATTCGGCAATGATGTTAGCCATCGCTTGCCCTTTGATTGAGGATTTGTGAATGTATTCGATGTCAAATTCGATTAACTCGATTGCCCACTTTATCAATCTACCGGATTGTAAAGTCCCCATATTTTGATTTGTTTATTTCGTTGACAAACCACATTTTGGGGTTAATGTGTAACGGTAACGGTAGATTAGGCCTTCATTGTTCATGATTAAGCTCATGGCTTTCTTAAAGACCTCATAATCAAGACTATATCACTTGTGCTCAAACTCCTTTGAAGAGGTTTAGTTGCACACACACTCTTGCATTCTCATATGTTGTATATTCTTGTGTGTGTTTCATGCTTGGTGCTCTTTCTGTAGGGAAAAATACCGTAGTACACGCAGCGGAAGCGAGACTAAAAGTAGTTTTAGTATGTTTTAAAATTTTTCCTTTTTATGAACCTTAACCCTTTAATCAATTAAACATACATATAATCAACAAAAGATATCATACCTTTTGTCGCGTGATCCGATTGACTTACGTCGATGGTAATCCGCAAAATCTTCAATCCTAGTACGAACGTGAATCACCTAGGAGCGTGGTCTCCCTTTTTCTTTGAATTGCAAACCTGAGAATGGACAAACAAACTTTTCTTTTTCTTTTGTTAGTCACAAAACAATCAAAAGAACACTAAGATAATTCCGGTCACTTTTGAGTTCTCAATCTTATGATCGAAACTCGCGTGAACCTCAATCGATGTTGTACACACAAGCTTATTGATGAACAAGCAATTAGCGTACCATCAAAGAATAATCTATTCACTCTTTTATGTTTTAGTAGAATAAAAACCTTTCTATGAATTGAGAAGAAGAAGAAAATTGTATCAATGAACAACCCTGTGGCCGAATTCTATAAGTGTGAATATATAGGTGGCCGAAATTTGCTTCATCTTTTCTTTTAGGGTTGCCGAAAATCCTTCTCTAAAAGGGACTAGGGTTGCCGCAAATCACAAGCCAAAAAGAGTTTGTGTTGCACCCTAATTTCCATCTAGTTTAAGACTTCAAACCCTAATCCAACTCATAGATATTTTATTCTATTATTTGACTAAATAAAAAGACTTCTTATTTGATTAAATAAATAAAATTAATTATTTATTTTCTTATCAAACATGTCTTTCAATTTTAGTATACTACATCCAATAGTATAACTCTAGGAATCATATTTCCTAATCAGAAAAGATTTGTTTATTAATTAAACAATTAATTAATTCTTATTTAATTAAACAATGAAACAAAATAATATATTAGGTTAATTTATTCACCTTTGCCGCCCCACTTAAAATAAATGGGCCATATATTATTTTCTTATTTCATTTAATCCATTGGACTTTAAATAAAAAGCCCACATGTGAACCAGATCCATTCTTACTAAAAGAAACAAGCCCACATGTCTTTCATTAATATATTAATACAATTGTGCAGCCCATTAAATAAATAATGTGCAAATTATATTCTTAATATATTAAATGCAATTCTAAATGGACCCATAAATTGGTCCGGTAGAATATATCAAGTGATCCATGCAAGTCCGTGTGGATTGGGGATCTTGGCGGGCTATCTAAATTTAAGCTTCAATAGACATAACCTAATCACAATCAACAAATGATTCACTTAGGTCCGATCCATTAATTTTAACTCATTCCACTAAAGAGCTAAAATTGAACTCTTAAATAAAGATAGAAAAGGAAGATGTTCCTCATTCATACCCTAGACAATCAAGTTGGAGATAGTGTATCCTCGTGATTAATATCAATAATCGCCAAGAGTTCATAGACCGCCTATAACTCTCCAAGTTACCATATTTACTCATATGACCACGTTTTGAACTTGGATATTTTGACTTGTCCAGAAGCCATGTTTTCAATAGACACTATCGAAAACTCAACGTTGAGATTTAATATCCAATTACCTCAAAATATCCATATGATGATATTATACTCTCATTTAAATAAATGGAGCCACGATGTCCATATCTATAAATGAAGTCCTCTATCGATTAACAAATGAATATCACCAAACTATCGAGGATAGACTATGCGATATAATCGTACTCATTGATAACTCAAATGATATCACTTGCAACCATAAGTCCATCATTTATCTCAGGATTAAGATAGACTCTCCGATTGTCCTGATAATGAAAAGACTATTATCTATTGACGGTTCTAGATAAAGCTTTTCATTGTGATCTAGTTCAATGCACCTAGTGCACTAGATTCTTTTGCTCGAAGACACTCCGATGATTTTAGACTCATCATATCTCATTTGATCCCACTCAAATGCTAGCAAAAGAATTCTACAACTTTAACAAGATAAAGGTGCTAAACCTTTAACTTAAGTTGTGAACAATATTCAAGACTAACTAAAGAATTGTGTCTACCACATACATATCCAGATGTATGAACAATTCTTCTTTTCTCATAGTCTTTAGACCTTATGATTATTTACTTTGACAATTATAATATTAAACTATAAATGCTATAAGATTTGTTAAACCAGAAATCACTTTATTAATATGAAAAAGATTGTTAATTACAACATTACACTCTTGCTATTAAGCATAATCCTAACAATCTCCCACTTGCACTATAGCAAATGTGTCATATCTCTTAAGCCCATATTCTCTAGATGCCCATCGAAACTCTTCTGAGGTAGAGCCTTTGTGAAGGGATCCGCTAGATTTTTTAGCTGATGCGATTTTGGTAATCGTCACATCACCTCTTTGAACAATCTCCCTTAAAAGATGATACTTTCTTTCAATATGTTTACCTCTCTTGTGACTTCTTGGTTCTTTCGAATTAGCCACTGCTCCACTGTTGTCACAGTAGATAGTGATCTGCTTATTCGCACTAGGAACTACTTCCAAGTCAATCAAGAATTGGCGGAGCCAAACAGCCTCTTTGGCAGCCTCGCATGCAGCAACATACTCAGCTTCCATGGTGGAATCAGCAATACAAGATTGCTTGATACTCCTCCATATGACTGCTCCTCCTCCAATAGTAAACACAGCCCCTGATGTGGATTTTCTGGAGTCAGAATCTGATTGGAAATCAGAATTTGTATACCCAACGGGAATCAAATCCCCTCCAGAGTATACAAGCATATTATCTTTCGTTCTCTTGAGATACTTGAAAATATGCTTGACTGCCGTCCAGTGATCAGGACCAGGTTTCGATTGAAACCTACTAACTATGCCAACAACAAAACAAATATATGGTCTAGTACAGAGCATTGCATACATGAGACTTCCAACCACCGAGGCATATGGAACTCTACTCATGAATTGCTCTTCATGCTCATTCTTAGGAACTTGTTCCTTAGAAAGCTTGATTCCATGTCTGAAAGGTAACATACATTTCTTGGAATCCTGCATGGAAAACCTAGACAAGATCTTGTCTATGTATGAAGCTTGGGATAATGCAATCGTTTTATTCTTTCTATCCCTTATTACTTGAATACCTAGAATAAAACTTGCTTCTCCTAAGTCCTTCATATCAAATTGTTTTGCTAACCATTCTTTTACTGATGTCAATACACCTACATCGTTTCCAATGAGTAGTATATCATCAACATAAAGAATCAAGAAAACCAACTTGTCGCCTTTAATCCTTTTGTATACACAAGGTTCGTCAGGATTCTGAATAAATCCAAAACCTTTGACAGCTTGATCGAACCTTATGTTCCAGGATCTGGATGCTTGCTTTAATCCATATATGGATTTCTGCAACTTGCATACCTTTTCCATTTGGCCCTTTTCAATGAATCCCTCTGGTTGCATCATGTAGATGCTTTCGTCAAGACTTCTGTTGACGGTGAAATTTGGATTACCATGCACTCAATAATTATATCAATTTAATATAAAACAAGAAAATTAAGAACGCATGCAAAAGACGGATTTTACGTGGAAAACCCTTGAATGGGAAAAAACCACGGCGCCCCTGAGGGCAGAAAATGCCTTGTTACACGCTTAGATCTCTCTTACAATTGCTCTCTTCTCCCTCAATTTCTCAACCCCTTCCTTCTGGGATAGGTGGTTCTATTTATACATGATATTTATGGTTTTCCCTTGATTTTAGTCCTACTCATGGTAGGATTTCCTTTCAGATTTGTCCTGGGAATCCTACGTTGCTGCGGATACAGATAGGTCTTCTCCTTTTCCCCCCTTGATTCCTTGCTGTTATGGGTTTTCTAAAGTGTAAGGTTTATTTCCGTGTTTCTACCGAGTCGGTTCAGGCCCAGTATGCTGGTGCAGCGAGTACATTTATTTTTGGGTTTCGTTTCTTCGGCGACCATATATCTAGATTTGGCGAGTACATATCCAGTTTCGGCGAGCATGTTTTTGACCTTTTTGGTTTCGAGGTACTTTGACATTGACTTGTCACATTTCCTTCATTGACCCGGTCGTGGCAATCTTTATTGACTCTTTTTGATGACGTGTCAGGTTGGCGAATTTATGCATACAACAATACCCCCATAAATATTCCGAGCTGGGCGAATGATTTGTTCTTCTTGCTTCGTTTGTCTCTGCGAGTAGTATTTATATTTATACTTACAAGATTTCGACGCATTTTGTAATAACCCCCTCTTTCCTTTTCGTCACGCGTTTTATTGATTAATTGATTCTTCCGGTGTAAGCTTTCAACTTGGTCCACATAATTGCTGACGCTTCCACTTACCTAACAGATGAAGAGACATTTTGATCGCTTGGCTTTCCCCGAGATGCCACATGTCTGTTTTTTGATGGTGACTATTGCGGCTGGTCACTGTGGCTGTCATTCTTATTAATTGCATATCCTTTTACTTGATTTTCTTTTTTGAATTTTGAAACTCCCTCTTTTTAAAGCCTGATCGTTTCCTTTTCTCCATTTCATTCTTTCCATTTATTTCTCCACTGGTTTTCTCAGAGTAGAAAAGAGCAGTTTGATTCTTCGTTTTTATCTGCCTTATTCCTTCAAGTACTTGCTACAGTCCTTTCCCTGTGCTTTCTATTATCAGACGGTTCACAGGAATCGATTATTCCTGCCTCTCTACGAACATTTCGTGAATCTAGGGTTTTCTGGTGAGTTCTTATGGACCCTTCTTTACGCTCTTCTCTTTTTAATCGGATGATGCAAGCCATGGAGCTTGGTGATAAAAGTACTACGGACAAAATCGAATCTCTGATTCGTAATTTTCGTCCGGATTCTCGGTCCCAATTTCTGTTTATGTTCCGTCTTCTGAAGATGTTTTTATCCCTAACATCTCTCCTTCATCTTCTAACAGCGGTTCTCTAACAATGCCAAAATCTTCTAGACCAACAAGTAGTAGACGACGCGCTTTTAGGGTTCCACGTGAATCTCTGCTGGATGCGCAGACGATTGTTGACTCTGATGTTGAAGACCATCAGAGGGATAGGCTACGCTTCTCGCCAAACCGTCCATGTTCTTTTGATACAGAGGTAAATGTGGTCGGCGAGGTTGAGCTTCGCAAATACAAGAGTCGTTTTGACCTGCCAGACTCAGTGAATCTTATGTTACCTGGCGACCGAGCTGTGTGGAATCCTCCTGAAAATGCAGTCGCTATTTACGGGGCCATGCTTAGCTGTGAGGTAACTCTCCCTCTTCAGCCTTTCATCGCCAGATTTCTTGCTGAGGCTCAAATTGCACCGGCACAGCTCGCTCCAAATAGCTATAGAATATTGATGTGCATGTGCCTCATGTGGAAGTTGAAGGGTTACGGGCCCCCTACTCCTCGTGAGATCCGCCATTTTTATACGCTAAGGCAGGCGGGCCATGGTGGTACGTATTTCCTTATCTCTTCGCCCGTGGAGAGCTGGATCCCTGAGGGTGTGGCGAACCCCGGCCAAGTAGAAATCTCCGGCGATGAGAAGAAAAAGGGGTTCATCTGGGGCTTTCCCACTTCGAACAAGAGGTGGAAGAACAACTGGTTTTTCGTTGGTGGCGAGTGGGGTCGTGATGTGCCTGCCAGTAGTCGCCACAATTTCTCGGCGAAGAAGGTTCCCAGGCACTTCGCATCTCCTGAAACTTGGTTGAAGGCGGCCCCTGTTTTACTAGATAGAGAGATTTCTCACCTCGCCGCAGCAGCTGTCCTCCCTTTGAGAGAAAGGGATAGGTCCTTCCTCTTGGATGAGGAAAAAATGATTTCCGAGGGGATTTTCACACGCCTACATGCAAGGCTTCCTCGCTGTAAGTCTTTGTCCATTCCTTCTCTGTTTTACTGTTTCATTTTATTATGTTAGTTGACACTTTGTTTATTTTTCTTACAGTGTGCGATTTTGACACCGTTTGCGACTTGCAAGCCAAGGCGGTGAAGAATTCCGAGGCCGCCAGCAAAAGGCATGCTGCTGGTTTGGCCAAGGAAGGGATTGCCAGCCCGGATGGTGATGATCCCTCCGACGCCGAGGATGCGGAGGAGACTTTAGTAGGAGGCGTCGAGTCAGGGCGGCCATCAATGCGCGCAGAAGCTGCTGCGAATACTCCCACTGCACCTGCTGCTGCGACTATTGTGGCGACTGCTGCGACTACTCCTGCGACTACTCCTACTCCTACCGCAGCTACCCCCAGTCGTAAGGGTAAAGAAAAGGTTTGTGCTTCAGGGGGAGTCAGTGATATTCCTACTTTTGACGCTGATGTCCCTGAGGTTCCTCTCGATCCAACAAGCGATCTTGCCCCTAGAACTGGCAGAGGAAAACGCCCAGCAGGGAGCACACCTGAACATGCTGCATGGCCCTTAAAGCGGGCGTCAAGGGTCGTGCAATACGTTGTTTCTTCAGATGAGGAGGTCGCTGAAGAGCCTGTGATCGCTGAGACTCCCATTGAAACTGCTGCCCCCGGTGCTTCTGCCGAGGAACCAGTCTTACCTGAGTCTCCTCTTCCGGAGGGGGTAAACAATTTTGGCGCTCCTACCATTTCCCCAACTGGTGCGACTCCTCTTCCGGCGGCCGTGAATGAGCCGGATACTTCTTTTGTTGGTCAGCCTGGGTCATCTGGTCGATAAGGGCCAGCTGATAGATCGGGATTGTCCAGACAGGATGGGGCTTCTGTATTCGGTTCTGGTGTTGCTCACGGAGATCCTCCCACTGATCCAACTGAAGCTGGTGAGGGAGTTGAGTCTGTCTCCCTCTCGGATTTCACGGCTGCTGAGATTTGTTCTCATATAATGAACAACGATGTTTATGTTGGTGAGAGTTGGGAGCAGATGAAGAAGGGATCCTGCAACAGGAAAATGGAGTTCTTTTTCAACTGCCATTCTCTGGTGAGCCTCTCGCTGTACTTGTGTATTTTTGTTTTGCGCGTTTCCTGACTTCTGTTTTTCTCTCCTTTTCAGATGCTGTCTGAGTTGGCTGATAACTACAGGCGAGGAAATTATTTATCGAGGGATTTGAGGCGCCTGTGAGAACAAGCCTCTCTTTTGGAAGCTGAGAAGCTTTCGGCTGAGGAAAACCACGTTCAGCAGCTTGCACAGCTAAGAGAATCGGCAGATGGGCACCTTTCGGCTCAACTGGCTGCTGAAGAGAAACTAGGAGCTGCTGATGAGGAAATCCGTTTGCTGCGAGAGCAACTCTCTGCTAATCAAGAATCACTCGCAGCATGTTTTGAGACTGAGCGACTAGTTGAGGAGGCGAAGGAAAAAGCAGAGCGTGAGGCTTTGGACTTGCGCAACCAGTTAGCCTCACATGAAATTATTTTGAATGACCTTAAGGCTGTGTTGGAGGTTGAAGCGGTTGACCGTTTCAAGAGATCCCCTGCCTATGATGCGCTTTTATTGCGTGAGTTTGAGAAAGGCATGAGGCAGGCAAAAAAGTTCTTCGCCATGAAGGATCATTCGAACGAAAAAGCTTTGAAGTGCTTCGACAGGTCTCTTCAGCAGCACATGGCCACCGGTGTGGACTCGATTAAAGAGTAGATAACACGATGGAAAGCCCACTGCCGTTATAATATGACTGAACCTCATCCCATGCATTTGGAGATCCCCAGTAAGCGTGCCTTCAATACTTACTACTCGGGTCGGAAAGGCAGTTTTTCTGGTTCTGGCGCTGAACCTGACTTGGGTCCTGTTGCCGAAAGGAACTACGAACCGTTTATGCCAGAAGGGGATGAGGAAGTCACCTAGCCTTCAGAAGAAGAGATGGAGGATGAGGAAGACAGCGAGGGTCCTCTTGCAGCTAGTTGAGCTTTAGGTCTTTCTTTACTGTCTAGGACTGTAGGTTTTTATTTCTCTTGTTCCTCCAACTGTAAATGACAGAAGTTATAAAATTCTTTTATTTTTTGTTCAGCTGCCTTTGCTGTATTTTTGGCATACTCAGTGCTTGTCAGGACGTATCCGACCATGCACCAAGTTTTTTAGCATATTTTATATCTCTATTCAGCTGCCTTTGCTGTATTTTTGGCATACTCAGTGCTTGTCAGGACGTATCCGACCATGCACCAAGTTTTTTAGCATATCTTATATTTTTGATTCAGCTGCCATTGCTGTATTTTGGCGTACTCAGTGTTTGTCAGGATTTATCCGACCATGCACCGAGTTTTTAATATACTTTTTGTTTGTTCAGCTGCCATTGCTGAGTTTTGGCTTTTTATTGGGACGTCTCCCCTTGTTGTTTTTAGTTGGCTCACTCGCTCATAGGGATTCTGTTTTCCCGTGATGGCGATTGCCAATCTCTATAACTTTAGACGTCATTCTTCACTAGCTCTTGCTGCAGCAAGCATAAAACTCATCTTTATGTGATGACATCAATGTGTGATGGCGAATGCCCTTTTGTATTTGGCGAGTAAAATCGATAATTTCTTCAGTAATAAATTACTCTTTATTGAATACTTCCTGCAACTTTGTTAATACTGTCATAAAGAAAATACTAAAACGAAAACTATTCTAAGTAAAAAATAAAAGGCTCACAGAAAATCCTTAACTTAACCCCCAAGTTAAGGATAATATGTCTTCAAGTACTGTGCATTGCATGGACGGGGTAGTTCGCCGAACCTTCTCGAGTGATGCGATATGCCCCGTGGCCAGCTATGCCTGTAATCTGATAAGGCCCTTCCCATTTGTCCGCGAGTGACCCTGCAGCTTTGTCTTTTATTCCTGGGTTCACCCTTTTCAGCACTAAGTCGCCCAGCGAGAACCTTCTTTCACGCACATGTGAGTTGTAATATCTAGCTACCCTCTGTTGGTACGCAGCATTCCTTATTTGCACGCGCTCTCTTCTTTCTTCTAACTCATCTAGGCCGCACTTTAGCATATCAATGTTGATTTCTGGCTGAAAAAGTTGTACCCTAGGTGAAGAAAAAGATGTTTCCACGGGGATGACAGCCTCAGCTCTATACGCCATGGAATATGGGGTCTCGCCTGTCGAACTCCTTTCCGTGGTTCGGTATGCCCAAAGTACCTATGGTAATTCATCTCCCCAGCTACCCTTTTTTGCTGCCAATTTAGCCTTTAAGTTATGTTTTATGATTTTGTTCACTGCCTCAGTCTGGCCATTTGTCTGTGGATGTGCTGGAGAGGCGTAGTAGTTGTTGATGCCATACTTATCACATAGCTCCCTGAATTTCTGGCCATCGAATTGGGTCCCATTGTCTGTGATGATGGTATTTGGTATCCCGAATCTGTACAGGATGTTTTTCTTCACAAAGCTTATGGTGTTTGCTTCTGTTATGTGTACCAACGGCTCAGCCTCTACCCATTTTGTAAAATAATCCACTGCTACTATGGCATGTTTCGCTCCTCCAGTTGCTGTTGGCATTGGGCCGATCAAGTCAATTCCCCACATGGTGAATGGCCAAGGCGAGGTAATACTTTGCAAGAGTTCAGGTGGCTGTCGGATGTTATTGGAAATCTTCTGGCACGCCTCACATCTCGCTGCCACCCTTTTGGAGTCGGCGAACAGTGTTGGCCAGTAAAAACCCTGCCTTAATGTTTTGTGGGCTAGGCTGGCACCCCCTGCGTGGTTCCCACAATTTCCGCTGTGTATGCTTCTCAGGATACCTTCTGCTTCTTCAGGTCCGACACATCTCTGCAGTGCCCTCGAGTACCCCCTTTTGTACAGTTCTCCATTGAGTACTGAGTATCTTGTAGCTTTGTACTTCAGCCGCTTTGCTTCTAATGGGTCACTTGGAAGTATATCATTAACGAGATATTCTTTGATTGGTGTGATCCAGCTGTCCCTTTCGCCAAAGACTGCCCCGACTTCCTTTGTTTTAATTATACTCGGCTGTGATAGGTGGATCATAGAGATATTTTTGGGCCAGGTGTTGATTGCGGCAGATGCCAACTTGGCTAAGGCATCAGCCTTTTCATTTTCTTCTTGGGGGATGTGAACAATCCTGTATTCTTTAAATCTTTCTAAAAGTTCCTTTGCTAATTCCAGGTAGGTGATCATGCTTTCATCTCTCTCCTGGTACTCGTCTAACACCTGATTGACCACGACTTGAGAGTCGCTGAATATTTCTACCTCATCTGCTCCTAGGATTGTGCAAACTTTCAATCCTGCTATGAGTGCCTCGTATTTAGCTTGATTGTTAGTAGCTTTAAAGTCAAAACGCAAGGCACATTCGACTGAATCTCCTTCTGGGGTTGACACCACTACCCCTGCCCCGCTGCCGTGCGTGTTTGACGAGCCATTAACATGAAGTTGCCATTTGAATGTTTTCTTATTTTGCTCTACCATCATTCTCGCCACCTCTATACTTGGCTCGGTGAATTCTGCTACAAAGTCTGCTACTGCCTGGGCTTTAATTGCTGTTCTTGGGAGATACTCTACATCGAATTCACTCAATTCGATCGCCCACTTTGTTAATCGCCCGGATACTTCTGGTTTTTGCAGGATTAATTTCAGTGGGCAGTTGGTGTACACTCCGATTTTGTGAGCCTAGAAATATGGCCTTAGCTTCCTTGCTGCTGTTATTAGAGCGAGTGCAATTTTTTCAGCCGGCGAATACCTTGTTTCGGCTAGTAACAGTGCTTTACTGGTGTAGTATACTGGTTTCTGGATCCCATCTTCCTGTCTTACTAGCACAGAACTTGTGGCTGCTTCAGAGATGGACAAGTATATGTATAATGTTTCCCCTGTTTCTGGTTTTGATAGCAGCGGTGCCTGTCCAAGGTAGTCTTTCAAGGCCTGGAAAGCTTTCTCACAATTCTCATTCCATTCGACTCCCTTTCCTTTCTTTAGAGCTTTGAAAAATGGTACACCCTGTAAGTTTTTGGACGTCCTTCAAAGTTCTCGGCGAGACCATTCTTGCTAATGCTTGGATTTTTTCAGGGTTCACTTCTATTCCTATTTGGTGTACTTGATACCCGAGGAACCTCCCAGATGGTACGCCGAATACACATTTTGCTGGGTTCAACTTCATTCCATACTTGACCAGCACATCGAATGTTTCCCTCAGGTCATCTGTATGTCTATCTGCTGTGATGCTTTTTGTCAGCATATCGTCAACGTAAACCTCCATATTTCTCCCTATTTGCCTGGCGAACATTTTGTTGACTAAGCGCTGGTAAGTTGCTCCAGCATTCTTCAGGCCGAATGGCATGACTATGTAACAATACAACCCCTGGTTTATGGTGAATGCTGTCTTCTCCTCGTCTGGTTTGTGCATCTTTATCTGGTTGTATCCTGAATATGCATCCATGAAGCTCAATGTCTCATGTCCGGCAGTTGCATCGACTAACTGGTCAATCCTTGGTAGCGGGAAGCTATCCTTGGGGCAGGCTTTGTTCAGATCGGTGAAGTCAACGCACATCCTCCATTGATTGTTCTTCTTTTTCACCAGGACCACATTCGCCACCCATTCCGGGTACTTAACTTCTCTAATTGACCTTGCGGCGAGTAGCTTTGATACCTCCTCTTTTATGGCTGCACTTCTTTATGGGTTAAAACTTCTCCTTTTCTGCACGACTGGTTTGCAGGTTTCATTCACAGCCAAATTGTGTGAAATTACGCTTCTGTCAATCCCTGGCATGTCTTCGTGGCACCAAGCGAAAATCTCTTTATATTCTTTCAATAAACTTGTCACATCTTTCTTGATTCGTTCAGTCAGTCTTACCCCGATCTTTACTGTTTTATCTGGCTCCACTTCATCTAGAACAACTGACTCAGTCGGCTCTTCTTTTTCTCTGCTCGTTTTGTCCCTTGGGTCTAGTTCAAAGTTTTCCGGAGATTCCTCTTGTATTTCATTGTCTATCTCGAATATGTTCATGGTTTCCACCCCTGTTTTATCTTTGAAGATTGATAGGTTGGCGCGACGAGCCATCTCCTGTGACCCTCTCAATTCTCCGACACCAAATTCTGTAGGGAACTTTATTTTCAGCGCATGGGTTGAAGTTACAGCTCGTGCTTTGTTAAGGAATGGTCGGCCAAGTAAAGCATTATACGGCCAATTATGGATATCGACTACAACAAAGTCCAGCAAGATTGTTCGCCGGCATGGTGCTGTACCAAACCTTACTGGCAGTTTCACAGTCCCTAACGATCTTACTTCTGCACCACCGAAACCTTTCAACGGTACATGGAAAGGCTCAAGATCTTTCCTATCCAGTTGCAACTCATCGTATACTCTGGCACTTAAAATATCAGCTGAACTTCCGTTGTCAATCATCACCCGAAGGACATCCCTATGAGCTATTTGCACCCCCACGACGATTGCATCGTTAGGTTTTGCATCAATTCCATCTAAGTTGTAAGGATTCCCGTTGTTTTTAATTGGCTTATTTCGTGATCAAACCATATGTGGGGGTTCTTTGTAAGGGTAGCCTAAGTATCGGTCTTAATGTTCGAAGCCCTTTGAAGACCTCGTGTTGATAAGCACCGAAGGTAAATTTCTATGTGCTTACTTTTCTTTGAAGAGATTAGTTGCACACACACACTTAACATTCATTGCATATGTGTGCATTCTCTTCATTTGTCACATTTCACACTTGCACTTATTTATTATATTTTGTTGTGTGTAATTGTGTCATGTTGTTGTGTAATTCGTTTCCTGATAACTTTCGGAAACGTCCGCGCATGCACGAGAATGTGCTTGATTTAGCGCGAGGACCGCCTATGGAGAATGCCCTTGGCTTCTCCTTGGTTTTCACCTATCTAGGTGATCGGCGGTTATGATCGGCGGCCTGGCCGCCGAATGAAACCGCCGTTTCAGTCCAGATTGGTCTGAAGCATTTCTGTGGTTAAGATCGGTGGTCACGACCGCCGTTCGAAACCGCCGTTTCAAGACCTGATTGATTTATCTCTCAGTCTAATTCGGCGGTTTAAACGGCGGGCATGAAACCGCCGTTCATACCTGGTTGATTTTGATCTCTCTGTTCTGTTTCGGCGGTTAATATCGGTGGTCACGAAACCGTCGAATGAACCGCCGTTTATGCTCTGTTCTTCACGAGCTCAATTCGGCGGTCATTAATGGCGGCCTGGCCACCGATTGAAACCGCCGATTGGCGCGTTTCTTTGAAACTTACTTAAACGACCTCACTTTGATTTGGCCCCCTATATATATGCCACTTTGACTTTAGGTCAATTAAGAGAGTTCATATTCAGAATTCATACTTAGGATATTTTTCAAAGAGAAGAAAAATTCCAAGAACTCCATTCTTGATTCTCAAACACTTTTTCATGATCATCAATCATCATCTAGCATCATCTTAGATCATCTAGATGTCATCTAGCATGGAATCTTCATCATACTTTGCTTGGTAAGCTTTTCACTAATATCTTACATGTTTTGTGTTTCTCTTATCTAGCAATCTCAATTAATTACTTGTTTGTTATTTTGTATGCTTTAGATACAATATTGAGATGAGTATGATGTATGTTTGAGATTTTATATTGTGCTTGCATATTAGGTTTTGTGCTTAATATTGATTAGCTAAACTAATTGACATGTTATTTAGTTTTGATATCTAGGTAATTGCATATTAATCATCTTAGATAAGCATATAGGGTTCCCTTGCTCTATGTTGCATTTTGGATATTCACATATATTCACTTAGGGTTGTATTCTCTTCATAGAGAAAGTAAGTCTTGTGTGTAGCATCCAGGATTAGGTTGCTTAGAACGCAAGCAAATTGGACTAGGTTCACTCATACCGGGATTAGGTAGGTGTGTGATTACTTCCGGGATTAGGTTGTAATCGTTTGCACATTTAGTGGATTCGAGGTTCGAGTGTGGCTTACTTACATAGCCCGTGGTTTTTCCCGTGAGGGTTTCCACGTAAAAACCAAGTGTTGTTTTAATTTCCGCACCATATTACACTTGCTTGTTTATATTATCTTGAGGGCATTTTCGTAATTTTGACTAACACGAAAAATTGGGTAAAAAGCGTAAAATCTATTCACCCCCCCTCTAGATAGCTTTATACACACCGTGCTATAATTTGTTTCAATTGGTATCAAAGCGGGTTCCTAGACATACATATGTGATCCTTGCTTATTTTGGTGTGTTTTGCATTTTGTGTGATTTTTGATCATTCATACATTTGCATTCATTTCATTCATTCATAAACACTATGAGTGGAAACGGTGGAAATGGTGGTGGCCACGAAGGAGCTTCTAGCACAAGGCCTCCACTTCTTACCGGATTGAACTATTCCCAATGGAAAGGGAAGATGGAATCCTACATATGCCAAATTCATGACCGTGCATGGATGGCGGTGGAAGACGGATATGATCTCCCTATGATGACTCCCGAGGGTGGAGGACAAGATGTTTTGAAGCCTAAGGCGCAATGGAACGCGCAAGAGTTTGAGGATTCTAAGTGGAATAGGAAGGCTATGCATGCCATTATGTGTGCTATGGATGAAAATCAGTACAAGCTTATTCAGAATACTCAGATTGCCAAAGTGGCATGGGACATCCTTCTAGTTGCACATGAGGGAACCGAGGTGGTGAAGGAGTCCAAGCTTCAAGTCCTCCAAACTCAGTTTGAGCTACTAAGGATGGGAAAGGATGAATGCTTCAATGACTTCGAAATCAAATTGATGGACATTGTAAATCAAAGCCATCAACTCGGAGACCCGTATTCGGATAGGAGAGTCAAGCAAAAAATTATGAGATCTCTCCCCGATAGGTTTGAATCCAAGGTGACGGCCATAGAAGAAAATAGTGGCTACATGGATATGAAGCCAAGTGAGGTGATTGGGCGTCTCCTTGCATATGAGTCTAGGAAGGCTCCTAGCACCACTACTCCTCATAAGAAGTCTAAAGGAATAGCTTTGAAAGCATCTAAGGATGCAAATGAGGCAAAGCATGAATCGGATGAAGACCTTGCCTTATTTGTAAGGTTCAACAAGGTTATGGGGTTCAAGAAGAAGAAGAAGGGATTTGGGTCAAGAGGACAAGATTTGAAGAAAAAGAGTTCCTTCAAGAAGTTTGAGCCTAGACAAGAGAGGACCGAAAGGAAAGGGGTCCGATGCTTTGAATGTGGTGGGATTGGTCACTTTGCCCCCGAATGTGCTAATCACAATGAAAAGAAGAAAAGCAAAGTGATGGCCGCCACTTGGAGTGGGAGTAGTGATGACTCCAATGAGGAAGATGAGTCTTCAAGTGAAGAAGAGCTCATGGCTAACCTCCTAGCTTTTGCCTCCTCACATAAGAGCAAAAGTGGTAGTGAGAAAGAGGAAATGAGTCAAGAGGAAAATGACTCAAGTGAAGAAGAAAGTGATTCCTCGTCTAACTCCATAAGTAGTTTTGTGGAGAAAAAGGTGCTTGCTAAATGCCATGCCGAGTTTAATGATTTAGCAATCAAGAGCACAAGAAAGATCAAGATGTTGAGAGAAGAAAATCTTGAGCTTGCATCTCATAATGACCTCTTAGGTGAACAAGTTGAAAAATTCAAGAAGATAGAAGATAAGCTAAGAGAGGAATTAGCTTTATCTAGGAGGAATGAAGAAAGTCTAAAGAGTGAGCTTGAAGAAGTTAGAAATTCTATGACTAGGATGGATTCTAGCACCAAGAAGCTTGACCATATGCTTGGTGTTGGAAAGAGTCCATGTGACAAGAGGGGTCTTGGGTATGAAGATGACAAGAAGATCTCTACCTCTAACAAGACCGTGTTTGTCAAGAGCTTGAAGAGAGAAGAAACTTCATTTGTGCAAGCTCCTAGAAAGAAATTAGAAGTAGGACAATGCTCTAATGCACAAGTGAAGATGGGGCCAAGAAGGCAACCTCAAGCTCAACCCCCTAGGGTCTCTCAAGCCAACATTCCTCCTCAAATGGCTCACAAAGGAAAGAGACCTATCATGCAACCTCAAGCTAGGAAGCAACCAAGACCGGTTCAACAACGAAATAGGATTGAACCTTTTCATCCACAAAGACAAGGACAAGGTATGATTCCTTATTTCACTCCTATATGTCATTTTTGTGGATTTGATGGTCATATTAGACCACATTGCTTTCGATATATAAAAATGTGCAAAACTAGAAGCATGATAGAGAAGAAAAAGAAAAGAGCCATGATGCATGTTCCTAGGAATGATAATATTATTATGCATGATCCTAGGACATCTAGAGCCCATATACCAAAGACCACTAAGAAAGCTAAGATTGTTTCTAGGTGGATTAGAAAGAATGATATTGTTTGCCATGTTGCTCAAATAGCCTTGAAGGCAAATTCTTCTAATTTTTGGTATCTAGATAGTGGGTGCTCTAGGCACATAACGGGAAACAAGAGTTTCTTCGAGACTCTTGTTATGGAGGAAGGTGGATATGTCACTTTTGGTGATGGATCCAAAAAGAAAGTAGTAGGGAAAGGAACCATTTCCGTTCCCGGATTACCCTCCTTATCCGATGCTTTATTTGTTGATGGCTTGAAAGCCAATTTAATAAGCATTTCACATCTAAGTGATGAAGGATATTCCGTCTTGTTTTGTAAAGATGATTGCTCGATCCTAAAGCCCGATGGACAAACCTTATTGAAAGGTATGAGATCTAGCGACAATTGCTATTGTC
Source organism: Acer yangbiense (assembly GCA_008009225.1). NCBI lineage: Eukaryota > Viridiplantae > Streptophyta > Magnoliopsida > Sapindales > Sapindaceae > Acer > Acer yangbiense. Next base: position 26,205,198 of record CM017767.1, on the reverse strand, counting down.
TTGAAGCTAGAATAGTCTCAAACAATGTGTCCATGGATGAGCAAATTGACTTGTGGCATGAAAGACTTGGCCACATGAACTTTAGGGATCTACGGACCCTTGGAAAGTTCGAGTGTGTGCGTGGCCTCCCTAAGCTTGGGAAGAAAGCCAATGGTGTTTGTGGACCTTGCCAACAAGGAAAGCAAACTAAAAGCATGCACAAAAAGGGTAAGTATCTCACCACCAAGGAGCCTCTTGAGCTTCTCCACATGGACCTCATGGGTCCCATGCAAACCGAAAGTTTGGGTGGAAAGAGATACATTTTTGTATGTGTTGATGATTTCTCTAGATTTACATGGACATACTTTCTTAGAGAAAAATCCGAAACTTTTGATAAGTTTAAAATGCTTTGTACTAAATTACAAAATGAAATGAAATCTAACATTAGAAGCATTAAACGGATTAGAAGTGACCATGGGAGAGAGTTTGAGAATGCCTCTTTTGAAAGCTTTTGTGATAGCTTAGGCATCTCCCATGAGTTTTCGGCTCCTAGGACACCTCAACAAAATGGAGTTGTTGAGAGGAAGAATAGGGTCCTCCAAGAGATGGCCCGAGTGATGTTGCTTAGCAACAATGTCCCTAGGAACCTATGGGCCGAAGCCATCAATACGGCTTGCTATATAGGAAATCGTGTGTTCCTAAGGCCCGGTTCTAGAAACACCTCCTATGAGCTATGGAAGGGTAGGAAGCCAAATGTTAGCTACTTCCACACATTTGGAAGCAAATGCTACATTTTAAATGACCGTGATCAACTTGGCAAGTTTGATGCTAAGAGTGATGAGGGTATCTTTATTGGCTACGCCTTGAATAGTAAAGCCTATAGAGTTTTCAACTTGAAGACTCGAACCGTCATGGAATCATCAAATGTGGTCATTGATGATACTAGGCTCAAGTCTAATGACCATGAGGAGGAGGATGTTCTAGAGGATGACTCTCCTTTGGAGAGGGTTGTGGTGACTCCCAATGTTGGGACATCTAATGAAGTCACACAACCCATTACTAGAGTTCCTCTCTTGGACTCTAAAGAACCCGCTCCATGGGTTAGGAAACTCTATGATAAAGAAGATATCATTGGAGAGGTAAATGAGGGTGTTAGGACTAGACGTCAACTTGCTAATCTTATTAGCTATACTTGCTACACCTCTCAAATTGAACCCAAAAAGGTTGAAGAAGCCTTACATGATGAATTTTGGGTTCTTGCCATGCAAGAAGAGCTAAACCAATTCGAAAGGAATGAGGTTTGGACTCTAGTTCCTAGGCCTAAGACCACTAATGTCATAGGCACTAAATGGATATTTAGGAACAAATCCGATGAGGATGGCAACATAGTGCGGAACAAGGCTAGACTTGTAGCACAAGGGTACTCTCAAATTGAGGGTATCGACTTTGAGGAGACATTTGCTCCCGTTGCCCGTCTTGAGTCTATTAGGCTTCTCTTGTCCATTTCTTGTGTGCACAAGTTCAAATTGCACCAAATGGATGTCAAGAGTGCCTTCCTCAATGGCTTCTTGCAAGAGGAAGTGTTTGTTGAACAACCCAAGGGGTTTGTGGATGCTCACCACCCCAACCATGTCTATCGCCTCAAGAAGGCACTATATGGGTTGAAACAAGCACCGAGGGCTTGGTATGAGCGCCTCACTCAATTTCTTGTTGACAATAACTACACAAGAGGTAGTGTTGACAAGACACTATTCATCAAGAGAGACAATGATGAGCTTTTCATAGCTCAAATATATGTCGATGACATAGTGTTTGGCTCCACCAACAACACCAAGGTCCAACAATTTGTTGATGTTATGTCTCATGAATTTGAGATGAGTCTTGTTGGTGAGCTTAATTACTTCCTAGGTTTGCAAATTAGGCAACTTGATAATGGGATCTTCATAACCCAAGCCAAATATGCCAAAAACCTTGTGAAGAAGTTTGGTCTTGAAAAAGCCAAACATTGTGACACTCCTATGAGCACCACTTTGAAGCTAAGCAAGGATGCTAGCGGTAAAAGTGTGGACCAAACCTTATATCGTGGCATGATAGGGAGCTTGCTCTATTTGACCGCAAGTAGGCCCGATATATCATTTAGTGTAGGAGTTTGTGCTAGGTACCAATCCGATCCCAAGGAGTCCCATCTCTCTTCGGTTAAGAGAGTCATTCGCTTTGTGAATGGGACTTCCAACTATGGGATTTGGTACTCATTTGACACTAATCCTAGTCTTGTAGGATATAGTGATGCGGATTGGGCAGGAAATTGTGATGATAGGAAGAGCACATCGGGCGGTTGCTTCTTTCTAGGCAACAACTTGGTGTCTTGGTTTTGCAATAAGCAAAACTCGATTTCCTTGTCCACGGCGGAAGCCGAGTACATAGCCGCGGGGAGTGGATGCACTCAACTTATATGGATGAAGCAAATGCTAGTAGATTATGGATTCAACCAAGGTACTCTCACTCTCTTTTGTGATAACATGAGTGCCATTAATATTTCTAAGAATCCGGTGCAACATTCTAGAACTAAGCATATTGACATCCGCCATCACTTCATTAGAGAGCTTGTTGAAAATAAATGCATAGTACTTGAACATGTAGGTACAAATGATCAACTTGCGGACCTATTTACTAAACCCTTAGATGCTACTCGATTTAAAACTCTTAGTAGATCTATTGGGGTATGTCTTGTGGAGTGATGTTCTATGATTGACCCCATATGGGGAACTTAAGCAAAGAGAGCTATTTTGCATTCTTGTATCTTGCAAAAAATTTGAAATATCTTATGCCTCTTCTTTTAATTGCTTGAGTAAGCTTGGTTGTACATATGTATATATGTTTTAAAATTCCATAAGTGTGAACCTTGCTTGTCTACAATCCATGTCATATTTATGTTCAAACATGCATTTTTGGACTAGGAGATTTACATTGGAAGTATGATTTGAATGACCTATGATTATCTCCATGACATGATGATTCTTTAATAACATGCTAATGACAAATGAAAAAGCATGAAATTCATATAACATGCTCACATGAAAAGCATGAATTGATGATTGCATATTCTTAAAAATGCAAAACTTGTGTGAAAACTTATGAGACTCAAAATGAATAAAGGATCTTGTATCCATTCAAAGGAATTTACATTCCAAATGTCTCTCTTTCTTTATTAGTTGAACATGGTTACTATCATACGGATAATTTTATCCGGAAAAATCAAATAGGGTGCAAAGTCGCTCATGCCATGTTTCGCTTATAAAGTTGGATATAGTTGCTCTTAAATTGAAATCAATAATCTCTATATCCTTGCTTTTCCCATGACATTGGTGAAATTGGTTTGAATTCTTATTAGAAACCTTTGTCATTTGCTTTGCCAAATACCATTGTATTTTGGACTTGAATGCTATATGTCTTGTATGCAAAGCATGTTGGATTCACACATTTTCTCAAAATAAATCTCCTTGTTTCTCTCAAATTGATTGAAGTGCATAAAGTGACTTATATGTATATGCAAATCTTGCATGCTTCTATCTCTCGTTGCTATGAGTGACCCGGTTGGGGACTACTCCTTTGCCTATATCATGACAAAAAGGGGAGTAGGATATGGTAAGGGGAGGTGCAAAATATAGAAGTTATTGTACACTTTGGGGAGAACATACATTGAGGGGGAGTAACCCGTTGAGGGGGAGCATTGCATTTATCATACATTGCATACATTTGGTAATGTTGTGCCTAAATTCTAAAAATGCAAATGCTTGGTATTGTTCTCACATGATTAATCTCACACTTTTCTTGTATTAGAAATGTTAGAAACTCTTTTCAGGGATTGATTATTCTACAAGAGGTTTGAAGACTTCAAGATGCATTAGCTTATCTCTTTGTAATGTAGAATATCATTATAGTCCCGTAGTTTCTATTTTTTTTGTTAGGAATCATTGTGAGTGATGGTTTTGTCACGAAATAGCCAAAAGGGGAGATTGTAAGGATTCCCGTTGTTTTTAATTGGCTTATTTCGTGATCAAACCATATGTGGGGGTTCTTTGTAAGGGTAGCCTAAGTATCGGTCTTAATGTTCGAAGCCCTTTGAAGACCTCGTGTTGATAAGCACCGAAGGTAAATTTCTATGTGCTTACTTTTCTTTGAATAGATTAGTTGCACACACACACTTAACATTCATTGCATATGTGTGCATTCTCTTCATTTGTCACATTTCACACTTGCACTTATTTATTATATTTTGTTGTGTGTAATTGTGTCATGTTGTTGTGTAATTCGTTTCCTGATAACTTTCGGAAACGTCCACGCATGCACTAGAATGTGCTTGATTTAGCGTGAGGACCGCCTATGGAGAATGCCCTTGGCTTCTCCTTGGTTTTCACCTATCTAGGTGATCGGCGGTTATGATCGGTGGCCTGGCCGCCGAATGAAACCGCCATTTCAGTCCAGATTGGTCTGAAGCATTTCTGCGGTTAAGATCGGTGGTCACGACCGCCGTTCGAAACCGCCTTTTCAAGACCTGATTGATTTATCTCTCAGTCTAATTCGGCGGTTTAAACGGCGGGCATGAAACCGCCGTTCATACCTGGTTGATTTTGATCTCTCTGTTCTGTTTCGGCGGTTAATATCGGCGGTCACGAAACCGCCGAATGAACCGCCGTTTATGCTCTGTTCTTCACGAGCTCAATTCGGCGGTCATTAACGGCGGCCTGGCCGCCGATTGAAACCGCCGATTGGCGCGTTTCTTTGAAACTTACTTAAACGACCTCACTTTGATTTGGCCCCCTATATATATGCCACTTTGACTTTAGGTCAATTAAGAGAGTTCATATTCAGAATTCATACTTAGGATATTTTTCAAAGAGAAGAAAAATTCCAAGAACTCCATTCTTGATTCTCAAACACTTTTTCATGATCATCAATCATCATCTAGCATCATCTTAGATCATCTAGATGTCATCTAGCATGGAATCTTCATCATACTTTGCTTGGTAAGCTTTTCACTAATATCTTACATGTTTTGTGTTTCTCTTATCTAGCAATCTCAATTAATTACTTGTTTGTTATTTTGTATGCTTTAGATACAATATTGAGATGAGTATGATGTATGTTTGAGATTTTATATTGTGCTTGCATATTAGGTTTTGTGCTTAATATTGATTAGCTAAACTAATTGACATGTCATTTAGTTTTGATATCTAGGATTGTTCTTAATTGCATATTAATCATCTTAGATAAGCATATAGGGTTCCCTTGCTCTATGTTGCATTTTGGATATTCACATATATTCACTTAGGGTTGTATTCTCTTTATAGAGAAAGTAAGTCTTGTGTGTAGCATCCGGGATTAGGTTGCTTAGAACGCAAGCAAATTGGACTAGGTTCACTCATACCGGGATTAGGTAGGTGTGTGATTACTTCCGGGATTAGGTTGTAATCGTTTGCACATTTAGTGGATTCGAGGTTCGAGTGTGGCTTACTTACATAGCCCGTGGTTTTTCCCGTGAGGGTTTCCACGTAAAAACCAAGTGTTGTTTTAATTTCCGCACCATATTACACTTGCTTGTTTATATTATCTTGAGGGCATTTTCGTAATTTTGACTAACACGAAAAATTGGGTAAAAAGCGTAAAATCTATTCACCCCCCCTCTAGATAGCTTTATACACACCGTGCTATAATTTGTTTCATAAGTCTTCTGCTGTAAATACTATAGGATCATGTCCCTCTCTTCCCTTCTTGGGGTTTCTTTGCACAGAATTGACCTCCATGCTTCTGCTTTCATACATTACTTCCCGGACTTCCGACATCCTTTCTCGATTGCTTCTCCCAGTATGAGGTCCGCCAAAGATGGTGTTTATGGCGGCGCTAGGGCTGTTTCTCCTTGGACTCTTTCTTTCCTGCACGTTTCCTTGGCGGCTATCCTGGTGACCACTATATTTGTCTCCCTTCAGAGCAAAGTCCTTCAGGTGCCCATCTCTGATCAAACTTTCGATGTGATCGCGCAGCTGAAAACACTTTGAGGTTTCATGCCCATGGTCTTTATGGAATCGGTAGTACTTTGTTGTATCTCTCCTAGCATTTGCTGATTGCTGCCGAGGGTATTTAGCGAGCCCTTTGTCTTCCACCACAGAAAGTATCTCCTCTTGATCGCCGGTCAAAGAGGTGTAATGGTTGTACCTTCCTCGAAACCTACTGGCTCGAGGATTTCCTTTGCTTTCTCTCGAATGTCCCTTTTGGCCCTTCTCATCTTTTTGGCGATCACATGACTGCGTCTTTTTGTCATCCTTATGGTCCGGTTTTGAGCCAGGCTTGTGTCCATGCACATAGCTACCCCCTTGCGCTACTTCTTCTTCTTCTGCCAGTGCGTAGTCGCCAGCTATTTCCATCATCTCCTCATAAGTTTTTGGTCTCTCCCTTCGTAGGTCAAAGGATAATCGCCCACTTTGTAACCCATTGGTGAATGCGGCAATTACAGCTACATCACTGGCGTTTTCAATTTGAGCCACCTCCTTCCCAAATCTCGCTAGATACTTCTTGATTGACTCGTTATGTTCCTGTTTCAAATTGGACAGATGAGCGAGTGACTTTCTTCTCTGGACACTCCCCATAAATTGCCTTATGAACGCTTTACTGAGATTTGAGAAGCTGCTTACACTTCCGGGAGGAAGTCTTCCAAACCATCTAGATGCGAGGTCGCCGAATGTTTGCGGGAAGGTGAGGCATAACAGCCTATCGTTGGATAAGTACTGGGCCATAATGTTACGGAATCGGCGAACGTGCTCCTTCGGATCCCTATTCTCCTTGTACTGCTCGATAGTTGGCATCCTAAATCTGTCTGGAAATTGGGTGCGAGCAATGGTTTCGATGAATGGGCTATCTGACTCATCATCCGAAGATACATTGCGACCGTACCTTCGCGCCATTGCTGAAACTTTTCTTGATAGCTCTTGCAGAGTGACATCTCGCTGACCAGTTGGTTCTCCTGCTGGATCGAGTCTACTTTTGATTGTCATTCTACCATGATTGCCTCTCTCGCCCGGGCTTCTTCGATCTTCAGTGCTCTCGGATCTTCTTCGCTTTGCTCTTTTGGATTGTAATTCCCTTCGTGGACGAGGACTCTTATCTTCAGATGAGATGGAACGGTGTCTCCGCCGGTTCCGTTGGTACGTATCACTGGAATTGACCCCATGTGTTCGCACCTGGTCTCGTTCCTCCCTGGATTCTTCGTTCATCACACCTTTTCCCTTCCTTTGTTTTCTCCTCTCGAAGTCCTCAGTGTGGTCCTGGGGAGTCTCCTCAGTGGATTGTCTTGCTTGAGTATCGGGAATTGCAATGTGAACTTTTGATCGTAGCCTTCCAGGTAGATGGATTCCAGGAGTGGTTAACTCATAAGGAGATGAAACCCCCAACCCTATGGGGAGCGAAAGTCCTATTTTGCTGGCTTCGCTGATTAAGTTTACCAATGCAGCTTGGAAGTGCTGCAGAATCCCGGGATCAGCTGCCCTAGTTCCGGGTGTTACCGCTGATTGTTCCCCGATTGTCGCTGCCCTGTCTCCCGTCTGCGTGGTTGGTTCAACAACTAGATCTCCGCTGGAGTTACCATCTCTGTCGCTGTCATTGTTCATGTTGTTTGATTCGCAAGGGTCCCTCGAAGTTTTTGTTCAAAGACCGCCCCCTCCTTCTAGCGCCAATTGTTGACGGTGAAATTTGGATTACCACGCACTCAACAATTATATCAATTTAATATAAAACAAGAAAATTAAGAACGCATGCAAAAGACGGATTTTACGTGGAAAACCCTTGAATGGGAAAAAACCACGGCGCCCCTGAAGGCAGAAAAATAATACTAGGTTTTCGTTGCCTTGTTACACGCTTAGATCTCTCTTACAATTGCTCTCTTCTCCCTCAATTTCTCAACCTCTTCCTCCTGGGATAGGTGGTTCTATTTATACATGATATTTGGGGTTTTCCCTTGATTTTAGTCCTGCTCATGGTAGGATTTCCTTTCAGATTTGTCCTGGGAATCCTACGTTGCTGCGGATACAGATAGGTCTTCTCCTTTTCCCCCTTGATTCCTTGCTGTTATGGGTTTTCTAAAGTGAAGGGTTTATTTTCGTGTTTCTGCCGAGTCGGTTCAGGCCCAGTATGCTGGTGCAGCGAGTACATTTATTTTTGGGTTTCGTTTCTTCGGCGACCATATATCTAGATTTGGCGAGTACATATCCAGTTTCGGCGAGCATGTTTTTGACCTTTTTGGTTTCGAGGTACTTTGACATTGACTTGTCACATTTCCTTCATTGACCCGGTTGTGGCAATCTTTATTGACTCTTTTTGATGACGTGTCAGGTTGGCGAATTTATGCATACAACAACTTCCATTAAGGAAAGCTGTCTTGACGTCCATTTGCCAAATCTCTAGATCTAAAGATGCTGCAATGGATAAGAGTATCCTAATGGATTTAAGCATGGCCACAGGAGAGAAGGTTTCCTCGTAATCGATACCTTCTTTCTGTGTATACCCTTTAGCTACTAATCTAGCTTTAAAGGTTTCCACCTTTCCATCCATACCTCTTTTCCTCTTGTATACCCACTTGCACCCAATGGGTTTTATCCCTATAGGCAAGTCTACAAGGGACCAGACTTTGTTATCAAACATAGATTCAATCTCAGATTGCATTGCCTTTTGCCAATGTCGACTATCAACATCCTCCATAGCTTCCTTGTATGTGTAGGGATCATCGTCGTCCGGGAGATTCTCCACTGATTCTCCCAGACCGATGTATCTTTCGGGTTGTGTTCTAACCCTCCCACTACGATGAGGAATGGTAGGTTGTTGATCTTGTGTTGGATCAGAACTTACAATTGGGTTAGGTTGTGTAACCTCTCGTGGAATTGTATCTCCTAACATCTCATTCAGGACAATTCTACTTCTAGGTACAAAATCATTCATATAGTCCTTTTCCAGAAATTTAGCATTTATCGAAACAAATACTTTAAGATCTGAAGGACTATAGAAATAATATCCTTTAGTTTCTTTTGGATACCCTACAAATATACATGTTTCTGAACGGGACTCCATCTTTTCTGTCTTTCCTTTTAACACATGCGCAGGACAACCAAATATCCTTAAGTGTTGTAAACTAGGCTTGCGCCCAGTCCACAACTCATGCGGTGTTTTAGGAACAGACTTATATGGTACATCGTTTAGAATGTATATAGCAGTTTGTAAAGCATATCCCCAAAAAGAAATAGGAAGTGTTGAATAACTCAACATAGACCTAACCATATCCAAAAGAGTTCTATTTCTCCTTTCTGCTACCCCATTCTGTTGAGGTGTTCCTGGTGCAGAAAACTGAGAAACTATCCCATTATCAATAAGATATTACTGAAACTCACCAGATAGATATTCTCCACCACGATCAGATCTCAAGATTTTTATGTGTTTCTCAAGCTGATTTTCCACTTCAGCTTTGAATGCTTTGAACATGTCAAAAGCATTCGACTTATGTCGCATGAAATACATATAACCAAATCTCGAGTAATCATCTGTGAAGGTGATGAAGTACTCATATCCACCTCTAGCTTGAATGCTCATAGGTCCACATACATCAGTGTGTATCAATCCTAAACATTCAGTGGCTCTTGCACCTTTGGCAGAGAACGACCTTTTGGTCATTTTACCTTCCAAACAAGATTCACAAGTTGGTAGATCATCAACCTTTAAGTCACTTAAAGGTCCGTCACATACCAATCTTTTAATCCTATTAAGGTTAATATGACCTAGGCGTAAATGCCAAAGGTAGGTTTCATCTATTGATAATTTTACTCTTTTATGATTAGGTTCCGTTAATTCTGTGTCTAACGAGTGAGAGATATTTTTATGCAAAAAGAATAAGCCGTTTTCCAATGTACCTTTGCAAATAAATTTGTTATTCTTACTAATAATAAAATCTTTATTAAAAGTAACCGAATATCCAAATTTATTCAAACAAGAAACTGAAATTAAATTTCTCTTGAATTGAGGTACATAATAAACGTCTATCAAATCTAAATGCCTAAAAGAATCTAGATTAACTCTAATATCTCCCACTGCACTTGCAGACACTAACGTTCCGTTGCCCAAACACAAGTTGATTTTATCTTTATTCAACTTTCTCCTTTCTTGGAACCCCTGTAAGGAATAGCAAACATGATTTGTGGCTCCAGAGTCTATGATCCAAGAATCTGTAGAATCTGCCAGAAAACATGTTTCAAGATAATTAATATTACCTTGTTCCTTCTTGTTCTGGGACTTTGGGCAATTCCTTTTCCAATGTCCCTTTTCACCACAAAGGAAGCACTTCCCTTTGATCTTGGTTACTTTCTTGGTCTCCATCTTGGTAGGCCCAAGTTGCTTTTTCTTCTGTTGTTCCTTAACCTTTTGATGGGTCTTAACAGTAGCAACTTTACCAACCATATGAATCTGAGATTCATAAGTAGGAGCAGGTGGTTTAGGAGCAGACAGAATAAACTTATGTTTTTTAGCTTGCAGCAACAACCCAATTTTCCTTTTCCATGTGACATAATTATTTCCGGTTAAAAATATTATCTTTTAAGATGTTCATTAGGGATGGGGTCATGATTTCTGAATATAACAAAAATATATATGAGTAAATAATCATGATAAAGCACTTTCGAATATTTATCTTGATTTAAATAAATAACTCAATCATAAAAATTCAACGGTGATCCAACACCCATAAATGTTACTCCTCCTTTGGGAGTTCGCACCATTTACTAGTTAGATTAGGTCCCACCTAATTGTTAACATAACAACCAGCGTTTTCAATTTTAGCCTTGCAATTTTACTGACAAGAACTCTTGGGAGGATATCAATAAAATTACATTGAGTGTGCTACCAAGATCTCGACCCTCAATTTTCTCTCACGAAAATCCCTCCTTGGGGAGTAGATCTCGTTTGAGTCCATTGTCTAGTCTATCCTTGTAAGGAAGTATGTTGCTAAATTCCATTCATGGACGCCCCTTGGGGGGATTACCAATAAATAATAAAGCTCAACTAACCTTGGAGGCCATAGGTGTTACAAAACACCTTCTCCAACTCAATTATTTAAGGCGTGTGATTAAATCCCATAGAATGATTTACCAAGTTATCTAGATGCCAATTTAGATACCTAAATCATTCAATGCATGTTCATACCAAAAGAGATATATGAGTGGCACTCTTATTCTATATGTCATGTTATCATACAATAACAAATATTGTAATATTTAAGCATAAATTAAATAGCAACAATTTTGGCCCATCCTAGAAAAACAAGTAAATTACAATTTGTTTTAGGAATACAAGATCTTCAAGTGGCCCATCAACCATACGCTCATCCTTCGGCCTCCACCCATGGGCGACACACACCACAACCTCACAAAGGGGCTGCTGTGCGCAGCCCATGAAACCTCCCAGGGCTGCCGTGCGCAGCCCACAAAGTTTGGGCCAGCCATGCGCAGCCCAATCCACTCCTAGGGTGCGCACGGTGCTCGTACTTGGTTCCGGTTGCTTCGTTTTTCTACGTGTCTTCGAATCTTCAATACCCGAATACTTTACAGCAATATAAATAATAAAATACTGTAGTATTATTATTATTATTTTTTTTTAATTACTGCAGTATATTTACAAACAAAAAACTGCACATAATAAATAAAAAAAAACTGCAGTAAAAACTGCACTTAAAATAATAAAAAAATAAAACCTAGCAACTACCAAGAAGGAATTATGGCGATGATAGACCACCCTTCTTGTTACAACTCCGAAACAATAATTACATTGAAAATCTAGGACCAAAATCGAGCAACAACAATCCACATAAAACATATATAAATCCATACATCACATGTAATTATATATGCGAATACCTAGAGTGCCATCTCTTTCTAAACATGCATAATCACAATAAAAAGAAATAGATCCACGTATATATACGTTAATTAATTAAGAGGGTTCAACCTAGGCTCTGATACCAATTGTAGGGAAAAATACCGTAGTACACGCAGCGGAAGCGAGACTAAAAGTAGTTTTAGTATGTTTTAAAAATTTTCCTTTTTATGAACCTTAACCCTTTAATCAATTAAACATACATATAATCAACAAAAGATATCATACCTTTTGTCGCGTGATCCGATTGACTTACGTCGATGGTAATCCGCAAGATCTTCAATCCTAGTACGAACGTGAATCACCTAGGAGCGTGGTCTCCCTTTTTCTTTGAATTGCAAACCTGAGAATGGACAAACAAACTTTTCTTTTTCTTTTGTTAGTCACAAAACAATCAAAAGAAGACTAAGATTATTCCGGTCACTTTTGAGTTCTCAATCTTATGATCGAAACTCGCGTGAACCTCAATCGATGTTGTACACACAAGCTTATTGATGAACAAGCAATTAGTGTACCATCAAAGAATAATCTATTCACTCTTTTATGTTTTAGTAGAATAAAAACCTTTCTATGAATTGAGAAGAAGAAGAAAATTGTATCAATGAACAACCCTGTGGCCGAATTCTATAAGTGTGAATATATAGGTGGCCGAAATTTGCTTCATCTTTTCTTTTAGGGTTGCCGAAAATCCTTCTCTAAAAGGGACTAGGGTTGCCGCAAATCACAAGCCAAAAAGGGTTTGTGTTGCACCCTAATTTCCATCTAGTTTAAGACTTCAAACCCTAATCCAACTCATAGATATTTTATTCTATTATTTGACTAAATAAAAAGACTTCTTATTTGATTAAATAAATAAAATTAATTATTTATTTTCTTATCAAACAAGTCTTTCAATTTTAGTATACTACATCCAATAGTATAACTCTAGGAATCATATTTCCTAATCAGAAAAGATTTGTTTCTTAATTAAACAATTAATTAATTCTTATTTAATTAAACAATGAAACAAAATAATATATTAGGTTAATTTATTCACCTTTGCCGCCCCACTTAAAATAAATGGGCCATATATTATTTTCTTATTTCATTTAATCCATTGGACTTTAAATAAAAAGCCCACATGTGAACCAGACCCATTCTTACTAAAAGAAACAAGCCCACATGTTTTTCATTAATATATTAATACAATTGTGCAGCCCATTAAATAAATAATGTGCAAATTATATTCTTAATATATTAAATGCAATTCTAAATGGACCCATAAATTGGTCCGGTAGAATATATCAAGTGATCCATGCAAGTCCGTGTGGATTGGGGATCTTGACGGGCTATCTAAATTTAAGCTTCAATAGACATAACCTAATCACAATCAACAAATGATTCACTTAGGTCCGATCCATTAATTTTAACTCATTCCACTAAAGAGCTAAAATTGAACTCTTAAATAAAGATAGAAAAGGAAGATGTTCCTCATTCATACCCTAGACAATCAAGTTGGAGATAGTGTATCCTCGTGATTAATATCAGTAATCGCCAAGAGTTCATAGACCGCCTATAACTCTCCAAGTTACCATATTTACTCATATGACCACGTTTTGAACTTGGATATTTTGACTTGTCCAGAAGCCATGTTTCAATAGACACTATCGAAAACTCAACGTTGAGATTTAATATCCAATTACCTCAAAACATCCATATGATGATATTATACTCTCATTTAAATAAATGGAGCCACGATGTCCATATCTATAAATGAAGTCCTCTATCGATTAACAAATGAATATCACCAAACTATCGAGGATAGACTATGCGATATAATCGTACTCATTGATAACTCAAATGATATCACTTGCAACCATAAGTCCATCATTTATCTCAGGATTAAGATAGACTCTCCGATTGTCCTGATAATGAAAAGACTATTATCTATTGACGGTTCTAGATAAAGCTTTTCATTGTGATCCAGTTCAATGCACCCAGTGCACTAGATTCTTTTGCTCGAAAACACTCCGATGATTTTAGACTCATCATATCTCATTTGATCCCACTCAAATGCTAGCAAAAGAATTCTACAACTTTAACAAGATAAAGGTGCCCAACCTTTAACTTAAGTTGTGAACAATATTCAAGACTAACTAAAGAATTGTGTCTACCACATACATATCCAGATGTACAAACAATTCTTCTTTTCTCATAGTCTTTAGACCTTATGATTATTTACTTTGACAATTATAATATTAAACTATAAATGCTATAAGATTTGTTAAACCAGAAATCACTTTATTAATATGAAAAAGATTGTTAATTACAACATTACACTCTTGCTATTGAGCATAATCCTAACACTTTCATGATTATATCTATTCTCATGCATATTCTTTACTCACTTCACACTTGCACAACATTTATATAGGATAGGTGTGTTTTGTTGAGTTGAAAAGAGATTCTTTCTCTTTCTCGTGGTCTGTACTGCTTTGGGTACCGCGGTTGGATCACCTTGCCTAGACTATGGTTTTTGTTAAGTGCATCATCTGTTTTGTTTAGCTGTGTATGTCACGGCTGGTGCATGTTGCCTCTACAATGGTCTCAACCATAAAATATTCCAAAGGTGTGATGCCATGTTGATCGGACTATTTTATACCTATTTGAGGTCCCCCATTTCCGATCGTTTGTCTCGTTTTCGAGCGTATTTTTTGTATATAATGTTTTTTTTGAGCTATGTGTAGGTACATATTCCCTACAATAGGTGTTTGAGCATAAATGAACGTTAGGGAAGCAAAATGAGCCAAAAACGGATCAAATGGAGTATATGTTGAGTGTCGTGCCTCTCCGTCGACACAGACAATGACGTGATCTAAGCCTAGCCGTACCCACGGTTGATCCGTCGTCGAGATAGAATGCAACAACGAGACTGCGGCAGAACCCCCTCGGCATTCCAGCAGCTTACGGATGAAGTGTAGAAAATCCAAATTCGGCGGTCAACATCTGCGGCCAGACCGCATAATTGAAACCGCCGATCAACATCAGTGAGTCCAGAAGCAAATTCGGTGGCCACAGTTCAACCGCCGATTCAACCGCCGATAAATTCCAGAATGTCACTTTTCCATTCTGCGGTTTGGAATCTGCGGCCAGGCCGCCGATTCAACCGCCGATCGCCCAGCGAGAGGCCGATTTTGGGTGAAATGAGAGGGGCAAACTCGTCAATTCATCCCCATTTCAGCCCTAAAACTCCCAACACTATATAAACACCCTTTTTGCCTCATTCTTTCAGAATCCACACTTCCCACCACTTCCTCTTCTTCTTCATCTTCATCTTCTTCACCTAATAAGAGAGAGAGAAGCTTTCTAGAGCATCCATGGAGGTTTTTCCTCCATGGATGCTCCCCACTTCATCTTCTACCCATCATCCACCCATTTAGGAGTAGATTGCAAGGAGAAAGGAGGGTCTTTGGACCAATTTCGAGCTAGGGTTTCATGGAGGACTTGGAGGAGGTTTTCTTCAAGGGTTGTCTCTTTTAACTCATCTCTTTGTATTTCTTGTTTTCTTAAATGTGTAATCCCCACTTAGGAATATTTGTAAACTTATTTTGTGCTCAATATATATATGGTTGTTTTTATATCCAATTTGTGTTTTGATTCATTCTTGATTGTTATTGAATATATCTCTTATCTCGAAATGCATGTTTATGGATGATTGGAAATTGATATGTGTTCATGGATGGGATTAGGAGTAGATTAACTTAATTGTAGGAGTAGTTGTAATCAAATATCCCATTTGTGTATGTATGTCTTTGGAAGGTCGAAATTGCATGTCATGAATTGGTTTGAGTGAATTAGAGTTAGGATTGTGCTTTAGGAGGGGCTCTCCGGGCATAGTTTTGGCTAATTAGCTAGGAAGAGTGGGTGAACCTATAAATTGTCATATTAGAAGGGTTTGGTTCATTGTTCTTGTAAACAATTGGACTTTAGCTATTTCTCACTCTAGGGGCTCTAGGTGAGTCATGGTTAGAGTTACAATTATTGGTCTTTGGCTATTTCTCATGCTAGGGGCTCTAGGTGAGTTATGGTCGGAGATATAATCACTCTTTCCACATTCATTAGACTTTCACGTTGCCATTTTACATTACGAATCTATTATTGGGGCTCAATGTAGTTTTGTTTGTAGAATCGGTTCACATATGTTGGTTGCGGTTTCGTGTTTGAGAGGTTTTCAGCACACTCTTCAGCCGTTAGCTCTATAAATGGGTATAAATCGGATTGAGGCAAGAACGAACCCTTAACTAAAATTGGATGTCCTTAATGTCTAACAACCAACTATTTGTGCACTTATGTATGGTGAACTTGTTGAACCTTGTGTGGCCATTTTCATGCATCTTTCCTATCCACCATTTTATTTATCACTTTAAACATCATTCTCACCCTTCCATATTCTCTTTGTTTTTATTTATTTTCATTTTCATTTTCTATACACACACACCGCATTGTATATACATTTCACACACATCATTCTTACCTTTCCACATTCTATTTACATGCTTACAATAAACTCTAGAACTTGATACGGTTGACGAATCACACCTCCCTGCGGAACGATACCCTCGCTTGCCGCTTTACTAGTCTTTTGCTAGTTTAGAGCACATTGCGTAGGAAACCCCTTTTTAAATGAAATAATCTTTTGATCCTTGCGATTTCTTAACGACGGAAAAAGCCAGTATCACATGTGTACTGCGGTCTAGACACTTTGTCCATACCGCGGCACGCACTGCAGTTTTGATGGGATTTTGACTCCTTTGTTCAAAATGACATCACTTCGGCTAGGGCTTGATATATATATTCTATGTTCCCCTCTTAGCTAAATTAGAGCTAATATTTTGAGTTCTTGATAGCTTGAGAGTGCCTTGCAGGAAAAGTCATCAATATTCAATCTTTATTGACCAAAACCCAAATACCCATCATTCATTCATGAATCCAACACCATCAAGCATCATCTAGGTTGTTTTCACTCATGAGTTTTCATCAACACACATGACTTGGTAAGTAGAACACCATCTTCACTCATCTTAGTGTTCTTGCTTAACGAAATCTCTTTTATGACTTATTTGCATCTAGATTAAGCTTTTTATCTATAAGTTGAGATTTTTGTGTTGTTTGTAGGTTTTGTATTGTGATAGCTATTGCATCTAGGTTAGGTCTTATTTTATATAGCTAAGTTATATGTATGACATATAACAACATGATATCTAGGATTGTTTGACATGTTCATTAATGGCTAGATAATAAATGTGTTGACCTAGCATTTATGCATTTGATATTCAATTAGGTTGTAATCTCTTCTTTGAGAGTTAAGCCTTGTGACTAAGTGGATTAGTGCATAAGCAAGTTGGTCTAGGATCACTATTAAAGGCCCGGTGGGTAGAGTGGAAGGGTTAGTGACCAAGAATGGTTCGACTTGAGGTCAACCTAGGTTGTAAACTTTCATTCAAATAGTGGATTTGAGGACCGTGTGTGGCCAGCACAATAGCCAGTGAGTTTTGCCCAGTTGGAGGGTTTTTCACGTAAATCAATCAACGCGTTATTTATTGTTTTCTATACTTTAATTACGCTGATTGTATTTGTTTGTCTCGGTTAATTTTTTAATTCTAACTAATCAAGAAAAATTGGTAATTAATTTGATTAAAACCTATTCACCCCCTAGGTTAATTTAGACACATAATTTATATTTTCATGGATACCTCTAGCCTCTATAGTATTTGCTTCAACAAGCAGTTGGTATATATACCAATCTTATGAGTCTGGAAGTATGAATGGAATTTTCTTGCTATGATCACTAATGCTATGGCCATCTTCTCGGTTGGAGAGTAATTGGTCTCGGAGGGAAGCAATGCTTTGCTGGTGTAGTAAATTAGATGCTAAACGCCCTTATCTTTCCTCATCAGTGCAGAACTAGCAACGACATCTGTAACTAACAGATACAGGTACAGAGTTTCTCTCGGTTGAGTTTCTCACGTTTCACCCCTTATCGTAGAAATCTTCTCTAGGTTCACTTCTATTCCTCATTGATGTACTTGGAAACCCAAGAATTTTCCAGAAGGTACCCTAAACATGCACGTGGTCGGGTTTAACCTCATCTTGTACCTTCGTAGCATATCGAAGGTTTCTCGTAGACATGATCACTAGCCTTCTTGCTCTTAGTTAGCATGTCATACACGTACTCCTCCATCGTTTTCTCGATTTGTTTGGTGAAAATCTTGTTAACTAGACGCTGATACGTGACATCGACATTTTTTAATCCAAAGGGCATGACGGTGTAACAATACAAACCTTGGTTTATAGTGAACTAATTCTTCTCTTCATCTGGGCCATGCATCTTGATCTGGTTGTATCTGAAATACGCATCCATAAAACTAAGGAGCTCATGGCCAGTAGTTGCGTCTACTAGTTGGTCGATTTGTAGGAGTGAGAAACTGTTTTTAGGACAAGCCTTGTTGATGTAAGTGAAGTTTATGCAAATTCGCCATTGCTTGTTCTTCTTTTTAACTAGCACAACATTGGTGACCTATGTAGGGTACTTGACTTAACGGATGAAACCTGCTGCTAGAAGTTTTGATACTTCTTCTTTAATTGCCATGCTCTTTTCAACATTAAAGCTTCGCCGCTTTTGAACTACGAGTTTATGCTTTTCGTCCATCGCGAGATAGTGCAAGATTATACGTGTATCAATTCTAGGCATGTCTTCATCACTCCAGACAAATACATCCTTGTATTCTCATAAAAGTGCGGTCAAACCATCTTTGACCGGAGTTGCTAGCAACGCGTCTATCTTGACTATCCTGGCAGGTTGCGAAGGATCCAATATTATTTCTTCAACTGGCTCCTTGCTGGTATCCCCTTCAAGGGCCTCCCTAAGGTCAAATTCAAATTCGCCCGGGGTTTCCTCGTCTTGTTTCTTCTTCTATTCCTTTCTTTTAGGATTTCTGAGGAACCTTGAAGGCTTAGTGTCCATTTTTCGTGGTTAACCTCAAGGTTTGGAGGTTCACTCCCCTCTTTTTAGCGCCAATTGTTGACGTCGATTTCTGGAAAATCTAGTCAGCAGTTACACATATGCAGATCGGCGCCTAAGTGAATCTTGAAATGCAATCAGGTCGCCTACCTGATATGTATGTAATTGTAATGAATAGAAAAAAAAAGAGATAAAAGAGTGTTGAAATAAAAAAATGACACAGGTATTTTTACGTTGAAACCCTTAGTGAAGGGAAAAACCACAGTCGTTATGAACGGTAGAGAAAAGGTTTTTCACTATGTTAAAATATGGTTATAATTACAAGTGATGAATTACTTGAGTACCCACTGTCCCACCTCTTGCTTTGATACATGTGTTTATATAGGGGCTAGAGTGCTTGCCCTAGCCCTTGTTGTGCAAGCATGAGACATTATTGGGCAAGATCCCAGAGGGGGATCATATCTTGGCGAGATCCCTGGCGAGTCAAGAGATCCTAAGCGAATCGAATCCTTGAGCACTTATTGCGCGGTGATTTTTATTCCTTGCAGGGGTTTTTCTTTAGATCTCTGCATTAACTGTGGGATTTGTCAACCATTGGATTGTAGGTGATTGGTTCAACCAATTTGTGGCTGGGCTTTATGGACAATATATCCAAATCTTGTTTCATTTATGATGCTTTGCTGTTCGTTGTGGGGCAAGTTCAGACCAATTCCCCTTTTCGACTATTATCTGGTGAGTATCTATTTTCAATAAGTGAGTTGCTTCCATCTCATTATGGCCGTATATGGTCCATTAGATTGACATGGACGTTTGATCCCTAAAGATCAAGATTTTTTGTTGACGTGTGGAATTGAATAAAATTAACCCAAACAACTATCTAACTTCACAATCCCTCGTTAGACTCCCTACTAAGTGAATGGAAGGATATGCTGACTAGAATCAAAAGATGATTGAGCTATTAATACAACCACGTAGCCCAAGTTGCAGCTAATTGGAGCACATGTCTTCTTTCTCCACCCAACTTATTAAAAGAATTAAACAAAGAGGAAATACCCCTTTTTAGTCAAAAAAATTAGGAAGATTATTGTTTTTATCCAAGATTATTATTTTTATTGTTTTTAGCCCATAATTGGCTGTGAAGACTTAAATGCCCCTCATTATTTTCTTTACTTCTTCTCTCTCATTTTCTCTCCATTTGGTCAGAACATTTTCTTTTCTTCTTTCTCTCTCTTCCTAAATTCTCTCACGCCTCTCTCCTTTTCAAGGTAGCATTTTTTTTCTTTGGATCAGATCAGGTGTGTGATCTGGTTTTGCTCTTGGGTTAATGGGTTTTCACACCCAAACTCGCTAGTTTTGCTCTCTCCTTTTCAAGACAATTTTTTTTTCTTTCTCTCCTCTCTCTCTCCTCCATCTTCTCTCTTTCTCTCCTATCTTCTCTCCAAAATTAGATTTGAGTTGTGGTGGGAGTTGTGTTTGGGTTTGGGTTTTGTTAAACAAAATTTTCAGATTTTATTTTATAAAAAAAAAAAAAAAAAAAAAACCAGATTTCGTTTTTTTAAAAAACAATTTATTCTAGATTTGAGGGTGGTTGTTGTGTTTATGAATGGTGAGAGTTGTGTTTGGGTTTGGGTTTTGTTAAACAAAATTTTTCAGATTTTATTTTATTTTTAAAAAAAAAATTAGATTTCGTTTTTTTTCAAACAAAATTTCTAGAT
Organism: Acer yangbiense; assembly: GCA_008009225.1. Taxonomy (NCBI): domain Eukaryota; kingdom Viridiplantae; phylum Streptophyta; class Magnoliopsida; order Sapindales; family Sapindaceae; genus Acer; species Acer yangbiense. The sequence continues at coordinate 26,184,543 of CM017767.1, read as the reverse complement.
TTGAGGGTGGTTGTTGTTTTTATGAATGGTGGGAGTTGTGTTTGGGTTTGGATTTTGTTAAACAAAATTTTCAGATTTTTTTTAAACAAAAAATTTTAGATCTGTAAAATTTTGTTTAAAAAAAACAAAATCTGAATTTTTTTTTTCTAGATTTCTTTAAACACACCAGGCCACCAATTAAACACACAACGACATCCTAATTAAACATACCAGGGTTGACCAATTAAACACATCAGGTGTAAACCAATTAAACACACTAGGGCTGACTAATTAAACATACAAGGTGTAAACCAATTAAACACAATGGGTATAAATCAATTAAACACAGCAGACTAATTAAGCACACCTGGTGTAAATCAATTAAACACGCAATGGCAAACTAATTAAAAACATTAGAGCAACTCAATTAAACACACCATGGAAAATCAATTAAACACACCAGGGCAAGACCAAATTAAACACACCAGGTCTAACACACTTAAACACATCTAGGAAGAAGAAGAAGATGGAGGTCTGGGAAGAAGATGAAGAAAAAGAAAAAGAAAATAGAGAAAAAAAGCAACTTTTTTTCCGGGAGGAAGAAGAAGAAAAAGAAAAAAAAATAGAGAATTTTTTTTTTCTGAAGAAGGGCAATTTTGTCCAAAAAATGAATATTTTTATAGAAACAATAAAAATACTAATTTTGGCTAAAAACAATAAACCCACTAATTTTATGGTTACTTTTAAAGTTCCCCCTTAAACAAATCACATAAAAATACTGTTAAACTTCAAATACAAAGGGAGAACTTTAAAAGTAACCAAAAAATTAGTGGGTTTATTGTTTTTACCTAAGATTATTATTTTTATTGTTTCTACCAAAATATCCACTTTTTGGACAAAATTGCCCTCCTTCATAAAGAAAAATTCTCTATTTTTTTTTTCTTTTTCTTCTTCTTCTTCCTGAAAAAAAAAAGAACTTTTTTTCTCTATTTTTTTCTTTTTCTTCTTCTTCTTCCCAGACCTCCATCTTCTTCTTCTTCTTCTTCTTCCCTGGTGTGTTTAATTTGGTCTTGCCCTTATGTGTTTAATTGATTTTCCATGGTGTGTTTAATTGGGTTGCCGTGGTGTGTTTAATTGTTGGCCTGATGTGTTTAATTGGTATGCCCTGGTGGCCTGGTGTGTTTAATTTGGTCAGCCCTGGTGTATTTAATTGGTCAGCTCTGGTATGTTTAATTGGGTTACTGTGGTGTGTTTAATTGGTGGCCTGATGTGTTTAAAGAAATCTGGGAAAATTTCCAGATTTGAATAGATTTGGAAATTTTTCAGATTTCCTCATAAAAAAAATAAATTAAAAAGCTTTGAAACAATGGACTATAATCAAGCATGTTTTTTTTAACAACTCACACCTGATCTGGATTTTTTTTTATTTAAAAAAAAAACACATAATCTGGAAAAAAATAAAATTAACAAACATAATCAAGCATGTTTTTTAAAATTTGGATTTTTTTCAAAAAAAAAAAAAAAAACCTGAAATTTAAAAAAAAAAATCTGGATTTTTTTTAAACAAAACAAAATCTATATATATTTTTTTAAAACAAACAATACTCAAACTTTAGCACAACCACAACCACCCTTAAAATCAACAACTAACACTCAAATCCAAACCTTTTTAAAATCTGGAAAATTTTCAAAATAAAATAAAATAAACTGATTTTTTTAAAAAAAAATATGGGTTTGGGTCGCCCGATCTGGACCAGATCATGGTCAAATCGGAAAACCTATTGCGTGAAAAACCCATTGGAAAACCGACCGACGATCACGGGAAAAACCCATCGAAAAACCCATCGAAGATCGTGCAAAAAAACCCACTTGATCTGCTCTGATCGCGAAGAACAGAGAGTCTGGGTGTGAAAACCCATCAACCCAAGATCAAAACCAGATCGGGTGTGAGTTGATTTGATCCAAAAAAAAAAAAAAATGTTGTCTTGAAGAGTTGAAGAGGGGAGAGGCGTGAAAAATTTAGGAAGAGAGAAAAAGAAGAAAAAAAAGGTTCAGACCAAATGAGAGAGAAAAGGTAAATAAAATAATGAGAGGCATTTAAGTCTTCATAGCCAATTACTGGTTAAAAACAATAAAAATGATAATCATGGATAAAAACAATAATGCCTCTAAATGTTTGACTAAAAATGCCTATTTCCTCATATGTATTAATGTAAATTTAAGGACAAAATTTAAATTAATTAATAATTAATGCACATGGTAATATAATTGATTTGTGAAGAAAAAAGAAGACATTTCAAAATTAACAAAATATGACGTGAATTTAATTTTATTATTCCTGCGCATACAACCAATAGTACGTGTTACATGTTTCAGAAACCATCAATTAATTCTATCATGAACTGATGAACATCACATATTTATATATATGTGTGTGTGCCTTCTTAGAAAATGTGTCCTCCAGCATTGTAGAAGTTATTGGAATCCCCTCCAAAAGTAAAACCCGTTGCCTGAGTTTGCGTGGTTGTGATCTTGTTGATATGATATGTATCCACATGATCATTTTGTGGATGATCATCAAGATTCCAGAGGCCACCCCACAACCCTTCATCGACCACACAGTACTGATCTGATGACCAATTAGATGCAATAATATTATTATCATGATGATACATAATCGGTGAGTAGTGATCCTCTACTGTACTAGTACTGGGGTGCATTGTAACTGTAATATTCTGCTGGTTTTCAGGGTTTTCCTGATCAGTCACTTTTAATAATTTGTCTGTGTCTGCATGAGAAGAGACCCTACTCATGTTCTCTTGTTGCTGCTTCAGTTTTAGAAGTTGAGCCTTGCGCTTTTCTTGCTTGTGAGAGGATTTTTCTCTCTTCTTGAAATGAGTTCTCCAGTAGTTCTTTATCTCATTGTCTGTTCTCCCAGGTAAGTATCTAGCTATGGTTGACCACCTGCGTATATAACAAATGTATATAACAAATGTTGTCAGGAGGTTGAAGTCAAGACTAGTCTGTGGCAACCTTGTGCATATACGAGCGAAATTTTAATGATAGTTTTTTAAAGTGTGAGTGAGAGATGAGAGAGAGAGATGCATTACTTGTTACCCCATAAAGCATGGAGTTCAATAATGATGCCTTCCTCCTGAGGTGTTATTTGGCCTCTCTTAAGACCAGGCCTCAGATAATTCACCCATCTTAGCCTGCAGCTCTTCCCACTTCTATTCAAACCTATTCCCAAACACAAACACAAATTAACAACATTCAAAAACCACTGGCATATAACTAATACATGTACAATAATCTTGTCAATCAAGAGATCATGTGGGTGTTAAGGAGGTGCCAGCTTAGTTGGGATGTCTCGATACACCTATTGATTCCGATTACTAACAACCAAGCTTATTTAAAAAAAGTGACGATGATTTAGTGTGATATACGTTAATTACCTGCAGACCTGGCGACAGAACTCCATCTTCCTTCTCCATGCAAGTTGACATACTCATTCAGCAACTTGTCTTCTTCAGGAGTCCAAGGACCCTTCCTCCATCCTTGTTCTGCTGCTCCCACTTCCCAACTCATCATTCCCATCATTCTTTTTTTCTTTTCTTTTTTCAACTCCCTCTATTAGTGCTGTCTCAGATTTTTATGACACAAACTCATCAACACAACCCTCCCTTTTATAGTTTTATATGCTCCTAAAGTACCAGTCACTTCAATGTCCTTATAACTTGATCTCCCATATTAAAATAAACAATAATGATCTCATCACCAGACACCACTTGCTTGTATAAGATCTTTGAATAGAAGTTTTGATTGATTTCCTCACTTTGAAAATGATCACCCCACCTCTAGATTTAACACAAGTGTTACTTCACGGTGCTCACCACCTCATGAATATATTGTCTTGCCAATTAGAATTTAACAAGTGGGATCTGCCAAATCTTTCTTATTGTACGGTATGTTGTCAGCACTAATATTCCTACAAAGGGATTCCGTAACACAACTCATTCTCCAATCTCCAATATTCTTATTAGATGTGCTCTTAACATCTGTCCAAAGGGTATTTTCTTATAATTAAAGATAAAAAAATAAAAAAATCTAAATAATAGTTTCATGTTTTTTTTGTTTTCTTTCGAAACATCACATTATGATTTATGTGATCCATCTAAATATTGAAAATTTAAAATAATTTTTTTATTTAATTTTTCAATTCTTAATATGTATTATTAACATGATATTAAGTATTATTATATTATATAATATATTAATATGGGATGATGAGTTTAAGCATAATAATCTTGATTTAGACTAAAAAGGTAGTGGGTTGTTGATGTCCCCTCGATAAAGGCTTCGGCTTCAATGGTTTTGTACCATCTGTTAGCTTAAATAGTCTTGTTTGCATGCTTTAGAAATTGTTTATTCCCAATTATGTTTATTTTATTAGGTTTAAGAAGGTTCTAGTATGCCAATTAAGGTAATGGAGTATTTGAATATGCGATAAGGGGATGATTTCAATGTCTTTTAGCCAACACGTGTCCTTTGGGCTGTACGTAACTAGCAAATATAGAATGTTTGGGCATTGTTTAATTGGTTAAACACATTTTTTAATTGAGGAAATGGTATATATAGGTATTGATGTGTGACACAATTACTATTTATGGGAATAAATTAGAGTATAAAAAAAGATATTGAGAGAGTTGAATACGATCTTTAAAAGTACTTGGATGATCTAGTAAGAGAAATGCTTGATTTGATAGTGTGAAAAAGAAATATGGGTCTTCTATTTTGGAGTTCCACTTCAAATCAGATTAATAATTGGGAGATAATTACATGTTTCTCATTCTTCCATTAATCAAATGAAATTGCTTAATCAATGGCTAGGATGTGAAATTTTAGTGGAGAGACTTATAAGAAACATCCCATATGTCTTCTGACAATTTGTAGAGATCCATAAATGGGTATGGATTGGCACATGGAAAATATTTTTCATGTTTATCTCCTATGTTAATTAATAGAGAATATTATCGAACTTGTAAAGCTTCTAGATGGATCTAGTTAAAAATATATATTATATACTTTTAAGCAAAGATATGAAAAAGTAGATTCGTTGCCACATAGTGTTATAGGCTCTATGTTTAATATGATGAAACACACACACATATAGGGACAGACTTAGACTTAGAAATTGTTTGTTACGTAAACAATTGGATAAAAAAGAAATGGTAATGGTTTACTTTTTAAAATATTATAATAAACTAACACTTAATTTTAGGAATAAACTCTAATCATATTATTTAATTGCTACAATTAATTATTTATATAACTAAGCTGATAAATATGAAATAACTAAAAAACATTTACACATATCACCTCTTAGTAGAGATGGTTGTGCACCACCCTTCCACACTTAGTAGTCATGGGTTTAAGTCCCAACATACATATTTTACAAGCATGTGTGGGGAGTTTTCTCCCGGTTTGTGGGAGCAACCTTCTCTCCGGTTGTGAGAGTTATAGTCCATATATGTAACCTTTCCTTGATAGTAGGAGTAGTATTTTGGCCGTACTTATAGAGTCTAATTAATCTCACCAAGTCCTGGCAGTAGTTATATTTAAAAAAAAAAAAAAAAAAAATCTACTTAGATCAGGTAACTGCAATCTAATCTTTTATTAATCTAACAATTATCAAAAACTAAACTAATCCTAAATATCTATATACTAATTTTATATTTTATTTATTTTGACTTGCATGTAACATTGTTTTTAGTGAGGACGTTATAAAATAATGAGCTATATCATTTATTTTAAAAGGTATGTTAAAGAAAAAAATAATAAAAAATACCGTTAATGTGTATCTATTTATCAATTGACACATTATTAATTGGAATATAAGTTGATAAATTGAGTTGAAAGGTCTAAAATTACTCTATTTATCATTTTGTTTTTATTTTTGTTTTTTACTTTTATTATTACTAATAATAATAATAATAATAATTGAATTTAACTAAAAGTGTAATTACAACATAGTAATTAATAGTACATATTCAAATCCTTACAAAACATGGATTCGTTTTTTTCTTTTTCTTGATCTCTTTATAATTTTTAAGATCTTTCCCAATATCTAATTTAGAACTTCAAGTTCTAAATAATTTTCAGAATTTAGAACTTTTGGTTATAAATAATTTTTAGAATTTAGAATTTCTGGTTCTAATTTTCAAATCAAGAACTTTAGGTGGGTTGATTGTACTAAAGTACCAAAGTACCCTGAATTGATCTCTTAAGGCAAAATATTGGTAAGTTTTATAAATTTAACATAAACACACCCTGGTTTAATAGTCAAACCGTTAAAGTTAACGGTTGACCAACCAATTCTACTAAAAGATAAATTTATCCCTGCCACATTATCCAAAGAATATATTATTTATTTATTATAATAAATAAAAAATTCATCCCCATCAGTCCATCACAACATTAAATTAAAACACGACACATCATCCAAAAAGTATATAGTATTTATTATTTATATTTATTTATTACAAAATAAAATAAATAAATTCATCCATATCTCAACTTCATCTTCAACGTTAAATTATTATTTTTTAAAAAGAAAAAAAAATCCCCAACTTAACTTCATCTTCAATCTTATCACCACGGCACCAACACCTCATCTCTATCACAAGCACAACCAATCAACACAAACACAAATCAAATAAATTTATGCCAAAAATAAATTCAGTTTTTATTTTTTCTACATCTATATCACAATCAACCAACACACACAAATCAACGCCAAATCACAACATTTGTTAATCTCCCTCTCATTTCACATACCTTTCTCATGACAGAAAAGAAATAAAAATAAAAATAATTCAAATCCTCCATAATATGATACATGTAAAAAAAAATCCAACAAAAACCCCTATAAATCACTAAAAAGTATCAAAAGTATCAAAAGTCTCAAAAAAAAAAAAAAATGAAAGTAATAACAATAACGCTCGGTGTGTTCGATATATATATCTAGGGGGGGGGGGGGGGGGGGGGGGGGGATATGAATAGATTTTAACTATTATTACCCAATTTTCGCATGCAAGTCAATTTTACGAAAATACCCCTACAAGTCAAAAATACAAGCAAGTGTAATATAGTGCGGAATTTAAATAATACTTGATGTATACGTGGAAACCCAACCACTGGGAAAAACCACGGGCTGTTTAGTGCGCCACACTTGGACCTCGAAATCCACTAATCGAAATGGAGTTTACAACATATATAGACCTTGTCTAACACTCCGGTTAATAACCCCCCACTTCTACCACTCGGGCCTTTAAAAGTGGCTCTAGTCCTAATTGCTTGAGGCCTAAGCAACCTTAGCCTCAAGACTTAATTCTCTATGAAGAGATTATGCAACCTATGTGAATATGTAAAATACTCAAAATGCAATTTAGAGCTAGGTTACTCTAAATGCTTACCTAGGATAATAATATGCAATTAATTCAATCCTAGATATCAATAGCTAGATGACATGTCAAAATAGCTTAGCTAATCAAGATTAATCAAAAACCTAATTAGCTATCACAAAACAACACTCAATCAATTCATCACAATTAATTCTCTAATCTTGTATTTATCATATGATCAAAAACATACAAGTAATTTAAAAGAGAATATACTTGATAGTAAAATACTAAAATAAGATGAAATTAATCAAAATCTTACCAAGCATGTTGTGATGATGCAAACCCAATCATAGATGAATGCAAGATGAACTTTGATGCAAAAAGGATTTGATTTGAGTGTTTAAAGGTGAGTTCTTGATTTGATTTTTTCTCAAAAATTTCTCTTTGAAGTTTAGGGTTTTAACAACTCAAGGAACTTCATCAGAGAATGAGAAAGTAAGATATTTATAGACATCAAGAATTGGGCATGTGAAAAGACAAGTTTGCCCTTGAAACGCACCGATCGGCGGTTTCATTCGGCGGCTAGGCTGCCAATCATAACCGCCGAATTGAACTCGAGAAGAATAGGGGAACAACGGCAGTTTCATTCGGCGGTTTTGTGACCGCCGATCCAACCGCCGAATCAAACCCGAGAGATTAAATCGATCAGGTATGAACGGCGGTTTCAAACGGCGGTCATGATCATCGATCGTGACCGCAGAATTGCTCCAGACACTTCTGGATGCAAACGGCGGTTTCATTCGGCGGCTAGCCCGCTGATCATAACCGCCGATCACCAACAGAGGTGAAAACCAAGGAGAAGCCAAGGGCATTCTCCGTGGGCGGTCTTCGCGTAAAACCAAGCACATAAAAGTGCACGCGCGGATGTTTCCGAACCCTATCGGGAAACGAATTACTAAGCACATATACACATAACAAGATATAACAATCAAAGTGCTAGTGTGTAAAGTGACATATGAAGAGAATGCACACAAGATCAAGTATGCTAAGTGTGTGTGTGTGCTAACTAAATCTTTTCAAAGAAAACCAAGTACACGAAATTTACCTTTGGCGTGCTTGTCCCTTGAGGTCTTGAAAGGGCTTTCGAGCATGAAGATCAAACACCTAAACTACCCTTACATTATCAACCCCAACATGTGGTTTGTCCACGAAATAAGCCAATCAAGATATAGAAATCCTTACCAAAAAAAAAAAAAAAACCCTCCTACAATTTGCCCTATTTATGATCTCTCTTCTCGCCTCTAAACTTCAAAATCTCTCTCTCTCTCTCTCTCACTCACTTCAATTCACCAAAAGCCCAAAAGCCTTAATCCAAAAGTTTAAAACTTACTTCTTCTTTCCTCAAAACCACATCAACCCATCACTTATTTACCTCCATCGGGTAGCACTCTCCAGCGAGCTCCATTTATGATAGAGAGAGATGGAACTAAATTTGGATACTTTTTCTTTTTTTTTAATTAAATGATGGAGTGGATGGAGACTAGTCTCCTCCATGCATTTGACGGAGGAGATTAGATCTCCTCCATCCATTTTCTTTATTTAAATTATTTAAATAATAATTTCATTTAATACATTTTAATTGTAAGAAGACTAAATTACCCTTGAGACATTAACAGATGATGGATGGAGGTTAACGGGAGGGTATGTTTGTGTTGAATTTCTTAAACTTAGTGATATTTTACCTTAAAGGAAAAATTTAGGGTACTTTAGTGCAATTAACCAACTTTTAGTTTTGATTTTATAATGCAATCTTCTGGTTGTAAAGTACATATACCTTAATTATTCCATTATTCTTAATAAGAAAGGAAGAAGAAGAGATCAAATAAATAAAAATAGAAAAGCACATGTGCCGATAATGTGTCGTAAAATAAAACCTAAAACGCATAAAATATAGGGTTAATAGCACCAATGCCCCCTGAACTTATAGCGTGGTAGCAAAGTGCCCTCTAAACTTTTTTTCTTGGCATTAGACCCCCTGAACTTCCATAAATTTGCAAAAACTGACAAAAGGGAAACGGACGTCAAGGGAAAATTACACTTACACACCTGACTATATGAATAATTGCATTAAAACTGGAAAAATAGAATAATATCACACAAACACCCTTTGACCTGTTTGACTAATGTCCAAAAAAATAATAAATAAATAATAATAATAACTTTTAAATTAATAATATACAATAGTAATAATAATAATAACAATATACTTTAAAAAATACATTTCTTGATCATTCTCAATCTGTAGATTACCTTGTCCATCCATTTGAGCAAGATTAAGAACGATTTAGTTAGTAACAACAATACACTCAAAATAGAACATATCTCAAGAAAATAATTGAGCTTCGGCCAGATCAGACAATGTTTGGACTTAAGCTATGACATTTAGGACTCTTCCGGGCTTTGATGGTGGAAGTTGAGCACCAAGTCTAAAATGGCTCACCACCTAGAATACTCAAGGATACGCTCTCTTTTACACAACTCATAAATACCATGTTATGCAGAGTCATGAATTACATCTCCAATCTCCAATGACTTAATATCAAGAACTACTGAAACGGTCATGTGAATCTACCTCATATCATCTATTGTTTTCCTCTTGATTTAACTTCACTCCAACCACTCCATTTGTTCTTTTCCCAAAGTTACTTTCGTTTCTAGATGTTCATAGTGCTACGGTTAACAAAAAAAAAAAAAAGTTCGTAATCTCTCTCTCACACACACTTCACCACCAAACCACCATCTTTCTCTCTCACACACACACAACTAGGTACAACCTAGAACTGGGTTTGAAACGGATTTGGGTTCCGCTTAGATTTGGAATCGAACCAGATCTAGGTTCGAACCAAATATGGGTTTGAACCAATACTGGGTTCGACCCAAAATCGACCATCAACCCCAAACCCCAAAAATCAAAAACCATAAATGGGTACCAAAGTAATGTCGATTGAGAGGAGATCGGCATCACAAGCGCTGATGAGAGGAAATCGGCACCACCAAATCAAACCCAAGGTTTAGAGAGAGGGATTTACGAGAGAGATTTTAGAGAGAGAGAGGGATTCATGATAGAGAGATTGAGGGTATGGATTCGCGATAGGAGGGTGGCTAGGGTTTTAGTGTCTGGGCGGCAGCGGCTAAGTGGTGTGGTGGTGGCGGCGGCTAGGGTTTTGAGATGATGGTGAAAGACGAAGATGGTTGATGATTGATGAGTGAGAGTGGGAGTGATGATGATCTGTATATAATTATATATATATATATATATATATATATAATTATATATATATATATATATATATATTTAAAGTTTATTATTATTATTATATATTATTATATATTATTTGTAAGGATTCCCGTTGTTTTTAATTGGCTTATTTCGTGATCAAACCATATGTGGGGGTTCTTTGTAAGGGTAGCCTAAGTATCGGTCTTAATGTTCGAAGCCCTTTGAAGACCTCGTGTTGATAAGCACCGAAGGTAAATTTCTATGTGCTTACCTTTCTTTGAAGAGATTTAGAAGCACACACACACTTTGCATTCTTACATTTGTGTGCATTCTCTTCATATGTCACATTACACACTAGCTCTTTGATTGTTATATCTTGTTGTGTATTTATGTGTCTTGTAATTCGTTTCCCGATAGTGTTCGGAAACGTCCGCGCATGCACTAGAATGTGCTTGGTTTTGCGCGAAGACCGCCCACGGAGAATGCCCTTGGCTTCTCCTTGGTTTTCACCTCTGTTGGTGATTGGCGGTTATGATCGGCGGCCTGGCCGCCGAATGGAACCGCCGTTTGCTTCTAGGAGCAATTCTACGGTCACGATCGGCGGTCACGACCGCCGTTCGAAACCGCCGTTCATACCTGATCGATTTCGATCTCTCGGGTCTGATTCGGCGGTTAGGATCGGCGGTCATGAAACCGCCGAATGAACCGCCGTTTATGCTCTGTTCTTCACGAGCTCAATTCGGCGGTCATTATCGGCGGCCTGGCCGCCGATTGAAACCGCCGAACGGTGCGTTTCAAGGGCAAACTTGTCTTTTCACTTGCCCTTTTCTTGATGTCTATAAATATCACACTTTCTCATTTTCAGATTTAATGTTCTTTAACTCTAAGAACCCTAAACTTAAAAGAGAGACATTTGAGAGAAAATCAAATCAAGAACACCTTTTTAACACTCAAAAACCATTCTCATATGCATCAAAATATCATCTAGCATTTTCTAGCTTAGTTAGGATGCTTGCTTGCATGGGTTTTGGTCAACACATATTCTTTGGTAAGTTCTTCACTATTATCATACATAATTAGTGTTTTATTTATCATTGACATCTCTTATATTATTTGTATGCTCTTGAATATATTCTAGATACAAATTAGAGATTGTTGTGTTGACATGATTGAGTGTTGTATTTTTTATAGCTATCTAGGTTTTGTTAATCTATGTTTAGCTAAGCTATTTGACATGTCATCTAGCTTTTAATATCTAGGATTGAATTAATTGCATATTCACTATCCTAGATAAGCATATAGAGTAACCTAGCTCTTAATTGCATTTTGGATATTTTATATATTCACATAGGTTGTATATTCTCTTCATAGAGAAAGTAAGTCTTGTGTGTAGCATCCGGGATTAGGTTGCTTAGAACGCAAGCAAATTGGACTAGGTTCACTCATACCGGGATTAGGTAGGTGTGTGATTACTTCCGGGATTAGGTTGTAATCGTTTGCACATTTAGTGGATTCGAGGTTCGAGTGTGGCTTACTTACATAGCCCGTGGTTTTTCCCGTGAGGGTTTCCACGTAAAAACCAAGTGTTGTTTTAATTTCCGCACCATATTACAATTGCTTGGTTATATTATCTTGAGGGCATTTTCGTAATTTTGACTAACACGAAAAATTGGGTAAAAAGCGTAAAATCTATTCACCCCCCCTCTAGATAGCTTTATACACACCGTGCTATTATTTGTTTCATTATTATATATTATTATTATTATTATTATTATTATTATTTACAAAAAAATATTAATATTATTATTTTGGATATTAGTCAAACAGATCAAAGGGTGTTTGTGTGATATTATTATATTTTTTCAGTTTTAATACAATTATTCATATAATCAGGGTGTGTAAGTGTAATTTTCCCTTGACGTCTGTATCCATTCTGTCAGCTTTTGTAAATTTATGAAAATTCAGGGGGTTAAGTGCCAAGAAAAAAAGTTTAAGGGGCACTTTGCTACTGCGCTATGAGTTCAGGGAGCATAGGTGCTATTAACCCTAAAATATAATACTAATAAAAGTGAAAAAGAATTAGAGAAAATCGATTATATTAGTGGTGGCAAAATGGACCCATGTCGGTAGGCCAGACCTGATCGGCCCAATCCTGTGATAGGCTGGCCTAGCTCAGCTCGGCCATGAAACAGGCCAGGCCAAGGCCTGGTACCAAGCAGGCCCAGGCTAGGCCGCAAGAGTGAGGCCCGCAGGCCTGCGGGCCTGCCTGGCAAGCCGGCCTGTAAGGCGTGCTAACATTTTTTTTTTATTAATAAAAACTAATTAAACAATATATATTAATATATGCATAAATGTACAAAGATAAACTTGTAGTGAATTGGTTAAGGCTCACAACTTTTCCTTGACAACCCAAGTCCATGGTTCGATTCCTACCCATACATATTTTACAAAAAAATAAATTAAAAAAACTTACTAAATAATCTATATATAGTATAATTAGCAAAGCTAAGTTTGCAGTGAAGTGGTTAAGTCACTCAACTTCTTCTATGTAACCTTAGTTTGAAACCCACTAAAGACATTTTTACAAAAATTAAAAAAAAAAAAAAAACTTTTTACAGGCCGGCCCATGACACAGGCCCATGTTGGACCTCCCTAGACTAACAAGTTGGCCCTGGCCTGACCTGTTTTTGCATTAGGCTTCTTTAGGCCCGGCACGGTCAGGCGGGGCTGTCCAATTTGCCACCACTAGTTTATTTCCTTGTAGGTTGAATGCTTAAGAGTGGCGGTAATAACACCCCTTAAAAACTGTAAGTACACCCTTTTTCGTAATAATATCCATCAATTTTTTTTAAAATTTAAAATTTGTAAATAAACCCATTTAATACCAAAAATATACTTTTTAAAATTATATTGTACTAATTTTTGTAAGTACACACCACTTACACTTATTATTATGTTATTTAATCAATTTTATTATTATTTAAAATTTTATTATTAGCTTTAATTATATCATTGTTCTTTCTCTTCCCTCACTTTTTCTCTTCTATGTTTTCATTCCACAAAATCAAACTCTTTTTTTTTTTTTTTTTTTTCTATCGTCATGTCAGACAACTCTCTCTGTTTCTTATTGATTGTTTTCTGTCTAAAAAAATCACTACGATTTGAGGTTTTCCGGTTGGAGATCCATTTTCTATTTGTGAAAGTGGTAGAGATGCAAGGTTTATGCCATGTCCCAATTGATTTGCAAGTAGAAATTTTTTTAATGAAATTGAAGAACAACTAATATCGATAACAAAAAAAAAAAAAAAAAAAATTCTAAAGAGATTTTGATTTTGAAACTAATAATAATTAATTTAAAACATTCACAATCAATTTTGGAAGATTTTGATTCATTCTCAATACTTTTGTATTTCCTAAAAAGAATTTGAAAATATATTTGAAATTAGTATTTAACAAAGAATCTAGGGTTTAAGAAAATGGAAAGAGTTTTTAATAAAATATGTTAATATCCGATCATTAATAGGAAGCCTTTTTTTTTTTTTTTTTCACAAAAGATTAAAATAGGAAACTAATTAATAATTATTAGTGGGTGTACTTACAAACTATTTAGTCTTCTTGGTAATTTTACTCAAAGGTATTATTGGATTTTTAAAAAAATATTAATTTAGGGTGTACATACAGTTTTTGAGGGATGCAAATATCGCTACTCAATGCTTAAATAATAAACCAATATATAGACATAGGAAAATGGCATCTACAATCAAATATGAAATAATATCATCTCTACAATGAAATAGGATATAATAACGTAAAGATGTAATAGCTAACAATTATTTAGACGGTGATAAGTCTATTTTATCACATTAATCTATATTCAAATTTTAAAATAATTATACCTTTCTCCACATCATCATTTAAGGGCCTATCTTGCAGCTGTTTTTCAGTCTGTTTTCATTTTTATTTTTCAAAAATGATTTCAAATTCGCTTTCATTAACCATTTTTCATTTTATTTTCAAAAAAAAAAAAACAAAAACAAAATGAAAAACAAAACCAGTATTAAAAGTGAAAATTTTTAAAAACATCTAAAACATGTTTTCTTTGTTTTTCATTTTTTTTAAACTCACATAATTTATTTTTCTCCCCAGATCCCTCCTCCTTCTTCCTCTTTACTAGATTTTCTTATTCTTCTTCTTTTCGGGATCTTCTTCTTCTTCTCACATAATCGTCAGATCAATATCAACCCTTCAATCATCTTCTCGGATCACTTTTAAATCCAGATCATTTTCTCAAATTAGCCATAACAACTACTCCATTGAATCCTCCTCTCAATTTTCAAGAAAATAAATTACTAGAGTCTTTCCAACAAACCTCTTTCCTAGATCTTCCTCTTCTTCTTCGCCGTCTGGTATCAGCGGCTTATTTGATCTTACCCATTCGATCTAATTTGCTTATATCTTATTTCACTTAAAGATTTTTCAAATTTCTTTGGGTTTTGAGAGGGGGTTTTCTTTTGTTTTATTTAATGCTTTTCATGATCCAGGTTTATATGATTTCTGGCTCTCTTTCGTTCTTGGAGAGTTCATAGCATCTTTTCAGTATTTTTTTTTTTTTTAAGGTTTCTTGAATCAGAGAGAAAAAAAAATCAACACAAGAAAGAATGGTAAAAACTGCATCTTCACCCATTTGATATTCATCATTTGGCCCTACTTTGATTTTAATGGAGAGTAACTTGTTCATCTATCAACAACAAAAAAATATAACTTTGAATTTCAATGCTCTTGTTGTAGTGAAAATTCAGTCAATAACAATCTTATTTTCAATTGAGAATAATATTATAATTAATTAAGTATTTGAAGTGGAAATTTTTTGATGGAGTTTCTCTGCTTTTAGAGTATGTAATTTCTTGCTCTGTTGTCGTCGTCCATGGAGGTGGAGATTATTATTTTGAAAGTATTGGAGAGAGAACAGAGAAGCAGATGGAGCTGTGTTTTGGCCAATTGTGTAGAGAAATTAAGCAGAGACTTGTGATGCTCACAAAAACAAGGATTTAGGATTCCAATTGGCCATCAAAAAGCAACACCTGATCTGAGATATTCATTGTCATTTGATGCCAAATTAAAAAAAAATGTTTAATATTTTAAATTGTTATTTAATAAAAAAATATGACTTGGTTGATAATTATTGATAATTATTTGGGATGAACTATTGATAATTTTTGAAATTTTTCGGTTAATCTACCAAATGCGTTTTTAATGTTTTTATTTTCAGAATACTTGACTACCTCTGTAGTGACACTTGCAATCGTATGAGATCAGAGAGTAATATAAGGTTAAGTAAAGTTCGTTCCCGACAAGGATCAAGTTATTGATTACTGAAATTGATTAGCCTAATTGCTATTCAAACAAGCAATATGGGAAGGTTTTCATGAAAATAAATAATAAACGTGTCCTAAAGTAATCTAGAGGGGGGGTGAATAGATTTTAAACAATTTTACCCAATTTTTCGAGATTAGTCCAAATTAAAGCCCCAATCTAGTCAATATACAAAAAACATACAAGTGCGGAAATTTGAGGACACACAATATTTACGTGGAAACCCACACGGGGAAAAACCACGGGCTGTTATGTGCGCCACACGAGAACCTCGAATCCACTATTTACAAATACGATTACAAATTAGGTTGACCACATCACACCTAAATTTACTAATCCGTCTTTGCTACCCGCGGGCCTTTAATAGTGACTCTAGTCCCTTGCTTGCAAACTACCTAAGAGGTAAATACAAGACTTGTCTCTAAAGTGAAGAGATAGCACAACCTAAGGTGAATATGTGAAATACTCAAGATGCTAAAAATGCAAGGTTAGACATTTTAAGCTTATCTAGGCAAGGATGAACATGTTAGACAATCCTAGATATCATATTACTAGATGACATGCATAAACCAACACTAAATAAGCAACCAAAATCCTATATGCATTATCTATCACAATACAACTCACAAACCACAATAAAACAATCTTGAAACTAAGTCAAGTCATAAAGATGCAATCTTGAATCAATTCAAGTGATAAAGAAGCTATCTTGTAAAGCAAGAACATATAGATATGAGAATGATGTTCTAGATACAAGTCATGTGAGCAAAACTAAAAACCCTAGATGAAATCAACCTAGAATTATGCTAGATGATAAATGAAAGATGCAATATGAAGGGTTTTGTGATTTGGAAGCTTAAAGATGAAGTCTTGATACCTTGGCTTGAAGATACTCAACCATGCTCTCAAAAGTGTAATTTTTTGCTCTTCAAACCGAGCCAAGACTATCAAGACATATATAAATGGGATCCAAGTGAAGTGACATCGTTTTTTAAAAAAAACGCTTCAGATTCCCGTCAGCTGCGCTAGTGCAGCGCTGGACGACCAGCGCAACTCACCAGCGCACGCCCTTTAACTGGCAAGGGCGCTCGACGAGTGGCGCGCCTCAAGGGCGCAAGACCAGCGGCAACATTCTGGACGAGATGCGCTGGTGGTGCTTACGCTGGTGACGACCAGCGCACCAACAGCGACAACCTACTGGAGGAGTTGCGCTGGAGGAGAGCGCCGGTGCAGACCAGCGCACGGCCAGCGGTAGTCCACTGGACTAGTTGCGCTGGTCAGCTTGCGCTGGTGACGACCAGCGCATGACCAGCGCACACACTCCCATAAGCACACAAACAAAAGTGCAAGGGTCAAAAGAAATGCATCCTAAGCCTAACTAGATATGCCATTATAATCACAAGATGTAAGAAGAGAGATTTAAATACCCAATGATGCACAAAAACTTCAAACACAACATACAAGTAAGAGTTATGCAAGTGTTGTGTGTGTGTGCAACTACATCTCTTCAAAGTAGAGTAAGTCAAGAAATCTACCTTCCTTGAAGCTCTTGATCATGCAATGAGGTTTTCTTCCATCCTAAGCTATCCTTACATATAGAACCCCATTGTGATTTTGCCAACGAAATACGCCAATAAAAAATGAGGCACTTACAATCTCCTCCTTTGGCTATTTAGTGACAAAATCACCACTCACATAGCATCCTCACAAAATAAAAGATTGGTCAACAAAAGTTTTCTACATTACAATTAAGCTCCTAGTCTAAGTCTTGAACATCTTCAAGTCAAATCCAAGCTTGTAGAAAAGAAATCCAACCTACACACAATCAACAAGAAAAATACCTTCCAAGAACAAGTGTGGGAGAGATGCTAATAACAAAAGAAATGTCATTTCAAAAGGTTTCAAAAAAAAATCAAACAAGCAATGTAATGCAATGCAACTCCCCCTAAATGCAATCATCTCCCATCATGGGTTACTCACTCTCAACTCCCCCTAAATGCAATGCCTAGAAGCACAAATTCTCCCCAAACCTACTCCCCCTTTTTGTCATGAGATAGGCAAAGGAAGTCTCCCCTAATAGGTAAGCATTAGCAAGGAGAGCTTGTAGCACGAACACATATGCAATCAAATAGGTAATTTTATGCACCTCAATCAAGTAAGAGAGATTCAAGGAGTTTTATTTTATGACAAATGTGTGACAATAATGCTTTGCATGCAAGACATGTTGCATCTAAGACCAAAGCAATGGTATTTGGTAAAGCAAACAACAAAGGTTTCCAAAAGAATTCAAACCAATTTCACCCTTTGTCATGGAAAAAGCAAGGATATAGAATTTTAGTATTTCAAAAAAAAGCTATATCCAACTTTATAGGCAAAACAAGACATGAGCGACTTTGCACCCTATTTGATTTTTCCGGGTGAGATACCCGTATGATAGTAGCCTTATTCTACAAATAAAGAAAGAGAGACTTTGGATATTAGGATCCTTTCGATTTAAGTCTCAATATTGCTTTTGCACACATATTTGCATTTAACATTTGCAATCAAACGTTTCACATTTTCATTTCCTACTTTTCAACTTAGGTATGTCATTTAAAAAGAATCATCATGTCATGGAGATCAATTAAAGGTCATTCAAAAAGTACTTCCGAAGTACATCTCCTATTCCAAAAATGCATGTTTGAGCATAGATATGACATGGATTGCAAGCAAGGCAATGTAGCACACTTATTTAGAAAAATACATATAAGTATGTACAACCAATCATCTCAAGCAATTAACTAAGAGGCATAAAATATATCAATGTGGCACAGTGTATGATCATGCAACTTTGCTCTCTTTGCTTGAGCTCCCCATATGGGGTCAAGACACACCAAATCAACCCAATTGACAAATCCCAATAGACTTGCTAAGGTTCCCAAATCTAATGGTGTCTAAAGGCTTTGTAAACAAATCCGCTAGTTGGTCATTTGTTCCCACATGTTCCAATGCAATGGTTTTGCTCTCAACTAGCTCTCTTATGAAATGGTGTCTAATGTCAATGTGCTTTGTCCTAGAATGTTGGACGGGATTCTTAGAAATGTTAATGGCACTCATGTTATCACAAAATAAAGTAAGAGTACCTTGCTCCAAGCCATAATCGGCTAGCATTTGTTTCATCCACATCAATTGAGTGCAAGCACTACCGGCGGCAATATATTCCGCCTCGGCCGTGGATAGGGAAATTGAGTTTTGCTTCTTGCAAAACCAAGAAACCAAATTGTTCCCAAGGAAGAAGCAACCGCCCGATGTACTCTTCCTATCATCACAATTTCCCGCCCAATCGGCATCACTAAATCCAACAAGACTTGGATTAGTGTCAAAGGAGTACCATATCCCATGATTTGAGGTACCATTCACAAACCGAATGATCCTCTTCACCGCCACAAGGTGAGACTCTTTGGGATTAGCTTGGTACCTAGCACAAACACCCACACTAAAACAAATATCGGGCCTACTTGCGGTCAAGTAAAGCAAGCTACCTATCATGCCACGATATAGACTTTGTTCAACATCCTTTCCACTAGCATCTTTGCTAAGTTTCAAGGTGGTGTTCATGGGTGTGTCACAATGTTTGGCATTCTCAAGGCCAAACTTTTTCACTAGGCTCTTAGCATACTTAGCTTGGGATATAAAGATCCCATCATGCATTTGCTTGATTTGCAAGCCTAGGAAATAATTTAGTTCACCAACCATGCTCATTTCAAACTCATGAGACATGACATCAACAAATTGTCTAACTTTGGATTGGTTGGTGGAACCAAATACAATGTCATCAACATAAATTTGAGCTATGAATAGCTCATCTTTAGTGCACTTGATGAACAAAGTCTTGTCAACACTACCTCTTGAGTAGCCATTTTCAACAAGATAAAGAGTGAGGCGCTCATACCAAGCCCTCGGTGCTTGTTTCAACCCATATAGAGCCTTCTTGAGGCGATAGACATGAGAGGGGTGGTGTGGATCCACAAACCCCTTGGGTTGCTCAACAAACACTTCCTCATGCAATAAGCCATTGAGGAAGGCACTCTTGACATCCATTTGTTGTAACTTGAACTTGTACACACAAGAAATGGATAAGAGAAGCCTTATGGACTCAAGACGGGCAACGGGAGCAAAAGTCTCCTCAAAGTCAATACCCTCAATTTGAGAGTATCCTTGTGCAACAAGCCTTGCCTTGTTTCGCACAATGTTGCCATCCTCATCGGATTTGTTCCTAAACACCCATTTAGTTCCTATGACATTGGTGTTTTTGGGTCTAGGAACAAGAGTCCAAACCTCATTTCTCTCAAATTGGTTTAGCTCTTCTTGCATGGCAAGAACCCAAAACTCATCTTCCAAGGCTTCATCAACCTTTTTGGGTTCTATTTGAGAGGTGTAACAAGTGTAGCTAATTTGATTAGCTATTTGACGCCTAGTCCTAACACCCTCTCTAACTTCTCCAATGATATCATCCTTATCATGGAGCTTTCTAACCCAAGGAGCGGGTTCATTAGAGTCCAAAGGGGGAACTCTATTAAGAGGCAAATCATCCTCTTCATCTTGGTTTGACTTCACACCACTAGAAGTCTCACCACTTTCCTTCAAAGGAAGGTCATTCACCTCACAAACATCCTCCTCATGGTCATCATGTTTGGGCCTACAATCATCAAAGACAACATTTGATGATTCCATAACACTTTGAGTCTTTAGATTAAAAACTCTATAGGCCTTGCTATTAAGTGCATACCCAATGAAAATACCCTCATCACTCTTGGCATCAAACTTGCCAAGTTGATCCCGGTCATTTAGTATATAGCACTTACTCCCAAAGATGTGGAAGTAGCTCACATTGGGTTTTCTACCCTTCCATAACTCATAGGATGTTTGTTTAGTCCCGGGCCTAAGGAAAACTCTATTCCCTATGTAGCAAGCCGTATTGATGGCTTCGGCCCAAAGATTTCTAGGGACTTTGTTGCTAAGCAACATCACACGGGCCATCTCTTGGAGGACTCTATTCTTCCTCTCAACAACACCATTTTGTTGAGGAGTCCTAGGGGCCGAAAATTCATGGGAAATGCCTAAGCTATTGCAAAAATTTTCAAACTTAGCATTTTCAAATTCTTTCCCATGATCACTTCTAATTTTCTTAATGCTTTTAATGTGAGAAGTTTTCTCATTTTGAATTTTGACACAAAGCATTTTGAATTTTGACACAAAGCATTTTGAATTTCTCAAAGGCTTCGGACTTTTCTCTAAGGAAGTAAGTCCAAGTAAACCTAGAGAAGTCATCAACAACAACAAGAATGTACCTTCTACCACCTAAACTTTCGGTTTGAATGGGACCCATAAGGTCCATATGGATGAGCTCCAATGGCTCTTTGGTGGAGAGGTATTTGCCTTTCTTGTGCACACTCTTAGTTTGCTTTCCTTGTTGACAAGGTCCACAAACTCCCTCAACCTTTTTCCCAAACTTGGGAAGGCCCCTAACAACATTCAACCTATCAAGGACTTTCAAGTCCCTATAGTTCATATGGCCAAGTCTTTGGTGCCACACCTCAATTTGCTCACTAGTAGACAAGTTACAAGAGATGAGATTAGACTCAAGACAATAACAATTGTCACTTGATCTCTTGCCTTTCAACAAAACTTGCCCATTTTCCTTAAGAATAGAGCAATCAACTTTTCCAAACATAACCGAAAGCCCTTCATCACTTAAGTGTGATATACTAATGAGATTGGCTTGCAAGCCATCAACATAGAGAGCATTGGGCAAGGAGGGTAAACCGGGAATAGATATATTACCTTTCCCTATGACCTTTTTCTTAGATCCATCACCAAAGGTGACATACCCACCATCCTCCATCACAAGAGATTCAAAGAAACTCTTGTTTCCGGTCATGTGCCTAGAACACCCACTATCAAGGTACCAAGTGTTAGAGGCATTTGCTTTTAAGGCAACTTGGGCCACATAGCAATAATAGTCATCATGTCTACTCATCCTAGGTGAAACATGGTCATTCCTAGGAGCCATTGGTCCATTAGCTCTAAAATTTCTAGGTGCATGCATTGTGGCTCTTCTAAGCATATTTTTCTCAATCATACTTTCTCTTCTACACAATTTAATATACTTAAGGCAATTAGGCCTAATATGGCCTTCAATTCCACAAAAATGGCAAGTAGGAGTAAAGTAGGAATTCATACCATAGCCTTGAGCAAACATTTGTGGCCTCCTTCTATTTTGAGTTGCTATTTGATGTTGAGGCAACTCTCTCCTTTGTGGTTGAGCCAAGTTGGCATGTCTTCTAGGTTGAGCATGAAAGACCCCATGTTGAGCTTGTGGGATCCTTTGTTGTGGAGGTCTTGGTTGTGGAGCTCTAGGTTGAGGAGGTCTTGGTTGTGGAGCTCTAGGTTGAGGAGGAGCTCTAGTTGGAATCCTTGCTTGTGCTTGCTTGGAGGATTCACCGACTTCAACCCACTTGGTTGTTTGTTGAGGGGTTTGAACATTCTCAACCTCCTTGCTCTTGACAAAAGTTGTCTTCTTCAAGGATGTGGCTTCCATTTCTTCCACATATCCTAACCCCTTCTTGTCACTAGGACTCTTCCCATAAGATAGCATCTTGTCAAGCTTCTCGGTTCCGGAAGTCATCTTAGCAATCAACTCTTTTGCTTCCATGAGCTCTTTCCCCAAGCTTTGTTCACTTTTCTTGACCAAGACTAACTCCATCTTCAACCCTTCTTCTATCTCCTTTGCCTTACTCATTTCCTTGCTCAAATGAGTCACTTTAGATGTCAACTCAAGCTTCTCCCCTTTCAACTTTTGTATCTCCTTTTTCTTCTTCAATCTTGAGTTCTCAAAGAATCTCATGAAGTCATCATAGTCCATCTCTTCATCAAACTCAAAATTTGACGTTGAGGAGTTACTCCCACCATTTGAGCCATTTTCATCCACTTCTTCTTGCTTGTCATCTTCCTCTTCTTTATCACTCATAACTTCATTGCTATTGTGAGAGGATGAGAAAGCAATGAAGTTGGCAACTTGGTCTTCCTCATCATCCGAAGACTTGTCTTCATCTTCTAGGTCATCACTATCACTCCAAGTAACCGCCATGGCTCTTCCTTTCTTCTTCTTCAAATTTGCACATTCGGGAGCAATGTGTCCAAACCCACTACACTCATAGCATTGGACACCCTTCTTATGGTCTTTCTCTTGAGCTTGCTCCACTTTCTTGAAAGGAGCCTTTTTCTTTACAAACTTTCCCTTGGAGCCAAACCCTCTCTTCTCAAATCTCATGAATTGCTTGAACCTTTTTGCCATCAAAGCAATTTCTTCATCCGAGTCTTCTTCATCTTTCTCAACCTTGACACTCTTCAAGGCAAGACTCTTTTGCTTCTTTGGAGGTGTAGTTGTAGGACCTTTCCTAGATTCATAGGCCAAGAGCCTTCCAATGACTTCACTTGGCTTCATTCTTGAGTAGTCACTATTTTCTTCCAATGCCGTCACTTTGGATTCAAACCTCTCGGGAAGTGACCTCATGATCTTTTGCTTAATTCTTCTATCCGAGTAGGGATCACCAAGTTGGTGACTTTGGTTTACTATATCCATGAGCTTCACTTGGAAGTCATTGAAGCACTCATCATCCTCCATCCTTATGGTCTCAAATTGCGTTTGGAGAACTTGAAGCTTGGAATCCTTAACCACATCGGTTCCTTCATGAGCCGTCTCTAATATATCCCAAGCTTCCTTTGCTATCCTTGTAGTTTGAATGAGCTTGTATTGGTTGTCATCCATGGCACATAGGATTGCATGCATGGCTTTGTTGTTCCATTTTGAAGCCTCAAATTCTTGTGGAGTCCATTGTGCCTTCGGCTTGAGGACTTCCTCTCCACCTCCCGTAGGAGTCATCATAGGTGGAGTGTATCCATCTTCAATCGCCATCCATGCCCGGTCATGAATTTGACTCACATAAGCTTCCATTTTGCCCTTCCATGAGGCGTAATTGACCCCGGTGAGCAAGGGGGGTCTTGTGCTAGAGGCACCCTCACCTCCCATTCCATTTCCACTCATTGTGTTTGGGTTTGAATGAAATGAATGCACACAAACAAACTAAGCACACATCACAATGCAAACAAATGCAAGAGACTCTAACAAGAGCAAGAGATCTCCTAATTATGTTAAGGAACCCGCTCTGATACCAATTGAAAATAAATAATAAACGTGTCCTAAAGTAATCTAGAGAGGGGGTGAATAGATTTTAAACAATTTTACCCAATTTTTCGAGATTAGTCCAAATTACGAAAAAGCCCCAATCTAGTCAATATACAAAAAACATACAAGTGCGGAAATTTGAGGACACACAATATTTACGTGGAAACCCACACGGGGAAAAACCACGGGCTGTTATGTGCGCCACACGAGAACCTCGAATCCACTATTTGCAAATACGATTACAAATTAGGTTGACCACATCACACCTAAATTTACTAATCCGTCTTTGCTACCCGCGGGCCTTTAATAGTGACTCTAGTCCCTTGCTTGCAAACTACCTAAGAGGTAAATACAAGACTTGTCTCTAAAGTGAAGAGATAGCACAACCTAAGGTGAATATGTGAAATACTCAAGATGCTAAAAATGCAAGGTTAGACATTTTAAGCTTATCTAGGCAAGGATGAACATGTTAGACAATCCTAGATATCATATTACTAGATGACATGCATAAACCAACACTAAATAAGCAACCAAAATCCTATATGCATTATCTATCACAATACAACTCACAAACCACAATAAAACAATCTTGAAACTAAGTCAAGTCATAAAGATGCAATCTTGAATCAATTCAAGTGATAAAGAAGCTATCTTGTAAAGCAAGAACATATAGATATGAGAATGATGTTCTAGATACAAGTCATGTGAGCAAAACTAAAAACCCTAGATGAAATCAACCTAGAATTATGCTAGATGATAAATGAAAGATGCAATATGAAGGGTTTTGTGATTTGGAAGCTTAAAGATGAAGTCTTGATACCTTGGCTTGAAGATACTCAACCATGCTCTCAAAAGTGTAATTTTTTGCTCTTCAAACCGAGCCAAGACTATCAAGACATATATAAATGGGATCCAAGTGAAGTGACATCGTTTTAAAAAAAAAACGCTTCAGATTCCCGTCAGCTGCGCTGGTGCAGCGCTGGACGACCAGCGCAACTCACCAGCGCACGCCCTTTAACTGGCAAGGGCGCTCGACGAGTGGCGCGCCTCAAGGGCGCAAGACCAGCGGCAACATTCTGGACGAGATGCGTTGGTGGTGCTTGCGCTGGTGATGACCAGCGCACCAACAGCGACAACCTACTGGAGAAGTTGCGCTGGAGGAGAGCACCGGTGCAGACCAGCGCACGGCCAGCGGTAGTCCACTGGACTAGTTGCGCTGGTCAGCTTGCGCTGGTGACGACCAGCGCATGACCAGCGCACACACTCCCTTAAGCACACAAACAAAAGTGCAAGGGTCAAAAGAAATGCATCCTAAGCCTAACTAGATATGCCATTATAATCACAAGATGTAAGAAGAGAGATTTAAATACCCAATGATGCACAAAAACTTCAAACACAACATACAAGTAAGAGTTATGCAAGTGTTGTGTGTGTGTGTGTGTGCAACTACATCTCTTCAAAGTAGAGTAAGTCAAGAAATCTACCTTCCTTGAAGCTCTTGATCATGCAATGAGGTTTTCTTCCATCCTAAGCTATCCTTACATGTAGAACCCCATTGTGATTTTGCCAACGAAATACGCCAATAAAAAATGAGGCACTTACATTTCATAATTAAATTCTTTAAATGAGTTAAATTAAATTACTAAGAAGGATTTATGCTATTGCAATAAGGAAATGACAAGTAATAAAATAAAGTGTAATAGTAAAGAAAACGATGCTAAGATTTGACTCCACCCCACCCTCTCCTAAATTCCTCTCTAAACTCACTTGCATACCCAAATTATGCTCATGCAATTTATAGACTCATGTACCCAATTGTTAACCTCTAATCTCGGTCGAGTAATAGAGGTTACACCTAAATCATACCCGAGCCTATCTCTTAATTACTTAGAATATATGTATGAGTTTAATAAGAACGTTGGCACACTAAGGAGTCCTATACGCTAGCCTCAGCTGGTTTACCTTACTAGAAATGCATATGAGACATTTCGTCGAACACGATGTGTATGTGTCTCCGATTGGTTCATAACACACAATCGAAATTCAGTCAATAGGAGATCAATCTTTTGAAAGCATTAATTACTCTAAAACATCCATACAAACTACAATTGCACATAATGGATTAAAACAAAGGTCGATATATATATATATATAGTCAAAAGTGAGGTTTCATCAAATCCTAGCACTAGAAAATTAGCTCATATTACTAAAGGAAGCCATACAATATATATGATCAAATGTGTAAGTTCCTCAATCATTGTTTGACTTATTTTGGTGACAAACCACAATTGAGGTTTAAATTGTAAGGGTAGCTTAAGTGAATGATGATCAAGCTCAAAGGCCCTATCAAGACCTCAAGATGATAAGCACTCCAAAGGTATATCTCTAGTGCTTAGTTTTCATTGAAGAGATTTAGTTGCACACACTCACTTGTAATGTTTGCATATGTATGCTTTACTTTTGTGTACATACTCTTCACATGTCACTTTTCACACTTGCACTTTGATGTTAAGTTTGGTTGTGTGTTAGTGTGTCTAGTAATTCGTTTCCCGAATGTTGTTCGGAAACGTCCGCTCATGCACAATGGTGTGCTTGGTTAGCGCGATGATCGCCTTCGGAGAATGCCCTTGGCTTCTCCTTTGGTTTCACTAACAGTGGTGAAACGGCGGTTTGATCAGCGGCCATGATCGCCGAATGAAACCGTTGTTTGAGTCCAGAAGGTTCTGAAGCATTTCTGCCGTTATAATCGGCGGCCACGACCGCCGTTCAAAACCGCCGTTTAGACCCGAGAGATTAAATTTTTGCGGTTGTGATCGGCGGTTATGAAATCGCCAATTGAAACCGTCGATGAACCCCTATTCTCTCAGGATTCGATTCGACGGTTGGATCGGTGGTTTCGAAACCGCCGATCGCACGTTTCAAGGGCAAACTTGTCTTTTCACCTGCCCTATTCTTGATGTCTATAAATACATCATTATCTCATTCTTTGAACTCAGTTCCTTGACTCCAAGAACCCTAAAGAGAAAAAGAGAGATACTTGAGAGAAAATAAATTAAGAACTCACCTTTAAACACTCAAAGCCATTTTCATATGCATCAAAATTCATCTAGCATCTTCTAGCATATCTAGGATGCTTGTATGCATGGGTCTTGCTCAACACACTTGCTTTGGTATGTTCTTCACTAATTTCATCTAATCTTAGTGTTTTACTTAACAAGGCATCTCTGAATTACTTGTATGCTCTTAGATTATATTCTTATATACAAGATAGAGATTGTTGTGTTGTTTTGATTGAGTGTTGTTTCATGATAGCTAAACTTAGGATTGTTTAATCTATGTTAGCTAAGCTTTATGCCATGTCATTTAGCTATTGATATCTATGATTGATTTAATTGTCATCTTATAATCCTAGATAAGTATTTAGTGTGACCTAGCACTAAGTACATATTTTGATATCTTTGCATATTTTCTTAGGTTATTTAATCTCTTTAATGAGAACTAAATCTTGTGACTAAGGTTGCTTAGGCCGCAAGCAAATTGGACTAGGTCCACTTTTACAGGCTTGCGGGGTAGTGGTGGTGGGTTATAGACCGGGATTAGGTTGTAAACACCATTACAATTAGTGGATTCGAGGTTCGTGTGTGGCGCATATAACAGCCTGTGATTTTTCCCAGTTTGGGTTTCCACGTAAAAATGAAGTGTTATTTAATTTCCGCACTTTACACTTGATTTATTGCTTTAACTAGATTGTGGTATTTCCGTAACATTAACTAATCACAAAAATTTGTAATATTAGTTTAAAATCTATTCACCCCCTCTAGATAGTTTATACACACCGTGCATTATTAGTTTCAAAATGAATACATGGCTATATAAAGAAAATGAAAGAGATAAAGTGTAGAGAAAACTATGTAAAGTAGATCTTCTCTTCTTCCTTTGCTCTTCTTCTCCTCCAAACTCCTTCAATTTCCTATCTCCCAAGAACAAGAAGTAATCATGGATTGGTGTCAAAGTGTTAGGTGGATTGTGTAGGATTTAGTATGGTGATGTAGGAAAATGATTTAGTGAATATTCTTAGGTAGGTAATTGGTTCCTTTGCAGAAAAAAAGCAAATGAATATATAGGGAGGAGAATTAGGTCAGGGGCAACGGAGTAATTTCCTTGGAGAGAGCAAAATCTAGGCTAAAAGGCGACCTTGGGGCGATCTTGGTGAGCTTATCCTGAGGTCGCCTCAAGGAATGATTTCTGAATCTGAGTGGTTAGCAACCTTGGGGTGACCTTGGTTGGGCTCGCCTTGAGGTCGCTTTCTTACTCTATTTTATGGGGTTAAACCCGAGTGGTTAGTGACCTTGGGGCGACCTTGTTTAGACTCACCCTGAGGTCACCTATGAGCGTGTTGTGGAAGGCTAGACCTGAGGCCAAAGCGACATTGGGGCGACCTTGAGTGGGCTCACCTTAGGGTTGCCTTTGCCCTGTTTTTGGAAGGCTGAACCGAGATGATAGCGACTTTGAGTGCGAGCTTAGGTGAGCTCGCTTTGAGGTCGCCTTTGTGCAATAATTGCCTTCTTGATCCTTATTTTAGCTCCGTCCAAGACATTTGAGCTTCAAAACTAACTTGACCCTTGTAAGGTTCCCATTTGTTGATTGGCTCATTTCGTGGACAACCACATGTTGGGGTTCTTTGTAAGGGTAGCCTAAGTATCGGTTTTATTGTTCGAAGCCCTTTGAAGACCTCGTGTTGATAAGCACCGAAGGTAAATTTCTTTGTGCTTACTTTTCTTTGAAGAGATTAGTTGCACACACACACTTAACATTCATTGCATATGTGTGCATTCTCTTCACTTGTCACATTTCACACTTGCACTTATTTATCATATTTTGTTGTGTGTAATTGTGTCATGTTGTCGTGTAATTCGTTTCCCGGTAACTTTCGGAAACGTCCGCGCATGCACTAGAATGTGCTTGGTTTAGCGCGAGGACCGCCTATGGAGAATGCCCTTGGCTTCTCCTTGGTTTTCACCTTTCTAGGTGATCGGCGGTTATGATCGGCGGCCTGGCCGCCGAATGAAACCGCCGTTTCAGTCCAGATTGGTCTGAAGCATTTCTGCGGTTAAGATCGGCGGTCACGACCGCCGTTCGAAACCGCCGATTCAAGACCTGATTGATTTATCTCTCAGTCTTATTCGGCGGTTGAATCGGCGGTCATGAAACCGCCGTTCGAACCGCCGTTCATACCTGATTGTTTTTAATCTCTCTGTTTTGATTCGGCGGTTGGAATCGGCGGTCACGAAACCGCCGAATGAACCGCCGTTTATGCTCTGTTCTTCACGAGCTCAATTCGCCTTTGAAACTTACTTAAACGACCACACTTTGTTTTGGCCCCCTATATATATGCCATTTTGTCTTTAGGTCAATTAAGAGAGTTCATATTCAGAATTCATACTTAGGATATTTTTGAAAGAAAAGAAAAATTCCAAGAACTCATTTTTTATTACTCAAACACTTTTTCATGATCATCAATCATCATCTAGCATCATCCTTGATCTTCTAGATGTCATCTTGCATGGATTCTTCATCATACTTTGCTTGGTAAGCTTTTCACTAATATCTTACATATTTTGTGTTTCTCTTAGCTAGCAATCTCAATTAATTACTTGTATGTTATTTTATATACTTTGAATACAAGTTTGAGATTAGTATGATGTATGTTTGAGAAGTTGTTTTGTGATAGCTAATTAAGTTTTGTGCTTAATCTTGATTAGCTAAACTATTTGACATGTCATTTAGTTTTGATATCTAGGTTTATTCTAATTGCATATTAATCATCCTAGATAAGCATATAGGGTTTCCCTTGCTCTATGTTGCATTTAGATATTCA
Source organism: Acer yangbiense (assembly GCA_008009225.1). Classification (NCBI taxonomy): domain Eukaryota; kingdom Viridiplantae; phylum Streptophyta; class Magnoliopsida; order Sapindales; family Sapindaceae; genus Acer; species Acer yangbiense. The sequence continues at coordinate 26,154,403 of CM017767.1, read as the reverse complement.
TATATTCACTTAGGGTTGTATTCTTTTCATAGAGAAAGTAAGTCTTGTGTGTAGCATCCGGGATTAGGTTGCTTAGAACGCAAGCAAATTGGACTAGGTTCACTCATACCGGGATTAGGTAGGTGTGTGATTACTTTCGGGATTAGGTTGTAATCGTTTTACACATTTAGTGGATTCAAGGTTCGAGTGTGGCTTACTTACTAGCCCGTGGTTTATCCCGTGAGGGTTTCCATGTAAAAATCAAGTGTTATTTAATTTCCGCATATTATACTTGATTTATTGCTTTATCTATGTAGGGGTAATTTTGTAATTTTGACTATCACGAAAAATTGGGTAAAAAGCTTAAAATCTATTCACCTCCCCTCTAGATAGTTTTATACACACCGTGCTATAATTTGTTTCAATTGGTATCAGAGCGGGTTCCTAGACATACATAGGTGATCCTTGCTTATTTTGGTTTGTTTTGCATTTTGTGTGATTTTTGATCATTCATACATTTGCATTCATTTCATTCATTCATAAACACTATGAGTGGAAACGGTGGAAATGATGGTGGCAACGAAGGTGCCTCAAGCACAAGGCCTCCATTTCTTACCGGATTGAACTATTCCCAATGGAAAGGGAAGATGGAATCCTACATATGTCAAATTCATGACCGTGCATGGATGGCGGTTGAAGACGGATATGATCTACCTAAGATGACTCCCGATGGTGGAGGAGAAGAAGTATTGAAGCCTAAGGCGCAATGGAACGCGCAAGAGTTTGAGGCTTCAAAGTGGAATAGGAAGGCGATGCATGCCATCTTGTGTGCTATGGATGAAAATCAATATAAATTGATTCAAAATACTAGGATAGCTAAAGAGGCTTGGGACATCCTAGAGATTGCACATGAGGGAACCGAAGTGGTGAAGGACTCTAAGCTTCAAGTCCTCCAAACTCAATTCGAGATGCTTAAGATGGAGGAGAATGAGTGCTTCAACGACTTCGAGATCAAGTTGATGGATATAGTCAACCAAAGCCATCAACTTGGTGATCCATATTCGGATAGGAGAATCAAGCAAAAGATTATGAGATCTCTACCCGATAGGTTTGAATCGAAGGTGACGGCTTTAGAAGAAAATAGTGGTTATAAGGATATGAAGCCGAGTGAGGTGATTGGGAGACTTCTAGCTTATGAGTCTAGGAAAGGGCCTATCTCCACACCCACTAAAAAACAAAAAGGAATTGCTTTAAAAACCTCCAAGGATGAAAAGGAGGCAAAGAAGGTCGACTCTGATGAAGACCTTGCCTTGTTTGTAAAAAGGTTCAACAAGGTTATGAAGTTTAGAAGAAAGGGCCTTGGATCAAAAGGTCAAGATTTGAAGAAAAATGGCACTTTCAAGAAGTTTGAACCTAGGCAAGAAAGGACCGAAAGGAAAGGGGTCCGATGTTTCGAGTGTGGTGGCATAGGTCACTTTGCCCCCGAATGTGCAAATCACAATGAGAGGAAAAAGGGAAAAGTTATGGCCGCCACTTGGAGTGGAAGTAGTGATGACTCCATTGAGGGAGATGAGTCTTCAAGTGATGAAGAGCTCATGGCTAATCTCCTAGCTTTTGCCTCCTCCCATAAAAGCAAAAGTGCTAGTGAGAGAGAGGAAATGAGTCAAGAGGAAAATGACTCAAGTGAAGAAGAAAGTGATTCCTCGTCTAACTCTATAAGTAGTTTTGTGGAGAAAAATGTGCTTGCTAAATGCCATGCCGAGTTTAATGATTTAGCAATCAAGAGCACAAGAAAGATCAAGATGTTGAGAGAAGAAAATCTTGAGCTTGCATATCATAATGACCACTTAGGTGAACAAGTGGAAAAATTCAAGAAGATAGAAGATAAGCTAAGAGAGGAGTTAGTCTTATCTAGGAGGAATGAAGAAAGTCTAAAGAGGGAGCTTGAAGAAGTTAGAAATTCTATGACTAGGATGGATTCTAGCACCAAGAAGCTTGACCATATGCTTGGTGTTGGAAAGAGTCCATGTGACAAGAGGGGTCTTGGGTATGAAGATGACAAGAAGATCTCAACCTCTAACAAGACCGTGTTTGTCAAGGGTTTGAAGAACGAAGAAACTTCATATGTGCAAATTCCTAGGAAGAAGTTAGAAGTAGGACAATGTTCAAATGCACAAGTGAAGATGGGGCCAAGAAGGCAAACTCAAGCTCAACCTCCTAGGGTCCCTCAAGCCAACATTCCTCCTCAAATGGCTCACAAAGGAAAGAAACCTATCATGCAACCTCAAGCTAGGAAGCAACCAAGACCGGTTCAACAACGAAGAAGGATTGAACCCTTTCATCCACAAAGACAAGGACAAGGTATGATTCCTTATTTTACTCCTATATGTCACTTTTGTGGATTTGATGGTCATATTAGACCACATTGCTTTCGATATATAAAAATGTGCAAAACTAGAAGCATGATAGAGAAGAAAAAGAAAAGAGCCATGATGCATGTTCCTAGGAATGATAATATTATTATGCATGATCCTAGGACATCTAGAGCCCATGTACCAAAGACCACTAAGAAAGCCAAGATTGTTTCTAGGTGGATTAGAAAGAATGAAATTGTTTGCCATGTTGCTCAAATAGCCTTGAAGGTAAATTCTTCTAATTTTTGGTATTTAGATAGTGGGTGCTCTAGGCACATGACGGGAAACAAGAGTTTCTTCGAGACTCTTGTTATGGAGGAAGGTGGATATGTCACTTTTGGTGATGGATCCAAAAAGAAAGTTGTAGGGAAAGGAACCATTTCCGTTCCCGGATTACCCTCCTTATCCGATGCTTTATTTGTTGATGGCTTGAAAGCCAATTTAATAAGCATTTCACATCTAAGTGATGAAGGATATTCCATCTTGTTTTGTAAAGATGATTGCTCGATCCTAAAGCCCGATGGACAAACCTTATTGAAAGGTATGAGATCTAGCGACAATTGCTATTGTCTTGAAGCTAGAATAGTCTCAAACAATGTGTCCATGGATGAGCAAATAGAGTTGTGGCATGAAAGACTTGGCCACATGAACTTTAGGGATTTAAGAACCCTTGGAAAGTTTGAGTGTGTGCGTGGCCTCCCTAAGCTTGGGAAGAAAGCCAATGGTATTTGTGGACCTTGCCAACAAGGAAAACAAACTAAAAGCATGCACAAAAAGGGCAAGTATCTCTCCACCAAGGAGCCTCTTGAGCTTCTCCACATGGACCTCATGGGTCCTATGCAAACCGAAAGTTTGGGTGGAAAGAGATACATTTTGTATGTGTTGATGATTTCTCTAGGTTCACATGGACATATTTTCTTAGAGAAAAATCCGAAACTTTTGATAAGTTTAAAATGCTTTGTAATAAAATACAAAATGAAATGAATTATAATATTAAAAGCATAAAACGGATTAGAAGTGACCATGGGAGGGAATTTGAGAATGCCTCATTTGAAAGCTTAGGCATCTCCCATGAGTTCTCAGCTCCTAGGACACCTCAACAAAATGGAGTTGTTGAGAGGAAGAATAGGGTCCTTCAAGAGATGGCCCGTGTGATGTTGCTTAGCAACAATGTCCCTAGGAACCTATGGGCCGAAGCCGTCAATACGGATTGCTATATAGGGAATCGTGTTTTCCTAAGGCCCGGTACTAGAAATACCTCCTATAAGTTATGGAAAGGCAAGAGGCCATTGTTAGCTACTTCCACACTTTTGGAAGCAAATGCTACATTTTAAATGACCGTGATCAACTTGGCAAATTCGATGCTAAGAGTGATGAGGGTATTTTTATTGGCTATGCCTTGAATAGTAGAGCCTATAGAGTTTTCAATTTAAAAACTCTAAGTGTTATGGAATCATCCAATGTCGTATTTGATGATACTAGGCTCAAGTCTAAAGATCATGAGGAGGAGGTTGTTTTTAGTGATGTTTCTCCTTTGGAGAGGGTTGTGGTGACTCCCAATGTTGGGACATCTAATGAAAATGATGAAGTCACACAACCCACTACTAGAGTCCCTCTCTTGGACTCTAATGAACCCGCTCCATGGGTTAGAAGACTCCATAACAAAGAGGATGTTATTGGAGATGTAAATGAGGGTGTTAGGACTCGACGTCAACTTGCTAATCTTATTAGCTACACATGCTACACCTCTCAAATTGAACCCAAAAAGGTTGAAGAAGCCTTAAATGATGAATTTTGGGTTCTTGCCATGCAAGAAGAGCTAAACCAATTCGAAAGGAATGAGGTTTGGACTCTAGTTCCTAGGCCTAAGACCACTAATGCCATAGGCACTAAATGGATATTTAGGAACAAATTCGATGAGGATGGCAACATAGTACGGAACAAGGCTAGACTTGTAGCACAAGGGTACTCTCAAATTGAGGGTATCGACTTTGAGGAGACATTTGCTCCCGTTGCCCGTTTAGAGTCTATTAGGCTTCTCTTGTCCATTTCTTGTGTGCACAAGTTCAAATTGCACCAAATGGATGTCAAGAGTGCCTTCCTCAATGGCTTCTTGCAAGAGGAAGTGTTTGTTGAACAACCCAAGGGGTTTGTGGATGCACACCACCCCAACCATGTCTATCACCTCAAGAAGGCACTATATGGGTTAAAACAAGCACCGAGGGCTTGGTATGAGCGCCTCACTCAATTTCTTGTTGACAATGACTACACAAGAGGTAGTGTTGACAAGACACTATTCATCAAGAGAGACAATGATGAGCTTTTCATAGCTCAAATATATGTCGATGACATAGTGTTTGGCTCCACCAACAACACCAAGGTCCAACAATTTGTTGATGTTATGTCTCATGAATTTGAGATGAGTCTTGTTGGTGAGCTTAATTACTTCCTAGGTTTGCAAATTAGGCAACTAGATAATGGGATTTTCATAACCCAAGCCAAATATGCCAAAAACCTTGTGAAGAAGTTTGGTCTTGAAAAAGCCAAACATTGTGACACTCCTATGAGCACCACTTTGAAGCTAAGCAAGGATGCTAGCGGTAAAAGTGTGGACCAAATCTTATATCGTGGCATGATAGGGAGCTTGCTCTATTTGACCGCAAGTAGGCCCGATATATCATTTAGTGTAGGAGTTTGTGCTAGGTACCAATCCGATCCCAAGGAGTCCCATCTCTCTTCGGTTAAGAGAGTCATTTGCTTTGTGAATGAGACTTCCAACTATGGGATTTGGTACTCATTTGACACTAATCATAGTCTTGTAGGATATAGTGATGCGGATTGGGCAGGAAATTGTGATGATAGGAAGAGCACATCGGGCGGTTGCTTCTTTCTAGGCAACAACTTGGTGTCTTGGTTTTGCAAGAAGCAAAACTCGATTTCCTTGTCCACGGCGGAAGCTTAGTACATAGCCGCGGGGAGTGGATGCACTCAACTTATATGGATGAAGCAAATGCTAGTAGATTACGGATTCAACCAAGGTACTCTCACTCTCTTTTGTGATAACATGAGTGCCATTAATATTTCCAAGAATCCGGTGCAACATTCTAGAACTAAGCATATTGACATCCGCCATCACTTCATTAGAGAGCTTGTTGAAAATAAATGCATAGTACTTGAACATGTAGGTACTAATGATCAACTTGCGGACCTATTTACTAAACCCTTAGATGCTACTCGATTTAAAACTCTTAGTAGATCTATTGGGATATGTCTTGTGGAGTGATGTTCTATGATTGACCCCATATGGGGAACTCAAGCAAAGAGAGCTAGTTTGCATTCTTGTCACTTGCAAAAAATTTGAAATATCTTATGCCTCTTCTTTTAATTGCTTGAGTAAGCTTGGTTGCACATATGTATATATGTTTTCAATTCAATAAGTGTGAACCTTGCTTGTTTACAATCCATGTCATATTTATGTTTAAACATGCATTTTTGGACTAGGAGATGTATATAGGAAGTATGATTTGAATGACCTATGATTATCTCCATGACATGATGATTCTTTAATAACATGCTAATGTCAAATGAAAAAGCATGAAATTCATATAACATGCTCACATGAAAAGCATGAATTGATGATTGCATATTCTTAAAAATGCAAAACTTGTGTGAAAGCTTATGAGACTCAAAATGAATAAAGGATCTTGTATCCGTTCAAAGGAATTTATATTCCAAATGTCTCTCTTTCTTTATTGGTTGAACATGGCTACTATCATACGGATATCTTATCCGGAAAAATAAAAAAGGGTGCAAAGTTGCTCATGCCATGTTTCGCTTATAAAGTTGGATATAGTTGCTCTTATATTGAAATCAATGTATTCTATATCCTTGCTTTACTCATGACATTGGTGAAATTGGTTTGAATTCCTATTAGAAACCTTTGTCATTTGCTTTGCCAAATACCATTGTATTTTGGACTTGAATGCTACATGTCTTGTATGCAAAGCATGTTTGATTCACACATTTTCTCTCAAATAAATCTCCTTGTTTCTCTCCGATTAAATTGAGATGCATAAAGTGACTTATATTAATTATGCAAATCTTGCATGCTACTATCTCTCGTTACTATGAGTGACCCGGTTGGGGACTACTCCTTTGCCTATATCATGACAAAAAGGGGGAGTAGTATATGGTAAGGGGAGATGCAAATTGGTGTTGCAATTGTGCACATTGGGGAGATAACCCTTTGAGGGGGAGCATTGCATTTATCATACATTGCATATATTTTGTAATGTTGTGCATAAATTCTAAAAATGCAAATGCTTGTTTTGATATCACTTGATTAATCTCACAATTCTCTTGTATTGGAAAACATAGAAATCTTATTTACAGGGCTTGATTATTCTACAAGAGATTGAAGACTTGAAGTTTTATTTTCTTATCTCTTTGTGTTGTAGAATATCATAGTTGTCCCGTAGTTTCTATTTCTTTGTGAGGAATCAATGTGAGTGGTGGTTTTGTCACGAAATAGCCAAAGGGGGAGATTGTAAGGTTCCCATTTGTTGATTGGCTCATTTCGTGGACAACCACATGTTGGGGTTCTTTGTAAGGGTAGCCTAAGTATCGGTCTTATTGTTCGAAGCCCTTTGAAGACCTCGTGTTGATAAGCACCGAAGGTAAATTTCTTTGTGCTTACTTTTCTTTGAAGAGATTAGTTGCACACACACACTTAACATTCATTGCATATGTGTGCATTCTCTTCACTTGTCACATTTCACACTTGCACTTATTTATCATATTTTGTTATGTGTAATTGTGTCATGTTGTCGTGTAATTCGTTTCCCGGTAACTTTCGGAAACGTCCGCGCATGCACTAGAATGTGCTTGGTTTAGCGTGAGGACCGCCTATGGAGAATGCCCTTGGCTTCTCCTTGGTTTTCACCTTTCTAGGTGATCGACGGTTATGATCGGCGGCCTGGCCGCCGAATGAAACCGCCGTTTCAGTCCAGATTGGTCTGAAGCATTTCTGCGGTTAAGATCGGCGGTCACGACCGCCGTTCGAAACCGCCGATTCAAGACCTGATTGATTTATCTCTCAGTCTAATTCGGCGGTTGAATCGGTGGTCATGAAACCGCCGTTCGAAACCGCCGTTCATACCTGATTGTTTTTAATCTCTTTGTTTTGATTCGGCGGTTGGAATCGGCGGTCACGAAACCGCCGAATGAACCGCCGTTTATGCTTTGTTCTTCACGAGCTCAATTCGGCGGTCATGATCGGCGGCCTGGCCGCCGATTGAAACCGCCGATCGGCGCGTTTCTTTGAAACTTACTTAAACGACCACACTTTGTTTTGGCCCCCTATATATATGCCATTTTGTCTTTAGGTCAATTAAGAGAGTTCATATTCAGAATTCATACTTAGGATATTTTTCAAAGAAAAGAAAAATTCCAAGAACTCATTTTTTATTACTCAAACACTTTTTCATGATCATCAATCATCATCTAGCATCATCCTTGATCTTCTAGATGTCATCTTGCATGGATTCTTCATCATACTTTGCTTGGTAAGCTCTTCACTAATATCTTACATATTTTGTGTTTCTCTTAGCTAGCAATCTCAATTAATTACTTGTATGTTATTTTATATACTTTGAATACAAGTTTGAGATTAGTATGATGTATGTTTGAGAAGTTGTTTTGTGATAGCTAGTTAAGTTTTGTGCTTAATCTTGATTAGCTAAACTATTTGACATGTCATTTAGTTTTGATATCTAGGATTGTTCTAATTGCATATTAATCATCCTAGATAAGCATATAGGGTTTCCCTTGCTCTATGTTGCATTTGGATATTCATATATTCACTTAGGGTTGTATTCTCTTCATAGAGAAAGTAAGTCTTGTGTGTAGCATCCAGGATTAGGTTGCTTAGAACGCAAGCAAATTGGACTAGGTTCACTCATACCGGGATTAGGTAGGTGTGTGATTACTTCCGGGATTAGGTTGTAATCGTTTTACACATTTAGTGGATTCGAGGTTCGAGTGTAGCTTACTTACTAGCCCGTGGTTTTTCCCGTGAGGGTTTCCACGTAAAAATCAAGTGTTATTTAATTTCCGCATATTATACTTGCTTTATCGCTTTATCTATGTAGGGGTAATTTCGTAATTTTGACTATCACGAAAAATTGGGTAAAAAGCTTAAAATCTATTCACCCCCCCTCTAGATAGTTTTATACACACCGTGATATAATATGTTTCAACCCTGCATGACTTATTTAAAACGTTAGAAACACGGTTTTACCCATGAAACGAACACAAAACGATAAGAAAGTGAGGCTACATAAAGTGTAGAAGTGAAACAATCAAATACCCCCAAACCTTTTAGTTGTCTCCGAGCAAAACCAAAACAAACAAACAAGCAAAAAGGAAAACAAAAATAAGGAAAATAAAACACCATTTTCGCGGGTGACACGATGGCACTTGGCACGTGCCATAAATCTTTTAAACTCCTAGGTGATCCCTAGTTGACGAGTGAAGTCTCGTGAAGGTTTTCAGTACAACACCTATAAACGTCTTTCTTACTGAGCCAACTAAAGACAGAGATGCAACAAGGGGCGGACTGGATTGAGGCACATACATGCTAAGACCTCTAAGATAAAGCTTGGGAAGTGCAAGCTAAGGTGCTACAACAATAGAGATTGCAATTCCATACTTCTTAGTGAATATAACTTCAAAAGCATCGAACATAAGAGTGTTATGATAGCATTTCGCCTTGACTCTATACCTTTCATGATTTCTCTCATTTTACCACTTAAAACCTAGGCTCAATCAACAAACAAATGCGGTTGGAGATTATGCACAAGAAATTTTAAAATTTTACATGCATATGACAATTTTTGAAAAACTGCTAAAGTTTAAATGCAATTGGACCATAAGAATGGATTTGAACATTAAAAATAAGAGCAGAGCACCATTTGATACCTTCATCAACAAGCTAAAACTCCTCCTAAAGATCAATTAGGACTCCTTTAAAGTTCAAGTGAGGTTATGGTGAATTAGTGGTGGGGAGGCTAGGTGGGAACAAAATTATGGGCTAGCTACCGATTATGCTTAAGCTTTTATTTGGCACGCTCTTCACAACAATAGCATCTGGGCATGAATTATTCAATTAATCATTTTGTGCTATAATAAGTTGCTTTACATTTTGGCAACTTTTACACTTGTAAAGATTAGAAGGCTTTTTGTGTTATTCTTTTTCTTTTAGCATTTTTTTAATTTGTCATTTATTTTGATCCTTACTCTTTGCACAAATTACACATCTAGCCTGAGTACACACTATTTTTACAATTTTGATTTTGAAATTTTTTTTTTTGTTGAGCTTCATTTTGCTATGATAACAAGCCATAATCGTAGCCCAGGGGGGGTGGTCTAGTGTTTATGTAAGATATGGTGATATGTATGATATAGGTGGATATAATGATAGGGTTTAGTGTGTAGGTCAACATAGATAGGACATTCAAGCACACACACAAGGCAAGGGACGTGTTTGGGACATTTGTAGTGACTTAACACACATAGCCTATGTCATCTCTAAAGGTACGAGTTAAGCAAGCAAACAAATGCGAAAATGACAGTGATGCTCTTTAAATGGAACTCTTTAATGCCCAAAGTATGGAGTGAGGTTTTTTTTATTTATGCTTATTTATTTACAAGAAGAGTGTTTAAGATGAGACAAAAAAAAATTCACACTCATAAGGACGATATATAGGCTCTGGCCTCACACGGGTAGTCTCCACTAATGATCTAGACATCTTAAGCGCGATACCCAATCACTAAGACAATTTCGAGTCTGGTAGGGTGCGTGCAAGCAATGTGGTGTAGATTTAACTAGCACAACCTTTGCATAAACTCATGGATACAACACATGCAAAAATTGCCTCCAAATGCACAACCCAAAAGCATCTCATTAAGCAAGCTAATGCTCTAAAATTTGGCTCAAAGCAGGAGAACGGACAGAACTTGACTTACTAAACACACAATCAAGCAGAAATTGAAAAAAATCTCAAAAATTTAGCACAAACAAAACAATCATGCAAAAATGGTCAAAGAATGGCCGCACCCCCAAACCTAAACGAAACATTGTCCCTAATGTTTGCACAAAAGCGGATTGGACAATATTAGCTTAGAAGCGGGAGGGAGGCCAAACGCACAACCGAAAACTCTAAAACTATGCACAAAGATTATCCACACTCTTAATCTATACAAAAACGAAAGAAAGAGAAAAAATAAAAAGATAAAACTTAAACCAAAATAGTAATCCAAAATAAACAAATATGTCCATAAAGCAATAAAACAGTACTATTGTAGCAATATTTTAAAAAAAAAAAAACGAAAGCAATTTAAAGATAAATATCCAACATAAGCAAATAAATGAAAACAAAGCAAATGCGGGTGATTGACGACTATGGGCCCTGATAAGGAAAATTGGGGTCCTGAAATGACATGTCTGGGTCAGGTGGTGTTTGTTGGGAAATGCTTCCTTGCCCTCTAGAAGGTCGCTGATCGAACCAAAATTGTTATGATTTTGCCTCTAAACTCTATAACCTTTAGCTTGTTTTCGAGTGCATTTTGGTTTCTATTGGCTCATTTCTAGTCAATTACAGGCATTAAGTGCATTTCGGGCAAAACGTGAGATTTGGTGGCAAAAAGGGCTGAAATTATAAAAAGTGTGTACAGATTATTCATCTTCAAAGAGGCATATCTCTCTCCTTGGATCGAACCACATTTTGGATTATATATATTCGGAAAGCCTCGGAAGTCTACTTTCTAGTGGTTTTTATGGATTGTAATTCTGAGTCTTCTAGAGAAAGTTATGCCCATTTTAGTAACTACTGCGCACTCCCTGTCGCCACAGCGACACTACGGCGAACTTCACTTTCCATAGCAGCGAAATGAACGTTTTCAAGCCATTTTGAGGGGCATTCTTGTCCTTTCATGCCTATTTCTAACCCTAGCCTTCACAACATATAAATACACCATTTTTATAGAGAATTGAAGAACGCTTGGCCAATTTTGACATCTCTTTTGAATCAAGAAACCTCTTTTCTCCACCATTCCTAATCCCATCAATTTCCTCTCCAATAAACACTTAGATTACTCCACCTAAATCATTTCTCTCTTTCCATCTTCTCCACCCATTTCCTTTGTCACTTTCCATTTGACTCCACCTATCTAGACATATCCTCAACACCCACTCTTTGCACAAGATTCAAGCAAGGAAGCTCAAGGAAGGATCAAGCTTACAAGAGAGACCCAAGGGTGATTTCTCTACATTTTACTTCCTTTTCTTGTTTGTAATTATGTGTAATTAAACCCCCATTTTAGGGGATGATTTGAGAAGACTTTTTGGACATGAGTATTTATTAAAGCTTGAATATTATGTTTGCATGATTATAGTTTTATTTACTTTTTAATTAGATCTTGCACTTATGTGATTAAATGAGTATTGACACACTTGTTGATTATAATCTGTTGTAGGATTATTTGTGATAAAATTGATTGAGTTATTGACACACTTGATTGATTATAGCACATAGTGAATAGGATAGGTTTTTGGAGGGGTGATCAACCTCTATTGCCTATGCCATTCGATCGTCACAAACCGATCCTGCCGTGACCCCCTCTCCTTAATCGGTTAGGCATTGCGGTGGGAAGTTGCTTAGGGTTCGTAGTGACAGTCTAAGCAACACTTTCGAATGAGATCGGTCTTTGATTGTGTAGATTGCGCATTAAAGAAGCCATGTATGAATTTCTCATAGTCCATTAGCTACTCTATCATTTCCCTAAAATTCCTATTAATTCTTTATCCATTTTCTTATCTAGGTTGTTACATTGGATTCCTATCCCCATTCATATTCTCTTTACATTTTTGTATATTTTATTTACATGCATTGTTTGGTGGTTTCTCAAACCACACACTATCCATCTAACCATGATTTATTTTCTTGCACATTAGTTAGACTAACTTAGATTAGATAGCAAATCGATTAATCTAACCTAATCCCTATGGAACGAATCTTAAGCTTACCACTTTACTAGTTTTCAAAACTTAAAGTATATTGCGTAAGAATTCATTTATAAATATCTTTTTGATAATTCATAATTTGGTAACGACACGAAAAGCGAGTCATCAGTCGCTTATTGGCCCTACGATACATGAATGGGATCTCGTCGCCATGGCTGACCAAACCCCTTTGAAAATCATCCAACCTCTGATTTATGTTTGAGAACTCCGCCATGTAAGCTTAGTGGTTGGAGTCCATCTACTGTCTCATAGCATAAAGGTACTAGATGTTGGTGTCTAGCTGGGTTCTGATCACATGTGCTCGCATCTGGATCACCTTCAAGGTCTTGCTCATTATAATCCGTGTCATCCGGTTCATCATCTAGAAGGTCATCTTCATTTATGCCCATTTCATCATCGTGCACACTACTCCCAATTGGCCTGACCCTTCTACGTTTAGCAAGTTCATTGTAGGTCTTCTTCCCTATGTCGCTCGTTAGATGAATCAGGTTGCCTCCTTCCTTATTCCAGACAATGCCAACCTCCTCACAAAAGTGGGTGATAAGGCAGTGGCCCTTTTGTTTTCACACCCTTATGTATGTGCTGCAATATAATTTGGCTAACATCCATTTAAAGCACATTCCTTGCACATAACAAGTAGCGTGCGGTGTCAAAACCTAAATCGGTGCGGTAGGTCTTGGGAGCCATTGAGTAATCAAATAAAAGATTCCAAAATGCTGCATCTAGCTTAAACTGACTGAGTGACAAAGGACTACGGTACTCGTTCCAAATTGGGTCACCATCCATCCTTAAGTTGACAGCTAAATACCCGTTGTATGGCTCAAAGAACTCATGGTTGGGAAGGTCGTCAACATAGTCGCCTAGGTCCTGAGAAGTGCCAAACCAATCGTTGATCCTAGCGGCTGTAATGTGGACCTCCCTTCCCCGAACTATCACAGCAATCCCTTGAGAGAAACAGTGAGGGACCATGGTGTAATAAAATTCTATAACCAAATCCAGTGTCGCCACATTAGGGGTCCTCACAAAACCATACCAGTCCATCTCTCTCACTGCTTTTGGAATAAAAGTGGAGCCAAAGACCTTCAAATTAATGCCCTTTTCTGGCCAGACTTTCCTGTTACCAAGCAATGCCCACTTTTTTGGGTCATCTGGGTTTGGGGGTGGCGAGACTATGTCACCCTTTCATTTTCTTGAGGGTGGAGGCAAAACAGAGGGGTCTGAAGTTCCCGAGGTTTCCCCTCTCTTAACAATTTGCTTCCCCTTCCTACCACCCGCCATTATCTTGCTCAAACCGCATACCAAGTTTCACCCCACACTTAATCACTAAGCATAAATATCACACCACACTTAATCTAACACAAAATCTTCAAAGCAAACAAAACCAAACTTGCAATGATCCTCTAATCAAAACCCAATCAACATTTAATCTAACAATGCACTTGAAACTCAAAATAATCCCTAATACCTTCTATAAACCTTCTTAAGTGAAGCAAGATAAAATGTAGACAGATTTTTGACCTAGATGCTTCTTTTCAATAAAAATGGAGAAGATTAGGGCTAATGATTACCTTGGAGAGAAGATCAAGAGGTGCTACAGCCGTGGAGAGAATTTTATGTTTTGTTTTAATCTTCCACGACCTAGCTGTTATATTCAAAAAATCGCGTCAAGGCGACCTTAGGGTGAGCTTGTGAGGTCGCCTGTACATAAACGACGCCGTTTTACTTTTAGACCAAGGAGAAGGCGACCTTGGCTGGGATCGCCTTGGGCTCGCCCTGAGGTCGCTTTCGCCTCGGTTTTTTTTTTTTTACATGATCTTCTATGTGCAAAGGCGAGCTTGAGGCGAGCTTGGGGTGAGGTCACCCTGGGCTTGCTTTCGTCTCCGCTTTTGAATGGATTTTTGCCTATTAAGGGCGACCTTGGGGAGACCTTAAGGTCGCTTTCGCCCTTGATTTGGCTGAAATTGGTTGAGTTGAAGTGCTAAAGAAGGGCATTAAAAACCTACAAAAACAATCAACTTGCACACAACATCAAACACACATAATCTATCATTAAAAAGCACAATGTGAGAGCAAGTAAGATATTGTGAAATTTAAAATGCAAAAAGATAAAAAATAAAACATTAAGCTAAGGTTTGAAAAATTAGAAAACTAACATTTCTAAAACTATTATGTACAAAAATGGTACCTCCCTTTTCGATTTCTTGGCTTAAGGCAGTTCTTGGAAGTGAAACACCTTATTGAGTTTCTCATCTTCAAATTCCCAAAAGATCTTGAGCCGTTGCCCATTCACCTTAAACCTTTCCTTCTTATCACCTTCGATCTCTACGGTTCCGTAAGGAAAAATTTCAGTGACTGTGAAGGGACCCATCCAACGGCTCTTTAGCTTGCATGGGGATAACTTCAATCTTGAGTTGAATAGAAGCACATTTTGACCTACCTTTAGCTTCTTGAACTCTATCCTTTTGTCGTGCCACCTTTTAGTCTTCTCCTTGAAAATCCTTGAATTCTCGAATGATTCAAGCCTTAGTTCCTCTAGCTCACTCATTTGGAAGCACCTATTCTCACCGGCCTCTTGCATGCTCATGTTGAAGAGCTTAATCACCCACCATGCTTTGTGTTCAAGCTCAAATGGCAAGTGACACACTTTTCCATACACTAGCCGTAATGGAGATATGCTAATAGAGGATTTGTAGGCCATTCGATAGGCCCATAAGGCATCTTCCAACTTCTTGGCCCAATCCTTTCTTTTAATCCCCACAGTTTTCTCCAAGATACTCTTGATTTCTTTGTTTGAGACTTCAGCTTGATCGTTGGCTTGTGGATGGTATGGGGTGGTGACTTTGTGTTTCACTCCATATTTCTTCAATAAAGCCTCAAACTTCTTATTGTAGAAGTGAGAACCTCCATCACTCATTATTGCTCGTGGTGTGCCGAAACGAGTGAAGATATTCCTTTTTAAGAACTTTGTCACTTCCTTTCCTTCACATGTTCGAGTAGCAATCACTTCAATCCATTTTGACACATAGTCTACAGCAACTAGAATGTACTTATTCCCATAGGAACTTGGGAACGGTCCCATGAAGTCTATGCCCCAGGCATCGAAAAGTTCCACTTCTAACATGACGTTCATCGGCATCTCGTCTCTCTTTGTTATGTTACCAGTTCGTTGGCACTAATCACATGCCTCTACAAAGCTCCTCGAGTCCTTGAACAGTGATGGCCACTAGAAACCCAATTGGAGGACTTTCCTAGCCATTCGTGAAGAACCAAAGTGGCCTCCACACTCCTTAGAGTGGCAATGACTCAAGATATCTAGCATCTTTTCTTCGGGAACGCACCTGCGAATTACCCCATCTCCACATGTTCTGAACAAAAGCGGCTCATCCCAAAAGTAGAATTTCAACTCAACAAAGAATTTTCTCTTTTGGTGCACATTTAGTTCCGATGGCACTATCTCACTAGCTAGGTAGTTCACCACATCCATGAACCATGGCACTATGAGACCTTACATCTCAAAAAGTAGCTCATCAGGGAATTCTTCTTTGATGGGCTCTTTAACTTTCCCACTATCGTCCCTCTCAAGCCTCGAAAGGTGATCCGTAACTACATTCTTGGTTCCTTTCTTATCTCTAATTTCGAGGCTGAACTCTTAGAAGAGTAGCACCCATCTTATGAGCCTCGGTTTTGCATCCTTCTTTGCTAGAAGATACTTTATGGCTTAGTGGTCCGTGTAAACAACTACCTTAGATCCCACCAAGTAAGATATGAACTTGTCAAGGGTGAACACGATAGCCAACAATTCCTTTTCTGTTGTTGCATAGTTGACTTGCGCTTCATTTATTGTCAAGCTTGCATAGTAAATGACATGTTGATGCTTGTCTTTTCTTTGACCTAATACGGTGCCCACCGCATAGTCACTAGCGTCGCATATCAACTCAAAAGATAGGTCCCAATCTGGGGCCTTCATGATTGGAGCCAAAATAAGCTCCTTTTTTAAAAATTCAAAAGCCTTCAAGCATTCTTTGTCAAACAAAAATGGCACGTCTTTCATCAAGAGGGAGCACAAAGGCTTTGTAATCTTCGAAAAATCCTTGATGAATCTTCTATAGAACCCGGCGTGTCCTAGAAAACTCTAGATTCCCTTCACTAAGATCGGAGGTGGTAACTTTTCTATCACCTCAATTTTTGCCTTGTCCACTTCAATCCCTTCAAAGGAGATTCTATGTCCCAACATGATCCTGATCGTGCTCTAAATATTTATATTTAGTGCCCCTTTTACCTTGTTTTTGCAATCATTTTCTATGCATTTCTATGTGTTAAATATTGTAAATAAGTATTTTCAGGTAAAATAGGTGTTTCAAGGGCATTTTTGTCCAAAGTGAAGAAATAAGGGCAAATTGGGAAGAAAAACAGAAGAAAAGCAAGAAGGCGGGTTCGTGCATTCAGGCCGCCGCTCGAAGCCGCCGCTCGAAGCAGCCGGAGGAAGCATCTCGTCAAACTGGCGAGTTCAGACGTTCTGGAAGGCGGGCACATGGCCGCCTCACAAAGCCGCCGTCAAGTCCGGCGGGTTCCTGGACAGGCCACGGCGAGACAAGTCCCACCGAATGAGTCCGCGGTGAAGGCAAAACAAGCCCGGCGGGTTCATGCGACGGGAAACTAGCCGCCGCACATACCCACCGGCGACTCTGATGAGATGCAGATGGTCAAAGCTCGCCCCAATAAGTCAAGAAAAGCTGCCCCTTTGCCACCTATTGCCCTTGGAAGACCTTCTCTCTTTTGGACACTTGCAATTTGGAACAAACTACAAAAGGAATGTTTTCAACTTAGAGAGAGAGACCGGACAATTATAGTTAGTAAAAAAGAATAGATAGAAAGGTAGATATTAGTTAGATATTTTGTTCTTAGGAATCAAGAAAGATAGTTATTTTCTTGGCCAATTTCTAGGTAGCCAAACACCACATGTTGGTTATTTAGAGTGATCAATTCGAGTTACCATAGAAGAGTTAATTGCTTGGATTGCAAGGAGGACCATTTCCACTTCACAAGCTTGTCCATTGGTGATGTTTTCCTTACTTGTATATCTTTGTAATTGTGATACTATGTGTAGCTAATTCCTCTTGTTAGGGAATTAGATGTAATTCTTGTAATTCCTTGTTATCTAATCAATCATATTGTTATAATCCTCTTAAGTCATGTTTATGTACATTTATGATTGCATGTGTGGTGGTTGCAACCACCTATCTCTTTATAGTGCAATAACTTGATGAATTTGTATGCATGTACCATTTATTGCATATTAATAGTGAAGCACCTATAAGTAGAGATTACTAACTTGTAATTCTCTACTACTAAATGACTAATTTCCCTTAATCACTCTCTAATCCTAGATTTCCTTGTGATTCAGTCGAAAATTAGGTGCTTAGAACATTCATATGAATATATGCATGTTAGTAATTGAGGGTTAGGTTTAATGAATGATTGATTAGAAGCTAGAATATTACTTGAATGAATCTAATTCCTTAAAAGTTTTTAATATAGAATTTTAATCAAGTAGTTGTAATTGCTAATGAGACAATTCCATCTTAAAACAGTTAATTTGTTAATCACTAGTTAATTTAAGTAAAGCTTGTTAGAATAATTAGGAAATTGTAGAGGGAATCTAAGTTTAGAAGGCTATATAGTGCTTACCTAGTGGGAACGATACCCTTACTTGCTCACTACACTAGTTTAACGACTTGTGCACTTGCAATAGGGTCACCAGACTCACATGTCCTTCTAGCACGACCAAGGTAGATTAAGTTAATCTGTAGTGACAATTGTAAAACCGGTCTGGGCGTGTCAAAACTTATGGCGCCGCTGCCGGGGAGCACGGCTTTGTTTCCTTTAGAATATTAGTCAATTTTATCTTTGCATAATCATAGTGACTATCTGTTTTGAGCACTTAATCTTTTGGTAGTTAGTATAGTGTACTTTCAGGTTTCTTGTCACGTCATGGTGGGATTGGTTGGTTACAAATTTAGGTTTAGATTAGTGTGGTTGATATACCCTCCACTAATCTATCCTATTTATTAGGTTCTTAATCACACAAGGGTGTCAATCCAAGGATGATTTTATAACATGTTATTCTAAACAAGATTGTAATTAACAAGTGGATATACAAGTCAATCACATAGTGAATAGAATCTAATGAATAAATAAATAGAACACATATAAAGATTCATTACAAAGCTTAAGAAAATACCCATAACCAAATGTTCCTCAAATCTATCCCCTAAATTAGGGGTTTAGTTACACATAGTTACACTCAAATAGAAAGCAAGTAATATATAAGGAAATTACCCTTAGGTCTTCTTCTTTAGTGTTTGCTTCTTCCTTTCCAAGAATGCTCCTAGTGCAAAAAGTGGTAGAAGAGGATGTGTCTAGATAGGTGGATGGCTAATGGTGAGTGACAAAGGTATTGAGATGTAGAGAATGGTGAGGGAGGAATGATTTAGGGAAGTAATCAAGATTTGGTGTGAGTTTTTTTGATGGAAAAGATTAGTTCAAGTATAGAAATGGAGGAGTTTGAGAGATGATTGATGGTGATCCTAGGTTGAAGAAGAGATAGGTAGGAGAGAATAGGATGCTTTTCAAATTGAAAATATGGATGAATTTATAGTGTTTTTGAATTAGGTCACGAATGGCTAATTACCAAAAGTTACAAAATACCATTTTGGCCCCTCTAGGGGCCTTCTTGTAATTTTCCAACCAATCAGAGTTGGACACAGTGATGGTCGCTATTTGGTTATGGCGACAAACATTTGGCGACGTAAGTGGCGAAGCAATCAGGTCCAGAAATTACTTCCTTGTCGCCATGGCGACATCAAACGAGAAGTGGCGACATTGATTTTCGCCATGGTGTCGCAGTTTGAGCAAGTGGCGACAATGGGGGAGATTGGAGTGTTTTTTATCTGACTTTTACGGCGGTTTGAAGGTCTGAAAAAGGGACGACTAGCCTTGTGTTGACGTCACCGTTCGTTTGGTACAGATATCGACTGGCGGTAGGTTGGTTTTGGTGGCTTTTCGACACTGCGAGTTAGGGTTTGGAAGCTTTGTCTCGAGGAAGAAGATGAAGGTAGGTGATGATATGTGGGTGCATTTAGCAACAAGCCGGGGTGCATGTAGGCGTGAAGGCTAAGTCTTTTCTAGGGTGCGCTTAGACAAGAACAGGGGTGTGTATGGGCTGCACTTGCATCAGACTGGGCTTCTTACTTGGACTTCATATTTGGGCCAAGCATTAGGCCTAATGCCTCATCTTCTCTTCTTTACTCAATACGCACCATTTTATTAAGTTAATGGCTACTAGGGTGCACACAGAAGTGGGCTGGGGTGCAATCAGAAGCCCCACCAGCCTCCCAAACGCATCGTTTAACATGAATGACGTGGTGCCCTTTCTTGATTTGTTTGGCAAATTGCAATTCAGTCCATGTCTTCTTCCAAATTCACAATAATTTCAACTCTTCCTCAACTGTTACATTTTTGCCCCTATTTTCTTCAAATTATTACAATGCCCTTCAACATTTATAAATACCTGAAAAATACTTAAATAACAACATTAAAACTCGGGGAAATGCCCGAGACTCAAGCAAAAGGAGACGGGAATGAGGGCCAAAATCTTACCAATTTTGGTTTGATCAAGGAGATAAACCAATCGATGGCTTTCTTGTGGCTTCTTAGAACCCTCAACAACTTTTCTTCTTCAAGCTTTGAAAAGGAGGCCAAAATTATCACCGGGAGTGATAATGCCTTACTAAGGAAGGCATATCTCAAGTGCTCCGGTAGTTGCTTCAACTCAAGCTTATGAGGTTTTTCAATAGACGGGGGTAGTCTAGGCTTCCCCTCTCCTAACTCCTTGAACCTCCTTCTTTCTCTAAAACTCTTCAAAGGTTGGGAATTCAAGTGTACAACATATTCTGTAACTTCCTTATCTTCATCCTCCTCGGAGGCTCCATGAACTATACAAGCCTCCAATGGTTCCTTAAGAGTTTCTTTTCTAACAAAATCTTCAACTAATGGCTCAACAACCTCGATCATCAAACACCTATCCACTTCCATCGGCCTCTTGGTCACCTTGGACATGTCAAACTCCATGTGTTCATCTCCTACCCTCAATGTCATCTTGTCCTCCTTCATATTTATCAAAGCCCCTGCTGTCTTCAAGAAAGGTCTACTTAGAAGCAAAGGTATTTCCACATCCTCTTCCATCTTAAGTATCACAAAATCTACAGGAAAGTATAAGCTCTCTACCTTAAACAAGACGTATTCCATGACTCCTTTCGGATATTTGATTGACCTGTCGGCTAGTTGTAGAGTGACATGAGTAAGCTTTACTTCTCACACTTCCAACTTTTGAAAAACTGAGTATGGCATCAAATTGATGCTTGCCCTGGAGTCAATCAATGCCTTTCCAAACTCTGTTTGGCCAATGGTGCATGGGATGGTGAATTTCCCAGGATCCTTTAGCTTAGGTGGGAGTTTGTTTTGTAGGATCGCACTACACTCTTCCGTTAAGGCGACCGTCTCAAATTCTTCTAGCTTCCTTTTATTGGAGAGCAACTCCATGAGGAATCTCACATAAGTAGGCATTTGGGAAAGTGCTTTGTCAAAGGGAATGTTGATGTGAAGCTTCTTAAATATCTCTAAGAACTTTCTGAAATTGTGAGCATCCTTATGTTTCTTCAACTTTTGCGGGTTTGGTATGGGAGGAATGTAGGTCTTGACTTGGGGTTGTGGAGGAGGATCATATGATGTGGTAGGCACGTTATCATGGCTAGAACTCTTCTTTTCTTCTATAACCTCTTCTTCAATAATACCCTCTTCTTCAACAACTTCTTTTCCCTTTCCAAAATCTTTCGGCAATTCAACCTCTCTTCCACTTCTCAATGCAGTAGCTTTGCATTATTCCTTAGGGTTAATCACTGTGTCGCTTGGTAAAGACCTTTGTTGTATTCCTTGTTGTCCCCTAGCTAGTTGACCGACTTGCATTTCCAATTTTTGTTTTGAGGCTTGTGAATGTTGAGCAACTTGGTCAATCTTTTTGTCAAGCTTCCTCAAGGCTAAGTCTTAGGTCTCCATTCTAGTGTCTAACTTGCCCATGTATTTGGAGAAGAGGTCCTCTAGGTTAGATTTTCTCTCCCCTTGATTGTTTGGGAGTTGGTTAGGGTAGTTTTGTTGTTGTGGTTGTGGGAATCCGAGGGGTTGTCGTTGGTTGAGGTTTTGTTGTTGTTGTTGTTGTTGTTGTTGTGGTTGTGGGAATCCGAGGGGTTGTCTTTGGTTGAGGTTTTGTTGTTGTTGTTGTTGTTGTTGTTGTTGGGGTTGGTTGTCCTTTCATGACAAGTTTGGGTGGTTTTCCCATCCTGGGTTGTAAGTATTTGAAAAAGGGTTGTTTTGGGGATTTTGGTTGGCATGTTGTTGTTGGAGTTGATTTTGGAAGTTCCGGTTGTAGTTTACAAAGGAGACTTGTTCTGTTGAACTCGAAGCAAACGGGTGTCCAACTTGACAATCCATGCTAGAGTGTGGCCCCAAACACCACTCACATGAGGATACTTGCACATTACTAGGCCTTGCACTCATCTTGTTCATTTGTTTTGTAAGTGTCGCGAGTTAAGCCTTCACACATGTCAACTCATCCAATTCTAGCAAACCTGGAATCTTTTTCGGTAATTGCCTCTCATTACCCTAATGGCTATTGTTGAGTGCCATTTCTTCTAGAAGATCATTGGTTGCATCCATTGACTTGCTTATTAGAGAACCTCCAGCAGCTGCATCCACCAAATTCCTCGCTGACATTGTAATCCCTTTGTAGAAAGCTTGCAAAGTCTGCCACTTTGCAGTCCATTGTGGGGGCATCTTCTAATAAGCTCCTTGAATCTCTCCCAAGCTTCGTAGAGACTCTTGTTCCCATATTGTGTGAAAGAGGTGATCTCATTTCTAAGGCGAGCCACCTTCCCAGGAGGGAAATATCTATTCAAGAATGCTTGAGCCAATTGATCAAATGTGATGATCGAATTTGGAGGTAGCGAGTTCAACCACATCTTCGCGTCGTTTCTTAGAGAGAATGGGAACAATTTCAACTTAATAAAGTCTTTTGGAATTCCGTTGTACTTGAAAGTGTCACATATCTCACTGAAGCTAAAACAAATATTACGTGGTGTTTAAAAAACTATTTAAAGGGGGGAATAGATTTTAATCCGATTATTACCAAATTTTCATAATTAGTCAATTTTACGAAAATAACCTCAATCTAGTCAAAACAATAAATCAAGTGTAAAGTGTGGAATTTAAATGACACTTGATTTTTATGTGGAAACATTTAACAAGGAAAAACCACGGGATGTTATGTGCGCCACACACGATCATTGAATCCACTAATTGTAACGGTGTCCACAACCTAGGTTGACCACGTCAAACCTTATACAGTCACTAACCCACCACTACTACCCGTATGACTTTAAAAGTGAACCTAGATCAAATTGCTTGCGGCCTAAGCAACCTTAGCCACAAAACTTACTTCTTAATGAAGAGATTAAACAACATATGCGAATATGCAAGATATCCAAATATGCAATTAATGTTAGGTTATACTAAATGGTTATCTAGGATTATAAGATGACAATTAAATCAATCATAGATATTAATTACAACATGTCATGGCATAAAGCATAACTATATAAGATAAAGCAATCCTAGGTTATAGCTATCATAATACAACACTTAAACATTCAACACATAATCTCAATCTTATAAGTAGAAAATAATCTAAGAACATACAAGTTATAAATGAGATAAATTGCTAAGTAAAAACACTAAGATTAGATGAAATTAGTGTTCAACTTACCATAACATGTGTGTTGAAGAAGACCCATGCATTAGCACATACTAGATGATCTTAGATAATGCTTAGATGATGATTTATGCATAAGGGAATGTGTTTTGAGAATTAAAGGAGCAATCTTGTTAGCTTTTTCTCTCAAAAATCGATTTTTCAAATTTAGGATTCTTGATGTTCAAAGAGTTAGGTGAAAGAGACTGACATAAAGGTGTATTTATAGAGAGAAACAATAGACTTGTTGAAAAGACAAGTTTGCCCCTGAAACGCGCCAATCGGCGGTTTCAACCGTCGATCCAACCGCCGAATTAAACCCAAGAGGAACAGGGGATCAACGGTGGTTTCATTCGGCGGTTTCATATTCGTCGATCACAACCATAGAAATAAACCCGAGAGATAATACATCGATCAGGTCTAAATGACAGTTTCGAACGGTGGTTGTGGCTATCAATCAAAAGTGCAGAACTGCTCCAGAACCTTCTGGACTCAAACGACGGTTTCATTCGACGGTCATGGCCGCCGATCAATTTGTCGTTTCACCAATTGTGGTGAAACCAAAGGAGAAGCCAAGGGCATTCTCCGAAGGCGATCATTGCGCTGAACCAAGCACACCAACGTGCATGCATGGACATTTCCAAACAATCTTTTGGAAATGAATTACTAGACACACTAACAAGATACAACAAAGAAGTGCAAGTGTGAAATGTGAAGAGAATGCACGTAAGAGCAATAAACACATATGCAAGCATGAGTGGTGTGTATGTGTGCAACTAAGTCTCTTCAAAGAAAACTAAGCACTAGAGATATACTTTTAGAGTGCTTATCATCTTGAGGTCTTGAGAGGGCCTTTGAGCTTGATCATCAATCATCTAAGCTACCTTTACATTTCAAACCCCAATTATGGTTTGCCACTGAAATAAGCCAATCAAACTTAAGGAACTTACAATCTCCCCCTTTTGCTATTTCGTGACAAAACCACCACTCACATTGATCCTCTCAACAAAATTTAAACTGAGGTCAATAATGATTTTCTACATTACAAAGAGACAATTAAAAGCTAAAACATGAATTCTTTAATCTCTTGTAGAATAATCAATCCTTAAAAAAAAAATTACAGTTTCCAAAGCAAGTGTATGTGGGATGATCAAGTGAAATCAAAATAAGCATTTGCATTTTAAAGAAATTAAGCAACATCATGCAATGAATGTGCAATGCAATGCTCCCTCTCAACGGGTTACTCCCTCTCAATTCATAATCTCCCAAATATGCAATCTCCCTTACCACATACTACTCCCCCTTTTTGTCATGATATAGGCAAAGGAGTATCCCCCAACTGGGTCAATTTAGCAAAGAGAGATAGTAGCATACAAGACATTTGCATAGTCATATACAAGCACATTATGCAAGTCAATTAATTAGAGAGAAACAAAGAGATTTATTTTATGAAAATGTGTGATTAATATGCTTTGCATGCAAGACATGTTGCATTCAAGTCCAAAAATCAATGAGATTTGGCAAAGCAAATGACAAAGGTTTCCTAAAGAATTCAAACCAATTTCACCATTTGTCATGAATCAAAGCAAGGATATAGAGATATCAATCATTCAATTTTAATGAGCAACTATATCCAACTTTATAAGCAAAACATGGCATGAGCGACTTTTTGCACCCTATTCGATTTTTCCAGGTTTGAAACCCGTATGATAGTAGCCATGTTCAACAAATAAAGAAAGAGAGACATTGGATTTTATAATCCTTAGAACGGATGCAAGATCCTTTATTCATTTGAGTCTCATAATATGCTTTTCACACATAATTTTGCATTTAAGAATATGCAATCATCAATACATGCTTTTCATTTTTAAGCAAGTCATAAGAATTTCATGCTTTTTCAATTTGAGTATGTTATTTAAAGAATCATCATGTCATGGAGATAACTATAGGTCATTCAAAGAGTACTTCCTAAGTAAATCTCCTAGTCCAAAAATACATGTTTGAATATAAATATGACATGGATTGCAATCAAAGCAATAGTTCACACTTATTGAATAAAAACATTTAAGCATATGTGCAACCAAGATACTCAAGCAATTAATAAAGAAGCATAATGTATATCAATTTTTTGCATATGGCAAGTATGCAATATTGCTCTCTTTGCTTGAGTTCCCCTTATGGGGTCAATTTCCAAACCACATCAATCCACAAGACATATCCCAATAGATCTACTAAGTGCATGAAACCTAGTTGCATCTAAGGGTTTAGTAAATAGGTCCGCTAGTTGATCATTTGTACCTACATGTTTAAGTACAATGCATTTATTCTCAACTAGTTCTCTTATGATATGCAATGATGTCGGATGTCAATATGCTTAGTCCTAGAATGTTGCACTGGATTCTTAGAAATGTTAATGGCTCTTATATTATCACAAAAGAGGGTTAGAGTACCTTGATTGAATCCGTAGTCGACTAGCATTTGCTTCATCCATAAGAGTTGTGTGCATCCACTTACCGCGGCAATGTACTCGGCTTTGGCCGTGGACAAGGAAATAGAATTTTGCTTATTACAAAACCAAGAAACCAAGTTGTTCCCTAGGAAGAAGCAACAACCCGATGTGCTTTTCCTATCATCACAATTCCCTGCCCAATCCATATCACTAAAGCCAACTAAGCTAGTATTAGTGTCAAAAAAGTACCAAATCCCATAGTTGGATATCCCATTCACATAGCGAATGATTCTCTTAACAGAAGAGAGAGACTCCTTAGGATCCGCTTGGTACCTAGCATACACACCCACACTAAAGAATATATCAGGCCTACTTGCGGCCAAGTGATGAGGTCGTTTGTGCACATCAAAACAATATATATATATATATATATATATATATATGATCTTTTTGGAAATTATGTTTTACCACTTAAGAATCCTTTTAGGATATAAAACGTAATAATGGTAAGTTGGATTCATTCCACAGGGAAATGAAGTAATAGTTAGGTTGATTAACTAATCTAAGATTGCGATAATATAAATCATGATAAGTGGATAGTGGGTGGTTTAAAATACCACAAAACATACATAAAGTAAAAGTAACAAAAATGATAGGCAAAATAGAATCTCAACAATCTAAGATAAGAAAAGCGGGTGAAATCAATTAAGAGATATGCTAAGGGATTAGTGAAGTTGCAAGTGAATTAAGGGTGCTTTTAAAACTATTATAAAGAACCAATCTCATATGGATTAGCCTCAAAACAAGGTTTGGATTATTGTGGTTGGTATTCCCTACAATAATCCATCCTATTTATTGAATTCTTTAATCAAATAAGGTTGTCATTCCAAAGGTGATTATATAATAGATTATTCTAACAAGATTATGATTAATAGGTTGATATACAAATTAATCATATAGTGACAGGAATCTAAAGATATAGTAAAGAGAAAATACATAGAGATTCAATTAAAATATAGTCAAGCAACCCCAAGTCCAAGTGTTTCTAACACCAACCCCCTAGATTGGGGGTTTTAGCTACACATAGTTACAAATAGGAAAAGAGAGTAATAAATGAGGAAATCACCCGTAGGTCACCTTCTTTAATGCTCAATCCTTTCCCTCCTTAGATGCTCCTTTGTGTAGAAGTGTGATGAGTGTCAAATGGTGTGCAACTAAGGTAATATGGTGAAGAATATGGTAAGAGAGGAATGGTTTGGTGAAGTAGGATAGCTTTGGTGTTGAGTGTTTGATGGAAAAGGTAGTTCAAGGTTAGAAATGGAGGAATTTGGAAGTGGGAGTTATGGAAGAAAAACTAGGTCTAAAAATGCTAAGTAAAAGTGTGCTTTCTAAAACTCTATATATTCTTGTGTGTCTTCAAACACAGAGAAGAGGGATATTTATACTGGTCTTGATTTGTGTGCTGAAAATCGCTTGGAAAGCTGATATGGCGAGAATGTCACTATGGCGACCTCATGGCGACATTCTGTTACGCATTCTGAGATCCAATTGTCGCCACGAGCATCATCTTTTTCGCCCTTCGCAAATGGTGACACTGAAGAATTTAGGGGAAGGTCGCTATTTCCCATTGAATGTCGCCATGGCGACCACACCTGATGCACTTTTCTTGGAGAAATTTGTTGGTCACCATGGCGACCAAATGGTGACCTTTGCTTCTTCTGAAACACTCCTTCCTGTCGCCATGGCAACCATATGGCGACCTTAAATCAAGCAAATGGCGAAATGCCCTATTTCATTGCCTTTATGCTCCAAATTCCTCCTCTTTTTCACAAATGCCCTTGAGGCCTAATAAAACCTTGTAAGGATTCCCATTATTGATTGGCTTATTTCGTGGTCAAACCACATGTTGGGGTTTGGTTGTAAGGGTAGTCTAGGTGTTTGTTGAAGATCAAGACCCTTTCCAAGACCTCAAGAGGACAAGCACCAAAGGTATATATCTAGTGCTTACATTGGCTTGAAGAGATATAGTTGCACACACACACACAACATGCATAACTCTTATTCTTGTATGGTGTGTTTATATTTTGTGTGCATTGTGCTTTATTGATTTATTCAATATCTCTTCTTGCATGTTGAATTGATTGCATCTTGTTATATGATAATGCCATGACATGTTAGGCATTAGGATGCATTCAATACCCACACTTGCACTTCATGTATGTTAGCTTTTAGTGTGGAGTAATTCGTTTCCCTAAGGATGTTCGGAAACGTCCGCGCGTGCACGGTAATGTGCTTTGATTTGCGCGATGATCGCCGGTGGAGATGCCTTTGGCTTCTCCTTGGTTTCACCATTTTTGGTGAATCGGCGGTTACGTTCGGCGGCCTTGCCGCCGTTCGAAACCGCCGAATGAGACCTGATTGAAATATATCTCTCGGGTCCAAAACGGCGGTTGGGATCGGCGGTTTCCATACCGCCGAATGAAGTCGCCGAAGTTCCCTGTTCCACACGGGAGCCATTCGGCGGTTCATTTCGGCGGCCTGGCCGCCGAATGAAACCGCCGATCGGTGCGTTTCAAGGGCAAAATTGTATTTTCACCTGCCCTGTTTTTGGTCTCTATAAATACATCCTTATCTCTGGTTCAGAATACAAGTCTTTGATCATAAGAACCCTAGAGAGATATTTAGAGAGACTTGAGAGAGAAAGCTTAAAGATCATATCTTTATCTCTCTAAACCCATTCCCACATGCATAAATCTTCATCTAAGCATCATCTAGGATCATCTAGCATATGCTAATGCATGGGACTTCTTCAACACACATGGTATGATTTGTTGAACACTTTTATCTTACATAATTAGTGTTTCTACTTATCAATTTTATCTCATATTTTACTTATATGTGTTTAGATTAATTTCTACATATAAGATTGAGATTATGTGTTGATTGGGTTTTTATTTGTTAGCTAGGCTTTAATGTTCATATGCCATCTAGCTAATTGATCTCATTTATTGATTGAGATTATTTTTCATAGCTTATTTGATTAGGTCATTATTGCCTAAAAGCTATGCCATGAACATTCTTGTGTGATGTATTGATAACTAGGTTGATAGATTGTTTTTTAATCAACTAGTTAATCCTTTGAATGTTTATGGGTTTTATATGATAGCTTTGTATCTAGGATTGGTGATCCTTTACTTAGCTAAAGTTATATGCCATGTCATATAGCTATATGTGATATCTAGGATTGATTATATTGTCATCTTATAATCCTAGGTAAGCATTTAGAGTACCCTAGCTCTTATTGCATTAATTGAATATTCATACATATTCACATAGGGTTGTGCATCTCTTTTGAGAGATTGAAGTCTTGGGGCTAAGTGTGCTTAGGCCTCAAGCAAATTGGACTAGAGCCGCTATAAAAGGCCCGCGTGGTAGATTAGAGGGTGCTCACGCCAAGAGTAGTGTATCAGGGGATATCACTAGGGATTGAACCAAGAGTGGCGATTGGTAGTGTCCATAGCCTGAGGTTATCTAGGGTGAGGGTCCGAGAATCACTTGAGGGTGTAACCGTCTTTTCATATAGTGGATTTCGAGGTCCGAGTGTGGCGCACTTAACAGCCCGTGGTTTTTCCCAGTGGTTGGGTTTTCCACGTAAACATCAAGTGTCTTTTACTATTTCCGCATCTTATTACACTTGTATGTTTTGTTGACTTGCTAGGGGTATTTTCGTAAAATTGACATGCATGCGAAAATTGGGTAATAATTAGATAAAATCTATTCACCCCCCCTCTAGCTTTATATTGATGAACACACCTCGAGTATTTTTATGAACTTTCAAACCTGAAACACTTGATTTAACAACATTAAATACGGGGAATCGCCCGAGAATAAGCGCAAAGAATAGGAACTAAGGGTACAAAATCGTACCATATTTGGTCCGATCACCAAGTAAAGCAAGCTACCAATCATGCCCCGATATAAAGTTTGTTCCTCACTTTTTCCACTAGTATCCTTGCTTAGCTTCAAAGTGGTACTCATCGGTGTATCACAATGTTTGACATTTTTAAGACCAAACTTCTTTACTAGGTTCTTAGCATATTTTACTTGGGTTATAAAAATTCCATCACTTAATTGCTTAATTTGCAAACCTATGAAGTAACTTAGCTCACTAACAAGACTCATCTCAAATTCATGAGACATGACATCAACAAATTGTTAGACTTTGGTGTTGTTGGTGGAGCCAAACACTATATCATCAACATAAATTTGAGCTATGAAAAGCTCATCATTGTTTATCTTGATGAATAGAGTCTTGTTAACACTACCTCTTGTGTAGTCATTGTCAACAAGAAATTGAGTGAGGCGCTCATACCAAGCCCTCGGTGCTTGTTTCAACCCATATAAAGTCTTCTTGAGGTAATATACATGGTTGGGGTGGTGTGTTTCCACAAACCCCTTGGGTGCTTAACAAACACTTCCTATTGCAAGAAGCCATTGAGGAAGGCACTCTTCATGTCCATTTGGTGCAATTTGAACTTGTGCACACAAGATATGGATAAGAGAAGCCTAATGGACTCTAAACGGGCAACATGAGCAAATGTCTCCTCAAAGTCGATAACCTCAATTTGAGAGTACCCTTGTGCAACAAGTCTTGCCTTGTTATGCACAATGTTGCCATCCTCATCAAATTTGTTCTTATCTATCCATTTAGTGCCTATGACATTAGTGGTCTTAGGCCTAGGAACTAGAGTCCAAACCTCATTCCTTTTGAATTAGTTTAGCTTTTCTTGCATGGCAAGAACCCAAAATTCATCATTTAAGGCCTCATCTACCTTTTTGGGTTCAATTTGACAGGTGTAGCATGTGTAGCTAATTAGATTAGCTATTTGATGCCTAGTCCTAACACCTTCATTCACATCTCCAATAACATCATCTTTGTTATAGAGATGTCTAACCCAGGGATCAGATTGTTTAGAGTTCAAGAGAGGAACTCTATCAAGAGGTTATGTGTCCTCTTCATCTAGGTTAGACCTCCCACCAATAAGAGTCTCCGCAACCTTCTCCAAAGGAGAATCATATACTACAACAACCTCCTCCTCATGGTCACTAGATTGGAGCCTATTATCATCAATGACAACATTAGATGATTCCATGACAATCCGAGTCTTCAAGTTGAAAACTCTATAGGCTCTACTATTCAAGGCGTAGCCAATAAAGATACCCTCATCACTCTTAGCATCGAACTTGCCAAGTTGATCACAGTCATTTAAAATGTAGCACTTACTTCCAAAGGAGTGGAAGTAGCTAACATTTGGCTTTTTACCTCTCCACAACTCATAAGAGGTTTGCCTAGTACTGAGCCTTATGAAGATTCTATTTCCTTTATAGCAAGCCGTATTGACGGCTTCAGCCCATAGGTTCCTATGGACATTGTTGCTAAGTAACATCACATAGGCAATCTCTTGAAAGACCCTATTTTTCCTCTCAATAACTCCATTGTGTTGAGGTGTCCTAGGAGCCGAAAACTCATGGGAGATGCCTAAACTATTGCAATAGCTTTCAAAGTAGGCATTCTCAAACTCCCTCACATGGTCACTTCTAATCCGCTTAATGCTTTTAATGTTATAGTCTTTTTCATTTTGAATCTTAGTGTAAAGCATTTTAAACTTGTCAAAAGTTTCAGATTTTTCTCTAAGAAAATATGTCCACGTGAACCTAGAGAAATTATCTACATAAACAAAAATGTATCTCTTTCCACCTAAACTCTCGATTTGCATGTGACCCATAAGATCCATATGGAGAAGCTCTAGGGGCTCCTTGGTGGAGAGATACTTGCCCTTCTTGTGCATGCTTTTGGTTTGTTTTCTTATTGGCAAGGATCACAAACACCATTGACTATCTTCCCAAGCTTGGGAAGGCCACACCCTACATTGAACTTATCTAAGATCCTTATATCATGACAGTTCATGTAGCCAAGTCTTTCATCCCACAACTCATTTTGCTCATCCTTGGATGAATTACAAGAGAGAACTCTAGCTTTAAGACAATAGCAATTGTCGCTAGATCTTATACCTTTCAATAAGGTTTGTCCATCGGGCTTTAGGATTGAGCAATCATCTTTGCTAAACAAGACGAAGAATCCTTCATCACTAAGATGAGAAATGCTTATTAGATTGGCTTTCAAGCCATCTACATATAAAGCATTCGACAAGGAGGGTAATTCGGGAATGTGGATGGTTCCTTTCCCTAGGACTCTCTTTTTAGACCCATCACCAAAGGTGACAAATTCCTGTTCCTCAATGACAAGAGTCTTGCATAAACTCTTGTTTCCTGTCATGTGCCTAAAACACCCACTATCTAAATACCAAAAATTAGAAGAATTTACCTTCAATGCAATTTGAGCAACATGGCAAAAGTAAGCATCTCTTTTAATCCACCTAGGTGAAACATTTTCTTTCCTAGTGGTCATTGGTACATAGGCTCTAGATGTCCTAGGATTATGCAAATTAGTTCTATCATTCCTAGGAACATGCATCTTGGCTCAATTGTTTTTCTTTTCAATCATGCTTTTTAACTTTATGCATTTAATTTGGTCTAATATGACCATCAATACCACAAAAATGACATGTAGGGATGAAGTTAGGAATCATACCATGTCCTTGAGCATGCATAGGAGCCTTCCCATGTCATTGTGGTTGAATTGGTTCAATGCTTCTTCGTTGTTGAACCGGTCTAGCTTGCTTCCTTGGTTGAGCTTGCATGATTGGTCTCTTTCCTTGATGAGCCAATTGTTGAGGAAAGTTTGAGCTTGAGGTTGCCTTCTTGGTGCCACTTTCACTTGTGCACTATATGAGCATTGTCCTAGATCAATCTTCTTCCTAGGAGTTTGCACTGGTGAAGCTTCTTTGTTGCTCAAGCTCTTGACAAACACGGTCTTTTTGGAAGTGGATGTCTCCTTGCCATCTTCAAACCCAAGACCTCTCTTGTCATAAGGACTCTTTCTAACACCTAGCATGTGGTCAAGTTTCTTGGTGCTAGAGGCCATCCTAGTCATTGACCCTTTAGCTTCTTCAAGCTCCCTCTTCAAACCTTCTTCATTCCTCTTAGATAAGACTAACTCCTCTCTTAACTTATCTTCATTCTTCATGGATCTCACCACTTCTTCACTTAATTAGTCAACTTGGAGTTATAGCTCAAGGTTTTCTTCTTTCAACCTTCAAATCTCTCTCTTATTCTTCATCCTTGGGCTTTCAAACTTAGTGATGTAGTCTTGAAGATCCACTTTCTCCACATTTCCATTTGTGGAGTTAGATGAGGATTCATCTTCACTTAAGTCATTTTCCTCTAGACTCTCTTCCTCTTCTTCACTAGTACATTTGCTCTTCTGGGAGGAGGCAAAGGCTATGAAGTTAGCCATGAGTTCTTCATCATCTGAAGACTCATCTCTCTCGTCGGAGTCATCACTTCCACTCCATGTGGTGGCCATCACCTTTCCTTTCTTCTTGTTCTTCAAATTTCCACAATCGGGGGTGATATGTCCTATGCCACCACACGTATAGCATTGGATCCCTTTCCTTTCATTCTTTTCTTGACTAGGCTCAAACTTCTTGAATGAAACCTTTTTCTTCAAGTCTTAGCCCTTGGATCCAAAATCCTTCTTCTCGGACTTGATGAATTTCTTGAACCTTCTCATCAACAAGGCCATGTCTTCATCCAAGTCATCATTCTTCTCATTCTCAACTTTGGAGGCTTTCAAAGCAATTCCCTTTTGCTTCTTGGAAGGTATGGAGGTAGGACCCTTCCTAGACTCATAGGCTAGAAGCCTCTCAATCACCTCACTCGGCTTCACATCCTTATACCCACTATTCTCTTCTAAAACCGTAACCTTGGACTCAAATCTTTCAGGGAGAGATCTCATAATTTTTTGCTTGATTCTCCTATCTGAATACGGGTCACCAAGTTGATGCCTTTGGTTAACTATATCCATCAACTTGATCTCAAAGTCATTGAAGAACTTATTCTCCTCCATCCTAAGTATCTCGAATTGAGTTTGGAGTACTTAAAGCTTGGAGTCCTTCACTACTTCGGTTCCCTCATGTGCAACTTCTAGGATGTCCCACGCCTCCTTAGTGATCCTAGTGTTTTGAATCAATTTATATTGATTCTCGTCCATTGCATATAGGATGGCGTGCATCGCCTTCTTATTCCATTTTGATGCCTCAAACTCTTACACATTCCATTGTGCCTTTGGTTTGAGTACATCCTCTCCTCCACCTATAAGAGTCATCATCGGTGGAGCGTAGCCGTTTTCAACTGCCATCTATGCCCTATGATGGATTTGGCAAATGTACGACTCCATCTTGCCTTTCCAAGAGGCATAATTCAACCTGGTGAGTGGGGGAGGTCTCGTGCTAAAAGAACCCTCGTTGCCACCACCGTTTCAACTCATAGTGTTTATGAATGAATGAAATGAATACAAATGTATGAATGATCAAAAATCACACAAAATGCAAAACACACCAAAATAAGCAAGGATCACCTAAGTATATCTAGGAACCCGCTTTGATACCAATTGAAACAAATATTGCGTGGTGTGTATAAAACTATCTAGAGGGGGGAGGAATAGATTTTAATTCGGTTATTACCAAATTTTCACAATTAGTCAATTTTACGAAAATAACCCCAATCTAGTCAAAACAATAAATCAAGTGTAAAGTGCGGAATTTAAATGACACTTGATTTTTATGTGGAAACCTTTAACAAGGAAAAACCACGGGATGTTATGTGCGCTACACACGATCCTCGAATCCACTAATTGCAATGGTGTCCACAACCTAGGTTGACCACGTCAAACCCTACACGGTCACTAACCCACCACTACTACCCGTATACCTTTAAAAGTGAACCTAGATAAATTTGCTTGCGGCCTAAGCAACCTTAACCACAAGACTTACTTCTCAATGAAGAGATTAAACAACCTATGTGAATATGCAAGATATCCAAATATGCAATTAATGCTAGGTTACACTAAATGCTTATCTAGGATTATAAGATGACAATTAAATCAATCATTGATATTAATTACTATATGTCATGGCATAAAGCATAACTATATAAGATAAAGCAATCATAGGTTATAGCTATCACAATACAACACTCAAACATTCAACACATAATCTCAATCTTGTAAGTAGAAAATAATCTAAGAATATACAAGTTGTAAATGAGATAAATTGTTAAGTAAAAACACTAAGATTAGATGAAATTAGTGTTCAACTTACCATAACATGTGTGTTGAAGAAGACCCATGCATTAGCACATACTAGATGATTCTAGATGATGCTTAGATGATGATTTATGCATAAGGGAATGTGTTTTGAAAATTAATGGAGCAATCTTGGTTGCTTTTTATCTCAAAAATCTCTCTTTCAAATTTAGGGTTCTTGATGTTCAAAGAGCTGAGTGAAAGAGAGTGACATAAAGATGTATTTATAGAGAGAAACAAAAGGCTTGGTGAAAAGACAAGTTTGCCCCTGAAACACGCCAATCGGCGATTTCAAAACCGTTGATCCAACCGCCGAATTGAACCCAAGAGGAATAGGAGATCAACGGCAGTTTCATAATCGCCAATAACAACTGCAAAAATAAACCCCATTAGATAATAAATCAATCAGGTTTAAACGGTGGTTTCGAACGGCGGTCGTGGCCACCGATCATAACCGCAAAACTACTCCAGAACCTTCTAGACTCAAACGGCGGTTTCATTTTACGGCCATAGCCACTGATCAAACTGCCGTTTCACCAATTATGGTGAAACCAAAGAAGAAGCCAAGGGCATTCTCCGAAGGCAATCCTCACACTAAACCAAGCACACCAACGTACATACACAAACGAATCCGAACAATCTTTGGGAAACAAATTACTAGACACACTAATAAGATACAACAAAGAAGTGCAAGTGTGAAATGTGAAGAGAATGCACACAAGAGCAATAACCACAAATGCAAGCATGAGTGGTGTGTGTGTGTGCAACTAAGTCTTTTCAAAGAAAACTAAGAACTAGAGATATACCTTTGGAGTGCTTATCATCTTGAGGTCTTGAGAGGGCCTTTGAGCTTGATCACCAATCACCTAAGCTACTCATAAATTTCAAACCCCAATTGCGGTTTGTCACCGAAATAAGCAAATCAAACTTAAGGAACTTATAGAAGGTTTGTAGATGCAAGTTCGGATCATCATTTGGCAACCCATTGAACTGACATGTGGTCGCAATCATTTGAATGATTGACGATTTTATCTCAAAAAAAGTTACCGCAATTGTAGGTCGGCGAATGAACGACATATTTTGCTTAACTCTAGGCATAATGTAATCCTTTAGAGTGCATTAGTCTTCATTCTCGTCACCCAACTGGTCTTGGTTCACCATAAGAGGCATCTCCCTCTGGTCTTTGTTTGCCACAAGAGGCAAACCCGTATGTTCTTATAGTGCATTCAGATCTTCCATCTCTGCTCTTCTCACCCTTGTCTCTCGTCTATTTCTTAGAGCTAATCTCTCAATTTCAGGGTCAAAATCCAAGAAGCGAAGATTTTGGCTTCTCGTGCACAAGTGAAAAATGTCACTACAACTTGGGTCTTTTACTGCACGCAAAGAACGCCGTAAATGACTATTTACAGTGTTCAGCTGCAAGCCACATTAGATGATGTTGTGAATGATATCCCTCAAATGCGGCGTACCAAACGCGCCGTCAATATGTTTTACAAAAACGCCGTAATTGTATTTATGACCTCTTTTACTGCGTACAAAGAACGTCGTAAATGACTATTTACAGCGTTCAGCTGCAAGCCACATTAGATGATGTCGTGAATGATATCCCTCAAATATGGCGTACCAAACGCACCGTCAATATGTTTAAAAAAAAAATGTCGTAATTGTATTTATGACCCATTTTGTGGTTCATGTTATGAACTTTTACAATGCACAAGAAATGTCATGTATCGATATGGATGTAAACTCAATCACTGCCTACACCTGCATGGCGTTATTGTCTTTTAAAAATATATTATATTTTAAAGCACATCATCCCATACACCCACCCCCACCGAATCCATTCCTACCTCCCCCTCTCATTACACACCTTTTGATAATCCATTCACATCAGTCGTCGAACCTGAGACCTCATGTAAAGCAAAGCCTTAACCAATTCTGCTACTCATTTGAATTTGTTAATAATTGCATAATGTTTATATATAAACTATAAATGTTATTAATTTTTTTATTGATTATTTTTAAATCAAAATTTTATTTCCAATAATATAAATTTCATTTTTTATGATAGACAAATTAACATTTATTTTAGCATTTAATTAATTTTTTTTAATCATATATTGTTGGATCAAAGGATATTCGTTAATTGTACTTGAGATAGAGAGATGTTTCTCTACATTTTAAAATTTAATAGATAAATGTAAGACTTGAATCTCTATCACAAAAAGGGAAGGGGAAATGTAAACAGACTTTTCTAAAATGTTGTTTTGCATTTTAGATTCTTAATATTATATTTATAAATGAAAATAATATACTTTTTCATAATTTTTTGAATTAATCTATAATAATTAATATACAAAATTGAAGAAAATTTAATTATTAACCTGTCTCTTAAAAAAAAAAAAAAAAAGGAAAAATGTAGTCCCTAAAATCATTATCATCAAATATTATTTTTGTCCCAAAACACCAGCCTAACAAAAAATTAAGTTTCAACCTTAGGGTTCCTTTTAGGAACTAAAAAGCTTGTTTATGAAAAATGTATACATGGCGTGAGTTGTATGCCTTAAAAGACTCTCAAATATATAAGACACGCAATAGGTAAGCCATGAATAATCCTTTTTTAAGGCGTTCCTCAAATGCACGCCGTCTTTGAGAAATTATGTATCACTATTACAACTTGCACTGAATGCCGTAAATAGGCATTCACTTGTTTATGAAAAATGTAAACATGGCATGAGTAGTATGTCTTAAAAGACTTTCAAATAAGACACGCAATAGGTAAGCCATAAATAATACTTTTTTACGGCGTTCCTTAAATGCATGCCGTCTTTGAGAAATTATGTATCACTATTACGACTTGCATTGAATGCAGTAAATAGTCATTCACTTGTTTCTAAAAAATGTATACATGGCGTGAGTTGTATGTCTTAAAAGACTCTCAAATAAGACACACAACAGGTAAGTCGTAAATAATCTCTTTTTTATGGCGTTCCTCAATTGCGCGCCGTCTTTGAGAAATTATGTATCACTATTACGACTTGCACTGAATGCCATAAACAATCATTCACTTGTTTCTGAAAAATGTATACATGGCATGAGTAGTATGTCTTAAAAGACTTTCAAATAATACATGCAATAGGTAAGCCGTAAATAATCCTTTTTTACGGCGTTCCTCAAATGCATGCCGTCTTTGAGAAATTATGTATCACTATTACGACTTGCACTAAATGCAGTTAATAGTCATTCACTTGTTTCTGAAAAATGTATACATGGTGTGAGTTGTATGTCTTAAAGACCCTCAAATAAGACATACAACAGGTAAGTCGTAAATAATCTTTTTTTTACAGCGTTCCTCAAATGCGCTCTGTCTTTGAGAAATTATGTATCACTATTACGACTTACACTGAATGCTGTAAATAGTCATTCACTCATTTCTGAAAAATGTATACATAGCATGAGCAGTATGTCTTAAAAGACTTTCAAATAAGACAGGCAATAGGTAAGCCGTAAATAATCCCTTTTTACGGCGTTCCTCAAATGTGCACCGTCTTTGAGAAATTATGCATCACAATTACGACTTGCACTAAACATAAGTCATGAATGATAACATTTATGACGCGCCATTTATGTGCGCCATAAAAGGCCCAATCTGTTGTAGTGTGTACCTTAAAAGAGAAAAACACAAACTAAATCAAAAAGTTCAAATTAGCAATAAACTAACTAGTATCGATATCAAATGTTCCGCTTAATCCCCGGCAACGGCACTAAAAATTGACGACCTCTTTAGTGACACTCGCAATTGTACGAGGTCGGAGAGTAGTACAAGGTTAAGTAAAGTTTGTTCTCGACAAAGATCAAGTTATTGATTACCGAAATTGATTAGTCTAATTGCTATTCAAACAAGCAATAGGGGAAGGTTTTCATAATTGAATTCTTTAAACGAGTTAAATTAAACTACTAAAAAGGATTTATGCTATTGCAATAAGGAAATGACAAG
The DNA here is from genome assembly GCA_008009225.1 of Acer yangbiense. Lineage (NCBI taxonomy): Eukaryota > Viridiplantae > Streptophyta > Magnoliopsida > Sapindales > Sapindaceae > Acer > Acer yangbiense. The sequence continues at coordinate 26,115,357 of CM017767.1, read as the reverse complement.
TAATAAAATCAAGTGTAATAGTAAAGGAAACGATGCTAAGATTTGACTCCACCCCACCCTCTCCTAAATTCCTTTCTAGACTCACTTGCATACCCAAATTATGCTCATGCAATTTATAGACTCTGAAACAAATTATAGCACGGTGTGTATAAAACTATCTAGAGGGGGGGGTTGAATAGATTTTAAGCTTTTTACCCAATTTTTCGTGTTAATCAAAATTACAAAATTACCCCTAAATAGATAAAGCAATAAATCAAGTATAAAATGCGGAAATTAAATAACACTTGATTTTTACGTGGAAACCCTCACGGGAAAAACCACGGGCTAGTAAGTAAGCTACACTCGAACCTCGAATCCACTAAATGTGTAAAACGATTACAACCTAATCCCGGAAGTAATCACACACCTACCTAATCCCGGTATGAGTGAACCTGGTCCTATTGCTTGCGAATTAAGCAACCTAATCCCGGTCACAACACAAGACTTAATTCTCTAAAAAGAGATTAACACCCTAAGTGAATATATGAATATTCAAATGCAACATAGAGCAAGGGAAACCCTATATGCTTATCTAAGATGATGAATTTGCAATTAAAAACAATCCTAGATATTAAAGCTAAATGACATGTCAATTAGCTTAGATAATCATAGATTATAGAAGCCTAGATATCTATCATAAAAACAACATTCAATCAAATCAACACAACAATCTCTATCTTGAATATAAGAATATAATCTAAGATTAATCAAGTAATAAAAGAGATGCCATAATAAATTAAACACTAATTATGTATGATAATAGTGAAAAACTTACCAAAGCAAGTGTGATGATGAAAGACCCATGCAAGCAAGCATCCTAGATATGCTAGAGAATGCTAGATGAACTTTGATGCAAATGGATTTTGGTTTGAGTATTTAATGAGCAAACTTGATTGCTTTCTCTCTTAAAAATGTCTCTTTTGAAAGTAGGGTTCTTGATGATTAAAGAGTCACATTCAGAACAAGAGAAAGTGATGTATTTATAGGCATGAAAAACAGAGCATGTGAAAAGACAAGTTTGCCCCTGAAACGCACCGATCGGCGGTTTCAATCGGCGGCCAGGCCACCGATCATAACCGCCGAATTGGCCCGAGAGGAACAGGGGACCAACGGCGGTTTCATTCGGCGGTTTCGTGACCGCCGATCTAACCGCCGAATCAAACCTGAGATTAAAAATCAATCAGGTATGAAAACGGCGGTTTCATTCGTGACCGCCGATTCAACCGTCGAATTAGGCTGAGAGATAAAATCAATCAGGTCTTGAACGGCGGTTTCGAACGGCGGTCGTGACCGCCGATCATAACCGCAGAATCGCTCCATACACTACTGGAAGCAAACGGCGGTTTCATTCAGTGGCCAGGCCGCCGATCATAACCGCCGATCACCAACAATGGTGAAAACCAAGGAGAAGCCAAGGGCATTCTCCGTGGGCGGTCTTCACGTGAAACCAAGCACTCATTAGTGCAAGTGCGGACGTTTCCGAACAATGTCGGGGAAACGAATTACAAGACAACAAGACAGAATTACACACAACAAAATATAACAAATAAGTGCAAGTGTGAAATGTGACAAGTGAAGAGAATGCACACATATGCAATGTATGTTTAGTGTGTGTGTGCAACTAATCTCTTTAAAGAAAAGTAAGCACATAGAAATTTACCTTCGGTGCTTATCAAGACGAGGTCTTCAAAGGGCTTGAGCAATAACACCGAAACCTAGGCTACCCTTACAAAGAACCCCCAACATGTGGTTTGTCCACGAAATCAGCCAATCAACAAATGGGAACCTTACAATCTCCCCCTTTGGCTATTTCGTGACAAAACCACCACTCACATTGATTCCTCACAAAGAAATAGAAACTACGGGACAACTATGATATTCTACAGCACAAAGAGATAAGAAAATAAAACTTCAAGTCTTCAATCTCTTGTAGAATAATCAAGCCCTGAAAATAAGATTTCTATATTTTCCAATACAAGTGAAATGTGAGATTAATCAAGTGAGAACAAAAACAAGCATTTGCATTTTAAAAGATTAGGCACAACATTATGAAATGTATGTGTATGCAATGCTCCCCCTCAACGGGTTACTCACCCTCAATGAATGTTCTCCCCAATATGCACAATTGCTTCTATATTTTGCAACTCCCCTTACCATATACTACTCCCCCTTTTTGTCATGATATAGGCAAAGGAGTAGTCCCCAACCGGGCACTCATAGCAACGAGAGATAGTAGCATGCAAGATTTGCATAATTAATATAAGTCACTTTATGCATCTCAATTAATTAGAGAGAAACAAGGAGATTTATTTGAAAGAAAATGTGTGAATCAAACATGCTTTGCATACAAGACATGTAGCATTCAAGTCCAAAATACAATGGTATTTGGCAAAGCAAATGACAAAGGTTTCGAATAAGAATTCAAACCAATTTCACCAATGTCATGAGTAAAGCAAGGATATAGAATAAATTGATTTTAATTTAAGAACAACTATATCCAACTTTATAAGCGAAACATGGCATGAGCGACTTTGCACCCTATTTGATTTTTCCGGATAAGATATCCGTATGATAGTAGCCATGTTCAACCAATAAAGAAGGAGAGACATTTGGAATGTAAATTCCTTTGAACGGATACAAGATCCTTTATTCATTTTGAGTCTCATAAGCTTTCACACAAGGTTTTGCATTTTAAGAGTATGCAATCATCAATTCATGCTTTGCATGTGAGCATGTTATATGAATTTCATGCTTTTTCATTTGACATTAGCATGTTATTTAAGAATCATCATGTCATGGAGATAATCATAGGTCATTCAAATCATACTTCCTATATACATCTCCTAGTCCAAAAATGCATGTTTGAACAGAAATATGACATGGATTGTAAACAAGCAAGGTTCACACTTATTGAATTGAAAACATATATACATATGTGCAACCAAGCTTACTCAACAATTAAAAGAAGAGGCATAAGTTATTTAGAATTTTTTGCAAGATACAAGAATACAAAATAGCTCTCTTTGCTTGAGTTCCCCATATGGGGTCAAATAACAAAACACATCACTCCACAAGACATATCCCAATAGATCTACTTAGTGTTTTAAATCGAGTAGAATCTAAGGGTTTAGTAAATAGATCCGCAAGTTGATCATTAGTACCTACATGTTCAAGTACTATGCATTTATTTTCAACAAGCTCTCTAATGAAATGATGTCGGATGTCAATATGCTTAGTTCTAGAATGTTGCACCGGATTCTTGGAAATATTAATGGCACTCATGTTATCACAAAAGAGAGTGAGAGTACCTTGGTTGAATCCGTAGTCTACTAGCATTTGCTTCATCCATAGGAGTTGTGTGCATCCACTCCCCGCGGCTATGTACTCGGCCTCGGCCATGGACAAGGAAATCGAGTTTTGCTTCTTGCAAAACCAAGACACCAAGTTGTTGCCTAGGAAGAAGCAACCGCCCGATGTGCTTTTCCTATCATCACAATTTCCTGCCCAATCCGCATCACTAAAGCCTACAAGACTAGCATTAATGTCAAAAGAGTACCAAATCCCATAGTTGGAAGTCCCATTCACATAGCGAATGATTCTCTTTACGGAAGAGAGATGGGACTCCTTGGGATCCGCTTGGTACCTAGCATACACACCCACACTAAAAGATATATCGGGCCTACTTGCGGTCAAATAAAGCAAGCTACCTATCATGCCCCGATATAGAGTTTGTTCCACACTTTTACCACTAGCATCCTTGCTTAGCTTCAAAGTGGTACTCATGGGTGTATCACAATGTTTGGCATTCTCTAAACCAAACTTCTTCACTAGGTTTTTGGCATATTTGGCTTGGGTTATGAAAATCCCATCATCTAATTGCCTAATTTGCAAACCTAGGAAGTAACTAAGCTCACCAACAAGACTCATCTCAAATTCATGAGACATGACATCAACAAATTGTTGGACCTTGGTATTGTTGGTGGAGCCAAATACAATGTCATCAACATAGATTTGAGCTATAAATTAACTCATCTTTGTTTCTCTTGATGAACAAGGTCTTGTCAACACTACCTCTTGTGTAGTCATTGTCAACAAGAAATTGAGTGAGGCACTCATACCAAGCCCTTGGTGCTTGTTTCAACCCATATAGTGCCTTCTTGAGGCGATAGACATGGTCAGGGTGGTGTGCATCCACAAACCCCTTGGGTTGTTCAACAAACACTTCCTCTTGCAAGAAGCCATTGAGGAAGGCATTCTTGACATCCATTTGGTGCAATTTGAACTTGTGCACACAAGAAATGGACAAGAGAAGCCTAATGGACTCTAAACGGGCAACGGGAGCAAAAGTCTCCTCAAAGTCAATACCCTCAATTTGAGAGTATCCTTGTGCTACAAGTCTAGCCTTGTTCCGCACTATGTTGCCATCCTCATCGGATTTGTTCCTATAAATCCACTTAGTGCCTATCACATGAGTGTTTTTAGGCCTAGGAACTAGAGTCCAAACCTCATTCCTTTCGAATTGGTTTAGCTCTTCTTGCATGGCTAGAACCCAAAATTCATCATTTAAGGCTTCATCAACCTTTTTGGGTTTAATTTGAGAGGTGTAGCATATGTAGCTAATTAGATTAGCTATTTGACGCCTAGTTCTAACACCCTCATTCACATCTCCAATAACATCCTCTTTGTTATGGAGCCTTCTAACCCGTGGAGCGGGTTCATTAGAGTCCAAGAGAGGGACTCTAGTAATAGGTTGTGTGACTTCATTAATGTCATTGGACGTCCCAACATTGGGAGTCACCACAACCCTCTCCAAAGGAGAGTCATCTTCTAAAACTTCCTCCTCCTCATGGTCATGAGACTTGAGCCATGTATCATCAATAACAACATTCGATGATTCCATGACGGTTCGAGTCTTCAAGTTGAAAACTCTATAGGCTCTACTATTCAAGGCATAGCCAATAAAGATACCCTCATCACTCTTAGCATCAAACTTGCCAAGTTGATCACGGTCATTTAAAATGTAGCATTTGCTTCCAAATGTGTGGAAGTAGCTAACATTTGGCTTCCTACCTTTCCACAACTCATAGGAGGTGTTTCTAGTTCCGGGCCTTAGGAAAACACGATTCCCTATATAGCAAGCCGTATTGACGGCTTCGGCCCATAGGTTCCTAGGGACGTTGTTGCTAAGCAACATAACTCGGGCCATCTCTTGAAGGACCCTATTCTTTCTCTCAACAACTCCATTTTGTTGAGGTGTCCTAGGAGCCGAGAACTTATGGGAGATGCCTAAGCTATTGCAATAGCTTTCAAATGAGGTATTCTCAAATTCCCTCCCATGGTCACTTCTAATCCGTTTAATGCTTTTAATGTTAGAATTCATTTCATTTTGTATTTTAGTACAAAGCATTTTAAACTTATCAAAAGTTACAGATTTTTCTCTAAGAAAATATGTCCATGTAAATCTAGAGAAATCATCAACACAAACAAAAATGTATCTCTTTCCACCTAAACTCTCGGTTTGCATAGGACCCATGAGATCCATGTGGAGAAGCTCTAGGGGCTTCTTGGTGGAGAGATACTTGCCCTTTTTGTGCATGCTTTTAGTTTGTTTTCCTTGTTGGCAAGGTCCACAAATACCATTGGCTTTCTTTCCAAGCTTAGGGAGGCCACGCACACACTCGAACTTTCCAAGGGTTCTTAAATCCCTAAAGTTCATGTGGCCAAGTCTTTCATGCCACAACTCTATTTGCTCATCCATGGACACATTGTTTGAAACTATTCTAGCTTCAAGACAATAACAATTGTCGCTAGATCTCATACCTTTCAATAAGGTTTGTCCATCGGGCTTTAGGATCGAGCAATCATCTTTACAAAACAAGACGGAATATCCTTCATCACTTAGATGTGAAATGCTTATTAAATTGGCTTTTAAGCCATCAACAAATAAAGCATAGGATAAGGAGGGTAATCCGGGAACGGAAATGGTTCCTTTCCCTACAACCTTTTTTTTGGATCCATCACCAAAAGTGACATATCCTCCTTCCTCCATAACAAGAGTCTTGAAGAAACTCTTGTTTCCCGTCATGTGCCTAGAACACCTACTATCTAAATACCAAAAATTAGAAGAATTTGCCTTCAAGGCTATTTGAGCAACATGGCAAACATTTTCATTCTTTCTAATCCACCTAGAAACAATCTTAGCTTTGTTAGTGGTCTTTGGTACTTGGGCTCTAGATGTCCTAGGATCATGCATAACAATTTTATCAATCCTAGGAACATGCATCTTGGCTCTATTCTTTCTCTTTTCAATCATGCTTCTAGTTTTGCACATTTTAATATATCAAAAGCAATGTGGTCTAATATGACCATCAAATCCACAAAAATGACATATAGGAGTAAAATAAGGAATCATACCTTGTCCTTGTCTTTGTGGATGAATGGGTTCAATCCATCTTCGTTGTTGAACCGCTCTAGATTGCTTCCTAGCTTGAGGTTGCATGATTGGCCTTTTTCCTTTGTGAGCCACTTGTGGAGGAATGTTGGCTTGAGAGACCCTAGGGGGTTGAGCTTGAGGTTGCCTTCTTGGCCCCATCTTCACTTGTGCATTTGAACATTGTCCTATTTCTAACTTCTTCCTAGGAATTTGCACATATGAAGTTTCTTCGTTCTTCAAACTCTTGACAAACACGGTCTTGTTAGAGGTTGAGATCTTCTTGCCATCTTCATACCCAAGACCCCTCTTGTCACATGGACTCTTTCCAACACAAAGCATATGGTCAAGCTTCTTGGTGCTAGAATCCATCCTAGTCATAGACTCTCTTACTTCTTCAAGTTCCCTCTTTAGGCTTTCTTCATTCCTCTTAGATAAGACTAACTCCTCTCTTAGCTTATCTTCCATCTTCTTGAATTTTTCCACTTGTTCACCTAAGTGGTCATTATGAGATGCAAGCTCAAGATTTTCTTCTCTCAACATCTTGATCTTTCTTGTGCTCTTGATTGCTAAATCATTAAACTCGGCATGATATTTAGCAAGCACCTTTTTCTCCATAAATCCATTTATGGAGTTCGAAGAGGAATCACTTTCTTCTTCACTTGAGTCATTTTCCTCTTGACTCATTTCCTCTCTCTCACTAGCACTTTTGCTTTTATGGGAGGAGGCAAAAGCTAGGAGGTTAGCCATGAGCTCTTCATCATCCGAAGACTCATCTCCCTCATAGGAGTCATCACTACTTCCACTCCAAGTGGCGGCCATCACTTTTCCCTTTTTCCTCTCATTGTGATTTGCACATTCGGGGGCAAAGTGACTTATGCCACCACACTCGAAACATCGGACCCCTTTCCTTTCGGTCCTTTCTTGCCTAGGTTCAAACTTCTTGAAAGAGCCATTTTTCTTCAAATCTTGACCTTTTGATCCAAAGCCCTTTCTTCTAAACTTCATAACCTTGTTGAACCTTTTTACAAACAAGGCAAGTTCTTCATCCGAGTCAACCTTCTTTGCCTCCTTTTCATCCTTGGAGGTTTTTAAAGCAATTCCTTTTTGCTTTTTAGTGGGTGTGGAGATATGCCATTTCCTAGACTCATAAGCTAGAAGTCTTCCAATCACCTCACTCAGCTTCATATCCTTATGTCCACTATTTTCTTCTAAAGCCGTCACCTTCGATTCAAACCTATCGGGTAGAGATCTCATAATCTTTTGCTTGATTCTCCTATCCGAATATGGATCACCAAGTTGATGGCTTTGGTTGACTATATCCATCAACTTGATCTCGAAGTCGTTGAAGCACTCATTCTCCTCCATCTTAAGCATCTCGAATTGAGTTTAGAGGACTTGAAGCTTAGAGTCCTTCACCACTTCGGTTCCCTCATGTGCAATCTCTAGGATGTCCCAAGCCTCCTTAGCTATCCTAGTATTTTGAATCAATTTGTATTGATTTTCGTCCATAGCACATAAGATGGCATGCATCGCCTTCCTATTCCATTTTGAAGCCTCAAACTCTTGCGCGTTCCATTGCGCCTTTGGCTTCAATATTTCTTCTCCTCTACCATCGGGAGTCATCTTGGGTAGATCATATCCGTCTTCCACCGCCATCCATGCACGGTCATGAATTTGGCATATGTAGGATTCCATCTTCCCTTTCCATTGGGAATAGTTCAATCCGGTAAGAAGTGGAGGCCTTGTGCTAGAAGCACCTTCATTGCCACCACCATTTCCACCGTTTCCACTCATAGTGTTTATGAATGAATGAAATGAATGCAAGTGTATGAATGATCAAAAATCACACAAAATGCAAAACACACCAAAATAAGCAAGGATCACCTATGTATGTCTAGGAACCCGCTCTGATACCAATTGAAACAAATTATAGCACGGTGTGTATAAAACTATCTAGAGGGGGGGTGAATAGATTTTAAGCTTTTTATCCAATTTTTCGTGTTAGTCAAAATTACGAAATTACCCCTAAATAGATAAAGCAATAAATCAAGTATAAAATGCGGAAATTAAATAACACTTGATTTTTACGTCGAAACCCTCACGGGAAAAACCACGGGCTAGTAAGTAAGCCACACTCGAACCTCGAATCCACTAAATGTGTAAAACGATTACAACCTAATCCCGGAAGTAATCACACACCTACCTAATCCCAGTATGAGTGAACCTAGTCCTATTGCTTGTGAATTAAGCAACCTAATCCCGGTCACAACACAAGACTTAATTCTCTAAAAAGAGATTAACACCCTAAGTGAATATATGAATATTCAAATGCAACATAGAGCAAGGGAAACCCTATATGCTTATCTAAGATGATGAATTTGCAATTAAAAACAGTCCTAGATATTAAAGCTAAATGACATGTCAATTAGCTTAGATAATCATAGATTATAGAAACCTAGATATCTATCATAAAAACAACATTCAATCAAATCAACACAACAATCTCTATCTTGAATATAAGAATATAATCTAAGATCAATCAAGTAATAAAAGAGATGCCATAATAAATTAAACACTAATTATGTATGATAATAGTGAAAAACTTACCAAAGCAAGTGTGATGATGAAAGACCCATGCAAGCAAGCATCCTAGATATGCTAGAAAATGCTAGATGAACTTTGATGCAAATGGATTTTGGTTTGAGTGTTTAATGAGCAAACTTGATTGCTTTCTCTCTTAAAAATCTCTCTTTTGAAAGTAGGGTTCTTGATGATTAAAGAGTCATATTCAGAACAAGAGAAAGTGATGTATTTATAGGCATGAAAAACAGAGCATGTGAAAAGACAAGTTTGCCCCTGAAACGCACCGATCGGCGGTTTCAATCGGCGGCCAGGCCACCGATCATAACCACCGAATTGGCCCGAGAGGAACAGGGAACCAACGGCGGTTTCATTCGGTGGTTTCGTGACCGCCGATCTAACCGCCGAATCAAACCTGAGATTAAAAATCAATTAGGTATGAAAACGGCGGTTTCATTCGTGACCGCCGATTCAACCGCCGAATTAGGCCGAGAGATAAAATCAATCAGGTCTTGAACGGCAGTTTCGAACGGCGGTCGTGACTGCTGATCATAACCGCAGAATCGCTCCCTACACTACTGGAAGCAAACGGCGGTTTTATTCGGTGGCCAGGCCGCCGATCATAACCGTCGATCACCAATAATGGTGAAAACCAAGGAGAAGCCAAGGGCATTCTCCGTGGGCGGTCTTCGCGTGAAACCAAGCACTCATTAGTGCAAGAGCGGGCGTTTCCGAACAATGTCGGGGAAACGAATTACAAGACAACAAGACACAATTACACACAACAAAATATAACAAATACGTGCAAGTGTGAAATGTGACAAGTGAAGAGAATGCACACATATGCAATGTATGTTTAGTGTGTGTGTGCAACTAATCTCTTTAAAGAAAAGTAAGCCCATAGAAATTTGTGAAAATTGCTGTTTATGGCGAAATAAATTATTGGGAAATCGTTTTTATCCTTGTTTCATATTTTAATTGTTTATAACCATTCTGTAATAAATTCTTTCAATCCCTAGCCAAAATTACACAAATACCCCCACTAACATAAGTTTCTAAAATTTTTAATTTTTTTTCCTTTATTCTTCTTCTCTTCCACGAGAGATATTCTTCTCCTCTTTCCTTCTTTCTCTTCTACTTCAATGTTTTAACAAAGTTGTGAATCTATCTGAACCGAAATGTTGGTCTAAGATCGTCAATTAAGCTTAGTGTCGGCATTGGGTTGAAGATTTGAGGGAACTCGTTTGGGGAAGTTTTTGGACACAAACCTTCAAATTGTCTCTTGAAGTGGTTTAGGTGTGTAAAATCTCTTAAGTTTTCGCATTATTTTTGTTCATTATAGTTAATATTACATGTATTTGAAAGATTTGTCATAAAATATGTTAAGATCTGTCATTGTTTGAAAGATCTCGAAATTTCCAGTATTTCCAGCATGTTTCACGCAAAACAGAACTGAAACCTTAAAATTTTTCCAAAAATCGTGAAACCTTAGACTTTTTTCAAAATATCGTGAAACCTTTGATTTTTTTCATAATTTCGTGAAACCTTTGAGTTTTTTCATAAAATCGTGAAACCTTTGAGTTTTTGCAAAAAATCGTGAAACCTTTGATATTTTTTATAAAATCGTGAAACCTTTGATATTTTTCATAAAATCGTGAAACCTTTGAGTTTTTGCGAAAAATCGTGAAACCTTTGATAATTTTTATAAAATCGTGAAACCTTTGATATTTTTCAAAAAAACGTGAAACCTTTGACCTTTTTCAATTAATCGTGAAACCTTTGACTTTGTCACAAAAAACGTGAAACCTTAGACTTTTGTCCAGAAAACGTGAAACCTTATTTTTAGCCAGAAAACATGAAACATTAGACTTTTCCCATGAAAAAAACATGGAAAACGTGAAATACCATATTGTGATGGCTGGAAAATGAGAAATGAACAGAAAATTTAATTATTTGTCTTTCCTTGTTCAGGTAAATGGATGTTAGATTGTTGATCAACTACAGGGGGAAGTGGGATGGGTTACAGTACATTGGTGGTGAGACGTATGTTGAGTTGGTGTCGAAGGAGTTGACATATTTAGAGTTGGAGGATTTGGTGTTTGAAGACATCAATGTTGAAAAAACTTTATATGATCTAAGGATTAGTTCCATGGTTTCGGCAGAAAATGGTCGACGAAAGTATCACATACGTCGTGATAGAGATGTCAGATTTCTTTTGCATACTGGAGGAACACATTGTTCAGAGATATATGTTGATTTGGTGGATAAAGTTAGAAGAGATGTTAGGGAGGATCATCCATTACCACAAGGAACATCACGGATTCCAACTAGAGTCCTTTTTGAACCTTCTCATCCTTCTCCTTATGTAGCTTCCACCGGTAATAACCAAGCTTCTGAGTCGGTTCCTACTACTCAAAATGTTGCACCTACAGTCGAGGTTCCCATATGGAATGGTGACTATGGAATTCCAGATTCATTTATCGGCGAGCAACAAGAGACAACAGATGTGAACGATTCTGATTCAACTGATGATGATTCTAGTTCTGAAGATGATAGTGATGAGGAGGGTCAAGGGTCAGGGCAGAATCAGGGGCAAATCGGTGCACATGTTCAGTATAACCCATATAATGTTGTACCACCTCATTGGGTTATTCCAGGAGCAGACCAATATTCCATCAACTCACCGTCTTCTGAAGCTTCTACCTCAAATGTTGGAGCTTTTTACAAAGGTCAGATTTTCCATACAAAGAAAAATTTAAAGGACGAGTTTGGAAAATATGCTTTAAGAGAGAAGTTCAATCCAATAACTAAACGGTCAACACAATATCGATTTGAGGTAGGTTGCAAGGACGTCAATTGTGATTTTGCCTTAAAGGCCATCCGTAGGAAAAGTTCCACATATTGGCAAGTCAAGAAATTTGCACAGGCACACACATGTAGCTTGGACACATATGAGTCACACTTTCGCAAAGTGAGCTCTGTTGTTATTGGGGAGATGTTTGCCTCAAAATTGACTACCAATGGTCGCACCATTAGTCTGATTGACATAATTGCAGAAATGCGGGACAAGCATGGTATACAAGTAACATATACTAAAGCATGGCGAGCATTAGAGCACGCTCAGATGGTTGTTTATGGGAATCCAGAGAATTCATATCAGTTGTTACCTTCATACTTTCATATGTTGAAAGTAACAAATCCAGGGACCGTGACAGCCATTAAGACCGATAACAACAATCGGTTCTTGTTCGCTTTCTTCTCACTTAAGCAGTGCATTCAGGGATTTGAGAAAGTTATACGGCCTGTGATCTCCATTGATGCCACACATTTGAAGGGTGCATACAAGGGGGTTATTTATGTAGCAATCTGCAAAGATGGAGATGATCATGCATATCCAGTGGCTTTTGGTGTAGGAGAGGGTGAGACTGAAAGAGGATGGAAATGGTTCTTGAGACGCCTGCGGGAGGCCATTGGTATGCCCGAGGATCTAGTATTTGTTTCTGATCGTCATGCCAACATTGCCACAGCATTGCATACTGTATACCCCAATGTCCCCCATTGTGTTTGTTACTTTCATTTAAAAAAGAATTTGAGTAGCGGGTTGAAGGGTCGGAAAGAATTGCTAGACTTTTACCGTCGGGCGGCGTACTGTTACACTATAAGGCAATTTGACACAGAGATGAAAGTAATTGAAACTGCTCATCAGACAACATTTGACACATTGATGTCTATTGGCCCAGAGAGATGGTCACGTGCCCATTGCAGAGGAAGAAGGTATAATATGATGACCACGAACATTGCTGAGTGTATGAATAATTGTATTAAGAAAGCTAGAAGGTTGCCCATAACTTCAGCTATGGAGTTCCTAAGAGGTATGTTACAGAAATGGTTTAATGACAGACGAGAGCAGGCGGGAAAGAATAGCACTTACCTTACGAAGGCAGTAGTCGCACATTGCAGGGAGAGAAACCATCAGTCTGAGTCATACCAGGTATTTCCAATTGAGTTGACTAGGTATTTAGTAAAGGATGGTGAATATGATGGTTTGGTAGATGTCGAACAACGTACATGCTCTTGTCGTGAGTGGGACATTGATCAGTTGCCATGTAAGCACGCTATAGCAGTGGCCAGGTATAAATGTATAACTTTCCATTATTACTGTTTTTATGCGGTGTTCTGTTGACATTTATATCTTTGTTTTCTGTGTAGATTTACGAAGACGAACTTCAACTCTTTCTGCCACGATTTTTACAGCACCTCCTGGTTACAAACAGCATATGCCCCACCTATCAATCCTATCCCCCATGTGTCCATCTGGGAAGTGCCTGAGGAGGTGAAATGTATGATTGTCCTTCCTCCAGAATCGAGAAGACAGTCTGGTAGACCGAAAGAGATAAGAGCATCATCCGCAGGAGAGGTTACTCAGACTCAACACTGTACTAAGTGTGGCGAATCCGGGCACAACCGTCTCGGATGCTCAAATCCCCGTCGCATACCAACCACAGGACAATCGAGTACATCCGTTAGTCAGGATCAGCCGGTTATTCAGGATCAGCCTGTACGTAAACAACGTGCTTGTAGTGTTTGTCATGTCCTTGGCCATAACCGCAAGACATGCCCATTGGTCGACCGGACCCAAAGTACTGCGTGTCCAAGTAGTGATGCAAATACATCACAATAGTCATTTACCTCAAAGTAGCAAATTTCTACATTTCATGTTGGTACTTATTTTTATTATCATGTTGGTACGAAGGTTGAAACTTATTTGTATTGTTTTCAATATTGGGTATTTCAACTTTTGAATGATGAAACTGTTATCCTTTGCTTTAGTGGACAACATTTTGATAATTGAATATGTACCAATTGTCTTCTTATCTTCTTATTGGAATTAACTTCGTAATATCGTTTCGTCCTTGTTGGGTTCTTCGATTTTTCGATGTTGTCTAGCTGAAGATATTTTTGTGTAAACTTTTTCCTTAAAACTGTATCTTTTGGTAAGGAAATAAATTTTTTCGTCCATATTGGGTTCTTCGATTTTTCGATACGAATCCAACGGTATAAAGAACATAAAATTCCGGGTAATATTTTGAAAGTTATGATCAATTATTCAGACAAAGGTCAGAAACGATGCTCTCTAGCTGGAGATATTTTTGTGTAAACTTTTTCCTTAAAACTGTATCTTTTGGTAATGAAATAAATTTTTTCGTTCATGTTGGGTTCTTTGATTTTTCGATACAAATCCAACGGTATAAAGAATGTAAAATTCCGGGCAATATTTTGAAAGTTATGATCAATTATTCAGACAAAGGTCAGAAACGATGCTGTCTAGCTGGAGATATTTTTGTGTAAACTTTCTCCTTAAAACTGTATCTTTTGGTAATGAAATAATTTTTTTTGTCTATGCTGAGTTCTTCAATATTTCGATATGAATCCAACGATATAAAGAACGTAAAATTCCAGGCAATATTTTGAAAGTTATGATCAATTATTCAGACAAAGGTCAGAAACGATGCTGTCTAGCTGGAGATATTTTTGTGTAAACTTTCTCCTTAAAACTGTATCTTTCGGTGAGGAAATAAATTTTTTCATCCATGCTGAGTTCTTCAAATTTTTGATACGAATCCAACGATATAAAGAACGTAAAATTCTGGGCAATATTTTGAAAGTTATGATCAATTATTCAGATAAAGGTCAGAAACGATGCTCTCTAGCTGGAGATATTTTTGTGTAAACTTTTTCCTTAAAACTGTATCTTTTGGTAACGAAATAAATTTTTTTGTTCATGTTGGGTTCTTCTATTTTTCAATACAAATCCAACGGTATAAAGAACGTAAAATTCCGGGCAATATTTTGAAAGTTATGATCAATTATTCAGACAAAGGTCAGAAATGATGCTTTATGTTTCGTGAATCCGCGAGTGAGCTGTTCTCATCGCTCATTTTCACCCTTTTCCAAATCGATTTTTGGAATATTTTCTGAATGAAAAGTGTTTGTTTACATGTCTGCTTTCTTGTATCAAAAATTGAACAAATCCACGAGTGAGCTGTTTTGTTTGCAGTTACCTAAAAACCGATTTAAAGAACCGATGTCTTTTAACAATTTTGTAGTAGTGAATAATTTGGCATGATCTGTTGTATTTTTTGTTGGAAAATCTTGACTCAAAATAAGTTATTTCATACATCAACTATGCATAAACAATCAAAGGAAAAATCGAAATCGAAAACAATATGCATAAGTGAATTCTCTCCATTAAAAAATCATTACAAATATCAAACTATTGCTATTTCCTTTACTATCACTACAAAATCATTACAAATACAAATCAGTCTAAAATAAATACTGTCACTGTCCAGAATCAGCATTATCATCGGGTTTTCTTTTTGTACCCTTCTTCCGTGCATAAACAATCTCCTTTACCTGACGGGGCACAGTGTAAGGAGTTCTAATTGCAGCTGATGGCCTTCTAACCCTCTTCCCATTCAGTTTGTCTGTAACTAATTCCTCTGCTTTGTCAGCTATGTCTAATTCATCCGCTTTGTCGGCTATATATGATTCCTCCGCTCTATCGGCTACAGGAGGTATGAAATTGGGCATGGCAGATGTATGTACGTGGTCCTCCTACAAAAAAATATAATATTATGATAAACAATATTTTACTTTTGGATTAAGTTGGCTTAGTTGTTGAACAATATTACGATAAACAATATATTACGTAAACAATACTACGATAAATAGGACCTTTGAAACGTACTTTGTAATTGTTGAACACTTGATCTACTATTACCTTTGTAATTGTAATATTCTGCTCTGAAATAGGTTTAGGAAAAATGTAAAAATATATATAAGGAAACACAATTTACCTCAAAACCATTTGTAGCCAGAAGGGAACCGGCATCATGTGTGGCCTCAAAACCATTTGTAGTGTGAGGTACACTAGCGAACTTAGCACGGATGTCATCATGAATCATGGAAAGCTTCAAAGTGATGCGGTTCTCAGCAGCCTGCACTTCTTCTTTAATAGCCATCTCAAGTTGGTGAATCCTATCTTCGAACTCAGACCTTGTAACTTGAAAACTGGAATGTGGGAAAGATCTAGATGGGGTATGACATGGGGGATCAACCGTAGGAAACTCGGTTCCGAATGATATTGGTTCAGGAATGCTCCGTGAATGCCCCGAATCGAATGACCTTACATTAGCAGTGTTATGTGACCCATCATATCCCCTCTTCGAACGTTGCTCACTCCGAATCCCCTCCACCATAGACTCACTATCTAAAGATGTTGTTGGAAACTCGGCTCCGAATGATCTTGGTTCAGGAGTGCTCCGTGAATGCCTCGAATCTAACAACCTTACATTAGCAGTGTTATGTGACCCATCATGTCCCCTCTTCGAACATTGCTCACTCCGAATCGCCTCCACCATAGCCTCACTATCTGAAGACATTGTACCAACTGAGGGTGTAGGTTGTACACTCTGTGAAGTATTAGGAGGAATCCTCTGTAAATGAACCCAGCCTCCCCTACCCCTACCCCTACCCCTACCCCTAGAAGCTCGACACCTCTTACCTCTAACATTTGGACCTTCATCATCCTCTAAGTCATCGCCTAACCCCCCATCCTTGTGCGTTAGTGGTCCGACAAACTGATCAGGGTCGAAATGCAAATAATAAGCTTGCCGCCTCTCCTCGTCTGAAGGTGTCAGTGTCACATGTGCCTCTAGCTGTATGGAGTTTATGATTTAAGGTATAAAAAACTGAGATTAAAATTAATCTATGAAAAAATAATATTAAGCTGACCTCATCAGTGAATTCTTTTTGCAAATTTAGAGGCTTCTTCCTACAGTACCACCTTCTCACTCGAGGAAACCCATCTCCCTTTCGCACGCCAACGACACCAGTGAGTTTAGGGATGGCTTCCATCGCCCAATACTAAAACAATAACATTTGAAACAATTTAGGAAACAATAACATGTGAAATGATTTAGGATTGCAACACGGTTAATATTAAATCAAACTTAAATACAATAACTGACAATCTTACTAACCATAAATGCCCATGGAAATCCATAAACATTGTACCCTATGTCTTGGGATTTGCTAGATTCTTCGTTCTGCTGCTCTCCGTTCTGCTGCCTATTTTGCTTCCTTTTATCTATCCTACCTTTCAGGGCTTTACCAAGCCAATATATAGTGAGACTATAAATATAGGTTCCCCAAGGGTATGCCTCAAAAGCTGTGACATCCTCCACCATGCCCCACAACCAATTTGGCACTATCCGACGATAGTCCCGACCGAGCAGTATATGAGAAAGGAAAAAAACATACCCCAACTTAAGGACATCATCTTCCAGATCGAATTGTTCTACTTCTCGCAATTTGTGTATGATATCCTCTAAGTGAGTGGGAAGCCCGTGAAAGTACCTATGGTGCACGTTACTAGGTGTAGAAACGTATTGAGTCACGGCACCTTTTGGCAACGATCCAAACCTCAATCCAGTGAGAAGGAGGAACTCCTCCTTCCCAAACCTGATCGCTCGTTCCCCTACTCGAAACCACATCTCATCGGGCCGACCATAAGGATGAACAACCTCTCGACATAACAGTAGGTGACATAACTTGCCACTAAAGAACTGCTTGCCCTTGCCCATGCCAATAAACTGTCCAAACACACCATGCTCCCACCGCCGTAACATTCCCTTCCGCACCATCACCTCTTTCAAGATACTCAAATCAGACACTCGACAATGCATATTGACTCGGGCATCAAACCACTCATCCTCCGGATACTTATAAACAAAAGCCCCAAGATTGTCAACCATCTTTATAAAAAAAAAAAAAAAAAAAAAAAAAAAAAAACAGCAACAACAATTACTCGTTTTCTTAAAAAATAAAAAATAAATAACAATTACAAAAAAAATCTGCTCTGAATAAGTAGTATAATTAC
Source organism: Acer yangbiense (assembly GCA_008009225.1). Classification (NCBI taxonomy): domain Eukaryota; kingdom Viridiplantae; phylum Streptophyta; class Magnoliopsida; order Sapindales; family Sapindaceae; genus Acer; species Acer yangbiense. The sequence goes on along the minus strand of CM017767.1, from coordinate 26,097,361 downwards.
AGCCATAAGTAGTATAATTCTCTATGTTCATACACAACAACAACAACAATAACAATTACAGCCATAAGTAGTATAATTCTCTATGTTCATACACAACAACAACAACAATAACAATTACAAAAAATATCTGCTCTGAATCACGTTTTCTTAAAGGTTTCACGTTTTCTTAAAGGTTTCACGTTTTCTAACTTTTATAGTGAAGGTTTCACGTTTTTTATTTTCTGAAATAGCAAAACATAATATTTATTCAAACAAGCATAGGAAACAGAGGAACAAATGACCAAGGCTGAACAACACAACCAGAAACACAGTAGGCAAAAAACCCCCCAAAAAACCCCAAAAATGAGGGCGACCACAACAAACACACAAAAAACCCCACCCACAAACACAAAAGAACATGAAACAAGAACAACCATAAACAGCTCAGCCAAAACAAAGGAAAGGCAAAGAAACGAGACAACAAGCCACTACACACAGTGAACATTTCACATTTCTGTATCTAGTAAAGGTTTCGAAATATAATGCATAAAATTTGAAAACGTTTATTTCTTGATAACATCCCCAAATCAGTACAACCAATGCCAAAACAACCCGAAATCAATTTCAAATCACTGCAAACAACCCCAAGTCAATTCAACAAACCCTAAAACAGCCCCAAATCAATTCAACTAACCATAAAATCACAAATTATGACAACATATTTTCAATTGGTAATCCCTACCAAACAATCCAACATCAAATCACATTAAAAAAAAAAAAAAAAAAGTAAATCATACAAAAAATATCTCAGTTTTGACTTACCTCAAAATCAAACAAAAATAGCACAAACTCGGGCTCCACAAACTCGGATCGACGGGGGTTCCCTCTCCATGTGCGCTGTCTTCTCTTCCTTTCACGGCGGTCTCTCCTCGTCGACGAAGTTGGTGTTTGTTTCAGAGCTCTGTCTCTCTCTCTTTAGTTTCTGTCGAATGAATGAGCTACAGACCGTGGTTTATGTTTTTTTTTTTAGATGCTTGCTTTTATATAGGGACGTTACGGTAATAGCACAAAAAGTAGGCTATAAACAATTAAAATTTAAAAGTAGGTTATAAACGATTACTCGATGTTCTAAATGGTTAGAAATGAACTTGTCCCTAGAAATTTACCTTCGGTGCTTATTAAGACGAGGTCTTCAAAGGGCTTGAGCAATAACACCGAAACCTAGGCTACCCTTACAAAGAACCCCCAACATGTGGTTTGTCCACGAAATGAGCCAATCAACAAATGGGAACCTTATAGACTCATGCACCCAATTGTTAACCTCTATTCTCGGTCGAGTAATAGAGGTTACACCCAAATCATACCCGAGCTTATCTCTCGATTACTCAGAATATATGTATGAGTTTAATAAGAACATTAGCACACTAAGGAGTCCTATACGCTAGTCTCGACTGGTCTACCTTACTAGACATGCATAGAAGACATTTTGTCGAACACGATGTGTGTGTGTCTCCGATCGGTTCATAACATACAATCGAAATTCAGTCAATAGATGATCAATCTATTGAAAGCATTAATTACTCTAAAATATCCATACAAACTACAATTGCATGTAATGGATTAAAACAAAGGTCAATATATAAATAGTCAAAAGTGAGGTTTCATCAAATCCTAACACTAGAAAATTAGCTCATATTGCTAGAGGAAGCCATACAATATATATGATCAAATGAATACATGACTATATAAAGAAAATGAAAGAGATAAAGTGTAGAGAAAACTATGTAAAGTAGATCTTCTCCTCTTCCTTTGCTCTTCTTCTCCTCCAAACTCCTTCAATTTCTTATCTCCCAAGAACAAGAAGTAATCATGGATTGATGTCAAAGTGTTAGATGGATTGTGTAGGATTTAGTATGGTGATGTAGGAAAATGATTTAGTGAATATTCTTATGTAGGTAATTGGTTCCTTTGCAGAAAAAAAAACAAATAAATATATAGGGAGGAGAATTAGGTCAAGGGCAAATGAGTAATTTCCTTGGAGAGAGCAAAATCTGGGCTAAAGGGCGACCTTGGGGCAATCTTGGTGAGCTCGTCCTAAGGTTGCCTCAAGGAATGATTTATGAACCCGAGTGGTTAACGACCTTGGGGCGACCTTGGTTGTGCTCGCCTTGAGGTCGCTTTCTTGCCCTGATTTAGGGGGCTAAACCCAAGTGGTTAACGACCTTGGGGTGACCTTGTTTGGACTCACCCTGAGGTCGCCTATGAGCGTGTTGTGGAAGGCTGAACCGAGATGATAGCGACCTTGGGGCAGCCTTGAGTGGGCTCGCCTTGGGGTCGCCTTTGCCCTGTTTTGGGAAGGCTGAACCGAAATGATAGCGACCTTCAGTGCGAGCTCAGGTGAGCTCACCTTGAGGTCACCTTTGTGCAATAATTGCCTTTTTGATCCTCATTTCAACTCCATCCAAGACATTTGAGCTTCAAAACTAACTTGACCTTGCATGACTTATTTAAAGCGTTAGAGACACGATTTTACCCGAGAAATGAACACAAAACGATACGGAAATGGAGCTACACAAAGTGTACAAGTGCAACAATCAATACTGTTTTCCGAATATGCTACCAGACGTGTTTTTAGATTTTGAAACTGAAACCAAAAACACTGTTTTCATTTTCATTTTTCTTTTCGAAAAACAACAAATGAAAAACACTTATAGGACGGCCATAAGTTTTTAATGTTATACAACTCAAAAATCAACCTAAATAATGTGACAAGTGATTTGTCATTAACAATGATATGGTGAATGATATGATAAATGACAAATCACTTGTGATATCATTTGAGTTAATTTTTGAGTAAATATGTGAAAATAACACTCTTTTGAATTTCTATGTCAATGTCTTTGATATAATATATATATAGTGAGTCTCTCATAAAGGATTTCCTATTTTAATTTTGGTAAGGACCTTGATGAAATCACATCGATTTTCATGCATTTTGATCTGAATATATATATATATTGTAGATGATTGAAACGTACCTATAAATAAAATTTAAAAAAAAATTCAAACACTAGAACTATTTATCCCAATTTTGTTAAATATAAAGGCATCGGAAAGTTCAAGAAAAATAGTTCCAGTGCATGAAACATTCTCAACTTTTATTTATATGTAGATTTCAATGAACTTATCATCCACAAAAAAATTCATATCAAAATTCATAATAAAAATTGGTGTGATTTCATCAAGGTCTTTACTGAAATTAAAATAAGAGATCCCTTATAAAATGCTTCATATATATATAGTATTTTTCCAATAAGAACTTTTACGATGCACACTTTAAGCACCTTTGATGAAATTGTATGTAATCAAATGTTTTTCGATGAGATTTTTTTTATGTATCCTAAGAAAATTAAAATACACATTTGATAAAAATTTGGAAATTTTTTGGATTTGAAAACTATGTTTTCTTATATTTCCCTATTTTCAAATGTTTTATCTTCAAAAAAATCGGAAAAAATTAGTTCTTGCACCCGAATTTTTTTTAACATTTTTTCCATAAATGTATTTCAATGTTTTCACCATCCATACAAAAAATCTAATCAAGATTCAATATATTTCATTCAATTTCATCAAAGGTGCTTAAAGTGTGCATTGTAAAAAGTCCTCATTGGAAAATTACTCTCTCTCTCTCTAATATATTAGTTCTTTGTATATGGGTCATTGGATTTAAAAGATGCCTTGACAAGTGCATGCATCCAAGTCAAAATATTTAAATCCAATGGCCCACATGCAAGGAACTGATATATTTTATATCAGTTCTAACTGACCATAGGAAATATATATATATATATATATATATATATATATATATATATATATATATATATATATATATATATATACGGTCTCATTCACATCAGTGCGTACTGATATAAATATATAAGGACATTAAATGTGAGCCACTCATAATGGAGAAGTTTTAACAAGTGCATACACACTAAGTCAAAGCATGAAAAATGAGTGGCTCATATTCAATGTCCGCATATATTTACATCAGTGCGCATTGACTTGAACATTTCTATATATAAAAACAATGTACCTCTATATTTGATTAGTAGTAATAGATTGGGCCTCGATTGTAGGTTTTGTTCCTAGTTGGCCTCCCATGAGTCCCATCTTCTGAGTATGGTTTCATTGCAACAGAATAGGCAGTAACAGCTTGCCATATTTTGGGCCGTAAATTATCAGTCGAAGACAATTGATAATGGACAACAAGCTCGATTAATTATTTAATCCTCCCTAAATCATTCTATCTTGAACGGGATTGGAGTAATCGCCATTAAGAGAGAAGGAATCTGATTTCAAAAATGAGTGGCAATAATGACACCCTTCCAAAACTGTATCTACACCCCTTTCGTAATCACACCCATCAAATTTTTTTTTTAAATCTCTAATTTGTAAACAAACCCCACTTAATGCCCAAAATACCCTTTCTATAATTATACTGTATTGTATTTTTGCAAGTACAAACAACCTATGACTATTATTATGCTATTTAATCAACTTTATTATTATTTTGAATTTTTTTGTTACCTTTAATTTTCTTACTATTCTTTCTCTTCCATACTTCAATTCTTTTCTCTTCTTGGTTTTTTCAAAATCAAACTCCATTTATCGTTAAAAATCCATTTTAAGATTTTATTTATTTATTTATTGGAGAACCACTTTATGTTTGAGAGAGTTGTAGAGATGCAAGATTTGTGTCATATCTCAAGTGATGTAGAAGTAGATAGGTGTTAAATGATATTTCAAAAAGAAAAAAAAAGAAAAAAGATAGGTGTTTGATGAAATTGAATAACATATAATTTTTTTTTATAAGAAAAAACATATAATATTGATAAATAAAAAAAGAGTCTAAAGTGTGTTTGAAAGAAATAAAAAATATATATATAATATAGTTAATTTAAAAGTCTGTTTATACATTATGATTTTGTTCTTCTAATCAAAATTAATTTAAAACTTTACTTTTTCACAACTAAATTTGTCTCATGATTTTGATTCATTTTCCATACTTATCAATCAATTTGTATTTTCTTAAAAGAGATTGAAAATATATTTAAAAGAGAATCTAGGGTTTATTAAAATGGAAAGAGTTTTTATGATATATATTAATATAAAACCATTAATAGGAAAAAATGATTACAAAAGACTAAAATAGGAAACTAATTAATAATTAATCGTGGGTGTACTGACAAACAATTAGTCCTCTTAGTAATTTTACTCAAGGGTATTATTGGATTTTTAAAAACATATTAATTTGATGTGTAGATACGGTTTTTAAGGGGTGCAAATATCGTCACTCTTCTAAAATAAATGAAAAATAAAAATTACCTTTGAGATAAATTTTAGGTTGAAACTTGAAACTGCTAATCCAAGTCGTTTTTTCCAAATAGGGTGCAGGTAATATCCGAACAAAAGCTTTTCTGCAGGCCATAAAAGCTTTTTTTTTTTTTTCAAAAGCTCTTTTTAATATATATATATATATATATATATATATATATATATATATATATATATATATATATACAGAAATTCTATTATCAGTTCGAACTGACAAAAGTTATATCAGTTCCTTGCATGTGGGCCACTGGATTTAAATACTTTGACTTGGCTGTATGCACTTGTCAGTCAAAATATTTGTATCCAGTGGTCCACATACAAGGAACTTGAAACAAATTATAGCACGGTGTGTATAAAACTATCTAGAGGGAGGGGGGGGGGGGGGGGGGGGGGGGGGGGGGGGGGGGGGGTGGTGAATAGATTTTAAGCTTATTACCCAATTTTTCGTGTTTAGTCAAAATTACGAAATTACCCCTAAATAGATAAAGCAATAAATCAAGTATAAAATGCGGAAATTAAATAACACTTGATTTTTACGTGGAAACCCTCACGGGAAAAACCACGGGCTAGTAAGTAAGCCACACTCGAACCTCGAATCCACTAAATGTGTAAAATGATTACAACCTAATCCCGGAAGTAATCATACACCTACCTGCTCCCGGTATGAGTGAACCTAGTCCGATTTGCTTGCGATCTAAGCAACCTAATCCCAGAAGCTACACACAAGACTTACTTTCTCAATGAAGAGAATAACACCCTAAGTGAATATATGAATATCTAAATGCAACATAGAGCAAGGGAAACCCTATATGCTTATCTAAGATGATTAATATGCAATTAGAACAATCCTAGATATTAAAAACTAATGACATGTTCAATCAAATAGTTTAGCTAATCAAGATTTAGCACAAAACCTAATTAGCTATCACAATACAACTTCTCAAACATATAACACACTAATCTCAATCTTGTATCAAAAGATATATAAATAACATACAAGAAATTAATTGAGATTGCTTGTTAAGAAAAACACAAAATATGTAAGATATTAGTGAAAAGCTTACCAAGCAAAGTGTGATGAAGAATCCATGCAAAGAGACATCTAGATGATCTAGGATGATGCTAGATGATGGTTGATGATCATGAAAAAGTGTTTGAGTGAATAAAAATTGAGTTCTTGGAATTGTTTCTTCTCTTGAAAAATATCCTAAGTACGAAATCTGATTATGAACTCTCTTGATTGACCTAAAGTCAAAGTGGCATATATATAGGAGGCCAAAACAAAGTGTGGTCGTTTTGAATAAGTTGGCCTGAAATTGCCTTGGGCGCTGTACGTAGAGCGCTTCTGTACAGCGCTTCTGTACAGCGCCCCAACTCTGTTCTTTCGGGAAAACAGAGTGGCGCTGTACGTAGAGCGCTTTGTACAGCGCCCCAACAGCGACCCAACAACGACCGAATTAAATCGATCAGGTTTGAACAGCGCTCAATGGGCGCTGTTCGTACAGCGCCTCTGTAGAGCGCTTTTGGGGGCGCCCATCCAAAATGCATCAGACCTGATGCATTTAAATGACCATTTTTGCATCAGGTCTTGTGGGCGCTGTTCAGAACAGCGCTTTGTAGAGCGCTTTGAACAGCGCCCTTTGCAATGCAAGAAATCCAAGGCTATGCATGACAAGGCAATGGACAATGCAATGAGCAATCAAACTAACATGCAAGAAGAGATGAAAATAAGCATTAATGCACAACAATAAGAAACACAACATACAAAGATTAAACATATGCATAAGTTGTGAGTGTGTGCAACTATCTCTTCAAGACAAGTAAGCACATAGAAATTTACCTTCGGTGCTTATCAACACAAGGTCTTCAAAGGGCTTCGAACAATAATACCAACACCTAAGCTACCCTTACAAAGACCCCTAACATGTGGTTCGTCCACGAAATGAGCCAATCAACAAATGGGAACCTTACAGAACTGATATAACTTTTATCAGTTCGAACTGATAACAGAAAGACTGTATATATATATATTTCATTTAGTTGCTACTCTTGTAGAGGTTTTGAATGATTAAAAAAAGTGGAAATTAGCGAAAATAGCCTTTCCTAACATTCACTTTCTAGGAAATAGCCCATTGGATAAAAAATTGCATATATAGCTGCTTTGGCAACCCTATTTACAACTATGCCCTTAAAAGGCCCTTACATGGAAATTCCCTAAATACCCTCCTTAAATGTTTGAACAAATAAAAATTGATCACATTTACTAAATTACCCTACCCATTCGCATTCCCCACAAAATGACTAAATTGCCCTCTGATTTCCCATAAAACTAGCAGTTTACAGCACAATTGAAAACAAATTCAAACTCTACTTTGTGTGATTACGCAAACCCAAACCCAAACCACGTTGCCGTTGCCGTAACGTAGAGATACAGTGACGTACAAGCCCAAACGACGAAACTCTGTTTTGTGTGAAATCGCAAACCCAAACAACAACAAACCAGAAATAGAGAGAGGAAAGAGAAGCACGAGGTCGTCGTTGTCCTGGTCGTCATTGTCCTCGTCGTTGTCGCCCTCGTTGCCGTCATCGTCGTCATCGTCGCCCTCGTCGCCGTCGCCATCGCCATCGCCATCGCTGTCGTCACCATCGCCGTCGCCATCGACATTGAACGAAGCACCCAAACCCTAGACGAAACGCAAACCAATTTCCAAGGTACTAATTTGTTCAAATTTGTGTTTTTATTGGAGTTTGTTCTTGTTTGTGTTTTGGGATGGTAATTTGTGTTTTTGACTTGTTGTATGCGTATTTGGAGGTTGTGTGTTTTTATTGTAATTTGTGTTATGAACAGTACACTGGAAATTTATAGTGGGAGAGAGGGAGGGAAGAAAGAAATACGTTTGTAGAGTAAATGACCGATGTTGCATGTAATGGTAAATGCATATGTTGAGCCTATGAATGATTGTTATAAGCCTAGGGTCGATGGATGGATGATGCATGTATTATTTTGAGCCTAAGACTTATGTTCAATGTGTATTATTTGAATGATTTTCATAAGCCTAGTACTGATGTTGAGCCTGGGACTAATGATACATGCATAATTGTGAGCCTAGGACATATTTTTGTAAGGTTCCCATTTGTTGATTGGCTCATTTCGTGGACAAACCACATGTTGGGGGTTCTTTGTAAGGGTAGCCTAGGTATCGGTGTTATTGCTCAAGCCCTTTGAAGACCTCGTCTTGATAAGCACAGAAGATAAATTTCTATGTGCTTACTTTTCTTTAAAGAGATTAGTTGCACACAAACACACTTAACATACATTGAATATGTGTGCATTCTCTTCACTTGTCACATTTCACACTTGCACTTATTTGTTATATTTTGTTGTGTGTAATTTTGTCTTGTTGTCTTGTAATTCGTTTCCCGATAGTTTTCGGAAACGTCCGCGCATGCACTAGAATGTGCTTGGTTTAGCGTGAGGACCGCCTATGGAGAATGCCCTTGGCTTCTCCTTGGTTTTCACATTTGTTAGTGATCGGCGATTATGATCCGCGGCCTGGCCGCCGAATGAAACCGCCGTTTGCTTCTAGTAGTGTATGGAGCAATTCTGCTGTTATGATCGGCGGTCTTGACCGCCGTTCCAAACCGCCGTTCAAGACCTGATTGATTTTATCTCTCGGCCTAATTCGGCGGTTGAATTGGCGGTCAGGAAACCGCCGAATGAAACCGCCATTTCATACCTGATTGATTTTTTAATCTCAGGTTTGATTCGGTGGTTAGATCGGCGGTCACGAAACCGCCGAATGAAACCGCCGTTGGTCCCCTGTTCCTCTCAGGCCAATTCGGTGGTTATGATCGGCGGCCTGGCCGCTGATTTAAACCGCCGATCGGTGCGTTTCAGGGGCAAACTTGTCTTTTCACATGCTCTATTTTTCATGCCTATAAATACATCACTTTCTCTTGTTCTGAATGTGACTCTTTAATCATCAAGAACCCTACTTTAAAAAGAGAGATTTTTAAGAGAGAAAGCAATCAAGTTTGCTCATCAAACACTCAAATCAAAATCCATTTGCATCAAAGTTCATCTAGCATTCTCTAGCATATCTAGGATGCTTGCTTGCATGGGTCTTTCATCATCACACTTGCTTTGGTAAGTTTTTCACTATTATCATACATAATTAGTGAAAGTAATTAATTACTCGAGGTGTGTTTATCAATATAAAGCTAGAGGGGGGGGGGGGGGGGGAATAGATTTTATCTAATTGTTACCCAATTTTCGCATGCAAGTCAATTTTACGAAAATACCCCTAGCAAGTCAACAAAACATACAAGTGTAATAAGATGCGGAAATAGTAAATGACACTTGATGTATACGTGGAAAACCCAACCACTGGGAAAAACCACGGGCTGTTAAGTGCGCCACACTCGGACCTCGAAATCCACTATATGAAAAGACGGTTACACCCTCAAGTGATTCTCGGACTCTCACCCTAGATAACCTCAGGCTATGGACACTACCAATCGCCACTCTTGGTTCAATCCCTAGTGATATCCCCTGATACACTACTCTTGGCGTGAGCACCCTCTAATCTACCACGCGGGCCTTTTACAGCGGCTCTAGTCCAATTTGCTTGCGTTCTAAGCAACCTAATCCCGGATACTACACACAAGACTTACTTTCTCTTTGAAGAGAATACAACCCTATGTGAATATGTATGAATATTCAATAAATGCAATAAGAGCTAGGGTACTCTAAATGCTTATCTAGGATGATGATATATTCAATTTAAATCAACCCTAGATATCAATTGCTAAATGACATGTCAAATAGCATAGATGATCATAGATTATAAAAACCTAGATATCTATCAAAAACAACACTCAATTAATTCATCACAAATAATCTCTTTTCTTGTATTTAACATATGATCTAAAACATACAAGTAATTTAAAAGAGATGGCTTGGTATTTAAAATACTATAATAAGATGAAATTAATCAAAATCTTACCAAGCAAGTTGTGATGATGCAAACCCATACATGGATGCACTCTATATAGACATAGGAGATGCAATATGAAATTTGATGCAAAAGGGGTTTGATTTGAGTGGTTAAAGATGAGTTCTTGATTTGATTTTCTCTCAAAATCTATCTTTGAAGATTAGGGTTCTTAAGAGTCAAAGAACTGATTCAGATAATGAGAAAGTGTGATATTTATAGACATCAAGAATTGGGCATGTGAAAAGACACTCTTGCCCCTGAAACGCACCGTTCGGCGGTTTCAATCGGCGGCCAGGCCGCCGATGACGACCGCCGAATTGAGCTCGTGAAGAACAGAGCATTAACGGCGGTTTCATTCGGCGGTTTCTCGACCGCCGATCCAACCGCCGAATCAAACCCGAGGGATTAAAATCGATCAGGTATGAACGGCGGTTTCGAACGGCGGTCGTGACCGCTGATCTTGACCGCATAATTGCTTCAGACCAATCTGGACTGAAACGGCGGTTTCATTCGGCGGCCAGGCCACCGATCATAACCGCCGATCACCAACAATGGTGAAAACCAAGGAGAAGCCAAGGGCATTCTCCAAAGGCGGTCTTCGCGCGAAACCAAGCACTAATTAGTGCAAGCGCGGACGTTTCCGAACAATGTCGGGAAACGAATTATAAGGCACATATACACACAACAAGATATATCAACCAATGTGCTAGTGTGTAAAGTGACATGTGAAGAGATGCACATAAAAATAAGCAAGTATGCAATCATAGCAAGAATGCTAAGTGTGTGTGTGCTACTAAATCTCTTCAAAGAAAAACAAGCACAAGAGATTATACCTTTGGCGTGCTTGTATCTTGAGGTCATGGAAGGGCCTTTGATCTTCAACACTAAACACTTAGACTACCCTTACATTCAAAACCCCAACATGTGGTTTGACCACGAAATAAGCCAATCAACAAAACGGGAATCCTTACAATTAGTGTTTAATTTATTATGGCATCTCTTTTTATTACTTGATTGTTCTTAGATTAAATTCTAATATTCAAGATAGAGATTGTTGTGTTGATTTGATTGAGTGTTGTTTTTATGATAGATATCTAGGTTTCTATAATCTATGATTATCTAAGCTAATTGACATGTCATTTAGCTTTAATATCTAGGATTGTTTTTAATTGCAAATTCATCATCTTAGATAAGCATATAGGGTTTCCCTTGCTCTATGTTGCATTTGAATATTCATATATTCACTTAGGGTGTTAATCTCTTTTTAGAGAATTAAGTCTTGTGTTGTGACCGGGATTAGGTTGCTTAATTCGCAAGCAATCGGACTAGGTTCACTCATACCGGGATTAGGTAGGTGTGTGATTACTTCCGGGGATTAGGTTGTAATCGTTTTACAAATTTAGTGGATTCGAGGTTCGAGTGTGGCTTACTTACTAGCCCATGGTTTTTCCCGTGAGGGTTTCCACGTAAAAATCAAGTGTTATTTAATTTCCGTATTTTATACTTGATTTATTGCTTTATCTATTTAGGGGTAATTTCGTAATTTTGACTAATCACGAAAAATTGGGTAATAAGCTTAAAATCTATTCACCCCCCTCTAGATAGTTTTATACACACCGTGCTATAATTTGTTTCAATTGGTATCAGAGCGGGTTCCTAGACATACATAGGTGATCCTTGCTTATTTTAGTGTGTTTTGCATTTTGTGTGATTTTTTATCATTCATACATTTGCATTCATTTCATTCATTCATAAACACTATGAGTGGAAACGGTGGAAATGGTGGTGGCAACGAAGGTGCTTCAAGCACAAGGCCTCCACTTCTTACCAGATTGAACTATTCCCAATGGAAAGGGAATATGGAATCCTACATATGCCAAATTCATGACCGTGCATGGGTGGCGGTGGAAGACGGATATGATCTACCCAAGATGACTCCCTATGGTAGAGGAGAAGAAGTATTGAAGCCAAAGGCGCAATGGAACGCGCAAGAGTTTGAGGCTTCAAAGTGGAATAGGAAGGCGATGCATGCCATCTTATGTGCTATGGACGAAAATCAATACAAATTGATTCAAAATACAAGGATAGCTAAGGAGGCTTGGGACATCCTAGAAATTGCACATGAGGGAACCGAAGTGGTAAAGGACTCTAAGCTTCAAGTCCTCCAAACTTAATTCGAGATGCTTAAGATGGAGGAAAATGAGTGCTTCAACGACTTCGAGATCAAGTTGATTGACATAGTCAACCAAAGTCATCAACTTGGTGATCCATATTCGGATAGGAGAATCAAGCAAAAGATTATGAGATCTCTTCCGGATAGGTTTGAATCAAAAGTAACGGCTTTAGAAGAAAATAGTGGATACAAGGATATGAAGCCGAGTGAGGTGATTGGGAGACTTCTAGCTTATGAGTCTAGGAAGGGTCCTATCTCCACACCTTCTAAAAAGCAAAAAGGAATTGCTTTGAAAACCTCCAAGGATGAAAATGAGGCAAAGAAGAATGACTCGGACGAAGACCTTGCATTATTTGTGAAGAGATTCAAGACAGTCATGAAGTTCGGGAAAAAGGACTTTAGTTCCAAAGGTCAAAACTACAAGAAAAAGGGTTCCTACAACAAGTTTGAGCCTAGGAAAGAGAAGACCGAAAGGAAAGGGGTCCGATGCTTCGAGTGTGGTGGCATAGGTCACTTTGCCCCCGAATGTGCTAATCACAATGTCAAGAAGAAAGGTAAAGTGATGGCCGCCACATGGAGTAGTAGTAGTGATGACTCCATTGAGGGAGATGAGTCTTCAAATGATGAAGAGCTCATGGCTAACCTCATAGCTTTTGCCTCCTCCCATAAAAGCAAAAGTGTTAGTGAGATAGAGGAAATGAGTCAAGAGGAAAATGACTCAAGTGAAGAAGAGAGTGACTCCTCTTCTAACTCCATAAATGATTTTGTGGAGAAAAAGGTGCTTGCTAAATACCATGCCGAGTTTAATGATTTAGCAATCAAGAGCACAAGAAAGATCAAGATGTTGAGAGAAGAAAATCTTGAGCTTTTATCTCATAATGACCGCTTAAGTGAACAAGTGGAAAATTTTAAGAAGATGGAAGATAAGCTAAAAGAGGAGTTAGTCTTATCTAGGAGGAATGAAGAAAGTCTAAAGAGGGAGCTTGAAGAAGTAAAAGAGTCGATGTCTAGGATGGATTCTAGCACCAAGAAACTTAACCATATCCTTGGTGTTGGAAAGAGTCCATGCGACAATAGGGGTCTTGGGTATGAAGATGGCAAGAAGATCTCAACCTCTAACAAGACCGTGTTTGTCAAGAGTTTGAGGAACGAAGAAACTTCATTTGTGCAAATTCCTAGGAAGAGGTTAGAAATAGGACAATGTTCAAATGCACAAGTGAAGATGGGGCCAAGAAGGCAACCTCAAGCTCAACCCCCTAGGGTCTCTCAAGCCAACATTCCTCCACAAGTGGCTCACAAAGGAAAGAGACCAATCATGCAACCTCAAGCTAGGAAGCAAGCAAGACCGGTTCAACAACGAAGATGGATTGAACTTACTCAACCACAAAGACATGGACAAGCTCTCATGCATGCTCAAGGATAAGGTATGATTCCTTATATTATTCCTACATGTCATTTTTGTGGATTTGATGGTCATATTAGACCACATTGTTTTTGGTATATTAAAATGTGCAAAACTAGAAGCATGATTGAGAAGAGAAAGAATAGAGCCAAGATGCATGTTCCTAGGAATGATAAAATTGTTATGCATGATCCTAGGACATCTAGAGCCCAATTACCAAAGACCACTAAGAAAGCAAATATTGTTTCTAGGTGGATTAGAAAGAATGAAAATGTTTGCCATGTTGCTCAAATAGCCTTGAAGGCAAATTCTTCTAATTTTTGGTATTTAGATAGTGGGTGCTCTAGGCACATGACGGGAAACAAGAGTTTCTTCGAGACTCTTGTTATGGAGGAAGGAGGATATGTCACTTTTGGTGATGGATCCAAAAAGAAAGTTGTAGGGAAAGGAACCATTTTCGTTCCCGAATTACCCTCGTTATCCGATGCTTTATTTGTTGATGGCTTGAAAGCCAATTTAATAAGCATTTCTCATCTTAGTGATGAAGGATATTCCGTCTTGTTTTGTAAAAATGATTGCTCGATCCTAAAGCCCGATGGACAAACCTTATTGAAAGGTATGAGATCTAGCGACAATTGCTATTGTCTTGAAGCTAGAATTGTCTCAAACAATGTGTCCGTGGATGAGCAAATAGAGTTGTGGCATGAAAGACTTGGCCATATGAACTTTAGGGATTTAAGAACCCTTGGAAAGTTCGATTGTGTGCGTGGCCTCCCTAAGCTTGGGAAGAAAGCAAATGGAATTTGTGGACCTTGTCAACAAGGAAAACAAACCAAGAGCATGCACAAAAATGGCAAGTATCTCTCCACCAAGGAGCCTTTAGAGCTTCTCCACATGGATCTCATGTGTCCTATGCAAACCGAGAGTTTAGGTGGAAAGAGATACATTTTTGTTTGTGTTGATGATTTCCCTAGATTTACATGGACATATTTTCTTAGAGAAAAATCCGAAACTTTTGATAAGTTTAAAATGCTTTGTACTAAAATACAAAATGAAATGAATTCTAACATAAAAAGCATTAAACGAATTAGAAGTGACCATGGGAGGGAATTTGAGAATGCCTCTTTTGAAAGCTATTGCAATAGCTTAGGCATCTCCCATGAGTTCTCGGCTCCTAGGACACCTCAACAAAATGGAGTTGTTGAGAGGAAGAATAGGGTCCTTCAAGAGATGGCCCGAGTGATGTTGCTTAGCAACAATGTCCCTAGAAACCTATGGGCCGAAGCCGTCAATACGGCTTATTATATAGGGAATCGTGTTTTCCTAAGGCCCGGATCTAGAAACACCTCCTATGAGTTATGGAAAGGTAGGAAGCCAAATGTTAGCTACTTCCACACATTTGGAAGCAAATGCTACATTTTAAATGACCGTGATCAACTTGGCAAATTTGATGCTAAGAGTGATGATGGTATCTTTATTGGCTATGCCTTGAATAGTAGAGCCTATAGAGTTTTCAACTTGAAGACTCGAACCGTCATGGAATCATCGAATGTTGTTGTTGATGATACAAGGCTCAAGTCTAATGACCATGAGGAGGAGGAAGTTTTAGAGGATGACTCTCCTTTGGAGAGGGTTGTGGTGACTCCCAATATTGGGACGTCCAATGACAATAATGAAGTCACACAACCTATTACTAGAGTCCCTCTCTTGGACTCTAATGAACCCGCTCCTTGGGTTAGAAGACTCCATAACAAAGAGGATGTTATTGGAGATGTGAATGAGGGTGTTAGGACAAGGCGTCAAATAGCTAATCTCATTAGCTTTACATGCTACACCTCTCAAATTGAACCCAAAAAGGTTGATGAAGCCTTAAATGATGAATTTTGGGTTCTTGCCATGCAAGAAGAGCTAAACCAATTCGAAATGAATGAGGTTTGGACTCTAGTTCCTAGGCCTAAAAGCACTAATGTGATAGGCACCAAGTGGATTTATAGGAACAAATCCGATGAGGATGGCAACATAGTACGGAACAAGGCTAGACTTGTAGCACAAGGGTACTCTCAAATTGAGGGTATCGACTTTGAGGAAACATTTGCTCCCGTTGCCCGGTTAGAGTCCATTAGGTTTCTCTTGTCCATTTCTTATGTGCACAAGTTCAAATTGCACCAAATGGATGTCAAGAGTGCCTTCCTCAATGGCTTCTTGCAAGAGGAAGTGTTTGTTGAACAACCCAAGGGGTTTGTGGATGCACACCACCCTAACCATGTTTATCGCCTCAAGAAGGCTCTATATGGGTTGAAACAAGCACCGAGGGCTTGGTATGAGCGCCTCACTTAATTTCTTTTTGACAATAACTACTCAAGGAGTAGTGTTGATAAGACACTATTCATCAAGAGAGAAAATGATGAGCTTTTCATAGCTCAAATATATGTTGATGATATAGTTTTTGGCTCCACCAACAACACCAAGGTCCAACAATTTGTTGATGTCATGTCTCATGAATTTGAGATGAGTCTTGTTGGTGAGCTTAGTTACTTCCTAGGTTTGCAAATTAGGCAATTAGATGATGGGATTTTCATAACCCAAGCCAAATATGCCAAAAACCTAGTGAAGAAGTTTGGTTTAGAGAATGCCAAACATTGTGATACACCTATGAGTACCACTTTGAAGCTAAGCAAGGATGCTAGTGGTAAAAGTGTGGAACAAACTCTATATCGGGGCATGATAGGTAGCTTGCTTTATTTGACCGCAAGTAGGCCCGATATATCTTTTAGTGTGGGTGTGTGTGCTAGGTACC
Source organism: Acer yangbiense (assembly GCA_008009225.1). NCBI lineage: Eukaryota > Viridiplantae > Streptophyta > Magnoliopsida > Sapindales > Sapindaceae > Acer > Acer yangbiense. The sequence goes on along the minus strand of CM017767.1, from coordinate 26,080,613 downwards.
AAGCGGATCCCAAGGAGTCCCATCTCTCTTCCGTAAAGAAAATCATTCGCTATGTGAATGAGACTTCCAACTATGGGATTTGGTACTTTTTTAACGATAATGCTAGTCTTGTAGGCTTTAGTGATGCAGATTGGGCAGGAAATTGTGATGATAGGAAAAGCACATCGGGCGGTTGCTTCTTCCTAGGCAACAACTTGGTATCTTGGTTTTGCAAGAAGCAAAACTAGATTTCCTTGACCACGGCCGAGGCCGAGTACATAGCCGCGGGGAGTGGATGCACACAACTACTATGGATGAAGCAAATGCTAGTAGACTACGGATTCAACCAAGGTACTCTCACTCTCTTTTGTGATAACATGAGTGCCATTAATATTTCCAAGAATCCGGTGCAACATTCTAGAACTAAGTATATTGACATCCGTCATCACTTCATTAGAGAGCTTGTTGAAAATAAATGCATAGTACTTGAACATGTAGGTACTAATGATCAACTTGTGGACCTATTTACTAAACCCTTAGATTCTACTCGATTTAAAATGCTAAGTAGATCTATTGGGATATGTCTTGTGGAGTGATGAGTTTTGTATTTGACCCCATATGGGGAACTCAAGCAAAGAGAGTTATTTTGCATTCTTGTCACTTGCAAAAAATTTGAAATATCTTATGCCTTTTCTCATAATTGTTTGAGTAAGCTTGGTTGCACATATGTATATATGTTTTCAATACTATAAGTGTGAACCTTGCTTGTTTACAATCCATGTCATATTTATGTTCAAACATGCATTTTTGGACTAGGAGATGTATATAGGAAGTATGATTTGAATGACTTATGGTTATCTCTACGACATGATGATTCTTTAATAACATGCTAATGTCAAATGAAAAAGCATGAAATTCATATAACATGCTCACATGAAAAGCATGAATTGATGATTGCATATTCTTAAAATGCAAAACCTTGTGTGAAAGCTTATGAGACTCAAAATGAATAAAGGATCTTGTATCCGTTCAAAGGAATTTACATTCCAAATGTCTCTCCTTCTTTATTGGTTCAACATGGCTACTATCATACGGATATCTTATCCGGAAAAATCAAATAGGGTGCAAAGTCGCTCATGCCATGTCTCGCTTATAAAGTTAGATATAGTTGTTCTTAAATTGAAATCAATATATTCTATATCCTTGCTTTACTCATGACATTGGTGAAATTGGTTTGAATTCTTATTAGAAACCTTTGTCATTTGCTTTGCCAAATACCATTGTATTTTGGACTTGAATGCTACATGTCTTGTATGCAAAGCATGTTTGATTCACACCTTTTCTTTCAAATAAATCTCCTTGTTTCTCTCCAAATTAATTGAGATGTATAAAGTGACTTGTATTAATTATGCAAATCTTGCATGCTACTATCTCTCGTTGCTATGAGTGAGCCGGTTGGGGACTACTCCTTTGCCTATATCATGACAAAAAGGGGGAGTAGTATATGGTAAGGGGAGTTGCAAAATATAGAAGCAATTGTGCATATTGGGGAGAACATTCATTGAGGGGGAGTAACCCGTTGAGGGGGAGCATTGCATACACATACATTTCATAATGTTGTGCCTAATCTTTTACAAATGCTAATGCTTGTTTTTGTTCTCACTTGATTCATCTCACTTTTTACTTGTTTTGGAAATGTTAGAAACTTTATTTACAGGGATTGATTATTCTACAAGAGGTTGAAGACTTCAAGTTGCATTTTCTTATCTCTTTGTATTATAGAATATCACTATAGTCCCGTAGTTTCTATTTTTTTGTGAGGAATCAATGTGAGTGGTGGTTTTGTCACGAAATAGCCAAAAGGGGAGATTGTAAGGTTCTCATTTGTTGATTGGCTCATTTCGTGGACAAACCACATGTTGGGGGTTCTTTGTAAGGGTAGCCTAGGTATCGGTGTTATTGCTCAAGCCCTTTGAAGACCTCGTCTTGATAAGCACCGAAGGTAAATTTCTATGTGCTTACTTTTCTTTAAAGAGATTAGTTGCACACACACACACTTAACATACATTGCATATGTGTGCATTCTCTTCACTTGTCACATTTCACACTTGCACTTATTTGTTATATTTTGTTGTGTGTAATTGTGTCTTGTTGTCTTATAATTCGTTTCCCGATAGTTTTCGGAAACGTCTGCGCATACACTAGAATGTGTTTGGTTTAGCGTGAGGACCGCTTATAGAGAATGCCCTTGGCTTCTCCTTGGTTTTCACCTTTGTTGGTGATCGGCGGTTATGATCGGTGGCCTGGCCGCCGAATGAAACCGCCGTTTGCTTCTAGTAGTGTATGGAGCAATTATGTGGTTATGATCGGCGGTCTCGACCATCGTTCAAAACCGTCGTTCAAGACCTGATTGATTTTATCTCTCGGCCTAATTCGGCGGTTGAATCGGCGGTCACGAAACCGCCGAATGAAACCACCGTTTCATACCTGATTGATTTTTTAATCTCAGGTTTGATTCGGCGGTTAGATCGGCGGTCACGAAACCGCCGAATGAAACCGCCGTTGGTCCCTTGTTCCTCTCGGGCCAATTCGACGGTTATGATCGGTGGCCTCGCTGCCGATTTAAACCGCCGATCGGTGCGTTTCAGGGGTAAACTTGTCTTTTCACATGCTCTGTTTTTCATGCCTATAAATACATCACTTTCTCTTGTTCTGAATGTGACTCTTTAATCATCAAGAACCCTACTTTAAAAAGAGAGATTTTTAAGAGAGAAAGCAATCAAGTTTGCTCATCAAACACTCAAATCAAAATCCATTTGCATCAAAGTTCATCTAGCATTCTCTAGCATATCTAGGATGCTTGCTTGCATGGGTCTTTCATCATCACACTTGCTTTGGTAAGTTTTTCACTATTATCATACATAATTAGTGTTTAATTTATTATGGCATCTCTTTTTATTACTTGATTGTTCTTAGATTAAATTCTAATATTCAAGATAGAGATTGTTGTGTTGATTTGATTGAGTGTTGTTTTTATGATAGATATCTAGGTTTCTATAATCTATGATTATCTAAGCTAATTGACATGTCATTTAGCTTTAATATCTATGATTATTTTTAATTGCAAATTCATCATCTTAGATAAGCATATAGGGTTTCCCTTACTCTATGTTGCATTTGAATATTCATATATTCACTTAGGGTGTTAATCTCTTTTTAGAGAATTAAGTCTTGTGTTGTGACCGGGATTAGGTTGCTTAATTCGCAAGCAATCGAACTAGGTTCACTCATACCGGGATTAGGTAGGTGTGTGATTACTTCCGGGGATTAGGTTGTATTCGTTTTACACATTTAGTGGATTCGAGGTTCGAGTGTGGCTTACTTACTAGCCCGTGGTTTTTCCCGTGAGGGTTTCCACGTAAAAATCAAGTGTTATTTAATTTCCGCATTTTATACTTGATTTATTGCTTTATCTATTTTGGAGTAATTTCGTAATTTTGACTAATCACGAAAAATTGGGTAATAAGCTTAAAATCTATTCACCCCCCTCTAGATAGTTTTATACACACCGTGCTATAATTTGTTTCAATTTTCATAAGCCTTGGACTGAAAATGACTTATCTTGCACGGAGAGAGCTTAGGTTTAATGGTGAATGTATATGTTGAGCCTATGAGTGATTTTCATAAGCCTAGGGATGATGGATGGATGATGCATGTATGTATTATTTTGAGCCTAAGACTGATGTTGAATGTGTATTATTTGAATGATTTGCATAAGCCTAGTACTGATGTTGAGCCTGGCACTGATGATACATGCATAATTGTGAGCCTAGGACATATTTTCATAAGCCTGGGACTGAAAATGACTTATTTTGCATGGCGAGAGCTGATGTTTAATGGTGAATGTATATGTTGAGCCTATGAGTGATTTTCATAAGCCTATGGCTGATGGATGGATGATGCATGTATGTATTATTTTGAGCTTAAGACTGATGTTGAATGTGTATTATTTGAATGATTTTCATAAGCCTAGTACTAATGTTGAGCCTGAGACTGATGTTTTCCTTTTGTATTCATTGTTTTTTTCTTTTTGTTTTCATTGTTTAGATGTTGAAAAATTCGATTGTAGACTTGTGGCGGTTCCCAGACCATGAGAATTGGGTTCCCGTGAGAGTAAACAGTGTAAGTAAAATGTTGATGATTACACAGTTGAAGTCCATCCTACAGAAATTTGGGTTGGTGGAAAAATTTAAGCAGGGCCCATTCAGCAAATATTTGGATTTGAAAGAGCCGTTGAAAATTTACAGGTAACGTATCCATAATATTTTGAAAAGAAAGATCATTCACCCCAAAGGACAAAGAGAAGATGAGATGTGGTTTGGGTTGGGGAAGTCGAAAGCCCGTTTCGGCCAAGAAGAATTTTGTGTATGCAGCGGTTTGAATATGGGATAGCTACTCGAAGGTTTTGCTAATAACAATGAAGTATGAGAGGATTCGATGCTTAGAAGAATTTTCAAAGGAAAAAGGCCGACTACGGAGCTATTGTATGCCACTTTGAGGAAAATGACGTCCGAACAGAGTGAAGATGCGTATAAGATGTTGAATATATATATGGTGAGCTAATTCTTTGGCACGGATGACTAACGGACCACAGCCATATCGAGGTGGCTATTTTCATTAGTTGAAAACGAAGAAGAATTCAAAAATTTTCCATGGGGTTCTTACATATTCAGGTTTACACTATATTTTTTGAAGGCTGTACTTCACAGACGGCTAACCCAACTGAGAGGTAAAGCAAAAAAGGGAGGTAAGAACGGGAAGCTGCAGAAGAATAAGAATACAGAAGACTTAGAAGAAGAAGAAGAAGAAGAAGAAGATAAAAAGAAAAAGAACATGAAGAGGAAGAAGAAGTTAGTAGAAGAAAAAGAAGAAGAAGAAGATAAGAAAAAGAACAAGAAGAGGAAGAAGAAGTTTTTAGAAGAAGAATAAGAAGTGAAAGGGAAAGGGAAAGGGAAAGGGAAAGGGAAAGAGAAAGTGAAGCCGCGGGGTAAGGAAGAGAAGGAAAAGAAATCAAAATATTATACATACAATTTGTCTGGGTTCCCTCTAGTACTTCAGGTAAGTTTTAGAAAATTTTTGCATGTTATCAAACTTTTTTTAGTGTTTCTCGTTTCATACTTTATTGGATTGAAAAACATTGATTCATAGTAGTTAGTTTAAATTGTATAGGTATGGGTCATGGAGATGATAATTCGTTTTGATGATCACATTGGAAAGCGAATCGGTACGGGGTATCCACGGTTCACTAGATGGCAATTTAGTGCAACGATTTCATATATTGAATCAAAATTCAATTCATCGGTGTGTACTTAATGACATACCTTTGTTTTTAGTTAATTATTTGTAGAAATTCGCTAACAATTGTTTGTTCCTGATATGCAGATGGCTTTATTTCCTTGGGAAGTTGAAACTTATGAAAAGGGTACTGAAAGTAATACGAATAAACGATCAGTGTGTATAATAAATATATCTAGGGGGGGGGGGGTGAATAGATTTTAACTATTATTACCCAATTTTCGCATGCAAGTCAATTTTATGAAAATACCCCTACTAGTCAAAAATACAAGCAAGTGTAATATAGTGCGGAATTTAAATAACACTTGATGTATACGTGGAAACCCAACCACTGGGAAAAACCATGGGCTGTTTAGTGCGCCACACTCGAACCTCGAAATCCACTAATTGAAATGGAGTTTACACCCTATGTAGACCTCGTCTAACACTCCGGTCAATAACCCCTTACTTCTACCACTCGGGCCTTTAAAAGTGGCTCTAGTCCAATTGCTTGAATCCTAAGCAATCTTAGCCTCAAGACTTAATTCTCAATGAAGAGATTTTGCAACCTATGTGAATATGTATAAATATTCAAATAACAAACAAGGCTAGGGAACCTTAGATGCTTATCTAGGATGATGATATAATCAATTAAATCAACCCTAGATATCAATAGCTAAATGACATGTCAAATAGCTTAGCTAATCAAGATTAAGCAAAAACCTAATTAGCTATCACAATACAACACTCAATCAATTCATCACAATTAATTCTCTATTCTTGTATTTATCATATGATCAAAAACATACAAGTAAATTAAAAGAGAATAGCTTGATAGTAAAAATACTAAAATGAGATGAACTTAATCAAAATCTCACCAAGCAAGTTGTGATGATGCAAACCCATTCATGGATGAATGCAAGATGAACTTTGATGCACAAAGGAATGTATTTGAGTGTTTAAATGAGCAAACTTGGTTGCTTTTTCTCTCAAAATCTCTCTTTAAAATATAGGGTTCTTGATAACAAAGAGTCATGTTCAGAACAAGAGAAAGTGAGATATTTATAGGCATGAAAAACAGAGCATGTGAAAAGGCAAGTTTGCCCTTGAAAACGCATGATCGACGGTTTCATTCGGTGGCCAGGCCGCCGTTTACAACAGCCGAATTGAACCCGAGAAGAACAGGGGAACAACGGCGATTTCAATTGGCGGTTTCAAAACCGCCGAACCAACCGCAGAATCAAACCTGAGAAATAAATCAATCAGGTATGATCGGCGATTTCGAACGGCGGTCGGTGGCCGCCGATCGTAACCGCAGAATCACTCCAGACCTTTCTAGACTGAAACGATGGTTTTAATTTGATGGCCAGGCCGCCGATCAAACCGCCGATTCACCAGTAATGGTGAATCTAAAAGAGAAGCCAAGAGCATTCCCTTTAAGCGGTCTTCGCGCAAAACCAAGCTCACATTCGTGCAAGCGCGAACGTTTCCGAACATATTCGGGAAACGGATTACACAACACACAAACACAACAAGATACATCAAACAAAGTGCAAGAGTGAAATGTGTCATGTAAAGAGAATACACACAAGTACAAGTATGCTAAGTGTGTGTGTGCTAACTAAATCTCTTCAAAGAAAAAACTAAGCACTAGAGATTATACCTTTGACGTGCTTGTCCCTTGAGGTCTTGAAAGGGCCTTTGAGTTTGAAGTTCAATTACCTAAACTACCCTTACATAATCAACCCCAACATGTGGTTTGTCCACGAAATAAGCCAATCAAGATATAGGAATCCTTACAGGTACAAATTACTTCAAGTTATTGAACCTGAAATACGTTTGTGAGCCACTAGCTGAAAAGAAAAGGGAGAAATTGGCTCTGCCAATACATCCAAGTGAACAGGAAGAAGATCTTGGTTATGATGATGGAGTTGATGATTATCAGACAGGCAATGACAGTGATGGGATATGCGCTTCTGTTCTGAAGGAGATAGGAGGCTCAGTGGGGAGAAATGTAAGCACATTTTGTAACGAATATTCCCCCCCTTCTAAGAAGCGTCTGTTCTCCGATGAAAATTCTAAGGTATGATTGCATCTATACTATTTGGTTTTATACTTTTAGTATGTTATTCTTGTATGCATTGTATTAATTATTGCAAAATTTAGGTGCCTTCCACAATCCCAGAACTATATGCTGCCATGCTTGATAGGGAAAAACGTATCATTACCTTTTGTAGAAATGAATTTGCAAAGATTAGGAAGGAGATGAAGGTTAGATATAAAGTTGTTGAAAATTATATTATTATTTATATATAATAGTTTAGTCCTTAATAAATTCCACTAATTTATTGATGTTGATGTTTTCAAGGGTGCTAAGCAAGATGATGAGGCTGTTGGTGATAAGGCTGTTGTTGAGGAGGATGTTGGTGGTAAGGCTGTTGGTGATAAGGCTGCTATTGAGGAGGATGTTGAAGAACATAGTGACCAGCAAGATGTTGAGGAGGATGTTGAAGAAGTGGGTGAGTAGCAAGATGTTGCTTTTGTTCGTAAGGCTAGTGAGGAAGATGATGCTTTTGTTGTGGATGCTGGAAATCAGAGTGTTATTGGTGGTGAGCAAGATTCTATTGGTGAGGGTGTTAAGCGTGGTAAGGGTGGTGAGGAAGATGAGGCTATTGTTCAGGGTGTTAAGGTTGTTGGGTTTATTGCAATCGAGGGTGATGGGATGGTCGAGGTATGATTTTGTCATGTATACTATCTATAACATATAGTGTTTATGTTATGTATATGGTCGAGGCTTGGGAACAATTCTATTCGGCCTGGGAACAATTCTTCCAGGCCTGGGAATAATTTGTCAGACCTGGGAACAATTCTTCCAAGCCTGGGAATAATTTTTCAGGGCTGGGAACAATTTATCAGGCCTGGGAATAATTCTGTTCGGTCTGGGAATAATTCTTCCAGGCCTAGGAACAATTCCTTACGCCTTGGAACAATTATATAATACTGTTCTTGTCATGTATATGAGTATATCAATGGCTTGTACTTTACCTACTACATATTTAATTTTATGTTGGACTCGGGGGAAAAATCTATCCTTGACTTGGAAGAACATCAATCCCCGTCCGTGTGTTTTATTGCCCAAAACTTCCCCAGAAGTATGGTAGCACTTACTGAGGTCGACCCACATATTGAATACAAAGATGTCAACTAACAGAGGGCTCGAAAGTGGGTAAGGTATCTCGAAAGCCTGTACACAGATCTGATGCCCAAGATGACAAAGAAATCAAAGTCAAACGAGGAAGATATAAACTTACTTGAGTTCACGTCTTTCCTGAAGAACGACGACCAAGTTAGGTAATATTCCATTCATGTACTTTGTTATATTGCCATGATTTTCAATGTATTCATTTTTGAATAACTGTCCAAATGTAATTTATTCATTTTTTAATAGTTTTTATACAGGTCAAATCCTTCCCATGACACGTCAACTTTTTCAAGAGCTGGTCAACGTCGACAAGTGGATATCAGATATGGTAACATAATTAACTACCTATTTCTTCCTGGTTATTAAGGCTTTATGTTACTTATTTCGTAACGTACATCACTGCATTTACACAACACATTCATAGTTACTTTGATATCTTATGGAGGAGGCGATCGAGCAGTGAGCTTAGCTACGTGCAAAATATTGGATTGGTCAACACATCTTTCTTCGTAAGTATCACCCTAGTTATATGATATGGTATATGAAAATGTGTTATAATGCATGTATTTTTTAAGTCTAGGACTGGTTGCAATGAAGGCTAGGAATTATCTCAATGAATGTATTTTTTGATGACAGACAAGCATAAACAGTAAGTGGGAAACTAAAATGAAATCACTGGACAGCTTGAGGGAGAAAGCAAAGTCTCTTAAGGATGACCAGGAAAGAAGTAAGCTGAAAGAAACTACTTCTTCTCAACAGAAAAAAGATCGTAAAAAAAGGGTCAAGAAGACCAACGATCCTTCTCCTAAAGCAGTCAATGTCTGGGAAGAGTACCTCGAATTTGTTCCTTTAGATTACCAACCTAGTACAGACATCCTTAGACATATTACAGGGCATGAACTTCTATACCCTCAACCTTGGTGGCAACTAGATTCAGTAAGTTGTTGGAAATGACGTTGCGTTGTCATTATCTATTTCCTTAAATAAATTTTATCTATTGTATATACAGGTGCTCATTTTGTGCCACGTTCACGGGCATTGGGTGTTATGCCATGTACTTCTGAAGGAAGGAAAAGTTAAATTATTCGACTCATTGAATGAACGGAAGAGCGGACTTAGTAATCGGCTAAAGGACATTCGTGGCCTGCTTTACCTATTGCCATCTGTGTTGAAGCATGCCGGTTACTACCAACAAATGAAGATCGATCCTCATGCCACCCCGTTCACAGCTGAAAGCATGCATAGTGATCTCATTCCACAACAAGATGATGGGTATGTTTGACATATTTATTTACTTTTTATTTACTTTATTTACTTTCCTTAAGATACTTATGTTTGACATATTCCATCATTTAATAGAAGCAGTTGTGGTGCCTTTTTAATGAAGTATGCTGAGTTGATTATGGCTGGAGTACCAACTCCATAGAAATCAATTTTTGGACAAAAGAATATCAAAAACATTCGTAAGGCCATTGCAATTGACATTTTCACCAATGGTCAAATCCGTAATTCCCCATAGACTTGTACAGCTTGGGAATCATGTATTTAGGCTGAGAATGTTATGTGCACTTCAAATTTGGTGGGAATGTTTTGTGCACTTCAAATGGGAATGTTTATGATGTATTTTGTGCCGTGAAAAATTCTGTTAGGCCTGGGAACCACTCTTCTAGGCCTAGGAGATTTCTTCCCAGGCTTAGTTGACTTGTAATCATCAACAATGGTCCCGGTCACCATTTTTGTTACTTGATCCTATTTATCCAATAACTTTGAAAAATCAATATTGAAAATGATCTTGACTGTAATGAGAGACTCATTCACATTAGATGCATATATATATATATATATATATTCATTGTTAATTTGATTCAACATGCAACAATGTCTATAATTACACGCTGAAAACTTGATTAAGATGAAACTATGACAAAGATTACACGATGGAAAATAATCTTCCTTACACGATACATTGATTGTAGTGTGTAACCATGATTATTTATCAGCGTGTAATCATTGACCAGTTGCATGTTCAATGTCCAAGGTCAAAAAATAAATGGCACCTTTTAAAGATGGGTTTACAAGAATGTCATTGTTTTATTACTGTGTTTTTTATGATTGATTTCTTATTTTGACCTTCGAATTACCCAGAATGGTTACACGCTAAAATGAGTTTAAGATTGAGCGTGTAAACCCTAGTACAAGTATTCATGTAAAGAAGATTTTTATTTAGCGTGTAAGGATTCTGGGTTCGATTGTGGAACTTGTAAATTACCCATAATGGTTACACGCTACTTTACATTTGAGTGTGTAAACCCTTGTACAAATCATCGTGTAACGAAGTTTGTTATACAGCGTGTAAGGATTCTGGATTTGATTTATTGAACTTTGTATTACCCAGAACGGTTAGTGAATAACACAATTCACACAATGAGAGGCACAGTGGAAACATATATAGGCAACTACACGATGAAAAGTAACCATGATTACAAGTAAAATAGTCACAGCTTGAATGATTTCATGTCACTTTGAAAACATGATTACACGATAAAATAAAGGGTGTGTGTAATCTTTCTTACAAATTGGCGTGTAATCATTAACCAGTTGCATGTCGAATCATTTATAATGCAATTACACGATGAAAACTAACCATGATTACAGGCTACATCTAATGTATCGTGTAATCATGGTTACTTTTCATCGTGTATCACACTGTTGCATGTAACTAAAAAAAAATTAATGATTACACGATGGAAGCAAACCGTCCTTCAAGGATACATTAAATGTAGTGTAATCATGTTTACTTTTCATCATGTAATCTTTGAGAGTGTTGCATGGCTGATTCACGATTCACATTTGATTCTTTATATATTTTTTATGAAAAAAACTTCTAGCACAGCAAGCAAAGTAGCTCATAAGTAATCAATATTTCTAACATGGAAGGAATGATTAAATCCAAAAACTTTTCATGTATATATCAACGGTAGGGACATAATATCATTTTCTCAGTGCTTCCATTACATCAAAGTACGTAAAATCTATACATTTCTGTATGTAAACCTAGTAGTTAAAGGCATATTATCAAGATGATGGCAATTCAGCATGGCAAGATGATGAACGGCAGCAAGTTGATAAAAACTAGGAGTATGAATTAGACGTCATTCTTGCACTTGGAGAAGATGATGAACTATGTTTGAAGGCTGTTTGTGCCCTCAACTCTCACTCTGGTTGAGCAATATATTGATTAAAATATGATTCCATGGTTGAGTGAGAGTGTTTGTTTATATTTCCGGGCATATAATCATCTTCTCAATGCTTCCATGGAGAAGGGTGATCTCTTCGATAATGACATCGACGCCATCACCGCCACCACCTCAGTATAATTGGACAGAACAATCAGGGTCAAGTCTACTAGTGCGGATGAGTTCTTCGTTAGTTGGCCAGAGATTTCTCTCCTGGAAATCCCCGAAAAAAGGGAAACTGTTAAAAATTCACAAAACTGAAGAGTTGGATTGATATTGATATTTTGTTACAGAACTAAGAACAAAACAGAGAAGAAAATATTTTCAAGCCTCATTCTTTTCTGTCAATCAACTTCATGCCTTGAAAAATTCCACACAATAGCTACTAAATATATAGCATTACAGATGACACATTGAAATAATAATCAAAGGACACTTAGAAATAAAACAAAGGACTTTTAAACTTTCTAGGTACATTGACACATGACTTTAATCTCCCAAGATTCATAAATAAAGTTCAACTTTCCACAGTTCATGAATCTTCGAATATGGAAAGTTGATTTAACTTTCCAACAAGTGAAAACAATACAGGGAAAAAAAACATTAATCGACTGCCCGTATACCGGCACCGAATTGCCTGCAACAAGCAATTTTAAGTTTGGAAATTTGATTTTCAAAACGAACTAACAAGTACAAGAAACAAAAAAAAAATGTTACGAGAATAAAAAAGAGAGGAGAGGAAGAAGTTTTTTTGAGAACTTCTTAATCTGTATGCAACAAGTACCACAACCCAGTCTATATAAGGAGAAAAACTTAATTGGGATGGTCTCATTGACGTGGCAATGGGACCGTCCAATGAATTTATGCCATATATACAGTGAAATATGCCATATATCAATGAGACCGTCCCATGCAAGAAGACTCGGGACGGTCCGACCCTCTCACTTAAAAAAATATTTTTTAATATATCACTTCTAATCTTGTCCCATCAATGAAACCGCCTTTCACTTATCTAAATAAAAAAGTTTCACATGCGAATCTCTGTAGAATCTACATCATATCCAGTCTTCCTCCCTCATGTCCCCTTAATCAAATAGTGAAACACTTATCCAAAAAAAATAGTTTCCCATGCGAATCTCTGCACAATCTACATCTAGACTGACAATATCTGCCAATAGTAGAACGAGCCATTGTATAATATCTTTGACTCTGTTGAATGTTCAATCATTCAAAAAGCAACAGTGTGATTGATTACATGCTAAAAACTAAGCATCATTACACGATCCTTCATATGTAGCATGTAATAATGATTAGTTTCCATCGTGTAACCATTCACACTATTGCATGTTCAATCATTCAACAAGCAACAGTGTGAATGCCCACAAGGTCAGACCAGCAGCATAGAGCACTCTATCCATACTATCATTCCATTAAGTGTTGTAATGTTATTTCTGTGGATTCTAGACATTGTAATTTCCAAAAGTGCTATTATCAGAAACGTAATTTACATATTGATGTAAATTTGGTATATGATGTGGTCGTTTATCAGGCATAGCTATTTAACAGTTATATATTTACATGATAACTGGGAACACTTTGATTACACGTAAAATGGTCACATTATGAATGATTACATGCCACTTTCTAAACATGATTACACTATACATTCAATGTATCGTGTAATCATGGTTACTTTAAATCGTGTAATCATTGACCAATTGCATGTTCAATCATTCATAATGCAATTACACGATGAAAAAGTAACCATGCTTACATTAAATGTATCGTGTAAGCATGGTTAGCTCTCATCATGTAATCATTCATACTGTTGCATTTTCAATCATTGAACATTATGATTACGCGATGAAAACTTGATTCAACATGCAACAATGTCAATAATTACATGCTGAAAATTTGATTCAGATGATACAATGACAAATAATACACGATGGAAAGTTATCATCCTTACACGATACATTAATTGTAGCGTGTAACCATGCTTACTTTTCAACTTGTAATCATATACCAGTTGCATGTTGAATCATTAATAATGCAATTACACGAAGAAAAGTGACCATGCTTACACGCAACATTAAATGTCTTTTTTGAAATTGTTGCGAGGCTGATACAGTGATTCACATTTCATTCTTTATATTAAAGTAGGTTTAATATTTTTGTGTATATTTACATTTCATTTGCAGTATTAATGTTTATGTTTTTTTTTTGTTTTTTTTACAAATAAAATCATATTTCTAACAAGGAATGAACTTCCAGCACAGCAAGCAACATCAATGGTGGTCGGTGGAATGATTAAATATTTAAATTCAAAAACATATAATATACATATCAACAGTGACATAAAATAATTTTCTCAATGCTTCCATGACATAAAAGTCGGTCAAAATCTATACATTTCCTTATATAAACCTATTAACTACACAAAATGCCATTAAGATGATGGCAAGTTTGGGAAGATGATGAACTGCCTGTTTGAAGGCTGTTTGTGCTCTCGAGTCTCACTCTGATAATGATTCATCAATATATGAAGTCTTAGTCGTGTCTCATTTTGATTTAGTAGTAGTGACACTGTTTGGAAGCTCAGCCAGCTAACCTAGTACATATTATATTACCTGGCATATAATCATCTTCTCAGTGCTTCCATGGAGAAGGTTCATCTCTCCGATTATCAAGATGGCGCCGTCACCGCCACCACCTCCTCTACACATTTCCGTTTAATTGGACAGAACAATCAGGATCAAGTCGAATAGTGGCCATGAGTTCTTCATTAGTTGGCCAGAGATTTGTCTCCTGTTCCTCCAAAAATAAAAAAATGAAATTGTTAACACCGTAAGAAAACAACATAGAAAAAAAAATAAAGACATTTATTCAAGCAAAAACAAAATTCATTACCAAGACGTCGTCGGATGGAGCATGAGAATGCTTAGTCGAATTTGAAGTCTAGATATTTGATTTTCAAAGAGAACTAACAAGTACAAGAAAATAGATTATAATAAAAAAAAAATTATTTCTGAGAGAACAACTGCTTTGCCTACAACAAGCACCATAAACAATATATTTTCACTTGATCCAGACTTGCTCTCTCTTGTCCCCTCAATCAAACAGTGAAACACTTATCGAAAATGAAAAAAGTTTCACATGCGTATCTATGTACAATCTAGATCCAGACTGGCAATATCTGGCAATAGTGGCACGACCCAACGTGTAATCATAACGTGTTGCATGTTTGTTGATCCAAAATCAACAGTGTCAAAGGTTACACGATGAAATTAACCATGATTACTTTTCATCGTGTAAGGATGCTTACTTTTAATCATGTAATATTTAACACTATTGATTTTGGATCAACAGTGTCAACGATTACACGATGAAAAGTAATAAACCTTACACTATATAATAAATGAATCGTGTAATGATGATTACTTTGCATCGTGTAATCTTTGAAACTGTTGATCCAAAACAGAAGTGTAAATGATTACACGATGCAAAGTAAGCATCCTTACATGATTCATTTAATATATCGTGTAAGCATGGTTACTTTTCATCGTGTAATCATCGACCATTAAGTGTGTAATGATCATTCATTCAAACACACAATATACAAATACATTTCTTTGAGAGTGTTGCATGGTTGATTCACGATTCACATTTGATTCTTTATATTTATTTTCTTTTATGAAAAATATATATATTTATTTGTTTTGATCGTGTAATCTTTGACAGTGTTGCACGGCTGATACAGTGATTCACTCTTTATATGAAAGTAGGCTTAATTAGTGTATTTTTACATTTCATTCTTTTTGTTAATGTTATTTATTTATTTATTTACAAATAAAATCATATTTCTAACATGGAAGGAACTTCCAGCACAGCAAGCAACATCAATGGTGGTCGGTGGAATGTTTAAATATTTAAATCCATATAACATATAATATACATATCAACAGTGACATAAAATCATCTTCTCAGTGCTTCCATGACATATAAGTTAGTCAAAATCTATACATTTCCGTATATAAACCTATTAAACTACACAAATGCAATTACGATGATGACAAGTTTGGGAAGATGATGAATTGGTTGTTTGAAGGCTGTTTGTGCTCTCGAGTCTCACTATGACAATGATTCATAACTGTATGGAGTCCCGGTCGTGTCTCAATCAGCCTCATCATTATCAAGACGACGCCGTCACTGCCACCACCTCCTCTACACATTTCAGTATAATTTGACAGAACAATCATGGTCAAGTCGACTAGTGCGGATGAGTTCTTCGTTAGTTGGCTAGAGATTACTCTCCTGGTAACCCCCAAAACAAGGGAAATTGTTAACAATATCACAAAACTGTAAGAATTGGATTGATATTGATATTTTGTTACAGAACTAAGAACAAAACAGAGAAGAAAATATTTTAAAGGCTCATTCTTTTTTGTCATTCAACTTCATGCCTTGAAAAATTACACACTATATGTTGTTTGCTATATATATTGCTTTACAGATGACACATTGAAATAATCAAAGGACACTTAGAAATTAAACAAAGGACTTTTAAACTTTCTAGGTACATTGACACAGGACTTTAATCTCCCAAGATTCATAAATAAAGTTCAACTTTTCAAGGTTCATGAATCTTGGAATATGCAAAGTTGATTTAACCTCGAGTGAAAACAACATAGGAAAAAAAAATAAAAACATTTATTGACTGGCTGTAGATGGCCACTGAATTACCTGCAACAAGCAATTTGAAGTCTGGAAATTTGATTTTGAAAAAGAACTAACAAGTACAAGAAACCAAAAAAAAAAAAGTTCCAAGAATATAAAAAAGAGGGGAGAGGAAGAAGTTATTTTTTGAGAACTTATTAATTTGACTGCAACAAGCACCACAACATAGTCTATATAAGACTCAGGACGGTCTGACCCTCTCACTTTAAAAAATAATTTTTAATATATCACTTCTAATGATGTCCTATCAATGAAACAACTTTTCACTTGTCCAAATAAAAAAGTATGTATCCTTGCGAATCTTTGTAGAATCTACATCATATCCAGACTTCCACCCTCTTGTCCCCTCAATCAAACAGTGAAACACTTATCAAAAAAAAAAAAAAGTTTCCCATGCGAATCTCTGCACAGTCCACATCTAGACTGGCAATACCTGCCAACAGTAGAACGAGCCATTGTATAATCTTTGACTATGTTGCATGTTCAATCCTTCAACAAGCAACAGTGTGAATGGTTACACGCTGCAAACATAGCATCATTACACGATTCTTCATATGTAGCGTGTAATAATGCTTAGTTTCCATCGTGTAACCATTCACATTGTTGCATGTTCAATCATTCAACAAGCAACAATGTGAATGCCCACAGAGCACTCTATTCCTACTATCATTCCATAAG
Organism: Acer yangbiense; assembly: GCA_008009225.1. Classification (NCBI taxonomy): domain Eukaryota; kingdom Viridiplantae; phylum Streptophyta; class Magnoliopsida; order Sapindales; family Sapindaceae; genus Acer; species Acer yangbiense. The sequence goes on along the minus strand of CM017767.1, from coordinate 26,063,447 downwards.
TGTTGTAAATTTATTTCTCTGTGGTTTCTAGACATTGTAATTTCCAAAAGTGTTGTATTTGTGCTATACTATCAGAAACGTTATTTACATATTGACGTAAATTTGGTATATGATGTGGTCGTTTATCAGGCATAGCTATTTAACAGTTATATATTTACATGATAACTGGGAACACTCTGATTACACGTAAAATGGTCATAGTCTGAATGATTACACGCCACTTTGTTACCATGAGTACACGATACATTAAATGTATCGTGTAATCATGGTTACATTAAATCGTGTAATCATTGACCAAATTGCATGTTGAATCATTAATAATGCAATTACACGATGAAAAGTAACTATGCTTACACGCTACATTAAATGTAATCTTTGAAATTGTTGCGTGGCTAATATAGTGATTCATATTTCATTCTTTATATTAAAGTAGGTTTAATATATTTGATGTATATTTACATTTCATTTGCAGTGTTGATTTTTTTAATTAATTTTTTTTTTTTTACAAATAAAATCATATTTCTAACATGGAAGGAACTTCCAGCACAGCAAGCAACATCAAATGGGAATTGCTCTTGGAAATCCAGTGGGTGTGACTCCGCATATGTATCTGTTTCGGTAGGTGGAGATTGTTGTCGGCCACACCGTGCGTATTGGGGACAAAGTGGGGACCTTTGAATAGATCAATGTCCATGTCTGCCCAATAATCTTGTTCCGCCTCATGTCTCGTGGGTTGCAGCTCTTCTAATCTAGTAAGCTTTAAAAAATTGTACAAATTTAGTAAGGATACTAGTCGCAAAAAACACTAATGCCAACTTAACAACATCACCCCGGCGCTTAAACCTCTCCACCAAAGACGTATTAAGAACTTTCATTTAATTGGACAGAACAATCAGGGTCAAGTCGACTACTACCGATGAGTTCTTCGTTAGTTGGCCAGAGATTTCTCTCATGTTCCCCCAACTAAAAAAGGAAATTATTAACATCGTCAGAAATTAGTTGGCCAGAGATTTCTCTCCTGCAACCAATCTCACATTTATAAGATTGCAAGTTACATTTCAACAATATATTGTTTATTTGACAACGGAAGAATGAGAATGCTTAGTAGTAGAATTTGAAGTCTGGAAATTTGAAACTATCAAAGAGACCTACCAGGTACATGAAAATAGATTTATTAAAAGCAAAAAAAAAAAAACAAAGGAAAAAAATCAGATGATGAACTTTTTCATTTATGAAAACAACTACTTTGCCTACAACAAGCACCACAGCCCAATGTATATAAGAATCTCTTGGACGGTCCCACCCTCACTTAAAAAACAATATATTTTCACTTGATCCAGACTTGCGCCCTTTTGTTGAGAAAATCTTCCATGCAGATGGTGCAATGCACCTTAGCCAATGGATGCATGCCATATGGCACACTAACTATGGGTGTATGCCATGTGGCACACTCTGTGCCACGTGGCATGCACCCATTGGCTAGGGTGCATTGCACCGGGTGCATAAAAAATTTGCCTTGAGTCCATTTTTGCTCACCCCCCTTGAAGGGGGGGTGAGCATTACCTCCCTCCCAAAAACATGACATATGTCTATTGGGGGGTAAAATTGTCTAAAAAGATAAAGAGTTTGTACAGATTTACCCCCTCCATTGACACATGTCATGTTTTACGGAGGGGGGTAATGCTCACCCCACTTGAAGGGGTTGGGGGGAGCAAAAGTGAACTCATTTGCCTTTCACTTGTTGGAAAGATAAATCAACTTTGCATATTCCAAGATTCATGAACCGTGGAAAGTTGAACTTTATTTATAAATCATGGGAGATTAAAGTCATGTGTCAATGTACCTAGAAAGTTTAAAAGTCCTTTGTTTTATTTCTAAGTGTCCTTCGATTATTTCAATGGGTCATCTGTAATGCTATATACTTTCCAGTGTCTAATCATTGACCAGTTGCATGTTCAAATATCCAGATGAAACTATGTCAAAGATTACACGATGTAAAGTAATCATCCTTACACGATACATTAATTTTAGCGTGTAACCATGATTATTTTTCAATGTGTAATCATTGACCAGTTGCATGTTCAAATATCCAAATGAAACTATGTCAAAGATTACACGATACATTAAGTTTAGCGTGTAACTATGATTACTTTTCAGCGTGTAATCATTGACCAGTTGCATGTTCAAATATCCAGATGAAACTATGTCAAATGTTAAACGATGGAAAGTAATCATCCTTACACGATACATTAAGTGTAGCGTGTAACCATGATTACTTTTCATCGTGTAACCATGTTTTTCCTTCGCCACGTCATCAGTATTGGGGCTGATAAGAAGGAACTACGCCTAGGATGTTAAAGGCCTTGGAATAGGTACTTTAACCCTAGGAACAACTCCTAGGCCCATGGTGGATTTAATTTCGATTTAAATAATTTTTTTTAATATATTATTTTTTTATTCCGAATGCACGGGATGTTTTAAAAAGGCAGTGTGCACCCATCAGACTCGATTTCGGAAGTGTAAATCCAATACGGGAGATTGATTCAAGCAACTAGAACAACTTACAAGGTTGTGAAAAAACTCTTAGGCACTTAGGGGTTAATATTTGAAAGGGTTGTTTGGTATATGTAGTGTAATGGGTATGGACGTACTTGTTCGACCGTTTGATGATCTCAAAACTGCACGTACATATTTCCATTGATACCCCTTTATCGTTAGACGGTGCTGATCGTTGAGATTTTTGCAAGGCCCCCATAATTTCATCAACGGGTAAAATCTGTAAGGCCTAAGAAGAATTCCTAGGCCCAATATAATTTGTTCATAGGCCTTTAACATCTTTCCTAGGCTGAAGGGTTTTTCCTTCGCCACGTCATCAGTATTGGGGCTGATAAGAAGGAACTAAGCCTTGGATGTTAAAAGCCTTGGAATAGGTACTTTAAGCCAAGGAACAACTCCTAGGCCCATGGTGGATTTAATTTCGATTTAAATAATTTTTTTTAATATTTTATTTTTTTATTCCAATTGCACGGGATGTTTTAAAAAGGTTTAATGCACCCATTAGACTCGATTTCGGAAGTGTAAATCTAATACGAGAGATCGATTCAAGCAACTAGAACAACTTACAAGGTTGTGAAAAAACTCTTAGACACTTAAGAGTTAATATTTGAAAGGGTTGTTTGGTATATATAGTGTAATGGGTATGGATGTACTTGTTCGACCGTTTGATGATCTCGAAACTACACGTACATATTTCCATTGATACCCCTTCATCGTTGAACGGTGCCGATCATTGAGATTTTTGCGGGGCCCCCATAATTTTATTAACGGGTAAAATCTGTAAGGCATAAGAAGAATTCCTAGGCCCAATAAAATTTGTTCCTAGGCCTGTAACATCTTTCCTAGGCGCAGGTCTTTTTCGTCGGCACCGTTCATTTGTGACACGTGTCACGAAGGATCCCACATACTGTCTCGCCATGTCATCCAATTGTTAGTGGATTACAGATGGATCCCAACAAATATTCTTGTTCTGTTTACAGTCTGGATCCTATGTTTCCTTCATCTTCGTCCTTAGTCAAATGTAACCCATCTTCTTTTTGTTCACATGTTCCAAAACAAGCAAACTTAGGGTTCTTAATCTTTTTTCACTTTGTATACCTGTTGAAGGCAAACCTGATTGCTTCTCCCATACCCCAACTCTTCCACACGTCCACTGAAAGGGTTTTGCCTGATTTACACAACAAGGTTTTGCTGATTTACTTCCTCACTTTTTTTTCGATTTACAAATATTTGTAAAGTGTGAGAACACCAATAAGGAAGAATTCTGTTTATGTGGTTTTCAAAGGAAGGAAAATAGGTGTGTTTAGTTCTTGGCCTGAATATCATGAACATGTAGATGGTTTTCCAGGAGCATCTTACAAGAAGTTTAACTCAACCGATGAAGCATATAAAGCGATAAGTAGCTGTTCCGGACATTCCGGACATTCAAGCCATTCTTGGCCTCAATCTTCTGTGAATGTTGCTGAGAAGGTATCTGAGAAGAGTGAAAGCACTGGTGTGATGTTGTTTTTATTTGTATTCGTGTTTATTTCTGGAGTTTTAGTAGGCAAGATTGTTTGAAAGATCTTGTTTGTTCTGTTCTGTTTTGCTGGTATGAGTAATGAAGGAGCATTTTATTTGTTCTGTTCTGCTTGTATGAGTAATGAAGGACCATTTTATTTGTTCTGTTATGCTGGTATGAGTAATGAAGGAATATAATGACAGTATGTGAAATGTGTAAAGCATGTGAAAACAAAACCAATAACTTCCATTTATATGCTTAGACGGTACAGCATGTGAAAAAACATTAAAAAAAAACATTGAGTTCAGGGTGATGGTGGAATGTTGAAATCCATCAACTTCTTCTGCATTTGTTCAACAAGTTGGTAGAGTCCATTGAGTTCATTGTCCATTGCTTCAATCTCAACGTTTAAGTTGATGATTTCGGCTTCCAGATTCTGAAATTTCCCCATCAAAACAGTATAATCATCACGTAGCCGTTTTGCATTTTCACGCTCCTTGATGATGGTCTCCTCAACCTTTGCAACCCTTTCAAGCATCACTTCAAAAATGGCATTCATCCTGTGACTGCTCCTGCCGTTTGCTTCCATTTCCACTTGTAAGCTTCAAGACTTTTCTGACCAATATATAACTGATATATTGGTTTTTATAGTGGAAGAAGATGACCCATATCAGTGAAAACTGAAGAGTCGCCTCTTACATTAATTTCATTGAAGAATGAACCATAGTAACCTTTCTAATACCTTGACATTTGAAATGAACCATTGTGCCTTAAATGAACCATTAAACTTATCTTAAATGAACATTTATTTTGTTATTGTAAACTGAACGTTCGGTACACTAGGGAAAGCCACCAGTTTATTGTTCAGCTCTTTCTGAAAATGTAAAGCAACTACTTATTTGCGGGCCTTGGAACAATTCTACTAAGCCTGAGAACAAATCTCATAGGCCTACGTACAATTCTGTTAAGCCTGGGAACAATTCTCCTAAGCCTAGGAGCAAATCTCCTAGGCCTACGTACAAGTGGAACGAGATGACCATACCAGGGAAAAATGAAAAGTCACCATTACTAATGAACTTTAGTTAAAGAGACCCTTGTACAGCTCTTTCTGGAAATGATTATCCAAGGCCTGGGAGAATTGTTCCAAGCCCTAGGACCATTGTTGATGACAACAAGTCTCCTAAGCCTTGGAACAAATCTCCTAGGCCTAGAAGAGTTGTTCATAACTTACCCAAAAGTAAAGGGCCTTTGCAAAACTGTCACATCTCAATAAGTTAACTTTTTTTTATCGAAGAGAAATTTTCTTGGACAAGTATACCCTTACTGCAATTCCAACGTGGCACTTAATTATAGCTAATTTTGAAATTTGAAAACAATAAAATACATAAAACTGAAATGAAATTAAAAACCTTTTTGGCCTTTAAACTTCGAAAAGGACGTGTGACAAAGAGGTTTTCAGGAAGTTGTATTGTTGAGTGGGTAAGTGGTTATGAGAAAGTGGTTTTCAGAGAGTGAATATTTGTTCATTGCCGACGAACTGTTCATCAACAACTTCGCCGAAGAACTGTTCATCAACAAACTGTAGGTACCAACTTTGGATTACATATTGTTGAACTTTGGGTTTTATTTAATTTATTTGTTGTGAACAATGCTGTGTTTTTTATGATTGATTTCTTATTTTGACCTTGAAATTACCCAGAATGGTTACACGTTAAAATGAGTTTAAGATTGAGCATGTAAACCCTAGTACAAGTATTCATGTGAGTGAATTACATGGCTTGAGGCAGACACCTAGATCAATTGTACCTTTGATATATCGCAAGATATGTTTCACAGCTTGTAAATGAGTAGTGGTAGGTGAATGCATAAATTGATAGGCTTGATTAACAAAATAAGTAAGATCCGGTCGAGTTGTAGTAAGATAATGAAGAACCCCCACAATTTCTCTATAAGTTGAAGCATCGGCTAATGGTTCTCTAGCATGAATTGAAAGTTTAGAACCGATCGGCGTAGGTGTAGAGCAAGGTTTTGCCTCTAACATGTTTGTTTGTGAGAGAAGCGCAAGTGCATATTTAGACTGAGAAAGATGAAGACCTTCAAGAGTTTGCTTAGCTTCAATTCCTAAAAAATAATGCAAAGCACCCAAATCCTTCATGGCAAACTGTATACCAAGCACATGTATAAATGACTTAAGTAAAGATGGACAGCTACCAGTTAATATAATATCATCAACATAGAGAAGAAGTACCATAGTGCCAATCTTAGAATGAAACATAAACATAGTAGAATCAACCTTACTGCATAAAAAACCATAGTGAAGAAGAAAACCACTAAATCGTTGAAACCAAGCACGAGGCGCCTGTTTTAGTCCATAAATCGCTTTGTGAAGACAACAAACATGTGTGGGATTAGAGCTATCATGAAAACCTGGAGGTTGCTCCATATAAACCTCTTCTGTAAGAATGCCATGAAGAAAGGCATTTTTTACATCTAATTGTCTACTAGACCAACAGTGAGTGAGAGCAAGAGATAAAACAATACGAATTATGGAAGGCTTTACCACCGGACTAAATGTTTCAGTAAAGTCCACACCTTTTTGTTGATTATAACCCTTGGCAACTAACCGAGCTTTATAATGCTCAATTGAACCATCAGGTTTTTCTTTTATCTTATAAACCCACTTCGATCCAATTATATTCATAGATGGATAACTAGGAACAAGAGACCAAGTTCCATTTGAAATGAGAGCATTGAACTCCTCTTCCATTGCAGCACACCACTTAGGATCTTTAGAGGCTTGGTGATACGTTGACGGTTCAAGTTTGGCATTTGAGGGAAGTGATGCAACAAAGGCTTGTGGTAAAGGATATTTAGTAGCTAGGTATGACCTGCTGGGATTTATGCCCTAAAACTTGTAATTTGTAAATGTTATAAATTCATTAATAAAAGAAGTAGTTATTTCATTCAATTAACATGACTCATACATTTATATTATATGTGCTAAACATCCAAGATTGCTAAATGTAATCTCAAACTGAGTATATGAATGTCATATACAGAGGAATTCATTTTGAGACATGTAATCTAAAGAGTCCATAGAAAGCAAATAAACCTGGTTACTTTATTTATGGTTAATCTACAACTGCGGTCCATTCCGTAATGTATGGTGGTCTTATCCTAGACTACTTATATGGTGATATGAGAATGGAGGCACCTTATATGATGTGATCATATAGGACTGTGCCACGATCTATATGAATCTATTACTAAGATCTGTCAGTTGAAAAGATTCATATATATCGAAAAACGATGGATGTATATGGGTGATCTAAATCCTTCTGAGTGTCTCACTGACTCCTTTGAATTATATCGTGTTTCTTGAAATACAATGGGTGAGATCAAATAGCATTCCCAATCAATAACCTCGTATCTTGGAATCACGGTTTGGCTTGTGGCTGGGAAGGTATGCACACAATAAAGGAATCCACTCCTTTTTACGAGAAGTAGATGAGTAATTCCCTTAAGGGTTGTGTTAACCGAAAGGTTGCAAATGAGGGGTGATTTCCAATTAACACCTTAAAACCATAACCTGGGAGGTCACGGTTGTAGAAATACCACTTGGTACCACTATGCTCTCAATGAATATAGATAGGTTTCATTAAAAACAGAAAATAGGAACATGTGTATACCATAACACTCAGAAAGACGATAGGCTCTTTATTAATAAACAAAGGGTAACATACAACTAGCTGATACAATGGATGGTATATGGGGAATTCTAGAGAGATACTTCTAAGACACATGCGATGATGGTGAACTCATACTAGTCGATAAGTGGAAAAATTTTCCCCATTTTCCTCAGAGCGTTTTGTCGTATTTATAGGTCCCTTTTCTTGTTGTCCATTATGTTAATTTAGTCAATCAATCAGCAATCAAAGGGACATTGATTTGGCATTGATGGTTGTTGTGCTTAGGTACGGGGAATTGTCTCCAGAATAAATTGTTTCCATTTTGGTAGGATTGATGAGGTTGACTATTTCCGTTTGAATGGCATTATGAATGGTGGGAAAAAGGTAACCCTTTTTCCTTTTGTTGGGTGTTACTGCATTCTTCTCTTATGGTGGCATGGTTTTGCTCTTGATCTGGCTCCTTGGTGTACCAATCCTTCCTTTAGTGGTGGTTTCTCCCTTGTCGTATTAAGGCCCCCTTGCTGTTATTTCCTATGCTGAGTTGATAATGAATGCTTGGTAGGCTAGTTCAAGGAAAGAACCGTGGTGCCGGGGCACCATGAATCATAAATCGTGGTACCAATGCTTTTAGGAATCATGGAATCGGGGCGATGTGGCATTAGGGCTTCTTGGACCTTAACTTCAATGTTCCCTGGCATTGTAGAATCGGGGTGACCTCAATCCTGGTCCTGTTCTGCACATGGCTTGTTGTTGGTGTATCAATCCTGGCCTTTCTTGTGGGGTAGCCCGATACTCCCTCTAGCTTATTTCTATTTCAAGCAGTCTTGGCAAGGAGGGAAAATTCTTCTTTGGACCCATGCCTTTTTATGTGGCTAACAGGTTGATTCGGGACTTGAATGATTAAGAGCACTCTCCTTCTTCCGTAAAGGAATAAATGATATATTCATTCATTAGAGAATCAATGGTACTTAAAGGAAAATATATAATTAGAGAGATATAACGGACTTTATGACCTAGCTCTAATTATGAACTACTTGCGGATGATCATACCATATATAATAGCTATATCGATGGACACTGATAATTTGGTTATGTAAAACATCTATAGTTACGAGAGTACAACATTGAGTTTTTAGTGGAATAACTCCGAGGTTAATAATTGTGAAATATTAATTAAAAAGTTTAATTAATTTTTTTAAGTATTATTGGAGCTCAAAACTATGGGTCCATTAAGGTACCCTTGCTAGCCCTTTACGATTGATAGTTGAAAGTTCTCACGGTGTGTAGTATATTACTCTAGAGGGGGGGTGGAGGGTGAATAGATATTAATCGATTTTACCAAATTTTCGTGTAAAGACAAGATTACGAAAATACCCCTAATAGACAATATAAAATAGCAAGTGTAATATGGTGCGGAAATATAAACAACACTTGATATTTACGTGGAAACCCTCACGGGAAAAACCACGGGGCTGTTGAGTGAGCCACACCCGAACCTCGAATCCACTAAATGTGATAAAATTACAACCTAATCCCGGAAGTAATCACACACCTACCTAATCCCGGTATGAGTGAACCTAGTTTGAATGCTTACGATCTAAGCAACCTAATCCCGAAAGCTACATACAAGACTTTGATTCTCAATGAAGAGATTAACACCCTAAGTGAATATATGAATATCCAAAATGCAATATAGAGCAAGGGAACCCTAAATGCTTATCTAAGATGATGTTTTTGCAATTATAGCAATCCTAGATATTAAAAACTAAATGACATGTCAAATAGCTTAGATAAACATAGATTATAAAAACCTAGATATCTATCACAATACAACACTCAATCAATTTATCACAATAAATTCTCTATTCTTGTATCTAACATATGATCAAACACATACAAGTAAATAAAGAGATGGCTTGAAAGGAAAAATACTAAAATTAGATGAAGTTAGTAAATATCTTACCAAGCAAGTTATGATGATGCAAAACCATGCATGGATGCATGCTATATGGTCATGGATGATCCTATATGAACTTTGATGATCAAAGGAATGTCTTTGAGTGTTTAAAAGAGAGTTCTTGTGAATTTTTCTCTTGAAATTTGTTCTAAGGGAAAAATATGATTTTTGGACTCTTAAAAAACGACCTAGTAATGAATGAGGCATATATATAGGATGCTTAATAGAAGTGGTGCCGTTTTGCAAATATGCTAAAAAGCGCTGATTCTGCGCCCTTAATTCTGCGGTCACGGACCGCATAACAGGGTGCATAATTCAATCAAACTAAGTTGACTAAAAACTCTGCGCCTATTTCTGCGCCCTAGGCCGCCGAACAAGGGCACCGATTTGAGACTTGATGTTATGGTCCCTTTTCGGTGGCCTTTTTAACGGCCACTAAACGCTGAACCAAGGGCGTTGATTTGGACCTGAAACAGAGCACTTCAAAATGTGCCCTTGTTCTGCGGCCACTGGCCGCCGAACAGGGCACCGATTTGCTCTGTAGCTTTCAACCTAAAAACAAAACATATTAAGGCACAACAAGCAAGAGCAATCAACAATCAACAATCAATGCTTGAAGAGATTTTCAAAGCAATAAAGTGCACAAATAAGAACACACAACATATAAATAAAAATAATGCATGAGATGTGAGTGTGTGTGTGTGTGCAACTAATCTCTTCAAAGCCAATTAAGCACATAGAAGTTTACCTTTGGTGCTTATCAAGATGAGGTCTTCAAAGGGCTTTGAACAATAACACCAACACCAAAGCTACCCTTACAAAGAACCCCAACATGTGGTTTGTCTATGAAATGAGTCAATCAACAAATGGGAACCTTACAATCTCCCCCTTTGGCTATTTCGTGACAAAACTACCACTCACATTGATTACTCACAAAAAATAGAACCTACGGGACAACAATGATTTTCTACATTACAAAGAGATAAGAAAATAAAACTTCAAGTTTTCAACCTCTTGTAGAATAATCAAACCATGAAAATAAGATTTCTATATTTTCCAAAACAAGTGAAATGTGAGATTAATCAAGTAAGAACAACAAAAAAAAACAAGCATTTGCATTTTAAAATTTTAGGCACAACATTATGCAATATATGTGTATGCAATGCTCCCCCTCAACGGGTTACTCCCCCTCAATGTATGTTCTCCCCAATCATGCACTTGCTACTACAATTTACAACTCCCCTTAACATATCCTACTCCCCCTTTTTGTCATGATATAGGCAAAGGAGTAGTCCCCAACTGGGTCACTCTTAGCAAAGAGAGATAGTAGCATGCAGGAAATTTGCATAATCATATTAGTCACTTTATGCATCCCAATTAATTGAAGAGAAACAAGGAGATTTATTTTAAGGAAATGTGTGAATCAAACATGATTTGTATACAAGACATGTAGCATTCAAGTTCAAATTACAATGGTATTTGGCAAAGCAAATGACAAAGGTTTCTAATAAGAATTCAAACCAATTTCACCATTGTCATGAGAAAAGCAAGGATATAGAGATTTCATTGATTTTAATAAGAGTAACTATATCCAACTTTATAAGCGAAACATGGCATGAGCGACTTTGCACCCAATTTGATTTTTCCGGATAAGATATCCGTATGATAGTAACCATGTTCAACTAATAAAGAAAGAGAGACATTTGGAATTTAAATTCCTTTGAACGGATACAAGATCCTTTATTCATTTTTTAGTCTCATAAGCTTTTTAACACAAGTTTTGCATTTAAGAACACAATCATTAATTCATGCTTTTCATTTGAGCATGTCATATGAATTTCATGCTTTTCAATTTTCATTAGCATGTTATATAAGAATCATCATGTCATGGAGATAACTATAGGTCATTCATAATCATACTCCCTATGTATATCTCCTAGTCCAAAAATGCATGTTTGAACATAAATATGACATGGATTGTAAACAAGCAAGGTTCACACTTATTGAATTGAAAAACATATATACATATGTGCAACCAAGTTTACTCAAGCAAATAAAAGAAGAGGCATAAGATATTTTAAATTTTTGCAAGTGACAAGAATGCAAAATAGCTCTATTTGCTTGAGTTCCCCATATGGGGTCAATCACAAATCACATCACTCCGCAAGACATATCCCAATAGATCTACTAAGTGTTTTAAATCGAGTAGCATCTAAGGGTTTAGTAAATAAGTCCACAAGTTGATCATTAGTACCTACATGTTCAAGTACTATGCATTTATTTTCAACAAGCTCTCTAATGAAATGATGGCGGATGTCAATATGCTTAGTTCTAGAGTGTTGTACCGGATTCTTGGAAATATTTATAACACTCATATTATCACAAAAGAGAGTGAGTGTACCTTGGTTGAATCCGTAGTCTACTAGCATTTGCTTCATCCATAGGAGTTGTGTGCATCCACTCCCCGCGGCTATGTACTCGGCCTCGGCCGTGGACAAGGAAATCGGGTTTTGCTTCTTGCAAAACCAAGACACCAAGTTGTTGCCTAGAAAGAAGCAACCGCCCGATGTGCTCTTCCTATCATCGCAATTTCCTACCCAATCCGCATCACTAAAGCCTACAAGACTAGCATTAGTGTCAAAAGAGTACCAAATCCCATAGTTGGAAGTCCCATTCACATAGCGAATGATTCTCTTTACAGAAGAGAGGTGGGACTCCTTAGGATCCGCTTGGTACCTAACACACACACCCACACTAAAAGATATATCGGGCCTACTTGCGGTCAAATAAAGCAAGCAAACTATCATGCCCCAATATAAAGTTTGTTCCACACTTTTTCCACTTGCATCCTTGCTAAGCTTCAAAGTGGTACTCATGGGTGTATCACAATGTTTGGCATTTTCTAGACCAAACTTCTTCACTAGGTTTTTGGCATATTTGGCTTGGGTAATGAAGATCCCATCATCTAATTGCCTAATTTGCAAACCTATGAAGTAACTTAGCTCACCAACAAGACTCATCTCAAATTCATGAGACATAACATCAACAAATTGTTGGACCTTGGTGTTGTTGGTGGAGCCAAACACTATATCATCAACATAGATTTGAGTTATAAAGAGCTCATCCTTGTCTTTCTTGATGAATAGTGTCTTGTCAACACTACCCCTTGTGTAGTTATTGTCAACAAGAAATTGAGTGAGGCGCTCATACCAAGCCCTCGGTGCTTGTTTCAACCCATATAGTGCCTTCTTGAGGCGATAGACATGGTTGGGGTGATGTGCATCCACAAACCCCTTGGGTTGTTCAACAAACACTTCCTCTTGCAAGAAGCCATTTAGGATGGCACTATTGACATCCATTTGGTACAATTTGAACTTGTGCACACAAGAAATGGACAAGAAAAGCCTAATGGACTCTAGACGGGTAACGGGAGCAAAAGTCTCCTCAAAGTCGATACCCTCAATTTGAGAATACCCTTGTGCTACAAGTCTAGCCTTGTTCCATACTATGTTGCCATCCTCATCGGATTTGTTCCTATAAATCCATTTAGTGCCTATAACATGTGTGCTTTTAGGCCTAGGAACTAGAGTCCAAACCTCATTCATTTCGAATTGGTTTAGCTCTTCTTGCATGGCAAGAACCCAAAATTCATCATTTAAGGCTTCATCAACCTTTTTGGGTTCAATTTGAAAGGTGTAGCATGTGTAGCTAATTAGATTAGCTATTTGATGCCTAATTCTAACACCCTCATTCACATCTCCAATAACATTCTCTTTGTTATGGAGTCTTCTAACCCATGGAGCGGGTTCATTAGAGTTCACACGAGGAACTCTATCAAGAGGTTGTGTGTCCTCATTATTACCATTGGATGTCCCAACATTGGGAGTCTCCACAACCCTCTCTAAAGGAGAGTCATCATCTAAAACTTCCTCCTCCTCATGGTCATTAGACCTGAGCCTTGTATCATCAATGACAACATTGGATGATTCCAAGATGGTTCGAGTTTTCAAGTTGAAAACTCTATAGGCTCTACTATTCAAGGCATAGCCAATAAAGATACCCTCATCACTCTTAGCATCAAATTTGCCAAGTTGATCACGGTCATTTAAAATGTAGCATTTGCTTCCAAATGTGTGGAAGTAGCTATCATTTGGCTTCCTACCCTTCCATAACTCATATGAGGTATTTCTAGATCCGGGCCTTAGGAAAACTCTATTCCCTATATAGAAAGCCGTATTGACGGCTTCAGCCCATAGGTTCCTAGGGACATTGTGTAAGGACCCCGGTTTACCAATCACGCAGCGGAAGGTTTTTAAAAAAAATTATATTTCATAAAGAAATACCATGATTGATAAAACCTAGGATCTATTTTTTTGGAACAGTAAAACAAAAGAAATCGAAATCGAAATATATATTAAAAGGGAAGAAACAATTTTCTTCATACCTACGTAGGAGGCTCCTTCACTTTAATACGATATGCTCCCTGATTTGAACCACGAGATCTTCCTCGCTATGACCCGGGATTGGTAACGGCGTGTGGGCGCGTCACGGTACTCAGGAACTTGTATGAAAAAAGAAGAAGAGAAGAACACCCAAAAACAACTCTTGTTGTTTGTATGTATTAGGTTAGGCCACAAAAAAGAAAGCTTAAAAAATATATATATATATTTTTTTTTTCTCTCTTCTTGGCCGCCACCCCTATATGTCTCTCTTCTCTTTTTGTGTGAAGTGGTGTTGGTGTATCTTCTAAAAACCTAATACACTTTTTATTTTTCTACAAATATATATCACATATATATTTCTTTAAAATAAAATAATCAATTAAATCTTTTTAAGATATCTAATATCTTTAAAGATATTAACTAATTAATTTGATTTGATTTGAATTCAAAACTCTTTTAAATTCAAAATTTAAATATTTAATTTAATGAAAATAAAATAATCAAATTATCTTTTCTTCATTCAAAATTAAATATCAATCAACACCCTCCATATAATGATTAATTACACAATTAAATAATCTTAATATTTAATTGTCATAATCATTAAAATCATTAATTAAATAATCTAATTATTCAATTAGTTCCCGAATAGATATGTGTCACTTTCGTAACACAATTAATTGGACAATCCAATTAATTAACCGTGACCCTTGTTACCTAAATCGATCGGGCTAGCAAGGGGACCTAATGGACCCACAGTATTTTGAGCTCCAATAATCCTTAGAAATAATTAATTAAACTCTTTAATTAATATTTCATGATTATTAACTTCGGTGTTATTCCACTAAAAACCTGAAGCTGCACTCTCTCAACTGTAGACGTTTTTACACAAACCAATAACTTTCGGTGTCCATTGATATAGCTATTACATATGGTATAATCCTCCACAAGTAGTTCATAATTAGAGCTGGGTCATAATGTCCGTTATACCCTTCTAATTATATCTTTCCTTTAAGTACCATTGATTCTCTAATGAACAATAAATCCTACATTCCTTACGGAATTAGGAGAGCGCTCATATTGTTCAAGCCCCGAATCAACCCTTAAGGGAACTACCATCTACTTCTCGCAAGAAGGAGTGGATTCCACTATTGTGTACAAACCTTCCCAGCCACAAGCCAAACCGCGATCCCAACATACGGAGCATATTGATCAGGAATGCAACTCCGACCTCACCCATGGTATATCAAAGACCACGATCTAACCTGAAGGAGTCGATAAGACACTCAGGATTAAGATCACCCACATATAGCCATCATTAGTTGATATATATGAATCTCATCGTTAAACGGATCTTAGTGAGAGATTCATATAGATCCTGGCCCAGTCCTATATGATCACATCATACAAGGTGCCTCTATTCTCATATCTCCATATGAATGATCCAGGATAGGATCACCGTACACTACGAAATAGACCGCAGCTGTAGATTAACCACAAATAAAGTACCCAGCTTTGTTTGCTATCTACGGACTCTTTAGATTGCTCGTTTCAAACTGCATCCATCTGTATATGACACTCATATACTCAGTTTGAAATTACATCTGGCAATCTTGGATGTTAAGTGCACATGTTATATACATAAAGTATAACACAAAATGAATGAATGTACTACTTCTTTTATTTATGTTCAAATCATATTTACAAATTACAAGCTTTAGGGCAAAAACCCCAACAATCTCCCACTTGCACTAAAGCATGTGAGTTATGTCTCGTAACCCTAGACCTTCTAGGTGACCTTCAAACACTTTAGCCGATAAGGTCTTCGTAAATGGATCAGCATGATTGTCTTGTGAGGCTATCTTGGTGACGATCACATCTCCTCTCTGCACTATCTCTCTAATGAGATGATACTTTCTTTCTATATGCTTACCTCTCTTATGGCTTCTTGGTTCTTTGGAATTAGCCACAGCACCACTGTTATCACAATAAAGTATGATTGGCTTATTCAAATCTGGAACAACTTCCAGATCGTTCAAGAACTTACGGAGCCAAACAGCCTCTTTAGCAGCTTCACAAGCGGCTACATATTCGGCTTCCATGGTGGAATCAGCAATACAAGATTGCTTAATACCCCTCCACACAATGGCTCCACCACCAAGGGTGAATACTGATCCAGACGTGGATTTCCTAGAATCCCTGTCTGACTGAAAATCAGAATATGTATATCCTAACGGGATCAAATCCTGTCCAGAATACACTAACATATAGTTTCTCGTTCTCCGAAGATACTTGAGAATAGTCTTGACAGCAACCCAATGATCCAATCCTGGGTTGGACTGGTATCTGCTGGCTACTCCCACTGCGAAGCAGATGTCCGGTCTCGTGCATAACATAGCATACATGAGACTACCTACTACTGACGCATAGGGAACATGTCTCATATCCTCAACTTCTTGAGGTGTCTTAGGACACTGTTCCTTAGACAAGTGAACTCCATGTCTGGATGGTAAATTACCTTTCTTGGAGTTCTGCATCGAATATCACACAAGAATCTTGTCGATATACGATGCCTGAGACAGTGCTATGAGTTTGTTCTTACGATCCCTTAGAAGTTGGATCCCTAGAACATAACTCGCCTCTCCCAAATCTTTCATTTGGAATTGGCTAGCCAGCCAGCACTTTACTTCAGATAATACCCCTACATCATTCCCAATGAGTAGGATATCATCTACGTAAAGAACTAAGAAAACTACCTTCTTGTCAATGATGCGCTTGTAGACACAAGGCTCATCAACGTTTTGCTTGAAGCCATAGGTTTTGATCACATCATCAAACCTTATGTTCCAAGATCTAGATGCTTGCTTAAGTCCATAAATAGATCTTTGCAACTTGCAAACTTTTTGCTCTTGATCTGGAGACACGAATCCCTCTGGTTGCATCATGTAGATGCACTCTTCAAGATTACCATTTAAGAATGCAGTCTTGATGTCCATTTGCCAAATTTCGTAATCAAAATAGGCAACAATGGATAAGAGAATCCGAATAGACTTAAATATGGCTACTGGCGAGAAGGTCTCTTCATAATCGACCCCCTCTTTCTGGGTATAACCCTTGGCCACTAGCCTTGCCTTGAAGGTCTCTACCTTCCCATCTACTCCTCTCTTTCTCTTGTAGATCCACTTACACCCTATGGGTTTCACCCCATCCGGTAAGTCTACAAGTTCCCAGACTGAGTTAGAGTACATGGACTCTATCTCGAGATTCATGGCTTTAAGCCATTCCTCTTTATCAGGATCTTCCATTGCATTCTTAAATGTCAATGGATCATCCACACTATCAGCAGAGACAACATCTTGTCCCTCACTTACACCCAAATAGCGTTCAGGCTGTCTCACAACCCTAACACTACGCCTAGGTGGTAGTGTATCCCGAATAGGAATCATCTGACTCTCAGATGTTAATGGATCAACAACTCTTGTTGACTGAATATTGGTCTCACCAGGCTCCAACTCATTCAATACAATTTTAGAACGAGGTTTATGGTCACTAATATAGTTATCCTCAAGAAACGTTTCATTTGTCGATACAAATACTTTATTATCTTCGGGACTATAGAAGTATCCACCTCTGGTCTCCTTGGAGTATCCTATAAACAAGCAGACCACAGACTTGGGATCTAACTTTCCAGTTCTGTTCTTCAGCACGTGTACTGGACACCCCCATATGCGGAAATGTCGTAAACTAACTTTACGACCATTCCACAACTCTAGGGGAGTCTTAGGAACAGATTTGGATGACACTACATTCAAAATGTATGCCGCTGTTTGTAACGCATATCCCCAAAATGAATTTGGTAACGATGAGAAACTAATCATAGATCTCACCATTTCCATTAGGGTTCTATTTCTCCTCTCCGCAACACCATTCTGTTGTGGTGTTCCAGGAGCTGTGAGTTGGGATACTATCCCACACTCAACCATAAAGTCTTCAAACTCTTGGTCAAGGTACTCACCTCCACGATCAGATCGTAGAGACTTGATAGTCTTTCCTAATTGGTTCTCAACTTCAGCTCGGAATTCTTTGAACTTTTCAAAAGTTTCCGACTTCCGTTGCATTAGGTAGACATATCCGTATCTCGAGTAGTCATCTATAAAGGTGACATAATACTCATAACCACCCCTTGCTTTAACATTCATCGGTCCACAAACGTCTTAATGTATAAGCTCAAGTGGTTCTTTAGCTCTAAGCCCTTTTCCAGTAAAAGGTCTCTTGGTCATTTTACCTTCTAAACAGGATTCGCAGACAGGTAAGGTGCCAACCTTTAACTCACTTAAAGATCCGCTTTTAACTAGTCTGTTTATCCGGTCAAGGTTATTATGACCAAGCCTTAGATGCCAGAGATACGTTTCGTTTTCTGGAGAAATCTTATGTCGTTTAGTTTTTGGTTTTTCAACCTTAAACATTTCGGTGTTGAGCAGTGTTGTATGTATTAACGGTCTTAACACATACAAATTGTTTTCATTACTTCCTGAACAAATATTTAGACCATTCTTTGCAATAATAACTGATTTATTATAAAAAAAAACATAATATAATTGTTCTAACAACTTAGAAACGGAAATTAAATTCCGTGTAAATCCAGGAATGAAAAATACATTGTCCAACAATATAAAATTATTATTACAAAAACGCAATCTAATTACGCCCACTGCTCGTGCCGACACGACATCCCCTGACCCCACACGCATAGAGAAGGCTCCCTCCTCAAGCTGTGTCCAATAATCAGTCCACTGCAAAGAAGAACAAACATGGTTAGTGGCCCCCGAATCAACTATCCAAGGTGAAGAATCATCTTCCACTAAACACGACTCAAGAACAAGTAAATCATATTTACCTTTTGTTTTCTTCTTCTTGGCTACCTCCTCTAGATACTGAGGATAGTTCCTCTTCCAGTGCCCGACCTTGTCGGAATGGAAACATTTTCCCTTGCTCTTGTCGATGGAGGTGCCTTTCTTTTTGCTCTGGGCTTTCTTGGGTTTGG
The DNA here is from genome assembly GCA_008009225.1 of Acer yangbiense. Lineage (NCBI taxonomy): Eukaryota > Viridiplantae > Streptophyta > Magnoliopsida > Sapindales > Sapindaceae > Acer > Acer yangbiense. Next base: position 26,044,258 of record CM017767.1, on the reverse strand, counting down.
GCTTACCCTTCGCCTTCCCAGCAGACCTCTTCCTCTTTCTATTATTGGAGGAAGATGGTTCAGCAACATTTGCCTCACCGGTCTTGCCTTTGCTGTCCTTAGTCAAGGACTCAAAGGTAGAGAGCTCATTGAGCAACTGTGTGAGACTGAACCTAAGCTTGTTCATCCCATAGTTGCTCTTGAACTGATCGAAACTCTTCAGAAGAGTCGTCGGTATGATGCTCACCTGACTGGGTTCATCAATGGCCCCGCCATTGATTTCTGCCGTGTTGAAGTAGGACATCATGTTCAGGACATGTTCCCGAACTGATGAACCCTTCTTCATATGAGCGAGCATAGCAGAACGAACAGCTTCGTGCCGCTTTTGCTCAGAGGGTTGCCCAAACATAGCCTGCAATGACTCCATTATTTCGAATGCGGTAGTCATTGCTTCGTGCTTTGTGACAAGCACGTCTGTCATACTAGCTAACAGATATGTTCGGGCCTTCTCATCAGATGAGACCCATTTCTCGTATGCCTCACGAACTCTTTGTGCGGCATGGGTAGTAGGCGCTGGAGGACATTCCTCCGTAAGCACAAACTTAAGGTCCTTAGTGACCAAAATTGCATTGATATTGTGTTTCCATTTAGTGTAGTTATCACTAGTTAATTTTTCATTGGCTATGATTTGTAATAGTGCAGTTGACATGGCTGAAAAAACATAAATTAAGAATTCATTCAGTCATACATTCAAAACATGTGCGAATGTTCGGCATAAAATTAAACATGATGCATGAAAATGTTTAATGAACAAGAACAACCCTAAAATGTGTTACTATGCCATGACAATCCAACATACCACAAGCAAGTGCTGCCTTAGGGTCGGTCAAATTCTTGCATGTTGGATCGAGACATTCTTAATCAAATGTTATACCAGAATAACTCTTATTCCTCTAACATTCAACCATCGTTTATTTCAGTCAGGTTTATAATTAACCAATTTAATTAAAACCTTGTGAGTGTAACCCCTCATTTCAAATCTCTAGAGCTTAACTCGAGAATTGCCGCCTTAGGGTCGGTTAATCCCGAAATCCCCTAAGAAATCCTATCCGTTAGGAAGTCAACCTTGATATTGATTCTTATGGAAACCCTCCTTAGGGAGGACGAAAGCAAAGCCGTCACGAGGCCCCACTCAAATCTCATGGTGTTGAACTAATGATGGAGACCGTGGGATATAATGTCATATATCCCTCTCCCACTCACTATTTTATAATAAGGGTTTTCTATAGTAGTTAATGCACCTAGATATTTACAAGATTAAACGGCTAATTTCAATCTAGTTGTCTAACGCATTAACCTTTGTTTATTAGAATCTAATTCTAATTAACTAATAAATTCTTATGAATTTTAACTCTTAAAAAAAATAATCTATTAGTAACAATTCTAATCTATGTAAACAATATACTAAGGCTAGAATTATTCAACATGTGTTACCAAGTTTTAACTATTAAAACTAAACACATTATTAGGCCCGTTAATAAATTGATTTAATCAAATTAATCTAATATTATTAAAAATGCCCTATTAATCTAACTAATTTAACTCTTAAAAAAAAATAGATTAATAATTAATGAGAATTTATCAAGTTTTAACTATTATAACTAATCTTATTAATCTGCAGCCATTTATGTGTATAGCCCATTTTAATCACATTAAAACTAAAACACATAATAAATTAGGCTAACATGCATGTATGATATATCAACATATATTTATGTGTAGGCACAACTAGTCTAAATGACATTTCTATGCATGGCAATGCTTAATCATCACATAATTAAAAGCATACATAAGTTGACCGAGTATCGTGGATTATTTAACCTACAATAACAAGAATCTAATTACAAAAATACCCAAGGCATTCCTTGGTCTTCAAGTCTTTAGGATTCTTATTTATTTTCGGCTTTTAACCAAGTCCAACTTGTTAAAAAAAATTGTGACCCATCTCATGAATCAAACCTAAAGCCCAAAATCTTGTATCCAGTAAACAGTGCCGTCATGAACAGTTCCAGTCGTGAACAGTACCCCTCATGAACACTTCCAGTGGTGAACAGTACCTGCATGAACAGTACCAGTACCTGCATGAACAGTCCCAGTGAACAGTACCGCAATGAACAGTTCAGTGGTGAACAGTACCGGCATGAACAGTACACATGAACAGTCCAGCTGTTTCCGATTTCGCACTTTCGCCATTCGTCTTCTTCATCGGATTTCTTCTTACATATTTAATAACAAAATACATAACAGAAAAAATACAACAAAGAAAATACAGCAGGAAAAAAATATATAAAAATTACATCCCGTGATTAATATTACAAAAATATTACAACCTTTGATAATAAGAACCCTAAATCCACGACACCATACAATTAACGATCAACTATGTTTTAAAATTAAACCATTCAATTAAAAACAACATACAGTCAATTAAAATAGTGCCTACACATTCATACATATTAGGAGCATCGAAATCGATTCTCCTGTTCTGAAAAATTGGCTCTGATACCAATTGTAAGGACCCCGGTTTACCAATCACGCAGCGGAAGGTTTTAAAAAAAAATTATATTTCATAAAGAAATACTATGATTGATAAAACCTAGGATCTATTTTTTTGGAACAGTAAAACAAAAGAAATCGAAATCGAAATATATATTAAAAGAGAAGAAACAATTTTCTTCATACCTACGTAGGAGGCTCCTTCACTTTAATACGATATGCTCCCTGATTTGAACCACGAGATCTTCCTCGCTATGACCCGGGATTGGTAACGGCATGTGGACGCGTCACGGTACTCAGGAACCTGTATGAAAAAAGAAGAAGAGAAGAACACCCAAAAACAAATCTTGTTGTTTGTATGTATTAGGTTAGGCCACAAAAAAGAAAGCTTAATATATATATATATATATATATATATTTTTTTCTCTTCTTGGCCGCCACCCCTATATGTCTCTCTTCTCTTTTTGCGTGAAGTGGTGTTGGTGTATCTTCTAAAAACCTAATACACTTTTTATTTCTCTACAAATATATATCACATATATATTTCTTTAAAATAAAATAATCAATTAAATCTTTTTAAGATATCTAATATCTTTAAAGATATTAACTAATTAATTTGATTTGATTTGAATTCAAAACTTTTTTAAATTCAAAATTTAAATATTTAATTTAATGAAAATAAAATAATCAAATTATCTTTTCTTCATTCAAAATTAAATATCAATCAACACCCTCCATATAATGATTAATTACACAATTAAATAATCTTAATATTTAATTGTCATAATCATTAAAATCATTAATTAAATAATCTAATTATTCAATTAGTTCCCGAATAGATATGTGTCACTTTCATAATACAATTAATTGGACAATCCAATTAATTAACCGTGACCCTTGTTACCTAAATCGATCGGGCTAGCAAGGGGACCTAATGGACCCACAGTATTTTGAGCTCCAATAATCCTTAGAAATAATTAATTAAACTCTTTAATTAATATTTCATGATTATTAACTTCGGTGTTATTCCACTAAAAACCTGAAGCTGCACTCTCTCAACTGTAGACGTTTTTACACAAACCAATAACTTTCGGTGTCCATTGATATAGCTATTACATATGGTATAATCCTCCACAAGTAGTTCATAATTAGAGCTGGGTCATAATGTCTGTTATACCCTTCTAATTATATCTTTCCTTTAAGTACCATTGATTCTCTAATGAACAATAAATCCTACATTCCTTACGGAATTAGGAGAGCGCTCATATTGTTCAAGCCTGAAACAAATTATAGCACGGTGTGTATAAAGCTATCTAGAGGGGGGGTGAATAGATTTTACGCTTTTTACCCAATTTTTCGTGTTAGTCAAAATTACAAAAATGCCCTCAAGATAATATAAACAAGCAAGTGTAATATGGTGCGGAAATTAAAACAACACTTGGTTTTTACGTGGAAACCCTCACGGGAAAAACCACGGGCTATGTAAGTAAGCCACACTCGAACCTCGAATCCACTAAATGTGCAAACGATTACAACCTAATCCCGGAAGTAATCACACACCTACCTAATCCCGGTATGAGTGAACCTAGTCCAATTTGCTTGCGTTCTAAGCAACCTAATCCCGGATGCTACACACAAGACTTACTTTCTCTATGAAGAGAATACAACCCTAAGTGAATATATGTGAATATCCAAAATGCAACATAGAGCAAGGGAAACCCTATATGCTTATCTAAGATGATTAATATGCAATTAAGAGCAATCCTAGATATCAAAACTAAATGACATGTCAATTAGTTTAGCTAATCAATATTAAGCACAAAACCTAATATGCAAGCACAATATAAAATCTCAAACATACATCATACTCATCTCAATATTGTATCTAAAGCATACAAAATAACAAACAAGTAATTAATTGAGATTGCTAGATAAGAGAAACACAAAACATGTAAGATATTAGTGAAAAGCTTACCAAGCAAAGTATGATGAAGATTCCATGCTAGATGACATCTAGATGATCTAAGATGATGCTAGATGATGATTGATGATCATGAAAAAGTGTTTGAGAATCAAGAATGGAGTTCTTGGAATTTTTCTTCTCTTTGAAAAATATCCTAAGTATGAATTCTGAATATGAACTCTCTTAATTGACCTAAAGTCAAAGTGGCATATATATAGGGGGCCAAATCAAAGTGTGGTCGTTTAAGTAAGTTTCAAAGAAACGCGCCGATCGGCGGTTTCAATCGGCGGCCAGGCCGCCGTTCATGACCGCCGAATTTAGCTCGTGAAGAACAGAGCATAAACGGCGGTTCATTCGGCGGTTTCGTGACCGCCGATTCCAACCGCCGAAACAGAACAGAGAGATCAAAATCAACCAGGTATGAATGGCGGTTTCGAACGGCGGTTTCATGCCCGCCGTTACAACCGCCGAATTAGACTGAGAGATAAATCAATCAGGTCTTGAAACGGCGGTTTCGAACGGCGGTCGTGACCGCCGATCTTAACCGCAGAAATGCTTCAGACCAATCTGGACTGAAACGGCGGTTTCATTCGGCGGCCAGGCCGCCGATCATAACCGCCGATCACCTAGATAGGTGAAAACCAAGGAGAAGCCAAGGGCATTCTCCATAGGCGGTCCTCGCGCTAAACCAAGCACATTCTCGTGCATGCGCGGACGTTTCCGAAAGTTATCGGGAAACGAATTACACAACAACAAGACACAATTACACACAACAAAATATAATAAATAAGTGCAAGTGTGAATTGTGACAAACGAAGAGAATGCACACAAATGCAATGAATGTTTAGTGTGTGTGTGCAACTAATCTCTTCAAAGAAAAGTAAGCACATAGAAATTTACCTTCGGTGCTTATCAACACGAGGTCTTCAAAGGGCTTCGAACAATAAGACCGATACTTAGGCTACCCTTACAAAGAACCCCCACATATGGTTTGATCACGAAATAAGCCAATTAAAAACAACGGGAATCCTTACAAAGCCCCGAATCAACCCTTAAGGGAACTACCATCTACTTCTCGCAAGAAGGAGTGGATTCCACTATTGTGTACAAACCTTCCCAGCCACAAGCCAAACCGCGATCCCAACATATGGAGCATATTGATCAGGAATGCAACTCCGACCTCACCCATGGTATATTAAAGACCACGATCTAACCTGAAGGAGTCGATAAGACACTCAGGATTAAGATCACCCACATATAGCCATCATTAGTTGATATATATGAATCTCATCGTTAAACAGATCTTAGTGAGAGATTCATATAGATCCTGGCCCAGTCCTATATGATCACATCATACAAGGTGCCTCTATTCTCATATCTCCATATGAATGATCCAGGATAGGATCACCGTACACTACGAAATAGACCGCAGCTGTAGATTAACCACAAATAAAGTACCCAGCTTTGTTTGCTATCTACGGACTCTTTAGATTGCTCGTTTCAAACTGCATCCATCTGTATATGACACTCATATACTCAGTTTGAAATTACATCTGGCAATCTTGAATGTTAAGTGCACATGTTATATACATAAAGTATAACACAAAATGAATGAATGTACTACTTCTTTTATTTATGTTCAAATCATATTTACAAATTACAAGCTTTAGGGCAAAAATCCCAACACATTGTTGCTAAGCAACATCACACGGGCCATTTCTTGAAGGACCCAATTCTTCCTCTTAATAACTCCATTTTGTTGAGGTGTCCTAGGAGCCGAAAACTCATGGGAGATGCCTAAGCTATTGCAATAGCTTTCAAAAGAGGCATTCTCAAATTCCCTCCCATGGTCACTTCTAATCCGTTTAATGCTTTTAATGTTAGAATTCATTTCATTTTGTATTTTAGTACAAAACATTTTAAACTTATCAAAAGTTTCAGATTTTTCTCTAAGAAAATATGTCCATGTTGTAAGGTTCCCATTTGTTGATTGGCTCATTTCGTGGACAAACCACATGTTGGGGGTTCTTTGTAAGGGTAGCTTAGGTGTTGGTATTATTGTTCGAAGCCCTTTGAAGACCTCGTGTTGATAAGCACCGAAGGTAAATTTCTATGTGCTTACTTGTCTTAAAGAGATAGTTGCACACACTCACAACTCATGCATATGTTTAATCTTTGTATGTTGTGTTTCTTATTGTTGTGCATTAATGCTTATTTTCATCTCTTCTTGCATGTTAGTTTGATTGCATCTTGCATATCTAATTGCTTTGTCATGATTAGTCTTAGGATTGCATTTTTGCATTGGGCGCTCCCAAAAGCGCTCTACAGAAGCGCTGTATGAACAGCGCCCATCGAGCGCTGTATGAACAGCGCCCATCGAGCGCTGTTCAGACCTGATCGATTTTAATCGGTCGCTGTTGGGTCGCTGTACAGGCATTGTACGAAGCGCTCTACGTATAGCGCCACTCTGTTTTCCTGAGAGAACAGAGTTGGGGCGCTGTACAAGCGCTGTACAGAAGCGCTCTACGTACAGCGCCTAAGGCAAATTTCAGGCCAACTTATCAAAACGACCACACTTTGTTTTGGCCTCCTATATATATGCCACTTTGACTTTAGGTCAATTAAGAGAGTTCATATTCAGATTTCATACTTAGGATATTTTTCAAGAGAAGAAAAAATTCCAAGAACTCAATTTTTATACTTGATTTATTGCTTTATCTATTTAGGGGTAATTTCGTAATTTTGACTAAACACGAAAAATTGGGTAATAAGCTTAAAATCTATTCACCCCACCCCCCCTCTAGATAGTTTTATACACACCGTGCTATAATTTGTTTCACATGTGAACCTAGAGAAATCATCTTCACAAACAAAAATGTATCTCTTTCCACCTAAACTCTCGGTTTGCATAGGACCCATTAGATCCATGTGGAGAAACTCTAGAGGCTCCTTGGTGGAGAGATACTTGCATGTAAGATTCCCATTTGTTGATTGACTCATTTCGTGGACAAACCACATGTTGGGGGTTCTTTGTAAGGGTAGCTTAGGTGTTGGTATTATTGTTCGAAGCCCTTTGAAGACCTTGTGTTGATAAGCACCGAAGGTAAATTTCTATGTGCTTACTTGTCTTGAAGAGATAGTTGCACACACTCACAACTCATGCATATGTTTAATCCTTGTATGTTGTGTGTCTTATTTTTGTGCATTAATGTTCATTAACATCTCTTCTTGCATATTAGTTTGATTGCATCTTACATATACAATTGCCTTGTCATGATTAGTCTTAGGATGACATTTTTGCATTGGGCGCTCCCAAAAGCGCTGTTCAGACCTGATCGATTTTAATCGGTCGCTGTTGGGTCGCTGTACAGACGCTGTACAAATCGCTCTATGTACAGGCGTTGTACAAAGCGCTCTACGTACAGCGCCACTCTGTTTTCCCGAGAGAACAGAGTTGGGGCGCTGTACAGGCGCTGTACAGAAGTGCTTTACGTAAAGCGCCCAAGGTAAATTTCAGGCCAACTTATCAAAACGATCACACTTTGTTTTGGCCTCCTATATATATGTCACTTTGACTTTAGGTCAATCAAGGGAGTTCATATTCAGATTTCATACTTAGGATATTTTTCAAGAGAAGAAAAAATTCCAAGAACTCAATTTTTATTCACTCAAACACTTTTTCATGATCATCAATCATCATCTAGCATCATCCTAGATCATCTAGATGTCTCTTTGCATGGATTCTTCATCACACTTTGCTTGGTAAGCTTTTCACTAATATCTTACATATTTTGTGTTTTTCTTAACAAGCAATCTCAATTAATTTTTGTATGTTATTTATATATCATTTGATACAAGATTGAGGTTAGTGTGTTGTATGTTTGAGAAGTTGTATTGTGATAGCTAATTAGGTTTTGTGCTTAATCTTGATTAGCTAAACTATTTGATTGAACATGTCATTTAGTTTTTAATATCTAGGATTGTTCTAATTGCATATTAATCATCTTAGATAAGCATATAGGGTTTCCCTTGCTCTATGTTGCATTTGGATATTCATATATTCACTTAGGGTGTTATTCTCTTCATTGAGAAAGTAAGTCTTGTGTGTAGCTTTCGGGATTATGTTGCTTAGATCGCAAGCAAATCAGACTAGTTTCACTCATACTGGGATTAGGTAGGTGTGTGATTACTTCCGGGATTAGGTTGTAATCGTTTACACATTTAGTGGATTCGAGGTTCGAGTGTGGCTTACTTACTAGCCCGTGGTTTTTACCGTGAGGGTTTCCACGTAAAAATCAAGTGTTATTTAATTTCCGCATTTTATACTTGATTTATCGATTTATCGATTTAGGGGTAATTTCGTAATTTTGACTAAACACGAAAAATTTGGTAATAAGCTTAAAATCTATTCACCCCCCCCTCTAGATAGTTTTATACACACCGTGCTATAATTTGTTTCATTGCCCTTTTTGTGCATGCTTTTGGTTTGTTTTCCTTGTTGGCAAGGTCCACAAACACCATTGGCTTTCTTCCCAAGCTTAGGGAGGCCACGCACACAATTGAACTTTCCAAGGGTTCGTAAATCCCTAAAGTTCATGTGGCCAAGTCTTTCATGCCACAACTCTATTTGCTCATCCATGGACACATTGTTTGAGACTATTCTAGTTTCAAGACAATAACAATTGTCACTAGATCTCATTCCTTTCAACAAGGTTTGTCCATCGGGCTTTAGGATAGAGCAATCATTTTTACTAAACATGACGGAATATCCTTCATCACTAAGATGAGAAATGCTTATTAAATTGACTTTCAAGCCATCAACAAACAAAGCATTAGATAAGGAGGGTAAACCGGGAACGGAAATGGTTCATTTCCCTACAACTTTCTTTTTGGATCCAGCACCAAAAGTGACATATCCTCTTTCCTCCATAGCAAGAGTCTCGAAGAAACTCTTGTTTCTCGTCATGTGCCTAGAGCACCCACTATCTAAATACCAAAAATTAGAAGAATTTGCCTTCAAGGCTATTTGAGCAACATGGCAAACATTTTCATTCTTTCTAATCCACCCAGAAACAATATTAGCTTTCTTAATGGTCTTTGGTACATGGGCTCTAGTTATCCTAGGATCATGGACATCAATTTTATCATTCCTAGGAACATGCATCTTGGCTTTATTTTTTCTCTTCTCAATCATGCTTCGTGTTCTACACATTTTAATATATCAAAAGCAATTTGGTCTAATATGACCATCAAATCCACAAAAATGACATATAGGAATAAAATAAGGAATAAAATAAGGAATCATACCTTGTCCTTGTGGATGCATGGGAGCTTGTCCATGTATTTGTGGTTGAATGGGTTCAATCCATTTTCGTTGTTGAACCGGTCTAACTTGCTTCCTAGCTTGAGGTTGCATGATTGGTCTCTTTTCTTTGTGAGCCAATAGTGGAGGAATGTTGGTTTGAGGGACCCTAGAGGGTTGAGCTAGAGGTTGTCTTCTTGGCACCAACTTCACTTGTGCATTCTTTGAACATTGTCCTAGTTCTAACTTCTTCCTAGGAGTTTGCACGAATGAAGCTTCTTCGTTCCCCAAACTTTTGACAAACACGGTCTTGTTAGAGATTGAGATCTTCTTGCCATCTTCATACCCAAGACCCCTCTTATCACACGGACTCTTTCCAACACCAAGTATATGGTCAAGTTTCTTGGTGCTAGAATCCATCCTAGTCATAGACTCTTTTACTTCTTCAAGCTCCCTTTTAAGCCCTTCTTCATTCCTCTTAGATAAGTCTAACTCCATACTTAGCTTATCTTCAATTTTCTTGAGTCTTTCCACTTGTTCACTTAAGTGGTCATTATGAGATGAAAGTTCAAGATTTTCTTCTCTCAATCTTTCAATCTTTCTTGTGCTCTTGATTGCTAAATCATTAAACTCGGTATGGTATTTAGCAAGCACCTTTTTCTCCACAAATCCATTTATGGAGTTAGAAGAGGAATCACTTTCTTCTTCACTTGAGTCATTTTCCTCTTGACTCTCTTCTTCTCTTTCACTAGCACTTTTGCTTTTGTGGGAGGAGGCAAAAGCTAGGAGGTTAGCCATGAGCTCCTCATCATCCGAAGACTCATCTCCCTCATTGGAGTCATCACTACTTCCACTCCAAGTGGCGGCCATCACTTTTCCCTTTTTCTTCTCATTGTGATTTGCACATTCGGGGGCAAAGTGACCTATCCCACCACACTCAAAGCATCGGACCCCTTTCCTTTCGGTCTTCTCTTTCCTAGGCTCAAACTTGTTGTAGGAACCCTTTTTCTTGAAGTTTTGACCTTTGGAACCAAAGTCCTTTTTCCCAAACTTCATGACCCTCTTGAATCTCTTCACAAATAATGCAAGGTCTTCATCCGAGTCATTCTTCTTTGCCTCTTTTTCATCCTTGGAGGCTTTCAAAGCAATTCCTTTTTGCTTTTTAGGAGGTGTGGAGATAGGACCCTTCCTAGACTCAAAAGCTAGAAGTCTCCCAATCACCTCACTCGGCTTCATATCCTTATATCCACTATTTTCTTCTAAAGCCGTTACCTTAGATTCAAACCTATCGGGGAGAGACCTCATAATTTTCTGCTTAACTCTCCTATCCGAATACGGGTCTCCAAGTTGGTGACTTTGATTAACGATATCCATTAATTTGATTTCGAAATGATTAAAGCATTCATCCTCTCCCATCCTAAGTAACTCGAATTGAGTTTGAAGGACTTGAAGCTTGGATTCCTTCACCACCTCGGTTCTTTCATGTGCAACTTGTAAGATGTCCCAAGCCACTTTCGCGATTTGAGTATTCTGAATTAGCTTATACTGATTTTCATCCATTGCACAAAGGATAGCGTGCATCGCCTTCCTATTCCACTTTGAAGCCTCAAACTCTTGCGCGTTCCATTTTGCCTTAGGCTTCAATACTTCTACTTCCACTCCTCCACCCGTATGAGTCATCATGGGTAGATCATATCCATCTTCCACCACCATCCACGCACGGTCGTAAATTTGACATATGTAGGATTCCATCTTCCCTCTCCATTGGGAATAGTTCAATCCGGTAAGAAGAGGATGTCTCGTGTTAGAAGCCCCCTCGTTGTTGCCACCGTTTCCATTCATTGTAAAATATGAATGAAATGAAATGTATGCAAAATGTATGAATGAACAAAAATCACACAAATGCAAAAACACACCAAAATAAGCAAGGACCACCTAAGTATATCTAGGAACCCGCTCTGATACCAATTGAAAGTTCTCACGGTGTGTAGTATATTAATCTAGAGGGGGGGGGTGAATAGATATTAATCGATTTTACCAAATATTCGTGTAAAGACAAGATTACGAAAATACCCCTAATAGACAATATAAAATAGCAAGTGTAATATGGTGCGGAAATATAAACAACACTTGATATTTACGTGGAAACCCTCACGGGAAAAACCACAGGCTGTTGAGTGAGCCTCACCCGAACCTCGAATCCACTAAATGTGATAAAATTACAACCTAATCCCGGAAGTAATCACACACCTACCTAATCCCGATATGAGTGAACCTAGTTCGAATGCTTACGATCTAAGCAACCTAATCCCGGAAGCTACATACAAGACTTTGATTCTCAATGAAGAGACTAACACCATAAGTGAATATATGAATATCCAAAATGCAATATAGAGCAAGGGAACCCTATATGCTTATCTAAGATGATGATTTTGCAATTAAAGCAATCCTAGATATTAAAAACTAAATGACATGTCAAATAGCTTAAATAAACATAGATTATAAAAACCTAGATATCTATCACAATACAACACTCAATCAATTTATCACAATAAATTCTCTATTCTTGTATCTAACATATGATCAAACACATACAAGTAAATAAAGAGATGGCTTGATAGGAAAAATACTAAAATTAGATTAAGTTAGTAAAAATCTTACCAAGCAAGTTGTGATGATGCAAAACCATGCATGGATGCATGCTATTGTAGGGAAAAATACCGTAGTACACGCAGCGGAAGCGAGACTAAAAGTAGTTTTAGTATGTTTAAAAATTTTTCCTTTTTATGAACCTTAACCCTTTAATTAATTAAACATACATATAATCAACAAAAGATATCATACCTTTTGTCGCGTGATCCGATTGACTTACGTCGATGGTAATCCGCAAGATCTTCAATCCTAGCACGAACGTGAATCACCTAGGAGCGTGGTCTCCCTTTTTCTTTGAATTGCAAACCTGAGAATGGACAAACAAACTTTTCTTTTTCTTTTGTTAGTCACAAAACAATCAAAAGAAGACTAAGATTATTCCGGTCACTTTTGAGTTCTCAATCTAATGATCGAAACTCGCGTGAACCTAAATCGATGTTGTACACACAAGCTTATTGATGAACAAGCAATTCGTGTACCATCAAAGAATAATCTATTCACTCTTTTATGTTTTAGTAGAATAAAAATAATACTTTCTATGAATTGAGAAGAAGAAGAAAATTGTATCAAGCACAACCTCTAGGGTGGCCGAATTCTATAAGTCCAAATATATAGGTGGCCGAATTTGCTTCCTCTTCTCTTTTAGGGTTGCCAAAAATCCTTCTCTAAAAGGGACTAGGGTTGCCGCAAATCACAAGCCAAAAAGGGTTTGTGTTGCACCCTAATTTCCATCTAGTTTAAGACTTCAAACCCTAATCCAACTCATAGATATTTTATTCTATTATTTGACTAAATAAAAAGACTTCTTATTTGATTAAATAAATAAAATTAATTATTTATTTTCTTATCAAATAAGTCTTTTAATTTTAGTATACTACTTCCAATAGTATAACTCTAGGAATCATATTTCCTAATCAGAAAAGATTTGTTTCTTAATTAAACAATTAATTAATAAATTAATTAATTCTTATTTAATTAAACAATGAAACAAAATAATACATAGGCTAATATATTAACCCTTGCCGCCCCACTTGTCTAAAATAGGGCCTTATATTATTTTCTCATTTCATTTAATCCATTGGACTTTAAATAAAAAGCCCACATGTGAACCAGACCTATTCTTACTAAAAGAAACAAGCCCACATGCCATTCATTAATATATAAATATAATTGAGCAGCCCATTACATAAATAATGTGCAAATTATATTCTTAATATATTAAATGCAATTCTAGATGGACCCTTAAATTGGTCCGGTAGAATATATCAAGTGATCCATGCAAGTCCGTGTGGATTGGGGATCTTGGCAGGCTATCTAAATTTAAGCTTCAATAGACATAACCTAATCACAATCAACAAATGATTCACTTAGGTCCGATCCATTAATTTTAACCCATTCCACTAAAGAGCTAAAATTGAACTCTTAAATAAAGATAGAATAAGAAGATGTTTCTCATTCATACCCTAGACAATCTTATTGGAGATGGTGTATCCTCGTGAATAATATCAGTAATCGCCAAGAGCTCATAGACCGCCTATAGCTCTCCTAGTTACCATATTTACTCATATGACCACGTTTTGAACTTGGATACTTTGACTTGTCCAGAAGCCATGTTTTCAATAGACACTATCGAAAACTCAACGTTGAGATTTAATATCCAATTACCTCAAAACATCCATATGATGATATTATACTCTCATTTAATAAATGGAGCCACGATGTCCATATCTATAAATGAAGTCCTCTATCGATTAACAAATGAATATCACCAAACTATCGAGGATAGACTATGTGATATAATCGTACTCATTGATAACTCAAATGATACCACTTGCAACCATAAGTCCATCATTTATCTCAGGATTAAGATAGACTCTCCGATTGTCTTGATAATGAAAAGACTTTTATCTACTGACGGTTATAGATAAAGTATTTCATTGTGATCCAGTTCAATGCACCCAGTGCACTAGATTCTTTTGCTCGAAGACACTCCGATGATTTTAGACTCATCATATCTCATTTGATCCCACTCAAATGCTAGCAAAAGAATTCTACAACTTTAACAAGATAAAGGTGCCCAACCTTTAACTTAAGTTGTGAACAATATTCAAGACTAACTAAAGAATTGTGTCTACCACATACATATCCAGATGTACGAACAATTCTTCTTTTCTCATAGTCTTTAGACCTTATGATTATTTACTTTGACAATTATAATATTAAACTATAAATGCTATAAGATTTGTTAAACCAGAAATCACTTTATTAATATGAAAAAGATTGTTAATTACAATATTACACTCTTGCTATTGAGCATAATCCTAACAGCTATATGGTCATGGATGATCCTATATGAACTTTGATGATCAAAGGAATGTTTTTGAGTGTTTAAAAGAGAGTTCTTGTGAATTTTTCTCTTGAAATTTGTTCTAAGGGAAAATTTTGATTTTTGGACTCTTAAAAAACAACCTAGTAATGAAAGAGGTATATATATAGGATGCCTAATTGAAATGGTGCTGTTTTGCAAATATGCTAAAAAGCGCTGGTTCTGCGCCCTTAATTCTGCGGTCAAGGACCGCATAACAGGGCGCATAATTCAGTCAAACTGAGTTGACTAACAACTCTGCGCCTTAGGCTGCCGAACAAGGGCGCCGATTTGAGACCTGACGTTCTGGTCCCTTTTCAGCGGCCTTTTTAACGGCCACTAAACGCCGAACTAAGGGCGTCGATTTGGACCTGAAACAGAGCACTTCAAAATGCGCCCTTGTTCTACGGCCACCGACTGCCGAACAAGGCGCCGATTTGCTCTGTAGCTTTCAGCCTAAAAACAAAACATATTAAGGCACAAGAAGCAAGAGCAATCAACAATCAACAATCAATGTTTGAAGAGATTTTCAAAGCAATAAGGTGCACAAATAAGAACACATAACATATGAATAAAAATAATGCATGAGATGTGAGTGTGTGTGTGCAACTAATCTCTTCAAAGCTAATTAAGCACATAGAAGTTTACCTTTGGTGCTTTGAACAATAACACCAACACCTAAGCTACCTTTGCAAAGAACCCCAACATGTGGTTTGTCCATGAAATGAGTCAATAAACAAATAGGAACCTTACAATAGTAACAAGGCTCACAGAGAATTAGATGGTCCAATTAATTATATTACGAAAGTAACTTATATATATTATGGGAATTAATTAAATGATATGATTATTTAATTAATATATTATTTAATTGATTAATTAAATATTATTAAATATATATGATTATTTAATTGACATATTAATAATTAAGAATTATTAATTGTTATTTGGAAGTTTCAGTTTCGAACCTTGACAAGAGTAAGAGAATAAAATAATAAGAGATTATTTTTATTTGCTTTAAAGAGGTCAAAGATTCAAACCTGAGTGGTGACCGAATTAAAAAAGATTTATAATCCTATTTTGACTTGGCTTACTAAACTCTAGGATCTTAGTATATAAGATATACTTATCAGGAAAAATAAACTAACCTAAACCTAATTGAGATAGTGGGGTGCGGCAAGCTAGAGAGGGGGAAGAAAAATAAATTGTTTTTCTCCTACCTTGGCTGAATTCATCATAGGAGACAAAGGGTTAAGTTCCTGATCTCTCAAGCCTCCATTCAAGTACTCCCGGAATCTATGACATGTCCACACACATAGTTGCTAGATCGCATGACATAGCTCAGAAGGCTTAGTGGTGAAGGATCGAAAAGAAAACGGAGTGTTCTTCAAATGTATGAAAACAAATCCCTTTCTCATGTTCATGTATACAAAAAGGTCCAAAGACGATAAAATTTTTAAAACCTATCAATCTTAACAAAACTTTCCGCTTCGACACTTAGAATTGGTATCAGAGCCAATTTTTGATATACACGAATATGTTAAATTTGTTTTCTAATTCTTTTCGACATGTATGATATGTGTAGGCACAATCTAGGGTTGTATGATGTTTATACTTTTGTTTTTATATATAAACATGGTTGATCGTTAGTTGTATGGTACGATGAGTTTAGTTAAAAAATTTCCGGGTTGTAATAATTATTTTTATTCTTTTTCGGCTGTAATCGTTCTATGTAAATCAATTTTTTGTAATATGTTAATATACACGAGCGTCACGCAAGGCTGTTGCATGCTTATGCGTAAGGCTACGCACAACCACCCTTCATGCGGACGATGGCTATGTGCGAAAGCGCAAGGCTGAGTGTTTGCGACGCTAGGCTTGTGTATTCGAAAGCACATATGGGAAGAATTTTTTTTTTTTAGACACTGTGGGCCTCCGATAAGTGTTAGGGTAACATTTGGGCCTTAGGTTTTGATTCATGTGATGGATCACCTTTAAATAAAAATAAAAAATAAAAAATAAAAATTTTAAAAAAGCCCAAAAGATGCAAAAGATGCAAAAGATGGACTTAAAGAAAAGAGGGATTGCAAGAAGACCAAGGAATGCCTTGGATTAATTTTTGTAATTATAATTTTTTTTTTTTTTTTTAAAGTTAGACAGCTCATCGTACTCGGTCAACTCATGTATGTTTTATTTATGAGATGATTAAAGCATTGTCATGCATACTTATGCCATATAGATTAGAAGTACCTGCACTTGCATTATAATGTATCATACATGATTAATAGCCCATTTATTTTATATGTTGTTTATTATTTTTAATATGATTAAAATTAAATAATCACATAAATGGCTATTAATAATTAGATTAGCTTTTAGGAGTAAAAACTTGGTAATTCTCATTAATTACTAATCTTTCATTAAAAAGTTTAATTAGTTAGGTTTGTAAAGTCCAACTCATTATTAAGATTAATTTGATTAAGGCCTTAATAATAATTAGACCGAATAATGTGGTTTTAGTTTTAATAGTTAAAACTTGGTAATTCTCACATTTAATTCTAGTCTATTTAAAATAGTTTACATAGATTAAAATTTGAATAATAAATTAGTTTTTAATAGTTAAAAATCCGGTTTATTATTAAATGTTAGTATGATAAGATTCTAATAACATAACCTAAAAGAACTAGATTCTTCTTAGCCGTTTAATCTAGGTTCATCTAGGTGCATTAGAAAACCCTAACCGTAAATAGTGAATGGAAGAGGGATATATAACATTATATCCCGCAGTCTCCATCATTAGTTTAACACTGTGAGATTCAAGTGGGGCGTAGAGACGGCTTTGTTTTCGTCCTCTCTAAGGAAGGTCTCCATAAGAGTCAATACCAAGGTTAACTTCCTAACGGCTATGATTTCTGGATGTATTTTGGGATTGACTGACCCTAAGGCAGCAACTCTCAAGTTAAGTTCAAGAGATCTGAAATGATGAGTTACACTCACAAGGATTTAATTAAATAGTTAATTAAAAGCCTGACTAAAATAAACGATGGTTAAATAATATAAGAATAAAGAGTTATTTTGGTGTATTATTTAATTGAGAATGTCTCGATCCAGCATACAAGTACTTGACCGACCCTAAGGCGGCACTTGCTTGTGGTATCTTGGATTGTCGTGGCATAGTTACTTTTTTAGAGATTTTTATTGTTCATTAAACATGTTCATGCATCATGTTTAATTATATGCCAAATATTTTAATATGTGATTTAAATGTATGGATGAATGAATAAATTTTTTTATTTATGTTTATTTCAGCAATGCCTTCTGCTTTACTTCAAATACTTGCCAATGACAAATTAACCGGGTAAAACTATACAAAATGGAAAAACAACATTAATGCAATCCTAGTTACCAAAGACCTAAAATTTGTGCTTACGGAGGAATGTCCTCCACAGCCTGCAGCTAACGCAGCACGAAATGTTCGTGAGGCCTATGAAAAATGGATTTTAGAAAATGAAAAGGCACACATTTATTTGCTAGCTAGCATGACCGAGGAGATTTATTCGAAGCATGAAGCAATGACTACAACATATGAGATGATGGAGTCATTGTAGGCCATGTTTGGGCAACCTTCTGAGCAAAAGCGACATGAAACTATTCGTTCTACAATGATTGCTCGCATGAAGAAAGGATTATCAGTTCGAGAACATGTCCTGGGCATAATGTCCTATTTCAATACAGCTGAAGTCAATGGTGGGGCCATAGATGAGGCTTGATAGGTGAGCATCATAATGAGAACGTAAATCAGATTTACTTGTTGATCGGACCAAATATGGTACGATTTTGTACCATTATTTCCTATTCTTTGTGCTTAATTCTCGAGCGTTTCCCTGTATTTAATGTTATCAAATCAAGTGTTTCAGGTTTTATTAGGCCTCAAGGGCATTTGTGAAGAAGAGGAGGATCTTGGTGCAAAAAGGAGCATAAAGACATGAAACATGGCATTTTCACCATTTGCTGAAGCTTGTCGCCATATGGTCGCCATGGCGACAAGGAGGTGTGATTCAAAAGACTAAATGTCGCCCCCATGTCGCCATATGGTCGCCATGGCGACAGAAGGATTACTCCAAGAAGATTGCATAAGGTATAGTCACCATGGCGACATTTAATGGCAAATGGTGACATCACCCAAATTTCCTCAGTGTCACCATTTGCCAAGGGCGAAAAAGATGATGTTCGTGGTGACAAAGTGAATCTCAGAATGCGTAACCGTTTTATGCCACGAGGTCGTCATGGCAACAAAATGGCGATAATCCCACTACATCAGCTCTTCAAGTGAATTTCAATGCAAATTCAAGACCAGTATAAAAATCCCTCTTCTCTGAGTTTGAAGACACAAAAATTTACAAAGTATTCAAAAGCACACTTTTACTTAGCGTTTTTAGATCTAGTTTTTCTTCCATGATTCCCACTTCCAACTTCCTCCATTTCTAACCTTGAACTACCTTTTCCATCAAAAACTCAACATCAAATCTATTTTACCTCACCAAATCATTCCTCTCTTGCCATTTTCTTCACCATATTACCTTAGTCACTCACCATTTGACATTCATCCACACTTTTGCACAAAGAAGCATCTAATGAGAGAAAGGATTAAGCATTAAAGAAGGGGACCTAAGGGTGATTTCCTTATTTATTACTCTATTTTCTTATTTGTAACTATGTGTAGCTAAACCCCCAATCTAGGGGGTTGGTGTTAGGAACACTTGGACTTGGGGTTTGCTTGACTATATTTTAATTGAATCTCTATATGTTTTCCATCTATTCTATCATTAAATTCTTTTCATTATGTGATTAATTTGTATATCAACTTGTTGATCATAATCTTGTTAGAATAATATATTATATAATCACCTTTGGATTGACAACCTTGTGTGATAAAAGAATCCAATGAATGGGATGGATTAGTTAAGGGTATATCAACCACATTAATCTAAACCTTGTCTTGTAAACAACCAATCCCACTTTGACCCCCTTTTCTTAATCGGTTAGGCATTGAGGTGGGAAGATGTTTATGGTTCATGGTTATGGCCTAAACACACTAAAGAATACAAGAGGTTAGCTTATAAGAGATTGGTTCTTTAAGATAGTCTGAAAAGCACCCCTAATCCACTTGCAACTTCATCAATCCCCTAGCGTATCTCTTAATTGTTTACACCCACTTTTCTTATTATAGATTATTGAGCTTCTATTTTGCCTATCACTTTTTTCACTTTTACTTTATGCATGTTTGGTGGTGCATTAAACCACACACTATCCACTTATCATGATTTATGTTATTGCATTTTAGATTAGTTAATCAATCTAACGTATTACTTCATTTCCCTGTGGAACGAATCTAGCTTACCATTTATACATTTTATATCCTAAGAGGATTCCAAAGTGGTAAAACATTATTTTCAAAAAGATCACATATATACATTGTTTTGATGTGCACAAACGACCTCATCACTTGTCATTGAATCATGTTTAGTGGAAGATGAGTCTTCACCTTGGATAGTAGATTCAGGGGCAACTAACCATGTTTGTTTTTCTTTACAATGGATTGATTCTTCGACAGAGCTAGAGGATGGGGTCTTCTCAATGCGCGTTGGAACAAGGGATGTTGAAACTATTATGGTGTGCCTAATATTATCTAGAGGGGAGGTAAATAGATTTTAATCCGGTTATTACCAAATTTTACAAAATAACCCCAATCTATTCAATTCAATAAATCAAGTGTAAAGTGCGGAATTGAAATAACACTTGATTTTTATGTGGAAACCTTCAACAAGGAAAAACCATGGGCTATTATGTGCGCCACACACGATCCTCAAAATCACTATTTGTAAAGGTGTCCACAACCTAGGTTGACCACGTCAAACCTTACACGGTCACTAACTCACCTCTACTACTTGCAGGCCTTTAATAGTAACCCTAGATCAATTTTCTTATGGCCTAAGCAACCTTAGCCTCAAGACTTACTTCTCAATGAAGAGATTAAACAACCTATGTGAATATGCAAAGATATCCAAATATGCAATTAATGCTTACACTAAATGCTTATAGAGGATTATATGATGACAATTAAATCAATCATAGATATTAATTGCTATATGTCATGGCATAATGCATAGCTATATAAGATAAGCAATCCTAGGTTGTAGCTATCACAATACAACACTCAAACATTCAACACATAATCTCAATCTTGTAAGTAGAAATTAATCTAAGAGCATACAAGTTGTAAATGAGATAAATTGCAGCTAAGTAAAAACACTAAGATTAGATGAAATTAGTGTTCAACTTACCATAACATGTGTGTTGAAGAAGACCCATGTAAAAATGCATCTTAGATGATCCTAGATGAAGCAAGAGAATAATTTATGCACATGGAAATGATTTGAGTGATCAAAGATGAGTTCTTGAATGAATTTCTCTCTTTGAAAATGCTCTCAATTAAAAATGTCAATTTTTGAGTCATCGGGACGACCTAAAGACAAAACAATATATATATAGCAGCCCAAATTGAAGTAACGTCGTTTTGACAAAAACAGGGGAAATCGCTGTGGGTACCGCTGCCAAAGCCATAGCGGTATCCACAGCGGTGGACAAAAATGTAATCAGGTGTCAAAAACACTACTCTGACCGTTGTGGCTTCCACATCAGTTAAGACAGCGGTATGCTATGTTCGCAAAACCATTGTGCTACCGCTGCGAAAACCCACAGCAGTCAAGAGGGCGGCCGAGACAAATATCTCACCATTGCGGATTCCGGCAGCGGTCGCCAAGGCCATGCAATGCTTAAGTGAAAATCATGCATTCTTAAGCTACTAAAGGCATGGCAATGTACAAATGTATGAAGAGTTAAAAACATGAATGCACATACAAGAAACACACAACATACAAGAGGTATAAATATGCATGAGTTATGTGTGTGTGTGTGTGTATGTGTGTGTTTTACTAAAATCTATTCAAGCAAGTAAGCATAAGAGTTTTACCTTTGGAGTGCTTAACACCTTTAGGTATTGAGAGGGTCTTTGTTGTGCTTGATAACCAACAATTCAAAGCCTAAGTTACCCTTACATCATAACCCCAATTGTGCTTTGTCACCGAAATAAGCCAATCAAACTTAAGGAACTTACAGATGTCGTTTCAGCAAGAGTAATGGGAGAAGTCATACTTCAATTTAATAGTTGTTTTCTTTCTTTAAATAATGTTTATTACATTCATGGATTTTCAAGGAATTTGATTTCTGCATCTAGATTATTGGAATGTTTTTATTCAGTTTCTTTTAATAATAAATTAGTTATTGCTTCTAGAAACAGATTGAATATTTGTTCTGGTTTGATTGAAAACAACTTGTATGTTTTGAGACCATCATTTGATACATCACTGCTTAACACTGAATTGTTTAAAATTGAAAAATCTAAAACAAAATGACAAAAGATTTCTCCAAATGAAACGTATATCGACAAGATTCTTGTGCAATTCTCAATGGAGAACTCTAAGAAAGGTAATCTACCTTCTAGGCATGGAGTTCACTTGTATAAGGAGCAGTGTCCTAAGACACCTTAAGAAATTGAGGATATGAGACGAATTCTATATGCGTCAGCAGTAGGCAGTTTCATGTATGCTATGTTATGCACGAGATCTGACATATGCTTCATAGTGGGAGTAGCCAGTAGATTCCAGTCTAACCCAGGATTGGATCATTGGGTGGTTGTGAAGCTTATTCTCAAGCATTCTCGGAGAACAAGAAACTATATGTTAGTATATTCATAGCAGGATTTGATCCGATTAGAATATACGGATTCTAATTTACAAGTAGACAAGGATTCTAGGAAATCCATGTATGGGTCAGTGTTCACCCTTGGCGGTTGAGCCATAGTGTGGAGGAGTATTAAGCAATCTTGTATTGCAAATTCTACCATGGAAGCCGAATATGTAGTAGCTAAAGAGGCTGTATGGCTCCGTAAGTTCTTAAGTGATCTAGAAGTTATTCCAGATTTGGATAAGCCAGTGACACTTTATTATGATAATAGTGGTGCAATGGCTAATTTCAAAGAACCAAGAAACCATAAAAGAGGAAATCATATAGAAAGGAAGTATCATCTCATTATGGAGATAGTGCAAAAAGGAGATGTGACTGTGACCAAGATCACGTCGCAAGATAATCATGCTGATCCATTTACGAAGACCTTAACGGCTAAAAATGTTTGAAGGTCAACTAAAGGGTCTAAGATTACAAGATATGTCTCACTTGCTTTAGTGCAAGAGAGAGATTGTTGGGATTTATGCCCTAAAGCTTGTTGTTAACCAAAAATTGTCACTGAAGTGATTTTTCCAATTAACAATTCAAAGGGACCGGGATCGCGGTAGATCTCGATCAGAGGGGTATGAGGTAGTTCAATACCTATAGCTTTCTAGAAATTCAATGAGAATAGAGAATGACAGTAACAAGAAAATCTCTTATAAATAATGGATTATACATGCTATTGATGATGAATACATGGTGGAGTTACAATCAAGATTTATCATAGCTATGGTTATGAGAAAAAATAAACTTAATGGGCGGTGGCGATGGAGCTCTCATGCATATCGATAAGTGGAAAAGTATCAAGTCGGCCCCCTTTCCTCTACAATCATACGATGAATATATAGGTCTCTTTCTTGCCATGCACTCCTAGAACTTCAGTCTAGGGTTTTAGCAATTCACGTTTCTTTCCTTGGCGATCAACGAATTCGTCAGGGAATTTGATCCCTAAAATCAAGTGATTCTTTTTTCGACGGATTGAGTGGGAGTTGACTCCCATTTCAAATAGGATTCTATGTGGCGGGAATTAATGTATTGTTCTGTCTCAAATAATGGTGTTTAGTGCTTGTCCTTCTACTTGGTTTGCTATTCGGGGTACCTGCTCCTGCTTTTGTTCTAGGCAGGGTCGGCGCACTGGGATTTTTGTATTTAACACGTGACCATTTATTCACCAAGTGCCTACCACTAGCTTCTAGTGAATCGGGCTTGTAAGGATTCCCATTCTTTGAATGGCTTATTTTGTGGACAAACCACATGTTGGGGTTTATTGTGTAAGGGTAGTTTAGGTGATTGAACTTTAAGCTCGAAGACCTTTTCAAGACCTCAAGGGACAAGCACGCCAAAGGTATAATCTCTAGTGCTTGGTTTTCTTTGAAGAGATTTAGATTGCACACACTCACTTAGCATTCTTGCATTTGTGTGCATACTCTTCACATGTCACATTTCACACTTGCACTTTGATGTTGTATCTTGTTATATGTATTTGTGTCTTGTAATTCGTTTCCCGATAGTATTCGAAAACGTCCGTGCATGCACTAGAATCTGCTTGGTTTTGCGTGAAGACCGCCTACGGAGAATGCCCTTGGCTTTTCCTTGGTTTTCACCTTTATTGGTGATCGGCGGTTATGATAGGCGGCCAGGCCGCCGAATGAAACCGCCGTTTGCTTCCAGAATTCTACGGTTACGATCGGTGGTTACGAAACCACCGTTCGAAACTGCCGTTCATACCTGATCGATTTAATCTCTCGGGTTGATTCGACGGTTGGATCGGCGGTTACGAAACCGCCGTTGTTCCCCTGTTCTTCTCGGGTTCAATTTGGCGGTTATAATCGGTGGCCTGGCCACCGATCGAATCCGCCGATCGGTGCGTTTCAGGGGCAAACTTGTCTTTTCACATGCCCTGTTCTTGATGTCTATAAATATCACACTTTCTCATTTTCTGAATTAATGTTCTTTAACTCTAAGAACCCTAAACTTCAAAGAGAGACATTTGAGAGAAAATCAAATCAAGAACACATTTTTAACACTCAAAAACCATTCTCATATGCATCAAATTATCATCTAAGCATTTTCTAGCATAGTTAGGATGCTTGCTTGCATGTGTTTTGGTCAACACACTTTCTTTGGTAAGTTCTTCACTATTATCATATATAATTAGTGTTTTATTTATCATTGACATCTCTTATATTATTTGTATGCTCTTAGAATATATTCTAGATACAAAATAGAGATTGTTGTGTTGACATGATTGAGTGTTGTATTTTGATAGCTATCTAGGTTTTTATAATCTATGTTTAGCTAAGTTATTTGACATGTCATCTAGCTTTTAATAACTGGGATTGAATTTATTACAAAATCATTATCCTAGATAAGCATATAGAGTAACCTAGCTCTAAATTGCATTTTGGATATTTTATATACTCACTTAGGTTGTATTATCTCTTCTTAGAGAATTAAGTCTTGTGTTGCTATTGGGATTAGGTAGCTTAAATCACAAGCAATTGGACTAGGTCCACTCATACCGGGATTAGGTAGTTGTGATGATTATTGATCGAGATTAGATCATTAAACCGGGATTAGGTTGTAATCATTTTAATTAGTGGATTCGAGGTTCGTGTGTGGCATACATAACAGCCCGTGGTTTTTCCCGTGAGGGTTTCCACGAAAATATCAAGTGTTATTTACATTCCGCACCTTATTACACTTGTTATATTATTGTGACTAGTTAGGGGCATTTTCGTAAAATTGACATACATGCGAAAATTGGGTAATAACGATTAAAATCTATTCACCCCCCTCTAGATTAATATTAGATCACACCGTTAATTTGTTTCAGGGCTACTCAAGTACCCTGCCTTCTTCTCGTTTTTTTTTTTCTCAAATTTCTGCTTGAACATATCGGGTTATCGGGGTATCGGGGTACCGGGATATCAGGATGCCTGGAGGCAAACAGGTACTAGGATTTTGTAGCAGTGGAGCTGTCTGCTCTTGTTTTCGGGGTTTGCTGATACTTCCTGGGTCCTGGAAGTCTTAGACTTGATCGTGGTGGTTAGAAGTTCGTACCCTGACCTTTTTGTAGAAAGGTGGGGTATTAGGATACCTCTTCCCTGGTATTTTTTTACCCCAACTTAATTTCCAAGACCAATGGAAAATTCTTCTTTGATCCCTGCCATTTTTGGTGGTTAACACTTGTAATTTGTAAATGTTATAAATTCATTAATAAAAGAAGTAGTTATTTCATTGAATTAACATGACTCATACATTTATATTATATGTGCTAAACATCCAAGTTTGCTAGATGTAATCTCAAATTAAGTATATGAATGTCATATACAGAGGAATTCATTTTGAGACATGCAATCTAAAGAGTCCATAGAAAGTAAATAAAGCTGGGTACTTTATTTGTGGTTAATCTACAGCCGCGATCCATTCCGTAATGTACAGTGGTCTTATCCTAGACTACTCATATGGTGATATAAGAATGGAGGCATCCTATATGATGTGATCATATAGGACTAGGCCACGATCTATATGAATCTATCACTCAATCCATTAATTGAAAAGATTCTGAAAGTTCTCACGGTGTGATAAATATTAATCTAGAGGGGGGGTGAATAGATTTTAAATGATTTTACCAAAATTTCGTGTTAGGATAAGATTACGAAAATACCCCTAATATTCAATAAAATAAAGCAAGTGTAATATGGTGCGGAAAAATTAACAACACTTGATTTTTACGTGGAAACCCTCACGGAAAAAACCACGGGCTAATAAGTGAGCCACACTCGAACCTCGAATCCACTAAATGTGTAAACGATTACAACCTAATCCCGGAAGTAATCACACACCTACCTGATCCCGGTATAAGTGGACCTAGTCCAATTGCTTGCGGATTAAGCAACCTAATCCCGGTCACAACACAAGACTTAATTCTCTAAGAAGAGATTAACACCCTAAGTGAATATGTGAATATCCAAAATGCAACATAGAGCAAGGGAACCCTATATGCTTATCTAAGATGATGATATTGCAATAAAAGCAATCCTAGATATTAACAACTAAATGACATGTCAAATAGCTTAGCTAATCAAGATTAAGTAAAAACCTAATTAGCTATCACAATACAACTTCTCAAACAATCAATACACTAATCTCAATCTTGTATCCAAAATATATATGAAAATCATACAAGAATTAAATGAGATTGCTTCTTAAGAAAAGACACAAAATATGTAAGATATTAGTGAAAAACTTACCAAGCAAAGTGTGTTGAAGAATCCATGCAAAATGATATCTAGATGATCAAGGATGATGCTAGATGATGATTGATGATCATGAAAAGTGTTTGAGTAATCAAATATGATCAAAGATGAGTTCTTGATGAATAAGCTCTCTTTGAAAATGCTCTCAATTAAAAAAATGATATTTGAGTCATTAGGGACGACCTAAATTTGAAGCAATGTTTATATAGGTGTCTCAATTGATGAAACGCCGTTTTGAGAAAAATAGGGCAAAAACCGTTGCTGTTTCCATTGCCGTTGCCGCTACCGCTGTCAAAGCCACAGCGGTAATGACAGCGGTGCATTAAAAAATCGTTAGGTATGAAACCGTTGTGCCAACCATGTGGCTACGATAGCGGTTCTGATAGCGGCACGCACTGTTCACAAAACTGCTGTCAAACCGCTGCAAAAAATCCACAGCGGTCGAAGTGATGCAAACAGAGCATCACACCGTTGTGGTTACCGCTGCGGATACCGGCAGCGGTAATGGCAGCGGTCTCCAGACCTCATGCCAAGCAAAAGTAAGGCTTTGCATCTTAATGCCTAAATGACATGGCATTTCAATGTATAAGATGCAATCAATTAAGAACATGCATGAAGAGATATAAATGATCATTAATGAGCACATAATAAAAACACATACACAACATACAAGTAAACGAATTATGCATGAGATGTGAGTGTGTGTGTGCAACTAATCTCTTCAAAGCAAATTAAGCACTTAGAAATTACCTTTGGTGCTTATCAATGATGAGGACTTCAAAGGGCATTTAACTTGAACACCAATACTAAGCTACCCTTACAATGAATCCCCAATATGTGGTTTGTCCACGAAATAAGCCAATCAACAACTAGGAATCCTTACAGATTCATATATATCGACAAATATTGATGGCTTTACATGGGTAATCTAAATCCTGAGTGTCTTGCTAACTCCTTTGAGTTAGATCGTGTTTCTTGAAATACCATGGGTGAGATCGGAGTATCATTCCCGATCAATAATCTCGTATCTTGGAATAACGGTTTGGCTTGTGGCTGGGAAGGTATGCACACAATAGAGGAATCCACTCCTTCTTGTGAGAAGTAGATGAGTAGTTCCCTTATGGGTTGATTCGGGACTTGAAAGATTAAGAGCACTCTCCTTCTTCCGTAAGGGAATGACGGATATAATCATTCATTAGAGAATAAATGGTACTTGAAGGAAAAGATATAATTAGAGAGATATAACGGACTTTATGACCTAGCTCTAATTATGAACTACTTGTGGAAGATCATACCATATGTAATAGCTATATCGATGGACACTGATAATTTGGTTGTGTAAAACATCTACAGTTATGAGAGTACAACCTTGGGTTTTTGGTAGAATAACTCCGAGGTTAATAATTGTGAAATATTAATTAAAGAGTTTAATTAATTTTTCTAAGTATTATTGGAGCTCAAAATTGTGGGTCCATTAGGTCCCCATGCTAGCCTTTACGATTTATAGTAACAAGGCTCACGGAGAATTGGATGGTCCAATTAATTATGTTACGAAAGTAACTTAAATATATTCTGGGAATTAATTAAATGATATGGTTATTTAATTAATATATTATTTAATTGATTAATTAAATATTATTAAATAATATTATTATTTAATTGACATATTAATAATTAAGAATTATTAATTGTTATTTGGAGGTTTCAGTTTCGAACCTTGACAAGAGCAAGAGAATAAAATAATAAGAGATTATTTTTATTTGCTTTAAAGAGGTCAAAGGTTCAAACCCTACTGGTGACCAAATTAAAAAGGATTTATAATCATATTTTGACTTGATTTACTAAACTCTAGGATCCTAGTATATAAGATATACTTATCAGGAAAAATAAACTAACCTAAACCTAATTAAGATAAAGGGGTGCGGCAAGCTAGAGAGGGGGAAGAAAAAGAAATTGTTTTTCTCCTACCTTGGCCGAATTCATCAAAGGAGACAAAGGGTTGTCTTCCGGATCTCTTAAGCCTCCATTCAAGTACTCCCGGAATCCATGACATGCCCACACACACGGTTGCTAGATCATGGGACATAGCTCAGAAGGCTTAGTGGTGAAGGATTGAAAAGAAAACGAAGGAGTGTTCTTCAAAGGTATGAAAAGAAATCCCTTTCTCATGTTCGTGTACACAAAATGGTCCAAAGACGATAAAAATTCTAAAACCTATCGATCTTAACAAAACTTTCCGCTGCGACACTTACAGAGCCATCTTTAAGATTATGATACCATCTTTAAGACATGTCACCATAGGGAGAAAATCTTGGTTGCACCTGGTGCAACACTCAGCACATGCAGATTGTTGCACCGGGCCACTCAAATTTTGACACATGTATTGATACAGCTACTAAATCTGTAAGGATTCCCGTTGTTTTTAATTGGCTTATTTCGTGATCAAACCATATGTGGGGGTTCTTTGTAAGGGTAGCCTAAGTATCGGTCTTGTTGTTCGAAACCCTTTTGAAGACCTCGTGTTGATAAGCACCGAAGGTAAATTTCTATGTGCTTACTTTTCTTTGAAGAGATTAGTTGCACACACACACTTAACATTCATTGCATATGTGTGCATTCTCTTCATTTGTCACATTTCACACTTGCACTTATTTATTATATTTTATGGTGTGTAATTGTGTCATGTTGTTGTATAATTCGTTTCCCGATAACTTTCGGAAACGTCCGCGCATGCACGAGAATGTGCTTGGTTTAGCGCGAGGACCGCCTATGGAGAATGCCCTTGGCTTCTCCTTGGTTTTCACCTATCTAGGTGATCGGCGGTTATTATCGGCGGCCTGGCCGCCGAATGAAACCGCCGTTTCAGTCCAGATTGGTCTGGAGCATTTCTGCGGTTAAGATCGGCGGTCACGACCGCCGTTCGAAACCGCCGATTCAAGACCTGATTGATTTATCTCTCAGTCTAATTCGGCGGTTGAAACGGCGGGCATGAAACCGCCGTTAGAAACCGCCGTTCATACCTGGTTGATTTTGATCTCTCTGTTCTGTTTCGGCGGTTGGAATCGGCGGTCACGAAACCGCCGAATGAACCGCCGTTTATGCTCTGTTCTTCACGAGCTCAATTCGGCGGTCATTAACGGCGGCCAGGCCGCCGTTTTAAACCGCCGATTGGCGCGTTTCTTTGAAACTTACTTAAACGACCACACTTTGATTTGGCCCCCTATATATATGCCACTTTGACTTTAGGTCAATCAAGAGAGTTCATATTCAGAATTCATACTTAGGATATTTTTCAAAGAGAAGAAAAATTCCAAGAACTCCATTCTTGATTCTCAAACACTTTTTCATGATCATCAATCATCATCTAGCATCATCTTAGATCATCTAGATGTCATCTAGCATGGAATCTTCATCATACTTTGCTTGGTAAGCTTTTCACTAATATCTTACATGTTTTGTGTTTCTCTTATCTAGCAATCTCAATTAATTACTTGTTTGTTATTTTGTATGCTTTAGATACAATATTGAGATGAGTATGATGTATGTTTGAGATTTTATATTGTGATTGCATATTAGGTTTTGTGCTTAATATTGATTAGCTAAACTAATTGACATGTCATTTAGTTTTGATATCTAGGATTATACTTAATTGCATATTAATCATCTTAGATAAGCATATAGGGTTTCCCTTGCTCTATGTTGCATTTTGGATATTCACATATATTCACTTAGGGTTGTATTCTCTTCAAAGAGAAAGTAAGTCTTGTGTGTAGCATCCGGGATTAGGTTGCTTAGAACGCAAGCAAATTGGACTAGGTTCACTCATACCGGGATTAGGTAGGTGTGTGATTACTTCCGGGATTAGGTTGTAATCGTTTGCACATTTAGTGGATTCGAGGTTCGAGTGTGGCTTACTTACATAGCCCGTGGTTTTTCCCGTGAGGGTTTCCACGTAAAAACCAAGTGTTGTTTTAATTTCCGCACCATATTACAATTGCTTGGTTATATTATCTTGAGGGCATTTTTGTAATTTTGACTAACACGAAAAATTGGGTAAAAAGCGTAAAATCTATTCACCCCCCCTCTAGATAGCTTTATACACACCGTGCTATTATTTGTTTCAATTGGTATCAGAGCGGGTTCCTAGACATACATAGGTGATCCTTGCTTATTTTGGTGTGTTTTGCATTTTGTGTGATTTTTGATCATTCATACATTTGCATTCATTTCATTCATTCATAAACACTATGAGTGGAAACGGTGGAAATGGTGGTGGCCACGAAGGAGCTTCTAGCACAAGGCCTCCACTTCTTACCGGATTGAACTATTCCCAATGGAAAGGGAAGATGGAATCCTACATATGCCAAATTCATGACCGTGCATGGATGGCGGTGGAAGACGGATATGATCTCCCTATGATGACTCCCGATGGTGGAGGACAAGATGTTTTGAAGCCTAAGGCGCAATGGAACGCGCAAGAGTTTGAGGCTTCTAAGTGGAATAGGAAGGCTATGCATGCCATTATGTGTGCTATGGATGAGAATCAGTACAAGCTTATTCAGAATACTCAGATTGCCAAAGTGGCATGGGACATCCTTCTAGTTGCACATGAGGGAACCGAGGTGGTGAAGGAGTGCAAGCTTCAAGTCCTCCAAACTCATTGTAAGGATTCCCATTATTGATTGGCTTATTTCGTGGTCAAACCACATGTTGGGGTTTGGTTGTAAGGGTAGTCTAGGTGTTTGTTGAAGATCAAGACCCTTTCCAAGACCTCAAGAGGACAAGCACCAAAGGTATATATCTAGTGCTTACATTGGCTTGAAGAGATATAGTTGCACACACACACACAACATGCATAACTCTTATTCTTGTATGGTGTGTTTATATTTTGTGTGCATTGTGCTTTATTGATTTATTCAATATCTCTTCTTGCATGTTGAATTGATTGCATCTTGTTATATGATAATGCCATGACATGTTAGGCATTAGGATGCATTCAATACCCACACTTGCACTTCATGTATGTTAGCTTTTAGTGTGGAGTAATTCGTTTCCCTAAGGATGTTCGGAAACGTCCGCGCGTGCACGGTAATGTGCTTTGATTTGCGCGATGATCGCCGGTGGAGATGCCTTTGGCTTCTCCTTGGTTTCACCATTTTTGGTGAATCGGCGGTTACGTTCGGCGGCCTTGCCGCCGTTCGAAACCGCCGAATGAGACCTGATTGAAATATATCTCTCGGGTCCAAAACGGCGGTTGGGATCGGCGGTTTCCATACCGCCGAATGAAGTCGCCGAAGTTCCCCTGTTCCACACGGGAGCCATTCGGCGGTTCATTTCGGCGGCCTGGCCGCCGAATTAAACCGCCGATCGGTGCGTTTCAAGGGCAAAATTGTATTTTCACCTGCCCTGTTTTTGGTCTCTATAAATACATCCTTATCTCTGGTTCAGAATACAAGTCTTTGATCATTAGAACCCTAGAGAGATATTTAGAGAGACTTGAGAGAGAAAGCTTAAAGATCATATCTTTATCTCTCTAAACCCATCCCCACATGCATAAATCTTCATCTAAGCATCATCTAGGATCATCTAGCATATGCTAATGCATGGGACTTCTTCAACACACATGGTATGATTTGTTGAACACTTTTATCTTACATAATTAGTGTTTCTACTTATCAATTTTATCTCATATTTTACTTATATGTGTTTAGATTAATTTCTACATATAAGATTGAGATTATGTGTTGATTGGGTTTTTATTTGTTAGCTAGGCTTTAATGTTCATATGCCATCTAGCTAATTGATCTCATTTATTGATTGAGATTATTTTTCATAGCTTATTTGATTAGGTCATTATTGCCTAAAAGCTATGCCATGAACATTCTTGTGTGATGTATTGATAACTAGGTTGATAGATTGTTTTTTAATCAACTAGTTAATCCTTTGAATGTTTATGGGTTTTATATGATAGCTTTGTGTCTAGGATTGGTGATCCTTTACTTAGCTAAAGTTATATGCCATGTCATATAGCTATATGTGATATCTAGGATTGATTATATTGTCATCTTATAATCCTAGGTAAGCATTTAGAGTACCCTAGCTCTTATTGCATTAATTGAATATTCATACATATTCACATAGGGTTGTGCATCTCTTTTGAGAGATTGAAGTCTTGGGGCTAAGTGTGCTTAGGCCTCAAGCAAATTGGACTAGAGCCGCTATAAAAGGCCCGCGTGGTAGATTAGAGGGTGCTCACGCCAAGAGTAGTGTATCAGGGGATATCACTAGAGATTGAACCAAGAGTGGCGATTGGTAGTGTCCATAGCCTGAGGTTATCTAGGGTGAGGGTCCGAGAATCACTTGAGGGTGTAACCGTCTTTTCATATAGTGGATTTCGAGGTCCGAGTGTGGCGCACTTAACAGCCCGTGGTTTTCCCAGTGGTTGGGTTTTCCACGTATACATCAAGTGTCTTTTACTATTTCCGCATCTTATTACACTTGTATGTTTTGTTGACTTGCTAGGGGTATTTTCGTAAAATTGACATGCATGCGAAAATTGGGTAATAATTAGATAAAATCTATTCACCCCCCCTCTAGCTTTATATTGATGAACACACCTCGAGTATTTTTATGAACTTTCAATTGGTATCAGAGCGGGTTTCTAGATATACTTAGGTGATCCTAGCTCATTTTTGGTGTGTTGTGCATTTTGTATGATTATTGTTTTTGACATACATCTTGCATTCTTCTCATTTGCATTCATTCAACGCAAACACTATGAGTGATTTTATGAGAGAAGAAAATGACTCCGATGAGGAGATGTCCCTCTAAGGAGAGAGAGGAGACGAAGATGAAAGGGCGTTGCTCACATCACCAAAGAGCTTCAAGCCCAAGCCTTCCTCAATCTTGGTCTAACCAACCAAGAAGGCTATCTTCCCTCAACCTACAATCTTAATAGGGAAGTGTTCAATCATGCAAGCTCAACCGAGCAAGCAACTTTGTCTTGGTCATCATCAAAGGAGGAGAGATCCTATCCAACTACCAAGACAACCACAACGACAAGGGAAAGCACTTTTGCATGCTCAAGGGAATGGTATAATTCCTAACCTTATCTCCTCTTGTCTTTTGTGTGGTATTGTTGGTCATGTTAGACCAAGTTGCTTGCATTACATTTAAATATGTAATCTTATATGCATGATTGAAAAGAAAAAGGCTAGAGCTAAGATGCATGTCCTTAAAAAGGAAGAAAATCATTTGCATGATTCTTTGCCATCTAGAACTCTAGAACCTATGACCACTAGGTATGTTATTGAGACACCTAAGTGGATTATAAAAGACGAACCCGCTTGCTACGAGACAAACATGTCTCAAATAGGTTCAACTAGGTCCTATGGACTTGGTAAGTCTTTTAGACCACATGCCCTTCATTGAAGTGGTGTGGATATTTGACCCCATATGGGGAACTTAAGCAAAGAGAGCTATTTTGCATCTAGTCACTTGCAAAAAATTTGAAATATCTTATGCTTCTCTTTTTGTTGCTTGAGTTAGCTTGGTTACACTATGTATACATATTTTCTATTCAATAAGTGTGATCAATGCTTGTATTGCAATCCATGTCATATTTATGTTCAAACATGCATTTTTGGACTAGGAGATATATACATAGGATTTAATTTGAATGACCTATAATGATCTCCATGACATGATGATTGCTAAAATGACATGCTAAATGCTAATCTTGAAAAGCATGTTTTGATGATTGCATTTTTTAAATGCAAAATAATGTGTGAAAAAGCTTATGAGACTCAAATGAAAAAGGATTTTGTATCCATTCAAGGATTTTACAATCCAAATGTCTCTCTTTCTTTATTGGTTGAACATGTCTACTATCATACGGATATCTTATCCGGAAAAATCAAGTAGGGTGCAAAGTCGCTCATGACATGTTTAGCTTATAAAGTTGGATATAGTTGTTCTTAAATTGAAATCAATGAAAACCTATATCCTTGCTTCTCTCTTGACATTGGTGAAATTGGTTTGAATTCATATTGAAAACCTTTGTCATTTGCTTTGCCAAATACCATGATATTTTGGACTTGAATGCTACATGTCTTGTATGCAAAGCAATTTTTTGATTCACACATTTTATTTAAATAAATCTCCTTGTTTCTCTCCAATAAATTTGAGATTGCATAAAGTGACTTATATTGATTATGCATATACTAGAATGCTACTAACTCTCTTTGTCTTGAGTGACCCGGTTGGGGATTACTCCCTTGTCTATATCATGACAAAAAGGGGGAGTATGTTGTGGTAAGGGGAGTTGCAAATTGTAGTAGCAATTGTGCATGTTGGGGAGAATACTAATTGAGGGGGAGTAACCCTTTGAGGGGGAGCATTTGCACATTCATACATTGCATGATGTTGTACTTAAATTTTTAAATGCAAATGCTTGTTTTATCTCACTTGATTCATCTCACCTTTTCTTGTATTAGAAAGTATAGAAACTGTGCTTTCAGGGATTGATTGTTCTACTTGAGATTGAAGACTTCAAGACTATTTATCTTATCTCTTTGTAAAGTAGAAAATCATAAGTAGACCTGTAGTTTCTATTATGTTGTGAGGAATCAATGTGAGTGGTGGTTTTGTCACGAAATAGCCAAAGGGGGAGATTGTAAGGATTCCCATTATTGATTGGCTTATTTCGTGGTCAAACCACATGTTGGGGTTTGGTTGTAAGGGTAGTCTAGGTGTTTGTTGAAGATCAAGACCCTTTCCAAGACCTCAAGAGGACAAGCACCAAAGGTATATATCTAGTGCTTACATTGGCTTGAAGAGATATAGTTGCACACACACACACAACATGCATAACTCTTATTCTTGTATGGTGTGTTTATATTTTGTGTGCATTGTGCTTTATTGATTTATTCAATATCTCTTCTTGCATGTTGAATTGATTGCATCTTGTTATATGATAATGCCATGACATGTTAGGCATTAGGATGCATTCAATACCCACACTTGCACTTCATGTATGTTAGCTTTTAGTGTGGAGTAATTCGTTTCCCTAAGGATGTTCGGAAACGTCCGCGCATGCACGGTAATGTGCTTTGATTTGCGCGATGATCGCCGGTGGAGATGCCTTTGGCTTCTCCTTGGTTTCACCATTTTTGGTGAATCGGCGGTTACGTTCGGCGGCCTTGCCGCCGTTCGAAACCGCCGAATGAGACCTGATTGAAATATATCTCTCGGGTCCAAAACGGCGGTTGGGATCGGCGGTTTCCATACCGCCGAATGAAGTCGCCGAAGTTCCCCTGTTCCACACGGGAGCCATTCGGCGGTTCATTTCGGCGGCCTGGCCGCCGAATTAAACCGCCGATCGGTGCGTTTCAAGGGCAAAATTGTATTTTCACCTGCCCTGTTTTTGGTCTCTATAAATACATCCTTATCTCTGGTTCAGAATACAAGTCTTTGATCATTAGAACCCTAGAGAGATATTTAGAGAGACTTGAGAGAGAAAGCTTAAAGATCATATCTTTATCTCTCTAAACCCATCCCCACATGCATAAATCTTCATATAAGCATCATCTAGGATCATCTAGCATATGCTAATGCATGGGACTTCTTCAACACACATGGTATGATTTGTTGAACACTTTTATCTTACATAATTAGTGTTTCTACTTATCAATTTTATCTCATATTTTACTTATATGTGTTTAGATTAATTTCTACATATAAGATTGAGATTATGTGTTGATTGGGTTTTTATTTGTTAGCTAGGCTTTAATGTTCATATGCCATCTAGCTAATTGATCTCATTTATTGATTGAGATTATTTTTCATAGCTTATTTGATTAGGTCATTATTGCCTAAAAGCTATGCCATGAACATTCTTGTGTGATGTATTGATAACTAGGTTGATAGATTGTTTTTTAATCAACTAGTTAATCCTTTGAATGTTTATGGGTTTTATATGATAGCTTTGTGTCTAGGATTGGTGATCCTTTACTTAGCTAAAGTTATATGCCATGTCATATAGCTATATGTGATATCTAGGATTGATTATATTGTCATCTTATAATCCTAGGTAAGCATTTAGAGTACCCTAGCTCTTATTGCATTAATTGAATATTCATACATATTCACATAGGGTTGTGCATCTCTTTTGAGAGATTGAAGTCTTGGGGCTAAGTGTGCTTAGGCCTCAAGCAAATTGGACTAGAGCCGCTATAAAAGGCCCGCGTGGTAGATTAGAGGGTGCTCACGCCAAGAGTAGTGTATCAGGGGATATCACTAGGGATTGAACCAAGAGTGGCGATTGGTAGTGTCCATAGCCTGAGGTTATCTAGGGTGAGGGTCCGAGAATCACTTGAGGGTGTAACCGTCTTTTCATATAGTGGATTTCGAGGTCCGAGTGTGGCGCACTTAACAGCCCGTGGTTTTTCCCAGTGGTTGGGTTTTCCACGTATACATCAAGTGTCTTTTACTATTTCCGCATCTTATTACACTTGTATGTTTTGTTGACTTGCTAGGGGTATTTTCGTAAAATTGACATGCATGCGAAAATTGGGTAATAATTAGATAAAATCTATTCACCCCCCCTCTAGCTTTATATTGATGAACACACCTCGAGTATTTTTATGAACTTTCACTCAGTTTGAGCTACTTAGGATGGGAGAGGATGAATGCTTCAATGACTTCGAAATCAAATTGATGGATATTGTAAATCAAAGCCATCAACTCGGAGACCCGTATTCGGATAGGAGAGTCAAGCAAAAAATTATGAGATCTCTCCCCGATAGGTTTGAATCCAAGGTGACGGCCATAGAAGAAAATAGTGGCTACATGGATATGAAGCCAAGTGAGGTGATTGGGCGTCTCCTTGCATATGAGTCTAGGAAGGCTCCTAGCACCACTACTCCTCCTAAGAAGTCTAAAGGAATAGCTTTGAAAGCATCTAAGGATGCAAAGGAGGCAAAGCATGAATCGGATGAAGACCTTGCCTTATTTGTGAAAAGGTTCAACAAGGTTATGGGGTTCAAGAAGAAGAAGGGATTTGGGTCAAGAGGACAAGATTTGAAGAAAAAGAGTTCCTTCAAGAAGTTTGAGCCTAGACAAGAGAGGACCGAAAGGAAAGGGGTCCGATGCTTTGAATGTGGTGGGATTGGTCACTTTGCCCCCGAATGTGCTAATCACAATGATAAGAAGAAGAGCAAAGTGATGGCCGCCACTTGGAGTGGGAGTAGTGATGACTCCAATGAGGAAGATGAGTCTTCAAGTGAAGAAGAGCTCATGGCTAACCTCCTAGCTTTTGCCTCCTCACATAAGAGCAAAAGTGGTAGTGAGAAAGAGGAAATGAGTCAAGAGGAAAATGACTCAAGTGAAGAAGAAAGTGATTCCTCATCTAACTCCATAAGTAGTTTTGTGGAGAAAAAGGTGCTTGCTAAATGCCATGCCGAGTTTAATGATTTAGCAATCAAGAGCACAAGAAAGATCAAGATGTTGAGAGAAGAAAATCTTGAGCTTGCATCTCATAATGACCACTTAGGTGAACAAGTGGAAAAATTCAAGAAGATAGAAGATAAGCTAAGAGAGGAGTTAGCTTTATCTAGGAGGAATGAAGAAAGTCTAAAGAGTGAGCTTGAAGAAGTTAGAAATTCTATGACTAGGATGGATTCTAGCACCAAGAAGCTTGACCATATGCTTGGTGTTGGAAAGAGTCCATGTGACAAGAGGGGTCTTGGGTATGAAGATGACAAGAAGATCTCTGCCTCTAACAAGACCGTGTTTGTCAAGAGCTTGAAGAAAGAAGAAACTTCATTTGTGCAAGCTCCTAGAAAGAAATTAGAAGTAGGACAATGCTCTAATGCACAAGTGAAGATGGGTCCAAGAAGGAAACCTCAAGCTCAACCCCCTAGGGTCTCTCAAGCCAACATTCCTCCTCAAATGGCTCACAAAGGAAAGAGACCTATCATGCAACCTCAAGCTAGGAAGCAACCAAGACCGGTTCAACAACGAAGAAGGATTGAACCCTTTCATCCACAAAGACAAGGACAAGGTATGATTCCTTATTTCACTCCTATATGTCATTTTTGTGGATTTGATGGTCATATTAGACCACATTGCTTTCGATATATAAAAATGTGCAAAACTAGAAGCATGATAAAGAAGAAAAAGAAAAGAGCCATGATGCATGTTCCTAGGAATGATAATACTATTATGCATAATCCTAGGACATCTAGAGCCCATATACCAAAAACCACTAAGAAAGCTAAGATTGTTTCTAGGTGGATTAGAAAGAATGACATTGTTTGCCATGTTGCTCAAATAGCCTTGAAGGCAAATTCTTCTAATTTTTGGTATCTAGATAGTGGGTGCTCTAGGCACATGACGGGAAACAAGAGTTTCTTCGAGACTCTTGTTATGGAGGAAGGTGGATATGTCACTTTTGGTGATGGATCCAAAAAGAAAGTTGTAGGGAAAGGAACCATTTCCGTTCCCGGATTACCCTCCTTATCCGATGCTTTATTTGTTGATGGCTTGAAAGCCAATTTAATAAGCATTTCACATCTAAGTGATGAAGGATATTCCGTCTTGTTTTGTAAAGATGATTGCTCAATCCTAAAGCCCGATGGACAAACCTTATTGAAAGGTATGAGATCTAGCGACAATTGCTATTGTCTTGAAGCTAGAATAGTCTCAAACAATGTGTCCATGGA
Organism: Acer yangbiense; assembly: GCA_008009225.1. Classification (NCBI taxonomy): domain Eukaryota; kingdom Viridiplantae; phylum Streptophyta; class Magnoliopsida; order Sapindales; family Sapindaceae; genus Acer; species Acer yangbiense. The sequence goes on along the minus strand of CM017767.1, from coordinate 26,004,609 downwards.
TGAGCAAATTGAGTTGTGGCATGAAAGACTTGGCCACATGAACTTTAGGGATCTACGGACCCTTGGAAAGTTCGAGTGTGTGCGTGGCCTCCCTAAGCTTGGGAAGAAAGCCAATGGTGTTTGTGGACCTTGCCAACAAGGAAAGCAAACTAAAAGCATGCACAAAAAGGGTAAGTATCTCACCATCAAGGAGCCTCTTGAGCTTCTCCACATGGACCTCATGGGTCCCATGCAAACCGAAAGTTTGGGTGGAAAGAGATACATTTTTGTATGTGTTGATGATTTCTCTAGATTTACATGGACATACTTTCTTAGAGAAAAATCCGAAACTTTTGATAAGTTTAAAATGCTTTGTACTAAATTACAAAATGAAATGAAATCTAACATTAGAAGCATTAAACGGATTAGAAGTGACCATGGGAGAGAGTTTGAGAATGCCTCTTTTGAAAGCTTTTGTGATAGCTTAGGCATCTCCCATGAGTTTTCGGCTCCTAGGACACCTCAACAAAATGGAGTTGTTGAGAGGAAAATAGGGTCCTCCAAGAGATGGCCCGAGTGATGTTGCTTAGCAACAATGTCCCTAGGAACCTATGGGCCGAAGCCATCAATACGGCTTGCTATATAGGAAATCGTGTGTTCCTAAGGCCCGGTTCTAGAAACACCTCCTATGAGCTATGGAAGGGTAGGAAGCCAAATGTTAGCTACTTCCACACATTTGGAAGCAAATGCTACATTTTAAATGACCGTGATCAACTTGGCAAGTTTGATGCTAAGAGTGATGAGGGTATCTTTATTGGCTACGCCTTGAATAGTAAAGCCTATAGAGTTTTCAACTTGAAGACTCGAACCGTCATGGAATCATCAAATGTGGTCATTGATGATACTAGGCTCAAGTCTAATGACCATGAGGAAGAGGATGTTCTAGAGGATGACACTCCTTTGGAGAGGGTTGTGGTGACTCCCAATGTTGGGACATCTAATGAAGTCACACAACCCATTACTAGAGTTCCTAACTTGGACTCTAATGAACCCGCTCCATGGGTTAGAAGACTCCATAACAAAGAGGATGTTATTGGAGATGTTAATGAGGGTGTTAGGACTAGACGTCAACTTGCTAATCTTATTAGCTATACTTGCTACACCTCTCAAATTGAACCCAAAAAGGTTGAAGAAGCCTTACATGATGAATTTTGGGTTCTTGCCATGCAAGAAGAGCTAAACCAATTCGAAAGGAATGAGGTTTGGACTCTAGTTCCTAGGCCTAAGACCACTAATGTCATAGGCACTAAATGGATATTTAGGAACAAATCCGATGAGGATGGCAACATAGTGCGGAACAAGGCTAGACTTGTAGCACAAGGGTACTCTCAAATTGAGGGTATCGACTTTGAGGAGACATTTGCTCCCGTTGCCCGTCTAGAGTCTATTAGGCTTCTCTTGTCCATTTCTTGTGTGCACAAGTTCAAATTGCACCAAATGGATGTCAAGAGTGCCTTCCTCAATGGCTTCTTGCAAGAGGAAGTGTTTGTTGAACAACCCAAGGGGTTTGTGGATGCTCACCACCCCAACCATGTCTATCGCCTCAAGAAGGCACTATATGGGTTGAAACAAGCACCGAGGGCTTGGTATGAGCGCCTCACTCAATTTCTTGTTGACAATAACTACACAAGAGGTAGTGTTGACAAGACACTATTCATCAAGAGAGACAATGATGAGCTTTTCATAGCTCAAATATATGTCGATGACATAGTGTTTGGTTCCACCAACAACACCAAGGTCCAACAATTTGTTGATGTTATGTCTCATGAATTTGAGATGAGTCTTGTTGGTGAGCTTAATTACTTCCTAGGTTTGCAAATTAGGCAACTTGATAATGGGATCTTCATAACCCAAGCCAAATATGCCAAAAACCTTGTGAAGAAGTTTGGTCTTGAAAAAGCCAAACATTGTGACACTCCTATGAGCACCACTTTGAAGCTAAGCAAGGATGCTAGCGGTAAAAGTGTGGACCAAACCTTATATCGTGGCATGATAGGGAGCTTGCTCTATTTGACCGCAAGTAGGCCCGATATATCATTTAGTGTAGGAGTTTGTGCTAGGTACCAATCCGATCCCAAGGAGTCCCATCTCTCTTCGGTTAAGAGAGTCATTCGCTTTGTGAATGGGACTTCCAACTATGGGATTTGGTACTCATTTGACACTAATCCTAGTCTTGTAGGATATAGTGATGCGGATTGGGCAGGAAATTGTGATGATAGGAAGAGCACATCGGGCGGTTGCTTCTTTCTAGGCAACAACTTGGTGTCTTGGTTTTGCAAGAAGCAAAACTCGATTTCCTTGTCCACGGCGGAAGCCGAGTACATAGCCGCGGGGAGTGGATGCACTCAACTTATGTGGATGAAGCAAATGCTAGTGGATTACGGATTCAACCAAGGTACTCTCACTCTCTTTTGTGATAACATGAGTGCCATTAATATTTCCAAGAATCCGGTGCAACATTCTAGAACTAAGCATATTGACATCCGCCATCACTTCATTAGAGAGCTTGTTGAAAATAAATGCATAGTACTTGAACATGTAGGTACTAATGATCAACTTGCGGACCTATTTACTAAACCCTTAGATGCTACTCGATTTAAAACTTTAGTAGATCTATTGGGGTATGTCTTGTGGAGTGATGTTCTATGATTGACCCCATATGGGGAACTCAAGCAAAGAGAGCTATTTTGCATTCTTGTATCTTGCCAAAAAAAAAAAAAAAAAAAAAAAAAAAAAAAAAAAAATTTTGAAATATCTTATGCCTCTTCTTTTAATTGCTTGAGTAAGCTTGGTTGTACATATGTATATATGTTTTAAAATTCCATAAGTGTGAACCTTGCTTGTCTACAATCCATGTCATATTTATGTTCAAACATGCATTTTTGGACTAGGAGATTTACATTGGAAGTATGATTTGAATGACCTATGATTATCTCCATGACATGATGATTCTTTAATAACATGCTAATGACAAATGACAAAGCATGAAATTCATATAACATGCTCACATGAAAAGCATGAATTGATGATTGCATATTCTTAAAAATGCAAAACTTGTGTGAAAACTTATGAGACTCAAAATGAATAAAGGATCTTGTATCCATTCAAAGGAATTTACATTCCAAATGTCTCTCTTTCTTTATTAGTTGAACATGGTTACTATCATACGGATAATTTTATCCGGAAAAATCAAATAGGGTGCAAAGTCGCTCATGCCATGTTTCGCTTATAAAGTTGGATATAGTTGCTCTTATATTGAAATCAATAATCTCTATATCCTTGCTTTTCCCATGACATTGGTGAAATTGGTTTGAATTCTTATTAGAAACCTTTGTCATTTGCTTTGCCAAATACCATTGTATTTTGGACTTGAATGCTATATGTCTTGTATGCAAAGCATGTTGGATTCACACATTTTCTCAAAATAAATCTCCTTGTTTCTCTCAAATTAATTGAAGTGCATAAAGTGACTTATATGTATATGCATATCTTGCATGCTTCTATCTCTCGTTGCTATGAGTGACCCGGTTGGGGACTACTCCTTTGCCTATATCATGACAAAAAGGGGGAGTAGGATATGGTAAGGGGAGGTGCAAAATATAGAAACTATTGTACACTTTGGGGAGAACATACATTGAGGGGGAGTAACCCGTTGAGGGGGAGCATTGCATTTATCATACATTGCATACATTTCGTAATGTTGTGCCTAAATTCTAAAAATGCAAATGCTTGGTATTGTTCTCACATGATTAATCTCACACTTTTCTTGTATTAGAAATGTTAGAAACTCTTTTCAGGGATTGTTTATTCTACAAGAGGATTGAAGACTTCAAGTTGCATTAGCTTATCTCTTTGTAATGTAGAATATCATTATAGTCCCGTAGTTTCTATTTTTTTGTGAGGAATCATTGTGAGTGATGGTTTTGTCACGAAATAGCCAAAGGGGGAGATTGTAAGGATTCCCGTTGTTTTTAATTGGCTTATTTCGTGATCAAACCATATGTGGGGGTTCTTTGTAAGGGTAGCCTAAGTATCGGTCTTGTTGTTCGAAACCCTTTTGAAGACCTCGTGTTGATAAGCACCGAAGGTAAATTTCTATGTGCTTACTTTTCTTTGAAGAGATTAGTTGCACACACACACTTAACATTCATTGCATATGTGTGCATTCTCTTCATTTGTCACATTTCACACTTGCACTTATTTATTATATTTTATGGTGTGTAATTGTGTCATGTTGTTGTATAATTCGTTTCCCGATAACTTTCGGAAACGTCCGCGCATGCACGAGAATGTGCTTGGTTTAGCGCGAGGACCGCCTATGGAGAATGCCCTTGGCTTCTCCTTGGTTTTCACCTATCTAGGTGATCGGCGGTTATTATCGGCGGCCTGGCCACCGAATGAAACCGCCGTTTCAGTCCAGATTGGTCTGGAGCATTTCTGCGGTTAAGATCGGCGGTCACGACCGCCGTTCGAAACCGCCGATTCAAGACCTGATTGATTTATCTCTCAGTCTAATTTGACGGTTGAAACGGCGGGCATGAAACCGCCGTTAGAAACCGCCGTTAGAAACCGCCGTTCATACCTGGTTGATTTTGATCTCTCTGTTCTGTTTCGGCGGTTGGAATCGGCGGTCACGAAACCACCGAATGAACCGCCGTTTATGCTCTGTTCTTCACGAGCTCAATTCGGCGGTCATTAACGGCGGCCAGGCCGCCGTTTTAAACCGCCGATTGGCGCGTTTCTTTGAAACTTACTTAAACGACCACACTTTGATTTGGCCCCCTATATATATGCCACTTTGACTTTAGGTCAATCAAGAGAGTTCATATTCAGAATTCATACTTAGGATATTTTTCAAAGAGAAGAAAAATTCCAAGAACTCCATTCTTGATTCTCAAACACTTTTTCATGATCATCAATCATCATCTAGCATCATCTTAGATCATCTAGATGTCATCTAGCATGGAATCTTCATCATACTTTGCTTGGTAAGCTTTTCACTAATATCTTACATGTTTTGTGTTTCTCTTATCTAGCAATCTCAATTAATTACTTGTTTGTTATTTTGTATGCTTTAGATACAATATTGAGATGAGTATGATGTATGTTTGAGATTTTATATTGTGATTGCATATTAGGTTTTGTGCTTAACATTGATTAGCTAAACTAATTGACATGTCATTTAGTTTTGATATCTAGGATTATACTTAATTGCATATTAATCATCTTAGATAAGCATATAGGGTTTCCCTTGCTCTATGTTGCATTTTGGATATTCACATATATTCACTTAGGGTTGTATTCTCTTCAAAGAGAAAGTAAGTCTTGTGTGTAGCATCCGGGATTAGGTTGCTTAGAACGCAAGCAAATTGGACTAGGTTCACTCATACCGGGATTAGGTAGGTGTGTGATTACTTCCGGGATTAGGTTGTAATCGTTTGCACATTTAGTGGATTCGAGGTTCGAGTGTGGCTTACTTACATAGCCCGTGGTTTTTCCCGTGAGGGTTTCCACGTAAAAACCAAGTGTTGTTTTAATTTCCGCACCATATTACAATTGCTTGGTTATATTATCTTGAGGGCATTTTCGTAATTTTGACTAACACGAAAAATTGGGTAAAAAGCGTAAAATCTATTCACCCCCCCCCCCCCCCCCCCCCCCCCCTCTAGATAGCTTTATACACACCGTGCTATTATTTGTTTCAAAATCCAACAATGCATCCTACTCAGCTGATATTAATTATGAGACATAATGTAATAGGTAGGGGACCGCCTCACCTTTTAGTAAAAAATATTCCCCCTCATGCCTGTACACATTTGCAGAACAGACAAAACAACAAATTTTCCCTCTTCTCAATTCTCACTTCTCTTTGTTTCATCTCAAAAACAATTTCCCTCTTACACGTCATTGCCTCTGAAACTTGTATTTCATCTGTCTTCAAGGTAAACTTTTGGGATATTTTTTGTGAAAATAGCTTTTGAACATATATTATTCTAGTAAATCTTGATTAAGATTCAGTATATGCATGCTATTTGTTTTAATTTTTGTATGCTAGAGTTTATTTATTTATTTATTTATTTATTTGAAGCTTTTCACTAAAGCTTTAATGGAGCTTGAATTGAGGTTTCCTGGAAGCTTTATTTTTATATGGCTGATATTTGTTTTAATTTTTGTATGTCAGAGTTTTTTTTTATATGAAGAAGAATTTTGTATGTCAGAGTTGTATTAAAAATATTATTAAAAAAAATCTGTATGAATTGAATGTTGAGAGAAATGATTAAGAGGTATTTTTTTTAAGAAAATTAGAAAGAAATATATACTGTTTATGGAATTTTAGAATTTTTTTAAGTTATTTTTTATTATTATTTAAATTGATAAATATTTATGGTTTTTTGTTGTTTGAACCGAAAAATATTGTTGGTTTTTAGTTGTTGTTGTAATTTTGTTCCTATACAAAACCTTAACACCTCTTGTTAACACTAAAAACTCGGTAAGATTCACTTAGAAAAATAGGCAAGAATAATAATCCACTAACAGCAAGTCGTTTGCAACATACAGAAAATATAACTGTCAATTCAAGACAGGATCAGGACCAATTAATTCTTCCATTCTATCTTAAGAACTAGTAGAGATTAATCAAGACAATATCTGAACAAGAAAATAGAAAAAACAGAGAAGAGAAGAAAGAAGAAACCAACATAGGGGTTTTATCGTGGTTCGGCCAAAATTGGGGCCTACATCCACGTTGAGCCTTGCAAGAAAGACTCTCTCCACTATATGAACGTTTTACAATCAAGAACACACCAAGAGAAACCTTTACACAACCTAGAAAACTCAAACTAGCCACCTGATTAGCTTTTACAAAAGCAGATCAGCCTTACAAAACTCTCGATCTAAAACCTATCAACATACAGATCACAGAACCTCTCTACAAAGTGATCAAGCACTAAAATCACTCTTAATACACCACAATCTCACTAGTATTACACAAGAATCACTCGGATTCACCAAGCTTCACAGAGATTTCAAGAGAGAGAACAGAAAGCCTATTTTCAAGAGAGAAGTTTTTTCAAACCAAATGAAACCCTAAAAATGAATTCTGAATCATCCTTCTCTCTTTTCAACATATATATATATATCCTTACCATCTGAGGCATCACCAATATCCCAATCAGCCAATCAGAGTTTGACAAGTTGGATTGCTTCATATGGTCATATAGCTTTCCAACTGATAGCCTCAAACACACTGTTTAACTTGAGTCACCAGCTGCCAACAATTCTGATTGTGTGACAGCTGAGAAGATTATGGAATTGGGCTTCTTAATTGGGCCTAGCATGTAATGAGATGGGCTAACCCAAAACACTACAAATTCCACCTTAGGCCATCTTCATCACATAGCATAGAGAGTTTCCCTGCAAAACTGGCTCAAAACACAATTAAAACAATTAACCATAATCAACTATCTTAAGCAAGTTTAAGCAATGCTTAAACTTGCTATAAGATACAATTTTAGTACCCATGTCAGCTGGATTATCATCAGTGGATACCTTTTCCACCTGAACTATACTATTAGAGATTTGGTCTCTAATAAATGATACATAACCTTTATATGCTTTGTTCGTTGATGGAACACAGGATTTTTAACTAAATGCAATGCACTTTGAAGCCAAGTTGCTTCCTTAATTGCCTCAGTAACAACAATATACTCAGCCTCTGTTGTGGATAAGGCCACAACTGACTGAAGCTGACTTTTCCAGTTGACACAACAACCTGCAATGGTGAAGAAATATGAGGATGTGGACCTCCTCTTATCTTTATCACTAGTATAGTTAGAATCTACATATCCTACAAGGTCTATAACAGAATTAGAGCAGTCATAAACCAGCCCTACAGAAGTTGTAGAGCTGATATATCTTAGCAGCCATTTTATGGCATTCCAATGACCCTTTCCAGGGTTTGACATGTATCTAAATAGCACATTAATAGCTTGAGCAAGGTCAGGTCTTGTACTAATCATGGAGTACATAACTGACCCTACAGAACTAAAATAAGGGATTGACTCCATAAATCTGTTTTCCTCAATAGATCTAGGTGATAAAGCAGTAGATAAAACAAAACTAGGGGACAGAGGTATATTAACATGTTTGAAATTTTTCATAGCAAATCTATCAACAAGTTTTAATTGTTTTGTTTTAAACTCATTTTATTCTCAGCTATGTTCCTAATTATTTCAATCCCTAAAATCCTTTTTGCATTACCTAAATCCTTCATATCAAAATCATATTTAAGTTTCGTCTTTAAATCCCTAATCCTAGACATGTTCTTACTAGCAAGGAGCATATCATCAACTTATAAAAGTAGATAGACAGAATTATTGATGTTATCACTATCAAAATAAAAACATGTATCATATTTACTTTTAATAAAACCTATGCTAGTAACAAAGGTATCAAATCTTTTATACCATTGTCTAGGAACCTGTTTCAGCCCATATAAGGATTTCCTAAGAAGACAAACATGACAGGGATTAGTCTTAGACTCAAATCCCTCCGGTTGAGACATGTAGATGGTTTCATCCAAGTCTCCATGGAAAAAGGCTGTATTAACATCTAATTGCTTTAATTCTAGGTTGTAATAGCTAACTAGAGCAAGATTGATCCTAATGGTTTTGTTTTTCACTACAGGGGAAAATATCTCATTATAATCTATCCCTTCCCTTTGAGTAAACCCTTTAGCCACTAACCTAGCTTTAAACCTACCCAGATCATTTTGCTGTACACCTTCTTTTATCTTATAAAGCCACTTATAAGCTATTATCTTCTATTTTTTCTGGTTTTCTCACTAAGGACCAGGTTTGATTTTTCTCAAGAGAGTTCATCTCTTCTAACATAGCTTGCTGCCATTTCAGCTTATCAATGCAATTGACAGCTTCACTGTATGTCCTAGGTTCAAAATTTTCCAATTCTTGGCCAATACATAGTGCAAAAGAAATCACATCAGCATATGCAAACTTACTGTTAGGTTTAATAATTCTCCTAGCCCTATCCCTAACCAGCTCGTAATTAGCTAGAGAAGAATTTATCTCTAGCTGATTTTGACTCTCTTCCACCTGATGTAAACCATCAGAATGGGTAGCCCTATCTTTCTCAATAGGATCAGACTCAACTGTGACTAGACCAAGTGGTGGGCTACCAACTTCTACCTGAATCGTATTCCCATTATCCTTTAAAGGATCTGGTTTGGATTCAGAAGGTTGGTCCTTGTATTTACAAGGCATCTTAGACTCATCAAAACTAACATCCCTACTTATTATCACCTTAAACCTCTTTTGGACTCTCAACCAAACTCTATAACCTTTAACTCCTAAAGGATAACCTAGAAAAATACCTTTTAAGGACCTAGGTTCTAACTTTCCTTCTTATTGGTGTGCATAGGCAGCACACCCAAACACTCTCAAGTGTTTCAGACTAGGAGGCCTCCTTGTCCAAATTTCTTCAGGGGTTTTAAGGGCTATGGCAGTGAAGGGAGACCTATTGATCAAATAGGTTGCTATGGCAGTAGCTTCCCCAAAATTTTTTTTGGCTCAAACCAGCCCATATAAGTAGACATCTAACCTTTTCTAGAACTATCCTATTCATCCTCTCAGCCACTCCATTTTGCTGTGGAGTGTGCCTCACAGTTCTATATCTAGTAATGCCCTGTTCTTCACAAAACTTATTAAAGTTTTCATTACAAAATTATAATACATTATCAATTCTTAGAATTTTAAGTTTCTTAGAGGTTTGGTTTTCAACCAACCTCTTCCAAGCTTTGACGCTTTCAAAAGCTTGATCTTTGGACTTTAAAGATAAAGCCAAAGTTTCCTAGAGTAATCATCTATAAGGGACAGCAAATATCTGTTCCCACCATGAGTTAGGACTTTAGAAGGTCCCCACAAATCAGAATGCACATACTCTAGAATCTGATTTGAGGTATGTTGAGCAGTGCTAAAGCTGATCCTATGTTGGTTTCCTAGGACACAACACTCACAAAATTCCAGCTTATTCACTTGATCCCCATTTAGGAGATTCCTTTTGCTTAACTCAAGTATACCTCACTCACTCATGTGACCTAACCTCATGTGCCAAAAACTACCTTTGTCACTTATTTTAGAGGCTATACAAGCAGCCTCATTAATGACTACCCCACCTCTAAGCACATACAAACCATTCTTTTTGTCACCTTTAAGAATAACAAGAGAACCCTTAGAGACTTTTAGAACACCTCTTTCAGCCTTATAGGCATTACCTTCCTCATCTAAGGCACTTAGAGAAATTAGATTTCTCTTAAGGTCTAGCATATACCTAACATTTCTAAAGACTCTAACCATTCCATCATACATTCTAATGGCAACTGAACCTATACCTTCCACATTATATTGTTGATTGTTTCCCATCAACACACTGACATTATTGAGTTCTTGGAATTCAGTGAACAACTCTTTTCTAGGACTGTTAGGTTTTTGGTTTGTGTTGGCATGTTTTCCATATCAAAATGTTGTTTATCTTGTGTAAGGTTCCCATTTGTTGATTGGCTTATTTCGTAGACAAACCACATGTTGGGGTTCTTTGTAAAGGTAGCCTAGGTGTTGGTGTTATTGCTCAAAACCCTTTGAAGACCTCATTTTGATAAACACCAAAGGTAAAACTCTAAGTGCTTACTTGTCTTGAAGAGATAGTTGCACACATTCACAACTCATGCATATGGTTAAAACTTGTATGTTGTGTTTCTTATTACTGTGCATTAATGCTCATTAACATCTCTTCTTGCATGTTCATTTTGATTTCATCTTGTATGTCCAATGCCATGCCATGCATAGACTTAGGATTCATACATAGTGAAAGGGGTTGTACAAAGCGCTGTTCGTACAGCGCTATATAGACCTGATCAATTTAAATCGGTCGCTGTTGGGTCGCTGTACAGGCATTGTACGTACAGCGCCACTCTGTTTTTCTGAGAGAACAAAGTTTTGGCGCTGTTCAGACGCTGCACAGAAGCGCTGTATGAACAGTGCCAATGAAGAAATGTTCTTCATTTCCCAGGTAGGTGCTGTACAAGCGCGCTACGTACAGCGCCCAAGGCAAAAATTGTGTCATTTATCAAAACGACCACACTTCATCTTGACACCCTATATATATGTCTCTTTGACTTTAGGTCGATTTGCTGAGTTCAAAATATCATATATTTTCCTTAGAATATTTTTCAAGTGAAAAATCCTTAAAGAACTCTTCTTTAAACACTCAAATACATTCCATAGTACATCAAAGATCATCTTGCAATCATCCATGCATGGTTTTGTATCATCACATCATCATTGGTATGTTCTTCACTAACTTCATCTAATTTTAGTGTTTTTCATATTAAGAAATCTCTTTATATTACTTGTATGTTTTAGATCATATGTTAAATACAAGTTAGAGATTATTTGTGATGAATATGATTGAGTGTTGTATTGTGATAGCTAATTAGGTCTTTGCTTAATCTTGATTAGCTAAGCTATTTGACATGTCATTTAGTTTTTAATATCTAGGATTGCTTTAATTGCAAAATCATCATCTTAGATAAGCATATAGGGTTCCCTTACTCTATATTGCATTTTGGATATTCATATATTCACTTAGGGTGTTAATCTATTCATTAAGAATCAAAGTCTTGTGTGTAGCTTCCGGGATTAGGTTGCTTAGATCGCAAGCATTCTAACTAGGTTCACTCATACCGGGATTAGGTAGGTGTGTGATTACTTTCGGGATTAGGTTGTAATTTTATCACATTTAGTGGATTCGAGGTTCGGGTGTGGCTTACTCAACAGCCCGTGGTTTTTCCCGTGAGGGTTTCCACGTAAATATCAAGTGTTGTTTATATTTCTGCACCATATTACAGTTGCTATTTTACATTGACTATTTGGGGCATTTTCGTAATCTTGACCATACATGAAAATTGGGTAAAATTGTTAAAATCTATTCACCCCCCCCCCCCCCTCTAGATAGTTTTGTACACACCGTGCAATATTTGTTTCATCTTGTATTGATAAGTAGTCTTAGAAATGATGTTTCAAAGCTTCAAAGAAAGACTCGGCTAAGGTTCATACAAGATGGTGTCTTGAAAAGGGGAATAAGCTACATCGCTCATTAAAGGTATAATTGACATTATTCCTCTTACAAAGCATAGGCACACACACACATGACATTCATTTGTGTCCCTGAATAGTTCTACACCATTAGTGTAACACTTTCACACACTTGGTAATGTATGCACATGCATTAGATTTAATTTGATAAACATTGTGAAATTGCATGTTCTAGGACTATGTCTAGGAAACGGCACACTTGTGTTATCTTGTGTTTGTTTGTTTCCATGTTATTGTTTTTGGACTTGAACATGATCTCATATAATTCCTTATTAAGTCCCAGTCATTTCGGTTACTCATTCATTAGGTTTCGAGTCCAAACTAGGAAGCTACGCTACTTTGCGTTCTCATTCGTTGAGTTGTCTTCGTCGTCGTATTCCGAGTCGAATTCTCAACCTTTTGTCAAAGTTTCATAGTCGTCCTTGTGCGTGAGGGAGTCATGGTTAGTATTCCGAAGATTGATTCAAATTCAGAGTTTGGAGGCCCGGATACGGCCAAAGAACGCGAGAGGAGCACGAGGGAAGCAAGCTTGGCCAACGGCCAAGCTAGGAGAGGCGCGTGAGGAGGCCGTGAGCCTCACGGCCCACATACCTCTCGGCCCCGTGAGGCTCACGTGCCCCTCATGGGCTGCTGAGGTGGCACACTCTCATTTTCCCATTATTTCTTTCTCTCCATTTCATTTAAATATCCTCATTTTCTCTTCCATTCATTTGAAGAAGAAAAATTAGAAAACTCATGTGCATAATTTTTCTAACCAATTTTCTCACCTTCCAAGCACCATAACTTTCTCATACGAAATCAGAATTGAGTGATTCAAGTTGGAGAAGTTTCGTAATCAAGTCATCTACCTTTTCCAAGTAGCCTTGTAGTTGTTTGATTGAGTTTTCTAGTGGTTCTACCTAGAAAACCGAACCAGCTCGTGGATAGTAGGTATTTGACTTATCTCCGTGTTTTCTTCTTTTATAACCTTAAATTACCTTGGGGTTTCTTCTTCTATATGTATGTGTATGTATGATGAATTCTATTGAAAAAGATAGCCTCATAATCAAACTTAATCAAGTCTAATTAGAAACATATGTGAACTAGTTTTCTAGGATTCTAGGTTTTCAAATGTTTGAGTGTTGTATTGTGATTAGTTTGATATCTTGGGTTATTTGTGGATTGATTGATTCATTTTATGATCAATAACCTTGACATGTGCTTTTATCGTCTTATTGAACAAATCTAGGATTAGCACTTGTAATTTTGTATTTAGAGCCTAATAGGATTTAATTGAATATTCATTATATCCTTGCTCTAAATGTTGGCTAGATTATTCATTGAACATATTTTGTGATTCCAGCATTTTTGTGTATGTTTCTAATATCTTGAATATGTGCTTCATGTATATGAATGTTTCAAGTGTTAGATGTGTGAATGAAACTAGGAGCTATATGTGTTAGGTGTTTTCACATGCTCTAGGTTTTAATTCAAATTTTGCATCTAGACTATTTGACTTGTGTTCTCACATGATTTAAGTCTAGTTTCTATGGAATGTATTGATCATATATTCTATATTGAATTGCTTGTTTGCATCATTTGCATTCATGTATCACACTTAGGAAGTCCTTGTAAATGGTATGAAATCTTGACTAGGACAAAGTGTCCGAATAGTCAAGCAAGGAAGACTTGGTTTGGATAAGAGGTCCGGATAACCAAGAAAGAAGTCATGGCTAGGATCGAGAAGGTCCGGATAGCTATGCAAGGGAGGCTCTCTAGAGGCATGAGTACTTTGGATAGGGAGTTGGCTACAGTATTGGTAGGCCAGGGCATTTGGATAGACATAAACTCCAATAGAAAGTGGTACATGGGATGTGTATGCACTTTTTAGGAATTTCTAATCTTCTAACGATGTTGGTTAGACATGGACTCCAATATATGGTGGTTTCGTATCATTAAGGGATTTCGTATCTACCAATAGGGATTGGGTAGACATAGACTCCAATAGAGAGTAGATCATAGGTTGATCACTTTTGAGGAATTTCTAATCTATCATCCAATATATATAGTACCAAATGGTTGTAGTTCAACCCATGGATGTTTCCTCCTTGGAGGTTTTACCACGTTAAAAAATCTCTTATATCAATTCTTTCTATCTCTCTCTCTTATATTTGTATATGTGTTTGTTTTAGTCTTATTGTATAATATTCTCTTGTGATGTATATTGTAGCAAGATTATGTTAAGTGTGACATGTAAGCAAATCATTTTGATCATAATTGTATATTTAATTCTTTTGTATAGTTATATTTTGAGTGATACTTGTAACATATTGAACATTATTGAAAATACGAGTATTCTTTATTGATGAGTTTTTAGTGTTATTCTTCCTCTTGATTCTTGTTGATGTATGGACAATGCCTTAATGATCACATGCTTATCTTGTCTATACTTGTATGTATGGTTTATGTGTTGTAATGTAAGCTACCTTGAGGGACAAACTTGAGTTTGTTTCAAAGGATTGAAAAAGGTGTAAAAACCTATTCACCCCCCCTCCTCTAGGTATGCTTTAGGCAATTTAACTACGTTTGTACATTTCAATGACACATGTGCAATGAGCAGCCTGAGTCTAGAATCCATTCAAAACTCATATCCTCAGTGCTCACAGCTAAAACTTCATTAGATTCATAAGATTTAGATGCTATAGCAGCACCACCATCCGATTGGGTCTTATCTTGCATCTTTTTCTTAAACTCATAACAATATTTTTTAATATGACCCTCTTTTCCACAGAAGTAACATTTCCTAGAGCCATTTCTATTTCTAGATTGGGATCTATGATTAGGAGTCTTACTTCTACCTTTATGCTTATTATTAGAGTTATTGTTATGGTTTTTAACAGGCCGCCTACTTCTAACAAACAAGTTTTCCCCACTGTCTTTTCTTTCAATTTTCAGTTCAAGTTCTTTAGACTTAAGTGCAAAAATACACTCTTCGAGTGACAGAAAAGTCCTGCCATATTTAATGGAAACCTTGACATCCTTAAAGGATTCAGGCAGTGAGTTGAGGAGAATGATTGCCTCATTCTTATCACTCAGCTTCTCTTTTTCCCCAACATTGGCTAATTCTATGGTCATTTTCTTGAATCCATCTAGATTCTGACCTAGGCCTTTACTAGGGTCCATCTTAAAACTAAACAATCTTTCTTTCAAATAGATTTTATTAGTTAAAGATTTAGTCATATACAAACTTTCTAGCTTTTTCCAAACATTGCATGCAGTGGTCTCATCATTAACTTCTCTTAAAACATTATCAGACAGATTCAAGATAATGGTTCCTAAAGCCATTTCTAACATATCATTCTTTTGTTCATCATTCATGCTATCAGGTAATTTTTCTAGACCTTCAATGGCCTTGAGGATTTTATGTTGGGAAAGTAAGGCTTTCACCTTCCTTCTCCAAATTCTGAAATCCACAATGCCATCGAATTTGTCTATGTCAAATTTCATAGTAAAAACTGAATTATTAAAATTATTGAATGTATGCATTGGTTCTGCTTCCAGAGAGCTCACTGCCTCACTGGAACTTTCCTCTTCTTCTCCAGATGTGTCATCTGCTGAAGACTCCACAACTGGACGATCTTCAGCCTCCACGTCCGCCGTTGGTACTGATCTCCAAGCTCTGATAACACTGTTATAATTTTGTTCCTATACAAAACCTTAACACCTCATGTTAACACTAAAAACTCTGTAAGATTCACTTACAAAAACAGGTAAGAATAATAATCAACCAACAGCAATGTAGTTCGCAGCATACAAAAAATATAACTGTCAATTCAAGATAGGATCTGGACCAATTAATTTTTCCAATCTATCTCAAGAACTAGTAGAGATTAATCAAGATAATATCTGAACCATAAAATAGAAAAAACAAAGAAGAGAAGAAAGAAGAAAGAAGAAATCAACACATGGATTTTATCGTGGTTCGGTCGAAATTGGGGCCTACATCCACGTATAGCCTTGCAAGAAAGACTCTCTCCACTATATGAACGTTTTATAATCAAGAACACACCAAGAGAAACCTCAAACCAGCCAAGTGATCAGCTTTTACAAAAGCAGATCAGCCTTACAAAACTCTCGATCTGAAACCTATCAACATACATATCACACAACCTCTCTACAAAGTGATCAAGCACTAAAATCACTCTTAATACACCACAATCTCACTAGTATTACACAAGAATCGCTCGAATTCACCAAGCTTCACAGAGATTTCAAGAGAGAGAACAGAGAGCCTTTTTTTCAAGAGAGAGAAGTTTTTTCAAACCGAATGAAACTCTAAAAATGAATTCTGAATCATCCTTCTCTCTCTTCAGCAAATATATATCCTTATCATCTGAGTCATCACCAATATCCCAATCAGCCAATTAGAGTTTGCCAAGTTGGATTGCTTCACGTGGTCAGATAGCTCTCCAGCCGATAGCCTCAAACGCACCGTTTAACTTGAGTCACCAGCTGCTAGTAATTCTGATTATATCACAGCTGAGAAGATTCTGGAATTGGGCTTCTGGGTCAGACTTCTGTTGGGCTTCTTGATTGGGCTTCTTGATTGGGCCTAACATGTAATAAGATGGGCTAACCCAAAATACTACAGTTGTAGTTTGAATTGGTAAGTAATGTTGTCTTTTTTTTTTTAGATGAAACAAGTAAGAGTCAGGAGTGAGAACTGAGAAGAGGGAAAATTTTGTGAGAAAAATTTGTTGTTTTGTTTGTTCTGCAAATGTATACACACGTGAGAGGGGAATTTTTTTTTTTACTAAAAAGTGAGGTGGTCCCCACCCATTTTATTATGTCTCATAAGTCATATTTAATATTAGCTGAGTTAGATGCATTGTTGGATTTAGTAGTTGTGTCAATACATGTGTCAAAATTTGAGTGGCCCGGTGCAATAATCAGCATGTGCTGAGTGTTGCACCGGGTGCAACCAAGATTTTCTCCACCATAGGATGTGTGGAATAGATGGTAAATGGGGAGAGGGAGGCAGAGGGGGAGGTAGAGGGGGAGGGAGAGGTGATACAGTAGATGATGTAGAACTAGTTATGGTAGGATCATTTGTGAAGGATTGAGTTTGTATATGTGAATCAAAGTCAACAGTGTGAGAGTTCAAACCTGGTAGTAAGGATGTAGATGGAATAGGCAAATTTATCCACGATTCATTGGTTGTAAATTGAGATGCCTCGGATGCCATTGCTGCAAAAGGAATGTGAATTCATTAAAAACAACATGTCTAGAAGTGTAAACACGTCCAGACTTAGGATCTAAACAACGATAATGGTAACAAGTTCATTGTATCCCAAGAACATGTAGTGGTCATTGTATCCCAAGAACAGACATGGAATTGATTTGGGTCTAAGTTTGTCTTCCTTGTATGGCCCTAAATAATGGTAACAAGTTCAACCAAAAGTACAAAGCATAGCGTAATTTGGACAAGACTTGAAAAGTATTTCATAAGGAGACTTTGAATTCAAAACCGGTGTAGGTAACCGATTTATGAGATATGCTACAGTGCTAAAGGCCTCCAATCAATACTATTTCGGGATGGAGCTATGGAACAATAATGAAAGTCCCAACTCAGTGATATGTCGATGCTTTCGTTCGAAAACACCGATCTGCTGTTGAGTGTGAGGGCATGAAATTCGAGAGATAATACCATTGTCATCCAAAACTGATTTAAATGCACCTTTAGTTAACTCGAGTGCTCCATCGCTTTGAAAATATTTTATCTTTGTAGGCAGTAAATTTTCCATCATCCTTTTAAAGTGAACAAAACATGTAGCACTGTCACTTTTGGCTTTCATTGGACAAAGCCACACAAAGCGACTAAAATCATCTATAAAAATGATGTAATAACTATAGCCTGAAATTGATAAAACTGGTATAGCACCCCAAATATCACATTGTATTAAGAAAAGAGGATGATGAGAACGTCTAGTAGATAAACCAAATGGCAATTTCTTACTTTTCCCAAGTTGACAGGAAGCACAAACAAAATTTTATTCGAAGTACCAGAAAGTTCTAAGCTTTTATTTGCAGACAAAGAAGAAATAACTTGAAAATTAGAATACCCCAAACGGTTGTGCCATACTTCAGGAGAGGTCTTGGAACTGAAAAATGTTGTCTACTCCTTCAAAAATGCATCAGTTGTATCCCTGAGTTTTGACTAAAAAAGATGAAGCGGATAAAGATTGTCTTTAACCGGTCCCTTGAGAAGAACTTTCCCCGTATCTAAATCCTTAACACAATAGCCCCATGGAAAAAAATAAAAAGAACAATTATTATCATTAGTAAATTTAGCTATTGATGATAAATTTTTCTTTATTTCTGGAACATGTAGCACATCTTCAAGTTTCAATTGAGAGCCAGGGCTGTGAAAGTAAATATTACCGGTGTGCGAAATAAGAAGACCAGTTCCATTGCCAACCATAATAGAGTCAAAACCTGAGTATTTTTTAGGATGTTGAAGGAAAGGCATGTCTGCAGTCATATGGCTAGTTACACTAGTGTCTGGATACCAGCATGAATCAAAGTTGTGTGGTTGAACCGCTGGTGGTGTTTCTAAAATATTCATAAACAAAGGACTGCTGCACTTGGGTGGGATTGTAGTCTTTTTGAAAACAAAACCGGTATTTACTTGCATTATACCCTTGCTGATGAAAAATCTGACATTTTCCCGTACCTACTGCTGCAATAGCTAAGTCCTTGAAACAAATTATATATAACGTATTAAAGTCAACGAGAATACAAATTCAAGATCTAACAATTTCCTTTACAAAAGAAAAGAAAAAGAAAAAGGAAAAAAGTTCTAACAATTTGTGTATGAAGAGAAGAGAAATGAGATCATGACTAAAGATTACACTACCATTATCAAGGTAAGAGAAATTGAAACCTTCATTTGATTATTATATAGAAGAAATTAAAGTGGAAATTATGACGTTCAATTATACCAACTCTCGTAATGAAAACCTACGGTACAAGTTAACTTCAATTTCTAAGCTTTTATATATCTTCGGAGAAAATGCAATGATAAATAATATTTTATTGGGCACATCACCATTTTGTCAGACCAAGTGGGGTCAGAGAATACAAATATATACACTACGATGACTATCTAAATGGAAAACAAATCAAATCTCTATAATTATTAATTACTCTAGACAAATTATTATGATTGGAAAAATAAATCAGGGATAATTACAAGACTAAAATCAAGCAAAAGATTCAAAAAGATTACTTAAGAGGTACGCATGAGCCCAAGTCAACAATATGTGGGAAGTTCTCGATCAAGAAATTCGGTAGCCATGGATTGTCCTAAATGAAAAAATAAAAATTTATATTTAAATTCTCTAATTCTTTTAACCCTTTGACTAAATTGATAATGGTTAACACTTAACAATAAGGATGATTTTGATGTTTTCTCTTTCTTCAATCAGAGTTTCATTAGAAATAGAGATTTTAATTTCTTTTCCTAGTTTGTGTATTATCCTTTTAATTATTTTAAATTAACTTAATCTAGTAAAATTAAGTTGGTGATTGTTATGGTATGGAAGTTTGACTTTGAGGCACTAGCTGAGCTGCATAAGTAAAGTCTCCATATTTCTTAGAGAATGCCAAAAATACGAATTGTTTATGGGAAAGTATCATTTGCCCCCTACATTTTGCCCTATTGGTAAATTTCCTTCCTGTATTTTTATTTATGGCTGTTTCCCCTCTAGAAATCAAAAGTATTCGCCACTTAACCCCCTCCCGTTAGCTTTTCCATTAAAATGGCTCACTCTAACAGCTACAGTTGATTGAAAGACTATTTTACCCTTGAAATGTGCCGATTGAAGAAAAAGTACTCTTTTGCCCTTTAATGAATCTGATGGACAGCCAACGACTATATTTCATTCTATAAAAACATCTGTTAACCGTAAAAATTGGCGATATGGTTAATCAAACTTTTTTTTTTAAAGCATTCATACATGGTTATAATACCATCAAAAGCATGTAGAATCAGTTTCCACATCTAAGCACTATAATCAGTTCAACAAAATCCTACGAAGTGTTTGCCAAAGCATACTAAAATTCAACCAAAAACTAGCAAACAAAAATTATACCAACAAATAAACACTATAATCAGTTTATGTACTTACAAAAACCATATTAATATCCTACTAAGTGCTGCTGTGTGATCAATCTAAGTGCATTGTCATTTGGGAATATGGTTTGGTCTAAACCTAAGTGGGAGGTTGTGAGGAGGAGGTACCACCGTGTATTGGTTGTGAAGAGGAGGTTGTTCCGTGTACTGGTTGTGAAGAGGAGGCACCACCCTTTGCAACCTTTTGTATACAAAAAACAGTAAAATAAATAAACAATTAGTAATAAATACCATACTATATAAAATATGTTGATATGAGTTGCTTGATTTTTCATTTTATTACTTGTGTGTGTATATATAAATATAGAGTAGTTATCAAGTGAGGTATTATACCTTATTTTAATTTCGGTAAGAACTTGGATGAAATCACATCTATTTTTATGAATTTTGATTTGAATTTTGTGTGGACTATAAGTTTATTGAAATCTACATATGAATAAAATTTGAGAAGAGTCATTTTAACAGTAAAACTAACGGAAAGGGGTTAAGTGCCGAATACTTTCGATTTTAGGACTAAAAACAGTCATAAATGAAAATATATGAGGCAAATTTGCCAACAGGATAAAATATAGGGGGGCAATGATGCTTTCCCATTGTTTATTGAAGCTACACAAATCTTTGCCCGAATTGTTTACTGAAGCTACACAATTCTTTGCTCCAATTATTTACAGGGAATTGGAACTGGACCCCAATTATTCAACCGTATAATGATCACAAGCACTTATTGCAGTTTCAACATTAATTGCATAAAATATTAGTCATTCCATTTGAAGTGGTGGAATGCTCTGCTCATGTCTGAAGAAATTTTTGGGATCAACTTGAGTCTTTACTCTTATCAATCTGTTGAAGTTATCTTTGAAATACTTGCTACCCCAAACAGTAGCTTCAAAGAAACTTGAGTTACTAATCTTCATGTTCATGCCCAAATCAAGATCCCTCACATTGACATATGAACCTCTAGGGAACTTTGAAACGTAAGTACCCATGTAATTATACAGACTCCTGATCCAGTCAATATGCTTTGTTGCTTGCTTCTTATCTCCTCCTTCCTGCCAGATAGTCAAATACAATATTTCAAATATGTTTCCCTTTCTATGAGGGAAGGGGATTTCATATTCTGAAATCTTGCTCATCACTCCACCATAAGGGTTCAATTCAATCACTGGATTATCTTCTTCCAATAACTTTTTCCACAGCCCTTCAAGCGCAATTCCAGGTATCGGTTCTTTTACGAAGTCCATTTTACCTTTGAAGTGAACTTTAAACGAAGGCTTCGCTTGAAGTAGAATTTCAGGCGGCGTGTTAAGTGGGTGACGGTCAAGATAAAGCACAGACTTGATCCAACTTGTTTCAATGCAATCTTTTCTTGTCAACCCTAATTCGGAGAAGCTCTCTTGAATTATCTTGAAGAGTCTATTTGCACCACCAAGAAACAATGCATTGTATGATGTTGCAACAGTTTTCTTCCCTTTTTGGGTTGTATTTGTTAATTGTATCAAAACTTGAAGGAAGAGATGCTCATCAAGCTTATCTGCCACTTGTTGCCATCTATAGAGAATTTTTGTGGCACCTGTTAGAAAACCCACATGTAAAGTTAGAATGAACCTCACTTTGAAAAGATAAAATTCAAGAGACTAGTAGAGAGAGAGAGAGAGAGTAACTTTTCAGTGTGGGAAATCTCGTACGGGGTCATCAATAGCTACCGGTAGCTATCGACAATTCCGTACAGGATTTTCCTCACTTGAAAATTTTCATATATATATATATATATATATTACAACCAAATTGATTAATCTTTTGGATCGTAAGAATGTCCACCAATAGATACACTTCTCATGAACTTATAAAAATCCAAAAGTATATAGGAAATTTAACAGCACCTTCTTCTAGAGTCTTTGTAACTGTGAAAACTGTTACAGTTTCTGGCACATGAACCAGTTTTATCTTCCACGAAAGAATAACTCCAAAGTTTCCTCCTCCGCCACCTCTAATGGCCCAAAACAGATCTTCACCCATCTCTGCTCGGTCAAGAACTCTACCATTGACATCAACTATCCGAGCATCGACAACATTATCAGCACTAAGGCCGTATTTTCTTCCAAGGGAACCATAACCACCTCCAGTGATGTGCCCACCAACACCTACGCTTGTGCAAAGACCAGCAGGGAATCCATGGACATGGCTTTTCTCTGAGATTCTATAGTAGACTTCACCTAATGTGGCACCAGCCTGAACCCAAGCACTGTTATCATCGATATAAACGTTAATGGATCGAAATTTGACAAGGTCTAGTAGAAGAAAAGGTGTTTCGAATTCAGAAACATAAGAGAGGCCCTCGTAGTCATGGCCTCCGCTTCGAACTCTCATATGAATCCGAAGGTGTTTGGAGCAAATAACAGCAGCTTGGACATGGGATTCAGTCGAAGGTGTGAAGATCAAATCAGGTTTTGGCACTGAAGGTTCCACAAACCTGAGGTTTTGAGCAGTAGATTCTAGGACAGAATAAAATGAAGATTTGTTTGGGGTGTAAAAAGTGGAAGAAGGAACAGAAAGCTCAGATTTGACAGAAACACAATGAATGAAATTTTCTTGAATTGAAAGTGGAGTTGTACTTGAAGCTGATAAAAAAATAATGGATGGAAAGATTACTGAAAGAATACAAATGCTTGCAGAAATATTGTTCTTCATTTTCCAAATCTTCCACCTTTTGTCTTCCATAATTGAGAGAAGATATTGTTATATATTAATATTGTTTGTAAACTTATCAAACTCATCCCTCTTGTTTGAACAATTGTAAATTTAACACAAAGGTTTGGAAAATTAGTTGATTTAATCCTTATTGTTTCATTTACTATCATATTAATTCTTGTTATTTCAATTTGTATCAAACTACTCCTTCTAAATCATTACCGTTACTATTTTCGTCAAAGGACTATTATACTCTTAAATATAATACTTAAAAACTAAATTGATTATATTATCCATTAAAAATTACAAAATATTACCTTAAGTTATTACAAAAAAAAAAAAAAAAAAAAAAAAAAATTCTTATAAAATTTGGAAAACAATTACAAAATTGCTACCCTAAAATTTCTTTAAAAAAAAAAATCACTATATATTATTTGAATAAAAAAAAATTAAATACCTTTATTCACTCACACAAAACTTGAAGGAAAATATTTAGAGAGGTTGTTTTGATTCAACTAATCAACTTAGTATACTATAGGGTTAATTGCACTAACTTACCCTTACTTTATTGGATATAGCAAGATTACAAAAAGATACCCTAAATTAACACAAAACTCCTTGCCATCAAGTCAATCCGTTAAATTTAACGGTTGACTAACTTTGACCCTTGGAAAGCCAAATATACCCTTGACACATCATCTCAAACATAAAATTTTTTTTTTTAATTAAAATTGAAAAATCAAATATTAAAAAAATAATAATAATAATCTACCGGCGGTGGCAAATGAAATAATAGATCTTTGATGATCTCCTAGTTACCGGAAGAGATCTTCTCCTACTTGGAGATCAATCTCATGCAGTTCACAAAGGAGACTCCTCCACGAATTGAGAAAGTTTCTATAGACGGTCAATATATTATTATTATTATTTTAATTTTAATTTATCAAATTTTAATTAAAAATATTTTATGTCTGGGATGATGTGGTAGGGGTATATTTGGTTTTCCATACATTAAGGTTAGTCAACCGTTAAAATTAACGAATTGACTTGATGACAGAGAATGTTTATGTTAATTTAGGGTGTCTTTTTGAAATATTGTTATATCCAATAAAGTAAGGGTAAGTTAATGCAATTAAACAAAATAACATGGAATCTTTTTCTTTTTAATAAAATAAATAAGGATTTAATTGATTATTATTTAAATAACTGGTGGTAAAGTTATCACTTTATTATATATGTCTTGCATATTGTTATGCTATTGATGACGTGCCCGGCCTTATGCATATTTCACTTAATCTCTGTAGTAGCTAAAAATGGCCCATTAGCCCAATGTATTAAAGCCCAGACTTTGTAATATTGGATCTTATCCAAGCTCATTGTGTTGGATCGACCCAACACAGATATCAGCAGCAACATGACTTGGTCATTCAAAGACCAAGTCAAGACGTCAGTTGTGGATAACCTGAAGAGAGTATCTCTCCAAGTATCACGCCTGAATCCCCAAATATCTCGCCCACAATCAGAAGGTGATCAGTAAACATTGGAACTACACCTTCCACTATAAATAAGAGGGCTTCCTCACTTGAAAGCTCTCTAAAAGCCCTTCTATACAAAGCTTACAAAAGAGTACTGAAATTATGCCCATTAATTTTCCAGCAACCAGAACTTGACCGGATTCGAGATCACCGTCATCAGAGAATATTGCTCAGCCCAAGCACACCTAAGGCTAAATAATTTCAACCCATCTTCTTCATTTTTTTCGGTATTATTTTCATTCTAATTTTATTTGCAGGTTCAACAAGGCACTCGACCTAGGTCGATAGACATACTCTTGCAGGTTCAAACGAGTAGACGACATCACTCAACTAACGGTTCAACTGAGTTGCCTTGGGCCCAATATAACCCGACCCGATTTACGTACCACGTAGTTCGACCACCTATAGTTTGGTGCCCACTGTGGGGCCCATTGTAACTATTTTTGAACTCGAATCAAATCACTTCAACTACCAATCAATATGTTTGGAAATGGATCTATCCCAACCATCAAAGAGTAGATTGCTGTGTTGACTGCTTAGATGATAGCGAACGCTGAGAAATTGCAAGCGCTCGAAACAGATAATGCAGCGATCCGAGCGACGAATGAAGAACTAAGAGTAGCACCTGACTCAGCGAAGTCGGAGTGTCCAGTCCTAGTTCCAAACGGCGAGCAGGTTGTCGATTGAACAGCTCTAAGAGCGCCAGGCAATCCCATCATACCAGACATAAATCCAGGCGACCAGCAGAATCAACCGACACCTCAGACAAATCGAGTCGAAATCGACCTCAACAATATGCTAGCTCGGAATGAAATGTTGAACAAACAAGATCCAGCAATGGATCAACAACCAGACCACGTCTATAGGACGACCGCGTCGCTCCAGTCGACACCCGGATTGGTAAAACCTGGGTCTGATTTGCCTTTATCTGCTAATTTAGAATTTTCTCATAGGTTTGCAGAAATGGAAACTCTCATTCAAAGAATTCCTGGAGTTCCAGCTCCAATCAAGAAAAGTATAGCCAATAGCTTCGCAGACTCACCATTTGTCGATGCAATAACTCTCACCAAAATGCCCAAAAAATTCAATTTCCCAAACATGAAGCAATACGAAGGGACGACAGATCCGGACGACCATATAACACAGTACAAACAGAGAATGTTTACTGCTGCAATTCCACGTGACCTGAGAGAAGCGTGCATGTGCAAAGCCTTCGGGTCTAGCCTCAGTGGCCCTGCTTTACAATGGTATACTAATTTGCCTAACAATTCAATTGATTCTTTTGTGCAGCTAACGGATATGTTAGTGAAGCAATTTGCAAGCAGCCGCAAGCTAGAAAAACAGTCGGACGACCTCTATACGATAACGCAAAGACCTGGAGAAAACTTGAGGACTTATGTCGGACGTTTCAACAGAGAGAAAGTGTAGATCCCATATTGCAATCAAGCGATTGCCATCTACGCCTTCAGGAAAGGCCTTAGGTTTGATTCTGACTTATATAAAGAACTCACTAAATATCCATGCAGGACAATGGAAGACGTACTGGCAAAAGCGTGGGCCCAAATCAAATGGGAAAAAGATGAAGCTAATTTCATTGGAAAAACCAATAATAGTTATTATTGAAGTCGACGAAACAATCGAGTAGACAGGAAGTCTAACGACAGAAGGTCAGAACCTTATCCAACGAGGGACAGAAGGAGTACTCAATCACGACACGAGGGTTCCAACGAGAGGAATTCCTATGGGCGTGGCAATTCAAGGTCGAGTCGACCAAAGGTAGAAGCACCAGAGTATAACCTTAGCATCGAACCAGTTGACCTCGTGGCAATAATGAACGAAATGGGAAAAAGAGTCAAGTGGCCACGAAAGATGAATGCACTGCCTGAACATCGAGACCCGAAGCTTCGATGCAAGTTTCATGGAGATCATGGCCATCGCACGGAAGATTGCATCGCCCTCAAATTCGAAGTCGCAGAGCTTTTAAAACAGGAACACCTACGGGAATTCCTAACTGACAAGGGTAAACTAACTTTCGCAAGACGCGACGACCAGAGGCAAACCGGTGCTATCGACAGTCCAGAACCACCCAGACAAGACAGAGTGATCAACTACATTGTAGGTGGATCTGAAGTCAGTGGCGTAAGTTATTCGGCAGCTAAGAGGCACACACGACAAGTGTCAAACGTAGAAATTCAACCAAACCGGGAGCATCCGTCGAAAGTGGACGAGACTGTTATCTTTAAGTCGACCGACAAATCAGATTTGTTTTCTCCTCACCATGATGCATTGGTTATTTCTTTTCATATTGCTAATTGTTTAACTAAACGAATTTTAATCGACAATGGCAGTTCTTGTAACATTTTATTTAACAGTGTTCTGAGAGAGATGCAGGTCAACGAATCAAAACTTAGTTGTCGAACGACTATGTTGACTAGGTTCAGTGGAGAACAAAAAAGCACACTAGGCGAAATCGTACTACCCGTCTATGCAAAAGGGGTAAACTTATACATCAACTTCTTGGTGCTCAACTGTTAATCCCCATACAACGCCATCCTTGGCAGGCCATGGATACACGAACTAAAGGTGATCCCGTCGACATATCATCAGATGATTAAATTTCCAACCAAGTGGGGAGTAAAAGAAATCAAAGGGGAACAAAGAGCAGCTAAAGAATGCCACCAGAACGCCATGAAAAAGAATAAACAAGAATTATAGCAATTACAGGATGCCAAAGTCAAGCCGACTCCAAGCAAGCCAAATATGGAAGAACTCGACGAGGTGTCTATCGACCCTGATCAGCCACACCATAAAATCTTCATTGGATCCAGATTACCAGATGACATCCGTAAACAATTGATCAAATTCTTGAAGGAACGATGCAACAGTTTTGCCTGGTCGCATTCAGATATGGTCGGGATCGACCTAGAGGTAATAGTTCACCGACTATAGGTCGACCCAGATCACCAACCTGTAAAGCAAAAACGAAGGAAATTCACTTCAGAGAGGAACAAAGTGATCAACGATGAGATCCAGAATTTGTTCGACATCGGTTTTGTGAAGGAGGTAAAATACCCCGATTGGTTAGCAAACGTCGTGGTAGTGAAAAAGAAAAACGGGAAATGGCTAGTCTGCATTGATTTCACAGACCTCAATAAAGCATGCCCCAAGGATTCATTCCCACTCCCATACATCGACATGTTAGTCGACGCAACTGCAGGGCATGAACTACTGAGCTTTATGGACACTTACTCTGGCTACAACCAAATCTTGATGCATCCTGACGACCAAGAGAAAATAGCCTTCGTCACCGAGCGAGGTATTTTTGTTTTAAAGTAATACCTTTTGGTTTAAAAAATACAGGTGCGACTTATCAGAGGCTAGTCAACAAGATGTTCGCTAAGATGCTTGGATAGACAATGGAAGTCTACATCAACGACATGCTGGTCAAATCCTTGATCGCTCAACAACATATCGACCATCTGAGGCAGTTGTTCAACGTACTCGACCAATACGGTATGAAACTTAACCCTACTAAATGCTCATTTGGTGTGTCTTCAGGGAAGTTCCTAGGTTATCTGGTCACCCAAAGAGGTGTCGAAGCCAACCCATATCAAATACGGTTGATCGAAGGCATCGAATCGCCTAGATGTATCAAAGACGTACAGAAACTCATAGGTCATGTAGAGAGCTGCATAACAGCTGGAACGCTCTACATCTAAAACAGTACCATTTCTAAACTCGCTATTTTTATATATATTTTCCATTATATTACTACTTGTCCATTTTATCGACATTTCAAAACTAATGAATCGACCAACAAGGAGCAATGATGAAAACTTAGTGCAATTAAGTGTAGAACTGAGCTCTTAAACAAAAACTATATATCACATCTTGCTTTACAAGCTGTCGACTTCGACAAGCAATGTCCCTATTTCAGATATCTATGACTCGATGACCACTTCGAATCGACATCTACAAGACTACAACCACAATTCTCAATATCCTCATTCGGCAAACGCATATTAAAAGTGGGGGAATAGAAATGGGGACAATCGTCGACTCAAACTAAAACTATCGACCAATTAACGCATGTACATGATTTTTACTATGTAAATAAAGGTCTTGTGGACCAATTGACGCATGTACGCGATTTTACTATGTAAATAAAGGTCTTGTCGACCAATTAATGCATTTACATGATTTTTACTATGTAAATAAAGGTCTTGTCGACCAATTGACGCATGTACGTGATTTTACTATGTAAATAAAGGTCTTGTCGACCAATTGACGCATGTACGCGATTTTACTATGTAAATAAAGGTCTTGTCTACCAATTAACGCATATACGGGATTTTTACTATATAAATAAAGGTCTTGTCGACCAATTGACGCATGTACGCAATTTTACTATGTGAATAAAGGTCTTGTCGACTAATTAACGCATATACGCGATTTTTACTATGTAAATAAAGGTCTTGTCGACCAATTGACGCATATACGCGATTTTACTATGTATATAAATATCTTATTGAATAATTGACGCATGCACGCGATTCTTAATAAGTCATCGACCATGAATGCATACGATCTCCATCTTTTACGATAATATAATATCATATACAACATGTCGATCGACTTACTTTTGAGAGTGAGTTTACAGGCTTATCTCATTCAATTAAAAGTTAGCATTGTGCAAACCCCATTATATGATAGTCATATTGTTTTCACAATATAAAGTCAAAATGAAAGTTCCATTCAACATGACTTACTTCAAAATAAAACAAAAATATAGATCAAGTCGACCAAATCATCCACAATTACATAACCAAATAAAAGTTGAAGAAAATGCTAAATGAAAAATGTTGGGCATCAATTCGCCGGAGGATCAGCAACGTCGTCATTTGGGCTTGTGATATCATGGAGTCGTTCGTCAAGGCTCTTGTCAACATCTTTTTCTGCAGCCTCATCCTCACCTGCTGCCTCCCCAGGAGACGACTCCTCAAGCCTCAACATTTCCTCATAGGTGTCGACCACCTCCTACATTTCTTCACAGCTCCAGTTGACATGCTCACCGGATAAATATTCCTTGAAAATTTCCGCCCTCGCTTTGCACATCGCTGCAGATGCAATCAACGTGAGTTGATCTTTTAAGTTTGTGACAAGGCGCTCCTGCTCAATGACAACCGCTTTAGCCTTGGTCGATTCCTCGCGGTGTCGATCCCTCTCCTCCTCCATGCCCTTTAAATCCCTTTCTAAAACAAAAACTCTCTGCTCTAGCTCCTTCAAAGCATTATCCACTTTGGCTTTGTCTGCCTTGAGGATGTCGTTCGCCTTCCTAAACTTCACACACTTGTCATTAACCAACTTATATCTGTCACGAAGATGCAACTGCGCTTGCAAAGCCTACAAAGGAAAAATCATATAAATCAAAGGGAAACGAACAACAGTGCTATTAAATTGAAAAATTGATGGAACGCCAAGAGAATGCTCGTGTTGAACACATCCTCCGTCTTCTTTTTCTTCAAAAATTCTTCATCAACAACGAGAAGAAATTCGCTCGACTTCTTGAGAAAGCTAATCGGCTCATTAAACGATGATATTCCGGAAGAAAGAAGTATCATCGACGAATCAGGCTTAAAAACTTCAGCCGCTTTCTTCTTTGAGCTTGATTCGACCTTCTTCCCTGGGTCGTTGGTCGAATCCTTCCTCTACCTCTTTCGCACCAGATTGCGCTCAGGAGACGAGATATAAGTATGCTCAAGTGCAGCAGGAGCATCTTCCTTCGACTTATCGATTGCTTGAGTCTTTTTGGCTACAGCCGCCCGTTTCTTTGCGAGATCATCCCTTAAACGCTGCATGGCATCAGCCTTGTCTGGCAGGTTCATCTTTGCATTCGACATCGACTTCACTGTGAAACGACGTTCAATGTCAGTAATAGGTGATAGAAAAATCATATTGCACCCAAGTATTTCAAGACTCCTCATAATCCAGACATATGACACGAAATCCTTCACTAGAGGATACGGTTCCCGCGTTCTATTCAAAGTCGACTATCGCCATAGACTGCTAGGCCTCAGCTTACCATCCACAGGCAATGTTCTACAACTTCTATCTTTAGCAAGAATGCCTAATATCTCTTCAGTAAGCTTAGATGCGTTGTCGTACGACACATTGTTATCTGCACATTTGATGTCTACATAAAACATTTACTAAAAATATTATGAGTTTTTTGGGTAACGAATATTCCAAAGCAACAAAAGAGTCAGTCGACACTAACCTTTTCGATTCCATGTCTCCAAAGGACAAATTGTGTTTTCCCCCAAGGACCGTCGATTGGCGGACCTTTAGCAAAAAAGAAGGTATCCTTCCAAAGACGATCATTTGTAGAAGTATCAATAATAAGTCGTTTATTCTTGTCTCTTGGTATCAATATATAACGACCTTGGTCGCCCACATGTTCCTTTAAATAATAGTTGTGCAAGACACACTCTAACCCAAAGTCAATTTTATATCTCTCGCGCAAAACGGTCAGACTCAGCAATATCCTCCAACTATTTGGCATTAGTTGGCCAGGAGCAATATCGAAATGCTTCAACAGTCATCGAACCAATTAAGGAACAGGGAAT
The DNA here is from genome assembly GCA_008009225.1 of Acer yangbiense. NCBI lineage: Eukaryota > Viridiplantae > Streptophyta > Magnoliopsida > Sapindales > Sapindaceae > Acer > Acer yangbiense. The sequence continues at coordinate 25,973,381 of CM017767.1, read as the reverse complement.
CTAAACCCCAGACATAGAGTATACTCATAAAAACATGTCCAGTCAGGTATGTCCCAATCCGCTCGTTCATGTTCCGGCGGAGCACATAGCTCGACCGACTTAGGAATGCCATACACTATCCGTAAACAATCAAAACTATCCTTTGTAATCAAACTCGCCGGGCTACCATCCAAAACACTTAGCGGACGACCTGATGTAGATGCCTCTGCATCATCCCTATACTCCGGAAATTCAACCGGCTTCGCTATGGCATGAACGCCACCCTGCTCTAATATACCCCTAATATTTACATTGGCGACTTTTGACGAATCCTGAATTGTGACCAGTCTATCTACATCTCATGGTCCACTGTCGACTCCTCCATCAGCCTCACCTCCTGTATCACTAGAAGTCCAAGTATAAGACGGGTCTGAGATTGTATCGTCGCCCGACATCTCCAAAAGCTGAAAAATGCAAAAAATGCACAAGTCAGACAAACTAAACGCTACAATCACAACCTAGGGATTCTAGATCAAAACCTAGGGTTTTTTACATGGGAAATCCTTCCTAGAGTTCAACCTAAACCCTAAAAAAGCTGTCTACCCACAGTCTATTATTTTCTCGAATCTAAACGATTATCCATCACAACAATATACAGGCAAAACAGAAACAACATATATGATCAAAAATCAACATGGTAATGAATCAAAAGCATCAAAAACAATCAAAACACATTGAAGGATATTAAAGATAGTGAAGAACACGCATTTCTCAGGTAATGTCAGAAACTTTCAACTTTATTTCCTATAGATTCATAAATGTAAGTTTATGCAGAAAAGAAAAAAGGAGTAACTCTTTAACTAACCTTAAAGAGATTCGAGAAGAAAACACAAAGAAATTAAATTCGCGAAAGGATCTGCAGAAATAGCAATATCAGCACCTCACAGGCGAAATGAAAGTTCACCAGCAAAGAAAAAAAGAGAAAAAACTTGAAGTCGTACAAAAAGTGATGGTGGCAAGTGAAACGGTTTACTTATAAACCAATCCTCCAAAGTTGCCACGTGTCAGTACCCCTTTACATGCCAATTAACCAAGGTAACCGCCTGGTTTAAAATTCAAAAATGTTGTCTCGATAATAGTGATCGAATTAAATGCGCGTGACATCATCCTAGAGCTCTGAAACGCCACCATCCCATCGATTTGACTTCCGCTTGATTTAACTTCCAAAAAATCTAGATGTCTGACGAGCAATCGACCATCCCTAGAGCTCGACACTGACAAGTCTACGACGAAAGTTTGCAATCAAATGGCATCCCAAAGAGTAATGATTCGACTCGATATATAAGGCGATCGACGAATCCAATTGTCGACTCAGTGGAAGTCACTCTCTAACTCATTGAAATCTTCTTTAGAGAGTGGGGGACAAACTGTAGTAGCCAAAAATGGCCCATTAGCCCAATGTATTAAAGCTCAGACTTTATAATATTGGATCCTATCCAAGCCCATTGTGTTGGATCGACCCAACACCGATATCAGTAGCAACATGACTTGGTCATTCAAAGACCAAGTCAAGACGTCAGTTGTGGATAACTTGAAGAGAGTATCTCTCCAAGTATCACACCTGAATCCCCAAATATCTCGCCCACAATCAGAAGGTGATCAGTAAACATTAGAACTACACCTTCCACTATAAATAAGAGGGCTTCCTCACTTGAAAGCTCTCTAAAAGCCCTCATATACAAAGCTTACAAAAGCGTACTGAAATTCTGCCCATTAATATTCCAGCAACCAGAACTTGACCGGATTCAAGATCACGGTCATCAGAGAATATTGCTCAGCCCAAGCACACCTAAGGCTAAATAATTTCAACCCATCTTCTTCATTTTTTCTGTATTATTTTCGTTCTAATTTTATTTGCAGGTTCAACAAGGCACTCGACCTAGGTTGATAGACATACTCTTGCAGGTTCAAACGAGCAGACGACATCACTCAACTAACGGTTCAACTGAGTTACCTTGGGCCCAATATAACTCGACCCGATTTACACTACTACAAAAAATGCAAAAGAAATCGATTTTTTTATATGGAAGAAATCGGTTTTTGAAATTTTTCAAACCGATCTCTTTTTGAGTGATTTAGAAAAAAAAGGGCAAAAGACATCAGTTTTTAACCGATGTAAAACAAGAGAAAAGAAATCGGTTTTACTTAAAACCGATTTAAAAACCTAGGAGAAAAGACATCGGTTTTAGTTAAAACCGATTTAAAAAACCTGATGTAAAATTGATGAATTACAAAAAAAAATCCCACCGTCGCCGGCCACCAACCAGCAACCACCACCGGCCCGCCTCACCGACCGCCCATCGTCGCCGGCACGCCCCACCTCCGGCCAACCCCACCTATGATAATAATGACAATTAATTGTCATTATGAGGAATCGAACTCGCAACCTCAAAGTCAAAGTGGTAAGCCTTTACCGCCTGACTACAAGATTGAATGTGTTAACAATTGCACAATATATATATATAACCTATATGAATTGTTAGAAAAAAAAAAAAAAAAAAAAAAAAAAAAAAAAACTTATTTGATAAATTTAAATTTACTCAACTAATCAAAATTCTAATTTTTACTACAAACATACATATATTAAATAAATTTTATTGGTGGGTTTATTTTTCATTTCATTTTTTATTGTGTGGTTTTGTGTTCTGCTAGAGATATTTTTATGCAAACTTTTTCCCTAAAACTGTATCTTTTGGCAACGAAATAATTTTTTTCATCCATGCTAGATTTTTTGATTTTTCGATACGAATCCAACGGTATAAAGAACATAAAATTATGGGCGGTATTTTGAAAGTTATGATCAATTATTCAGTCAAAGGTCAGAAGCAATTGAAGATATTTTTGTGCAAACTTTTTTCTTAAAACTGTATCTTTTGGCAACAAAATAATTTTTTTTGTCCATGGTAGATTCTTTGATTTTTTGATACGAATCCAACGGTATAAAGAACGTAAAATTCCGGGTGGTATTTTGAAAGTTATGATCAATTATTCATGAGTACTCAAAGATCGATCAATTGGAGATATTTTTGTGTAAAATTTTTCCTTAAGAAATATTTTTTTTTTCCATGATGGATTCTTCGATTTTTCGATACGAATCCAACGGTATAAAGAACGTAAAATTCCGGGTGGTATTTTGAAAGTTATGATCAATTTTTCAGTCAAAGGTCAGAATTGGAGATATTTTTGTGCAAACTCTTTCCTTAAAACTGTATCTTTTGGCAAGGAAATAAATTTTTTTGTCAATGTTGGATTCTTCAATTTTTTGATACGAATCCAACGGTTTAAAGAACGTTAAATTCCGGGCGGTATTTTAAAAGTTATGATCAATTATTCATGAGTACTCAAAGGTCAAGCGATTGGAGATACTTTTGTGTAAACGTTTTCCTTAAAACTGTATCTTTTGGCAAGGAAATAATTTTTTTTTTCTATGGTAGATTCTTCAATTTTTCAATATGAATCTAACGGTATAAAGAACGTAAAATTCCGGTTGGTATTTTGAAAGTTATGATCAATTTTTCAGTCAAATGTCAGAATTGAAGCGATTGGAGATATTTTTGTGTAAACTCTTTCCTTAAAACTGTATCTTTTGGTAAGGAAATAAATTTTTTTGTCCATTTTCAGTTCTTCAACTTTTCGATACGAATCCAACGGTATAAAGAACGTAAAATTACGGGCGGTATTTTGAAAGTTATGATCAATTATTCATGAGTACTCAAAGGTCAAGCGATTGGAGATATTTTTGTGTAAACCTTTTCCTTAAAACTGTATCTTTTGGCAAGGAAATAAAATTTTTTTTCCATGGTAGATTCTTCAATTTTTTGATACGAATCCAACGGTATAAAGAACGTAAAATTCCGGTTGGTATTTTGAAAGTTATGATCAATGTTTCAGTCAAAGGTCAGAATTGAAGCGATTGGAGATATTTTTGTAAAAATTATTTCCTTAAAACTGTATCTTTTGGCAAGGAAATAAATTTTTTTGTCCATCTTGGGTTCTTCAATTTTTCGATACAAATCCAACGGTATAAATAACGTAAAATTCCGGTTGGTATTTTGAAAGTTATGATCAAGTTTTCAGTCAAAGGTCAGAATTGAAGCGATTGGAGATATTTTTGTGAAAACTCTTTCCTTAAAACTGTATCTTTTGGCAAGGAAATAAATTTTTTTTTCCATGTTGGGTTCTTTAATTTTTTGATACGAATCCAACGGTATAAAGAACGTAAAATTCCGGGTGGTATTTTGAAAGTTATGATCAATTATTCAGTCAAAGGTCAGAAGCGATTCGTGAATCCGCGAGTGAGCTGTTTTCATCGCTCATTTTCTCACTTTTCCAAATCGATTTTTGGAATATTTTCTGATTTAAAAGTGTTTGCTTGCATGTCTACTTTCTTTTGTCAAAAGTTGAGCAAATAACGTTGAGTATTTTTAGAGATGTGCCCTTGAATGTGGACATAGGTCAGATTTGCATTGCAGAATTTTGCTTTTGAATCTACATCGGTTTTTATAAAAACCGATGTCTAAACGCTTGCTTTTAATATCGGTTTTTAAAAAAACCGTTGTCTTTTCAACGCAAAATTTAAGACATCGGTTTTTATAAAAACCGATGTCTAAACGTTTTTTTTATAATATCGGTTTTCTTAAAAACCGATGTCTTTTGAAATTGTAATTTTTAAGACATCGGTTTTTATAAAAACTGATTTCTAAAAGCTTTTTTAAAATCGGTTACCAAAAACCGATTTCTTTTAGTGATTTCTAGTGATGTCTTTAAGCATTTTTGTAGTAGTGTTATGTACCACGTAGTTTGACCACCTACGATCTCCATTTCTTAGATATTAAACTGTCGTCGTAACAACTTGATTCAGAAGACAAGAATAAGTTGGACCCAAAATGAATATTATTCCTCTCACAATAAACCATTAAAAATTAAAATTGTGATTTCGACTTATGTCCACCTGTATAAATTTTAAATAATTTAGAAATATTAATATTTCAAAAGTCTTCCTACTTTTGTCTTCGATAATCGAGAGAAGACAAATTTATATATATATATATACAGATTTTCTATTATCAGTTCGAACTGACAATAAATATATCAGGACGAAAAATGTAGACCACTAGATTTACATACTTTGACTCAAAGTGTATACACTTGTCAAAACTTCTCCAAAATCTGTGGTCCATATTCTTCATCATGATATCTTTATTGTCAGTTCAAACTGATAATAGAAAGACTGTATATATATATATATATATATATATGTGGTGGTGGTTATATAGTAAAGACGTCATAAAATTATAAGTTAAAGACGTCTAACCACAGTCACACATTCATATTAGATGTAGGTATTTGTTAATGTGGGGTTGTGGGTCCACCGTGAATGTGTAGCTTTGGTTGAAATTATAAAGTTAAGACGATCTTAATTAAAGAAGTATTATATATATATATATATCAAAGAGACAGATTTTCTATTATCAGTTCATCCTGACAATAAATATATCAGGACGTATAATGAGACCACTAAATTTACATATTTTAACTCAAAGTGTATGCACTTGTCAAAACTTCTCCGTAATCTATGGTCCATATTATTCGTTCTGATATATTTATTGTCAGGACGAACTGATAATAGAAAGACTGATCAAAGAGAATTGTAGACGAAATATATAATATAGCAAAAAAAAAAAACAGAAGAGAGAAAGTAGATTTTAAAACTAGAAGTCTAGAACCAAAAGAAAACTAAAACAAGAAGAAGAGAGAACGTAGATTTGGAAACTAAAATACTAAAAAGAAGGAGTTGGCTAGTATACCTCATTGAAAGTGAGAGGTATCATGGCAATTAATTTCTGCTGCCAACTGGCACAAAAAGTGGGCTTGAGACTTTGGGACAACCGGTTGAAACCGGTTTCTCCCCAAAACATCACTAACAATTTTTATTTTTTTTAATATAAATAGAATATTAGTTTTATTTTATATATTATTAATATATTATATAACATTTTTTTATTATATATTAATTGAATAATAAAAGTATATTAAATATAGAAAAATTGAAAACTATTATAATAAAGTTAATAAATAATAAAATTATATTAAAATATAGAATTGTAAATATTTGTAGAATAATATTAATAAATAATATTATTACATTTGAAAATATATTTAAAATGATATTAATATGCAATAAAATTACATTTATCATAAAAAAAAATATAATGAAAATTGTGAAAATAAGTAATTAAATATAAAATAAATTACTTTTAAAATATAAATTAAGTAAACATTGGTGAACAACTTTTACGTTATGGAAACCAATTTCACGTTCCAATCAATGTCAAAATTGTTCCCGGGAACGATTACTCGTTTAAAACAACTTCAACGTTGATGGAAATCACTTTAACGTTCTAACCAACGTTATAGTTGTTTCCGGGAACCGTTCAACTTTAATAAACGGAACAACTTTAATAAAGGGAACAACTTTTACGTTATGTAAACCACTTTAACGTTCCAATCAACGTCAAAATCGTTCCCGGGAATGATTACTGGTTTGAAACAACTTCAACGTCGATGGAAACCACTTTAACGTTCTAACCAACGTTGTAGTTGTTTCCAGGAACCACTTAATTTTAACAACAGGAACAACTTTTTTGTTATGGAAACCACTTTAACGTTCCAATCAACGTAAAATTCATTCCCGGGAACGATTACTCATTCGAAACAACTTCAACGTCGATGGAAACCACTTTAACGTTCTAACCAACGTTGTAGTTGTTTCCAGGAACCACTCAATTTTAACAACGGGAACAACTTTTACGTTATGGAAACCACTTTAACGTTCCAATCAACATAAAATTAGTTCCCGGGAACGATTACTCATTCGAAACACCTTCAACGTTGATGGAAACCATTTTAACGTTCTAACCAACGTTATAGTTGTTTCCGGGAACCATTCAATTTTAACAACGGGAATAACTTTTACGTTATCGAAACTACTTTAACGTTGCAATTAATGTCAAAGTTGTTCCCGGGAACAACTACTCATTGGGAACAACTTCAACGTTGACGGAAACCACTTTAACGTTCTAACCAACATTTTAGTTGTTTCCGGGAACCACTCGACTTTAACAAAGGGAACAACTTTTACGTTATGGAAACTACTTTAACGTTGCAATGGACGTCAAAGTTGTTCCTGGGAACAACTACTCGTTGGGAACAACTTCAACGTTGACGGAAACCACTTTAACGTTCTGACCAACGTTTTAGTTGTTGTAGGGAAAAATACCGTAGTGCACGCAGCGGAAGCGAGACTAAAAATAGATTTAGTAACTTTAAAAATTTTTCCTTTTTATGAACCTTAACCCTTTAATCAATTAAACATATATATAATCAACAAAAGAAGAATACCTTTTGTCGCGTGATCCGATTGACTTACGTCGATGGTAATCCGCAAGATCTTCAATCTTAGCACGAACGTGAATCACCTAGGAGCGTGGTCTCCCTTTTTCTTTGAATTGCAAACCTGAGAATGGACAAACAAACTTTTCTTTTTTTTGTTAGTCACAAAAACAATCAAAAGAAGACTAAGATTATTCCGGTCACTTTTGAGTTCTCAATCTAATGATCGAAACTCGCGTGAACCTAAATAGATGTTGTACACACAAGCTTATTGATGAACAAGCAATTAGTGTACCATCAAAGAATAATCTATTCACTCTTTTATGTTTTTTTAATAGAATAAAATTAATGCTCTCTATGAATTAAGAAGAAGAAGAAAAATTGTCTCTCAAGCACAAAGCATCGGGTGGCCGAATTCTATACATATGAATATATAGGTGGCCTAAATTTTCTTCTCTTTTCCTATTAGGGTTGCCGAAATCTTGCTCTCTTTTTCCCACAAATCACACTCCTAAAAGGAGTTTGTGTTGCACCCTAATTTCCATAAAAGAATAGACTTCAAACCCTAATCCAACTCATAGATATTTCATTCTTTTTATTGACTAAAATAAAAGACTTCTTATTTGATTAAATAAATAAAATTAATTATTTATTTTCTTACAAAATAAGTCTTTTACTTTTAGTATACTACCAACAATAGTATAAGACTAGGAATCATATTTCCTAATCAGAAAAGATTTGTTTCTTAATTAAACAATTAATTAATAAATTAATTAATTCTTATTTAATTAAAACAATGAAAACAAAATAATATCTTAGGTTAAAATATTAACCTTGCCGCCCCACTTGAATAAAATTGGGCCTAATATTATTTTCTTATTTCATTTAATCCATTAGACTTTAAATAAAAAGCCCACATGTGAACCAGAACCATTCTTACTAAAAGAAACAAGCCCACATGTCTTTTATTAATATATTAATATAATTGAGCAGCCCATTACTTAAATAATGTGCAAATTATATTCTTAATATATTAAATGCAATTCTAGATGGACCCTTAAATTGGTCCGGTAGAATATATCAAGTGATCCATGCAAGTCTGTGTGGATTGGGGATCTTGGCGGGCCATCTAAATTTAAGCTTCAATAGACATAACCTAATCACAATCAACAAATGATTCACTTAGGTCCGATCCATTAATTTTAACTCATTCCACTAAAGAGCTAAAATTGAACTCTTAAATAAAGATAGAAAAGGAAGATGTTCCTCATTCATACCCTAGACAATCATGTTGGAGATAGTGTATCCTCGTGATTAATATCAGTAATCGCCAAGAGTTCATAGACCGCCTATAACTCTCCAAGTTACCATATTTACTCATATGACCACGTTTTGAACTTGGATATTTTGACTTATCCAGAAGCCATGTTTTCAATAGACACTATCGAAAACTCAACGTTGAGATTTAATATCCAATTACCTCAAAACATCCATATGATGATATTATATTCTCATTTAATAAATGGAGCCACGATGTCCATATCTATAAATGAAGTCCTCTATCGATTAACAAATGAATATCACCAAACTATCGAGGATAGACCATGCGTTATAATCGTACTCATTGATAACTCAAATGATATCATTTGCAACCATAAGTCCATCATTTATCTCAGGATTAAGATAGACTCTCCGATTGTCTTGATAATGAAAAGACTATTATCTATTGACGGTTCTAGATGAAGCTTTTCATTGTGATCCAGTTCAATGCACCCAGTGCACTAGATCCTTTTGCTCGAAGACACTCCGATGATTTTAGACTCGTCATATCTCATTTGATCCCACTCAAATGCTAGCAAAAGAATTCTATAACTTCAACAAGATAAAGGTGCCCAACCTTTAACTTAAGTTGTGAACATTATTCAAGACTAACTAAAGAATTGTGTCTACCACATACATATCCAGATGTACGAACAATTCTTCTTTTCTCATAGTCTTTAGACCTTATGATTATTTACTTTGACAATTATAATATTAAACTATAAATGTTATACGATTTGTTAAACCGGAAATCACTTTATTAATATGAAAAAGATTGTTAATTACAACATTACACTCTTGCTATTGAGCATAATCCTAACAATCTCCCACTTGCACTATAGCAAATGTGTCATATCTCTCAAGCCCATGTTCTCTAGATGCCCATCGAAACTCTTCTAAGGTAGAGCATTTGTGAAGGGATCCGCTAGATTTTCTGCTGACGCGATTTTGGTAATCGTCACGTCACCTCTTTGAACAATCTCCCTTAAAAAATGATACTTTCTTTCAATGTGTTTACCTCTCTTGTGACTTCTTGGTTCTTTTGAATTAGCCACTGCTTCACTGTTGTCACAGTAGATAGTGATCTGCTTATTCGCACTAGGAACCACTTCTAAGTCAATCAAGAATTGGCGGAGCCAAACAGCCTCTTTGGCAGCCTCACATGCAGCAACATAGTCAGCTTCCATGGTGGAATCAGCAATATAAGATTGCTTGATACTCCTCCATATAACTGCTCCTCCTCCAATAGTAAACACAGCCCCTGATGTGGATTTTCTGGAGTCAGAATCTGATTGGAAATCAGAATTTGTATACCCAACGGGAATCAAATCCCCTCCAGAGTATACAAGCATATTATCTCTCGTTCTCTTGAGATACTTGAAAATATGCTTGACTGCCGTCCAGTGATCAGGACCAGGTTTCGATTGAAACCTACTAACTATGCCAACAGCAAAACAAATATCTGGTCTAGTACAGAGCATTGCATACATGAGACTTCCAACTGCCGAGGCATATGGAACTCTACTCATAAATTGCTCTTCATGCTCATTCTTAGGAACTTGTTCCTTAGAAAGCTTGATTCCATGTCTGAAAGGTAACATACCTTTCTTGGAATCCTGCATGGAAAACCTTGACAAGATCTTGTCTATGTATGAAGCTTGGGATAATGCAATCGTTTTATTCTTTCTATCCCTTATTACTTGGATACCTAGAATAAAACTTGCTTCTCCTAAGTCCTTCATATCAAATTGTTTTGCTAACCATTCTTTTACTGATGTCAATACACCTACATCGTTTCCAATGAGTAGTATATCATCAACATAAAGAATCAGGAAAACCAACTTGTCGCCCTTAATCCTTTTGTATACACAAGGTTCGTCAGGATTCTGAATAAATCCAAAACCTTTGACAGCTTGATCAAACCTTATGTTCCAGGATCTAGATGCTTGCTTCAATCCATATATGGATTTCTGCAACTTGCATACCTTTTCCATTTGGCCCTTTTCAATGAATCCCTCTGGTTGCATCATGTAGATGCTTTCGTCAAGACTTCCTATTAAGGAAAGCTGTCTTGACGTCCATTTGCCAAATCTCTAGATCTAAAAATGCTGCAATGGATAAGAGTATCCTAATGGATTTAAGCATGGCCACAGGAGAGAAGGTTTCCTCGTAATCGATACCTTCTTTCTGTGTATACCCTTTAGCTACCAATCTAGCTTTAAAGGTTTCCACCTTTCCATCCATACCTCTTTTCCTCTTGTATACCCACTTGCACCCAATGGGTTTTATCCCCTTAGGCAAGTCTACAAGGGACAAGACTTTGTTATCGAACATAGATTCAATCTCAGATTGCATTGCCTTTTGCCAATGGCGACTATCAACATCCTCCATAGCTTCCTTGTACGTATAGGGATCATCGTCGTCCGGGAGATTCTCCACTGATTCTCCCAGACCGATGTATCTTTCGAGTTGTGTTCTAACCCTCCCACTACGACGAGGAATGGTAGGTTGTTGATCTTGTGTTGGATCGGAACTTACAATTGGGTTAGGTTGTGTAACCTCTCGTGGAATTGTATCTCCTGACATCTCATTCAGGACAATTCTACTTCTAGGCACAAAATCATTCATATAGTCCTTTTCCAGAAATTTAGCATTTGTTGAAACAAATACTTTAAGATCTGAAGAACTATAGAAATAATATCCTTTAGTTTCTTTTGGATACCCTACAAATATACATGTTTCCGAACGGGACTCCATCTTTTCTGTCTTTCCTTTTAACACATGCGCAGGACAACCAAATATCCTTAAGTGTTGTAAACTAGGCTTGCGCCCAGTCCACAACTCATGCGGTGTTTTAGGAACAGACTTAGATGGTACATCGTTTAGAATGTATATAGCAGTTTGTAAAGCATATCCCTAAAAAGAAATAGGAAGTGTTGAATAACTCAACATAGACCTAACCATATCCAAAAGAGTTCTATTTCTCCTTTCTGCTACCCCATTCTGTTGAGGTGTACCTGGTGCAGAAAACTGAGAAACTATCCCATTATCAATAAGATATTGCTGAAACTCACCAGATAGACATTCTCCACCACGATCAGATCTCAAGATTTTTATGTGTTTCTCAAGCTGATTTTCCACTTCAGCTTTGAATGCTTTGAACATGTCAAAAGCATCTGACTTATGTCTTATGAGATACACATAACCAAATCTCGAGTAATCATCCGTGAAGGTGATGAAGTACTCATATCCACCTCTAGCTTGAATGCTCATAGGTCCACATACATCAGTGTGTATCAATCCTAAACATTCAGTGGCTCTTGCATTTTTGGCAAAGAACGTCATTTTGGTCATTTTACCTTCCAAACAAGATTCACAAGTTGGTAGATCATCAACCTTTAAGTCACTCAAAGGTCCGTCACATACCAATCTTTTAATCCTATTAAGGTTAATATGACCTAAGCGTAAATGCCAAAGGTAGGTTTCATCTGTTGATAATTTTACTCTTTTATGATTAGGTTCCATTAATTCTGTGTCTAACGAGTGAGAGATATTTCTATGCAAAAAGTATAGACCGTTTTCCAATGTACCTTGGCAAATAATTTTGTCATTCTTACTAATAATAAAAACTTTATTAAAAGTAACCGAATATCCAAATTTATTCAAACAAGAAACTGAAATTAAATTTCTCTTGAATTTAGGTACATAATAAACGTCTATCAAATCTAAATGCCTAAAAGAATCTAGATTAACTCTAATATCTCCCACTGCACTTGCAGACACTAACGTTCCGTTGCCCAAACACAAGTTGATTTCATCTTTATTCAACTTTCTCCTTTCTTGGAACCCCTGTAAGGAATAGCAAACATGATTTGTGGCTCCAGAGTCTATGATCCAAGAATCTGTAGAATCTGCCAGAAAACATGTTTCAAGATAATTAATATTACCTTGTTCCTTCTTGTTCTGGGACTTTGGGCAATTCCTTTTCCAATGTCCCTTTTCACCACAAAGGAAGCACTTCCCTTTGATCTTGGTTACTTTCTTGGTCTCCATCTTGGTAGGCCCAAGTTGCTTTTTCTTCTGTTGTTTCTTAACCTTTTGACGGGTCTTAACAGTAGCAACTTTACCAACCATATGAATCTGAGATTCATAAGTAGGAGCAGGTGGTTTAGGAGCAGACAGAATAAACTTATATTTTTCAGCTTGCAGCAACAACCCAATTTTCCTTTTCCATGTGACATAATTATTTCCGGTTAAAATATTATCTTTTAAGATGTTCATTAGGGATGGGGTCATGATTTCTGAATATAACAAAAATATATATAAGTAAATAATCATGATAAAGCACTTTAAAATATTTATCTTGAATTAAATAAATAACTCAATCATAAAAATTCAACGGTGATCCAACACCCATAAACGTTATGCCTCCTTTGGGAGTTCGCACCATTTACTAGTTAGACTAGGTCCCACCTAATTGTTAACATAACAACCAGCGTTTTCAATTTTAGCCTTGTAATTTTACTGACAAGAACTCTTGGGAGGATATCAATAAAATTACATTGAGTGTGTTACCAAGATATCGACCCTCAATTTTCTCTCACGAAAATCCCTCCTTGGGGAGTAGATCTCGTTTGAGTCCATTGTCTAGTCTATCCTTGTAAGGAAGTATATTGCTAAATTCCATTCATGGACGCCCCTTGGGGGGATTACCAATAAATAATTAAGCTCAACTAACCTTGGAGGCCATAGGTGTTACAAAAACACCTTCTCCCACTCAATTATTTAAGGCGTGTGATTAAATCCCATAAAATGATTTACCAAGTTATCTAGATGCCAATTTAGATACCTAAATCATTCAATGCATGTTCATACCAAAAGAGATATATGAGTGGCACTCCTATTCTATATGTTATGTTATCATACAATAACAAATATTGTAATATTTAAGCAAAAATTAAATAGCAACAATTTTGGCCCATCCTAGAAAAACAAGTAAATTACAGTTGTTTAGGAATACAAGATCTTCAAGTGGCCCATCAACCATACGCTCATCCTTCGGCCTCCACCCATGGGCGTGCACAGCCCACAACCCCACAAAAGGGGCTGCCATGCGCAGCCCATAAGGCCACACAAGGCTGCCGTGCGCAGCCCACCATGTAATGGGCTTGCCATGCGCAGCCCAATCCACTCCTAGGGTGCGCACGGTGCTCGTTCTCGGTTCCGGTTGCTTCGTTTTTCTTCGTGTCTTCGAATCTTCAATACCCGAATACATTACAGCAGTATTTAAACAAATAAAATACTGCAGTATTTTTTTTTTTTTTTTTTTAATCACTGCAGTACTTTTTACAAAAAAAACTGCACATATAATAAATAAAAAACTGCAGAAAAAACTGCACTTAAAATAAAATAAAAAAATAAAACCTAGCAACTACCAAGAAGGAATTATGGCGATAATAGACCACCCTTCTTGTTACAATTCCAAAACAAAAATTACATTGAAAATCTAGGACCAAAATCGAGCAATAACAATCCACATAAACATATATAAATCCATACATCCACATGTAATTATATATGCGAATACCTAGAGTGCCATCTCTTTCTAAACATGCATAATCACAATAAAAAGAAATAGATCCACGTATATATACGTTAATTAATTAAGAGGGTTCAACCTAGGCTCTGATACCAATTGTAGGGAAAAATACCGTAGTGCACGCAGCGGAAGCGAGACTAAAAATAGATTTAGTAACTTTAAAAAATTTTCCTTTTTATGAACCTTAACCCTTTAATCAATTAAACATATATATAATCAACAAAAGAAGAATACCTTTTGTCGCGTGATCCGATTGACTTACGTCGATGGTAATCCTCAAGATCTTCAATCCTAGCACGAACGTGAATCACCTAGGAGCGTGGTCTCCCTTTTTCTTTGAATTGCAAACCTGAGAATGGACAAACAAACTTTTCTTTTTTTTGTTAGTCACAAAAACAATCAAAAGAAGACTAAGATTATTCCGGTCACTTTTGAGTTCTCAATCTAATGATCGAAACTCGCGTGAACCTAAATCGATGTTGTACACACAAGCTTATTGATGAACAAGCAATTAGTGTACCATCAAAGAATAATCTATTGATGAACAAGCAATTAGTGTACCATCAAAGAATAATCTATTCACTCTTTTATGTTTTTTTAATAGAATAAAATTAATGCTCTCTATGAATTAAGAAGAAGAAGAAAAATTGTCTCTCAAGCACAAAGCATCGGGTGGCCGAATTCTATACATATGAATATATAGGTGGCCTAAATTTTCTTCTCTTTTCCTATTAGGGTTGCCGAAATCTTGCTCTCTTTTTCTACTAGGGTTGCCGCAAATCACACTCCTAAAAGGAGTTTGTGTTGCACCCTAATTTCCATAAAAGAATAGACTTCAAACCCTAATCCAACTCATAGATATTTCATTCTTTTTATTGACTAAAATAAAAGACTTCTTATTTGATTAAATAAATAAAATTAATTATTTATTTTCTTACCAAATAAGTCTTTTACTTTTAGTATACTACCAACAATAGTATAAGACTAGGAATCATATTTCCTAATCAGAAAAGATTTGTTTCTTAATTAAACAATTACTTAATAAATTAATTAATTCTTATTTAATTAAAACAATGAAAACAAAATAATATCTTAGGTTAAAATATTAACCTTGCCGCCCCACTTGAATAAAATTGGGCCTAATATTATTTTCTTATTTCATTTAATCCATTGGACTTTAAATAAAAAGCCCACATGTGAACCAGAACCATTCTTACTAAAAGAAACAAGCCCACATGTCTTTTATTAATATATTAATATAATTGAGCAGCACATTACTTAAATAATGTGCAAATTATATTCTTAATATATTAAATGCAATTCTAGATGGACCATTAAATTGGTCCGGTAGAATATATCAAGTGATCCATGCAAGTCCGTGTGGATTGGGGATCTTGGCGGGCCATCTAAATTTAAGCTTCAATAGACATAACCTAATCACAATCAACAAATGATTCACTTAGGTCCGATCCATTAATTTTAACTCATTCCACTAAAGAGCTAAAATTGAACTCTTAAATAAAGATAGAAAAGGAAGATGTTCCTCATTCATACCCTAGACAATCATGTTGGAGATAGTGTATCCTCGTGATTAATATCAGTAATCGGCAAGAGTTCATAGACCGCCTATAACTCTCCAAGTTACCATATTTACTCATATGACCATGTTTTGAACTTGGATATTTTGACTTGTCCAGAAGCCATGTTTTCAATAGACACTATCGAAAACTCAACGTTGAGATTTAATATCCAATTACCTCAAAACATCCATTTGATGATATTATATTCTCATTTAATAAATGGAGCCACGATGTCCATATCTATAAATGAAGTCCTCTATCGATTAACAAATGAATATCACCAAACTATCGAGGATAAACTATGAGTTATAATCGTACTCATTGATAACTCAAATGATATCATTTGCAACCATAAGTCCATCATTTATCTCAGGATTAAGATAGACTCTCCGATTGTCTTGATAATGAAAAGACTATTATCTATTGACGGTTCTAGATGAAGCTTTTCATTGTGATCCAGTTCAATGCACCCAGTGCACTAGATCCTTTTGCTCGAAGACACTCCGATGATTTTAGACTCGTCATATCTCATTTGATCCCACTCAAATGCTAGCAAAAGAATTCTACAACTTTAACAAGATAAAGGTGCCCAACCTTTAATTTAAGTTGTGAACATTATTCAAGACTAACTAAAGAATTGTGTCTACCACATACATATCCAGATGTACGAACAATTCTTCTTTTCTCATAGTCTTTAGACCTTATGATTATTTACTTTGACAATTATAATATTAAACTATAAATGCTATACGATTTGTTAAACCAGAAATCACTTTATTAATATGAAAAAGATTGTTAATTACAACATTACACTCTTGCTATTGAGCATAATCATAACAGTTGTTTCCGAGAACCACTTGACTTTAACAAAGGGAACAACTTTTACGTTATGGAAACTACCTTTACGTTATAATGGACGTCAAAGTTGTTCCCGGGAACAACTACTCGTTGGGAACAACTTCAACGTTGATAGAAACCACTTTAACGTTCTAACCAACATTGTAGTTGTTTCCGGGAACCACTCGACTTTAAAAAAGGGAACAACTTTTACATTATGGAAACTACTTTAACGTTGCAGTCGATGCCAAAATTGTTCCCGGGAACAACTACTCATTGGGAACAACTTCAACGTTGACGGAAACCACTTTAACGTTCTAACCAACGTTGTAGTTGTTTCTGGGAACCACTCGACTTTAACAAAGGGACCAACTTTTACGTTATGAAAACTACTTTAACGTTACAATGGACGTCAAAGTTGTTCCCGGGAACAACTACTCATTGGGAACAACTTCAACGTTGACGGAAACCACTTTAACGTTCTAACCAACGTTTTAGTTGTTTTCGGAAACCACTCAACTTTAATAAATGGAACAACTTTTACGCTATGGAAACTACTTTAACGTTGCAATAGAGGTCAAAGTTGTTCCCGGTAATAACTACTTGTTGGGAACAACTTCAACGTTAATGGAAACTACTTTAACGTTCTAACCAATGTTGTAGTTGTTTCCAGGAACCACTCAACTTTAACAAAGGGAACAACTTTTACGTTATGGAAACTACTTTAACGTTGCAATGGACGTCAAAGTTGTTCCCAGGAACAACTACTCGTTGGGAACAACTTCAACGTTGACGGAAACCACTTTAACGTTCTAACTAACGTTTTAGTTGTTTCTGGGAACCACTCAACTTTAACAAAGGGAACAACTTTTACATTATGGAAACTACTTTTACGATACAATGGACATCAAAGTTGTTCTCGGGAACAACTAATCGTTAGGAACAACTTCAACGTTGACGGAAACCACTTTAACGTTCTAACCAACGTTGTAGTTGTTTCCAGGAACCACTCGACTTTAATAAAGGGAACAACTTTTACGTTATGGAAACTACTTTAACGTTGCAATGGACGTCAAAGTTGTTCCTGAGAACAACTACTCGTTGGGAACAACTTCAACATTGACGGAAACCACTTTAACGTTCTAACCAACGTTTTAGTTGTTTTTAAAGTGGTTTCCGAGAACCACTTGACTTTAACAAAGGGAACAACTTTTACGTTGTGGAAACTACTTTAACGTTATAATGGACATCAAAGTTGTTCCCGGGAACAATTTCTCGTTGGGAACAACTTTAACGTTGAAGGAAACCACTTTAACGTTCTAATCAACGTTGTAGTTGTTTCCGGGAACCACTCGACTTTAACTACGAGAAAAACTACTCGTTTGAAACAACTTTAACATTGATGGAAAAATTTCCGGGAAGATATATGGAAAATTTTCCATATCTATGGACAATTACCGAGAAGATATATGGAAAAATTTTCAGATCTCCTATTACGAGAACACCATCATTATCTTCATCTCTCTATCAAGAACACTCCACCATCATAAAAACCTGGTGTTTATAGAAATTTCTCTTGGTGTGACTTTTAACTCTTTTTGTGTGTGTAGACATGTGGACTTATAATGGTGTTGTGTATACTTGATTGAAGTTTTGGTAGCTGAATGATGTAACTTCTTAAAAAAAAATAAATAAATTAATTAAAAAAAAAAAAAAAAAAGATACAACTCTTTTGTAAATTCCACTGGTTGTAATAGTGCCCTATTTTTTTTATATATAAATTGAGTGTGTTACTAATTTAAGAGGGTTTATAAATAAAATATATTAAAATGAATATATTCATTTCAATAAATTGTACTATTGACATTAGGATGAGTGCTTATAATAATATTTATTTTTTAAATTTTAGTCATGGGTGTACTAATTAGTTTTATGTGTGGCAATATCCGCACCCATTTAATATTTATATGGTTTTAAACTATCTAGTTAATATTTATATGATCTTATTTTACAAGACTTATAAATTTATTCCAATAATATATGGATACCCTAAATTGTTATACTTACTCATTATCTTCCGGAGTTTCGAGTTTCGATTTTTTCCCAAATTGTAAATTAAATATTTGGTATTAATAATTTCCACTTACAAATCGATATAAATTTTAAAATAATAATTTCAAAAATCAATTATAAATAATTAATAATAAACCACTTACAAATCGATTTTTTCCCTATAATGTTTTATCAATAATATTTAATTATTGCCTTCAAAATTATATTTGTATGTATACCAAATAATATTTTTATTAATTTCTAATTAATTGTAACAATATATTTAAGTGATTTTCTCCTTGCAATCCAAATTTATCTTTTAGCACTCTTTTTCTAAATACACTTGATTTAGTATATTTAAAATTTTACAAATTTTTTAGTTATTAATTGTAATATTTTTTTTTTCCTAAAGAGATATAGAGCAGCATTAATTTTAATAATTTTTACTTTTAAAACAAATTGTAATAATATTCTTATTAATTAGAAATAGGGTCATGGTATATCAACTCAAATTTTAGCCGTAAGCCTTCTTTTTTTTTTTTTTTTTTTTCATATTATTATAATTGAAATAATAATTTTACAATAGAATCATATCCTGAATAATGTACAATCAAATATTATTTTAACACCTCATTTTGTCATACGGCTCAAACATGAGAATATATAGTGCATTTAAATCTAATTTAGTCCAAGTATCCTTAGCATGCATTTGTCATGCCACACTGATTTATAATAAAATGGATTGATATTTAATATAGGTGCCGAGGTAAAATGGATTGATATCTAATTTAGAAAACTCTGATCATACATAGGTAAGTATTATTTTACCCTCTTTTTTTTTAGTCTAGTTATGAACTCTATCAATAAACAAAATAATTTTTTTTTTTTTTTTTAAGATAGACATAAATATTAATGAGTTTTTTTTTCAATGTAACGGTATATATAAGAGAATTCTAGATTGAAAATCTGTTGACCCTTATACAATCTCGTTCTACATAATCTCTTTCATAAGAATCCTACATTCGAGATATTTTCAAAAGTAAATTGGATCATCATTACAAAATGGTTTGTTAATATGATATATATATATATATATATATATAAATTGTGTGTGTTAATAATTTAAGAGGGTTTATAAATAAAATATATTAAAATGAATATATTCATTTCAATAAAGGGTACTATTTATTCCTAAAAAATTTAGATATGAGTGTACTAATTAGTTTTATGGTAATATTTATATGGTTTCAAACTATCTATTTAATATTTATATGATCTTATTTTACAAGACTTATAAATTTATTCCAATAGTACATTCAATACTTATGGACACCCCAAATTGTTATACTCAATTACTTATTTATCTTCAAAAGTTTCGAGTTTCGATTTTTTCCCAAATTGTAAATTAAATATTTGGTATTAATAATTTCCACTTACAAATCGATATAAATTTTACAATAATAATTTCAAAAATCAGTTATAAATAATTAATAATAAACTTCAAAACTTCTTAAAAATTAATTTTTAATAAATTAATAAACAATCAAATATAGTAAGGTTAACAATACATCTCCAAGTAGATTAAACAATATTTTATTTTTTAGATCTCCTCCATATAATTTTTTTTTCTTTTATTTTTTTCTTAATCACGTTTCTTTATTTTTTTTTTCTTTTTTAATTGGTTAATTTAGAAAATAAATAAAATATGTCATAAAAAATGAAACAAAATAATAAATAAGGGCTTTTTTGACCATTTACACGATTAAGATGGTTAACCGGGATTTTGATGGCTTAATTGAGTATTTCATGTATTTAGGAAGTTCAGGACCATTGGTGTAAGAAATAAGGGGCTAACATGAAAATATGGAGCAACAATTGAAGATTATGTGAATATGGAAAGCATCAGGGGTACAAATGGTAGTTTGCTACTCAAATCAGTGAAACCTGCCACGTAATTAATGAAACGAATCGTTTTGGGTGGCTTCTGCTTGCATCGGCGTGACGTCATGATGACGTCATGTCATCTTCTTCACTAGCCTACCCGACCCGCCTACCCTAAGACCATGTTCAACCCATCGTCAACCCGACTTGCAACCCGACGTTCCAGCATCATTTCCGGCCATTGTGCCGGCTGGTTTCCGCCCAGATCGACGGCGCGTCCTTCCCTGGTCACATTGCACCCGAGGAAGCAATAATCTGGAAAAAAAATGAGATACAAACACACCTTCGTCAATCAAAATCCTCTTGAATATGTTTCCCAAAAAAAGACTGTAAGGTTCTCATTTATTGATTGGCTCATTTCGTGGACAAACCACATATTGGGGTTCTTTGTAAGGGTAGCCTAGGTATCGGGTTCATTGTTCGAAGCCCTTTGAAGACCTCGTGTTGATAAGCACCGAAGGTATATTTCCTTGTGCTTACTTGTCTTGAAGAGATAGTTGCACACACTCACAACTCATGCATATGTTTAATACTTGTATGTTGTGTGTCTTATTTTTGTGCATTAATGTTCATTAACATCTCTTCTTGCATGTTAGTTTGATTGCATCTTATATATCCAATTGCCTTGTCATGCTTAGACTTAGGATTGCATTTTTGCATTGGGCGCTCCCAAAAGCGCTCTACAGAAGCGCTGTACGAACAGCGCCTATTGAGCGCTGTTCAGACCTAATCGATTTAATTCGGTCGCTGTACAGGCGCTGTACAAAGCGCCCTACGTACAGCGCCACTCTGTTTTCCCGTGAGAACAGAGTTGGGGCACTGTACAAGCGTTGTACAAGAGGCGCTCTACGTACAGCGCCCAAGGTAAATATGATGCCAACTTATCAAAACGACCACACCTTGTTTTGGCCCCCTATATATATGCCACTTTGACTTTAGGTCAATCACATGAGTTCATATTCAAATTCTATACTTAGGATATTTTTCAAAGAGAAGAAATATTCCAAAGAACTCATTTTTAGTTTACTCAAACACTTTTTCATGATCATCAATCATCATCTAGCATCATCCTTGATCATCTAGATGACATCTTGCATGGATTCTTCATCATACTTTGCTTGGTAAGCTTTTCACTAATATCTTACATATTTTGTGTTTCTCTTAACAAGCAATCTCAATTAATTACTTGTATGTTATTTTATATACTTTGAATACAAGTTTGAGATTAGTATGATGTATGTTTGAAAAGTTGTATTGTGATAGCTAATTAGGTTTTGTGCTTAATCTTGATTAGCTAAACTATTTGACATGTCATTTAGTTTTGATATCTAGGATTGTTCTAATTGCATATTAATCATCTTAGATAAGCATATAGGGTTTCCCTTGCTCTATGTTGCATTTGGATATTCATATATTCACTTAGGGTTGTTATTCTCTTCAAAGAGAAAGTAAGTCTTGTGTGTAGCATCCAGGATTAGGTTGCTTAGATCGCAAGCAAATTGAACTAGGTTCACTCATACTGAGATTAGGTAGGTGTGTGATTACTTCCGGGATTAGGTTGTAATCGTTTTACACATTTAGTGGATTCGAGGTTCGAGTGTGGCTTACTTACTAGCCCGTGGTTTTTCCCGTGAGGGTTTCCACGTAAAAATCAAGTCTTATTTAATTTTCACATTTTATACTTGATTTGTTGCTTTATCTAGTTAGGGGTAAATTCGTAATTTTGTCTTAATACGAAAAATTGGGTACTAACCTTAAAATCTATTCACCCCCCCCCCCCCCTAGATAGTTTTATACACACCGTGCTATAATTTGTTTCAAAGAAATTTGAAAAATTGCTTGGGGAGGAGATTTGCTTCATTTCAGACGGCGTTGGGAAGAGATCTTCCAAATTTTTCTTCTTTTCAGATATGGATTTAGGTTTTCTTTAAATAGAAATAATGTCATGGATTTGAGGTAGATTTGGATTTCATTAGTATGAAATTTGTACGTGTGTTGAGAGAAAAAGCTTCTCTTCAAAGATTTGTTGCATTTGGATGGTTTTTGGATTTTGAAACAGAGCTTGATTGCTTCTCAAAAGCTTCGTCTTCTTCTGTAATGAGAGAGTAAGGAGTGCTCATCATCTTTTTCAAGAGAATGAAAATGAGAGAGAAACCGATGAAACAGGTAGTAGGTAAACCACACTCTTAATTTTTTATTTATTTTAAACCGTTGGATGAGGTTTTGCTCAATCCAACGGTTATGTTTAAGTTGTAAAAGGATTGGTATGATACCAATCCTTTTTCCTGCGTACAGTAGCCAGTCCCTAAAAAGAAATACAAAAAGCTGAAAAAAAAAACAATATATATAAATAAATAAATAAATAAAAATCGAGATAGTAACCCCACAAAAAGTCAAAAATAAGTCTCGGCACAACTGTCGAGTTAAGTCTCATCACAATTTAATAAATCTCGACAACTGTGCCGTGAAATTTTATTTTCGGAACATTTTGTTTATTTTTTCGGTTTTCATTTTTTGATCAACCCACTGAATATCGGTTTGGTATTTTAATTTCATTTTAACAAATAAGTTTTCAATTTTTAATTTATAAAAATTTTAAAAATTCTAAAATTCAATCTTGAAATTAATCAAGCTTCAAAACAATATTCATGAAGTTTCATTACAACTTCAGACACTTAAGACCTTTTTTTTTCTCTAAGAAAAGTAATATTTGGAAAGAGAGAATATGACAATCAAGAGAGCCTGAGAATAAATGGTGAGAGAAAGATGAAAGAGAAAAAATATTACAGAAAGAGGAATTGTGTATTTTAAGTGAAGTTAAACGGGGCATTTTTGTCAATTGTAATATTTTGATGGTATTAAAACTTAACTTATTAAACTAACGATAAGTTCACAAAATTATCTGAAAATATGTTATTTACATCCATTTTCACTATATTTGACATAATTGACAATTCTCGGATGTTATACTAGTATTAATAACTTGATTTATAAATAATAAGAAGTTGATCAATGGTATGTTTAATGTCTCTCAAAGTTACCGTTGAGGTTTCTGAATTCAAATTGTACCACCTCCTCAAACTCGAAATTAATTGTAATAGTTAAAAAAAAAAAAAAAAATGATTGAATGTGTGATAAAGGGGATGTTTGATGATTAATTGCTACTTTTATTCTCTCTTTCTTTCTTTCTCCTTTACTTTTTAGATGCTGTCTGTACTTAATCATTTATATAATGTCCACTTGAACAACATTTGATTATCCACCACAAGGGCACAAGGATGGAGTTTACTTTATTTATTATATCTCTATTTCGTTAAATTATTGTTTTTTTTTTTTTTTTTTTTTTTTTTTTGAAGAAAAGTTAAATTATTGTTGGACAAGACCAAAGGTGCTCGGTGCTCCATTGCTAAGTAAAGACAACACAAAATCAATTCAATATCATTTAAAAATAATAATAATAATAATCAATTCAATATTTTATTGAAGAGAAAAACTTGTAGGAGACAATCCCACTAAAATTGGGCAAAGTTAGAGTTTCATCGGCAGTGGGATCATCTCATTCAAGTTTTTCTCTTTATTAAATTATTTGGAGTCATTATTACGATATTAAATTTGAAATTATTAAAGTCATATATTATAAATAGAAAAGTCACATATATTATTTCAAAATACAACTATTTGATTTGACGTATTATTATTTAAATTTTGAATTCTTATCTTATATCATAGAGCACATGACCCATAATTAATTTAGTGTTACCATTTTAATTGTGTATAAGCAATGCTACACCTTTGTCCTGTCCCTTACTTTTTATCATTTTTACTCTTTTATTTCTATTTTTTAATATTTCTATTTTTTAATATTTACTTTTTTTTTTTAATTTAATTTTTTTTATCTTTAACTTTTCCTTATCTTGTCTTTTATAAAACCTCTTGGCACAACTGTTTTCATGAATTTTTTAAATCAAAAGGTTATTTAGAAAAGGGGAAATTACAATTTGGTTCTTATTTTTTTTTATCGAAACTGTCACCTTTTCACTTGACTTATATGTATTATGGTTTTTGGCCCATCTTTTCAAAAAATACATCAAAATGGTCTCTCTGACCAAAATATTGTCAGTCAAAATTAGGGTTAATTGTAATTACATATCCTGACATTTTGCAATAACATGGTTATATTCAACTTTTGCGTTTACTAACGAAAACATACCCTTGACTACTTTAACTAACTGGAAACTTAATGGTGGACTAACACTATATTATGAATTGTCAAAATTATCCTTTTACTTTGTTGTGAAGGATTATAATATTATTCTTTAAATAATTTTGTAAAAATAATCCATAACAATAAAAATTTAAAAAAAAAATTAAGGAAAAAAAATTAATCTTTATCTCATCCACCAAATATTATCTAAGATAGATTCAAAAAAAAATTATATAAGCTAATTTAAGAACATAAAAAGGTAAATATCATGTTATGGATTAACTTACCCAAAAATATATATAATTGAGAATGATGTTGATTTCTTTTCTTCTGAGCAACAAAGTTTTGTTTCTTAAAAAAAAATAAAAAAAAATCTTGCCCAAAAATCTTATCTAAACCACACAAATTCAACAACCCATATATGAAAATCCCAAAATCAACCACCCAAAACACATTTAATCACTCAAACATCAATCAACAAAATATTTAACACAAACCCAACAAAATCAACAAAAAAAAAATCAAGAAAAAAAAAACAGTGAATAGTGTAGCCCAAAACCAGAGGGGTGAGATTGACAGCAGAGGATGGAAGAGAAGGGAGATGACTGGAGGAGGGAGGAAGACGGTCGGAGGAGGAGGGAGTGAGATGATAGGAGAAGAAGGTTGTAGAAGTTGGTGGTTTAGAGGGACACAAACAAGGGTGCCATGGAGGAGATATGGGATCTCCTCCTTGAGAGATCCATGAACTAGATCTCCATTCGAACCAGATCTCTGATGGATGTCATGAATAATATATATATATATATTATATTTAGGTTTTTTTAATATTTTTTAATATTTTTAAGGGATTTTTCTATTTTTATATATTTTTTATGATAAAATATATATATCTTTTTTTTTTTGTTATCAAAAGACATTTTTACCCTTCTGTTGTTAAGTGTACCATTAAGTTTCCAGTTAGTCAAAGTAGTCAAGGGTATATTTGTTAATAAATGCAAAAGTTGAATATAGATGTGTTATTATAAAACGCCAGGGCATGTTATTGCAATTAACCCTCAATATTAACAAAAGTGTAAAAAAGACGGTTTTACCCTTAAATATTAATTTGAAAAAGTGGAGATCCATTTTATTTTATTTTTAAAAAAAAATTGGATCTCCACCATCTATCTTTGAGATGGATGGTGGAGATTAAATAAATTTAAAAGAATTGAAAACTAAAATCCCAAAAAAAGTTGATTTTTGTTTTTTTTAAATGGATCTCCACCATCCATCTCAAAAATAGATGGTGGAGATTAAATAAAATTTGAAAGAATTGAAAACTGAAATCCAAAAAAAAAAAAAAAATGAAAACCACAAAATAAAATTGAAAAAAAAAAATTGTTTTATCTGCAACCATCCATCACTGTGATCTATGGTGGGTGATTAATTAAAACAATTTTATTTAAAAATAATAATAAATTTGGTGGAGATCCATGAAGATCTCCATGAACCTTAATCCTCCCCGCTGCGAATCTTGATAGAAGGTAGAGATTTAATCTGGGGAGATTGAATCTTCAATGAGATCTATGGATCTCAATCCTCCTCACATCAAAGTGGGGAGGCAAGGCAAAAGAGGTCTTATCATTTACAAAATTAATATTATATAAAAAATGATTTTATTTACAAAATTAATATTATCTAAAAAATGTCATGTGTCATCAAACATTAAAACGTAAGTAAAAGTACCGTTTTACCTCAGATCATTTAACTTTGACTAAGAGTAGACTAATTAAGGGATCAATTTGATGTATTTTCAAAAAGATAAGGACCAAAAACCCGAATACACATAAGTCGAGTAAAACAGTGACATTATGTTAAAATATAGAGACCAAACTGTAATCTCCCTCTTCAAAAAGGTTAAAACCTTACTGTGATGTATGAATTTTATACCCTATATAACAGTTATCAAGGTGTATAATCCTCTTAGCGTATCTCCAATACAAAAATAGTTTGCATCACAATAATATTGATATGCCAACAATATCAAAAGACTTGTTTCCTAGGTGGTATAAAAATATACTTGATAGACAAAAAAGTGAAAATTGTGGAAAATAGCACTCTTTTATGTGTTGAATTTTGAGAGTATCACTTTAATAAGTTAAGTTTAAATGACACCAATTGACTAAAATACCCTCATCTCCTTCTTTTATTACGTTTGTACCATTTTTAATTTTTTTTTTTTTTCCTTTCAAAAACCTCCATGGAGGTCTGGATGAAGAAGATGACAAAAAAATTAAAAAAATAAACAAAATTGAAAAATTGAAAATTTTCATTTTTGTCCAATAAGTCTCGGAAATTGTAAATATACCTAATTGAAAAGAATACGGTGTGTTATATATATATAAAGCTAGGGGGGGTGGTGAATAGATTTTATCTAATTATTACCCAATTTTCGCGTGCATGTCAATTTTACGAAAATACCCCTAGCAAGTCAAATATACATACAAGTGTAATAAGATGCGGAAATTAAATAACACTTGATGTTTACGTGGAAACCCAACCACTGGGAAAAACCACGGGCTGTTTAGTGCGCCACACTTGGACCTCGAAATCCACTAATTGAAATGGAGTTTACAACCTATGTAGACCTCGTCTAACACTCCGGTCAATAACCCCCCACTTTTACCACGCGGGCCTTTAAAAGTGGCTCTAGTCCTAATTGCTTGAGGCCTAAGCAACCTTAGCCTCAAGACTTAATTCTTTATGAAGAGATTATGCACAACCTATGTGAATATAACATGATATTCAAATAACAAAAAAGGCTAGGTAACCTTAGATGCTTATCTAGGATGATGAATTTGCAATTAAAGCAATCCTAGATATTAATGGCTAAATGACATGTCAAATAGCTTAGATAATCATAGATTATAAAAACCTAGATATCTATCAAATAACCCAATCAACACATAATCTCAATCATGTATGTAGAAATTAATCTAAACACATACAAGTAATAAATGAGATAAAATTGATAAGTAGAAACACAAATTATGTAAGATAAAAGTGTTCAACAAATCATACCATGTGTGTTGAAGAAGACCCATGCATTAGCACATACTAGATAAACCTAGATGATGCCTAGATGATGCCTAGATGATGATTTGTGCATGTGGGAATGGGTTTAGAGAATTAAAGATGTAATCTTTAAGTTTTTTCTCTTAAGTCTCTCTAAATATCTCTCTAGGGTTCTTATCATCAAAGACTTGTGTTTTGAACCAGAGATAAGGATGTATTTATAGAGACCAAAAACAGGGCAGGTGAAAATACAATTTTGCCCCTGAAACGCACCGATCGGCGGTTTCAATCGGCGGCCAGGCCGCCGATAGAGACCGCCGAATTGAACCCGAGACGAACAGGGGAACAACGGTGGTTTCCTGACCGCCGATCCAACCGCCGAATCAAACCCGAGAGATTAAAATCGATCAGGTATGAACGGCGGTTTCATTCGGCGGCCAGGCCGCCGATCATAACCACCGATCACCAACAATGGTGAAAACCAAGGAGAAGCCAAGGGCATTCTCCGTGGGCGGTCTTCGCGCAAAACCGAGCACACCAACGTGCACGCGCGGACGTTTCCGAACATCCTTCAGGAAACGAATTACTCCACACTAAAAGCTAACATACATGAAGTGCAAGTGTGGGTATTGAATGCATCCTAATGCCTATCATGTCATGGCATTTCATAGAACAAGATGCAATTAATTTAATGCAAGAAAAGATATTGAATAATCAATAAAGCACAATGCACACAAAATATAAACACAACATTCAAGAATAAGAGTTATGCATGTTGTGTGTGTGTGCAACTATATCTCTTCAAGGCAAAGTAAGCACTACAAATATACCTTTGGTGCTTGTCCTCTTGAGGTCTTGGAAAAGGGTCTTTGATCTTCAACCTTAATCACCTAGACTACCCTTACAACCAAACCCCAACATGTGGTTTGTCCATGAAATAAGCCAATCAAGATAAGGGAATCCTTACAATCTCCCCTTTTGGATATTTCATGACAAAACCACCACTCACATTGATTTCTCACAACATAATAGAAACTATGGGTCTACAATGATTTTCTACAATACAAAGAGATAAGATAAAATAAATCTTGAAGTCTTTAATCTCTTGTAGAATAATCAATCCCTGAAAAACAAGTTTCTATACTTTCCAATACAAGAAAAGGTGAGATGAATCAAGTGAGATAAACAAGCATTTGCATTTAAGAATTTAAGCACAACATCATGCAATGTATGTAATGTGCAAATGCTCCCCCTCAAAGGGTTACTCCCCCTCAATAAGTACTCTCCCCAACATGCACAATTGCTACTGCAATTTGCAACTCCCCTTACCACAACCTACTCCCCCTTTTTGTCATGATATAGACAAAGGAGTAGTCCCCAACCGGGTCACTCAAGGCAAAGAGAGATAGTAGCATTCTAGATATTTGCATAATTAATATAAGTCACTTTATGCAATCTCAATTAATTGGAGAGAAACAAGGAGATTTATTTAAAGAAAATGTGTGAATCAAAAAAATGCTTTGCATACAAGACATGTAGCATTTAAGTCCAAAATACCATGGTATTTGGCAAAGCAAATGACAAAGGTTTTTAATATGAATTCAAACCAATTTCACCAATGTCATGAGAGAAGCAAGGATATAGGTTATCAATGATTTCAATTTAAGAATAACTATATCCAACTTTATAAGCCAAACATGTCATGAGCGACTTTGCACCCTACTTGATTTTTCCGGATAAGATATCCGTATGATAGTAGACATGTTCAACCAATAAAGAAAGAGAGACATTTGGATTGTAAAATCCTTGAATGGATACAAGATCCTTTTTCATTTGAGTCTCACAAGCTTTTTCACACATTATTGCAGTTAAGAATTGCAATCAACAAAACATGGTTTTTAAGATTAGCATTTAGCATGTCATTTAGCAATCATCATGTCATGGAGATCATTATAGGTCATTCAAATTATATCCTATATAAATATCTCCTAGTCCAAAAATGCATGTTTGAACATAAATATGACATGGATTGCAATACAAGCATTAATCACACTTATTGAATAGAAATTATATATACATAGTGTAACCAAGCTTACTCAAGCAACAAAAAGAGAAGCATAAGATATTTCAAATTTTTTGCAAGTGACAAGAATGCAAAATAGCTCTCTTTGCTTAAGTTCCCCATATGGGGTCAATTTTCCATACCGCTTCAAAGAAGGGCATGAGGTCCTATGGACCTACCAAGTCCTTTGGACTTAGTTGAACCTATTTGAGACTTGTTAGTCTCGTAACAAGCGGGTTCATTCTTTTTAATCCACTTAGGTGACACAAAGTCAATCCTAGTGGACAAAGGTTCTAGAGTACAAGATGAAAAAGGATCATGTAAATGATTTTCTTCCTTTTTATGAAGCATGTTAGCTCTAGCCTTTTTCTTGTCAAACATGCTTTTAGCTCTACACATTTCAATGTAATGCAAGCAACTTGGTCTAATATGACCAACAATACCACAAAAATGACAAGTGGGAATAAAGTTAAGAATCATACCATTCCCTTTAGCATGGATAGGTGCTTTCCCTTATCGTTGTGATTGTCTTAGTTGTTGGATAGGATCTCTCCTCCTTTGTTGATAATCAAGACGAGGTTGTTTGCTCGTCTGAGCTTGCATGATTGAACTCTTCCCATTCTGTTTTTGAGTTTGAGGGAAGATAGTGTGAAGAGCCCTTTGGGTGTGAGCTTGAGCTTGACCTTTTGGTGCCTCAAACACTTGGGCACTTCTTGAACACTCTCCTAGGTCACTCTTCTTCCTAGGGTGTTGAGGAGGAGGGGACATATTGAAGTTCATGTCCATGGCACATGATGTCTTGCTTGTGGAGGAGGCATCCTTGTCATCAATGTAGCCAAGACATCTCTTGTCACTTGGCTTTCTTCCAACTCCCAACATGTGGTTAAGCTTCTTGGTGCTTGAAGTCATCTTAGCCATTAAGACCTTAACTTCTTCAAGCTCTCTTTTCAGTTCTTCTTCTCTCCTCTTAGATAAGGCTAAGTCTTCTTTTAGCTTATCTTCATCCTCCATGGATCTCACCACTTCTTCACACAAGTGGTCTACTAGTGTTGAAAGCTCTAGATTTTCTTCTTTTAATCTTCTAATTTCTTTCTTGTTCCTCATCATCGAGCTCTCAACTTTGACTTTGAAGTCATTAAGATCCATACGCTCCACATATCCATTTGTGGAGATAGATGACAAATATTCAACACTTGTGTCATCTCCTATACTCTCCATTTCACCAATGGAGTCATCTCCTTCACCAAGATCATCAAATTTGTCTCTTGATGAGGAATGAGCCAAATCCCGATGAGTAGCTATACCAACTACTTCTATATCTTTTTCTTCTTGGAGATCACAAGAAAAAGTAACTATGCCATCTTCTTCAACTTCTACACTCTTGGCTCCAAATTCCGTGTAGATGATGGCAAGTTCTTCATCACTTGAAAGATTTTCGTCATCTTCATATTTATCCCATAAGGTGGCTAACGCTTTTCCTTTTCTTCTATCCTTCAAGTTTCCACACTCCGGGGAGATATGCCCGAATCCTCCACATTCGTAGCAATGCGTCCCCTCTCTTGAAAACACTCTTTGGTTTGTCTTGTCATTGAGTCCCATGTCTTCAATTGAGATAACCTCCTTCTTTTCATGCTTCGAAGTCTCCAAAGCAATTGTCTTCTTCTTAGGAGGTGAGGTGGTTAATTTCACAACTCTCCTAAATCTCTCTTGGAAAAGAGACATCTCCTCAACGGAGTCAATTTCTTCTCTCACAAAATCACTCATAGTGTTTGCGTTGAATGAATACAAATCAGAAGAATGCAAAATGTATGAAATCAATCAAATACATACAAAATGCAAAACACACCAACAATGAGCAAATGATCACCTAAGTATATCTAGGAACCCGCTCTGATACCAATTGAAAAGAATACAGTGTGTTATATATATATAAAGCTAGAGGGGGGGGGGGGGGTGGTGAATAGATTTTATCTAATTATTACCCAATTTTCGCGTGCATGTCAATTTTACGAAAATACCCCTAGCAAGTCAAAAATACATACAAGTGTAATAAGATGCGGAAATTAAATAACACTTGGTGTTTACGTGGAAACCCAACCACTGGGAAAAACCACGGGCTGTTTAGTGCGCCACACTCGGACCTCGAAATCCACTAATTGAAATGGAGTTTACAACCTATGTAGACCTCGTCTAACACTCCAGTCAATAACCCCCCACTTCTACCACGCGGGCCTTTAAAAGTGGCTCTAGTCCTAATTGCTTGAGGCCTAAGCAACCTTAGCCTCAAGACTTAATTCTCTATGAAGAAATTATGCACAACCTATGTGAATATAACATGATATTCAAATAACAAAAAATGCTAGGTAACTTTAGATGCTTATCTAGGATGATGAATTTGCAATTAAAGCAATCCTAGATATTAATGGCTAAATGACATGTCAAATAGCTTAGATAATCATAGATTATAAAAACCTAGATATCTATCAAATAACCCAATCAACACATAATCTCAATCATGTATGTAGAAATTAATCTAAACACATACAAGTAATAAATGAGATAAAATTGATAAGTAGAAACACAAATTATGTAAGATAAAAGTGTTCAACAAATCATACTATGTGTGTTGAAGAAGACCCATGCATTAGCACATACTAGATGAACCTAGATGATGCCTAGATGATGCCTAGATGATGATTTGTGCATGTGGGTATGGGTTTAGAGAATTAAAGATGTAATCTTTAAGTTTTTTCTCTTAAGTCTCTCTAAATATCTCTCTAGGGTTCTTATCATCAAAGACTTGTGTTTTGAACTAGAGATAAGGATGTATTTATAGAGACCAAAAACAGGGCAGGTGAAAATACAATTTTGCCCCTGAAACGCATCGATCGACGGTTTCAATCGGCGGCCAGGCCGCCGATAGAGACCGCCGAATTGAACCCGAGACGAACAGGGGAACAATGGCGGTTTCATTCGGCGGTTTCGTGACCGCCGATCCAACCGCCGAATCAAACCCGAGAGATTAAAATCAATCAGGTATGAATGGCGGTTTCATTCGGCGGCCAGGCCGCCGATAATAACCGCCGATCACCAACAATGGTGAAAACCAAGGAGAAGCCAAGGGCATTCTCCGTGGGTGGTCTTCAGGCAAAACCGAGCACACCAACGTGCACGCGCGGACGTTTCCGAACATCCTTCGGGAAACGAATTACTCCACACTAAAAGCTAACAAACATGAAGTGCAAGTGTGGGTATTGAATGCATCCTAATGCCTATCATGTCATGGCATTTCATAGAACAAGATGCAATCAATTTAATGCAAGAAGAGATATTGAATAATCAATAAAGCACAATGCACACAAAATATAAACACAACATTCAAGAATAAGAGTTATGCATGTTGTGTGTGTGTGCAACTATATCTCTTCAAGGCAAAGTAAGCACTACAAATATACCTTTGGTGCTTGTCCTCTTGAGGTCTTGGAAAGGGTCTTTGATCTTCAACCTTAAACACTTAGACTACCCTTACAACCAAACCCCAACATGTGGTTTGTCCACGAAATAAGCCAATCAAGATAAGGGAATCCAATGACACCAATTGACTAAAATACCCTCATCTCCTTCTTTTATTACGTTTGTACCATTTTTAATTCTTATTTTTTTTCCTTTCAAAAACCTCCATGGAGGTCTGGATGAAGAAGATGACAAAAAAAAATAAAAAAAATTGAAAAAATTAAAAATTTTCATTTTTGTCCAATAAGTCTCGGAAATTATAAATATACCTAATAAGTCTCAGAAACTATCCAATAAGTCTTGGAAACAACAAAATAAGTCCTGAAAATTAAAAAATAAGTCTAAGGGCCAGTTTGGTATTGCTTTTGAGAAGTTAAATCAGCTTATTTCATAATTTTGATATAAAATGATATTTGGTAAAACTTCCAAAAGTAATTAATTGATAATCTGACAAGTTTTGACAGTGATTTTAATAAGTATGTGGAGGGTTACTTTTTGAAAATGATTATGGAATAATATATTTCAGCATTTAATGAATCTTTTAAAATATCATTATTATCCTTATGAAATTAAATTAAAATAATTTATATTCCTTATTTCATCTTAAAATTAAAGATTCTAATTAAATATTGATTTGATTTATAAAATCTTTTAAAAATATTTTTATTATTCTTATGGATTTTTTTTTCTAATTTAAATATTCTACTTAAATATTGATTTAATATATATAATTAATGAAAAAAATAAAATAAGGTTATAAAATCATGTTTATTTTAGTCATTGTAACTAATTTCAGCATTTTTGAAATAAAATTACCAAACATATGTTTACTGCTTTTGAGCTATACAGTAGTTTTAAAAATATAATTAACCAAACATCTGCTAATTAACTTCACAGCTGATTATTTCTTCAGTATAGCTAACAATGATTATTATAAAAGTCATAGTAATACCAAACTGGCCCTAAGAACCACCAAAATAAATCTAGGAAACACAAAAATAAGTCTTGGAAACACAAATAGGCGCGAGACTTATTTTTATGAGTGTATTTTAAAGGTATTTTTATCAGATCCACACTTTAGGTGCTATTAAAATTTAAGTTATTAAGTTGCTAATAGTCTTAAAACTCACTTTTTAAAGAGTGCTATTAAATTTTCGAACCTGATAAAAAAATAAAATAAAATAACTATCTCCAATACTCTTTTCAAAAACAATTTATTAATCATTTATCTAGTTATTTTTTCCTTTTTATTTTTAACTAAAAAAAATTTGTTTAATAGTTTTTAATTTTTATCTTCAATACTTAGTTAGCCTACAAATTTTTGCAATATCAGCTTCACATTAAACAATAATGATTACATTGGAGAGATATTTTAACACAATATGTAATTTTTTCTATGTGGCATATAAGTTTTTCACAATCCAGTGTAGGAATGGAAATACTTTTAGTCTTAATAAAAAAAAAGTATACAATCTTTATCCCATTTAATAAATAATTATGTAACACTACAGAATTATTTATTTCATCTGATCAATTAAGATCCTTCACTTTTATTTCCTTCTCCAAGATAGTGCGTTTACACACCAATCGAATCGTTCCAAGTTCCAACGGGTTCCTCGGTGTTGTTTTTCTCATCGATATTCCTCCAAGTTATGAATCATGATCGATTGAATTCATTTTTATATCTTAGTCAATGGACTTGTAATGTAAATAAAGATTCATGCTATTTCAAAAGAGCATCAAGAAAGTGTATCTGTTCCTTTTGGCTCATTTTTATTATTATTATTTTATAATTAGTTTGCAGCCCACATGATATACGGGTATCTTAAAATATACAGTAATTCTACACATTCCATCTAAAATCCTACTTTTTTAATCCTACTTTTTTCATCCTACTTTATGTGACATATGAGGTGTCAAATTGTGAGTGGATACATTAGGTGGGATGTTTAGCATTATTGTAAAATATAATACAATCGTCATCGGATTTGTGTGTGCCTCTTATATTAATCATTTCATCTAGGATTCTGACATTTTTTGATTTGTGACAATTTTTGTTCATTTCATTTATAGCTTAAACTACTTGAATTTGTGAAATTGAACAAACATATATGGCGTATACTACTTGAGTACTCTTTTTTTTTCTTTTTCTTTTTTTAATCTTATATTGATCCACCCTGCTAGCTCTTCTGCTTTTGTAAATGTTTCTGACAGGTATATAATTTGTAACTTCTTCTGGGCAATAAATAATCTGATAAAAATTTGGCATCACAGGAAATATATAAGCGGCTAAAAACCTGGGGAAATGATATCCCAAACAATTAATGTAATTACTATCTTGGCCCACACAGCACTCCAAGAAATCTATCCAAAACAATCACGTCAACATCTAAAAGACCACTCAACTTTGATTCCAGCAATCAACTCAAGTAATTCAAGAAATACCAAGACGGTCATGAATAAAGTTTAAATAATATCCCAAGCCCCATCATCAAATAATTGTCATAATTGAAATTAAAAAAAATTAAAAGAAAAATCCTTGTAACCATACAAGGCAAAAGAGTCGTTGAAGCAACCAAAATCCATAAACCTTAAACAGTCAATTTCTTGTAAGAAGATCAACATTATTATCACTTAAAGTAATACAATAATGCTCTGTGTGTATGATAAATATATCTAGAGGGGGGTGAATATATTTTAACTATTATTACCCAATTTTCGCATGCAAGTCAATTTTACGAAAATGCCCCTACTAGTAAAAAATACAAGCAAGTGTAATATAGTGCGGAATTTAAATAACACTTGATGTATACGTGGAAACCCAACCACTGGGAAAAATCACGGGCTGTTTAGTGCGCCACACTCGGACCTCGAAATCCACTAATTGAAATGGAGTTTACAACCTATGTAGACCTCGTCTAACACTCCGGTCAATAACCCCCTACTTCTACCACTCGGGCCTTTAAAAGTGGCTCTAGTCCAATTGCTTGAGGCCTAAGCAATCTTAGTCTCAAGACTTAATTCTCAATGAAGAGATTATGCAACCTATGTGAATATGTATAAATATTCAAAGAACAAACAAGGCTAGGTAACCTTAGATGCTTATCTAGGATGATGATATAATCAATTTAAATCAACCCTAGATATCAATTGCTAAATGACATGTCAAATAGCTTAGCTAATCAAGATTAATCAAAAACCTAATTAGCTATCACAATACAACACTCAATCAATTCATCACAATTAATTCTCTATTCTTGTATTTATCATATGATCAAAAACATACAAGTAAATTAAAAGAGAATATGCTTGGTAGTAAAATACTAAAATAAGATGAAATTAATCAAAATCTTACCAAGCATATTGTGATGATGCAATCCCAATCATGGATGAATGCAAGATGAACTTTGATGCAAAAAGGATTTGATTTGAGTGTTTAAAGGTGAGTTCTTGATTTGATTTTTTCTCAAAAATCTCTCTTTGAAGTTTAGGGTTCTAAAGACTCAAAGAACTTAATCAGAGAATAAGAAAGTAAGATATTTATAGACATCAAGAATTGGGCATGTGAAAAGACAAGTTTGCCCTTGAAACGTACCGATCAGCGGTTTCAATCGGCAGCCAGGCCACCGATCATAACCGACGAATTGAACCCGAGAAGAACAGGGGAACAACGGCGGTTTCGTGACCGCCGATCCAACTGCCAAATCAAACCCGAGATATTAAATCGATCAGGTATGAACGGCGGTTTCGAACGGCGGTCGTGACCGCAGATCGTGACCGCAGAATTGCTCCAGACACTTCTGGATGCAAACGGCGGTTTCATTCGGCGGCCAGGCCGCCGATCATAACCGCCGATCACCAACAGAGGTGAAAACCAAAGAGAAGCCAAGGGCATTCTCCGTGGGCGGTCTTCACGTAAAACCAAGCATATTCTAGTGCATGCGTGGACGTTTCCGAATACTATCGGGAAACGTATTACTAAGCACATATACACACAACAAGATATAACAATCAAAGTGCTAGTGTGTAAAGTGACATGTGAAGAGTATGCACACATGATCAAGTATGCTAAGTGTGTGTGTGCTAACTAAATCTCTTCAAAGAAAAAACCAAGCACTAGAAATTATACCTTTGGCGTGCTTGTCCCTTGAGGTCTTGAAAGGACCTTCGAGCTTGAAGATCAATCACCTAAACTACCCTTACATAATCAACCCCAACATGTGGTTTGTCCACGAAATAAGCCAATCAATGAATGGGAATCCTTACAATCACCAAATGTCTCCCAGAACAACTAAGACATCAAAATTAATTCCAGAACAATATACAAAACATAGTTATAATAATAATAATAATAATCTTCTCAATCATAAACCCAAGCAGTTAATTACCGAAACTAGAGAAACTTCTTGTTAGACGATGCTTTAAGAGGTGTTTTGAAGTATTACAGCATTGCCTAGCTATTCTGGCAACTGCTGCAGTTTCAGCCTTCAAAGTCTTGTCGGTGCAAAAATGATCACCGAAGATCCTCTTAAAAAAGTTTCATGGGGAGATGCTCTTAGAGAGCCCTATGGAGTACTCTAAAACCATCCCCACTAGCTATTTTAGTTAAGGAGTGGGTTCAGGGATCCCCTTTGGAGATGCTCTAAGAACATCAAGTTGGGGAGTTTTTTTTTAATTATTTATTTTTTTTTATGAAAGGAAAAACAGAAAAATGTCTGAGCCCAGGTTTTGGAGAGTTGAACAAGAGATTTTTTACTCTCAAAGCAATGATTCCCAACAATAGGATTGATAATACAAAAATATTATCAATAGAAGGATAAGATCATATTTAATTTTTTTTTAGTGCATAAAATCATGAATGGAGGAGATCTCCTCCGTCCATTTTGTTTTTTAAAATTTAAAATTATAAATTAATTGTCCTTTAAATAATAAAGCATGCATGTTTATCCACATTTCTTTTTAAATCACGTTTTCCCACTTACAAAATTCATACCACAAATCCACAATAATGTCTGATATGTTATAATAAAATTAAAATAACAATAGATAATATGGTAGAAACAAGATAAAGAAGAAACGAGATAATAAGTGCATGAGATAAATAAATAAGAATAGAAATGAGATGAAGAAGAAGAAATAAGATGAAGAAACGAGGGAGATATATTGAGAGAATATATAATTGCCTTTTTTGTTTGATTTCAAGTGAATATCAGGTGGGTAACAACAACCCCAAATATTTACAAGGCATGACCTTAGGCAAACATATACAATGGAATGATGACACATAGAGGAGTGTGTGTCACAAAAAATGGAACCCACGTGTTCCTCTTCATATGCAAAGAATAGCGTAGAAGGCTTGAGAATTTGGTGGAAAGCCACAAACTAATTACAACACTCCCCCTTGGATTTCCACCATTTGTATTTTAGTTTGCTTGGAAAAACCCAGTGGGACAAAAACCTTAGCAAAAGTATATACATTGATCTTTTGGATGAAGTGGTGTAGATGTGTTCAGAACTGCCTCATTATAATTTTTCAGGTAAAACCCAGTAGGACAAAATCCGGTAGAAGGAAAAAGAGTACAGTACCCATATTTACATTTAAAATTTTTGCTCCCCCTGACTGAACGCTCCCCCTGAATGAAACTTCAATATCAATCCTGTAATTTGGAGAGTCGACGCATACCAATCTCATATACCAGTTTCTCAAAAGTTGATGTAGACAATGTTTTGGTAAACAGATCTGCAAGATTATCTATAGACCGTATTTGTTTAACATCAATTTGTCGGCTCTGTTGAAGTTCATGAGTATAGAAGAATTTTAGAGAAATATGTTTGGTTCTATCTCCTTTGATATAGCCCCCTCTAACTTGAGCGATACAAGCCGCATTATCTTCAAATATCGGTGTAGGCACTTCTGTAGATAATGGAAATCCACAAGTATTTTGAATATGATAAATAACTGACCTTAGCCACACGCATTCTCGGCTTGTTTCATGAAGTGCAAGGATCTCAGAATGATTAGAGGATGTAGCAACAAGAGTTTGCTTTGTGGAGCGCTAGGAGATTGCTGTGCCATTATATGTAAAAACATATCCCGTTTGTGAACGGGCTTTATGGGGATCAGATAGATACCTGAC
This sequence comes from Acer yangbiense, assembly GCA_008009225.1. Taxonomy (NCBI): domain Eukaryota; kingdom Viridiplantae; phylum Streptophyta; class Magnoliopsida; order Sapindales; family Sapindaceae; genus Acer; species Acer yangbiense. The sequence goes on along the minus strand of CM017767.1, from coordinate 25,933,651 downwards.
ATCAGCATAACCAAGTAAACCTGAAAAATTGTTAGATTTAGAATAATATAACCCTAAATCTTTTGTTCCATGAAGATAACGAAAAAGATGTTTAATCCCATTCCAATGTCTCTGAGTTGGTGTTGAACTGAATCTAGCAAGCAAATTTACTGAAAATGCGATATCTGGTCTAGTACATTGAGCTAGATATAATAAAGCACCAATTGCATTAAGATATGGTACTTCAGGACCAAGTATCTTTTCACCATCTTCAAGTGGCCGGAATGGATCTTTCTTAGGATCAAGGGTTCTAACAATCATACGAGTACTTAATGGGTGAGCATTGTCCATATTAAATATTTTTAGAATCTTTTCAATATATGATGATTGATAGATAAGTATTCCGTCTGATTTATGCTCAATCTTCAGACCGAGACAATATTTTATCTTTCCCAGGTCTTTCATTTCAAATTCCTTTTTCAGATATTTAGTAGTTTTCAGGAGCTCTTCAGGAGTTCCAATTAAATTCATATCATCAACGTAAACTGCTATAATAGTAAATCCAAACTCAGATTTCTTTATGAAGACACATGGGCATATATGATTATTAATATATCCCTCTTTAATCAAATATTCACTGAGACGGTTGTACCACATGCGCCCAGATTGCTTTAATCCATACAAGGACCTTTGTAATTTAATTGAATATAAATTACGAGGTCTCGAGCTGTATGTTTCTGGTATTCTAAATCCTTCAGGGATTTTCATGTAAATATCATAATTGAGTGAGCCATATAGGTAGGCAGTTACTACGTCCATAAGATGCATTTCAAGTTTTTCTGAGACAGCCAAACTTATTAGAAATCGAAACGTAATTGTGTCCATCACTGGTGAATATGTCTCATCAAAATCAATACCAGGTCTCTGTGAGAAACCCTGTGCTACGAGTCGTGCCTTATATCGCACCATCTCGTTTTTCTCATTACATTTCCGTATAAAAACCCATTTGTATCCAACAGGTTTGATGTCTTCAGGCGTCTGGACTATTGGTCCAAATACTTTACGTTTGGTTAACGAAGTCAATTCTGCTTGAATTGCTTCTTTCCGTTTAGGCCAATAAGATCTTTGCCTATAATCGTCGAGGTTATGAGGCTCACAATCATCATTTAAAATTTCAGTAGCCACTGTGTACGAAAATATATCATCAATGATTGTTTCTCCACAATTCCACATTCCTCCTGTATAATTTATAGAAATTTCCTCATTTCTAGGTTCTTGTATCTCTTCAAAGATTCCTTCCCATGCGAGGGTTTCTTGTGTCCTTTCAGGGACATCTAACTCTTGTGGAGTTGATTTAGAGAAAGTGGATTTATTTATAATTTCAGGAGTATGATCCTGATATTTTGTTTTCTTCCTCCGAGGAACAGTATCTTTCGAACCAAGTGGCCTACCATGCTTCTGGCGTACAGTAGATGATTCTTTTGCTATTATTTGTTTAGATTGTTCTCTTGGAACAATCACCCGTGCTGGTACATTAACAGTTGGGATGTGTGATTTTGTTACCCTAGTAGCATCTGTAAATGCATCTGGTAACTGATTTGCTATTGTTTGAAAATGAACTATCTTGCGTACTTCATTCTCACATTGAGATGTGTATTGGTCAAGATGAATTAGAGTAGGGACTTTCCAAGAAAATTCACTCTTCTCTTCAGGAGAAGTTTTTCATTTCCCTAATGATGGAAAATTTTTCTCATCGAAATGACAATTTGCAAATCGTGCAGTAAAAAGATCACCAGTTAAAGGTTCTAGATACCTAATAATTGATGGTGAATCTAGACTAACATATATTCCCAAATGCCGTTGGGGTCCCATTTTAGTTCTATGTGTAGGTGCAATTGGGACATATACTGCACAACCAAAAGTACGCAGATGAGAAATATCTGGTTGATGGCAAAATACAAGTTGCACTGGAGAATATTGATGATAAGAAGTGGGACGAAAACGAATTAATGCAGCAGTAAGCAAAATAGCATGTCCCCAAACAGAAATTGGTAATTGTGTTCGTAATAATAAAGTTCTTGCAATTACCTGGAGATGCTTAATAAGTGACTCTACTAATCCATTCTGAGTATGAACGTGTGAAACTGGATGCTCAACATCAATCCCAACTGATTTGCAATATTTATCAAATGTTTTGGAAGTAAATTCACCCACATTATCAAGGCGTATTGATTTAATCGGATGACCGGGAAAATGTGCCCAAAGCCTGATAATTTGTGCGAGTAACCTTGCAAAAGCAACATTACGTGTTGATAATAAGCAAACATGTGACCATCTGATGGATGCATCAACTAGGACCATAAAATAGCGGAACAGTCCACTTGGTGGATGAATGGGTCCACATATGTCCCCTTGAATCCTTTGTAGGAATGCTAGGGATTCAAACCCAACCTTAGAATGAGATGGTTTTATTACTAATTTCCCTTATGAACATGTAGTACATAAATTTTCATGGGATAAAAGAATCTTCTGGTTCTTTAATGGATGTCCATGAGAATTTTTAATGATTCTACACATCATTGTAGATCCTAGGTGACCAAGACAGTCATGCCAAAGCATAAATATTTTTGGGTCGGAGAACTTCTGGTTCATAACTGTATAAACTTCTGGTTCATAACTGTATAAACTTCTACACCTCTTATAAGAGTGTAATATAATCCAGATGATAAAGCACGCAGCTTTTCCATAATGAGTTTCTGGCCTGAATTATGAGAAGTAATGCACAGATACTCAATATTCTCATCACTTATAGTTTCTATGTGATATCCAACACCGTATATCTTTGAAACTAAGTAGATTTCTTCTGGATCTACTTGAATATAAAACATCATTGATACATATTTTAGTATTGTTTGGTAACAATATCATGGCTCTACCGGAGCCTTCTATCAGATCTGCTGGACTTGATATTGTATTAACATTTGCTTTAAGCAAGGTTAAATTCAGAAAGTATTTCTGATTCCGCAGAATCGTATGTGTCGTCGCACTATCGGCTAGACATATATCTCCTGTATTTTGCTTTTCAATAACACTTAATTTATCGTTTAAAGACATATTGCTTCTGGTTATTTTGAAAATCACAATCGGAGTCAGAACTTCTGGTCTGATAAAAAACCGAGGAATTTAAATCTTCAGATATATAAAGGAATAAATCCAGAAATTTCAGATTCTGGCAATGATAAATAAATCCATGAACTTCAGGTTCTGGATGGGTGACCAAATTGTTTAAATAAAAATTACAAAATAAAATGCGCAATAATAAATGCGGAAAAAGTAAATCCAGAACTACAGGTTCTGGTAGGTTGGCATAGCCAATCTCATAAAAGCATATAAAAAAACAAATAAATGCGGGAAAGTAAATTACGTAAAAGTAAATAAAATGCGAGAAAATAAATTGCGTCAAAATAAAATGCGAGAAAGTAAATCCAGAACTGCGGGTTCTGATATTAATAAATAAAAGTCTAGAAGCTTCAGGTTCTAGTAATAATAAATTCAGAACTTCAGGTTCTGGTAATAAATCTAGGAACTTTAGGTTCCAGTGGTAATAAATTCATAAGCTTCAGGCTTTAGTATTAATAAATTCAGAATTTCAGGTTCTGGAATTAACATTATCGTGCTGATAACGTGTTATAATAAAATTAAAATAACAATAGATAATATGGTAGAAACAAGATGAAGAAGAAACGAGATAATAAGTGCATGAGATAAATAAATAAGAATAGAAATGAGATGAAGAAGAAGAAATAAGATGAAGAAACAAGAGAGATATATTGAGAGAATATATAATTGCCTTCTTTGTATGATTTCAAGTGAATATCAGGTGGGTAACAACAACCCCAAATATTTACAAGGCATGACCTTTATACAGGCAAGCATATACAATGGAATGATGACACATAGAGGAGTGTGTGTCACAAAAAATGGAACCCACGTGTTCCTCTTTATATGCAAAGAATAGCGTAGAAGGCTTGAGAATTTGGTGGAAAGCCACCAACTAATTACAACATGATAACATTTATATCCAAAAAAATAAAAAAAAATTATGATAGCATTAAATGACGCTTCTATTCTTATGGCGTTAACTTTTGACAGCTCCTTACTATCGATAGGGGATGTTTATGTAAATTTTGATGACAAGTCCATATGAATGTAATTAGACCTAAAGTCAAGGGTATTTGTGCAATTAATCCTAAAAATAAAAGTCATCAACTCATCATTTAAACAAGAGCAAATTGCACTCAACCTCCCTGAGGTTTGCTCTCTTGCACTCAGAAACAACTTTATCATTAATTGACACTCAACCCCCCTTACGTTAGTCAACGGGTGTTAGGTTTAATGTTTGACTGTGTGATAACAGTAAAAAGTCTAAAATATCCCTGACATTATTTGACAATGCTTATTTACTTTTATAACACTACATAATTATGATTTTACCCTCCAACATTTTACAATTTAACAACTTTACTTATTTTTATTGTCCAATAAAAAATGGACAACTGTTATAAACTTTTTTTTTTTTTAAAAGTCATTCAAAAAATTAAATAATAAAAGAAAACTAATAAAATTCATTAAAATAAATAATATCATATAAATATTACATTTATTTTTTGGGTATTACATTTTGAATAGGTAGATGGATCCCCACCGTCCATCTAAGATATGGACGATGGTGATCCGATTAAAAAAAAAGAAAAAAAAAATTAAAAAGAACATTCCCTATCATCAGTTTTCCATAGCACCAAGAACACCCACCAAAAAATCTGGGTTTTCCAGATTTAGTTTATGTTTGTTAGAAAATCAGAGATTTCAAGATTTCAAATAAAAAAAATCTGGGTTTTCCAGATCCAGATCGTGGACTGGTTGGTTTTCACGACAAAAAAAATTGTTTTCCAAACCCATCAACCCATCTCAAAGCAAACCCAGAACACATCAACACCCAGAACACACACACCCACACCAAACTAAAGCTTCAACATCGATCAAAAACCCCACCAGAAATCAAACCCAGAACACCCACACCCACACCAAACTAAAGCTTCAACATCCCTAAACACTACAAATCGAACTGAACCTTCAACCACCCAAATCGAACCGCACCCACGCCCACCCAAAGCAAATCAGATTAATCTGAGAGGATGAATTCTGGAGCTCAAAAACAAAGAGAGAAGAGAGAGAGAGAGATAGATGGCAATGGGTTTTTGAGTGTGATTTTGTTTTTTGTTTTTTTAATTGATTGAAGAAGATGATGATATGAATTGTTGCCTTGTTGGATGAGATTGGTTTATGGTTGGGATTGAACAGATCTGGTTTCTAAAGAATATGGGTTTTGTGAAGTTGAAATATTGTTATATTGTTTTGATTGATAATAATTGATGGGTTGGGACTTGGGAGTTGGATTGGAGAATCTGAGTTTATGAATATTGATACTAGTGGTGAAAAGAGTGAATAGATCTGCCTGTGTTGTGTTTTGTTTCCTGTGTTGTCTTGTTTCTACTTTTCGTTTGGTCTTCTTTGTACTGTTTCTTCAAAACAAATATATGAATATTGACGAGGATGGGCTGTGAATATTGGGTAGAGGTTTTTTTTTTTTTTTTTTTAATTATTAATTTGATCTCAAATTCTCAACCATCCACTTCTTTTTTATTTTTCTTTTTTAAATTTCTCCTTTTATTTTTTTAAGCAAGTTTTATAACAGTTGTCCATTTTTTATTGGACAATCAAAATAAGTAAATTTGTTAAATCTTAAAAGGTTGGAGGGTAAAATTGTAATTCTCTAGTGTTATAAAAGTAAATAAACATTGTCAAATAATGTCAGGGGTATTTTAGACTTTTTACTGTTATCACACAGTCAAACGTTAAATCTAACACCCGTTGACTAACGTGAGGGGGGTTGAGTGTCAATTAATGATAAAGTTGTTTCTAAGTGCAAGAGGGCAAACCTCGTGGAGGTTCAGTGCAATTTGCTCTTTAAACAATATTCTATGGTATTGCATTGTTTACACGGATGCTAAAAAAATAATTTACACATGAAAGATGTTTAAAAAACAAGATCGTCCAACATTAAGTATTGGTAAATGAAAGATTGAATGACTTTATGATAATCAAATACTAATATATTTTAATGATTTGACCCAACGAGACGAGATGAGATTGATTAATTGGTAAACCCCTCACTAGACCTAGCAAGGGGTTGTGTTATTGCGAATTCGTGTCATTTCGTGTTTAGGTCGTGTTAAAATAGATCCACCCAAACTCGACCCGTTAACTTAATAGGTTGAAATATACAAACCCGAAACCATTTGTTAAATTAATAGGTAACCCGACTCGACTTGTTACAAAATGTTATATTTGAGATTTATTAAAAAGTTGAAAATAAATAGCACTGAAGCATGATCAAACTCATACAATCAAGTTCACTAGCTACTTTTAGAGTTTTAGGGTTAGGGTTAGGGGTATAATATTGTGAAATAATTGATTTATAGTTTTAGAGTTTTTAATTTAGAAAATTTTCCTCTTTCAAAAAAATAAAAAAATGAGAAATTTTTAAAAAATTAATTAGTAAAATATATTCTAACCATAATTATAGAGATTTTTTTATATATATAAATTCCATAATGCGACTATACAAAGATTTTTTTAATAACTTTCATAAACACATTAAAAAAAAATCTTTATATTAATGGGTTATCAAATTAACGGTTTTTTTAAGGGTGAACCCAAAACCGACCCATTATATTTCATGTCTTAATGGGTTGACCCATTAATAATCCGATCCTATAAACTTGACCCACCAACTGCTATTTTTGAATGGGTTTGGGTCGTGTAAAATTTTACCAGGTCTACCCCTCACATTTACACTATGAGGTTGTGGATTCGAATCCTCCATTTTCCCTAAAAAATCTCAAATTTATATAATATTAAAAATAAAAAAAATGACCCAACGAAAACGATAGTATTGCATTGAATATCAAGGATCATCATTCTCATATTCTCACATATTCTCATTAGTCATTACTTATCCAAAACTATCATACATACCGTTGAATTTGAGTATTTACATATCGTAATTAACCACTTGACCCGATGCTTCGGAATCGCGATCCAACAACTTTTTTAAAAAACTCACCATTAAGCAATATGCAGGAGAAGCTCGTGGGAACAAGAAGTTGTCCAGTTTAATTAAGTGCCAAGAAACCATTTATTTTATTTTAATTTATTTTGTTTGTCAGAGCATGCAAACATTCAAAAGGCACAATGACATTATCAGTTTTTCTTTTTAATAGCATGAAAACATTCAAAGGGCACAATGACATTATCATAGATAAGTCAAACCAGAACATAGGTGCTTACGTACGGCATTCAAAATTACCAACCCCAAAATAGCATGAAATTTATTGGCAACTAGCTTGGCAATTATCTTATAAGGGGAATTTTACAAACATCCATAGATGTTTGATAAAATTGATGGATGTTTGTAAAATTGCATGAATATAGTAGTTTTAGCCATATACACACAAACTTCCCTCGACATTTGAAAATTGTTGCACAAACATCCCCTACCGTTAGATGAATCCGTTAGTCAATGTTCAAAAGTGTAAAAAGTCTAAAATACCCGTTGTTTTTATTTTAAATAAATTAAAAAAAATAAGATAAAAAATATTAAAAAAAATATTTTAGAAAACATGAATGTATCTTAAATCTAAATCCTGGAAAAAAAAAAATCATCTTTACAAATAAAAAAAATAAGTTTTTAAAACAATTTAATAATAATTAAATTTTAAATTTTGAATTTATTTAAAATTATGGGGGATTGCACAAACTATTTTTTTTTAAAGATGGATTTTTTTTATAGGTTTCAGATTTAAGACACATTCATGTTTTCTAAAAGATTTTTTAATATTTTTTTTTATCTTATTTTTAAATTTTTTAGTTTATTTAAAATAAAAATATAGGGTATTTTAGACTTTTTACACGTTTGACCATTGACTAACGGATCTATCTAACGGTAGAGGATGTTTGTGCAACATTTTTTAAATGTTGAGGGAAGTTTGTGCGTATATGGCCAAAAATGCCATATCCGTGTAATTTTATCAAATAATGTTTGTGCAATTCCCCCTATAGGAGGAATAATATTTTTGAAGGAATTTGTGGACCATGTCAACTTGGGAAACAAATCTGGAGCACTCATAAAAAAGGCAAGACTTTGTAACTGTTGTATGTGCAATTTGGCTGGAAGACATGTCATCTCACTACAAAAAAAAAGCCTATCAGTGACGAACTATTTCCGACGGCACTAATTGCCGTCGGAAAAGGCACCATTTCCGACAGCCATTTCAGTGCCGTCGGAAATGAGAAAAAATATGATACCACATTTTCGACGGCCTAAAAGCCGTCGGAAATAGTCTTTGTTCCATTGGAAATAGGAAAAAGTAATACATTTTTTCCGACGGCCTAAATGCCGTCGGAAATAGTCTACATTTCCGATGGCATTTAGCCGTCGGAAAAGACCAATTTTTTATTTTAGTGTTAAAACCGTATTTTTTATATAAAGTTTCTTCAAATAATTTGTACAAATAAAAATTTCATGATTTATTTTTTCTTGAAAAATAAAAAGTTAGATAAAATAATTATATAAACTCTATTTCATAGTATGCATTTAATACACCTGATTTTCCCTAAATTGCTATCCGGACAATGACATATATGTGCAAAAATCAAGAGTGAACACTTTGATACAATAGAAATACACAAAACATTTGTCAGGATTATGATGAAGGGATTTGTGAGATATTTACGTCATTCTTTAGGAACTCCCTCGTATTATAAGCATTTTTATCTTGAGAAATTGCCCGATGGTAAAATATCGCCATTCAACTGCCGGGAAAGTCACGTAGGGATGTCAAGAAACATTACAACGCCCTCGTACATGACATCTGCAAGATTGATTCGGGTTGTGTCAAATTGTCAAGTTATGTCGATGACTTGTGGGACTTTTTGTGTCGTCGGAAAAAAATAATACCACTTTTCCGATGGCTTTTGGGCAGTCCGAAAATAGTCAAATAAGCTGTCAATATTACCCACTTTTCTAACAACATAAAAAGTGTCATCGGAAATGCTAAAATTTAATTCGAATTACTTTATGGACACATCTTACTAAATTAACTAAATATAAAATATAGCAAAATTATTAGTAATCACAAGAACATTTAGTTATTTTTAATTATATTTAGTGACACTACTATATCAGATTTTTTAAAACAAACTCTAATAATTTTAATAAAATATTATTTTAAAAAACAATATCTCAATAGTTATATTTAAATAGTATACAAAAAAATATATTTAATTAGATATTATACAAACATATCAATAGCTTATATATAAATAGTATGCAAAACATATTAGATATAAAGTTATAGCAAAATGGTAAGGGTAACCCCTTACTGTCATCCAAGTCAAGGGTTCAAACCACATGAATTTCATGGAATTAAAGTTGCTGTGTGACGGATGACGTGGCGCGTGACGAGTGATGGATGACGTGGCGACTATCAAGTCGAGTCGCACCATTTTTTTAGAAAATTCGACTATTTCTGACGGCAATAAGCCATCGGAAATAGTGGTAAAGCCGTCGGAAATACAAGTAATTTTGACCACCTTGAATTACTATTACCGACGGTATTTTCATCTTTTTCGACGGCCATGGCCGTCGGAAATGGTAGTATTTCTGACGGCTCGTCAGTAATTAGTTATTTTTGACAATCGTATTTGCGACGGCCTCTGACCGCTTTTTCCCGTCGGAAAAGCGTATTTCCGACAGGAAATGGTCTTTTCCGACGGCATTTAGCCGTCGGAAACGACCTTTTTTTGTAGTGTCTAGAGAGACGGGAATAACGAAAAAATAGTAATATCGCCACGTCATCAAAAGTTAACCAGTCAATCGAAGGAACGCTGACCAAGGACATGTCACCAAGGCTGGACACGTCACACGTCACAAAAAAAGTCAACATGAAAGTCAGAAATGTGCATGCCAAGTAGGCCCAGTCGACGAAGGAAACCTCTCCAATTGAGAAATCTAATAGATGAGAATCCTATTCAATGAAAATCTCATCAGCGAATAAGGAAACACAATGCCATCAAGATACGCGTATTAGACGAAGATTCACCTGGATACAAAGTCCTAAGGTCATACTTCAACAAGGAAATATCACTATTCCTTCCCAAATGTCCTAGAATCCCAATCGGGCAATATCTCCACACTTCTAGAAAGATAAGCATCAGTTGGGAAACAAGTACCTAACAAACTACTCGTTACTTGCACAGAAAAAATTAAGGCAATAGCCTACCAACCCATATAAATACTAGTCGATATTGTTAGGTAATGCCATGAGTAGTTATCTGAGAGAATAAGAGTATTGAGTGTGTAATCTTCAAAGCATACTGATATTTTCCTCTTCGTTTCCAGTAGCCGTGGTTTTTTCACTACCTTAAGGTTTTCCACGTAAAACTTGTGTTAAGGTTTTTTTTTTTTTTTTTTTCAATTTTACTCTGTGAACCATCGTTCTCACCAGATTAGCCCCCATAGCATGCTATTTAGTGATTGCATCACATCCATGTGGAAGAGAGGGGTTTTGCCTATCTCGCCTTGACCAGTCAAACCTTTGATTTGCCTACGTGTTATTGTTGACGGATTGTCTTTTCAATGATCTAAAAATCACTGTTAATGATTGGTGCTAAAAAGGAGATGGCTCTAGAATTAAACTTCGATGTACCCTCGTGAACGGATTCAAGGATGGATAACAGTAATAACAATGACAACACTAACGGTTCCACCCGGAAGGTTGCACTCAGAATTCCATGTGCCTACTCTGAACGTTCCAATGAGGCCATCTATGGGCAGAATCTTCCAGGATCTTCGTAAAACGTCTGTTGAGAAGATGCAGTGCTAGAAAAGGGCTATTAGACACGAAGAAACCCAAGGAAAGTGAAAGACATGATCATTCCTACATGGAAAGTTTGGGTTCATAATGGATGAAACTAATACTCGGTGTGAAATATATTATCTAGAGGAGGGGTGAATAGATTTTAAACAATTTTACCCAATTTTCGCATACAAGTCAATATTACGAAAATGTCTCAAACTAGACAATATAAAATATCAAGTGTAAAAGTGCGGAAATATAAATGACACAAGATATTTACGTGGAAACCCTCACGGGAAAAACCACGGGCTAGTAAGTAAGCCACACTCGAACCTCGAATCCACTAAATGTGTAAACCAATTACAACCTAATCCCGGAAGTAATCACACACCTACCTAATCCCGGTATAAGCGAACCTAGTCCAATTGCTTGTGATTTATGCAACCTAATCCCGGAAGCTACACAAGACTTACTTCTCAATGAAGAGAGTTACAACCTATGTGAATATATGAAATACTCAAAAATGCAACAAGAGCAAGGCAACTCTATATGCTTACCTAGGATGATGATATGTCAAGAAAAACAATCCTAGATATCAAAAACTAAGTGACATGTCAAAAAGCTTAGCAACACAAGATTTATAAAAAACCTAGAAGCTATCACAATACAACTCTCAAACATTCAACATACTAATCTCTAACTTGCATTTAAAAGATAAATCCATGATATACAAGTAATAAAAGAGATAGCTTGGAAAGAAAGACACAAAATATGTAAGATACAAGTGAAAACCTTACCAAGCAAAGTATGTTGAAGAATCCATGAAATAAGCTATCTAGATGCTCAAGAAGGATGCTAGATGAAGATTGATGCTCATGGAATGATGTTTGAGTGAATAAAAATGAGTTCTTGGTGGAATTTCTCTTGAAGAAAAATATGCTTAGTAAAAATGGCTTTTGAACTCATGAAAAACGACCTAAGGAAGAAAGCCACATATATATAGGAGATCAGTACAAAGTGGCATTGTTTTGAAAAAAACGCTTCAGATTCCCATCAGCTGCGCTGGTTCTGCGCTGGACGACCAGCGCAACTCACCAGCGCACGCCCTTTAACTGGCAAGGGCGCTCGACGAGTGGTGCACCTCAAGGGTGCAAGACCAGCGGCAACATTCTGGACGAGATGCGCTGGTGGTGCTTGCGCTGGTGACGACCAGCGCACCAACAGCGACAACCTACTGGAGGAGTTGCGCTGGAGGAGTGCGCCGGTGCAGACCAGCGCACGACCAGCGGCAGTCCACTGGACTAGTTGCGCTGGTGACGACCAGCACACACACTCCCTTAAGCACATAAACAAAAGTGCAAGGGTCAAAAGAAATGCATCCTAAGCCTAACTAGATATGCCATTATAATCACAAGATGCAAGAAGAGAGATTTAAATACCCAATGATGCACATAAACTGCAAACACAACATACAAGTAAGAATTATGCAAGTGTTGTGTGTGTGTGCAACTACATCTCTTCAAAGTAAAGCAAGCACAAGAAATATACCTTTGGTGCTTCTTCTCTTGAGGTCTTGAGAGCCTAATCTACCCTTACAAAAACCCCAATTGTGGTTTGTCTACGAAATAAGCCAATCAAGGAATGGGAATCCTTACAATGGACACGAAGAACGTCCCACTAGCAGCACCGCTCCAACTCATCCAAAGATAGTGATCAGAGGATAATAAAAAGGCTATTGGTAGAAAAAACTAACCCAGGAGACCCGAGACCCCTAAGGACCCGAGGACCAAGGTTAATAAGGATACCAAGGATGCTGGAGGATCTCGGGGGGGGGGGGGGGGGGGGGGGGGGGGGGGGGGGGGGGGGGGGGGGGGCGGGCGTTAACTATGAATAGACACCTTAGCTAGTATGGGGAGCTAATATGAACCTCACAAAGAGCAGTGAGACCCGGAACCAATATAAGGTAACGAAGGATCGTTTTCTAATTCAAGTTTATAACAAAGAACAATATAAGGACCGCGACCCGTTATCTATATGGAGATAAGAACCAACGGTATCAGAAAATTGTAGACGCCACACTCAAGAACGAGAGAGAATTGTGAGTGATAAGTCAGAGATCAAAGAACCAAAGAGAAAACGCTCTCAATATTAATTTTATCAAAAAGTTCTGAAATAATACATCTATGCGACTCTTAAATACTAAAAGAAATCTAAACCCTAGACGGAAAAGAAAGTCTAAAACTCTAAGGAAATAAACTAGTCGGCCATTTAATTGCCTTACAATTTAGGAAATAATTAAAAAAATGGAAATATGTTGAAATTCGGACTCCTCCAACCCTAGCTTGTTCCACACGCCCAAGCCTCTTGTTCAGACACCCAAGTATCTTTTTTCAGCCAAATTAGTTGTCTTGATGATGTTAACTAAGCCTTGGTCTTCATATGGGCCCATCTTGGACTTCAATATTTCAGAATCAGTCAATGTTTCTTGAATCAAGCCATTGAGTGCTTCTTTGAATCTCTTAGCCCTTGCCATTGTTATTGGCCCAACTGGTACATGCAATGGATCTTTTGGTGCAGCCCCTTTATTCTTATCAGGAGCCAACTAGAGAATGGAAAGTTACAATGCTGGAACTGTCAAAATGAGTAAAAGAAGAAATGACGATTGCGAGAAGATACAAGCATTGCACACTATCAGATGATGAATCAGATAGCTCATTCATTGATAGCATCGTCTAGACACCGTTTCTGGATAGATTCAAGATGCCCACCATTGAACAATATAAGGAGGCCAGGGATCCGAAGGAACATGTGTGGCGATTTCGAAACATAATGGTACAATATGCTTCAAACGATGAGCTGTTGTGCCTCACGTTTCCACAAACATTTGGGGATCGCCTCGACATGGTTCAGATGACTACCATTTTGGAGTATAAGTAAGCTTCAAGGACTTCAGTAAGGCGTTTGTTTGGCAATTCTTAGGGATTATTCAACGAAGGAGGTCACATGCCTATCTCACCAATCTCAAGCAAGAGAAGAATGAATCACTTAGGAAGTACCTGACGAGGTTTGGCAAAGAAGTAGAACAAATCAAGGATTTAATGATGTCACTGTCATAACAGCCTTAAATAACGGATGTTGAGCAGTCAGTTGTCCTTTTATCTAAGAAAGGACCGCCCAAAAATATACGAGGAAATGATGGATATAGCTAGTGACTACGCTCTAGTCGAAGAAGAAGAGATCGCTCAAGGGGGTAGCTACGTGCATGGCTATCAACCAGAAGAAAACTCTAGATTGAAGGGAGGAAAAGTCAGGGTCAGAAAGAGGATTGGTAAAAGGATGACAAAGGTCATGAAGATCGGCGAAGATGCGATCGAAGGGGTGGCCGAACCGATAGTAAATTCTAGGGCAAGTATTGCAACTACACTCATTTGGCGAGGAGATAGGAAGATATCCCCGCAGTTGTTGAAGACAAAGGCCTGGTTAGATTCTCGCAGTAGAAATCTGCCAATGCTAGATGAGACATCACCAAGTACTGTCGGTTCCACAAGGACCATAGACACAATACTTCCAAGTGCTACCATCTACGAGACCAAATTGAAAGCTTGATCCAGGATGGTCACTTGAAGGAGTATGTTCTCAAGAAAGGGGAAGAATGCTGACAAGATGGCCTAAAGAGTGATCTCCGAGACTATGGTCGAGATAAAAGAGAAAGCCCAAAATGGCACGATAAGGATGATGCTCGAATTTCCCATATCAATACCATCTTTAGCAGACCATCCACAGGTTATGGTAATAGAGAAAAAAAGTTCTAATTTCAAGAAATCATGTACGAGCAAAGAGACTATAACGTTAATTTGATTCAATAAAGTCCCAAAAGAGCAAAGAAGGGCAGGGATTCCATTGTGTTCACAACAGAAGATGTTGGCGAGGTCGATGCAAAAACCTACGATGCTATTGTAGTGGAAGTTCAAATTAGAAATTGAGATGTCTTACGGGTAATGATTGACAATGGAAGCTCAAGTGATATACTAAGTGTAAAGGTTTACGATTAGCTCGATAGGAAGGACTTATAGCTATTCCATGACTCACTCAAGGGGTTCAGAGGCGTCAAGGTAAGATCCCTAGGGACTGTCAAGCTGCCGGTTAGGTTCGGCATAGCCCCATTTTGAAAGATGATCCTGCTCGAATTTGTGGTCGTTGACATAGAACATTGATCGTACAACACATTATTAGGAATACCCTTCCTAAACAAAGCAGGTAGTCACTGAAATGAATTCCTTGAAGGTGAAGTTTCCCATAGAGTTCAAGATTAGGGAATTGAAAGGATCCTAGAAAATGGCTTGACGGACTAACTTATCAATATTTTGAGACAAAATTGAAGCCGAATCCTATAGTGTCTACATGGTCGATGGTAGAGGAGAAGTACAAGATGAAAAGTCCTTGTCAAGCTTGAACTCGACCTAAGGGAGAAAGCTACGAAAGGAAAAAAGGAACCCACATAGATTGTAGTTCTCAATGAAAAAGAACTAACAAAAACTATCAATCTTAGAGCTCGGCTGGCAAACTTGGTAAAGGCAGAGTTTGCAGAATTACTACAATAATACAGGAACATCTTCGTATGGAACCACAAGGATAAGCCAGGCATTAACACAAACGTGATTTCACACTACCTGGCCATAAACACCAAATGTAAGCCAGTGGTGCAAAAGTGAAGAAGCTTCAATCCAGAAAAGAGTGCGGCCATAAAAAAAAAGTGGCAAAGTTACTCGTTGTGGAATCAATCTGGGAAGCCAAGTACCTAGAATGGGTGGCGAATGTGGTGCAGGTAAAGAAGAAGAACAATCAATGGAGGATGTGCATCGACTTTACTGATCTTAAGAAAGCCTACCTTAAGGAAAGTTTTCTGTTGCCAAAGATTGAACAGCTAGTGGACGCCACCGCCAGGCATAAGCTCCTCAACTTCATGGATACACACTTGATGTTGACCAAGAGAAGTTGAGATGATTCCTCCACCCTGGATTGTAAGAGTTGGAGTATGGGTCATTCCACGGTCTTTGATTGTATTGGTATATAGCTTGTACCCCTTCTTCCCTCTCGTGATCCATCCATCCCAAAGTCTTCTCCACTACATACTTGATTGACACTAGCTTGCATGTGTTGTCCAGAGTTGGACATAACTGTGGACAATTGCTTGGTAAGGTTGGCCACTTGATTTGTCAACTCCTTGTTGGAATTTCCCTCATTTCGGCTTGTTCTTCGGTCACTTGCATTCCATTGTTGTGAATTTTGACTCAATATCTCGTAGACTCGAAGCACCTCTTTTGCAGTTTGCTCACTCATTGTCTTGCCACAAGCATTATCCATAATGGCCTGAGTAAAGGAAGTTAAGCCATCATAGAAAAATTGTTCCTTGTACTCCTCCGTGAACATGTGATCCGGGAATTGTCCCAAAAGTAGTTTGTACCTCTCCCATGTCTCGTGGAACGGCTCTCCTTTTTTTTTCAAAAAATCTGCAATCTTGATTCAGATTTCCTTTACCTTCTTCGTCGGAAAGAATTTAGTGAAGAATCTTTTATGAACTCCATCCCATGTTGTGAGTGAACCTAGTGGTCGAGACATGAGCCACTATTTGGCATTTTCCTTTAAAATGTATGGGAAACACCGCATCCGTAGTTTATCTTTGGTTAGTTGAGCTATGGGGAATGTCTCCAAGACGGTATAGTATATACCTAGAGAAGGGGGGGGGGGTGAATAGGTTTTAATCAAGTTAATTACCGATTTTCCTTGAGTAGTCAATATTTAATACAAAAACCAATCTGGTCAATAATACAATCAACTTAATCTAAGTGTAAAAAACAGTAAATTGCAAGTTGATTGATTTACATGAGAAAAGTAAATAATCATAAGGTCTAAAGACTATGAGAAAAGAAGAATTGTTCATACATCTGGATATGTATGTGGTAGACACAATTCTTTAGTTAGTCTTGAATATTGTTCACAACTTAAGTTAAACGTTGGGCATCTTTATCTTGTTAAAGTTGTAGAATTCTTTTGCTAGCATTTGAGTGGGATCAAATGAGATATGATGAGTCTAAAATCATCGGAGTGTCTTCGAGCAAAAGAATCTAGTGCACTGGGTGCATTGAACTAGATCACAATGGAAAGCTTTATCTAGAACCGTCAATAGATAATAGTCTTTTCATTATCAGGACAATCGGAGAGTCTATCTTAATCCTGAGATAAATGATGGACTTATGGTTGCAAGTGATATCATTTGAGTTATCAATGAGTACGATTATATCGCATAGTCTATCCTCGATAGTTTGGTGATATTCATTTGTTAATTGATAGAGGACTTCATTTATAGATATGGACATCGTGGCTCCATTTATTAAATGAGAGTATAATATTATCATATGGATGTTTTGAGGTAATTGGATATTAAATCTCAACGTTGAGTTTTCGATAGTGACTATTGAAAACATGGCTTCTGGACAAGTCAAAATATCCAAGTTCAAAACGTGGTCATATGAGTAAATATGGTAACTTGGAGAGTTATAGGCGGTCTATGAACTCTTGGCGATTACTGATATTAATCACGAGGATACACTATCTCCAATATGATTGTCTAGGGTTATGAAAGTGGAACATCTTCCTTTTCTATCTTTATTTAAGAGTTCAATTTTAGCTCTTTAGTGGAATGAGTTAAAATTAATGGATCGGACTTAAGTGAATCATTTGTTGATTGTGATTAGGTTGTGTCTATTGAAGCTTAAATTTAGATAGCCCGCCAAGATCCCCAATCCACACGGACTTGCATGGATCACTTGATATATTCTATCGGACCAATTTATGGGTCCATCTAGAATTGCATTTAATATATTAAGAATATAATTTGCACATTAATTATTTAATGGGTTGCTCAATTATATTAATATATTAATGAAAGGCATGTGGGCTTGTTTCTTTTAGTAAGAATGGGTCTGGTTCACATGTGGGCTTTTTATTTAAAGTCCAATGGATTAAATGAAATAAGAAAATAATATATGGCCCATTTTATACATGTGAGGCGGCAAGGTTAAAATATTAGCCTAACATATTAT
Source organism: Acer yangbiense (assembly GCA_008009225.1). Taxonomy (NCBI): domain Eukaryota; kingdom Viridiplantae; phylum Streptophyta; class Magnoliopsida; order Sapindales; family Sapindaceae; genus Acer; species Acer yangbiense. The sequence goes on along the minus strand of CM017767.1, from coordinate 25,915,590 downwards.
TTTGTTTCATTGTTTAATTAAATAAGAATTAATTAATTTATTAATTAATTGTTTAATTAAGAAACAAATCTTTTTCTGATCAGGAAATATATTTCCTAGAGTTATACTAAAAGTAAAAGACTTGTTTGATAAGAAAAATAAATAATTAAGTTTATTTATTTAATCAAATAAGAAGTCTTTTTATTTAGTCAATAAAAGAATAAAAATACTTATGAGTTGGATTAGGGTTAGAAGTCTAAAAGATGATGTGTATTAGGGTGCAAAACAAATCCTTTTTACTATGTGATTTGCGGCAACCCTAATGGGATATGAGGTAGATTTCGGCAACCCTAATAGGGAAAAGGAAGAGAAATTCGACCACCCTATATATTTCTTATGATAGGGTTCAGCCGCCTTTAATGGTTCATTGATTCAATTTTCTTCTTCTTCTAAACTCATAGACAAGTATTTGATTATTCTACTAAAACATAAAAGAGAGAAGAGATTATTCTTTTGATGGTACACTAATTGCTTGTTCATCAATAAGCTTGTGTGTACATCATCGAATTAGGTTCACGTGAGTTTCGATCATTAGATTGAGAACTCAAAAATGATCGGAATAATCTTTGTATTCTTTTGATTGTTTTGTGACTAACAAAAGAAAAAGAAAAGTTTGTTTGTCCATTCTCAGGTTTGCAATTCAAAGAAAAGGGAGACCACGCTCCTAGGTGATTCACGTTCGTGCTAGGATTGAAGATCTTGCGGATTACCATCGACGTAAGTCAATTGGATCAAGCGACAAAAGGTATTCAACTTTTGTTACTTTATATATGGTTAATTAATTTAAAGGGTTAAGGTTCATAAAAAGGAAAAATTTTAAAACATACTAAATCGATTTTTAGTCTCGCTTCCGCTGCATGTACTACGGTATTTTTCCCTACAAACATATGATCTAAAACATACAAGTAATATAAAGAGATTTCTTAATATGAAAAACACTAAAATTAGATGAAGTTAGTGAAGAACATACCAAGGATGATGTGATGATACAAAACCATGCATGGATGATTGCAAGATGATCTTTGATGTACTATGGAATGTATTTGAGTGTTTAAAGAAGAGTTCTTTAAGGATTTTTCACTTGAAAAATATTCTAAGGAAAATATATGATATTTTGAACTCAGCCAATTGACCTAAAGTCAAAGAGGCATATATATAGGGTGTCAAGATGAAGTGTGGTCGTTTTGATAAATGACACAATTTTTGCCTTGGGCGATGTACCTGGGAAATGAAGAACATTTCTTCATTGGCACTATTCGAACAGTGCTTCTGTACAGCTCCTGAACAGCGCCAAAACTCTGTTCTCTCGGGAAATAGAGCAACGCTGTACGTACAGCGCTTTGTACAGCGCCTGTATAGCGACCCAACAGCGACCGATTTAAATCGATCAGGTCTGTACATCGCTTTGATGGGCGCTGTCCGTACAACGCTTCTGTAGAGCACTTTTGACAGCGCCTATTGCAAGAATGCAATCCTAAGCATATGCATGTCAAGGCAATTGGACATGCAAGATGCAATCAAAATAACAAGCAAGAAGAGATGTTTTACTCATGAATGCACACATATATAAACACAAGTTATACACAACGTATGGATATGAATGGAATGTGTGAGTGTGTGCAACTAATCTCTTCAAAGTATAAAACCAAGCACTAGATATACCTTTGGAGTGCTTGTAACATTGAGGTATTGAAAGAGCCGTTAGACATGAACACCAAATCCTAGGCTACCCTTACAATGAACCCCAATTGTGGTTTGTCCACGAAATAAGCCAATCAACAAAGGAAACCTTACAAACCACGAGAAGACAAGTGGCAGAAAGAGAACACTTTGAGTCGTCAGAAGTCCAAAACGTCACCATCAGCTGATCTTCGATTGAGGGAAGAATCGAAAGTGAGCGGAGGCAATTAAGACACGTCATTAATGATTCAAATTAATAAGGAAATTTAATTCCCGCATTTATGATTCATTATGAGGGAAACGACAGAATTTGAACGGGGCAAACTTGGTTGAATAAAAACCAAACGAAGGTTAAATACTTTCGCCGAGTAAACTACACCAAGTTCACCCAGCTTGAGTATTTAAGGGGGTATTGTTATATGTGAATTTCGTCATAGAGGACACGTTATCATAATGAGCAAACCAGCATAGCCACATAGGCAAGAAGTCAAGAGATTAGTCAACCAAGGGAACAGCTCCTCACATGAACAAGTTACTCGGCGCCAATTGAGGCAGCATGCAGACAACACCAAGAAGAGCCGAGTGAGCCGGCTCGGGTAATGAAGCCTACTCGGCCCTGCTCAGCATCAATAAAGAAAATTACGTAAGAGCCTCTATCCTTCCATCACGAAAGCAATACCAGCAACGACAGGTGGTCCTAAATTAACTACAATACGGTCACCAAGAGTCCAACAAGGAAACAAACGGATCCTCTTATATTTAAGGGAAGTAGAATCCTAAGCAGATTCAGATTCAGATTCAAGAGAATTATAACGCATTACAGACATTAGATAGGAAAACGAGTCCTAAAAGGGCTCTCTAGCAACCCGCAACTTGAGGACCACGACACCAAACCCTAGCAATACCCGGAAACCCTAGTATTACCATGTATAAATACCCCTGCAAAACACAATGAGAGGGGCAGGTGAGAATTAGCAAGCGAGAGATCATAGTGTGTATCATTACAACAATTATAGTGGATTTGACTAAGTTGTTAAGGCAACAACCCGTGGATGTTTCTCCGATCACCGGAGTTTTACCACATATTTTGCATCTTTCATTACTAACTATTATTACGTTCTTTATTTCGTTCCTATTTACAGGTTTTTGCTAACATAGATTGTTGACTAATTGACCGTTGAAAAATCACCGTAAATAGTATCATACTATTTGATCTGAACTCGTAAGCAAAAAAAAGATTCATCTCCATTACTAGACAACACTTTTGGGATGAGTCATACTTGTTCAAATATGGTGCTGATCAGATCATTCGAATATGCGTCCCTGAAGAAGAGCAGCAAGACGTGCTAAAATTCTGCCACAACCATAGTTGTGGAGGGCACTTTAGTGCCAAGAAGACTACTCTGAAAATTCTCCAATAAGGTTTTTTTTGGACCTCTTTATTTAAGGATGCTTATACCTTTTGTATTTATTGTGACAGGTGCCAGAGAACGGAGAACATTGGTAAGAGAGATGAGATGTCTCTTTCAAGCCAACTGGTTGTGGAGATATTTGATGTTTGGGGAATAGATTTCATGGCACCCTTCCCATCCTCACACGGATTCAACTACATCTTGGTTGCCATGGACTATGTCTCAAAGTGGATCGAAGCAATCGTAGCCAAGACGAATGATAGCCAAGTGGTGGTGAAGTTTCTCAAAGAAAACATATTCACCAGATTCGGGACGCCTCATGCAATAATAAGTGACTGTGGAAGCCATTTTTGTAACAAGGTTTTTGCCTCGTTAATGAAGAAGTATAGTGTCAAACACAAAGTGGCAACCCCTTATCATCCTCAGATTTCAGGGTAGGTTGAAGTGAGCAACAGATAGATTAAGCAAATACTAGAAAAGACTGTACAACCAAATCAAAATGATTGGTAAAACCGCTATGGCTTTCACAGCGGTAGGAGCAGCGGTCATGCCCTAATTCTAAAACACGTCAGTTCACGCGAGACCTGATTTTTCTTCTTCTCTCTTTCAAAATTTTCTTCTTCCCTCTTCTTCCCTCTTCACTCGGTCACGCCCAAACATCATGGTATGCTCTTAAATCTTCTTATATTTGGATTATATTATGCTTATTGCCAATAATTGAATGTTCCCATCTAGGAAGCACGGATACTCCATTTGGTGGAGGTAACTCATATTGAACTCATATCCAGTTCAGATACTTCCCGGATACTCCAGGATACGTTTCTGATATGCCAAATGGCATATCCATTGACTTTTTCACAAGTTTGACTAGAGGATACTTGGGGGATACTTGGGGGATACTTGGAGGATACATTTGGGGCAATATTATAATTTATTTAGTATAAAACGGGGTCAAATTATAATTTCAAAATTTTAGGAGTCAAAATGAAATTGTAAGGAAATTTTGGTTTTGATTCCATTGACATGGAGAATACCGGGATACTTGAGATTGCAAACCTTTCTCTTGATGAACCAGAGTTAGAGGTGAATTATTTATATCCTTTAACAATATGAATGCTGATAATGAAGTTAATTAGGAATTTAAAATATGTTTTATGAATTTTTTTTATGTATTATTTGGATTTTGCAATATGTTATTACTTATGTGACGTATGATTTTTTGGATTTTGTAATATGTTCGACTTATGTGACATGTTTTATTTGGATCTTGTAATATGTTACATTGTTATGACTTATGTAGTTATGTGACATGTTTTATTTGGATTCTAAATATGTTTTTATTTTGAATGAATTATCAAATATGTTTTCATATATTATTATTATTTTTTAAATATAAATATATATTATTTTAATTGACGTATCATGCCGTATCCGTATCCTAGTTTTTGAAAATTTACCGTATCCCCGTATCGTGCCGTATCCATATCTCGTACCCGTATCTGTATCCGTATCCGTATCCGTGCTACATAGGTTCCCATCCCTTTTCTCCCATATAGTTCTTCAATTTGTTTATCTAGGGTTTATAGGCCGAATTTTGGGATTTTGGATTTTGGGAAATTTTTTTACATTGCATGTGTTCTTTAATGATTGTGTATGGTTTAAGCAATAGTTTAAAGTGACTTTGTGCTATCAATTTTCAATAACATGGTTTCTAGCAATTAATTTGGGAATTTTAGTGAATATTATTAAAAAATTGTTATGCTATGTATGTGTGTTGTTGTGTTGAATGAATGGAGGCGAAAATATGTGCAAGTAAGGCACATGGTTTAATGTTTGTACTATCGGAGTGCTGCCGAAATTTTGTTAAAATTATTTTTCCCCATATTGGATTTTAACTTGTTTTTGTTTGTTGGTTTATGATCCAAATATGCCAAGGATAGTGTCCCGTAGAAGTGCTAATCCTTCGGATCTGAGCAAAAGAAGAGAGAAGAGGCTTGTTGAGTAGACAATTACAAGGAATCCTAAGTATAAGGATAGGTTGAAAGAAAAATGGAATTACATTGCGGAGAGAGGGATTGCTGTGGAAGAATTGGGGGAGACTATAATCCCTACGGTTGTTGAGGCTAGACGATGGGCCTGATATGTGTGACGGCCCTGTAATGCCAACATTAGCCTAACCCGTGAATTCTATGCCAATATGGTGGACGAACAGTTCGTTGAGCACAGTGTGGTTATGGTTAGAAGAGTTCCCGTGGTGGTTTCCGCTGAGAAGATCAATGATTATTATGACCTACCACTAATTGAGCATATGAAGACAGAGTGGCCAAGTAGGTACGATATAGGATGCACGCTTCGCAAGGAGGGTGTAGCTGGGTGGATTGGGCGCAAATTATAGAGGGGTGATTTGCATCTGGATAGTGCCTTTTGGAACCTTTTTATTTTGGCTTCACTTAAGCTGACAAAACAAACTAAGGAGATTTTCAAAGAGGTGTCCCAGATATTATATGCAATTAGGATGGGAAGGTATTATGATGTTGCCAGCTTCATTAAGAAGGAGATTCGCAGTTGTGGGCGATAATTGGAAACAAATAGAATCTTTCCCTACTTAATTACAACCATGTGTGCTGCGGCTGGTTTGGTGGTTGACGAAGATGGAGATTTTACAACTAATCCATAAACTCCGCTTACGCTGATAACATGGAATACCCAGGCAAGCATACGTGGACTGCACACGATTGGTGAGTTCCCTGTATTTAAACAATGTCGGGATAGGGATAACAAGGATGAGCCGGGCCAATGGGATCTGGAGCTGCAGTTGTGCGATCTAGCTTAACACGTTGATGGAGATTTTATGCTTGGTCCTCATCCAGATACAGGAGCCAGTCCATCACAGTAGAGGCCTGAGTGGGTAGAATACATGTTATCAACGATGAAGGGCTACGTAGATACATAGGTAGCAAGCTTGATGGGTGAGAGCAACTTTCAATTAATGAGATCCATAGAGCCACAGTTCGCTTTGGAACCCTCTCATTCCCATGTTGTTTCAGGTTATGATGCTGCAGATCCAGAGATTACCGCCCAGCAACAACACGGAGCTTACTTCGTTGCACCTCCTGGAGGTGAAATATTTGGGACGGGCCTAAGCTAGCAGCATGATGATGACCATTAGAGACACTGTAGACGGACCTGAGTCTACAACATGATATGTTTCTTTTTATTTTATTTCTCTTTTATTTTTCTTTTCCATTTTAGTTTTTAATATTGTGATATTTAGGATTTACTTTGTGGATTCGGTTTTATTATGATTGGTTTTTGTTGTTTTATTTTGTGTCATTATTGCACTGCCTTCTTTTTATCCTTTTTGTCATGTGCTTCAATTTCATACATTGAGGACAATGTTGGATTTAGGTTTGGGGGTGTGATAGTTTGTTTTTGAATCAAAATTTTGTTTTGTTTTTAGAGTCTGTCATTCCTGCGTCTTCCAAGACGAGGTACTTTTGTTAGGTTTTTGGTTTATCTTGGCATGTATTCCATATCAAAACAATGTTGTCTTGCAATGTTTAGTGGTCTATGATTTGAAGATTCAAGACGTCAAAGAAAAAATTGGCCACAACTCATGCAAGATGCCGGCTTCAAAGAGAAGTGTGCTTCATCGGTCTGCAAAGGTATATAAGTCCTCATTTCTCTTACAAGGCTAGGCACACACACACACATGGCATTCATATGTGTTCTTGCATGATTGAACAACATTTATATATCACTTTCACACACTTAGTAATGTATGCTCATGCATTAGATTCAAATTGACAAACATTGTAATTTGCATGTTCTGGGGCTAAGTTTAGGAAATTGCATACGTGTGTGATTTTGTGTTTATATGTTTTTGGTTTTTGTATTTTGGACTTGAACATGATCTCTTATGATTCCTTATTGAGTCTCGATCATTTCAGTTACTCATTCATTAGGTTTTGAGTCCAAACGATATAGCTACGCTACTTTTCGTTCTAATTCGTTGAGTTATTTTCGTTGTTGTAATCCGAGATGATTTCTCAACCTTTTATCAAAGTTTCATAGTCTCCGTTGTGTGTGAGGAAGTCATGATTCGTAATCCAAAGATGGATTTGAAATCGAAGTTTGGAGGCCCGAATACGGCCGAAGAACGAGAGCGGTGCACGGGAGAAGCAAGCGAGGCCAAGTGGCAAAGCGGCCAAGCTTGGCCACCCACTGTGGAGGCCATGGGCCACACGGCCAGGGCAGGCCTCTGCCCCTGTGTGACACACGCGCCCCACATGGCCAAGGGGTGACGTGGCGCCATCTGGTTGGCCGGTTTGCTCCCTTCTCTCTCTTCTTTTTAAACTCTCTCATTCCCTCCAATTCATTTTCAAGAAGAAAAGTTGAAATCCCGTTTTTCTCTCCAATTTTTCTCATCTTCCAAACACTATAACTTTCTCATACGAAGTCAGAATTGAGTGATTCTAGTTGGAGATTGTTTGTAATCGAGTTCTCTACCTATTCCAGGTGGTTTGGATGCTTTTGATCGACTGTTCTAGTGGTTGCACATAGAAAACCGAACTAGCTCGAGAATCCAAGGTAGTGTTCATATCTTTGAGATTTCTTCTTTTATAACCTTCAATTTGCTTGGGGTTTCTTCTTTTATATGTATGTATATTTATGGTGAATGTTATTGAGAAAGATAGCTTCATAATCAATCTTAATCAAAAGTCTAATTAGAGACATATGTAAACTAGTTTCTTAGATTCTAGGTTTTTCACATGTTTGAGAGTTGTATTGTGATTAGATTGATATCTAGGATTATTTGTGTCTTGATTGAATCATTTTATGATTAATAATCCTTGAAATGTATTTTGATCCTTTGATTGATAAAATCTAGGATTAATGCTCTTCTATGTGTATTTAGAGACAAATAGGATTTTAATTGATTATTCAATATATCCTGACTCTAATTGTTGGCTAGAATATTCATTGAACACTTTTAGTGATTCTAGCAATTTTGTGTATGTTGATAACATCTTGAATTCGTGGTTCATGTATATGAATTGTTCAAGTGTTATTTGTGTGAATGAAACTATGAGTTTTATGTGTTAGGTGTTTTCACATACTCTAGGTTTTTTATTCAAGTATTGCATCTAGACTTTTATTACTTGTGTTATCACATGTTTAGGTCTAGTTGTTCCATGGAATGTATTGATCACATGTTCTATGTTGAATTGATTGTTTGCATCATTTGCATTCACATGATCACACTAGGAAGTCCTTGTAAAAGGCAAGAAGTCTTGACTAGGACGAGGAGACCGGATAGTCAAGCAAGGAAGTCTTGGTTAGGACGTGAGGTCCGGATAACTGAGCAAGAAGTCATGGCTAGAGTCGGGAGGACTCGGATAGTCATGCATAGGAGGCTGCCTAGAGGCATGAGTGCCTTGGATAGGGAGTTGGCTTGTATGCTGGTAGGCCTAGGCGTATGGATAGACATAGACTCCAAAAGAGCGGGGTACACGGGATGTGTATGCACTCTTGAGGAATTTCTAATCTTCCATCGATGTTGGTTTTGTATGTTGTCCAATATATGGTAGCTTCGCATCATTGAGGGATTTCATACTTTCCAATAGGGTTGGGTAAACATGGACTCCACTAGGTAGGTGAGCTAAAGATTGGTCACTTTGTGGAATTTCTAATTTACCATCCAATATATATAGTTCCCAATGGTTGTAGTTCAACCCATGGATGTTTCCTCCTTGGAGGTTTTACCACGTTAAAAAATCTCTTGTGTTAATTCTTCCTGTCTCTATCTTCTATATTTGTATACGTGTATGTTGTTATCTTGTTGCATATTATTCACTTGTGATGTATATTGAAACAAGATTTTGTAAAGTGTGATTTGTGAACTTATTCATTTGATCTTATTTGTAAATATAATTCTTTTGTATATTGTATTTTTTGTGTATAGTGTTATTTGGTTATACTTGTAATACATTGAACAAATATTGAAATACAAGTATTCTTTGATGTTAAGTTTATGTGTTCTTATACCTCATACAACTAATTGATATTCATGTTATATGATCATATGCTTATCTTGTCTATGTATGGATTTATGCTTTATGTGTTGTATGTAAGGATACCTTGAGGGACAAACAAAAATTTGTTCAAGGGATTGAAAAAGGCGTAAAAACCTATTCACCCCCCTCTAGGTATGCTTTAAGCTATTTAACCTTGTTTGTATACTTTCAATTGGTATCAGAGCGGGTCGTCGGATGACACTCGACAAGATCCGGGTTATACTTACGAGTGAATAGCTTAGGTTTTTCTAGTATGGTTTTACAAGATGAGGTGATGACCGGAGGGGCTTCGAATTCTAGGCCCCCTCTTCTCAAGGGTCATAACTACGGGTTTTGGAAATTGAGGATGAAGGCTGACATTCGCTCAATTGATGAGATAGCTTGGATGACCATGGAAGAAGGTTACCTTGCTCCCAACAAGAGTGAGAATGGAGTGACCGTTTCCAAGCCTAGGAGTGAGTGGTCTGCAAATGAGTTCGAGTTAGCAAAATGACATCATCGAGCGGTGAATGCTATTTTCTGAGGTGTGGATAGTAGGCAATTTTCCTACATCCAAAACCTAGAGACCATAAAGGAGGCGTGGGATGCTATCCCACTAATGAAGGGACTAAAGCGGTGAAGAAGTCTCATCTTCAAATGCTCACTTCCCAATTTGAGGTTTTGCAAATGGATGAGGAAGACAAGTTTGTTGACTTCCAAGACAAGCTACTAGACATCGCCAACCAATTCCAAGCTCTTGGTACTCCTATTTCCGGTGAGAGACTTAATTGGAAAATTCTTAGGTCTCTACCAAAGAGGTTCAAAGCCAAGGTTACCGCCTTTGAAGAAAGAAAAGACGTTGACCTCATGAGCTTAAATGAGTTGCTAGGATCTCTTCAAACCTTTGAGGCGTGCTTGAAACCGAAGGCTAAGAACAAGGGGTTAGCTCTCAAAGTTGTCAAGGAAGCTAACAGTAGCGATGATAACGAGGAGATGGCTTTATTGGTTAGGAAGTTTAGAAAGTTCATGAAGGTGCCAAGCCAAGTGGCAAGTTCTCAAGGGAAAAGGAAGTCAAGAAATCCTTTACTCTACCTCATGAGAGGAGTGGTCATGACAAGAGCAATAGAAAGGTCCAATGCATTAAGTGCAAGAAGTTTGTACATTATGCTTTGGAGTGTCCTAGTGGTGATTCTAAGAAGGACAAGAAGGGAAAAGCCATGGCGGCCACATGGATTAAAGATGATGACTCTAGTGATGAGGAGAGCTTAAGTGATGGGTCTTCTAGTGAATAAGAGTTGGTGAGCAACTTTGTTGCATTCACGGCCTCTCACTCTATCCTAAAGGATGTGTGTCAAGATTCATTGGACAAGAAAGATGATCTAAATCATCAAGAGTGCTTAAGTGAAGATTCTACTATCATTGATCTTTTGGCTAAGATGAATTGTCTTGAAGAAAATTTGAAGATAGCTTTAAGAGAGATCGATGAGAAGGATGATTTGATCAAGATACAAGTGGATGAATTTGTTTCAACTACTCGGAGGCTCTTGGGTGAAAAGAATGCTCTTGCCAAGAAGCTTAGAGAAGTTGAGGGGATTGTTCTTGAAAAAGATAGGATCATCTCTAGTTTGACTCTAGGATGCTCAAGTGACACGGTAGTTGAGGAGAAGCTCATAGAAGCATCACTTCCTACAAGCGAGGTCATTGTTGACAAGAAAGCTCATAAGAAGAGACGTTCCTAGAAAAAGAACAAGTTGAAGAACAAGGTACCTCTTGAAACTCCCATTTGTGCTTCTCCCATCCCGGAAGGTAAAATCTCTTCTTTTGTTCCCATATGTCATTTTTGCAATACCGTAGGCCATATCAAGCCCAAGTGCTTTAAATTCATTGAATATTGCAACATAGAAAATGCATATAGGGATAGAGAGATTGGACCTCATTTTAGGCATGCTAAGGCTTTTGAATATAGAAAGCATGATAATGTCACAATGCATGTTAAAAATATCCGGAATGTGAAGAATGGAAACCTTGCAAAATTTGACAATGCATGTGTTGCTAATAATGTTGAAAAGAAGAGTATCAATGATATTATTGTAAATCAAGTTGTTGAAGAACTTTACTCTAGATTCAACATTGTTGTTAAAGAGAATCTTGATAATGTTTGTGTAGGTCCACCCAAGACAAAATTTGTCAAGGGTGAGTGCTCTTACCAATAGAGTAAGTTGCACAAGTGTGTTAGCTTTAAGATTAGTGTTTTGTTGTTTAGAAGCTTAGCTTGTTTGCTTTGTATCTCAACAACTTAACATGAACTTAGCTATCTCACATTGTTTGTTATGATAGTCAAAATCTATTGATTAACTTTTTGAGAAGTTGTTTTATGAAATCTATCTGGTTACAATATTGTTAAGACTTTTAGAGAAAGTCATTTTTTTTTGAGTTGAAATGCTTAGCTTTTAGTCTCTTGGAATCGACACACCTATAACTTGTAGTCATGAGGACTTACAAGCCAAGAGGACTCATAAAAAGGGTGAAGGCCTTGCATTTGATGAAAATATCTTGCAAAGGTATCTCTATATCATATTGCTTGCTTATTTGATTTTTCATCTCTCAACTCATTATGTGTAATACTTCATTAAGCATGTCATACTTGAGAACTAATATAGTGTTTATATGGTCCTCATTGACATTTGCTAGTCTAAGATCTTTTGGTGATAATTGTTCACATTGATCTTTATCATGTTATGTGTTATTGTTTGTATGATTATTGAGTGGCAAATTTTGAAAAATATGCTTCATATTCTTTGAAAGCTACTCTCTTGAGAAGTAGAAATCTTAAGTAAGTCTCTTTACTTGCTTTTTGATCATGTGCTTTTAAGCCATAAAATCTTGGTTTCTAAAATGCACTTTGCTTCTCTTATATGTTTGGTTAAGTGTGTTGAGTTTGATTAATGTAAATATGGATACAACTTAAAGTCCTAAGGACTAGTACGTTTAAAAATGACCAATGGTCGGTATCCATTTGCTTCGGTAACATAGAACTTAATGGGCACTCTCATGGAAAGAGCTACACACCTTGGTTGTAAAGCCGCCCAATGTAGGAAAGGGCTACGCCATTGTGATGAGTGAAAGCCGCCATGAGGTGTATATGTTTATGTTTGTAAAAAATCAATGAAGTGTTGAAATGAATCATTAAAAAATATATATATATATATCTTTGATTCAAGCGCTTATGGAGTATAGTTGAAAAATCAAAATAGCTCGGGTTGTCAAATAGAAATGGATTGACGAGCCACATGCACACACTTCGCTCACTTGTTGAGATCTATTCTTTTTAAAAGCAAAATTCTGGATGATGATCGGTTTGACTTTTTTATGGAAAGGCTTAAGATGAATAGATATTGAAAATGTTTGCATGTTTGATTTTCAAAATACTTCCTTTTATATACTTGAAGAAAAATCTTCACACACTCACATTTGCTTATTTGGTATTTTGATACTTAAGCAATTTTAGAAGATATATGAGAGAGATTGAAAATCTAATTGTGACTCTCATTGATTTATGGAGCTTATTTGAAAATCTAATACAAATTGCTTGTGATGTGAATGTGTGGTGATACATGTGAACAATTGTCTATCTAGATGTTAGATAAGGCATTTATCAAGGGGGAGCATTATATGCTATGTTTTGTTCTCTTGTATGATTTGTTCACATGATTCTTCAAAATTGTTGTTTGTTGGCATTATTCTTATTTTTGATAAATCTTGGAGATGCTATGATAATTTCTTATATGCATGTTGATTTGCTCAAAAATGATATTTTTGCCTTTTTATATGTTTATTGGTCACTAACTTGTTTCTATGTTTCCACTCATTTTGTTTTTAGTGTTTGTGTTGTTACAAGGTCATGGGAAAGGCTAAGAAAATTGGTGTTTCTAATTCTTCGAATCCTATTGACAAGTCTAAGTCTACTTCTTCGTCCAAAGTTTCCAAAGCTAGCAAGATAAAAAGTTTGGGAATCTTTGAAAGCAAAAAGATTATTCAAGAAAGAGGTATTGACTTGAACTCTTGTATTAACTCTTATGTTCATAAGGTAATTATGGAAAGAAAATGGGATACTTGGATTAAAATGATAGGAATTGTTAATGAGACAATGGTTAGAGAATTTTATCATGTATACCAATCAAGAACCACCATTGAGGATGCGGTTTTGAACATGAGAGGAGTTGTCTTTAGAGTTTGTCCTTGGAAATTGAATGAATTTCTAGGTTTGCCCGAAGATATTGAGTCGGATTTCATTGATGTTTGTCATGGAAAACCTTGATTTAATGGGTAAAACTCTTTGTGATGATGTCAATTTTGTGTGGGGGAAACGTGCCTTCATTAGGCAAAGTGAGTTGACCAAAGTGAGTGCTTTTTGGCATTTATTTATTTGTTCTAATCTTGTTGTCTCTACTAATGCTTTCGAACTTAATAGAGAAAAGATCAAGATTGTTTATGCTTTGGTGACAAACAAACCTATTAATCTTGGAGAATTGCTTATTGAACATATTGAAATCGTGGCTTGTTCAAGTCATTTGGATAGGAATTAGCTTTTCCGGGGTTTATTTCTCAATTGTGTTTAGCTAAAGGGTTGAAGAATTATGATGATGATGTGCTACTTCCTCCCTTAGAGAAGTTAAGTGAGAAACGCGTGACAACTATATCATATAAGGAAAAGGGAAAGCGTAGTGATACATTTAGGCTATTTGGTGAATTTCTTAATTCAAGCCATGTCCCTAGCACACCTATTCTTCCAAGTTGGGCTATACAATTGAAGAAATAGGTTGAAGAGTCACGAAGGATGATTGAGGCGTCACAAAGGAAGATTGAAGATTGAAGATCTTAATGCTAAGTTAGTTGTTCAAGATGAGAAGATCAAAGAATTGGAAGGAAAAGCAACTACACAAAGCATTATGTGAGATCATCACATCGCATTACTTTCCTTGGTGGCACAAGTGGCTAGAGAGTATCTTGAGGTATATTTTCTTACTCTTTCCTTTTGGTTTCATATCATGTCAAAAAGGGGGAGAAATATGGGAGATATATATCTAGCTTACTTAGGGACTATTTGGGATAGCTTTTCAGAGGCTTGGAAGCTCTTTTGAGACCCAAAAGCCACTTTTGGGACTGTTTGGGTAAAATCTGAAAATAGCTTCTTGAGCCTGGAAGCTCTTCGAATGGAAGCACCTCATGGTGCTTCTCTAGGAAGAGCTTCCATCGAAAACGTGGAAACGTGCTACAATTGATTTCTTTAATGAATTTTTTTTATTTCCAATTTTATCCTTCCATCGATCAAAATCAAAATAGAAAATCTACTGGTATCCCCTCTTTCTGACCTTCTTTGTGACCATGTTCTAGTACATCTCCACCAGAATTTTTTTACAAACATTCAAACAAACACAAAAATCAATCAAACCCAGAAGAAGATTTGACAAAACTACATGATAAAATAAGAAATTGATGAAGTAAATAAGTAGAGAGAGGATTCGTTGGCGATGGGTTCACTAAGATTTGAGAAGGAGATGTGTCAAAATTAGAGAATTTGAGAATGATGTAAAAGACAGTGATAAAGATCTGAGGAGGAAAAAATGAAAGAAAATTAAAAGAAAAAAATGGTGGAACTTGAGATCCTGTTCAATCTTCAATTGGATCTCTGATGTGGTTGTTGTGGGTGGGTGGGTGTTGGTTTCTGATTGTGCTCCGATGGTTCAATGGCCACCGTTAGCACTTAGTAAAGCAAAGCAAATATTTAGGTTTAGCAAAAAAAAAATCTCACCTCCTCGAGAAGAATCAAAGATGAAGAGAGAGACTTAGATACATTTGTTTTGTTGTTTTATTGTTTTTATTAGTTGACTTGTCAATTTTTTTTTTATTAATTATATTCATCATTTTTATTTTTATTTTTTAAAATACATTTATCATTTCAGTTTTATGAGGTTATCATTTATTGAGTTTTTTTTTATTTTAATTTAGCATTATTCTAATGGGGGTATTATGGGTATATTTAATCTAAGACAATTTAAAATGTTTCATCCAAGCAGTTTGAAAATCTCTTTTGGAAACAAAAGCTCTTATGAAATCCATTATCCAAACGGAAATGGAAAAGCTTATGCTTTTACTTCTCTTCTTCTACTGACAAAAGCTAAAAGTAAAAGTTATCCCAAACGAGCCCTTAGTCTCACATTATCTTTTTTAGTTTTTGGTATATTTGGTATCAAGTTTGAACTCTATGGCTTGTAATATTTTTTGTTGATTCTTGGCTAGAATACTTTGTTGGATTGCATGTATTTAGGGGGAGCATACATGATCCATTTGAACTCAAATGTTTATTTTTATTGCCTAAGAATGAATATTGCCATATGTGTTGTCTCTTGGATATTGTTGTGCTTTCAAGCTTATTTTAGGTGATTTCAAGAGAAGACCAAGATGAAGTTCAAGACTTGTTATAATTTGTGTCTAATAATGTGTAACTAATTGTACTAATTGTGACCAAATTTTCTTTGTAATTGTTTTAGTATTTGTATAGGGGTTTTGACATGGAATTTGCCAAATGGGGAGATTGTTAGGTTTTTGGTTTGTCTTGGCATGTATTCCATATCAAAACAATGTTGTCTTGTAATGTTTAGTGGTCTAAGATTTGAAGATTCAAGACGTCAAAGAAAGACTTGGCCACAACTCAAGCAAGATACCGGCTTCAAAGAGAAATGTGCTTCATCGGTCTACAAAGGTAAATAAGACCTCATTTCTCTTGCAAGGCTAGGCGCACACACACACACACATGGCATTCATATGTGTTCTTGCATGATTGAACAACATTTATATATCACTTTCACACACTTAGTAATGTATGCTCATGCATTAGATTCAAATTGACAAACATTGTAATTTGCATGTTCTAGGGCGAAGTTTAAGAAATTGCATACGTGTGTGATTTTGTGTTTATATGTTTTCACTTTTTGTATTTTGGACTTGAACATGATCTCTTATGATTCCTTATTGAGTCCTGGTCATTTCGGTTACTCATTCATTAGGTTTCGAGTCCAAACGATATAGCTACGCTACTTTTCATTCTCATTCGTTGAGTTGTTTTCGTCGTCATAATCCGAGATGATTTCTCAACCTTTTGTCAGAGTTTCATAGTCTTCGTTGTATGTGAGGGAGTCATGATTCGTAATCCGAAGACGGATTCGAAATCGGAGTTCGGAGGCCCGAATACGGCCAAAGAACGCGAGCGGTGCACGGGAGAAGCAAGCTTGGCCACCCGGTGTGGAGGCCATGGGCCACACGGCTAGGGCAGGCCTCTGCCCCCATGTGGCACATGCGCCCCACATGGCTAGGGGGTGATGTGGCACCCTCTGGTTGGCCGGTTTGCTCCCTTCTCTCTCCTCTTTTTAAACTCTCCCATTCCCTCCAAATCATTTTCAAGAAGAAAAGTTGAAATCCCGTCAGATTTTTCTCTCCAATTTTTCTCATCTTCCAAACACCATAACGTTCTCATACGAAGTTGAAATTTAGTGATTCAAGTTGGAGATTGTTCATAATTGAGTTCTCTACGTATTCCAAGTGGTTTGGCTGCTGTTTGATTGACCTTTCTGGTGGTTGCACACAGAAAACCGAACCAGCTCGAGAATCCAAGGTAGTGTTCATATCTTTAAGATTTCTTCTTTTATAACCTTCAATTTGCTTGGGGTTTCTTCTTCTATATGTATGTGTATGTATGGTGAATGCTATGGAGAAAGATAGCTTCATAATCAATCCTAATCAAAAGTCTAATTAGAGACATATGTGAACTAGTTTGAGAGTTGTATTGTGATTAGATTGATATCTAGGATTATTTGTGTCTTGATTGAATCATTTTATGATTAATAATCCTTGAAATGTATTTTGATCCTTTGATTGATAAAATCTAGGATTAATGCTCTTCTATGTGTATTTAGAGACAAATAGGATTTTAATTGATTATTCAATATATCCTTACTCTAATTGTTGGCTAGAATATTCATTGAACACTTTTAGTGATTCTAGCAATTTTGTGTATGTTGATAACATCTTGAATTCGTGGTTCATGTATATGAATTGTTCAAGTGTTATTTGTGTGAATGAAACTATGAGTTTTATGTGTTAGGTGTTTTCACATACTCTAGGTTTTTTATTCAAGTATTGCATCTAGACTTTTATTACTTGTGTTATCACATGTTTAGGTCTAGTTGTTCCATGGAATGTATTGATCACATGTTCTATGTTGAATTGATTGTTTGCATCATTTGCATTCACATGATCACACTAGGAAGTCCTTGTAAAAGGCATGAATTCTTGACTAGGACGAGGAATCCGGATAGTCACGCAAGGAAGTCTTGGTTAGGACGTGAGGTCCGGATAACCGAGCAAGAAGTCATGGCTAGAGTCGGGAGGACTCGGATAGTCATGCATGGGAGGCTACCTAGAGGCATGAGTAACTTGGATAGGGAGTTGGCTTGTATGTCAGTAGGCCTAGGCGTATGGATGGACATAGA
Organism: Acer yangbiense; assembly: GCA_008009225.1. Classification (NCBI taxonomy): domain Eukaryota; kingdom Viridiplantae; phylum Streptophyta; class Magnoliopsida; order Sapindales; family Sapindaceae; genus Acer; species Acer yangbiense. The sequence continues at coordinate 25,897,854 of CM017767.1, read as the reverse complement.
CTCCAAAAGAGCGGGGTACACGGGATGTGTATGCACTCTTGAGGAATTTCTAATCTTCCATCGATGTTGGTTTTGTATGTTGTCCAATATATGGTGGCTTCGCATCATTGAGGGATTTCGTACTTTCCAATAGGGTTGGGTAGACGTAGACTCCACTAGGTAAGTGAGCTAAAGATTGGTCACTTTGTGGAATTTCTAATTTACCATCCAAAATATATAGTACCGAATGGTTGTAGTTCAACCCGTGGATGTTTCCTCCTTGGAGGTTTTACCACGTTAAAAAATCTCTTGTGTTAATTCTTCCTATCTCCATCTTCTATATTTGTATACGTGTATGTTGTTATCTTGTTGCATATTATTCACTTGTGATGTATATTGAAACAAGATTTTGTAAAGTGTGATTTGTGAACTTATTCATTTGATCTTATTTGTAAATATAATTCTTTTGTATATTGTATTTTTTGTGTATTGTGTTATTTGGTGATACTTGTAATACATTGAACAAATATTGAAATACAAGTATTCTTTGATGTTGAGTTTATGTGTTCTTATACCTCATACAAATAATTGATATTCATAGACTATGCTTATATGATCATATGCTTATCTTGTCTATGTATGGATTTATGGTTTATGTGTTGTATGTAAGGCTACCTTGAGGGACAAACGAAAGTTTGTTCAAGGGATTGAAAAAGGCATAAAAACCTATTCACCCCCGCCGCCCCGCGCCCCCCCCTCCTCTAGGTATGCTTTAAGCTATTTAACCTTGTTTGTATACTTTCAACTTTGATGTATGCCTTAGAGATGATATGCATTAATCCATGTGTTTACACTAACATCTTGCCATTTAGGGTACTGCATTGCATTTTCAAAAACTTTATGACATGCTCTTGATATGATAGTGGATAGGATACTGAGTTGGATTGCCATGATTAATAGTGGAGACTACCCTTGTGAGTTCACTAATCCAAAAAGCCTACATAAATGACATACTATGAGGGTCCTATTGTTTCTACTCTTTTAAACACTCAGTGGGTTGTTAGCAATAGATTCGATCTCTTTAGGTTGTACATTGAGCATTATAGAACTTTCATCATAAAAGATTTCACATGTTAAATTTTGATCTTGAGTAAGACGAACCAGTGGAAGTGATGCTAGACTATGTGTGGTCGAGCTACTTAAAAGGCCTAAAATATTTCCTACCTTATGTGTGTGCTCCATAGCCTTGTTTGAAGCCAAACACTAATAGCCTTTTTCTTTCTTCACCACATTACCTGTAACCCAAATAAGACGATGTTATAGCCATACCTTATAGCTTGGGATCATGCTTGCAAATGTGAAGAAGATGTACTAGTTTTGCACATAACTTTATGCATAATTTGATGCTGAGGCCGAGGAAAGGAAGAGCTGCATTCAATCCAAAAAATTTGAAGTTGAAAGTAATATGCCATATGTAATCTTTGATTCTCTTTGTAAAAAAAAAAAAAAAAAAAAAAAAAAAAAAAATTGGCCACCACAATAAATGGTGTGGTATGAGAATCAGAGAATAGAACGTTAATAAGTGCAATAAAGTCAATCAAGATTGCAAAGTTGGTATCTACTCAAAAGGAGTTTGACATAAAGGGAGAAAGGTGAATTTTGAAGAATTAAACAACAATAAGTAGCATCCCACTTGTAAAGGAGAGCACGAGACTTGTGCGAAGCCGAAAAGGTAATGCAAGACTCTCATGGTATGATCCTAGGTTTTGAATTCAAATTTTTCGTTCTTTCTTAACCTTCAACCAATGGTCCCATTACAACCTAAATGAAAGTCTATTTGATCTGCTGGTTATCCTTGCTATGAAAGTAGAAATAGGACATGTGATTATCTTATTCGTAATGTTTGATTCTTTTCATGAGATCTTTTGCTTTCAAATCAAGCGTTCTTTTAATGACAAATTCATATGCGATCATAATTTGAAATTTTCTATGCATAACTTCTTTCTCAGGTGCTTGATGAGTGAATTTGCCTAGGTTTGGTGTGAAATATTGAGTGACATCTTGTGAGAATTAGAGTCGAGGCAAATTATATCTGTGGCGTTTGGCGAATGCGTATTTGAAGCTAAAATGTCTTGAGCTTGGGCTTTTCATTAAAATTGAGCAATGTTTTCAGATTTGTAACTAAATTTTAGTCTTTACTTATTGGCTTTTGCATGCATTGTCTTAATATGGGCACATATCGTCGTATTTTGGATGATAGGTATTCGCAGGATATGTTTGTGGGTGTCATAGCTGTAAACCCTTAGAAGACAAAACTCCTCCTACTAGGGACACCTAGAGGTTTAAAGGCTTATAGCATACGCTCATTGCTATCGTGTTCCCTACGAAAGTGGCTTAGTTTAACATTTTTGCTTTTAGTTTTCTTTTTTAGGTTTTGTTTTTATTTTAGTTTTGCTCGAGGATTAGCAAAAGATAGGTTTGGGGGTATTTGATCGGTCATTTACTATATATATTTTTGATCCTCATTCCTCAAATCAATTGATTGTTTCTCGAGTCTTTTAGGGTTTTAATTTATGTGTTTGAGCATTTTTCAGGTTGTTGGATCCAAGTGATATGTTTGAAGTATTTCAGAGGAAAAAGGTGATTTTTGAAGATTCAAGGGACTTTTATGCAATTTGCCATCAATTGCCATCCAAACCGCTGTGAGTTTCCACAGCAGCACCTAAAGCACTCTCAAGAACAGTGAAGACCGCTGTGGCTTTCACAACGGTAGTCACAGCGGTATCCCGAGATAGTGCAGTTGAGCCATGTTGCGAGGGCCATATCTCTCAACTCCGATTGAATTTGTGTCATGCCACCTATAGATTTGAAGCCCCAGAAGTCTAGTTTCCAACCCAATTTATGGCTCGTCAATACGGATTTTCGAGAAGAAGTTATACCCGTTTCAGTACCCAAAGGTCAGATCAATCAGTCATAATAAATCTGTGAATACTTACGGGTTTTGTTTTGCAAGTTGTCGGAACGGGAAATATTACCTTCTTGGACATACGTGAGAGTCTTGGAAAGCAAGTAGACATCTAATCCTTATACTCCTTCAATAAGTAATCAATTTGGATGGACTAGGAAAGAAATAGAATCCCAAAAAGGTAGAGTTCTAAAGGGGAATTGATTTCCTTATTGTTTAAGGACTTGGCTTAGCATCTGATACGCACGGGACAGTTCTACAAACTATGGTAAATGATAGGACGTGCGAGTGTTTTTACCTTTCGCAAGTATACGAATCGTTTGACGTGTATAGTGGATACAAGTAAGGGTATCGTTCCCACAGGGAGGTACGGTACACTTGATGTCGGTTACAAGAGGATGTATATATAGGGAACTATTTTAGGGAACTGTTTGGATATTAGAGAGTGTGTTTTAAGTTACAGGAGGATGAATATATATAGGGAACTGTTTTAGGGAAGGTTTGGACGAAATATCCTCCAAGTCGGTCGTCCCGGCGGGTTTAGAACCCCTGTTTCACTGGTTCATTCCAGTCGTCGGAACTCGCGGTAATTTCTGGAAGTTGGCTACGAGTTGTGACCTTCTAGACTGCGGGAAATGACCCTCGGCATGAAACCGTAGAGTTCCAGCGGTTTTGGACGAGTTTAGGCTGGCAAGAGACCGTTAGAAGTGAGCTTGAAGCTTGAACTCGTCCATGGAGGATTGAAGACTTTGGAGGATTTGGTGGAGAGAGAATCATGTGCATGAGACCCTCAAAATTAGTCCATCGTGACCAGAAAGACGTCGGCTATCGTTCTGGGTGGACTTTTGTCGAAAAAAGCATCGAAAACTGGCTAAAAAATGTAGGGTCAAACGGGTCGGATCCGGGTCACGGGGGTCATGGTCGACCCAACTGAAGGTTGAAGAAGAGGTGACGTCATGCTGACGCGCGCGACACCCAAAACGGCGTCGTTCTGCTTGTTGACGTGGCGCTGATGCCTGCCTTTGCTGGCAAATTACATTCTGTACCCCTGATCTTCTCTTTATTCACAGAATGGTCAATATTTCTCCAAATATTGCACTTTAGCCCCTGATTTCTCCATATTTACCACAATGCCCTTGAATTCCTCTAATTACCTGAAACACTTATTTACACCCTATTAAATACATAAAAATGCTCGAAAACAAATACAAAAGATAGGAAAAGGGAGCGCTAAATGTGAACATTTGGAGCCCGATCAGCATCTACACCTATTTAACCCCCTTTGAACCCTAATTTTGGGGCATCCAGAAAATGGAGGTCCCAAGCCACCAAAGGGGGTCGTCCCTCAAGGCTCGCTCACTGTCAGACCACAGACCATTCACAACACAATTCATAACACAATTCTCTCATCCATCTTTATGCATAGAAGATTCGAAGACAAAAAAGATTTCATCATCAAAGATTGGAAGAATTCGTTGAAGGCCTCAATGGGTTTTATCTTTTCCATCTCTTGTCTTTTTATTTCCATGATGTGTAACTAACTCCTTACTAGGGGATCGATGTGAACCTATGTAATGCTCATGTTATGATTCATACTCCATATCTTTATTAATCAATTCGGATTTAGATTTGTTCAATTCAATATATGTCTAGATTCTTGACTCGTATTGATCTACCGGAATTAATTGATATTTGTTTAGGGTTTTGATAATTTATAAACTAAGATTGCTGTACCAAAATAGGTAATCTTAGTTACTTTTCAATTAAATAAATATAATTGTTCTCGACATAGGGATTAATGCGAGACAATTTTGGTTCACTAATTCTTGCACGTAATGGGTTCTTGGTTATGGCTCACAGCCTCACACCTTCAATGAGGGTGAGTTATGGTGGAGAGCTGATCGCGCTCCAAATGTTCACATTTAACGCTCCCTTTTCCTATCTTTTGTATTCGTTTCTGAGCATTTTTGTGTATTTAATAGGGTGTAAATAAATGTTTCAGGTAATTAGGGAAGTTCTATGGCAATTGTGTAATTGTGGAGAAATCAGGGGTAAAAGTGAAATATTCGGGCTTATATTGAAGATTCTGTGAATAAAGGAGAGTTCAGGGGAGCTACATGTAATTTGCCATCCAAAGAAGGGTCAGCACGCCACGTCACCACGAGAAATGGCATTGTTTTGGGGGTTCTTTAGCGCGAGCAGCATGACGCAAAGATGACGTCACAGCGTCATTTACCTTCAGCCAACCCGACCCGTTTACCCGTGGAGCGACCCGACCCGACCCGACCCGACCCGGTGTTGACCCGGCTCTTCTCCGACCATTTTCAGCCATTTTTCGGCCACTTTTTCGGCAAAATCCTGCCCAGATTGATGGTTCCAATGGAACCGTTTTTGGTTTCCCATGCACGTGTTTCCTCTCTCCTCCAAGTCTCCAAAACTCCATGGAAATGCAACCTCGCGAGCTCACTTCTAGTGGGTTGTTTCTCGCCCAAACTCATTCCAAACGCGCCGGAATACCGCGGCTTCTTTCCCGCAGTACAAAAGGTCCAAGGTTGCGGCCAACGTCCAAAAATGCGCGGTGACTTCCGACGGCAGGCAAGAACCCGCGAACTTGGTGGATTGAACCCGCCAACTTGACCGACCTTGGAGATTTGCACGTCCAAACTTGCCCAAACCTTCCTTACTATATATATTCACCTTTCCCTAAACCTAAACACATCCCCTAGTATCCAAATTCACATTATACATATCCTTACACATCCAATTACACCCAATGTCATATATTACACCTAAATAGCTTAGAATAAACTCACACCACTTCACTTAGCTTGTAACTAGTGTTTAGGGTGGTTTTCCAGCCACCAATCTCGATCCAAGGCATCCACATGTTGATTCCAAGCTTGGGGAAGCAAGATGAGTGAGCTAGCTTGAAGACTACACCACGATTATTGGGTTGTCTCTATTGTCTCTCTTATTTCCTTAGTTTGTTGTTAATGTGTAATTAAACATTTATGTTAAGGATTTGGTGTATTTATGTATTATATCTATGAACTAGTTGTATCTATATTTGATATTGAGCTTTAATTGATATATGCTTGTTAATTGATTAATCCAATTGTTAACATGCAAAATAGGATTACTTGATTAATGCAAACCTTGCTTAATTTAGTTAACCTATAATTGAAGTGCTTAATTGTTATCAACTAGTAATTAGGTAATTTGCATGATTCATTAGTTCCCTAACATATCTCATTATCACTCTTTGCATAACTTTGCATTAGTGGTAATTAGTTTAGCTAGTTAGTTAATTTAGTTAATTGCTATTGGTAAGTTTAGTGATTAGGTTAGTTAATTAAATAAGGGATTGACAACCCTTAGTTGTAGTTAGAATTAGTTAACTTAGTGGTAATTAGTTTAAGGCTTTCTTAGTGTAATCTTAGATTAGTTAGTTAATTTGTTTGTGACATCTCCCTTTACTTTTATTGTATGTTAATAGTGTAAATATATTGTGTGTGTCTATATATATATATATATATATATATATATATATTATATATATATATATATATATATTATATATATATATATATATATATATATATATATATTATCTAAGACCAAGAACTAGCTTAAGGTAAACACCTCCTCGTTGGGAACGATACCCTTACTCGTAACCACTATACGTGGCCAACGATTCGTATACTTGCGAATAGGGTAAAAATACACTCGCACGCACGTACCATCATTTACTGATAGTTATAGAACTATCATGTGTCCCACGTACGCCGATCAAGTTATTGGCGCCATTGGGGATATTTTATTAGAACAATTACGTGCGCATCAAGAGCACGTGGTTAAATCCGTCAGGAATCACGGTAATATCATAATTAAGATGGGAATGAACTCTAAATCTGGATTGAATCTCTTTTATGGAATCTATTTTATGGAATTAGTTGATGAACAATGAGAATTGCATATAGGGAGCATCAGTTACCTAGTCTCTCACCTATTGACCACATTTACATATTCTTGTTACTTGATTTCTTGGATAATTTAGTTCTAAATCAATCAAATCAATCAAAATATCTTGGACACTTTTAATTGCTTTAGCTTTAATTAGAATTAGTTTTATTCAATAATTCACTTTTCCTTGTGGGAATGATCCCTACTTGTCGTTGTACTTGTCTCACGATTCTTGTAGTTGTGAGTTAGGTTCGTATAACACGATTTTACACATCATCTAGCACACAAACACACACTAAAAGATATATTGGGTCTACTTGCGGTCAAATAAAGCAAGTTACCAATCATGCTCTGATATAGAATTTGTTCCACACCTTTTCCACTAGCATCCTTGCTTAGCTTCAAAGTGGTAATCAAGGGTGTATCACAATGTTTGGCATTTTTAAGGCCAAACTTCTTCACTAGGTTCTTTGCATATTTAGCTTGGGTTATAAAAATCGGTAAGGTTCCCATTTGTTGATTGGCTCATTTCGTGGACAAACCACATGTTGGGGTTCTTTGTAAGGGTAGCTTAGGTGTTGTTGTTATTGCTCAAGCCCTTTGAAGACCTCGTCTTGATAAGCACCGAAGGTAAATTTCTATGTGCTTACTTGTCTTGAAGAGATAGTTGAACACAATCACAACTCATGCATATGTTTAATCCTTGTATGTTGTGTGTCTTATTTTTGTGCATTAATGTTCATTAACATCTCTTTTTGCTTGTTATTTGATTGCATCTTGCATTGTCCATTACCTTAACATGTTTAAGCTTAGAAGTCATGCATTGCAAAGGGCGCTGTTCAAAGCGCTCTAAGAGGCGCTGTTCGAACAGTGCCTACATGACCTGATGCAAAAATGGTCATTTTAATGCATCAGGTCTGATGCATTTTGAAGAGGCGCTGTACGAGCGTTGTACACAAGCGCTGTTCGTACAGCGCCCAATTGAGACTTGATTGAAATTGTATTTTAAATGCATCAGGTCTGATGCATTTTGGGTAGGCGTTGTACGAGCACTGTACAGAAGCGTTGTTCGTACAGCGCCACTCTGTTTTCCCGAGAGAACAATGTTGGGGCGCTGTACAGGCGCTGTACAGAAGCGCTCTACGTATAGCGCTCAAGACAATTTCAGGCCAACTTATTCAAAACGATCACACTTTATTTTGGCCTCCTATATATATGCCACTTTGACTTTAGGTCAATTAAGAGAGTTCATATTCAGATTTCATACTTAGGATATTTTTTTAAGAGAAGAAAAAATTCCAAGAACTCATTTTCTATTTACTCAAACACTTTTTCATGATCATCAATCATCATCTAGCATCATCCTTGATCATTTAGAGATCTAGCATCATCCTTGATCATCTAGATGTCTCTTTGCATGGATTCTTCATCACACTTTGCTTGGTAAGCTTTTCACTAATATCTTACATATTTTGTGTTTTTCATAACAAGCAATCTCAATTTATTACTTGTATGATTTTCATATATCTTTTGATACAAGATTGAGATTAGTGTGTTGTATGTTTGAGAAGTTGTATTGTGATAGCTAATTAGGTTTTGTGCTTAATCTTGATTACCTAAACTATTTGATTGAACATGTCATTTAGTTTTAATATCTAGGATTGTTCTAATTGCATATTGTAAGGTTCCCATTTGTTGATTGGCTTATTTAGTGGACAAACCACATGTTAGGGTTCTTTGTAAGGGTAGCCTAGGTATCGGGTTTATTGTTCGAAGCCCTTTGAAGACCTCGTATTGATAAGCACCGAAGGTATATTTCTTTGTGCTTACTTGTCATGAAGAGATAGTTGCACACACTCACAACTCATGCATATGTTTAATACTTGTATGTTGTGTGTCTTATTTTTGTGCATTAATGTTCATTAACATCTCTTCTTGCATGTTAGTTTGATTGCATCTTGCATATCCAATTGCCTTGTCATGCTTAGACGTAGGATTGCATTTTTGCATTGGGCGCTCCCAAAAGCGCTCTACAGAAGCGCTGTACGAACAGCGCCCATTGAGCGCTGTTTAGACCTGATCGATTTAATTCGGTCGCTGTTGGGTCGCTGTACAAAGCGCTCTACGTACAGCGCCACTCTGTTTTCCCGTTAGAACAGAGTAGGGGCGCTGTACAAGAGGCGCTCTACGCACAGCGCCCAAGGCAAATATGAGGCCAACTTATCAAAGCGACCACACCTTGTTTTGGCCCCCTATATATATGCCACTTTGACTTTAGGTCAATTACAAGAGTTCATATTCAGATTCTATACTTAGGATATTTTTCAAAGAGAAGAAAAATTCCAAAGAACTCATTTTTAGTTTACTCAAACACTTTTTCATGATCATCAATCATCATCTAGCATCATCCTTGATCATCTAGATGACATCTTGCATGGATTCTTCATCAGACTTTGCTTGGTAAGCTTTTCACTAATATCTTACATATTTTGTGTTTTTCTTAACAAGCAATCTCAATTTATTACTTGTATGATTTTCATATATCTTTTGATACAAGATTGAGATTAGTGTGATGTATGTTTGAGAAGTTGTATTGTGATAGCTAATTAGGTTTTGTGCTTAATCTTGATTAGCTAAACTATTTGATTGAACATGTCATTTAGTTTTTAATATCTAGGATTGTTCTAATTGCATATTAATCATCTTAGATAAGCATATAGGGTTTCCCTTGCTCTATGTTGCATTTGGATATTCATATATTCACTTAGGGTTGTTATTCTCTTCATAGAGAAAGTAAGTCTTGTGTGTAGCATCCGGGATTAGGTTGCTTAGATCGCAAGCAAATTGGACTAGGTTCACTCATACCGGGATTAGGTAGGTGTGTGATTACTTCCGGGATTAGGTTGTAATCGTTTTACACATTTAGTGGATTCGAGGTTCGAGTGTGGCTTACTTACTAGCCCATGGTTTTTCCCGTGAGGGTTTCCACGTAAAAATCAAGTGTTATTTAATTTCCGCATTTTATACTTGATTTATTGCTTTATCTAATTAGGGGTAATTTCATAATTTTGACTAACACGAAAAATTGGGTAAAAAGCTTAAAATCTATTCACCCCCCCTCTAGATAATTTTATACACACCGTGCTATAATTTGTTTCACATATTAATCATCTTAGATAAGCATATAGGGTTTCCCTTGCTCTATGTTGCATTTGGATATTCATATATTCACTTAGGGTGTTATTCTCTTCATTGAGAAAGTAAGTCTTGTGTGTAGCTTCCGGGATTAGGTTGCTTAGATCGCAAGCAAATTGGACTAGGTTCACTCATACCGGGATTAGGTAGGTGTGTGATTACTTCCGGGATTAGGTTGTAATCGTTTTACACATTTAGTGGATTCGAGGTTCGAGTGTGGCTTACTTACTAGCCCATGGTTTTTCCCGTGAGGGTTTCCACGTAAAAATCAAGTGTTATTTAATTTCCGCATTTTATACTTGATTTATTGCTTTATCTATTTAGGGGTAATTTCATAATTTTGACTAACACGAAAAATTGGGTAAAAAGCTTAAAATCTATTCACCCCCATCTAGATAGTTTTATACACACCGTGCTATAATTTGTTTCACATATTAATCATCTTAGATAAGCATATAGGGTTTCCCTTGCTCTATGTTGCATTTGGATATTCATATATTCACTTAGGGTGTTATTCTCTTCATTGAGAAAGTAAGTCTTGTGTGTAGCTTCCGGGATTAGGTTGCTTAGATCGCAAGCAAATTGGACTAGGTTCACTCATACCGGGATTAGGTAGGTGTGTGATTACTTCCAGGATTAGGTTGTAATCGTTTTACACATTTAGTGGATTCGAGGTTCGAGTGTGGCTTACTTACTAGCTCGTGGTTTTTTCCAGTGAGGGTTTCCATGTAAAAATCAAGTGTTATTTAATTTCCGCATTTTATACTTGATTTATTGCTTTATCTATTTAGTGGTAATTTCGTAATATTGATAAACATGAAAAATTGGGTAATAAGTTTAAAATCTATTCACCCCCCCTCTAGATAGTTTTATACACACCGTGCTATAATTTGTTTCAATTGGTATCAGAGCGGGTTCCTAGATATACATAGGTGATCCTTGCTTATTTTGGTGTGTTTTGCATTTTGTGTGATTTTTTATCATTCATACATTTGCATTCATTTCATTCATTCATAAACACTATGTGTGGAAACGGTGGAAATGGTGGTGGCAACGAAGGTGCTTCTAGCACAAGGCCTCCACTTCTTACCGGATTGAACTATTCCCAATGGAAAGGGAAGATGGAATCCTACATATGTCAAATTCATGACCGTGCATGGATGGCGGTGGAAGACGGATATGATCTACCCAAGATGACTCCCGGTGGTGGAGTAGAAGAAGTATTGAAGCCTAAGGCGCAATGGAACGCGCAAGAGTTTGAGGCTTCAAAGTGGAATAGGAAGGCGATGCATGCCATCCTATGTGCAATGGACGAAAATCAATATAAATTGATTCAAAATACTAGGATAGCTAAGGAGGCATGGGACATCCTAGAGATTGCACATGAGGGAACCGAAGTGGTGAAGGACTCTAAGCTTCAAGTCCTCCAAACTCAATTCGAGATGCTTAAGATGGAGAAGAATGAGTGCTTCAACGACTTCGAGATCAAGTTGATGGACATAGTCAACCAAAGTCATCAACTTGGTGATCCATATTCGGATAGGAGAATCAAGCAAAAGATTATGAGATCTCTCCCGGATAGGTTTGAATCAAAAGTAACTGCTTTAGAAGAAAATAGTGGATATAAGGATATGAAGCCGAGTGAGGTGATTGGGAGACTTCTAGCTTATGAGTCTAGGAAGGGTCCTATCTCCACACCTCCTAAAAAGCAAAAAGGAATTGCTTTGAAAACCTCTAAGGATGAAAAGGAGGCAAAGAAGAATGACTCGGACAAAGACCTTGCATTATTTGTGAAGAGATTCAAGAGGGTCATGAAGTTCAGGAAAAAGGACTTTGGTTCCAAACGTCAAAACTACAAGAAAAAGGGTTCCTACAACAAGTTTGAGCCTAGGAAAGAGAAGACCGAAAAGAAAGGGGTCCGTTTTTTTGAGTGTGGTGGGATAGGTCACTTTGCCCCTAAATGTGCAAATCACAATGAGAAGAAAAAGGGAAAAGTGATGGCCGCCACTTGTAGTGAAAGTAGTGATGACTCCATTGAGGGAGATGAGTCTTCGGATGATGAAGAGCTCATGGCTAATCTCCTAACTTTTGCCTTCTCCCATAAAAGCAAAAATGCTAGTGAAAGAGAGGAAATGAGTCAAGAGGAAAATGACTCAAGTGGAGAAGAAAGTGATTCATCCTCTAACTCCATAAATGGATTTGTGGAGAAAAATGTGCTTGCTAAATACCATACCGAGTTTAATGATTTAGCAATCAAAAGCACTAGAAAGATCAAGATGTTGAGAGAAGATAATCTTGAGCTATTATCTCATAATGACCACTTAAGTGAACAAGTGGAAAAATTCAAGAAAATGGAAGATAAGCTAAGAGAGGAGTTAGTCTTATCTAGGAGGAATGAAGAAAGTATAAAGAGGGAGCTTGAAGAAGTAAGAGAGTCTATGACTAGGTTGGATTCTAGCACCAAGAAACTTGACCATATGCTTGGTGTTGGAAAGAGTCCATGTGACAAAAGGGGTCTTAGGTATGAAGATGGCAAGAAGATCGCAACCTCTAACAAGACCATGTTTGTCAAGAGTTCGGGGATCGAAGAAGCCTCATTCGTGCAAATTCCTAGGAAGAAGTTAGAACTAGGACAATGTTCAAATGCACAAGTGAAGATGGTGCCAAGAAGGCAACCCCAAGCTCAACCCCCTAGGGTCCCTCAAGCCAACACTCCTCCACAATTGGCTCACAAAGGAAAGAGACCAATCATGCAACCTCAAGCTTGGAAGCAATCAAGACCGGTTCAACAATGAAGATGGATTGAACCCATTCATCCATAAAGACAAGGACAAGGTATGATTCCTTATTTTACTCCTATATGTCACTTTTGTGGATTTGATGGTCATATTAGACCACATTGTTTCGATATATTAAAATGTGCAAAACTAGAAGCATGATTGAGAAGAAAAAGAAAAGAGTCATGATGCATGTTCCTAGGAATGATGATATTGTTATACATGATCCTAGAACATCTAGAGCCCATGTACCAAAGACCACTAAGAAAGCTAAGATTGTTTCTAGGTGGATTAGAAAGAATGAAAATGTTTGCCATGTTGCTCAAATAGCCTTGAAGGCAAATTCTTCTAATTTTTGGTATTTAGATAGTGGGTGCTCTAGTCACATGACGGGAAATAAGAGTTTCTTCGAGACTCTTGTTATGGAGGAAGGAGGATATGTCACTTTTGGTGATAGATCCAAAAAGAAAGTTGTAGGGAAAGGAACCATTTCTGTTCCCGGATTACCCTCCTTATCCGATGCTTTATTTGTTGATGGCTTGAAAGCCAATTTAATAAGCATTTCACATCTAAGTGATGAAGGATATTCCGTCTTGTTTTATAAAGATGATTGCTCTATCCTAAAGCCCGATGGACAAAACTTGTTGAAAGGTATGAGATCTAGTGACAATTGCTATTGTCTTAAAGCTAGAATAGTCTCAAACAATGTGTCCATGGATAAGCAAATTGAGTTGTGGCATGAAAGACTTGGCCACATGAACTTTAGGGATTTACGAACCCTTGGAAAGTTCAATTGTGTGCGTGGCCTCCTTAAGCTTGGGAAGAAAGCCAATGGTGTTTGTGGACCTTGCCAACAAGGAAAACAAACCAAAAGCATGCACAAAAAGGGCAAGTATCTCTCCACCAAGGAGCCCCTAGAGCTTCTCCACATGGATCTCATGGGTCCTATGCAAACCGAGAGTTTAGGTGGAAAGAGAAACATTTTTGTTTATGTTGATGATTTCTCTAGATTTACATGGACATATTTTCTTAGAGAAAAATCCAAAACTTTTGATAAGTTTAAAATGCTTTGTACTAAAATACAAAATGAAATGAATTCTAACATTAAAAGCATTAAACGGATTAGAAGTGACCATGGGAGGGAATTTGAGAATGCCTCTTTTGAAAGTTATTGCAATAGCTTAGGCATCTCCCATGAGTTCTCGGCTCCTAGGACACCTCAACAAAATGGAGTTGTTGAGAGGAAGAATAGGGTCCTTCAAGAGATGGCTCATGTGATGTTGCTTAGCAACAATGTCCCTAGGAACCTATGGGCCGAAGCCGTCAATACGGCTTGCTATATAGGGAATCGTGTTTTCCTAGGGCCAAAACTAGAAACACCTCCTATGAGTTATGGAAGGGTAGGAAGCTAAATGTTAGCTACTTCCACACATTTGGAAGCAAATGCTACATTTTAAATGACCGTGATCAACTTGGCAAGTTTGATGCTAAGAGTGATGAGGGTATCTTTATTGGCTATGCCTTGAATAGTAAAGCCTATAGAGTTTTCAACTTGAAGACTCGAACCGTCATGGAATCATCGAATGTTGTTATTGATGATACAAGGCTCAAGTCTAATGACCATGAGGAGGAGGAAGTTTTAGATGATGACTCTCCTTTGGAGAGGGTTATGGTGACTCCTAATGTTGGGAGGTCCAATGACAATAATGAGGTCACACAACCTATTACTAGAGTCCCTCTCTTGGATTCTAATGAACCCGCTCCATGGGTTAGAAGACTCCATAACAAAGAGGATGTTATTGGAGATGTGAATGAGGGTGTTAGGACTAGGCGTCAATTAGCTAATCTCATTAGCTTTACATGCTACACCTCTCAAATTGAACCCAAAAAGGTTGATGAAGCCTTGAATGATGAATTTTAGGTTCTTGCCATGCAAGAAGAGCTAAACCAATTCGAAAGGAATGAGGTTTGGACTCTAGTTCCTAGGCCAAAAAGCACTAATGTGATAGGCACTAAGTGGATTTAGAGGAACAAATCCGATGAGGATGGCAACATAGTTTGGAACAAGGCTAGACTTGTAGCACAAGGGTACTCTCAAATTGAGGGTATCGACTTTGAGGGGACATTTGCTCCCGTTGCCCGTTTAGAGTCCATTAGGCTTCTCTTGTCCATTTCTTGTGTGCACAAGTTCAAATTGCACCAAATGGATGTCAAGAGTGCCTTCCTCAATGGCTTCTTGCAAGAGGAAGTGTTTGTTGAACAACCTAAGGGGTTTGTGGATGCACACCACCCCAACCATGTCTATCGCCTCAAGAAGGCTCTATATGGGTTGAAACAAGCACCGAGGGCTTGGTATGAGCGCCTCACTCAATTTCTTGTTGACAATAACTACACAAGGGGTAGTGTTGACAAGACACTATTCATCAAGAAAGACAATGATGAGCTTTTCATAGCTCAAATATATGTTGATGATATAGTTTTTGGCTCCACCAACAACACCAAGGTCCAATAATTTGTTGATGTCATGTCTCATGAATTTGAGATGAGTCTTGTTGGTGAGCTTAGTTACTTCCTAGGTTTGCAAATTAGGCAATTAGATGATGGGATTTTCATAACCCAAGCCAAATATGCCAAAAACCTAGTGAAGAAGTTTGGTCTAGAAAATGCCAAACATTGTGATACACCCATGAGTACCACTTTGAAGCTAAGCAAGGATGCTAGTGGTAAAAGTGTGGAACAAACTCTATATCGGGGCATGATAGGTAGCTTGCTTTATTTGACCACAAGTAGGCCCGACATCTCTTTTAGTGTGGGTGTGTGTGCTAGGTACCAAGCTGATCCCAAGGAGTCCCATCTCTCTTCCGTAAAGAGAATCATTCGCTATGTGAATGGGACATCCAACTATGAGATTTGGTACTCTTTTGACACTAATGCTAGTCTTGTAGGCTTTAGTGATACGGATTGGGCAGGAAATTGTGATGATAGGAAAAGCACATCGGGCGGTTGCTTCTTCCTAGGCAACAACTTGGTGTCTTGGTTTTGCAAGAAGCAAAACTCAATTTCCTTGTCCACGGCTGAGGCCGAGTACATATCCGCGGGGAGTGGATGCACACAACTCTTATGGATGAAGCAAATGCTAGTAGACTATTGACATCCGCCATCATTTCATTAGAGAGCTTGTTGAAAATAAATGCATAGTACTTGAACATGTAGGTACTAATGATCAACTTGCGGACCTTTTTTACTAAACCCTTAGATGCTACTCGATTTAAAACACTAAGTAGATCTACTGGGATATGTCTTGTGGAGTGATGTGATTTGTATTTGACCCCATATGGGGAACTCAAGCAAAGAGAGCTATTTTGTATTCTTGTCACTTGCAAAAAATTTGAAATATCTTATGCCTATTCTTTTAATTGCTTGAGTAAGCTTGGTTGCACATATGTATATATGTTTTTAATTCAATAAGTGTGAACCTTGCTTGTTTTACAATCCATGTCATATTTATGTTCAAACATGCATTTTTGGACTAGGAGATGTATATAAGAAGTATGATTTGAATGACCTATGATTATCTCCATGACATGATGATTCTTAAATAACATACTAATGTTAAATAAAAAAGCATGAAATTCATATAACATGCTCACATGAAAAGCATGAATTAATGATTGCATATTCTTAAAATGCAAAAACTTGTGTGAAAGCTTATGAGACTCAAAATGAATAAAGGATCTTGTATCCGTTCAAAGGAATTTATATTCCAAATGTCTCTCTTTCTTTATTATTTGAACATGGCTACTATCATACGGATATCTTATCCGGAAAAATCGAATAGGGTGCAAAGTCACTCATGCCATGTTTCGCTTATAAAGATGGATATAGTTACTCTTAAATTGAAATCAATAAAATCTCTATATCCTTGCTTTTCTCATGACATTGGTGAAATTGGTTTGAATTCTTTTTAGAAACCTTTGTCATTTGCTTTGCCAAATACCATTGTATTTTGGACTTGAATGCTACATGTCTTGTATGCAAAGCATGTTTGATTCACACATTTTCATCAAATAAATCTCCTTGTTTCTCTCCAATTAATTGAGATGCATAAAGTGACTTATATTGATTATGCAAATATCTTGCATGCTACTATCTCTCGTTGCTTTGAGTGACCCGGTTGGGGACTACTCCTTTGCCTATATCATGACAAAAAGAGGGAGTAGGATATGGTAAGGGGAGTTGCAAAATATAGAAGCAATTGTGCATATTGGGGAGAACATTCATTGAGGGGGAGTAACCCGTTGAGGGGGAGCATTGCATACACATACATTGCATAATATTGTGCCTAATCTTTTACAAATGCAAATGCTTGTTTTTTTGTTCTCACTTGATTAATCTCACTTTTTACTTGTATTGGAAATGTTAGAAACTTTATTTTCAGGGATTGACTATTCTACAAGAGGTTGAAGACTTCAAGTTGCATTTTCTTATCTCTTTGTAATGTAGAATATCATTGTAGTCCCATAGTTTATATTTTTTTATGAGAAATCAATGTGAGTGGTGGTTTTGTCACGAAATAGCCAAAGGGGGAGATTGTAAAGTTCTCATTTGTTGATTGGCTCATTTCGTGGACAAACCACATGTTGGGGTTCTTTGTAAGGGTAGCTTAGGTGTTGTTGTTATTGCTCAAGCCCTTTGAAGACCTCGTCTTGATAAGCACCGAAGGTAAATTTCTATGTGCTTACTTGTCTTGAAGAGATAGTTGCACACACTCACAACTCATGCATATGTTTAATCCTGGTATGTTGTGTGTCTTATTTTTGTGCATTAATGTTCATTAACATCTCTTCTTGCTTGTTATTTTGATTGCATCTTGCATTGTCCATTGCCTTAACATGTTTAAGCTTAGAAGTCATGCATTGCAAAGGGTGGTGTTCAAAGCGCTCTACAAGGCCCTGTTCGAACAGCGCCCATATGACCTGATGCAAAAATGGTCATTTTAATGCATCAGGTCTGATGCATTTTGAAGAGGCGATGTACGAGCGATGTACACAAGCGCTGTTCGTACAGCGCCCAATTGAGACCTGATTGAAATTGTATTTTAAATACATCAGGTCTGATGCATTTTGGGTAGGCATTGTACGAGCGCTGTACAGAAGCGTTGTTCAAGCGCTGTTCGTACAGCACCACTCTGTTTTCCCAAGAGAACAGAGTTGGGGCGCTGTACATGCGCTATACAGAAGCGCTCTACGTACAGCGCCCAAGGCAATTTCAGGCCAACTTATTCAAAACGACCACACTTTGTTTTGGCCTCCTATATATATGCCACTTTGACTTTAGATCAATTAAGAGAGTTTATATTCAGATTTCTTACTTAGGATATTTTTTTAAGAGAAGAAAAAATTCCAAGAACTCATTTTCTATTTACTCAAACACTTTTTCATGATCATCAATCATCATCTAGCATCATCCTTGATAATCTAGAGATCTAGCATCATCCTTGATCATCTAGATGTCTCTTTGCATGGATTCTTCATCACACTTTGCTTGGTCAGCTTTTCACTAATATCTTACATATTTTGTGTTTTTCTTAACAAGCAATCTCAATTTATTACTTGTATGATTTTCATATATCTTTTGATACAAGATTGAGATTAGTGTGTTGTATGTTTGAGAAGTTGTATTGTGATAGCTAATTAGGTTTTGTGCTTAATCTTGATTAGCTAAACTATTTGATTGAACATGTCATTTAGTTTTAATATCTAGGATTGTTCTAATTGCATATTAATCATCTTAGATAAGCATATAGGGTTTCCCTTGCTCTATGTTGCATTTGGATATTCATATATTCACTTAGGGTGTTATTCTCTTCATTGAGAAAGTTAGTGTTGTGTGTAGCTTTCAGGATTAGGTTACTTAGATCGCAAGTAAATTGGACTAGGTTCACTCATACCGGGATTAGGTAGGTGTGTGATTACTTCCGGGATTAGGTTGTAATCGTTTTACACATTTAATGGATTCGAGGTTCGAGTGTGGCTTACTTACTAGCCCGTGGTTTTTTCCCATGAGGGTTTCCACGTAAAAATCAAGTGTTATTTAATTTCCGTTTTTTATACTTGATTTATTGCTTTATCTATTTAGGGGTAATTTCGTAATATTGATAAACACGAAAAATTGGGTAATAAGTTTAAAATCTATTCAACCACCCCCCCTCTAGATAGTTTTATACACACCGTGCTATAATTTGTTTCAAAATACCATCATTCAATTGCTTAATTTGCAAACCTAGGAAGTAACTAAGTTCACCAAAAAGACTCATCTCAAATTCATGAGACATGACATCAACAAATTGTTGGACTTTGGATTTGTTGGTGAAGCCAAACACAATATCATCAACATATATTTGAGCTATGAAAAGCTCATCATTGTTTTTCTTAATGAATAAAGTCTTGTCAACACTACCTCTTGTGTAGGTATTGTCAACAAGAAATTGAGTGAGGCGCTTATACCAAGCCCTCGTTGCTTGTTTCAACCCACATAAAACCTTCTTGAGGCGATAGACATGGTTGGGGTGGTATGCATCCAAAAACCCCTTAAGTTGCTTAACAAACACTTCCTCTTGCAAGAAGCCATTGAGGAATGCACTCTTCACATCCATTTGGTGCAATTTGAACTTGTGCACACAAGATACAGACAAGAGAAGCCTAATGGACTCAAGACAGGTAGCGAGAGAAAAAGTCTCCTCAAAGTCAATACCCTCAATTTAAGAGTACCCTTGTGCAACAAGCCTAGCCTTGTTACGCACAATGTTGCCATCCTCATTGGATTTATTCCTATACATCCATTTGGTGCCTATGACATTAGTGCTTTTAGGCCTAGGAACTAGAGTCCAAACCTCATTCCTTTCGAATTGGTTTAGCTATTCTTGCATGGTAAGAACCCAAAATTCATCATTTAAGGTCTCATAAACCTTTTTGGGTCAATTTGAGAGGTGTAACAAGTATAACTAATTAGATTAGCTATTTGACACCTGGTCCTAACACCCTAATTTACATCTCTAATAACATCATCTTTGTTATGGAGATGTCTAACAAATGGAGCGGGTTCTTTAGAGTTCAAGAGAGGAACTCTATTAAAAGGTTATGTGTCCTCTTCATCAAGGTTAGACCTCCCATCAATAGGAGTTTCCACAACCTTCTCCAAGGGAGAATCATCAACTACAACAACCTCCTCCTCCATGGTCAATAGTCTTGAGCCTACAATCATCTATGACAACATTAGATGATTCCATGACACTTTGAGTCTTCAAGTTGAAAACTTTATAGGCTCTACTATTCAAGGCATAGCCAATAAAAATTCCCTCATTACTCTTAGCATCAAACTTGCCAAGTTGATCACGGTCATTTAGAATGTAGCATTTGCTTCCAAAGGAGTGGAAGTAGCTAACATTTGGCTTTCTATCTCTCCACAACTCATAAGATGTTTGCCTAGTTCTGGGCCTTAAGAAGACTCTATTTCCTATGTAGCAAGTCATATTGACGGCTTTAGCCCAAAGGTTCTTAGGGACATTGTTGCTAAGCAACATCACACATGCCATCTCTTGAAGGACCCTATTTTTCCTCTCAATAACTTCATTTTGTTAAGGTGTCCTAAGAGCCGAAAACTCATGGGATATGCTTAAGCTAATGCAATAGCTTTCAAAGTAGGCATTCTCAAATTCCCTCCCATGATCACTTCTAATCCGTTTAATGCTTTTAATATTAGAGTATTTTTCATTTTGAATTTTAGTGCAAAGCATTTTAAACTATCAAAAGTTTCAGATTTTTTTTCTAAGGAATTATGTCCATGTGAACCTAGAGAAATCATCTACACAAACAAAAATGTTTCTCTTTCCACCTAAACTCCCGGTTTGCATAGGACCTATAAGATCCATGTGGAGAAGCTTTAGGGGCTCCTTGGTGGAAAGATACTTGCCCTTCTTGTGCATACTCTTGATTTGTTTCCCTTGTTGGCAAGGTCTACAAACACTATCAACTTTCTTCCTAAGCTTAGGAAGGCCACACACAACATTGAACTTATCTAAGATCCTTAAATCCCGATTGTTTATGTGGCCAAGTCTTTCATGCCGCAACTCAATTTGCTCATTCTTGGACATTTTACAAGAGATAACTCTAGCTTCAAGACAATAGCAATTGTCGCTAGATCTCTTTCCTTTTAACAAGGTTTGTCCATCGAGCTTTAGAATTGAGCAATCATTTTTGCTAAACAAGACAGAGAGTTCTTCATCACTAAGATGAGAAATGCTTATTAGATTGGCTTTCAAGCCATCTACATATAAATCGTTGGACAAAGAGGGTAAATCGGGAATGGAGATGGTTCTTTTCTCTACAACTCTCTTTTTAGACCCATCACCAAAGGTGACAAATCCCCCTTCCTCCATGACAAGAGTCTTAAAGAAACTCTTGTTTCCCATCATGTGCCTAGAGCACCCACTGTCTAATTACCAAGAATTAGAAGAGTTTGTCTTCAAGGCAATTTGAACAACATAGCAAAAATATTCATCTCTTTTAATCCACCTAGGTGAAACACTTTCCGTCCTAGTGGTCATTAGTACATGGGCTCTAGATGTCCTAGGATCATGCAAATGAGTTATATTCTTCCTAGGAACATGCATCTTGGCTCTAGCATTTTTCTTTTCAATCATGCTCTCAACTTTACACATTTTAATGTAATGAAAGCAATTTGGTCTAATATGACCATCAATACCACAAAAATGACGAATATGAGTAGAGTAAGGAATCATACCATATCCTCATGTATGCATTGGAGCTTTCCCATGTCGTTGTGGTTGAGTCGGTTCATTCCTTCTTCGTTGTTGAACCGATCTAGCTTGCTTCCTTGGTTGAGCTTGCATGATTGGTCTCTTTCCTTGGTGAGCCATTTGTTGAGAAAGGTTAGCTTGATGAGCTCTCATAGGTTGAACTTGAGCTTGACTTTTTTGTGCCACCTTCACTTGAGCACTATATGAGCATTGTCCTAGATCAATCTTCTTCTTAGGATATGGCAAAGGTGAAGCTTCTTTGTTGCTCAAGCTCTTGACAAACATGGTCCTGTTATGAGTGGGGATCTCCTTGTCATCTTCAAAGCCAAGACCTCTCTTATCACTTGGATTTTTTTCCAACACATAACATATGGTCAAGTTTTTTCGTGCTAGAGCCTATCTTAGCCATTAATTATCTAGCATCTCTAAGCTCCATTTCCATTCTAACTTCACTCCTCTTAGCTAAGACTATCTATTCTCTTAGCTTATCTTCAAGCTCCTTGGATCTCACTATCTCCTCACTTAAGTGGGTCACTTTGGTTGATAGCTCAAGGTTTTCTTCCTTCAACTTTCGAATTTCCCTTTTATTATTCATCCTTGAGCTTTCACTTTGGGTGATGTAGTCTTGAAGATCCATTATTTTCACATTTCCATTTGTGGAGTTGGATGAAGAGCCATCATCACTTGAGTCATTTTCCTTTTGACTTTCTTCCTCTTCTTCACTAACATCTTTGCTCTTGAGGGAGGATGTTAGGATTTTGGTTTGTGTTAGCATGAATTCCATATCAAAACGATGTTTCTCTTATAATGTTTAGTTGTCCTAGATTGATGATGATTGAAGCTTCAAGGAGTACTTGGCAACTTTCCATGCAAGATGGTGTCTTCAAAGAGGAATATGCTACATTGCTCATCAAAGGTATATTAGACCTCATTCCTCTTACAAGGCATAAGCACACACACACATGGCATTCATATATGTCCCGGCATAGTTGTACACCATTGGTATAACACATTCACACACTTGTTAAAGTATGCATATGCATTAGATTTAATTTGACAAACATTGTGAAATTGCATGTTCTAGGACTACCTCTAAGAAATGACATACTTGTGTGACTTTGTGCTTATTTGTTTTTGTTTTATTGTCTTTGGACTTGAACATGATCTTATATGATTCCTTATTGAGTCCCGGTCATTTCGATTACTCACTCATTAGGTTTCGAGTCCAATCTAGGAAGCTACGTTACTTTACGTTCTCATACGATGTGTTGTCTTCATCATCATGTATCGAGTCAAATTCCCAACCTTTTGTCAAAGTTTCATAGTCTTCCTTGTGTGTGAGGGAGTCACAGTTTGTAATCCAAAGACGGATTTGAATTCGGAGTTCGGATGCCCGAATACGGCTGAAGAACGCGAGAGGAGCACAAGGGAAGCGTGAAATGGCCAAAGGCCATTTTGGGGTGTGGTCGTGAGGAGCGTGTGAGGCTCACGGGCCAGCAGCCCCTCTACCATGTGAGGCTCACGCGCCTCTCATAGGCAAGTGACATGGCCACCCTCCATTGGTCACTCACTTCCCTCTCTTTAATCTATTTTAAGTTTTCTTTTCCTTCCCATTTCATTTTTAAGAAGAAAAATTGAAAAACACATGTGCGTAATTTTCTCTCCAAACTTTCTCACATTCCAAACACCATAACTTTCTCATTCGAACTCTGAATTGAGTGATTCAAGTTGGAGAAGCTTCGTAATCAAGTCCTCTACCTTTTCCAAGTGAGTTTGCAGCTGTTAGATTGAGTTTTGTGGTGGCTCTAACTTCAAAACCGAACCAGCTCGTGAATCATGGGTATTTGACTTATCTTTGTGTTTTCTTCTTTTTAAACCTTCAATTACCTTAGGTTTTCTTCTTCTATATGTATGTGTATGTATGATGAATGCTATTGAGAAAAATAGCTTCATAATCAAACTTAATCAAGTCTAATTAGAGACAAATGTGAACTAGTTTTCTATGATTCTAGATTTTCACATGTTTGGGAGTTGTATTGTGATTAGTTTGATATCTAGGGTTATTTGTGATTTGATTGATTCATGTTATGATTAATAACCTTGGCATGTACTTTGATTCTTTGATTGAACAAATCTAGGATTAGTACATTTGATTTGGTAATTAGAGCTATCTAGGATTTAATTGATTATTCATTATATCTTTGCTCTAAATGTTAGCTAGATTATTCATTGAACATATTTTGTGATTCTAGCATTTTTGTGCATGTTTCTAATATCTTGAATATGTACTTCATGTATATGATTTATTCAAGTGTTAGATTTGTAAATGAAACTAGGATCCATATGTGTTAGGTGTTTTCACATGCTCTAGGTTTTAATTCAAGTTTTATAACTAGACATTTTTGACTTGTGTTCTCACATGATTAAGTCTAGTTTCCATGGAATGTATTGATCACATGTTCTATGTTGAATTGCTTGTTTGCATCATTTGCATTCATTGATCACACTAGGAAGTCCTTATAAAAGGCATGAAGTCTTGGTTAGGACATGTGGTCTGGATAACCAAGCATGAAGTCTTGACTAGGACAAGAGGTCCAGATAGTCAAGCAAGGAAGTCTTGGTTAGGACAAGAGGTCCGGATAACCAAGAAAGAAGTCATGGCTAGGATTGGGAAGGTACAGATAGCTATGCATAGAAGGCTCTCTAGAGGCATGAGTGCCTTGGATAGGGAGTTGGCTATGACATTGGTAGGCCCGGGCATTTGGATAGACATAGAATCCAATAGAGGGTGGTACATGGGATGTGTATACACTCTTGAGGAATTTCTAATTGAAACAAATATTATAGTGTGTGTCTAAATACAACCTAGAGGGGGGGTGAATGGGTTGTTAATCGATTATTACCGATTTTTCGATTAGTCAATATTAATCACAATAAACTCAATTCAACAAACAATAAAATCGAGTATAAAGTGCGGAAAATAAAGAACACTTGATTTTTACGTGGAAACCTTCAACAAGGAAAAACCACGAGCTATTCAGCTAGCCACACTCGATCCTCGAATCCACTATTTGTAATGATGTTTACAACTTAGGTTGACCTCAACCATTTTCGGTCACTAACCCACTATTACTACCCACATGCCTTTAATAGCGAACCTAGATCAACCCTAGACAACCTCTATATGAAGAGAAGGTTACTGATCGCGCTGCAAATGTTCACATTTAGCACTCCCATTTCCTACCTTTTGTGTTCGTTTCTCGAGTAAAATAGGGATTTTAATGGTTTAAATAAGTGTTTCAGGTAAATAGAGGAATTTAAAGGCATTCTTGTCATTTTGGAGAAATAGGGGCTAAAATGTAATATTCTGAAGAAGATTGAAGATTCCGTGAATAGGGAAGAGTTGAGAGACTAGATCGTAATTTGCCGCGCAAAGCACAACGTCAGCTGCCACTACACGCGCGAAACGTCGCCGTTTTGGACCGTCTGGTGTCAGCATGACGCAACGATGACATCATCGTCCCTAACCTGCTAAAGGGCGACCTGATGACTCGGTGCAACGACCCGACTCTGTAACAGACCTGGTCATGACCCGACCTTTTCCTGCCCGTTTTCGATGGTTTTTCCGGCCGAATCCCACCCAGATCACCAGCCAAGCTCCTTCCGATCACGATGGACCCATTTCCAGCCTTCCATGCACAAGTTCTCCTTCTCCTTCAAGAAGCCAAACCTCCATGGCCACCAAGCTTCAAAGTCATGTTCCAACGGCTTCCTTCACGCTCAAATACGTTCCAAACTCGCCGAAAGACCGCGATTTCATGCAGCGGGAAAGTGCTCACAGTCCAGAAGGTTCAAGCTCATGGGAAAAGCTCTGAAATCCTCCGTGACTTCGTGTGGCGGGAACAAACCCGCGAGCCTAGTAGATGAACCCGCCAGGACAACCGACTCAAGCTTCTTTCACGCCCAAAACACTCCCCTATATATATATTCATCTTTCCTAAACCTAAAACACATCCCTAATATCCAAATGATTACACAAATAGCTTACAATAACACAATCACCTTAGAAATAGCTTAGAATTGCACCCAAACCAACCTAGCTCACAAAGCACACCTCTTGACTCCAAGCTTGGGAAAGACAAGGAGAAGTCTAGCTAACTTGAGGACTTCACAAGAGATTGGTTGTCTTCTTTATCTCTTTTGTTTACTTTAGCTTGTTGTTGTATTTTGATTACATGTTGATGTTGGGAATATTGGTGGGATTGTAATAATATTCATATTTTGGTTGATGAGTTTATTTGCTTGAGCTTAATAGATGCATGTTAATTGATTAACCAATTAATTTATATGTAATAGGATTTAGACTATTTGAGAAATCAATAGCATGCATGAATGATTATTTGTGTATGTGTCTTATCCTAGGTTAGATTGGTTAATACCAATCTTGTAAGCTTATTTGCTATCAACTAGGAATTGGATTTGTTGCAAGAAAACCATTTCCTAGCATGTCCATGCCCTTACCACCTCACAACTACACTTTCCCATGACCAAGCATGAGTGTAGTTGGTAATTAGTTTAGTTTAGTTAATTAGTGTTTAATTAGTTAATTGTATTTGGTAAGCTTGCTAGTTTAGATTATTTAGTAGTTAATGTTAATTTAGTTGTAATTTAATTTATGCCATAGTGTAATATTAGTTTAGTTATTTGCTTATGACAATTGCTCTTTACTTTTCTTGCATGTTAATAGTGTAAATATATTGTAGATATATAGTATCTAGGACTTAGAACCGACTTAAGATAACACCTCCTTGTTGGGAACGATACCCTTATTCGTAGCCACTGTACGTGGCCACCGATTCGTATACTTGTGAAAGGGTAAAAATACACTTGCACGCACCATATCATTTACCGTAGTTTAGTAGAACCTGTCCGTGTGCCGATCAAGTTTTTGGCATCATCAAAGATATATTTTAGAACTACCACGTGCGTGTCAGTTACACCCTCAAGTGATCTCTACGATCCACTACTCTTGGTGTGAGGACCTTCTAATCTACCTGCATGCCTTTTACAGAGGAGCTAGTACAATGCTTTTGCAACTTCACCTAGAAGCCACAAGACTTTGACTTATTGAAGAGAATTAAAAGTCTATGTGCATATGACAATTATGCTCAACACAAAATATGCTAGACAAACATATAATGCTTAACTAGATGTTATAATTCAAATCAACAATCTCGTTATGCCTACATGCTCATACATAAGGACTCAATTAGATGCAAAGAGATTCTAGCAACCTAATTGTCAACAAAACAACACATAAACATTCAAAGGCTTAACTGGTTGATTAAAAGAAAATCTATTGAAACAAATTATAGCACGGTGTGTATAAAACTATCTAGAGGGGGGTGAATAGATTTTAAGCTTTTTTACCCAATTTTTCGTGTTAGTCCAAATTACGAAATTACTCCTAAATAGATAAAGCAATAAATCAAGTATAAAATGCGGAAATTAAATAACACTTGATTTTTACGTGGAAACCCTCACGGGAAAAACCACGGGCTAGTAAGTAAGCCACACTCGAACCTCGAATCCACTAAATGTGTAAACGATTACAACCTAATCCCGGAAGTAATCACACACCTACCTAATCCCGGTATGAGTGAACCTAGTCCGATTGCTTGCGAATTAAGCAACCTAATCCCGGTCACAACACAAGACTTAATTCTCTAAAAAGAGATTAGCACCCTAAGTGAATATATGAATATTCAAATGCAACATAGAGCAAGGGAAACCCTATATGCTTATCTAAGATGATGAATATGCAATTAAAAATAATCCTAGATATTAAAACTAAATGACATGTCAATTAGTTTAGATAATCATAGATTAGAGAAACCTAGATATCTATCATAAAAACAACACTCAATCAAATCGACGCAACAATCTTTATCTTGAATATTAGAATATAATCTAAGAACAATCAAGTAATAAAAGAGATGCCATAATAAATTAAACACTAATTATGTATGATAATAGTAAAAAACTTACCAAAGCAAGTGTGATGATGAAAGACCCATGCAAGCAAGCATCCTAGATATGCTAGAGAATGCTAAATGAACTTTGATGCAAATGGATTTTGGTTTGAGTGTTTGACGAGCAAACTTGATTGCTTTCTCTCTTAAAAATCTCTCTTTTTAAAGTAGGGTTCTTGAAGATTAAAGAGTCACATCCAGAACAAGAGAAAGTGATGTATAATAGGCATGAAAAACAGAGCATGTGAAAAGACAAGTTTGCCCCTGAAAAGCATCGATCAGCGGTTTCAATCGGCGGCCAGGCCGACGATCATAACCGCCTAATTGGCCCGAGAGGAACAGGGGACCAACGGCGGTTTCATTCGGCGGTTTCGTGACCGCCGATCTAACCGCCGAATCAAACCTGAGACTAAAAATCAATCAGGTATGAAAACGGCGGTTTCATTCGTGACCGCCGTTTCAACCGCCGAATTAGGCCGAGAGATAAAATCAATCAGGTCTTGAACGGCGGTTTCGAACGGCGGTCGTGACCGCCGATCAAAACCGCAGAATCGCTCCATACACTACTGGAAGCAAACAGCGGTTTCATTCGGCGGCCAGGCCGGCGATCATAACCGCCGATCACCAATAAAGGTGAAAACCAAGGAGAAGCCAAGGGCATTCTCCGTAGGCTGTCCTCGCGCTAAACCAAACACATTCTAGTGCATGCGCGGACGTTTCCGAAAACTATCGGGAAACGAATTACAAGACAACAAGACACAATTACACACAACAAAATATAACAAATAAGTGCAAGTGTGAAATCTGACAAGTGAAGAGAATGCACACATATGCAATGTATGTTAAGTGTGTGTGTGCAACTAATCTCTTTAAAGAAAAGCAAGCACAAAGAAATTTACCTTCGGTGCTTATCAAGACGAGGTCTTCAAAGGGCTTGAGCAATAACACCGATACCTAGGCTACCCTTACAAAGAACCCCCAACATGTGGTTTGTCCACGAAATGAGCCAATCAACAAATGGGAACCTTACAATCTCCCCCTTTGGCTATTTCGTGACAAAACCACCACTCACATTGATTCCTCACAAAGAAATAGAAACTACGGGACAACTATGATTTTCTACAACACAAAGAGATAAGAAAATAAAACTTCAAGTCTTTAATCTCTTGTAGAATAATCAAGCCCTGAAAAGAAAGTTTTTAACATTTCCAATACAAGTAAAAAGTGAGATGAATCAAGTGAGAACAAAAACAAGCATTTGCATTTTAAAAGTTTAGGCACAACATTATGAAATGTATGTGTATGCAATGCTCCCCCTCAACGGGTTACTCCCCCTCAATGAATGTTCTCCCCAATATGCAAAATTGCCTCTATTTTGCAACTCCCCGTACCATATCCTACTCCCCCTTTTTGTCATGATATAGGCAAAGGAGTAGTCCCCAACCGGGTCATAGCAACGAGAGATAGAAGCATGCAAGATATTTGCATATATATATAAGTCACTTTATGCACCTCAATTAATTGAAGAGAAACAAGGAGATTTATTTGAAAGAAAATGTGTGAATCAAACATGCTTTGCATACAAGACATGTAGCATTCAAGTCCAAAATACAATGGTATTTGGCAAAGCAAATGACAAAGGTTTCTAATAAGAATTCAAACCAATTTCACCAAAGTCATGAGTAAAGCAAGGATATAGAATATATAGATTTCAATTTAAGAACAACTATATCCAACTTTATAAGCGAAACATGGCATGAGCGACTTTGCACCCTATTTGATTTTTTCAGATAAGATATCCGTATGATAGTAGCCATGTTCAACCAATAAAGAAGGAGAGACATTTGGAATGTAAATTCCTTTGAACGGATACAAGATCCTTTATTCATTTTGAGTCTCATAAGCTTTCACACAAGGTTTTGCATTTTAAGAGTATGCAATCATCAATTCATGCTTTTCATGTGAGCATGTTATATGAATTTCATGCATTTTCATTTAACATTAGCAAGTTATTTAAGAATTATCATGTCATGGAGATAATCATAGGTCATTCAAATCATACTTCCTACATACATCTCCTAGTCCAAAAATGCATGTTTGAACATAAATATGACATGGATTGTAAACAAGCAAGGTTCACACTTATTGAATTGAAAACATATATACATATGTGCAACCAAGCTTACTCAAACAATTAAAAGAAGAGGCATACGATATTTAAAATTATTATTATTATTATTTTTTTTTTTTTTGCAAGTGACAAGAATGCAAAATAGCTCTCTTTGCTTGAGTTCCCCATATGGGGTCAATCATAGAACATCACTCCATAAGACATATCCCAATAGATCTACTAAGAGTTTTTAATCGAGTAGCATCTAAGGGTTTAGTAAATAAGTCCGCAAGTTGATCATTAGTACCTACATGTTCAAGTACTATGCATTTATTTTCAACAAGCTCTCTAATGAAGTGATGGCGGATGTCAATATGCTTAGTTCTAGAATGTTGTACCGGATTCTTGGAAATATTAATAGCACTCATGTTATCACAAAAGAGAGTAAGAGTACCTTGGTTGAATCCGTAGTCTACTAGCATTTGCTTCATCCATAGGAGTTGTGTGCATCCACTTCTCGCGGCTATGTACTCGGCCTCGGCCGTGGACAAGGAAATCGAGTTTTGCTTCTTGCAAAACCAAGACACCAAGTTGTTGCCTAGAAAGAAGCAACCGCCCGATGTGCTCTTCCTATCATCGCAATTTCCTGCCCAATCCGCATCACTAAATCCTACAAGACTAGCATTATTGTCAAAAGAGTACCAAATCCCATAGTTGGATGTCCCATTCACATAGCGAATGATTCTCTTTACGGAAGAGAGATGGGACTCCTTAGGATCCGCTTGGTACCTAGCACACACACCCACACTAAAGGAGATATCGAGCCTACTTGCGGTCAAATAAAGCAAGCTACCTATCATGCCACGATATAACGTTTGTTCCACACTTTTACCACTAGCATCCTTGCTTAGCTTCAAAGTGGTACTCATGGGTGTATCACAATGTTTGGCATTCTCTAAACCAAACTTCTTCACTAGGTTTTTGGCATATTTGGCTTGGGTTATGAAAATCCCATCATCTAATTGCATAATTTGCAAACCTAGGAAGAAGCTCACCAACAAGACTCATCTCAAATTCATGAGACATGACATCAACAAATTGTTGGACCTTGTTGTTGTTGTTGGTGGAGCCAAATACAATGTCATCAACATAGATTTGAGCTATAAATAACTCATCTTTGTTTCTCTTGATGAACAAGGTCTTGTCAACACTACCTCGTGTGTAGTCGTTGTCAACAAGAAATTGAGTGAGGGGCTCATACCAAGCCCTCGGTGCTTGTTTCAACCCATATAGTGCCTTCTTGAGGCGATAGACATGGTTGGGGTGGTGTGCATCCACAAACCCCTTGGGTTGTTCAACAAACACTTCCTCTTGCAAGAAGCCATTGAGGAAGGCACTCTTGACATCCATTTGGTGCAATTTGAACTTGTGCACACAAGAAATGGACAAGAGAAGCCTAATGGACTCTAAACGGGCAACGGGAGCAAAAGTCTCCTCAAAGTCGATACCATCAATTTGAGAGTATCCTTGTGCTACAAGTCTAGCCTTGTTCCGCACTATGTTGCCATCCTCATCGGATTTGTTCCTATAAATCCACTTAGTGCCTATCACATGAGTGTTTTTAAGCCTAGGAACTAGAGTCCAAACCTCATTCCTTTCGAATTGGTTTAGCTCTTCTTGCATGGCTAGAACCCAAAATTCATCATTTAAGGCTTCATCAACCTTTTTGGGTTCAATTTGAGAGGTGTAGCATGTGTAGCTAATTAGATTAGCTATTTGACGCCTAGTTCTAACACCCTCATTCACATCTCCAATAACATCCTCTTTGTTATGGAGCCTTCTAACCCATGGAGCGGGTTCATTAGAGTCCAAGAGAGGGACTCTAGTAATAGGTTGTGTAACTTCATTAATGTCATTGGACGTCCCAATATTGGGAGTCACCACAACCCTCTCCAAAGGAGAGTCATCCTCTAAAACTTCCTCCTCCTCATGGTCATGAGACTTGAGCCTTGTATCATCAATAACAACATTCGATGATTCCATGACGGTTCGAGTCTTCAAGTTGAAAACTCTATAGGCTCTACTATTCAAGGCATAGCCAATAAAGATACCCTCATCACTCTTAGCATCAAACTTGCCAAGTTGATCACGGTCATTTAAAATGTAACATTTGCTTCCAAATGTGTGGAAGTAACTAACATTTGGCTTCCTACCCTTCCATAACTCATAGGAGGTGTTTCTAGATCCGGGCCTTAGGAAAACACGATTCCCTATATAGCAAGTCGTATTGACGGCTTCGGCCCATAGGTTCCTAGGGACATTGTTGCTAAGCAACATCACACGGGCCATCTCTTGAAGGACCCTATTCTTCTTCCCAACAACTCCATTTTGTTGAGGTGTCCTGGGAGCCGAGAACTCATGGGAGATGCCTAAGCTATTGCAATAGCTTTCAAATGAGGCATTCTCAAATTCCCTCCCATGGTCACTTCTAATCCGTTTAATGTTTTTAATGTTAGAATTCATTTCATTTTGTATTTTAGTACAAAGCATTTTAAACTTATCAAAAGTTTCAGATTTTTCTCTAAGAAAATATGTCCATGTAAATCTAGAGAAATCATCAACACAAACAAAAATGTATCTCTTTCCACCTAAACTCTCGGTTTGCATAGGACCCATGAGATCCATGTGGAGAAGCTCTAGGGGCTCCTTGGTGGAGAGATACTTGCCTTTTTTGTGCATGCTTTTGGTTTGTTTTCCTTATTGGCAAGGTCCAAAAATACCATTGGCTTTCTTCCTAAGCTTAGGGAGGCCACGCACACAATTGAACTTTCCAAGGGTTCTTAAATCCCTAAAGTTCATGTGGCCAAGTCTTTCATGCCACAACTCTATTTGCTCATCCATGGACACATTGTTTGAGACAATTCTAGCTTCAAGACAATAGCAATTGTCGCTAGATCTCATACCTTTCAATAAGGTTTGTCCATCAAGCTTTAGGATCGAGCAATCATCTTTACAAAACAAGATGGAATATCCTTCATCACTTAGATGTGAAATGCTTATTAAATTGGCTTTCAAGCCATCAACAAATAAAGCATCGGATAAGGAGGGTAATCCGGGAACGGAAATGATTCCTTTCCCTACAACCTTCTTTTTGGATCCATCACCAAAAGTGACATATCCTCCTTCCTCCATAACAAGAGTCTCGAAGAAACTCTTGTTTCCCGTCATGTGCCTAGAGCACCCACTATCTAAATACCAAAAATTAGAAGAATTGGCCTTCAAGGCTATTTGAGCAACATGGCAAACATTTTCATTCTTTCTAATCCACCTAGAAACAATCTTAGCTTTCTTAATGGTCTTTGGTACATGGGCTCTAGAGGTCCTAGGATCATGCATAATAATATTATCATTCCTAGGAACATGCATCATGGCTCTTTTCTTTTTCTTCTCAATCATGCTTCTAGTTTTGCACATTTTTATATATCGAAAGCAATGTGGTCTAATATGACCATCAAATCCACAAAAATGACATATAGGAGTAAAATAAGGAATCATACCTTGTCCTTGTCTTTGTGGATGAATGGGTTCAAAGCATCTTCGTTGTTGAACCGGTCTAGATTGCTTCCTAGCTTGAGGTTGCATGATTGGCCTTTTTCCTTTGTGAGCCAATTGTGGAGGAATGTTGGCTTGAGAGACCCTAGGGGGTTGAGCTTGAGGTTGCCTTTTTGGCCCCATCTTCACTTGTGCATTTGAACATTGTCTTATTTCTAACTTCTTCCTAGGAATTTGCACAAATGAAGTTTCTTCGTTCCTCAAACTCTTGACAAACACGGTCTTGTTAGAGGTTGAGATCTTCTTGCCATCTTCATCCCCAAGACCCCTCTTGTCACATGGACTCTTTCCAACACCAAGCATATGGTCAAGCTTCTTGGTGCTAGAATCCATCCTAGTCATAGACTCTCTTACTTTTTCAAGCTCCCTCTTTAGGCTTTCTTTATTCCTCCTAGATAAGACTAACTCCTCATTTAGCTTATCTTCCATCTTCTTGAATTTTTCCACTTGTTCACTTAAGTGGTCATTTTGAAATGAAAGCTCAAGATTTTCTTCTCTTAACATCTTGATCTTTCTTGTGCTCTTGATTGCTAAATCATTAAACTCGGCATGGCATTTAGCAAGCACCTCTTTCTCCACAAAACTACTTATGGAGTTAGACGAGGAATCACTTTCTTCTCCACTTGAGTCATTTTCCTCTTGACTCATATCCTCTCTCTCACTAGCACTTTTGCTTTTATGGGAGGAGGCAAAAGCTAGGAGATTAGCCATGAGCTCTTCATCACTTGAAGACTCATCTCCCTCAATGGAGTCATCACTACTACTACTCCATGTGGCGGCCATCACTTTACCTTTCTTCTTGACATTGTGATTAGCACATTCGGGGGCAAAGTGACCTATGCCACCACACTCGAAGCATCAGACCCCTTTCCTTTCGGTCTTCTCTTTCCTAGGCTCAAACTTGTTGTAGGAACCCTTTTTCTTGTAGTTTTGACCTTTGGAACCAAAGTCCTTTTTCTCGAACTTCATGACCCTTTTGAATCTCTTCACAAATAATGCAAGGTCTTCGTCCGAGTCATTCTTCTTTGCCTCATTTTCATCCTTGGAGGTCTTCAAAGCAATTCCTTTTTGCTTTTTAGGAGGTGTGGAGATAGGACCTTTCCTAGACTCATAAGCTAGAAGTCTCCCAATCACCTCACTCGGCTTCATATCCTTATATCCACTATTTTCTTCTAAAGCCGTTACTTTTGATTCAAACCTATCCGGAAGAGATCTCATAATCTTTTGCTTGATTCTCCTATCCGAATATGGATCACCAAGTTGATGACTTTGGTTGACTATGTCCATCAACTTGATCTCGAAGTCGTTGAAGCACTCATTCTCCTCCATCTTAAGCATCTCGAATTGAGTTTGGAGGACTTGAAGCTTAGAGTCCTTCACCACTTTGGTTCCCTCATGTGCAATCTCTAGGATGTCCCAAGCCTCCTTAGCTATCCTAGTATTTTGAATCAATTTGTATTAATTTTCGTCCATAGCACATAAGATGGCATGCATCGCCTTCCTATTCCACTTTGAAGCCTCAAACTCTTGCACGTTCCATTGCGCCTTAGGCTTCAATACTTCTTCTCCTCCACCATCGGGAGTCATCTTGGGTAGATCATATCCGTTTTCCACCGCCATCCATGCACGGTCATGAATTTGGACATATCAATCACGTTCGTCATCAAGGAGTCATTCATGGAACACTTAATTTTCATGGTCTTCATTAGAGAGATGAGAATGGCATTTTCTTCCAATTGCTCAGACATCATCTCCCTGGACTAATGAAGTTTGACTTGACAAATTTGCTCGCCTTCTTCAAGAGCACGGATCTTTTCCACTAATGAAATCTTCCACATCTTCAAGGACTCATTCTCATTGGAGAGCTCTTCATTTTTCTTTAGCACATTGAGAATGAGCATTTGACACTCATAAATTGAGTCAACATTTAAAGCCTTTTTGCCTTTATCTTCATCTTCCACGTAGGAAGCCCTAAAAGTTATGAAGTAAGGCACATGCTCTTCAACATGGGAAGAGACTTCTTCACACTTCTTGAACGAGATCTTCACCTTGAAGTCATTTCTTCTTGAGTTAACCTTTTTCTTCTCAAGCTTCAAAAACCTTCCAAACTTCTTTGCCATAAGGGCATTCTCTTCATCGGAGTCATTACATGAAGTGGAAGCAAGGAGGTTAGAGCGAGTGCTCATAGAACATCTAAGAGTTGGAGCATCCTCAACATCAATGGAGAGGCAATCAATCCTCTCTCCGAAAATTCCCTCTTTAAGTGTTTCACTCTCACATATAGTGTTTAGGTGAAATGAATGCAAGTGAATGCAAAGAACAAAATGCACACAAATGCAAGACACACGAAAGTGGCAAGGATCTCCTATGTATGTCTAGGAACCCGCTCTAATACCAATTGAAACAAATATTATAGTGAAACAAATTAACGGTGTGTAAAATATTATCTAGAGGGGGGTGAACAGATTTTAACGAATTTACCCAATTTTCGTGTAAGGTCAAGATTACGAAAATGCCCATAACTAGTCAATATATATAACAAGTGTAATATATGCGGAATTTAAATAACACTTGATATTTACGTGGAAACCCTCACGGGAAAAACCACGGGCTAGTAAGTGAGCCACATTTGAGCCTCGAATCCACTAAATGTGTTAAATATTACAACCTAATCCAGGTATATAATCACACACCTACCTAATCCTGTTATAAGTGAACCTAGTCCAATTGCTTGTGATTTACGCAACCTAATCCCGGAAGCTACACAAGTCTTACTTCTCAATGAAGAGATGATACAACCTAAGTGAATATATGAAATACTCAAATATGCAACAAGAGCTAGGTAACCCTATATGCTTATCTAGGATGATGATATAACAAGAAATACAATCCTAGATATCAAGAGCTAAATGACATGTCAAAAAGCTTAGCTAAACATAGATTATGAAAACCTAGGTAGCTATCACAATACAACTCTCAAACATTCAAAACACTAATCTCAAACTTGTATCTAAGATATATATGAATAACATACAAGTGATAAATGAGATTGCTTGCAAAGAAGGACACAAAATATGTAAGATATAAGTGAAAAACTTACCAAGCAAAGTGTGTTGAAAAATCCATGCAAAATGATATCTAGATGATCAAGGATGATGCTAGATGATGATTGATGATCATGGAATGGTGTTTGAGTAAACAAATGTGAGTTCTTTAGTGAAATTTTTCTCTTGGAAAAATATGCTAAGTAAAAGTATGCTTTTGAACTCTCTAAAAACAA
Organism: Acer yangbiense; assembly: GCA_008009225.1. Classification (NCBI taxonomy): domain Eukaryota; kingdom Viridiplantae; phylum Streptophyta; class Magnoliopsida; order Sapindales; family Sapindaceae; genus Acer; species Acer yangbiense. The sequence continues at coordinate 25,861,123 of CM017767.1, read as the reverse complement.
CCTAAGATGAAAGAGGCATATATATAGGGTGTCAAAATGAAGCGGCATCGTTTTGATAAGTTGCCCAGTTTTTGCCTTGTGCGCTGTACAGGTCGCTGTACGTAGAGTGACTTATACAGTGCCACACCTGGGAAAATGAAGAACATTCTCTATAGGCGTTGTTCGTAGAGCACTTTTGTAGATTGCTTGAACAGCGCCACAAATCTGATCCTCTCGGGTTTCAGATAGGCGCTGTACGTAGAGGGCTATTGAACATCGACCGTACATTGCCTTCAATAAAATGCATCAGGTCTGATCCATTAAAAGACCATTTTCCATCAGGTCTGGAATGGCGCTGTTCATACAACGCTTCTGTAGAGCGCTTTGAACAGTGCCCTTTGCAAAGAATGCAATCCTAAGCCTAAACATGACAAGGCATTGGACACACAAAATGCAATCATATGAACATGCAAGAAGAGAGATTAATGAACATTAACACACACATATAAGACACATAACATACAAGAATTAATCATTATGCATGAGTTGTGAGTGTGTGCAACTACATCTCTTCAAAGCAAGTAAGCACTTAGAAATTTACCTTTGAAGTGCTTGACACCTTGAGGTCTTGAAAGGGTTTTTGAGCTTAATCCTCAAACACTTAAACTACCCTTACAATACAAACCCCAACATGTGGTTTGTCCACGAAATAAGCCAATCAATAAATGAGAATCCTTACAATCTCCTCATTTGGCTATTTCATGACAAAACCACCACTCACATTGATCCTCACAACAAAATAGAAACTACAAGATAGCAAAGATAATCTACATTACAAAGAGATAAGAAAATAAAACTTCAAGTCTTCAATCTCTTGTAGAATTATCAAACCTTCAAAACAAAATGATTACACTTCCAAAGCAAGTGTATGTGAGGTGATCATGTAAAGTTTAAAACAAGCATTTGCATTAAAAAAAAAATAAGTACAACATCATGCAATGTATGTGAATGCAATGCTCCCCCTCATTGGGTTATTCCCCCTCAATATGTAATCTCCCCAACATGTACATTTGCTACTTACAATTAGCAACTCCTCTTACCACTTCTACTCCCCCTTTTTGTCATGATATAGGCAAAGGAATAGTCCACAACCGGGTCACTTTAGCAAAGAGAGATAGTAGCATACAAGATATTTGTATAATCATATAAGTCACTTTATGCATCTTAATTAATTGGAGAGAAACAAGGAGATTTATTTAAAGAAAATGTGTGAAACAAACATGCTTTGCATACAAGACATGTAGCATTCAAGTCTAAAATACAATGGTATTTGGCAAAGCAAATGACAAAGGTTTCTAATAAGAATTCAAACCAATTTCACCATTGTCATGAGAAAAGCAAGGATACAGAGATTTCATTGATTTCAATTTAAGAGCAACTATGTCCAACTTATAAGTGAAACATGGCATGAGCGACTTTGCACCCTATTTGATTTTTCTGGATAAGATATCTGTATGATAGTAGCCATGTTCAACTAATAAAGAAAGAGAGACATTTGGATTGTAAAATCCTTTAAACGGATACAAGATCCTTTATTCATTTTGAGTCTCATAAGTATTTCACACAAGTTTTGCATTTATATTGCAATCATCAATTCATGCCTTATCATTTGAAAAAGTCATTTTGAATTTCATGCTTTTTCATTTGACATTAGCATTTTATAAAAGAATCATCATATCATGGAGATAACTATAGGTCATTCATATTGTACTTCCTATGTAGATCTCCTAGTCCAAAAATGCATGTTTGAACATAAATTTGACATGGATTGTAAACAAGCAAGGTTCACACTTATTGAATTGAAAACATATATACATATGTGCAACCAAGCTTACTCAAGCAATTAAAAGAAGAGGCATAAGATAATTCAAATTTTTGCAAGTGACAAGAATGCAAAATAGCTCTCTTTGCTTGAGTTCCCCATATGGGGTCAATCACCAAAACACATCACTCCACAAGACATATCCCAATAGATCTACTAAGCATTTTAAATCGAGTAGCATCTAAGGGTTTAGTAAATAAGTCTACAAGTTGATCGTTAGTACCTGCATGTTCAAGTACTATGTATTAATTTTCAACAAGCTCTCTAATGAAGTGATGGTGGATGTCAATATGCTTAGTCCTAGAGTGTTGTACCGGATTCTTGGAAATATTAATAGCACTCATATTATCACAAAAGAGGGTGAGTGTACCTTGGTTGAATCCGTAGTCGACTAGCATTTGCTTCATCCATAGGAGTTGTGTGCATCCACTCCCCGCGACTATGTACTCGGCCTCGGCCGTGGACAAGGAAATCGAGTTTTGCTTCTTGCAAAACCAAGACACCAAGTTGTTGCCTAGAAAGAAGAAACCGTCTGATGTGCTCTTCCTATCAGCAATTTCCTGCCCAATCCACATCACTAAAGCCTACAAGACTAGCATTAGTGTCAAAAAAATACCAAATCCCATAGTTGGATGTCCCATTCACATAGCGAATGATTCTCTTAGCGGAAGAGAGATGGGACTCCTTAGGATCCGCTTGGTACCTAGTACACACACCCATACTAAAAGAGAAATCGGGCCTACTTGCGGTCAAATAAAGCAACCTACCAATCATGCCCCAATATAACATTTGTTCCACACTTTTACCACTAACATCCTTGCTTAGCTTCAAAGTGGTACTCATGGGTGTATCACAATGTTTAGTATTTTTAGGACCAAACTTCTTTACTAGGTTTTTAGCATATTTGGTTTTGGTTATAAAAATCCCATCATTCATTTGCCTAATTTGCAAACCTATGAAGTAACTTAGTTCACCAACTAGACTCATCTCAAATTCATGAGACATAACATCAACAAATTGTTGGACCTTGATGTTGTTGGTGGAGCTAAACACTATATCATCAACATAGATTTGAGCTATAAAGAGCTCATCATTGTCTTTCTTGATGAATAGAGTCTGAAACAAATACTCGGTGTGTTTAATATTAATCTAGAGGGGGGTGAATAGATTTTAATCGATTTTACCAAATTTTCGTGTAAGGTCAAGATTACGAAAATGCCCCTAATAGTCAATATAGTATAGCAAGTGTAATATGGTGCGAAAATTAAATAACACTTGATATTTACGTGGAAACCCTCACGAGAAAAACCACGGGCTAATAAGTGAGCCACACTCGAACCTCGAATCCACTAAATGTGTATAACGATTACAACCTAATCCCGGTATATAATCACACACCTACCTAATCCCGGTATAAGTGAACCCAGTCCAATTGCTTGTGATTTACGCAACCTAATCCCGGAAGCTAAACAAGTCTTACTTCTCAATGAAGAGATAAAGAGCCTATGTGAATATATGAAATATCCAAAATGCAATAAAGAGCTAGGTAACCCTATATGCTTATCTAGGATGATGATTTTACAATAAATTCAATCCCAGATATTAAGAGCTAGATGACATGTCAAAAAGCTTAGCTAATCATAGATTATGCAAACCTAGAAAGCTATCACAATACAACTCTCAAACATTCAAAACACTAATCTCAAACTTGTATCTAAGATATATATGAATAACATACAAGTAATAAATGAGATTGCTTGCAAAGAAAGACACAAAATATGTAAGATATAAGTGAAAAACTTACCAAGCAAAGTGTGTTGAAAAATCCATGCAAAATGATATCTAGATGATCAAGGATGATGCTAGATGATGATTGATGATCATGGAAAGGTGTTTGAGTAAACAAAGGTGAGTTCTTGTGTATTTTTCTTGCTTTGAAAAATATCCTAAGTATGAAATCTGAAAATCAACTCACTTGAGTGACCAAAAGTCATAGAGGCATATATATATATGGGGTCAAAGTCAAAGTGATACATTTTAATAAGTTCCCCTGTTTTTGCCTTGGGCGCTGTACATGTCGTTGTACGTAGAGCGACTTGTACAGCGCCTACCTGGGAAAATGAAGAACATTCTTCATTGGCGCTGTTCAAAGTTCTCACGGGAAAACAGAGCGTCGCTGTACGTACATCGCTACGTACAGCGACCGAACAGCGACCGATTAAAATCGATCAAGTCTATACAGCGCCAAACCCATTTTCATCAGGACTGAGATATGCGCTGTATGAACAACGCTTCTGTAGAGCACTTTCGACAGCACTCTTTGCAAATATGCAATCCTAAGCCTATGCATGACATGGCATTTGGACAAACAAGATGCAATCAAAAGAACATGTAAGATGAGAGATTAATGAACATTAATGCACACAAATTAGACACACAACAAACAAGAATTAATCATATGCATGATTTGTGAGTGTGTGCAACTATCTCGTCAATTCCAATTAAGCACTTAGAAATTACCTTTGGTGCTTATCAACAATGAGGTCTTCAAAGGGCATTGAACTTGAACACCAATACCTAAGCTACCCTTACAAATAACCCCAATTGTGGTTTGTCCACGAAATAAGCCAATCAAATAAATGAGACCTTACAATCTTCCCATTTGGCTATTTCGTGACAAAACCACCACTCACATAGATCCTCACAACATAATTGAAGCTACGGGATAGCAATGAAATTCTACATTACAAAGAGATAAGAAAATAAAACTTTAAGTCTTCAATCTCTTGTAGAATTTTCAAACCTTCAAAACAAACAAAATTACACTTCCAAAGCAAGTGTATGTGAGGTGATCATGTGAAGTTAAAACAAGCATTTGCATTAAAAAAAAATAAGTACAACATCATGCCATGTATGTGAATGCAATGCTCCGCCTTATTGGGTTACTCCCCCTCAATGAATAGTCTCCCCAACATGCACAATTGCTACTACAATTTGCAACTCCCCTTACCACATTCTACTCCCCCTTTTTGTCATGATATAGGCAAAGGAGTAGTCCCCAATCGGGTCACTCTTAGCAAAGAGAGATAGTAGCATGCAAGATATTTGCATAATCATATAAGTCACTTTATGCTTCCCAATTAATTGAAGAGAAACAAGGAGATTTATTTGAAGAAAATGTGTGAAACAAACATGCTTTGTATACAAGACATGTAGCATTCAAGTCCAAAATACAATGGTATTTGGCAAAGCAAATGACAAAGGTTTCTAATAAGAATTCAAACCAATTTCACCATTGTCATGAGAAAAGCAAGGATATAGAGATTTCATTGATTTCAAATTAAAAGCAACTATATCCAACTTTATAAGCAAAACATGGCATGAGCGACTTTGCACCCTATTTGATTTTTCCGGGAATGATACCCGTATGATAGTAGCCATGTTCAACTAATAAAGAAAGAGAGACATTTGGAATTTAAATTCCTTTGAAGGGATACATGATCCTTTATTTATTTTGAGTCTCTTAAGCTTTTTCACACAAGATTTGCATTTAAGAATGCAATCATCAATTCATGATTTTCATATGAGCATGTCATATGAATTTTATGCTATTCAATTTTCATTAGCATGTTATATAAGAATCATCATGTCATGGAGATAATTATAGGTTATTCAAAGTATACTTCCTATGTAAATCTCGTAGTCCAAAAATGCATGTTTGAATATAAATATGACACGGATTGTAAACAAGCAAGGTTCACACTTATTGAATTGAAAACATATATACAAATGTGCAACCAAGCTTACTCAAGCAATTAAAAGAAGAAGCATAAGATATTTCAAATTTTTTGCAAGTGACAAGAATGCAAAATAGCTCTCTTTGCTTGAGTTCCCCATATGGGGTTAATCACAAATCACATCACTCCACAAGACATATCCCAATAAATCTACTAAGTATTTTAAATCGAGTAGCATCTAAGGGTTTAGTAAATAAGTCCGCAAGTTGATAATTAGTACCTACATGTTCAAGTACTATGCATTTATTTTCAACAAGTTCTCTAATGAAATGATGGCGGATGTCAATATGCTTAGTTCTAGAATGTTGCACCGGATTTTTGGAAATATTTATAGCACACAATTATCACAAAAGAGTGTTAGAGTACCTTGATTGAATCCGTAGTCGACTAGCATTTGCTTCATCCATAGGAGTTGTGTGCATCCACTCCCCGCGGCTATGTACTCGACCTCGGCCGTGGACAAGGAAATCGAGTTTTGCTTCTTGCAAAACCAAGACACCAAGTTGTTGCCTAGAAAGAAGCAACCGTCCGATGTGCTCTTCCTATCATCGTAATTTCCTGCCAATCTGCATCACTAAAGCCCACAAGACTAGCATTAGTGTCAAACAAGTACCAAATCCCGTAGTTGGATGTCCCATTCACACAACGAATTATTCTCTTTACGGAAGGGAGATGGGACTCCTCAGGATCCGCTTGGTACCTAACACACACACCCACACTAAAATATATATCGAGCCTACTTGCGGTCAAATAAAGCAAGCTACCTATCATGCCCCGATATAGAGTTTGTTCCACACTTTTTCCACTTGCATCCTTACTAATCTTCAAAGTGGTACTCATGGGTGTATCACAATGTTTGGCATTTTCTAAACCAAACTTCTTCACTAGGTTTTTGGCATATTTGGCTTGGGTAATAAAGATCCCATCATCTAATTGCCTAATTTGCAAACCTAGGAAGTAACTTAGCTCACCAACAAAACTCATCTCAAATTCATGAGACATAACATCAACAAATTGTTGGACCTTGGTGTTGTTGGTGGAGCCAAACACTATATCATCAACATAGATTTGAGCTATAAAGAGCTCATCCTTGTCTTTCTTGATAAAGAGAGTCTTGTCAACACTACCCATTGTGTAGTTATTGTCAACAAGAAATTGAGTGAGGCGCTCATACCAAGCCCTCGGTGCTTGTGTCAACCCATACAAAGCCTTTTTGAGGCGATAGACATGGCTAGGGTGGTATGCATCCACAAAACCCTTGGGTTGTTCAATAAAAACTTCCTCTTGCAAGAAGCCATTGAGGAAGGCATTCTTGATGTCCATTTGGTGCAATTTGAACTTGTGCACACATGAAATGGATAAGAGAAGCCTAATGGACTCTAAACGGGCAACGGGAGCAAATGTCTCCTCAAAGTCGATACCCTCAATTTAGGAGTACCCTTGTGCAACAAGTCTTGCCTTGTTACACACTATGTTGCCGTCCTCATCGGATTTGTTCCTATAAATCCACTTGGTGCCTATGACATGTGTGTTTTTAGGCCTAAGTGTTAGGATTATGCTCAATAGCAAGAGTGTAATGTTGTAATTAACAATCTTTTTCATATTAATAAAGTGATTTCTTGTTTAACAAATCTTATAGCATTTATAGTTTAATATTATAATTGTCAAAGTAAATAATCATAAGGTCTAAAGACTATGAGAAAAGAAGAATTGTTCGTACATCTGGATATGTATGTGGTAGACACAATTCTTTTGTTAGTCTTGAATATTGTTCACAACTTAAGTTAAAGGTTGGGCACCTTTATCTTGTTAAAGTTGTAGAATTCTTTTGCTAGCATTTGAGTGGGATCAAATGAGATATGATGAGTCTAAAATCATCGGAGTGTCTTCGAGCAAAAGAATCTAGTGCACTGAGTGCATTGAAATGGATCACAATGAAATACTTTATCTATAACCATCAGTAGATAAAAGTCTTTTCATTATCAGGACAATCGGAGAGTCTATCTTAATCCTGAGATAAAAGATGAACTTATGGTTGCAAGTGATATCATTTGAGTTATCAATGAGTACGATTATATCGCATAGTCTATCCTCGATAGTTTGGTGATATTCATTTGTTAATCGATAGAGGACTTCATTTATAGATATGGACATCGTGGCTCCATTTATTAAATGAGAGTATAATATCATCATATGGATGTTTTGAGGTAATTGGATATTAAATCTCAACGTTGAGTTTTCGATAGTGTCTATTGAAAACATGGCTTCTAGACAAGTCAAAATATCCAAGTTCAAAACGTGGTCATATGAGTAAATATGGTAACTTGGAGAGTTATAGGCGGTCTATGAACTCTTGGCGATTACTGATATTAATCACGAGGATACACTATCTCCAACTTGATTGTCTAGGGTATGAATGAGGAACATCTTCCTTTTCTATCTTTATTTAAGAGTTCAATTTTAGCTCTTTAGTGGAATGAGTTAAAATTAATGGATCGGACCTAAGTGAATCATTTGTTGATTGTGATTAGGTTATGTCTATTGAAGCTTAAATTTAGATAGCCCGCCAAGATCCCCAATCCACAAGGACTTGCATGGATCACTTGATATATTCTACCGGACCAATTTAAGGGTCCATCTAGAATTGCATTTAATATATTAAGAATATAATTTGCACATTATTTATTTAATGGGCTGCACAATTGTATTAATATATTAATGAAAGACATGTGGGCTTGTTTCTTTTAGTAAGAATGGGTCTGGTTCACATGTGAGCTTTTTATTTAAAGTCCAAATGGATTAAATGAAATAAGAAAATAATATATGGCCCATTTATTTTAAGTGGGGCGGCAAAGGTGAATAAATTAACCTAATATATTATTTTGTTTCATTGTTTAATTAAACAAGAATTAATTAATTTATTAATTAATTGTTTAATTAAGAAACAAATCTTTTCTGATTAGGAAATATGATTCCTAGAGTTATACTATTGGAAGTAGTATACTAAAATTGAAAGACTTGTTTGATAAGAAAATAAATAATTAATTTTATTTATTTAATCAAATAAGAAGTCTTTTTATTTAGTCAAATAATAGAATAAAATATCTATGAGTTGGATTAGGGTTTGAAGTCTTAAACTAGATGGAAATTAGGGTGCAATACAAACCCTTTTTGGCTTGTGATTTGCGGCAACCCTAGTCCCTTTTAGAGAAGGATTTTCGGCAACCCTAAAAGAAAAGATGAAGCAAATTTCGGCCACCTATATATTCACACTTATAGAATTCGGCCACTTGGTTGTTCATTGATACAATTTTCTTCTTCTTCTCAATTCATAGAAAGGTTTTTTATTCTACTAAAAAAAAAATAAAAAAGAGTGAATAGATTATTCTTTGATGGTACACTAATTGCTTGTTCATCAATAAGCTTGTGTGTACAACATCGATTGAGGTTCACGCGAGTTTCGATCATAAGATTGAGAACTCAAAAGTGACCGGAATAATCTTAGTCTTCTTTTGATTGTTTTGTGACTAACAAAGAAAAAGAAAAGTTTGTTTGTCCATTCTCAGGTTTGCAATTCAAAGAAAAGGGAGACCACGCTCCTAGGTGATCCACGTTCGTGCTAGGATTGAAGATCTTGCGGATTACCATCGACGTAAGTCAATCGGATCACGCGACAAAAGGTATTCTTCTTTTGTTAGATAATATATATGTTTAATTGATTAAAGGGTTTAAGGTTCATAAAAAGGAAAAATTTTAAAAAGTTACTAAATCTAATTTTAGTCTCGCTTCCGCTGCGTGTACTACGGTATTTTTCCCTACACTAAGAACTAGAGTCCAAACCTCATTCCTTTCAAATCAAATTGGTTTAGCTCTTCTTACATGGCAAGAACCCAAAATTCATCATTCAAGGCTTCATCAACTTTTTTGGGTTTAATTTGAGAGGTGTAGCATGTAAAGCTAATGAGATTAGCAATTTGACGCCTAGTCCTTACACCTTCATTCACATCTCCAATAACATCTTCTTTGTTATGGAGTTTTCTAACCCATGGAGCGGGTTCATTAGAGTCCACGAGAGGAACTCTATCAGAAGGTTGAGTGGCCTCTTCATCAAGGTTGGATGTCCTAAGATTAGGAGTCTCCATAACCTTCTCCAATGGAGAATCATCATCTAAAGCAACCTCCTCCTCATGGTTATTAGACTTGAACGTAGTATTATCAATGACAACATTTGATGATTCGGTTCGAATCTTCAAGTTGAAAACTCTATAGGCTCTACTATTCAAGGCATAGCCAATAAAGATACCCTTATCACTCTTAGCATCAAATTTGACAAGTTAATCACGGTCATTTAGAATGTAGCATTTGCTTCCAAAAGTGTGGAAGTAGCTAACATTTGGCTTTCTACCTCTCCATAACTCATAGGAGGTTTGCCTAGTACCGGGCCTTAGGAAAACTCTATTCCCTATATAGCAAGCTGTATTGACGGCTTTAGCCCATAGGTTCCTAAGGATATTGTTGCTAAGCAACATCACACGGGCCATCTCTTGTAAGACCCTATTCTTCTTCTCAACAACTCCATTTTGTTGAGGTGTCCTAAGAGCCAAAAACTAATGGGAGATGTCTACACTATCATAATAGGTTTCAAAAGAAGCATTCTGAAATTCCCTCACATGGTCACTTCTAATCCGTTTTATGCTTTTAATGTTTGAGTTCATCTCATTTTGAATTTTATTACAAAGCATTTTAAACTTGTCAAAAGTTTCGGATTTTCTCTAAGAAAATATGTCTATGTGAACCTAGAGAAATCATCTACACAAACAAAAATGTATCTCTTTCCACCTAAACTCTCGGTTTGCTTAAGACCCATAATATCCATGTGGAGAAGCTCTATGGGCTCCTTGGTGGAGAGATACTTACCTTTTTTGTGCATGGCTTTGGTTTGTTTCCCTTGTTGGCAAGGTCCACAAACACCATTGGCTTTCTTCCCAAGCTTGGGAAGGCCACGCACACAATCAAACTTGCCTAGGATTTGTAAATCCCGAAAGTTCATATGGCCAAGTCTTTCATGCCACAACTCAATTTGCTCATCCATGGATACATTGTTTGAGACTATTCTAGCTTCAAGACAATAGCAATTGTCGCTAGATCTTATACCTTTCAACAAGGTTTGTCCATTGGGCAATAGGATAGAGCAATCATTTTTACAAAATAAGACAGAAAGTCCTTCATCACTTAGATGTGAAATGCTTATCAAATTGGCTTTTAGGCCATCAACAAATAAAGCATTGGACAAGGAGGGTAATCCGGGAATAGAAATGGTTCCTTTCCCTCTTACACTTTTCTTGGATCCATCACCAAAGGTGTCACTTCCTCCTTCCTCCATGACAAGAGTCTCGAAGAAACTCTTGTTTCCCGTCATGTGCCTAGAGCACCCACTATCTAAATACCAAAAATTAGAAGAATTTGCCTTCTAGGCAATTTATGCAACATGGCAAGCATTTTCATTCTTTCTAATCCACCTAGGTGATACATTTTCTTTCCTAGTGGTCTTTGGTACATGGGCTCTAGAAATCCTAGGATCATGCAAATCAATTTTCTCATTCCTAGGAACATGCATCATGGCTCTATTCCTTTTCTTCTCAATCATGCTTATAGTTTTGCACATTTTAATATAACGAAAGCATCTTGGTCTAATATGACCATCAAAACCACAAAAGTGACATGTAGGAATAAAATAAGGAATCATACCTTGTTCTTGTGCGCACATAGGAGCTTTCCCATGTCTTTGTGGTTGAGTGGGTTCAATCCTCTTCGTTGTTGAACCGGTCTAGCTTGCTTCCTTGGATGAGTTTGCATGATTGGTCCCTTTCCTTTGTAAGCCATTTGTTGAGAAGAGTTAGCTTGAAGAGCTCTTGTAGGTTGAGCTTGAGGTTGCCTTCTTGGAGCCACCTTCACTTGTGCACTATTTGAACATTGTCCTAGATCAATTTTCTTCCTAAGAGTTTGCACCAGTAAAGCTTCTTTGTAGCCCAAGCTCTTGACAAACACAATCTTATTAGAGGTTGAGATCTCCTTGCAATCTTCATACACAAAACCCATCTTGTCACACGGACTCTTTCCAACACCAAGTATGTGGTCAAGCTTCTTGGTGCTAGAAGCCATCCTAGTTAATGACTCATTAGCTTCATCAAGTTCCTTCTTCAAACCTTCTCCATTCCTCTTAGATAAGACTAACTCCTCTCTTAGCTTATCTTCATTCAATGTGGATCTCACTACTTCTTCACTTAATTGATCTATATGTGTTGAGAGCTCTAGGTTTTCCAACTTCAATTTCCTAATTTCACTCTTGTTCTTTAACCTTGAACTCTCAAACTTGACCATATAGTCTCTAAGATCCATCCTATCCACTTTTCCATTAGTGGAGTGAGATGAATAACCATCATCACTTGAGTCAATTTCCTCTTGACTCTCATTCTCTTCTTTACTAGAACCTTTGCTTTTGTGAGAGGAGGCAAAGGCTATGAATTTAGCCATGAGCCCTTTAACATCCAAAGACTCATCTCCCTCATTAGAGTCATCACTTCCACTCCATGTGGCGGCCATCACTTTTCCCTTTTTCTTGTTAATGTGATTAGCACATTCGGGGGCAAAGTGGCATATGCCACCACAACAAAGCCATTTCTTCTCTTGCCTAGGCTCAAACTTTTTGAATGGAGTCTTTTTCTTGAAGTCTTGGCCCTTGGATCCGAAACCCTTCTTCTCGGACTTGTAGAACTTCTTGAACCTTCTCATCAACAAAGCCATTTCTTCATCCGAGTCATCATTCTCCTCCTTCTTAACTTTGGAGGCTTTTAAAGCAATTCTTTTTTGCTTTTTAGGAGGTGTGGAGGTAGGACCCTTCCTAGACTCATAAGCTAGAAGTCTTCCAATCACCTCACTCGGCTTCATATCCTTGTATGTGCTATTCTCCTCTAAAGTCGTCACCTTGGATTCAAACCTATCGAGGAGAGATCTCATAATCTTTTGCTTGATTCTCCTATCCGAATATGGGTCACCAAGTTGATGACTTTGGTTAACTATGTCCATCAACTTGATCTCGAAATCGTTGAAGCATTCATTCTCCTCCATCTTAAGCATTTCGAATTGAGTTTGGAGGACTTGAAGCTTGGAGTCCTTCCTTTACCACTTCGGTTCCCTCATGTGTAATCTCTAGGATGTCCCATGCCTTCTTAGCTATCCTAGTATTTTGAATCAATTTATATTGATTTTCGTCCATTGCATATAGGATGGCATGCATCACCTACCTATTCCATTTTGATGCCTCAAACTCTTGCGCGTTCCATTGCGCCTTAGGCTTGAGCACATCCTCTCCTCCACCCGTAGGAGTCATCATGGGTGATGTGTAGCCGTCTTTAACCGCCATCCAAGCCCGGTCATAGATTTGACATATGTACGACTCCATCTTGTCTTTCCAAGAGGCATAGTTCAACCCGGTAAGAAGCGGAGGCCTTGTGCTAGAAGCACCCTCGTTGCCACCACCATTTCCACCATTTCCACTCATAGTGTTTATGAATGAATGAAATGAATGCAAATGTATGAATGATCAAAAATCACACAAAATGCAAAACACACCAAAATAAGCAAGGATCACCTAAGTATATCTAGGAACCCGTTCTGATACCAATTGAAACAAATACTCGGTGTGTTTAATATTAATCTGGAGGGGGGGTGGATAGATTTTAATCGATTTTACCAAATTTTCGTGTAAGGTCAAGATTACGAAAATGCCCCTAATAGTCAATATAGTATAACAAGTGTAATATGGTGTGGAAATTAAATAACACTTGATATTTACGTGGAAACCCTCACGGGAAAAACCACGGGCTAATAAGTGAGCCACACTCGAACCTCGAATCCACTAAATGTGTATAACGATTACAACCTAATCCCGGTATATAATCACACACCTACCTAATCCCGGTATAAGTGAACCCAGTCCAATTGCTTGTGATTTACGCAACCTAATCCCGGAAGCTACACAAGTCTTACTTCTCAATAAAGAGATAAAGAGCCTATGAGAATATATGAAATATCCAAAATGCAATAAAGAGCTAGGTAACCCTATATGCTTATCTATGATGATGATATTACAATAAATTTAATCCTACATATTAAAGGCTAGATGACATGTCAAAAAGCTTAGCTAATCATAGATTATGCAAACCTAGAAAGCTATCACAATAAAACTCTCAAACATTCAAGACACTAATCTCAAACTTATATCTAAGATATATATGAATAACATACAAGTAATAAATAAGATTGCTTGCAAAGAAAGATACAAAATATGTAAGATATAAGTGAAAAACTTACCAAGCAAAGTGTGTTGAAAAATCCATGCAAAATGATATCTAGATGATCAAGGATGATGCTAGATGATGATTGATGATCATGGAAAGGTGTTTGAGTAAACAAAGGTGAGTTCTTGTGTATTTTTCTTGCTTTGAAAAATATCATAAGTTTGAAATCTGAAAATCAACTCACTTGAGTGACCTAAAGTCATAGAGGCATATATATATATGGGGTCAAAATCAAAGTGATGCGTTTTAATAAGTTCCCCTGTTTTTGCCTAGGGTGCTGGACAGGTTGCTGTACGTAAAACGACTTGTACAACGCCTACCTAGGAAAATGAAGAACATTCTTCATTGGTGCTGTTCGAACAGCGCTTTTGTACAGCGCCACAACTCTGTTCTCTCGGGAAAACAAAGAGTCGTTGTACGTACAAAGCTATGTACAATGCTTTGTACAGCGACCCAATAGCGACCGATTAAAATTGATCAGGTCTGTACAGCGCCAAACCCAATTCCATCAGGTCTGAGATAGGCGTTGTACGAACAACGTTTCTGTAGAGTGCTTTCGACAGCGCCCTTTGCAAATATGCAATCCTAAGCCTATGCATGACATGGCATTTGGACAAACAAGATGCAATCAAACGAACATGCAAGAAGAGAGATTAATGAACATTAATGCACACAAATTAGACACACAACAAATAAGAATTAAACATATGCATGATTTGTGAGTGTGTGCAACTATCTCTTCAATTCCAATTAAGCACTTAGAAATTACCTTTGGTGCTTATCAACAATGAGGTCTTCAAAGGGCATTGAACCTGAACACCAATACCTAAGCTACCCTTACAAATAACCCCAATTGTAGTTTGTCCACGAAATAAGCCAATCAAATAAATGAGACCTTACAATCTCCCCATTTGGCTATTTCGTGACAAAACCACCACTCACATAGATCCTCACAACATAATTGAAGCTACGGGATAGCAATGAAATTCTACATTACAAAGAGATAAGAAGATAAAACTTCAAGTCTTCAATCTCTTGTAGAATTTTCAAACCTTCAAAACAAACAAAATTACACTTCCAAAGCAAGTGTATGTGAGGTTATCATGTGAAGTTAAAACAAGCATTTGCATTAAAAAAATAAGTACAACATCATGCAATGTATGTGAATGCAATGCTCTCCCTCATTGGGTTACTCCCCATCAATGAATAGTCTCCCCGACAAGCACAATTGCCACTATAATTTGCAACTCCCCCTTACCACATTCTACTCCCCCTTTTTGTCATGATATAAGCAATGGAGTAGTCCACAACTGGGTCACTTCTAGCAAAGAGTGATAGTAGCATAGAAGAAATTTGCATAATCATATAAGTCACTTTATGCATCTCAATTAATTGGAGAGAAACAAGGAGATTTATTTATAGAAAATGTGTGAATCAAACATGCTTTGCATACAAGACATGTAGCATTCAAGTCCAAAATACAATGGTATTTGGCAAAGCCAATGACAAAGGTTTCTAATAGGAATTCAAACCAATTTCACCATTGTCATGAGAGAAGCAAGGATATAGAGATTTCATTGATTTTAATTAAAAGCAACTATATCCAACTTTATACGCGAAACATGGCATGAGCGACTTTGCACCCTATTTGATTTTTCCGGGAATGATACCCGTATGATAGTAGCCATGTTCTGTAGGGAAAAACATATGCACGCAGTGGAAGCGAGACTAAAATAGAGTTTAGTGTATTTCAAAAAAAAATTCCTTTTAAAGATGAACCTTAACCCTTTAATTAATTAACATATAGTAAAAGATATCATACCTTTGTCGCGTGATCCGATTGACGTTGCGTCGATGGTAATCCACAAGATCTTCCAATCCAATCACGAACGTGAATCACCTAGGAGCGTGGTCTCCCTTCTCTTTGAATTGTGTACCTAAGGATGGATAATAAAAAGCTTTTTCTTTTTCGTTAGTCACAATAATTTCCAAGAGACTACAAAGAATGTTCCGGTCACTTTTGAATTCACAATCGTTAGATCGAAACTCGCGTGAACCTTATTCGAAATTTTGCACAAAACCTTTTGATATAAAAGTTACTAGTGCACTATCGAAATAAGAACAATCTTTTCTCTCTAATCCTCTTAGCCGAAAATATCACACTAGTCTAAGAGTTGGATTCTATTTTTCTCCAGCAAAAGAAAAAACTCTCAAGTCCAAGACATTAGGGTTGCCGAATATATTATGTATATATATAGTGCGATTTCCTTGCACAATATATTATATATATAAATGTTGCGAAATATATTATATATATATATATATATCTCGTGCTCTTTACTGGCACAATATATTCTATATATCACCGCACCATTAAACTTGCATGTATATCATAAATATATATATATCTGCATTCTTTATAAATGTATATATCACGAATTCTGCATGCAAATATATAATCTATATAAGTCAATATATATATATATATATATATATATAATACTGCATGCCACATATTAAATATATAAGTCAATATATATATCCGGCCAATTGCCATATATATCTCATATATTGTGGCCGAAATCCTTTACCATGTAGGATTTGTCTTTTGACTTAAATCCTAACCCTAGGTAGACTTCCTTAGAATTCCAAACCCTAATCCAACTCTTTAGTGTATTTGTGACTATATAAAAGACTTCCTTATTTGACTAGATAAATAAATCTCTTATTTATCTACTTACCAAATAAAGTCTTTTATATTTATTATACTACCACAATAGTATACTACTAAGAAAACATATTTCCTAGTCAAAAAAATATTTTGATTTTTAATTAAATAATTAATTAATCAATTAATTAATTTCCATTTAACCAAATAATGAAACAAAATTGTAAGGTTCATGATTTGTATTGGCTTGATTCCATTGCAAAACGCTCTATATTTGTATTAGTTGTTGCTTAGGATGTTCTTGAAAGAAAAGAAGCTTAAAAGGTGAAGCGCAACGTCTAGTGCAAAAGTCGTCTTCAAGAGGTGAAAGCGTCAAAGGTATACTTCGACTTCGATCCTCTTGCAAGGCGTTAGCGCATACACACACAATTCATACATGTGTGTCCCTGCATCGTAGTTCAAACATTTGGTATAACACATTCACACACTTCTTAGTATGCACATGCATTGATCTCTAATAGATAAACATTGTAGAATTGCATGTTTTGTGACTATCTCTTTGATATGGCATGCTTGTGTGAATTAGTGTTTGTTTGTTTCCGTATTTTTATATTTGGACTTGAATATGTTCTATTATGATTCCCTATTGGGTTCCGGTCGTTTCGGTTACTCATCCATTTAGTTTCGAGTCCAAACGATGTAGCTACGCTACTTTTCGTTCTCATTCGTTGAGTTGACTTCATCGTCATTTTCCGAGATGATTTCTCAACCATTTTTCAAAGTTGTGTAATCGCCGTCATGCATGAGGGAGTCACGATTTGTAATCCGAAAACAGATTCGAAATTGGAGTTCGGATGCCCAAGATACGGCTAAAGAACGTGAGGGAGCGCGCGCGAGGCGAAGGTGGCCAAGAGGCCACGTGTGGCCCAAGCCGTGGGCCCCACGGCCAGAGGGGCTCTCTGCCCCCGTGTGGCCCATGCGCCCCCCACGGGCTGGGTGATGTGGCCATGCTTGATTGGCTCGTTTTTGCCTTCTCTCTCCTCCATTTAATCCTCTCTCCTTCCCTCCAAACTTAGTTTTGAAGATTTTCAAGAACACTTTCAAATATTCTGCAGAAATTCTTCAAGTTTTAGTTTTAGTATTTTGATCATAACTTTCTCATACGAACTTGAAATCGATTGATCCAAAAGCCAAAATTGTTGGTCTTGATGAGAGCTACAAGGCCCAAGCATTTCCAGAGGCAGCTGACTTTGTCATTCTTCCCAGTAGACTGATCTTCAGTACGTGGTCAAGGTTGTTTTGTTCAACTTCTTCTTTTCCATTTCATCTTTGATCATCTCTTTGATTCTTACTATTTGATTGATGAAATATGTTGAGAAGGATGTTAGATCATATGCTAGGGGTGTTTGATCATTTGTCAATTGAGTTTTAGCTTTTTGATTTCTCTTGAACATATATGTGCTAAACTTTATTTTGTTTGAAATTGATTATAGAAAATGTATATATGATATGCCTCATGTTATTTTCTAGGTTTAATTTCATGATCTAAGAACTAGGTTTTTAGTGTGATATATTGAATATTCATACCTTGTTCTTATTGATTTGCATGTCTTGATTTCTAGATACTTTTGTGATTGTTTGTTGAAAGCATATTCTAGATTATCATTGAACATGTACATTTAGCTTGATTGATCATCTAGCTTAATTTGATTGTGTTTGTATCATTTGCATCACGTAGATCATAGCCTTGTATTAGGTTGAAGTCTCTAGCAAAGTGAGTGAAGCTTTGTGGATAGAGGGAGGAAGTCTTGATTAGAGTCGGGAGGACTCGGATAATCAAGCAAGGGAGTCTTGTCTAAGGTCGGGAGGATCCGGATAGGCAAGCAAGAAATCTTCCTATAGACGTGAGCGTCTTGGATAGGAAGTTGCTTTCTAGAGGTGTAGGACACATCTCGGATAGGAAGTAGGCTTGGTGGTTCACTTGCCCGAGGGTAGATTAGGAGTCGATAGCTTGAGCGGATATCATGAGTTGGTAGCTTGAGTGTGTAAGTCCTCTTCGTATAGTGAATTGCTTTGCCGGTGGTTGTGGTATCAAGCCATGGATGTTTCCTCTTTGAGGTTTTACCACGTAAAAATACTTGTGTTCATTTTTGTTTTACTTTTCTTTATCTTCCATATCTTACATTGATTGCATATCTTGTAAATTGATTAACTCTTGTATTAGTGAAATCAATTCATTTGTTAAATCTAATAAAGTGTGCAATTTCTTTGTTATATTCCGTATAGTTTTTAATATTGGAAGAATTTGAGTCTATACCTATTCACCCCCCCCCCCCCCCCCCCCCCCCCCCCTCTAGGTATATTTTACACTACTTCTTAAGGGAAATTTTATTTGGTATCAGAGCGGGTGTCTAGACGCATTTAGATAGATCCTTTCTTTGTAGTGTTTGTGTTTTGTTTGTAATAATCATGATTAAGGAAGTGTATTCCTATGTGGCTTCTTTTGTTGAACATATTGACTTAGATGAGAAAAAGATCAATGATCTTACTTTTGAAAATGAACGTTTATCTAAAGTCAATATGTCCCTCAATAAGAAGCTAGAGAATCATGGTCTTGGCTCAAAGGAATTTAATGAACTTAAAGACAAGATCCTAAGTCTAGAATTGAATCTAAAAGATAGCAATGATAGACTTGGCATCTTGAAGCAAGAAATTGAGCAAAGGGATATTTCTCTTGTTAGTGCTAAAAGGATAGAAAATATGCTTAAAGCCAAACTTAGTGGGCACTTAAATCAAGAGAAAAAGTATGAATAATGGCTTAATAAATCAAGAGAAGATGTTAGGAAAAGTGATGACATCTTAGAAAAATATGCCATTAAAAATAGGGTGCTTAGTGAGAAACTTGATGAGGCTAATAGGATGATTAACAAGATGTCATCTAGCTCTAACAAAGTTGAAACCTTCATTAAAAGTGGAAAGCATCCATGTGACAAAAGAGGTTTGGGTTATATCAATGAGAAGGAGACTCTTTCGTCTAACAAATCTACTTTTGTCAAAGCAAGTATTGAAACAAATGTAGGTACACTCACTCAAGGTAAAGCTATGAAAGCTACTGGAGGTGCCTCTTTATCAACAAGGATGTTCAATGGAAGAACTCAACAACATAAACATCAAGGAGCAACAACCTCAAATGCAAGAGGTGGAGCATCAAGGGTTGCATATCAAAGAGGAAAAATTATGAGAAGTCCAAAGGAGTTGGAAGCAAATGCAAATGGTAAATTTCTCAAATTTATTCCTATTTGTCATCATTGTAATATGGTAGGACATATTCGACCTAGATGCTTTGAGTATATTCGGAAATGCAAACTTGATAATGCTTTTCATGATATGTCTTTGAATGGACCTAGGCAATCATCCATATATGGATATAGAAATAGACCTAGGAAGACCTTGGAAAAGCATGTTGTGAAGAATGTTGTTGATGACTTGCTTGCTAAATCTTGTGTCATGCCTCACTCTACTATGCATAAGAAAGTTGATAATGCTTTGTTTAATATTTTTGAAAATGTGACCAATGAGGTCAAGGTGCATGTTAAAAAGTCTAACATTGAGTCAAAGCATGTTAATAGTAAGAGTGAGAGGCATGTTGTGAAAAATGTGTGGATTAGAAAAGACACATCTAAATGTCATTGAAACAAATTATAGCACGGTGTGTATAAAACTATCTAGAGGGGGGGGGGGTGAATAGATTTTAAGCTTTTTACCCAATTTTTTGTGTTAGTCAAAATTATGAATTTACCCCTAAATAGATAAAGCAATAAATCAAGTATAAAATGTGGAAATTAAATAAGACTTGATTTTTACGTGGAAACCCTCACGGGAAAAACCACGGGCTAGTAAGTAAGCCACACTCGAACCTCGAATCCACTAAATGTGTAAAACGATTACAACCTAATCCCGAAAGTAATCACACACCTACCTAATCCCAGTATGAGTGAACCTAGTCCAATTTTGCTTGCGATCTAAGCAACCTAATCCCGGATGCTACCCACAAGACTTACTTTCTCTATGAAGAGAATAACAACCCTAAGTGAATATATGAATATTCAAAATGCAACATAGAGCAAGGGAAACCCTATATGCTTATCTAAGATGATTAATATGCAATTAGAGCAATCCTAGATATCAAAACTAAATGACATGTTCAATCAAATAGTTTAGCTAATCAAGATTAAGCACAAAACCTAATTAGCTATCACAATACAACTTCTTAAACATACATCATACTAATCTCAAACTTGTATTCAAAATATATAAAATAACATACAAGTAATTAAATGAGATTGCTTGTTAAGAGAAACACAAAATATGTAAGATATTAGTGAAAAGCTTACCAAGCAAAGTATGATGAAGAATCCATGCAAGATGTCATCTAGAAGATCAAGGATGATGCTAGATGATGATTGATGATCATGGAAAAGTGTTTGAGTGAACTAAAATTGAGTTCTTTGGAATTTTTCTTCTCTTTGAAAAATCTCCTAAGTATGGAATCTGAATATGAACTCTCATAATTGACCTAAAGTCAAAGAGGCATATATATAGGAGGCCAAAACAAAGTGTGGTTGTTTTGATAAGTTTGCCTCAATATTGCCTTGGGCGCTGTACGTAGAGCACCTCTTGTACAGCGCTTGTACAGCGCCCCAACTCTGTTCTCATGGGAAAACAGAGTGGCGCTGTACGTAGAGCGCTTTGTACAGCGCTTTGTACAGCGCCTGTACAATGACCCAACAGCGACCGAATTAAATCGATCAGGTCTGAACAGCGCTCAATGGGCGCTGTTCGTACAGCGCTTCTGTAGAGCGCTTTTGGGAGCGCCCAATGCAAAATGCAATCCTAAGTCTAAGCATGACAATGCAATTGGATATGCAAGATGCAATCAAACTAACATGCAAGAAGAGATGTTAATGAACATTAATGCACAAAAGTAAGACACACAACATACAAGTATTAACCATATGCATGAGTTATGAGTGTGTGCAACTATCTCTTCAAGACAAGTAAGCACAAAGAAATATACCTTCGGTGCTTATCAACACGAGGTCGTCAAAGGGCTTCGAACAATAAACCCGATACCTAGGCTACCCTTACAAAGAACCCCAATATGTGGTTTGTCCACGAAATGAGCCAATCAACAAATGGGAACCTTACAGTCATGTTGCACAATATGCTTTACGTGCCAACTCCTCCTATTCTTGGTACCTAGATAGTGGTTGCTCTAGGAACATGACCGGGAACAAAGAGTTCTTTAAGAATCTTGTTTTAAAGGATGGAGGTTGGGTTACTTTTGGTGATGGTACCAAAAAGCAAGTTCTTGGCAAGGGAACAATTTGTATCCCCGAATTGCCTAAACTTTGCAATACTTTGTATGTTGATGGGTTACAAGCTAACTTGATAAGCATTACTCATTTGTGTGAAATTTTTAAAGAAGTTAGCTTTAATAAAGATGTGTGCACTATAATTGATAAAAAGGGCAATGTTGTCCTAAGAGTCAAAAGGTCTATAGACAATTGCTATTGTCTTGAGATAGATCCTCTAACTTGCAACATGGCACATAAGTGCAACAAGCTTAATTTATGGCATCAACGTTTGGGTCACATGAATTTTAAAGATTTGAAAAAGCTTGAAAAACATGGAATTGTTAGAGGTCTTCCTAATCTTGGTAAAAAGCTTGAGGTGGTTTGTGAACCTTGCCAATTAGGTAAGCAAACCAAAGTGTCTCATAAGAAAAATTCTTACATAGCTACCAAGAGACCTTTAGAACTTGTGCACATGGACCTAATGGGGCCAATTCAAACCGAGAGCATCAATGGAAAAAAGTACATTTTTGTATGCGTTGATGACTTCTCTAGGTTTACTTGGGTTTATTTTCTTAGAAACAACACCGAGGCTTTTGATTACTTTAAAAAGTTTTGTAATCAAGTTCAAAATGAAAAAGGTCTTGGTATCAAGAAAATATGTCGCATTAGGAGTGATCATGGGACGAAATTTGAAAATGCAAAATTTAGTGAGTTTTGTGATGGTTTACGGATTTCTCATGAGTTCTCCGCACCTAGAACTCCTCAACAAAATGGTGTTCTTGAGAGGAAAAACCGTGTCTTGCAAGAGATGGCTAGGGTCATGCTCAATAGCAAGAAAGTTCCTAGAAACCTATGGGCCGAGTCAGTCAATACCGCTTGTTATGTGTCTAATCGTGTTTTTAGGAGGCCCGGCACAAAACAAACGTCCTATGTGTAGGGAAAAATACCGTAGTACACGCAGCGGAAGCGAGACTAAAAATAGATTTAGTTACTTTTAAAATTTTTTCCTTTTATGAACCTTAAACCCTTTAATCAGTTAAACATATATATTATCTAACAAAAGAATAATACCTTTTGTCGCGTGATCCGATTGACTTACGTCGATGGTAATCCGCAAGATCTTCAATCCTAGCACGAACGTGGATCACCTAGGAGCGTGGTCTCCCTTTTCTTTGAATTGCAAACCTATGAATGGACAAACAAACTTTTCTTTTCTTTGTTAGTCACAAAAACAATCAAAAGAATACTAAGATTATTCCGGTCACTTTTGAGTTCTCAATCTAATAATCGAAACTCGCGTGAACCTAGATCGATGTCGTACACACAAGCTTATTGATGAATAAGCAAATAGTATACCATCAAAGAATAATCTAACACTCTTTTATGTTTTAGTAGAATTAAAATAATCTATCTTATGAATTGAGAAGAAGAAGAAATTTGTATCAAGAACACTTGTTGTGGCCGAATTCTATAAGAGCACTTATATAGGTGGCCAAATTTTCTTCCTCCTTTCCTATTAGGGTTGCCGAATTCTCTACCCAAAAAGGACTAGGGTTGCCGCAACACACAAGCTTAAAAGAGTTTGTGTTGCACCCTAATTCCTATCTAGTTAAGACTTCAAACCCTAATTCAATTCATAAAACTTTTATTCTTTTATTTGACTAAATAAAAAGACTTCTTATTTGATTAAATAAATAAAATTAATTATTTATTTTCTTCCCAAATAAGTCTTTTACTTTTAGTATACTACCAACTATAGTATAAGACTAGGAATCATATTTCCTAATCAGAAAAGATTTGTTTCTTAATTAAATAATTAACTAATAAATTAATTAATTCTTATTTAATTAAAACAAATGAAACAAAATAATATATTAGGTTAAAACTTTAACCTTGCCGCCCCACTTGAATAAAATTGAGCCTAATATTATTTTCTTATTTCATTTAATCCATTGGACTTTAAATAAAAAGCCCACATGTGAACCAAACCCATTCTTACTAAAAGAAACAAGCCCATATGTCTTTCATTAATATATTAATATAATTAAGCAGCCCATTACATAAATAATGTGCAAATTATATTCTTAATATATTAAATGCAATTCTAGATGGACCCTTAAATTGGTCCGGTAGAATATATCAAGTGATCCATGCAAGTCCTTGTGGATTGGAGATCTTGGCGGGCCATCTAAATTTAAGCTTCAATAGACATAACCTAATCACAATCAACAAATGATTCACTTAGGTCCAATCCATTAATTTTAACTCATTCCACTAAAAAGCTAAAACTGAACTCTTAAATAAAGATAGAAAAGGAAGATGTTCCTCATTCATACCCTAGACAATCATGTTGGAGATAGTGTATCCTCGTGATTAATATCAGTAATCGCCAAGAGTTCATAGACCGCCTACAACTCTCCAAGTTACCATATTTACTCATATGACCACGTTTTGAACTTGGATATTTTGACTTGTCCAGAAGCTATGTTTTCAATAGACACTATCGAAAACTCAACGTTGAGATTTAATATCCAATTACCTCAAAACATCCATATGATGATATTATACTCTCATTTAATAAATGGAGCCACGATGTCCATATCTATAAATGAAGTCCTCTATCGATTAACAAATGAATATCACCAAACTATCGAGGATAGACTATGCGATATAATCGTACTCATTGATAACTCAAATGATATCACTTGCAACCATAAGTCCATCATTTATCTCAGGATTAAGATAGACTCTCCGATTGTCCTGATAATGAAAAGACTATTATCTATTGACGATTATAGATAAAGTATTTCATTGTGATCCAGTTCAATACACCCAGTGCACTAGATCCTTTTGCTCGAAGACACTCCGATGATTTTAGACTCATCATATCTCATTTGATCCCACTCAAATGCTAGCAAAAGAATTCTACAACTTTAACAAGATAAAGGTGCCCAACCTTTAACTTAAGTTGTGAACATTATTCAAGACTAACTAAAGAATTGTGTCTACCACATACATATCCAGATGTACGAACAATTCTTCTTTTCTCATAGTCTTTAGACCTTATGATTATTTACTTTGACAATTATAATATTAAACTATAAATGCTATATGATTTGTCAAACCAAAAATCACTTTATTAATATGAAAAAGATTGTTAATTACAACATTACACTCTTGCTATTGAGCATAATCCTAACAATCTCCCACTTGCACTATACCAAATGTGTCATATCTCTCAAGCCCATTGTAAGGATTCCCGTTGTTTTTAATTGGCTTATTTCGTGATCAAACCATATGTGGGGGTTCTTTGTAAGGGTAGCCTAAGTATCGGTCTTAATGTTCGAAGCCCTTTGAAGACCTCGTGTTGATAAGCACCGAAGGTAAATTTCTATGTGCTTACCTTTCTTTGAAGAGATTTAGAAGCACACACACACTTTGCATTCTTACATTTGTGTGCATTCTCTTCATATGTCACATTACACACTAGCACTTTGATTGTTATATCTTGTTGTGTATTTATGTGTCTTGTAATTCGTTTCCCGATAGTGTTCGGAAACGTCCGCGCATGCACTAGAATGTGCTTGGTTTTGCGCGAAGACCGCCCACGGAGAATGCCCTTGGCTTCTCCTTGGTTTTCACCTCTGTTGGTGATTGGCGGTTATGATCGGCGGCCTGGCCGCCGAATGGAACCGCCGTTTGCTTCTAGGAGCAATTCTACGGTCACGATCGGCGGTCACGACCGCCGTTCGAAACCGCCGTTCATACCTGATCGATTTCGATCTCTCGGGTCTGATTCGGCGGTTAGTATCGGCGGTCACGAAACCGCCGAATGAACCGCCGTTTATGCTCTGTTCTTCACGAGCTCAATTCGGCGGTCATTATCGGCGGCCTGGCCGCCGATTGAAACCGCCGAACGGTGCGTTTCAAGGGCAAACTTGTCTTTTCACTTGCCCTTTTCTTGATGTCTATAAATATCACACTTTCTCATTTTCAGATTAAATGTTCTTTAACTCTAAGAACCCTAAACTTAAAAGAGAGACATTTGAGAGAAAATCAAATCAAGAACACCTTTTTAACACTCAAAAACCATTCTCATATGCATCAAAATATCATCTAGCATTTTCTAGCTTAGTTAGGATGCTTGCTTGCATGGGTTTTGGTCAACACATATTCTTTGGTAAGTTCTTCACTATTATCATACATAATTAGTGTTTTATTTATCATTGACATCTCTTATATTATTTGTATGCTCTTGAATATATTCTAGATACAAATTAGAGATTGTTGTGTTGACATGATTGAGTGTTGTATTTTTGATAGCTATCTAGGTTTTGTTAATCTATGTTTAGCTAAGCTATTTGACATGTCATCTAGCTTTTAATATCTAGGATTGAATTAATTGCATATTCACTATCCTAGATAAGCATATAGAGTAACCTAGCTCTTAATTGCATTTTGGATATTTTATATATTCACATAGGTTGTATATTCTCTTCATAGAGAAAGTAAGTCTTGTGTGTAGCATCCGGGATTAGGTTGCTTAGAACGCAAGCAAATTGGACTAGGTTCACTCATACCGGGATTAGGTAGGTGTGTGATTACTTCCGGGATTAGGTTGTAATCGTTTGCACATTTAGTGGATTCGAGGTTCGAGTGTGGCTTACTTACGTAGCTCGTGGTTTTTCCCGTGAGGGTTTCCACGTAAAAACCAAGTGTTGTTTTAATTTCCGCACCATATTACAATTGCTTGGTTATATTATCTTGAGGGTATTTTCGTAATTTTGACTAACACGAAAAATTGGGTAAAAAGCGTAAAATCTATTCACCCCCCCTCTAGATAGCTTTATACACACCGTGCTATTATTTGTTTCAATTGGTATCAGAGCGGGTTCCTAGACATACATAGGTGATCCTTGCTCATTTTGGTGTGTTTTGCATTTTGTGTGATTTTTTGATTTATTCATACATTTTGCATTCATCTCATTTGCATTCATCCAAACACTATGAGTGGTTTCGGGATGAGCAAAGAGGGAGCGTCGAGCGTGAGGCCACCGTTGCTCACCGGTGATAATTACTCCTCATGGAAGGGGAAGATGGAAGCATACATATGCCAAATCCATGATAGGGCATGGATGGCGGTTGAAGATGGATATGCTCCACCTATGATGACTTCTACGGATGGAGGAGAAGAAGTTCTCAAGCCTAAGGCACAGTGGAGTCCTCAAGAATTTATTGACTCCATGTGGAACAACAAGGCTATTCATGCCATCCGATGTGCAGTGAGTGAAAATCAGTACAAACTGATTCAAATTACTAGGATTGCTAAAGAGGCATGGGACATCCTAGAAGTTGCACATGAAGGCACCGAGGTTGTCAAGGACTCAAAGCTTCAAGTCCTTCAAACTCGGTTTGAGACCATTAGGATGGAAGAGCACGAGCACTTCAATGACTTCCAAGTGAGACTAATGGACATTGTGAACCAAAGTCACCAACTTGGTGATCCTTACTCGGATAGAAGAATCAAGCAAAAGATCATGCGATCACTTCCCGAGAGGTTCGAACCCAAAGTGACGGCTTTAGAAGAAAATGACACTTACAAGGAAATGAAGCCGAGTGAAGTCATTGGAAGACTTCTAGCCTATGAATCAAGAAAGGCTACCACATCTCCTCCTAAGAAGAAAAAGGATATTGCCTTGAAGACATCCAAGATGGAAGAGGAGGAGGATGACTCATATGAAGACATGGCACTCATTGCCAAAGGATTCAAGAAGTTCTTGAATCTTCAAAAGAGTGATTATGGCTCAAAGGGGAATGACTTCAAGAAGAAGAAGTCCACTATTAAGAATGTCAAGCCATATCATGAGATGTCTTCAAGAGAGAAGATTCAATGCTACGAATGTGGAGGATTCGGGCATATCTCCAAGGAATGTGCTAACTTGGAAGATGAAAGAGAGGAGGTCGCCACTTCAAGTAATAGTGATGAAGAGATTGTGGCAAAATTCTTGGCATTAGGTTGCTCTCACAAGCGGGACAACAAAGTGAAAGTTGTTGAAGGAAGTCCCTCAAGCTTGAATGATTGTGAGAACAACTATTTTGCCTTTCCGATCTCCTACAATGAAGAAGAGAATGAGAGTCAAGAAGAAAGTGACTCTAATAAAGACGACTCTTCATCTAACTCCTCACATGGATATGTGAAGAAAAAGGTTCTAGATAAACACCTCACTGAGTTTAAAAGCTTAGCAATGAAGACCAAGGAAAAGATACGAAGATTGAGAGAAGAGAATCTAGACCTTGAAGCTCATGTTGACCACTTAAGTGAACAAGTGGATAGATCCAAGAATATTGAAGATAAGCTAAGAAAGGAGTTAGACTTATCTAAGAGGAATGAAGAAGAATTAAAAAGAGAGCTTGAAGAGGCTAAAGGATCAAGGACTAGGATAGTTTCTAGCACCGAAAAACTTGACCACATGTTAAGTGTTGGAAAGAGTCCGTGTGATAAGAGAGGTCTTGGGTTTGAAGATAGTAAGGAGTCCTCCACTCCTAACAAGACCATGTTTGTCAAAAGCTTGAGCTACAAAGAAGATTCACCGGTGCAAACTCCTAGGAAGAAGATTGAGCTAGGACAATGCTCTCATAGTGCACAAGTGAAGGTAGCTCCAAGAAGACAACCTCAAGCTCAACCTACAAGAGTTCCTCATGCTAACTTCCCTCAAACTCAAATCCATCAAGGGAAGAGACCAATCATGCAAACTCAACCGTGGAAGCAACCAAGTCTTGGTCAACAACAAAGAAGGAGAAATCCTATCCAACAACCAAGACAACCACAAAGACATGGGAAGGCTCCTATACATGCACAAGGACATGGTATGATTCCTAACTTTGTCCCTACATGTCATTTTTGTGGTGTTGATGGTCATATTAGACCAAAGTGCTTTCGTTACATTAAAATGTGTAGAGTTAAAAGCATGATTGAGAAAAAGAAAGCTAGAGCTAGAATGCATACTCATAGGAAGGAAGAAATTCATTTACATGATCCTATGACATCTAGATCTCTAGAACAATTGACCACTAGGAAGAAAAATGTCACACCTATGTGGATAAGGAAAAATGAACCCGCTTGCTACGAGACTATCAAGTCTCAAATAGGTTCATCCAAGCCAAATGGACTTGGGAGGTCTATAGGACCTCATGACCTTCATTGTTGAAGGTTGATGATTGACCCCATATGGGGAACTCAAGCAAAGAGAGCTATTTTGCATTCTTGTATCTTGCAAAAAATTTGAAATATCTTATGCCTCTTCTTTTAATTGCTTGAGTAAGCTTGGTTGTACATATGTATATATGTTTTAAAATTCCATAAGTGTGAACCTTGCTTGTCTACAATCCATGTCATATTTATGTTCAAACATGCATTTTTGGACTAGGAGATTTACATTGGAAGTATGATTTGAATGACCTATGATTATCTCCATGACATGATGATTCTTTAATAACATGCTAATGACAAATGACAAAGCATGAAATTCATATAACATGCTCACATGAAAAGCATGAATTGATGATTGCATATTCTTAAAAATGCAAAACTTGTGTGAAAACTTATGAGACTCAAAATGAATAAAGGATCTTGTATCCATTCAAAGGAACTTACATTCCAAATGTCTCTCTTTCTTTATTAGTTGATCATGGTTACTATCATACGGATAATTTTATCCGGAAAAATCAAGTAGGGTGCAAAGTCGCTCATGCCATGTTTCGCTTATAAAGTTGGATATAGTTGCTCTTAAATTGAAATCAATAATCTCTATATCCTTGCTTTTCCCATGACATTGGTGAAATTGGTTTGAATTCTTATTAGAAACCTTTGTCATTTGCTTTGCCAAATACCATTGTATTTTGGACTTGAATGCTATATGTCTTGTATGCAAAGCATGTTGAATTCACACATTTTCTCAAAATAAATCTCCTTGTTTCTCTCAAATTAATTGAAGTGCATAAAGTGACTTATATGTATATGCATATCTTGCATGCTTCTATCTCTCGTTGCTATGAGTGACCCAATTGGGGACTACTCCTTTGCCTATATCATGACAAAAAGGGGGAGTAGGATATGGTAAGGGGAGGTGCAAAATATAGAAGCTTTTGTGCACTTTGGGGAAAACATACATTGAGGGGGAGTAACCCGTTGAGGGGGAGCATTGCATTTATCATACATTGCATACATTTGGTAATGTTGTGCCTAAATTCTAAAAATGCAAATGCTTGGTATTGTTCTCACATGATTAATCTCACACTTTTCTTGTATTAGAAATGTTAGAAACTCTTTTCAGGGATTGATTATTCTACAAGAGAATTGAAGACTTCAAGTTGCATTATCTTACCTCTTTGTATTGTAGAATATCATTATAGTCCCGTAGTTTCTATTTTTTTTGTGAGGAATCATTGTGAGTGATGGTTTTGTCACGAAATAGCCAAAGGGGGAGATTGTAAGGATTCCCGTTGTTTTTAATTGGCTTATTTCGTGATCAAACCATATGTGGGGGTTCTTTGTAAGGGTAGCCTAAGTATCGGTCTTAATGTTCGAAGCCCTTTGAAGACCTCGTGTTGATAAGCACCGAAGGTAAATTTCTATGTGCTTACCTTTCTTTGAAGAGATTTAGAAGCACACACACACTTTGCATTCTTACATTTGTGTGCATTCTCTTCATATGTCACATTACACACTAGCACTTTGATTGTTATATCTTGTTGTGTATTTATGTGTCTTGTAATTCGTTTCCCGATAGTGTTCGGAAACGTCCGCGCATGCACTAGAATGTGCTTGGTTTTGCGCGAAGACCGCCCACGGAGAATGCCCTTGGCTTCTCCTTGGTTTTCACCTCTGTTGGTGATTGGCGGTTATGATCGGCGGCCTGGCCGCCGAATGGAACCGCCGTTTGCTTCTAGGAGCAATTCTACGGTCACGATCGGCGGTCACGACCGCCGTTCGAAACCGCCGTTCATACCTGATCGATTTCGATCTCTCGGGTCTGATTCGGCGGTTAGTATCGGCGGTCACGAAACCGCCGAATGAACCGCCGTTTATGCTCTGTTCTTCACGAGCTCAATTCGGCTGTCATTATCGGCGGCCTGGCCGCCGATTGAAACCGCCGAACGGTGCGTTTCAAGGGCAAACTTGTCTTTTCACTTGCCCTTTTCTTGATGTCTATAAATATCACACTTTCTCATTTTCAGATTAAATGTTCTTTAACTCTAAGAACCCTAAACTTAAAAGAGAGACATTTGAGAGAAAATCAAATCAAGAACACCTTTTTAACACTCAAAAACCATTCTCATATGCATCAAAATATCATCTAGCATTTTCTAGCTTAGTTAGGATGCTTGCTTGCATGGGTTTTGGTCAACACATATTCTTTGGTAAGTTCTTCACTATTATCATACATAATTAGTGTTTTATTTATCATTGACATCTCTTATATTATTTGTATGCTCTTGAATATATTCTAGATACAAATTAGAGATTGTTGTGTTGACATGATTGAGTGTTGTATTTTTGATAGCTATCTAGGTTTTGTTAATCTATGTTTAGCTAAGCTATTTGACATGTCATCTAGCTTTTAATATCTAGGATTGAATTAATTGCATATTCACTATCCTAGATAAGCATATAGAGTAACCTAGCTCTTAATTGCATTTTGGATATTTTATATATTCACATAGGTTGTATATTCTCTTCATAGAGAAAGTAAGTCTTGTGTGTAGCATCCAGGATTAGGTTGCTTAGAACGCAAGCAAATTGGACTAGGTTCACTCATACCGGGATTAGGTAGGTGTGTGATTACTTCCGGGATTAGGTTGTAATCGTTTGCACATTTAGTGGATTCGAGGTTCGAGTGTGGCTTACTTACATAGCCCGTGGTTTTTCCCGTGAGGGTTTCCACGTAAAAACCAAGTGTTGTTTTAATTTCCGCACCATATTACAATTGCTTGGTTATATTATCTTGAGGGCATTTTCGTAATTTTGACTAACACGAAAAATTGGGTAAAAAGCGTAAAATCTATTCACCCCCCCTCTAGATAGCTTTATACACACCGTGCTATTATTTGTTTCACCCATGTTCTCTAGATGCCCATCGAAACTCTTCTGAGGTAGAGCCTTTGTGAAGGGATCCGCTAGATTTTCTGCTGATGCGATTTTGGTAATCGTCACGTCACCTCTTTGAACAATCTCCCTTAAAAGATGATACTTTCTTTCAATGTGTTTACCTCTCTTGTGACTTCTTGGTTCTTTCGAATTAGCCACTGCTCCACTGTTGTCACAGTAGATAGTGATCTGCTTATTCGCACTAGGAACCACTTCCAAGTCAATCAAGAATTGGCGGAGCCAAACAGCCTCTTTGGCAGCCTCGCATGCAGCAACATACTCAGCTTCCATGGTGGAATCAGCAATACAAGATTGCTTGATACTCCTCCATATAACTGCTCCTCCTCCAATAGTAAACACAGCCCCTGATGTGGATTTTCTGGAGTCAGAATATGATTGGAAATCAGAATCTGTATACCCAACGGGAATCAAATCCCCTCCAGAGTATACAAGCATATTATCTCTCGTTCTCTTAAGATACTTGAAAATATGCTTGACTGCCGTCCAGTGATCAGGACTAGGTTTCGATTGAAACCTGCTAACTATGCCAACAGCAAAACAAATATCTGGTCTAGTACAGAGCATTGCATACATGAGACTTCCAACTGCCGAGGCATATGGAACTCTACTCATGAATTGCTCTTCATGCTCATTCTTAGGAACTTGTTCCTTAGAAAGCTTGATTCCATGTCTGAAAGGTAACATACCTTTCTTGGAATCCTGCATTGAAAACCTAGACAAGATCTTGTCTATGTATGAAGCTTAGGATAATGCAATCGTTCTATTCTTTCTATCCCTTATTACTTGGATACCTAGAATAAAACTTGCTTCTCCTAAGTCCTTCATATCGAATTGTTTTGCTAACCATTCTTTTACTGATGTCAATACACCTACATCTTTTCCAATGAGTAGTATATCATCAACATAAAGAATCAGGAAAACCAACTTGTCGCCCTTAATCCTTTTGTATACACAAGGTTCGTCAAGATTCTGAATAAATCCAAAACCTTTGACAGCTTGATCAAACCTTATGTTCCAGGATCTGGATGTTTGCTTCAATCCATAAATAGATTTCTGCAACTTGCATACCTTTTCCATTTGGCCATTTTCAATGAATCCCTCTGGTTGCATCATGTAGATGCTTTCGTCAAGACTTCCATTAAGGAAAGCTGTCTTGACATCCATTTGCCAAATCACTAAATCTAAAGATGCTGCAATGGATAAGAGTATCCTAATGGATTTAAGCATGGCCACAGGAGAGAAGGTTTCCTCGTAATCGATACCTTCTTTCTGTGTATACCCTTTAGCTACCAATCTAGCTTTAAAGGTTTCCACCTTACCATCCATACCTCTTTTCCTCTTGTATATCCACTTGCACCCAATGGGTTTTATCCTTTTAGGCAAGTCTACAAGGGACCAGACTTTGTTATCGAACATAGATTCAATCTCGGATTGCATTGCCTTTTGCCAATGGCGACTATCAACATCCTCCATAGCTTCCTTGTACGTGTAGGGATCATCGTCGTCCGGGAGATTCTCCACTGATTCTCCCAGACCGATGTATCTTTCAGGTTGTGTTCTAACCCTCCCACTACGACGAGGAATGGTGGGTTATTGATCTTGTGTTGGATCGGAACTTACAATTGGGTTAGGTTGTGTAACCTCTCGTGGAATTGTATCTCCTGACATCTCATTCAGGACAATTCTACTTCTAGGCACAAAATCATTCATATAGTCCTTTTCCAGAAATTTAGCATTTGTCGAAACAAATACTTTAAGATCTGAAGGACTATAAAAATAATATCCTTTAGTTTCTTTTGGATACCCTACAAATATACATGTTTCTGAACGGGACTCCATCTTTTCTGTCTTTCCTTTTAACACATGCGTAGGACAACCAAATATCCTTAAGTGTTGTAAACTAGGCTTGCGCCCATTCCACAACTCATGCGGTGTTTTAGGAACAGACTTAGATGGTACATCGTTTAGAATGTATATAGCAGTTTGTAAGGCATATCCCTAAAAAGAAATAGGAAGTGTTGAATAACTCAACATAGACCTAACCATATCCAAAAGAGTTCTATTTCTCCTTTCTGCTACCCCATTCTGTTGAGGTGTACCTGGTGCAGAAAACTGAGAAACTATCCCATTATCAATAAGATATTGCTGAAACTCACCAGATAGATATTCTCCACCACGATCAGATCTCAAGATTTTTATGTGTTTCTCAAGCTGATTTTCCACTTCAGCTTTGAATGCTTTGAACATGTCAAAAGCATCCGACTTATGTCGCATGAGATACACATAACCAAATCTCGAGTAATCATCTGTGAAGGTGATGAAGTACTCATATCCACCTCTAGCTTGAATGCTCATAGGTCCACATACATCAGTGTGTATCAATCCTAAACATTCAGTGGCTCTCGCACCTTTGGCAGAGAACGTCCTTTTGGTCATTTTACCTTCCAAACAAGATTCACAAGTTGGTAGATCATCAACCTTTAAGTCACTCAAAGGTCCGTCACATACCAATCTTTTAATCCTATTAAGGTTAATATGACCTAAGCGTAAATGCCAAAGGTAGGTTTCATCAGTTGATAATTTTACTCTTTTATGATTAGGTTCGTTATTTCTATGTCTAACGAGTGAGAGATATTTCTATGCAAAAAGTATAGACCGTTTTCCAATGTACCTTGGCAAATAATTTTGTCATTCTTACTAATAATAAAGACTTTATTAAAAGTAACCGAATATCCAAATTTATTCAAACAAGAAACTGAAATTAAATTCCTCTTGAATTGAGGTACATAATAAACGTCTATTAAATCTAAATGCTTTCTAGAATCCAAATAAACTCTAATATCTCCCACTGCACTTGCAGACACTAACGTTCCGTTGCCCAAGCGCAAATTGATTTCATTCTTACTCAGCCTTCTCCTTTCTTAGAACCCCTGCAAGGAATAACAAACATGATTAGTGGCTCCTGAGTCTATGATCCAAGAATCTGTAGAATCAGCCAAAAAACATGTTTCAAGATAATTAACATTACCTTCTTCCTTCTTTTTCTGGGACTTTGGGCAATTACTTTTCCAATGTCCCTTTTCACCACAAAGGAAGCATTTCCCTTTGATCTTGGTTACTTTCTTGGTCTCCTTCTTGGTAGGCCCAAATTGCTTTTTCTTCTGTTGTTTCTTGACCTTTTGACGGGCCTTAACAGTAGCAACTTTACCAACCATATGAATCTCCTGACCCTTGCCTTTCACAAGGATCTTTTCAGCACTTTGAACATCTTGCATCAGGCCTTGTAAGGTGTATTCCTTTTTGTTCAAAGTGTAGTCCAATTTGAACTGATCAAAGGAATCTGACAATGAATTGACAACCATATCAATTTTTGTCTCACCATCTATCTCAGCGCCATGCAGTTCAGCAATGTTGAGATGTGCTATGACTTTCATCATGTGATCCTTCACAGCCTGTCCAGGTTTCATCCTAAGATTCATAAAAGCAGTCACTGCCTCTCTCTTAGTCGTCCTGGACTTCATAGCAAACATCTCCTCTAGAGACATCATTATATCAGCAGCGGACTCCATTCCTTCATGCTGCTGTTGCAACACGTCGGAGATAGTGGCCATAATATAACATTTGGCCATATCATCTGAAGTCTTCCACTGCTCATACTCATCTCTATACATTATGCTAGATTCATTATTAGGAGCAGGTGGTTTAGGAGTAGTTAGAACAAACTTATGTTTTTCACTTTGCAGCAACAACCCAATTTTCCTTTTCCATGTGACATAATTATCTCCAGTTAAAGTGTTATCTTTCAGGATGTTCATAAGTGATGGGGTCATGATTTCTGAATAAAACAAAACATATATAAGTAAATAATCATGATAAAGCACTTTTAAATATTTATCTTGAATTAAAAAATAACTCAATCATAAAAATTCAACGGTGATCCAACACCCATAAAAGTTACGCCTCCTTTGGGAGTTCGCACCATTTACTAGTTAGACTAGGTCCCACCTAATTGTTAACATAACAACCAGCGTTTTCAATTTTAGCCTTGCAATTTTACTGACAAGAACTCTTGGGAGGATATCAATAAAATTACATTGAGTGTGTTACCAAGATATCGACCCTCAATTTTCTCTCACGAAAATCCCTCCTTGGGGAGTAGATCTCGTTTGAGTCCATTGTCTAGTCTATCCTTGTAAGGAAGTATGTTGCTAAATTCCATTCATGGACGCCCCTTGGGGGGATTACCAATAAATAATTAAGCTCAACTAACCTTGGAGGCCATAGGTGTTACAAAAACACCTTCTCCCACTCAATTATTTAAGGCGTGTGATTAAATCCCATAGAATGATTTACCAAGTTATCTAGATGCCAATTTAGATACCTAAATCATTCAATGCATGTTCATACCAAAAGATATATATGAGTGGCACTCCTATTCTATATGTCATGTTATCATATAATAACAAATATTGTAATATCTAAGCATAAATTAAATAGCAACAATTTTGGCCCATCCTAGAAAAACAAGTAAATTACAATTGTTTAGGAATACAAGATCTTCAAGTGGCCCATCAACCATATGCTCATCCTTTGGCCCAACCCCATGGGCGTGCACAACCCACAACCCCACAAAGGGGCTGCTGTGCGCAGCCCATGAAGACTCCCAGGGCTGCCGTGCGCAGCCCACCAAGCTTGGGCTTGCTATGCGCAGCCCAATCCACTCCTAGGGTGCGCACGGTGCTCGTTCTCGGTTCCGGTTGCTTCGTTTTTCTTCGTGTCTTCGAATCTTCAACACCTAAATATATTACGGCAGTATTTAAACAAATAAAATACTGCAGTATTTTTTTTTTTTTAATCACTGCAGTACTTTTTACAAACAAAAAACTGCACATAATAAAAATTAAAAAAAACTGCAGTAGTATTAAAAAAAATACTGCACCTATATAAAAAATAATAAAACCTAGCAACTACCAAGAAGGAATTATGGCGATGATAGACCACCCTTCTTGTTACAATTCCATAACAAAAATACAATGAAAATCTAGGACCAAAATCGAGCAAAAACAATCCACATAAAACATATATAAATCCATACATCACATGTAATTATATATGCGAATACCTAGAGTGCCATCTCTTTATAAACACGTATAATCACAATAAAAAGAAATAGATCCGCGTATATATACGTTAATTAATTAAGAGGGTTCAACCTAGGCTCTGATACCAATTGTAGGGAAAAATACCGTAGTACACGCAGCCGAAGCGAGACTAAAAATAGATTTAGTTACTTTTAAAAAATTTTCCTTTTATGAACCTTAAACCCTTTAATCAGTTAAACATATATATTATCTAACAAAAGAATAATACCTTTTGTCGCGTGATCCGATTGACTTACGTCGATGGTAATCCGCAAGATCTTCAATCCTAGCACGAACATGGATCACCTAGGAGCGTGGTCTCCCTTTTCTTTGAATTGCAAACCTGTGAATGGACAAACAAACTTTTCTTTTCTTTGTTAGTCACAAAAACAATCAAAAGAATACTAAGATTATTCCGGTCACTTTTGAGTTCTCAATCTAATGATCGAAACTCGCGTGAACCTAGATCGATGTCGTACACACAAGCTTATTGATGAATAAGCAAATAGTATACCATCAAAGAATAATCTAACACTCTTTTATGTTTTAGTAGAATTAAAATAATCTATCTTATGAATTGAGAAGAAGAAGAAATTTGTATCAAGAACACTTGTTGTGGCCGAATTCTATAAGAGCACTTATATAGGTGGCCAAATTTTCTTCCTCCTTTCCTATTAGGGTTGCCGAATTCTCTACCCAAAAAGGACTAGGGTTGCCGCAACACACAAGCTTAAAAGAGTTTGTGTTGCACCCTAATTCCTATCTAGTTAAGACTTCAAACCCTAATTCAATTCATAAAATTTTATTCTTTTATTTGACTAAATAAAAAGACTTCTTATTTGATTAAATAAATAAAATTAATTATTTATTTTCTTACCAAATAAGTCTTTTACTTTTAGTATACTACCAACTATAGTATAAGACTAGGAATCATATTTCCTAATCAGAAAAGATTTGTTTCTTAATTAAATAATTAACTAATAAATTAATTAATTCTTATTTAATTAAAACAAATGAAACAAAATAATATATTAGGTTAAAACTTTAACCTTGCCGCCCCACTTGAATAAAATTGGGCCTAATATTATTTTCTTATTTCATTTAATCCATTGGACTTTAAATAAAAAGCCCACATGTGAACCAGACCCATTCTTACTAAAAGAAACAAGCCCACATGTCTTTCATTAATATATTAATATAATTGAGCAGCCCATTACATAAATAATGTGCAAATTATATTCTTAATATATTAAATGCAATTCTAGATGGACCCTTAAATTGGTCCGGTAGAATATATCAAGTGATCCATGCAAGTCCATGTGGATTGGAGATCTTGGCGGGCCATCTAAATTTAAGCTTCAATAGACATAACCTAATCACAATCAACAAATGATTCACTTAGATCCGATCCATTAATTTTAACTCATTCCACTAAAGAGCTAAAACTGAACTCTTAAATAAAGATAGAAAAGGAAGATGTTCCTCATTCATACCCTAGACAATCATGTTGGAGATAGTGTATCCTCGTGATTAATATCAGTAATCGCCAAGAGTTCATAGACCGCCTACAACTCTCCAAGTTACCATATTTACTCATATGACCACGTTTTGAACTTGGATATTTTGACTTGTCCAGAAGCCATGTTTTCAATAGACACTATCGAAAACTCAACGTTGAGATTTAATATCCAATTACCTCAAAACATCCATATGATGATATTATACTCTCATTTAATAAATGGAGCCACGATGTCCATATCTATAAATGAAGTCCTCTATCGATTAACAAATGAATATCACCAAACTATCGAGGATAGACTATGCGATATAATCGTACTCATTGATAACTCAAATGATATCACTTGTAACCATAAGTCCATCATTTATCTCAGGATTAAGATAGACTCTCCGATTGTCCTGATAATGAAAAGACTATTATCTATTGACGGTTATAGATAAAGTATTTCATTGTGATCCAGTTCAATACACCCAGTGCACTAGATCCTTTTGCTCGAAGACACTCCGATGATTTTAGACTCATCATATCTCATTTGATCCCACTCAAATGCTAGCAAAAGAATTCTACAACTTTAACAAGATAAAGGTGCCCAACCTTTAACTTAAGTTGTGAACATTATTCAAGACTAACTAAAGAATTGTGTCTACCACATACATATCCAGATGTACGAACAATTCTTCTTTTCTCATAGT
Source organism: Acer yangbiense (assembly GCA_008009225.1). Taxonomy (NCBI): domain Eukaryota; kingdom Viridiplantae; phylum Streptophyta; class Magnoliopsida; order Sapindales; family Sapindaceae; genus Acer; species Acer yangbiense. Next base: position 25,821,560 of record CM017767.1, on the reverse strand, counting down.
CTTTAGACCTTATGATTATTTACTTTGACAATTATAATATTAAACTATAAATGCTATATGATTTGTTAAACCAAAAATCACTTTATTAATATGAAAAAGATTGTTAATTACAACATTACACTCTTGCTATTGAGCATAATCCTAACACTATGAGCTATGGAAGGGCAAGAAGCCCAATGTGAGTTACTTCCACACTTTTGGGAGTAAATGTTATATTTTGAATGATAGAGATCACTTAGGAAAGTTTGATGCTAAAAGTGATGTTGGTCTCTTTCTTGGGTATGCTATTAATAGTCGTGCATTTAGAGTCTTTAACTTGACTACTAAGACTATCATGGAGTCTATCAATGTGAAGATAGATGATCTTAGCATGCTTAATTTGTGTGATGATAATGGTGTCAATGAACCTAAAGAAAACATGTTGAATGACATTAAAACACCTATTGATATGGCTAGTAGTGTTTCTAGTCAAGATGATGAAAATGATAGTCATGTTGAAGTTCAAAGTCAAGGGTTGGCAAATGCTTTAAATGATAATAAACAAAATGACCAAGTTGTTGAACATTCTCACCCAAGACTTAGAAACTTACACTATCAAGAAGACATCATAGGTGATTTAAATGAAGGGGTTAGAACAAGAAATCAAATTGCTAACTGTAAGGATTCCCATATCTTGATTGGCTTATTTCATGGACAAACCGCATGTTAAGGTTGATAATGTAAGGGTAGTTTAGGTGTTTGAACTTCATGCTCGAAGGCCCTTTCAAGACCTCAAGGGACATGCACGCCAAAGGTAAAATTTCTAGTGCTTGGTTTTCTTTGAAGAGATTTAGTTAGCACACACACACTTAGCATACTTGATCATGTATGCATTCTCTTCACATGTCACTTTACACACTAGCACTTTGATTGTTTTATCTTGCTGTGTGTATATGTGCTTAGTAATTCGTTTCCCGATAGTGTTCGGAAACGTCCACGCGTGCACTTCTATGTGCTTGGTTTTACGTGAAGACCGCCCACGGAGAATGCCCTTGGCTTCTCCTTGGTTTTCACCTCTGTTGTTGATCGACGGTTATGATCGGCGGCCTGGCCGTCGAATGAAACTGCCGTTTGCATCCAGAAGTGTCGGGAGCAATTCTGCGGTCACGATCGGCGGTCACGACCGCAGTTTGAAACCGCCGTTCATACCTAATCGATTTAATCTCTCGGGTTTGATTCGGCGGTTGGATCAGCGGTTGGATCGGCGGTCACGAAACCGTTGAATGAAATCGCCGTTGTTCCCCTGTTCTTCTCGGGTTCAATTCGGCGGTTATGATCGGCGGCCTGGCCGCCGATTGAAACCGCCGATCGATGCGTTTGAAGGGCAAACTTGTCTTTTCACATGCCCAATTCTTGATGTCTATAAATATCTTACTTTCTCATTCTCTGAAAAAGTTATTTAAGTCTTTAGAACCCTAAACTTCAAAGAGAGATTTTTGAGAAAAAATAAAAACAAGAACTCACCTTTAAACACTCAAATCAAATCCTTTTTGCATCAAAGTTCATCTTGCATTCATCCATGATTGGGTTTGCATCATCATAACTTGCTTGGTAAGATTTTGATTAAGTTCATCTTATTTTAGTATTTTTACCATCAAGCATATTCTCTTTTAATTTACTTGTATGTTTTTGGTCATATGATAAATACAAGATTAGAGAATTAATTATGATGAATTGATTAAGCGTTGTATTGTGATAGCTAATTAGGTTTTTGATTAATCTTGATTAGCTAAGCTATTTGACATGTCATCTAGCTATTGATATCTAGGATTGAATTAATTGCATATCATTATCCTAGGTAAGCATTTAGAGTAACCTAGCTCTAAATTGCATTTTGAGTATTTTACATATTCACATAGGTTGCATAATCTCTTCATAAAGAATTAAGTCTTGAGGCTAAGGTTGCTTAGGCCTTGAGCAATTAGGACTAGAGCCACTTTTAAAGGCCCGAGTGGTAGAAGTGGGGTGTTATTGACCGGAGTGTTAGACGAGGCCTACATAGGTTGTAAACTCCATTTCGATTAGTGGATTTCGAGGTCCAAGTGTGGCGCACTAAACAACCCGTGGTTTTTTCCCAGTGGTTGGGTTTCCACGTATACATCAAGTGTTATTTAAATTCCACACTATATTACACTTGCTTGTATTTTTGACTAGTAGGGGCATTTTCGTAAAATTGACTTGCATGCGAAAATTAGGTAATAATAGTTAAAATCTATTCACCCCCCCTCTAGATATATATATCGAACACACCGAGCGTTATTGTATTACTTTCAATTGGTATCAGAGCGGGTTCCTAGATATATTTAGGTGATCCTAGCTCATTTTGGGTGTGTTGTGCATTTGTGTGATTTTTGCTCATTCATACATTTTGCATATATTTCCATTCATTTGTTACAATGAGTGGATACGGTGGCAACCAAGAGGGTGCGTCTAGTACACGACCTCCTCTCCTCACCGGTGTGAATTATGCCTCATGGAAAGGCAAGATGGAGGCATACTTGTGCCAAATCCATGATAGGGCATGGATGGCAATTGAAGATGGGTATCTGGCTCCTAAGATGACTCCCACGGGTGGTGGAGAAGAAGTACTCAAGCCTAAGGCTCAGTGGTCTACTAAAGAGTTTGAGACTTCAAAATGGAATAGGAAGGCTTGGCACGCTCTTCTATGTGCAATGGATGAAAATCAGTACAAACTGATTCAGAACACTAGGATAGCCAATGAGGCATGGGATATTCTAGAGGTTGCACATGAAGGAACCGATATTGTCAAGGATTCCAAGCTTCAAGTCCTTCAAACACAATTTGAGTTGCTCAAGATGGAGGAGGACGAATGCTTCAATGACTTTGAAGTCAAGTTGATGGATATTGTGAATCAAAGCCATCAACTCGGTGATCCTTATACGGATAGGAGAGTCAAGCAAAAAATTATGAGGTCTCTCCCCGCTAGGTTTGAAGCAAAAGTGACGGCTTTAGAGGAGAATAGCACATATAAGGATATGAAGCCGAGCGAGGTAATTGGAAGACTCCTTGCCTATGAATCTAGGAAAGCTCCTAGTATTATACCTCCTAAAAAGGAAAAGGAATTGCTTTGAAAGCTTCCAAGGTTGTGAAGGAGGAAAAAGGTGACTCGGACGAAGACATGGCATTGTTGTTTAGAAGATTCAAGAAATTTGTCAAGTTCGAGAAGAAGGGCTTTAGATCCAAAGGCCAAGACTTGAAGAAAAAGGCTCATTTCAAGAATCTTGAGCCTAGGCAAGAGAAGAGTGAAAAGAAAGGGGTCCAATGCTATGAGTGTGGCGGTATAGGACACATCTCACCCGATTGTGGGAACTTGAAGAACAAGATGGCAAAAGTGATGGCCGCCACTTGGAGCGAAAGTGATGACTCCGGAAAGGGAGACAAGTCTTTAAGTGATGATGAGATTACCATCGACTACACGGCATTTGGGGCCACTTGTGTAGAAGATAAAGTTGTTGGTAAGAAAGCCTTGACTAGTGATCCCACAGAAGAAAAAGATGAAGAAGTAGCTCTAGAGGTGATAGGCGAAGCTACTCATTGGGATATGGCTCTCATTGACACAAGAGACCTAGGTGAAGGTCTTAATGAGGGAAATGACTCCATAGGTGAGATGGAGAGTGGAGGAGATAGCTCTAGTGTCGATAACTCCTCATCTAACTCTACAAATGGAAATGTAGAGAAAATGGATGTTAATGACTTCATAGTCAAGTGTGAAAGTTCGTTGAAGAAGAACAATAGAAAGTTGAAGATTTTAGAGGATGAAAATCTAGAGCTTTCAACACACAATGACCACTTAAGTAAACAAGTGGAGGCATCCAAGAAGATTGAAGACAAGCTAAGGGATAAGCTAGCTATGTCTAAGAGGAATGAAGAAGGGTTAAAGATGGAGCTTGATGAAGCTAAAGAGTCATTGACTAGAATGACCTCAAGCACCAAGAAGCTTAACCGCATGCTTGGTGTTGGAAAGAACCCTTGTGACAAGAAAGGTATTGGGTATGAAGATTGCAAGGAGATCTCCACTCCAACCAAGACCATCTTTGTCAAGAGTTTGGGCAAGAATGAAGCCTCACCGGTGCACACACCTAGGAAGAAAATCGAACTAGGACAATGTTCAAAAAGTGCTCAAGTGAAGGAAGCCCCAAGGAGACAACCTAAAGCTCAACGCATTAGAGTCTCCCAAGTCAATATTCCTCAACAAATGACTCTCAATGGAAAGAGACCAATCATGCAAAATGAAACAAGGAAGCAAGCTAGACCGGTTCAACAACAAAGAAGGTTTAAACCCGCTCAACCACAAAGTCATGGGAAGACTCCTATGCATGCACAAGGACATGGTATGAATTCTAAATTTATCCCTACATGTCACTTTTGTGGTATTGATGGTCACATTAGACCAAATTGCTTTCATTTCATTAAATTATGTAGAATCAAAAGCATGATTGAAAAGAGAATGACAAGAGCTAGAATGCATGCTAATAGGAAGGAAAATATTCATGTTCATGATCCTATTATTTCTAGTACTCTTGAACCATTGTTCACTAGGAAGAAGAATGTCATATCTATGTGGATAAGGAAAAATGAACCCGCTAGCTATGAGACTAACAAGTCTCAAATAGGTTCAACCAAGTCAAATGGACTTGGGAGGTCTATAGGACCTCATGACCTTCATTGATGAAGGATGATGATGACCCCATATAGGGAACTCAAGCAAAGAGAGCTAATGCATACTTGTTGCATGCAAATTTTTTAAAAAAAATTATGCTTCTTTGTTGATTGCTTGAGTAAGCTTGGTTGCACATATGTATATATGTTTTCAATTCAATAAGTGTGAACCATGCTTGGCTACAATCCATGCCATATTTATGTTCAAACATGCATTTTTGGACTAGGAGATTTACATAGGAAGTATGATATGAATGACCTATAGTTATCTCCATGACATGATGATTCTTAATGACATGTTTAAAAATTAAAAAGCATGAGTTGTTTATAACATGCTAATGACATATGAAAAGCATAAAATTCAAATGAAAAAGCATGAATTGATGATTCCAATTTTTAAATGCAAAACTTTTGTGAAAAAGCTTATGAGACTCTCAATGAATAAAGGATCTTGTATCCGTTCAAAGGTTTTTAAAATCCAAATGTCTCTCTTTCTTTATTTGTTGATCATGTCTACTATCATACGGGTTTCATTCCCAAAAAAATCGAATAGGGTGCAAAGTCGCTCATGACATGTTTGGCTTATAAAGTTGGATATAGTTGCTCATAAATTAAAATCAATGAAAACTCTATATCCTTGCTTCTCTCATGACATTGGTGAAATTGGTTTGAATTCTTATTAGAAACCTTTGTCATTTGCTTTGTCAAATACCATTGTATTTTGGACTTGAATGCTACATGTCTTGTATGCAAAGCATGTTTTGATTCACACATTTATTTTAAAATAAATCTCCTTGTTTCTCTCCTATTGATAGAGTTGCATAAAGTGCATTTTATGATTATGCAAATGACTTGAATGCTATCATCTCTCTTTGCTAAGTGACCCGATTGGGGACTACTCCTTTGCCTATATCATGACAAAAAGGGGGAGTAGAATGGTGGTAAGGGGAGTTGCAAATTGTGGTAGCAATTATGCATGTTGGGGAGATAATACATTGAGGGGGAGTAACCCATTGAGGGGGAGCATTGCATTCACAATTATTGCATGATGTTGTAGTTGTGCTTAAATTCTTAGAATGCGAATGCTTGTTTTTATTCTCACTTGATTCATCTCACGTTTTACTTGAATTGGAAAGTATAGAAACTTTGCTTTCAGGGATTGATTGTTCTACTTGAGATTGAAGACTTCAAGATTATTTTTATATATCTCTTTGTAAAGTAGAAAATCATAGTAGACCTGTAGTTTCTATTATGTTGTGAGGAATCAATGTGAGAGATGGTTTTGTCACGAAATAGCCAAAGGGGGAGATTGTAAGGATTCCCATATCTTGATTGGCTTATTTCGTGGACAAACCACATGTTGGGGTTGATAATGTAAGGGTAGTTTAGGTGTTTGAACTTCATGCTCGAAGGCCCTTTCAAGACCTCAAGGGACATGCACGCCAAAGGTAAAATTTCTAGTGCTTGGTTTTCTTTGAAGAGATTTAGTTAGCACACACACACTTAGCATACTTGATCATGTATGCATTCTCTTCACATGTCACTTTACACACTAGCACTTTGATTGTTATATCTTGCTGTGTGTATATGTGCTTAGTAATTCGTTTCCCGATAGTGTTCGGAAACGTCCGCTCGTGCACTTCTATGTGCTTGGTTTTACGCGAAGACCGCCCACGGAGAATGCCCTTGGCTTCTCCTTGGTTTTCACCTCTGTTGTTGATCGACGGTTATGATCGGCGGCCTGACCGTCGAATGAAACCGCCGTTTGCATCCAGAAGTGTCTGGAGCAATTCTGCGGTCACGATCGGCGGTCACGACCGCCGTTCGAAACCGCCGTTCATACCTGATTGATTTAATCTCTCGGGTTTTATTCGGCGGTTGGATCGGCAGTCACGAAACCGCTGAATGAAACCGTTGTTGTTCCCCTGTTCTTCTCGGGTTCAATTCGGCTATTATGATCGGCGGCCTGGCCGCCGATTGAAACCGCCGATCGGTGCGTTTCAAGGGCAAACTTGTCTTTTCACATGCCCAATTCTTGATGTCTATAAATATCTTACTTTCTCATTCTCTGAAAAAGTTCTTTGAGTCTTTAGAACCCTAAACTTCAAAGAGAGATTTTGGAGAAAAAATCAAATCAAGAACTCACCTTTAAACACTCAAATCAAATCCTTTTTGCATCAAAGTTCATCTTGCATTCATCCATGATTGGGTTTTGTAAGGTTTATAGTTTGTGTTGGCATTAATTCCATATCAAAACGTGTTTCTCTTGTAATGGTTAGTGGTTCGTATTTTGAAGAATTAAGAAGACGAAGAATGTCTCAACCACAATTCATTCAAGAAGCCGGTTTTTAAGAGATTCGTGCGTCATTGTTCAACAAAGGTATTAAAGGACCTCATATCTCTTACAAGGCTAGGCACACACTCACACATAGCATTCTTGTGTGTTCCTTCATGTTTAAACATCACTTATGTTTCACTTTCACAGACCACAAAACATGCTCATGCATTTTCATTTTCTTGACAATCTTTGTTCATTGCATGTTCTTAGACAATGTCTCGGAATTAGCATATGTGTGTGTCTTTGTGATTGTATGTTTTCATATTTATGTTTTTGGACTTGAACATGTTCTTATTTAATGCCTTATTGAGTTCCGGTCGTTTTGGTTACTCATTCATAAGGTTTCAAGTCCAAACGATGTAGCTACGCTACTTTTCGTTCTCATTCATTCAGTTGACTTCATCGTCGTTTTCCGAGATGATTTCTCAAGCATTTTTCAAAGTTGTGTAGTCTTCGTCGTGCGTAAGAGAGTCACGGTTCGTAATCTGAAAACGGATTCGAAATCGGAGTTCGGATGCTCAAGATACGGGCTGAAGAACCGAGGGTGCGCGAGAGAAAACAGTGCAGGCCGTGAGGCCACGTGGCCTGGCAGTGTGGGAGGCCGTGGGCCCCACGGCCAAGGGGGCTCTCTGCCCCCGTGAGGCCCACGCGCCCCCCATGGCCTGGGGGTGACGTGGACTCACACCATTGGTCGGTTTGGTCTCTCTCTCTCCTCCTTATATCTTCCCTCTCTCTCTCCATTAGAAATTTTAAGAAGAAAAATTGTTTTTTTCCCGTCAGCTCTCTCCTCTGAATTTTCAGAACTTCAAAACACCATATCTTCCTCATCCGAAGTCGGATTTGAGTGATTCAAGTTGGAGAGTGTTCGTATTTGAGTCCTTCATCTTTTCCAATTGGTTTGGTAGCTGTTTGATCGTGATTTATAGTGGTTCCAACCTGATTTCCGAACCAGCTGTTGAATCTAAGGTAATGGACTAATCTTTGGGATTTCTTTCTTTTTAATCTTGCATTTGCTTGGGGTTTCTTCTTCTATATCTTTGATTATGTTTGGTAAAAGCTATTGAGAAAGATAGCTTGATTATCATTCTAATTGAAAGTCAATTTATAGACTAATGTTGACTAGTTTCTATGATTCTAGATTTTACGTATGTTTGTGAGTTGTATTGTGATTAGAATGGCATCTTAGGTTGTTTGAAACTTGATTGAATCAATTTTGTGATAAATGACCTTGAGATTTGATTTGATCCTTTGATTGATGAAATCTAGGATTTGTGTATTTGTTTGTGATTTAGAGAAATCTAGGTTTTGATTGATGTATATCTCAAATCCTTGCTCTATGTTTTTAGCTAGAATATTGATTGATTAAATCTCATATATCTAGCATTTTATTGTATGTTGATTGCATCTTGAACTTGTACTTAATGAATATATTTTGATTCAAGTGTTGTATATGTGTATGAGACTTTGAGCTTATGTGTTTGGTGTTTCACATGCTTAGGTTTTATTATCATATTTTGCATCTAGACTTTCATTGAATGTGTTATCACATGTTTAGGTCTATTTGTACCATAGAATGTATTGATCACATGTTCTATGTTGATTTGATTGTTTGCATCATTTGCATTCACATGATCACACTAGGAAGTCCTTGTAAAAGGCGTGAAGTCTTGGCTAGAGTCGAGGTGACTCGGATAGCCAAGCAAGAAGACTTGCCTAGAGTCGGGATGACTCGGATAGGTAAGCAAGAAGTCATGGCTAGAGTCGGGAGGACTCGGATAGTCATGCATGGGAGGCTCCCTAGAGGCAAGAGTGCCTTGGATAGGGAGTTGGCTAATATATTGGTAGGCCTAGGCGTATGGTTAGACATAGACTCCGATAGAGCGGGGTACACGGGAGGTGTATGCACTCTTGAGGAATTTCTAATCTTCCATCGATGTTGGTTTTGTGTGGTGTCCAATATATGGTGGTTTCGCATCATTGAGGGATTTCACACTTTCCAATAGGGTTGGGTAGGCTTAGACTTCACTAGGTTGGGTGAGCTAAAGATTGGTCACTTTGTGAATGTTCTATGTTTACTTTCCAATAATATAGTACCCAATGGTTGTAGTTCAACCCGTGGATGTTTCCTCCTTGGAGGTTTTACCACGTTAAAAAATCTCTTGTGTTAATTCTTCCTATCTCTTCTCTTATATTTTAATTGTATATTTTATTATCTTGATTCATAATATTCTTTTGTGACATATTGTGAAGCAAGACTTTGTATAGTGTGATTTGTGGATTCATTCTTTTGATCATTTTTGTATCTATGATTCTTTTGTATATTGTAATTTTTGTATAGAGATGTTTGATCACTCTTGTAACTCATTGAACATCTATTGAAATACAAGCTTACTTTGTTGTTGTGTTTATTTGTTCTTATACCTCACACAACTAGATGATATACTTAGACTTTGCTCTCATGATTGTATTCTCATATTGTCTATGTATGTCTTCCTTGGCTTATTTTGTTGTGTGTAAGGCTATCTTGAGGGACAAACGAAAGTTTGTTTAAGGGTTTGAAAAAAGGTGTAAAAACCTATTCACCCCCCCCCCCCCCCCCCTCTAGGTATGCTTTAAGCATTTAACTACGCTTGTATACTTTCAGGTTTGCATCATCACAACTTGCTTGGTAAGATTTTGATTAAGTTCATCTTATTTTAGTAATTTTACTATCAAGCATATTCTCTTTTAATTTACTTGTATGTTTTTGATCATATGATAAATACAAGATTAGAGAATTAATTGTGATGAATTGATTGAGTGTTGTATTGTGATAGCTAATTAGGTTTTTGATTAATCTTGATTAGCTAAGCTATTTGACATGTCATCTAGCTATTGATATCTAGGATTGAATTAATTGCATATCATTATCCTAGGTAAGCATTTAAAGTAACCTAGCTCTAAATTGCATTTTGAGTATTTTACATATTCACATAGGTTGCATAATCTCTTCATAGAGAATTAAGTCTTGAGGCTAAGGTTGCTTAGGCCTCAAGCAATTAGGACTAGAGCCACTTTTAAAGGCCCGAGTGGTAGAAGTGGGGGGTTATTGACCGGAGTGTTAGACGATGTCTACATAGGTTGTAAACTCCATTTCGATTAGTGGATTTCGAGGTCTGAGTGTGGTGCACTAAACAGCCCGTGGTTTTTTCCCAGTGGTTGGGTTTCCACGTATACATCAAGTGTTATTTAAATTCCGCACTATATTACACTTGCTTGTATTTTTGACTAGTAGGGGCATTTTTATAAAATTGACTTGCTTGTGAAAATTGGGTAATAATAGTTAAAATCTATTCACCCCCCCCCCCCTAGATATATATATCGAACACACCGAGCGTTATTGTATTGCTTTCACTAACCAAATTTCTTATGCTTGCTACACTTCTCAATTGAACCCAAAAATATTAATGAAGCAATAGTTGATGAATATTGGGTTGGGGCTATGCAAAATGAACTTAATCAATTTGAGAGGAATGAAGTGTGGTCCTTGGTTCCTAGACCTATAGATATAAATGTATTTGGCATGCACTAAATGGATTTATAGGAATAAGACCGATGAAAGTGGCAAGATTGTGAGGAATAAAGCTAGACTAGTGGCTCAAGGTTACACTCAAGTGGAAGGTGTAGACTTTGATGAGACGTTTGCCCAGGTTGCTCGTCTCGAGTCCATTAGACTTTTGTTGTCTATTGCATGCATTAAAAAGTTCAAATTATTTCAAATGGATGTCAAAAGTGCTTTCCTCAATGGATACCTTCAAGAAGAAGTGTATGTTGAACAACCTAAGGGTTTTGTAGACCCACACTCTCCTAATCATGTGTTTAAATTGAAAAAGGCTCTCTATGGCCTTTAACAAGCTCCAAGAGCTTGGTATGATAGGTTGACTTAATACCTTATTGACAACCAATATAGGAGAGGTGGCATTGATAGAACTTTGTTTATCAAACATCATGATCATGATATTTTTGTTGCACAAATATATGTTGATGACATTGTTTTTGGGTCTACTAATAAAACCAAGGTTGATGAATTTGTAAGTGTTATGTCAAGTGAATTTGAAATGAGCATGGTGGGTGAGTTGAATTATTTTCTAGGAATGCAAGTAAAGCAAACTAGCATGGGCATAATGTTGAATCAATCTAAATATGCTAAAAATCTAGTTAAGAGATTTGCCCTAGAAAATGGAAAAGATTTTGAAACTCCTATGAGCACCACTTTAAAACTTGACAAAGATGAAAAAGGGAAAAGTGTTGACCAAAGCCTTTATAGAAGCATGATAGGTAGTCTACCTTACCTAACGACTAGTAGACCCGACATTTGCTTTAGTGTAGACTTGTGTGCTAGATTCCAAGCAAATCCCAAGGAATCTCACTTGAAAGCCGTCAAGAGGATCATTAGGTATGTTAAAGGGACTTATAGTCTTGGTCTATTTTATTCATTTGACACCAATGATATCCTAGTAGGCTATTGTGATGTCGATTGGGCGGGAAACATTGATGATCGTAAAAGCACATCGGGCGGTTGCTTTTATGTTGGTAATAACTTGGTTTCTTGGTCAAGTAAGAAACAAAATTCGATTTCCCTTTCCTCTTCCGAAGCCGAATACATTGCGGCCGGAAGTGCATGCACACAATTACTTTGGATGAAACAAATCCTTAACGATTATGAGATAGAACAAGGAAAAATAACACTTTATTGTGATAACTTAAGTGCCATTAACATCTCTAAAAATCCGGTTCAACACTCCCGCACAAAGCACATAAACATTAGGCATCATTTCATTAGAGACCTAGTTGAACATTCTATAGTTACTCTAGAGCATATGCCTACTAAAAATCAACTTGCGGACTTGTTCACCAAGCTCTTGGACAAAGAGAGGTTTAAAACTCTTAGAATGTCCATTGGCATGATTTGTGTTGATTGATGTCTTTGTGTGATTGTGAGTAGCTTGATAAGCAAAACTTTAATTGAATATCATTATCTTTGAGAGCTACTCACTTGAGAAGTAGTGATCTTAAACGAATATCTCTTATTGTTTCTAGATCATGCACTTGAGCTTGAAAATCTTATTTTTGAAAAGTGCACTGATGCTTCTCTTATATGTTTTAGTTTTGAGTTTGTGTGGTTGAATATGTGTAGATAATGGATGCATCTAGAAGTTTATTGTTAAGTACATGATAGATGACCTATGGTATGTATCCATTTTACTTCGGCACTACATAGTATTCAACGAGCACCCTCATGGAAAGGGCTACACACATTGGTTGTGAAGCCACCTAATGTAGGAAAGGGCTACACCATTGTGATGAGTGAAAGCCGCCATGAGGAGTATATGTTTTTGTTAGTAAAATCAAAGAAGTGTTGAAATGAATCATAAAAAAAAAAAAAAAATCTTTGATTCAAGCCTATAACAAAACAAAAGGCTTATGGTGTATAGTTGAGAATTGTGAAAAAGCTCGGGTTGACAAATAGAAACGGGAAAACGAGCCACATGCACACACACGCTCATATGTTGATATCTATTCTTTTTAAAAGCAAAAATCCGAATGAATATCGGTTTGACCTATTTTTGGAAAGGCTTTAGATGGATAGGTGTGGATAGAGTTTGCATGTTGATATCACAATTACTCCTACTATATATGTGAGAAGCATTCACACACACACATTTTGCTTATGTGCTTGATTAATTAGCAATGTGAGAATATTTTTGAGAGATTAATGAAAATCTATGATTCTCTCTTGGACTTTGACAAGTTATGAAATATTTTCTCTTATTGCTTGATTGTGTGATTGTGTGATGTCCCTTGTGAACAAATCTACTTGGTGATAATATGTGGAGCATATGTTAAGGGGGAGCTTTAGTTTATTCAACTTTCGCTTTCTATATGATTTGTTTGCTTAATATCTCGTTCTTTATCTCTTGTGTCCCTTATCTATTCCTTGACAAAAAGGGGGAGAAAATGTATACCTCACCATGTTTGATATTGGGGAGATTTTGTATACTTCACACCTTGTGTGGAAAAATGTTCCAATTGTGTGAATCATATTCCTCTTTGTGCTTAATTGTGACCTTGTCCTAAGGGGGAGAATTCTTATCTTAAGGGGGAGAAAGAATTCTTTCTTGATAATGTTAAGGATGGTTGGTCCTTGGGAATTGGGAAATTAAGGGAATGCTTTAATATGAAAACATTTTATTCACTTGAGATAATGCATGTTTGTATGAGATAAGGGATTTCTTCTATATTTGTTTTTGGTTAATAACTCACCATTCTTCTTTAGAGAAGATCTCTTGTTTGGTTTGCTATTTTCTCTCATAGGTACTTTGAAGACCAAAAGAGGAACTCTTGAAGACTTGAAGACTTTTTAGTCTAGGAATCTCTTTGTAATGTGAGGATGAGAGTATGCTATCAACTTGAGTTTATTGGAGTGAAACATTGTATGGTGAGGTTAAGGTTTTTGCCATGGAATAGCCAAATGGGGAGATTGTAAGGTTCATGATTTGTATTAGCTTGATTCCATTGCAAAACGCTCTATATTTGTATTAGTTGTTGCTTAGAATGTTCTTGAAAGAAAAGAAGCTTAAAAGGTGAAGAGCAACGTCTAGTGCAAAAGTCGTCTTCAAGAGGTGAAAGCGTCAAAGGTATACTTCGACTTCGATCCTCTTGCAAGGCGTTAGCGCACACACACACACAATTCATACATGTATGTCCCTGCATCATAGTTCAAACATTTGGTATAACACATTCACACACTTCTTAGTATGCACATGCATTGATCTCTAATAGATAAACATTGTAGAATTGCATGCTTTGTGACTATCTCTTTGATATGGCATGCTTGTGTGAATTATTGTTTGTTTGTTTCCGTATTTTTGTATTTGGACTTGAATATGTTCTATTATGATTCCTTATTGAGTTCCGGGCATTTCGGTTACTCATTCATTTAGTTTCGAGTCCAAACGATGTAGCTACGCTACTTTTCGTTCTCATTCGTTGAGTTGACTTCATCATCATTTTCCGAGATGATTTCTCAACTATTTTTCAAAGTTGTGTAGTCGTCGTCTGTGTGAGGGAGTCACAATTCGTAATCCAAAAATGGATTCGAAATCGGAGTTCGGATGCCCAAGATACGGCTGAAGAACGTGAGGGAGCGCGCGAGAGGAGAAGGTGGCCAAGAGGCCGCGTGTGGCCCAAGCCGTGGGCCCCACGGCCAGAGGGGCTCTCTGCCCCTGTGTGGCCCACGCGCCCCCCACAGGCTGGGTGATGTGGCCATGCTGGATTGGCTCATTTTTGCCTTCTCTCTCCTCCATTTAATCCTCTCTTCTTCCCTCCAAACTTAGTTTTAAAGATTTTCAAGAACACTTTCAAATATTCTGCAGAAATTCTTCAAGTTTTAGTTTTAGTATTTTGATCATAACTTTCTCATACGAACTCGAAATCAATTGATCCAAAAGCCAAAATTGTTGGTATTGATGAGAGCTACAAACTCTAAGCATTTCCAGAGGCAGCTGACGTCGCCATTCTTCCTAGTAGACTGAGCTTCAGTACGTGGTCAAGGTTGTTTTGTTCAACTTCTTCTTTTCCATTTCATCTTTGATCATCTCTTTGATTCTTACTATTTGATTGATGAAATATGTTGAGAATGATGTTAGATCATATGCTAGGGGTGTTTGATCATTTGTCAATTGAGTTTTAGCTTTGTGATTTCTCTTGAACATATATGTGCTAAACTTGATTTTGTTTGAAATTGATTCTAGAAAATGTATATATGATATGCCTCATGTTATTTTCTAGGTTTAATTTCATGATCTAAGAACTAGGTTTTTAGTGTGATATATTGAATATTCATACCTTGTTCTTATTGATTTGCATGTCTTAATTTCTAGATACTTTTGTGATTGTTTGTTGAAAGCATATTCTAGATTATCATTGAACATGTACATTTAGCTTGATTGATCATCTAGCTTAATTTGATTGTGTTTGCATCATTTGCATCACGTAGATCATAGCCTTGTATTAGGTTGAAGTCTCTAGCAAAGTGAGTGAAGCTTTGTGGATAGAGCAAGGAAGTCTTGATTAGAGTCGGGAGGACTCGGATAATCAAGCAAGGGAGTCTTGTCTAGGGTCGGGAGGATCCGGATAGGCAAGCAAGAAATCTTCCTAGAGACGTGAGCGTCTTGGATAGGAAGTTGCTTTCTAGAGGTGTAGGACACATCTCGAATAGGAAGTAGGCTTGGTGGTTCACTTGCCCGAGGGTAGATTAGGAGTCGATAGCTTGAGCGGATATCATGAGTTGGTAGCTTGAGTGTGTAAGTCCTCTTCGTATAATGGATTGCTTTGCCGGTGGTTGTGGTATCAACCCGTGGATGTTTCCTCTTTGAGGTTTTACCACGTAAAAATACTTGTGTTCATTTTTGTTTTACTTTTCTTTATCTTCCATATCTTACATTGATTGCATATCTTGTAAATTGATTAACTCTTGTATTAGTGAAATCAATTCATTTGTTAAATCTAATCAAGTGTGCATTTTCTTTGTTATATTCCGCATAGTTTTTAATATTGGAAGAATTTGAGTCTATACCTATTCACCCCCCCCTCCACCCCTCCTGGTATATTTTACACTACTCCTTAAGGGAAATTTCAAAAATAATATATTAGACTTTTATGCAAGCCTTGCCGCCCATACATATATATATATGGCCCATATATTATTTTCTTATTTCATTTAATCCATTGGACCTTAATTAAAAGGCCCACATGTGAACTAGGCCCATTCTTACTAAAAGAAACTGTTAACCCAAAATTGTCACCGGGGTGCAATTCAGAATTAATGGAATGTGAGGGGCCCGGATCTAATTGGATCTGGGCTAGCGGGATACTCTATACCCCGGTACCCCGCAGGTTCTTTGAAATCTGTTAGGCGTGATAGGGGGTTTGTAGGTGACGGATCCGGATCAGGATCTGATAAGGGCCAGCGAGATACTTAATAGTTTGGTATCCCGCTGGGTGTCATGAACTCCATATTATGGTGGATGTGAGTAGTAAGATAGATGATCTCTCATAATATGGATGCATAAAACAAAAGCTGTTTATATATGTATATGGATCTCGATCACAGTCGGATCTTACAACTTGGTATTTGAACTAACAATATTGCAGTAGGAAAAAGTAAAGCATATGGGGAACCAAAATGGCGATGGAAATCTTCGTGCATGTCGATAAGTAGTAAAAGTGTGGCCGTAGGGTTGCCTCCTCTTTTCCATCATTATATCATCAATATATATAGGCCTTCTTTCTTGCAGTGCACTCCTAGAACTTCGGTCTAGGGTTTTAGTGGTGCACGGGCCCTCTTTTGGAGTCCGACGCATTCGTCGGGATATCGATTGAAAGTATACAAACGTAGTTAAATGCTTAAAGCATACCTAGAGGGGGGTGTGAATAGGTTTTTACACCTTTTTTCAAACCCTTGAACAAACTTTCGTTTGTCCCTCAAGGTAGCCTTACACACAACAAAATAAGCCAAGGAAGACATACATAGACAATATGAGAATACAATCATGAGAGCAAAGTCTAAGTATATCATCTAGTTGTGTGAGGTATAAGAACAAATAAACACAACAACAAAGTAAGCTTGTATTTCAATAGATGTTCAATGAGTTACAAGAGTGATCAAATATCACTATACAAAAATTACAATATACAAAAGAATCATAGATACAAAAATGATCAAAAGAATGAATCCACAAATCACATTATACAAAGTCTTGCTTCACAATATGTCACAAAAGAATATTATGAATCAAGATAATAAAATATACAATTAAAATATAAGAGAAGAGATAGGAAGAATTAACACAAGAGATTTTTTAACGTGGTAAAACCTCCAAGGAGGAAACATCCACGAGTTGAACTACAGCCATTGGGTACTATACTATTGGAAAGTAAACATAGAACATTCACAAAGTGACCAATCTTTAGCCTACCCAACCCAGTGAAGTCTAAGCCTACCCAACCCTATTGGAAAGTGTGAAATCCCTCAATGATGCGAAACCACCATATATTGGACACCACACAAAACCAACATCGATGGAAGATTAGAAATTCCTCAAGAGTGCATACACCTCCCGTGTACCCCGCTCTATCGGAGTCTATGTCTAACCATACGCCTAGGCCTACCAATATATTAGCCAACTCCCTATCCAAGGCACTCTTGCCTCTAGGGAGCCTCCCATGCATGACTATCCGAGTCCTCCCGACTCTAGCCATGACTTCTTGCTTACCTATCCGAGTCATCCCGACTCTAGGCAAGTCTTCTTGCTTGGCTATCTGAGTCACCCCGACTCTAGCCAAGACTTCACGCCTTTTACAAGGACTTCCTAGTGTGATCATGTGAATACAAATGATGCAAACAATCAAATCAACATAGAACATGTGATCAATACATTCTATGGTACAAATAGACCTAAACATGTGATAACACATTCAATGAAAGTCTAGATGCAAAATATGATAATAAAACCTAAGCATGTGAAACACCAAACACATAAGCTCAAAGTCTCATACACATATACAACACTTGAATCAAAATATATTCATTAAGTACAAGTTCAAGATGCAATCAACATACAATAAAATGCTAGATATATGAGATTTAATCAATCAATATTCTAGCTAAAAACATAGAGCAAGGATTTGAGATATACATCAATCAAAACCTAGATTTCTCTAAATCACAAACAAATACACAAATCCTAGATTTCATCAATCAAAGGATCAAATCAAATCTCAAGGTCATTTATCACAAAATTGATTCAATCAAGTTTCAAACAACCTAAGATGCCATTCTAATCACAATACAACTCACAAACATATGTAAAATCTAGAATCATAGAAACTAGTCAACATTAGTCTATAAATTGACTTTCAATTAGAATGATAATCAAGCTATCTTTCTCAATAGCTTTTACCAAACATAATCAAAGATATAGAAGAAGAAACCCCAAGCAAATGCAAGGTTAAAAAGAAAGAAATCCCAAAGATTAGTCCATTACCTTAGATTCAACAGCTGGTTCGGAAATCAGGTTGGAACCACTGGAAATCACGATCAAACAGCTACCAAACCAATTGGAAAAGATGAAGGACTCAAATACGAACACTCTCCAACTTGAATCACTCAAATCCGACTTCGGATGAGGAAGATATGGTGTTTTGAAGTTCTGAAAATTCAGAGGAGAGGGCTGACGGGAAAAAAACAATTTTTCTTCTTAAAATTTCAAATGGAGAGAGAGAGGGAAGATATAAGGAGGAGAGAGAGAGACCAAACCGACCAATGGTGTGAGGCCACGTCACCCCCAGGCTGTGGGGGGCACGTGGGCCTCACGGGGGCAGAGAGCCCCCTTGGCTGTGGGGCCCACGGCCTCCCACACGGCCAGGCCACGTGGCCTCACGGCCTGCACTGTTTTCTCTCGCGCACCCTCGGTTCTTCAGCTCGTATCTTGAGCATCCAAACTCCGATTTCAAATCCGTTTTCGGATTACGAACCGTGACTCTCTTACGCACGACGATGACTACACAACTTCAAAAAATGGTTGAGAAAGCATCTCAGAAAATGACGATGAAGTCAACTCAACGAATGAGAACGAAAAGTAGCATAGCTACATCGTTTGGACTCGAAACCTTATGAATGAGTAACCGAAACGACCGGAACTCAATAAGGCATTAAATAAGAACATGTTCAAGTCCAAAAACACAAATACGAAAACATACGATCACAAAGACACACACATATGCTAATTCCGAGACATTGTCTAAGAACATGCAATGAACAAAGATTGTCAAGAAAATGAAAATGCATGAGCATGTTTTGTGGTGTGTGAAAGTGAAACATAAGTGATGTTTAAACATGAAGGAACACACAAGAATGCTATGTGTGAGTGTGTGCCTAGCCTTGTAAGAGATATGAGGTCCTTTAATACCTTTGTTGAACAATGACTCACGAATCTCTTAAAAACCGACTTCTTGAATGAATTGTGGTTGAGACATTCTTCGTCTTCTTAATTCTTCAAAATACTAACCACTAACCATTACAAGAGAAACACGTTTTGATATGGAATTAATGCCAACACAAACTATAAACCTTACATCGATCCCGAAAGGTTAGGTGATTGCTTCTTTCTTGGTACCGACCAAGTTGACCCTATTCGAAATGGGACTCTTTATGGTGGAAATAAATGTCGCGTTGTATCTTGTGCTTCTATCTTGAACGGTGGCATTTAGTGTTTGCCTTTACGCAAGGTTACTCTTCGGGATGTCCGCCTCTCGCTTCTGCGGGGTCGGTTTACTGGGACCCCGGTATATGTCTTGCCATGTGCGTGTCACAGGTTTCGCTAATCGGGGGTAACCCGGGTACCCTGCGTCTCTCGTGCTTCTTTTAAAATGCTGGTCGCGGATGTCGGGGTTTCAAGTAGCGGGGTGCCTGGATACTCGGGTATCGGGGTACTAGGACCTCACGATGGCCGTATCTTCCTAGCCCCCATTCATCTTTTGGCTTTCGCGGAGATTCCAGACTTGGCCGGGTAGGTAGTGGTCCTTTACTCTAGCCTGTCTGCTCGTAGGCGGGATGCCCGGACATTTTTCCCTTTCGCTATTTTATACCCCGGATTCCCTCTCAAAACCAGTGGAAAATTCTTCTTTGGTCCCCGCCATTTTTGGCGGTTAACAGAAACAAGTCCACATACCTTAATACAATTCTAGATGGACTCATAAATTAGTCCGGTAGAATATATCAAGTGATCCATGCAAGTCCGTGTGGATTAGGGATCTTGGCGGGCTATCTAAATTTAATCTCTAATAGACATAACCCAATCACAATTAACAAATGATTCACTTAGGTTCGATCTATTAATTTTAGTTCATTCCACTAAAGAACTAAAATTGCACTCTTAAATAAAGATAGAACAAGTAAATGATTCTCATTCATACCCTAGACAATCTTATTGGAGATAGTGAATTCTCGTGAATAATATCAGTAATCGCCAAGAGCTCATAGATAGCCTATAGCTCTCCAAGTTACCATATTTACTCATATGACCACATTTTGAACTTTGGATATTTTGACTTGTCCAGAAGCCATGCTTTCAATAGTCACTATCGAAAACTCAACGTTGAGATTTTATATCCAATTACCTTAAAACATCCATATGATGATATTATACTCTCATTGTATAAATGGAGCCACAATGTCCATATCTATAAATGAAGTCCTCTATCGATTAACAAATGAATATCACCAAACTATCAAGGATAGACTATGCTATATAATCGTACTCATTGATAACTCAAATGATACCACTTGCAACCATAAGTCCATCATTCATCTCAGGATTAAGATAGACTCTCCGATTGTCCTGATAATGAAAAGACTTTTATCTATTGACGGTTCTAGATAAAGTATTTCATTGTGATCCAATTCAATGCACCCAGTGCACTAGATTCTTTTACTCGAAGACCCTCCGATGATTTTAGACTCATCATAACACATTTGATCCCACTCAAATGCTAGTAAAAGAATTATACAACTTTAACAAGATAAAGGTGCCCAACCTTTAACTTAAGTTGTGAACATTATTCAAGACTAACTAAAGAATTGTGTCTACCTCATACATATCCAGATGTACGAACAATTCTTCTTTTCTCATAGTTTTTTGACCTTATGATTATTTACTTTTGACAATTATAATATTCAATCTGTAAATACTATAAGATTTGTTTAAATCAGAAATCACTTTATTAATATGAAAAGATTGTCAAAAACAATATTACACTCTTGCTATTGAGCATAATCCTAAAAATCTCCCACTTGCGCTATAGCAAATGTGTCATATCTCTCATTCCCATGTTCTCTAGGTGCCTATCAAAACTCTTCTGTGGTAGAGCCTTTGTGAAAGGATCCGCTAGATTTTCCGCTAACGCGATTTTGGTGATCGTCACGTCACCCCTATGCACAATCTCCCTAAGAAGATGATACTTCCTTTCAATGTGTTTTCCTCTCTTATGACTTCTTGGTTCTCTCGAATTAGCCACTGCTCTACTGTTATCGCAGTAGATAGTGATCTGCTTATTCACACTGGGAACCACTTCCAAGTCAATCAGGAATTGGCAGAGCCAAACAGCCTCTTTGGCAGCTTCGCATGCAGCAACATACTCAACTTCCATGGTGGAATCAGCAATACAAGATTTTTTGATACTCCTCCATATGACTGTTCCTCTTCCAATAGTAAACACAAATCCTGATATGGATTTTCTGGTAGTCAGTATCCGACTGGAAATCAGAATCTGTATACCCAACGGGAATCAAATCCCCTCATGAGTATACAAGCATATTATCTCTCGTTCTCTTAAGATACTTGAAAATATGCTTGACTGCCATCCAGTGATCAGGACCAAGTTTCGATTGAAACCTACTAACTATGCCCACAGCAAAACAAATATCTGGTCTAGTGTAGAGCATTGCATACATGAGACTTCCAACTGCCAAGGCATATGGAATCCTACTCATGAATTGCTCTTCATGCTCATTCTTGGGAACTTGTTCCTTAGAAAATTTGATTCCATGTCTAAAAGGTAACATACCTTTCTTGGAATCTTGCATGGAAAACCTAGACAAGATTTTATTTATGTATGAAGCTTGGGATAGTGCAAAGAATCCCTTATTACTTGGATACCATGAATATAACTTGCTTCTCCTAAGTCCTTCATATCAAATTATTTTTCTAACCATTCTTTTACTGATGTCAATACACCTACATCGTTTCCGATGAGTAGTATATCATCAACATAAAGAATGAGGAAAACCATCTTGTCGCCTTTAATCCTTTCGTAAACACAAGGTTCGTCAAGGTTCTGAATAAATCCAAAACCTTTAACTGCTTGATCGAACTTTATGTTCCAGGATCTGGATGCTTGCTTTAATCCATATATGGATCTTTGCAACTTGCATACCTTTTCCACTTGGCCTTTTTCAATGAATCCTTCTGGTTGCACCATATAGATGCTTTTGTCAAGACTTCCATTAAGGAAAGCTGTCTTGACGTCCATTTGCCAAATCTCTAGGTCTAGAGATGCTACAATGGATAAAAGTATCCTAATGGATTTAAGCATGGCCACAGAAGAGAAGGTTTCCTCGTAATCGATACCTTCTTTCTGTGTGTAACCTTTAGCTACTAGTCTAGCTTTAAAGGTTTCCACCTTACCATCCATACCTCTTTTCCTCTTGTATACCCACTTGCAACCAATGGGTTTTATCCCTTTAGGCAAGTCTACAAAAGACCAGACTTTGTTTTTGAACATAGATTCAATCTCTGATTGCATTGCCTTTAGCCAATGGCGACAATCAACATTCTCCATTGCTTCCTTGTATGTGTAAGAATCATCGTCGTCCGAGAGATTCTCCACTGATTCTCCCAGACTGATGTATCTCTCGGGTTGACTTCTAACCCTCCCACTACGACGAGGAATGGTAGGTTGTTGATTTTGTAATGGTGCGGAACTTACAATTGGGCTAGGTTGTGTAACCTATTGTGGAATTGTATCTCCTGACATCTCATTCAGGACAATTCTACTTTTGGGTACAAAATCATTCATATAGTCCTTTTCCAAAAATTTAGCATTTGTTTAAACAAATACTTTAAGATCTGAAGGACTATAGAAATAATATCCCTTAGTTTCTTTTGGATACCCCACAAATATGCATGTTTCCGAACGGGACTCCATCTTTTCTATCTTTCCTTTTAACACATGCGCAAGACAACCAAATATCCTTAAGTGTTGTAAACTAGGCTTTCGCCCAGTCCACAACTCATGCGGTGTTTGAGGAACCGACTTAGATGGTACATCGTTTAGAATGTATATTGCAGTTTGTAAAGCATATCCCCAAAAAGAAATAGGAAGTGTTGAATAACTTAACATAGACCTAACCATATTCAAAAGAGTTCTATTTCTCCTTTCTGCCACCCCCATTTTGTTGAGGTGTACCTGGTGTAGAAAACTGAGAAATAATTCCATTATCAACAAGATATTGCTGAAACTCACCAGATCGATATTCTCCACCATGATCAGATCTCAAGATTTTTATATGTTTATCTAGCTGATTTTCCACTTCAGCTTTAAATGCTTTGAACATGTCAAAAGCATCAGACTTATGTCTCATGAGATATACATAGCCAAATCTCGAGTAATCATCTGTGAAAGTGATGAAGTACTCATATCCACTTCTAGCTTGAATGCTCATAGGACCACATACATCAGTATGCATTAATCCTAAACATTTAGTGGCTCTTGTGCCTTTGGTCCTAAACGACCTTTCGGTCATTTTACCTTCCAAACAGGATTCACAAGTTGGTAGATCATCAACCTTTAAGTCACTTAAAGGTCCATCACTAACCAATCTTATAATCCTTGTAAGGTTCCCATTTGTTGATTGGCTTATTTCGTGGACAAACCACATGTTGGGGTTCTTTGCAAGGGTAGCCTAGGTATCGGGTTTATTGTTCGAAGCCCTTTGAAGACCTCATGTTGATAAGCACCGAAGGTATATTTCTTTGTGCTTACTTGTCTTGAAGAGATAGTTGCACACACTCACAACTCATGCATATGTTTAATACTTGTATGTTGTGTGTCTTATTTTTGTGCATTAATGTTCATTAACATCTCTTCTTGCATGTTAGTTTGATTGCATCTTGCATATCCAATTGCCTTGTCATGCTTAGACTTAGGATTGCATTTTTGCATTGGGCGCTCCCAAAAGCGCTCTACAGAAGCGCTGTACGAACAGCGCCCATTGAGCGCTGTTTAGACCTGATCGATTTAATTCGGTCGCTGTACAGGCACTGTACAAAGCGCTCTACGTACAGCGCCACTCTGTTTTCCCGTGAGAACAGAGTTGGGGCGCTGTATAATAGGCGCTCTACGTACAGCGCCCAAGGCAAATATGAGGCCAACTTATCAAAACGACCACACCTTGTTTTGGCCCCCTATATATATGCCACTTTGACTTTAGGTCAATAAGAAGAGTTCATATTCAGATTCTATACTTAGGATATTTTTCAAAGAGAAGAAAAATTCCAAAGAACTCATTTTTAGTTTACTCAAACACTTTTTCATGATCATCAATCATCATCTAGCATCATCCTTGATCATCTAGATGACATCTTGCATGGATTCTTCATCATACTTTGCTTGGTAAGCTTTTCACTAATATCTTACATATTTTGTGTTTTTCTTAACAAGCAATCTCAATTTATTACTTGTATGATTTTCATATATCTTTTGATACAAGATTGAGATTAGTGTGATGTATGTTTGAGAAGTTGTATTGTGATAGCTAATTACGTTTTGTGCTTAATCTTGATTAGCTAAACTATTTGATTGAACATGTCATTTAGTTTTTAATATCTAGGATTGTTCTAATTGCATATTAATCATCTTAGATAACCATATAGGGTTTCCCTTGCTCTATGTTGCATTTGGATATTCATATATTCACTTAGGGTTATTATTCTCTTCATAGAGAAAGTAAGTCTTGTGTGTAGCATCCGGGATTAGGTTGCTTAGATCGCAAGCAAATTGGACTAGGTTCACTCATACCAGGATTAGGTAGGTGTGTGATTACTTCCGGGATTAGGTTGTAATCGTTTTACATATTTAGTGGATTCGAGGTTCGAGTGTGGCTTACTTACTAGCCCGTGGTTTTTCCCGTGAGAGTTTCCACGTAAAAATCAAGTGTTATTTAATTTCCGTATTTTATACTTGATTTATTGCTTTATCTATTTAGGGGTAATTTCGTAATTTTGACTAACAAGAAAAATTGGGTAAAAAGCTTAAAATCTATTCACCCCCCCCCCCCCCTCTAGATAGTTTTATACACACCGTGCTATAATTTGTTTCAATTGGTATCAGAGCGGGTTCCTAGACATACATAGGTGATCCTTGCTTATTTTGGTGTGTTTTGCATTTTGTGTGATTTTTGATCATTCATACATTTGCATTCATTTCATTCATTCATAAACACTATGAGTGGAAACGGTGGAAATGGTGGTGGCAACGAAGGTGCTTCAAGCATAAGACCTCCACTTCTTACCGGATTGAACTATTCCCAATGGAATGGGAAGATGGAATCCTACATATGCCAAATTCATGACCGTGCATGGATGGCGGTGGAAGACGGATATGATCTACCCAAGATGACTCCTGATGGTGGAGGAGAAGAAGTATTGAAGCCTAAGGCGCAATGGAACGCGCAAGAGTTTGAGGCTTCAAAGTGGAATAGAAAGGCGATGCATGCCATCTTGTGTGCTATGGATGAAAATCAATATAAATTGATTCAAAATACTAGGACAGCTAAGGAGGCTTGGGACATCCTAGAGATTGCACATGAGGGAACCGAAGTGGTGAAGGACTCTAAGCTTCAAGTCCTCCAAACTCAATTCGAGATGCTTCAAGGAGAATGAGTGCTTCAACGACTTCGAGATCAAGTTGATGGATATAGTCAACCAAAGCCATCAACTTGGTGATCCATATTCGGATAGGAGAATCAAGCAAAAGATTATGAGATCTCTACCCGATAGGTTTGAATCGAAGGTGACGGCTTTAGAAGAAAATAGTGGTTATAAGGATATGAAGACGAGTGAGGTGATTGGGAGACTTCTAGCTTATGAGTCTAGGAAAGGGCCTATCTCCATACCCACTAAAAAGCAAAAAGGAATTGCTTTAAAAACCTCCAAGGATGAAAAGGAGGCAAAGAAGGTTGACTCGGATGAAGACCTTGCCTTGTTTGTAAAAAGGTTCAACAAAGTTATGAAGTTTAAAAGAAAAGGCTTTGGATCAAAAGGTCAAGATTTGAAGAAAAAGGGCTCTTTCAAGAAGTTTGAACCTAGGCAAGAAAGGACCGAAAGGAAAGGGGTCCGATGTTTCGAGTGTGGTGGCATAGGTCACTTTGCCCCCGAATGTGAAAATCACAATGAGAGGAAAAAGGGAAAAGTGATGGCCGCCACTTGGAGTGGAAGTAGTGATGACTCCATTGAGGGAGATGAGTCTTCAAGTGATGAAGAGTTCATGGCTAATCTCCTAGCTTTTGCCTCCTCCCATAAAAGCAAAAGTGCTAGTGAGAGAGAGGAATTGAGTCAAGAGGAAAATGACTCAAGTGAAGAAGAAAGTGATTCCTCGTCTAACTCCATAAGTAGTTTTGTGGAGAAAAAGGTGCTTGCTAAATGTCATGCCGAGTTTAATGATTTAGCAATCAAGAGCACAAGAAAGATCAAGATGTTGAGAGAAGAAAATCTTGAGCTTGCATCTCATAATGACCACTTAGGTGAACAAGTGGAAAAATTCAAGAAGATGGAAGATAAGTTAAGAGAGGAGTTAGTCTTATCTAGGAGGAATGAAGAAAGTCTAAAGAGGGAGCTTGAAGAAGTTAGAAATTCTATGACTAGGATGGATTCTAGCACCAAGAAGCTTGACCATATGCTTGGTGTTGGAAAGAGTCCATGTGACAAGAGGGGTCTTGGGTATGAAGATGATAAGAAGATCTCAACCTCTAACAAGACCGTGTTTGTCAAGGGTTTGAAGAACGAAGAAACTTCATATGTGCAAATTCCTAGGAAGAAGTTAGAAGTAGGACAATGTTCAAATGCACAAGTGAAGATGGGGCCAAGAAGGCAAACTCAAGCTCAACCCCCTAGGGTCCCTCAAGCCAACATTCCTCCACAATTGGCTCACAAAGGAAAGATACCTATCATGCAACCTCAAGCTAGGAAGCAATCTAGACCGGTTCAACAACGAAGAAGGATTGAACCCTTTCATCCACAAAGACAAGTACAAGGTATGATTCCTTATTTTACTCCTATATGTCACTTTTGTGGATTTGATGGTCATATTAGACCACATTGCTTTCGATATATAAAAATGTGCAAAACTAGAAGCATGATAGAGAAGAAAAAGAAAAGAGCCATGATGCATGTTCCTAGGGATGATAATATTATTATGCATGATCCTAGGACATCTAGAGCCCATGTACCAAAGACCACTAAGAAAGCTAAGATTGTTTCTAGGTGGATTAGAAAGAATGAAAATGTTTGCCATGTTGCTCAAATAGCCTTGAAGGCAAATTCTTCTAATTTTTGGTATTTAGATAGTGGGTGCTCTAGGCACATGACGGGAAACAAGAGTTTCTTCGAGACTCTTGTTATGGAGAAAGGAGGATATGTCACTTTTGGTGATGGATCCAAAAAGAAGGTTGTAGGGAAAGGAACTATTTCCGTTCCCGGATTACCCTCCTTATCCGTTGCTTTATTTGTTGATGGCTTGAAAGCAAATTTAATAAGCATTTCACATCTAAGTGATGAAGGATATTCCGTCTTGTTTTGTAAAGATGATTGCTCGATCCTAAAGCCTGATGGACAAACCTTATTGAAAGGTATGAGATCTAGCGACAATTGCTATTGTCTTGAAGCTAGAATTGTCTCAAACAATGTGTCTATGGATGAGCAAATAGAGTTGTGGCATGAAAGACTTGGCCACATGAACTTTAGGGATCTACGGACCCTTGGAAAGTTCAATTGTGTGCGTGGCCTCCCTAAGCTTGGGAAGAAAGCCAATGGTGTTTGTGGACCTTGCCAACAAGGAAAGCAAACTAAAAGCATGCACAAAAAGGGTAAGTATCTCACCACCAAGGAGCCTCTTGAGCTTCTCCACATGGATCTCATGGGTCCTATGCAAACCGAGAGTTTAGGTGGAAAGAGATACATTTTTGTTTGTGTTGATGATTTCTCTAGATTTACATGGACATATTTTCTTAGAGAAAAATCCGAAACTTTTGATAAGTTTAAAATGCTTTATACTAAAATACAAAATGAAATGAATTCTAACATTAAAAGCATTAAACGGATTAGAAGTGACCATGGGAGGGAATTTGAGAATGCCTCATTTGAAAGCTATTGTAATAGCTTAGGCATCTCCCATGAGTTCTCGGCTCCTAGGACACCTCAACAAAATGGAGTTGTTGAGAGGAAGAATAGGGTCCTTCAAGAGATGGCCCGTGTGATGTTGCTTAGCAACAATGTCCCTAGGAACCTATGGGCCGAAGCCGTCAATACGGCTTGCTATATAGGGAATCGTGTTTTCCTAAGGCCCGGTACTAGAAACACCTCCTATGAGTTATGGAAAGGCAAAAGGCCAAATGTTAGCTACTTCCACACTTTTGGAAGCAAATGCTACATTTTGAATGACCGTGATCAACTTGGCAAATTCGATGCTAAGAGTGATGAGGGTATTTTTATTGGCTATGCCTTGAAAAGTAGAGCCTATAGAGTTTTCAATTTAAAGACTCTAAGTGTTATGGAATCATCCAATGTCGTATTTGATGATACTAGGCTCAAGTCAAATGATCATGAGGAGGAGGTTATTTTTAGTGATGTTTCTCTTTTGGAGAAGGTTGTGGTGTCTCCAAATGTTGGGACATCTAATGTCAACAATGATGACACACAACCTATTGATAGAGTTCCTCTCTTGGACTCTAAAGAACCCGCTCCATGGGTTAGGAAACTCCATGATAAAGAAGATATCATTGGAGAGGTTAATGAGGGTGTTAGGACTAGACGTCAACTTGCTAATCTTATTAGCTACACATGCTACACCTCTCAAATTGAACCCAAAAAGGTTGAAGAAGCCTTAAATGATGAATTTTGGGTTTTTGCCATGCAAGAAGAGCTAAACCAATTCGAAAGAAATGAGGTTTGGACTCTAGTTCCTAGGCCTAAGACCACTAATGTCATAGGCACTAAATGGATATTTAGGAACAAATCCGATGAGGATGGCAACATAGTGCGGAACAAGGCTAGACTTGTAGCACAAGGGTACTCTCAAATTGAGGGTATCGACTTTGAGGAGACATTTGCTCCCGTTGCCCGTTTAGAGTCTATTAGGCTTCTTTTGTCCATTTCTTGTGTGCACAAGTTCAAATTGCACCAAACGGATGTCAATAGTGCCTTCCTCAATGGCTTCTTGCAAGAGGAAATGTTTGTTGAACAACCCAAGGGGTTTGTGGATGCTCACCACCCCAACCATGTCTATCGCCTCAAGAAGGCTCTATATGGGTTGAAACAAGCACCGAGGGCTTGGTATGAGCGCCTCACTCAATTTCTTGTTGACAATGACTACACACGTGGTAGTGTTGACACGACACTATTCATCAAAAGAAACAATGATGAGCTTTTCATAACTCAAATATATGTTGATGATATAGTGTTTGGCTCCACCAACAACACCAAGGTCCAACAATTTGTTGATGTTATGTCTCATGAATTTGAGATGAGTCTTGTTGGTGAGCTTAGTTACTTCCTAGGTTTGCAAATTAGGCAACTAGATGATGGGATTTTCATAACCCAAGCCAAATATGCCAAAAACCTAGTGAAGAAGTTTGGTCTTGAAAAAGCCAAACATTGTGACACTCCTATGAGCACCACTTTGAAGCTAAGCAAGGATGCTAGCGGTAAAAGTGTGGACCAAACCTTATATCTTGGCATGATAGGGAGCTTGCTCTATTTGACCGCAAGTAGGCCCGATATATCATTTAGTGTAGGAGTTTGTGCTAGGTACCAATCCGATCCCAAGGAGTCCCATCTCTCTTCGGTTAAGAGAGTCATTCGCTTTGTGAATGGGACTTCTAATTATGGAATTTGGTACTCATTTGACACTAATCCTAGTCTTGTAGGATATAGTGATGCGGATTGGGCAGGAAATTGTGATGATAGGAAGAGCACATCGGGCGGTTGCTTCTTTCTAGGCAACAACTTGGTGTCTTGGTTTTGCAAGAAGCAAAACTCGATTTCCTTGTCCACGGCGGAAGCCGAATACATAGCCGCGGGGAGTGGATGCACTCAACTTATATGGATAAAGCAAATGCTAGTAGATACGGATTCAACCAAGGTACACTCACTCTCTTTTGTGATAATATGAGTGCTATTAATATTTCCAAGAATCCGGTACAACACTCTAGAACTAAGCATATTGACATCCGTCATCACTTCATTAGAGAGCTAGTTGAGAACAAAGTTATTGTACTTGAGCATGTAGCTACAAACGATCAACTTGCAGACCTATTCACTAAACCTTTAGATGCTACTCGATTTAAAACTCTTAGTAGATCTATTGGAATTTGTTTGGTGGTGTGATGAGTATGGTACTTGACCCCATATAGGGAACTCAAGCAAAGAGAACTATTTTGCATATTTGTTGTTTGCAAAAATTTGAAAAATCTTATGCCTCTTTCCTAATTGCTTGAGTAAGCTTGGTTGCACATATGTATATATGTTTTCTATTCAATAAGTGTGAACCTTGCTTGTTTACAATCCATGTCATATTTATGTTCAAACATGCATTTTTGGACTAGGAGATGTATGTAGGAAGTATGATTTGAATGCCTATGATTATCTCCATGACATGATGATTCTTAAATAACATGCTAATGACAAATGAAAAAGCATGAAATTCATATGACATGCTCACATGAATAGCATGAATTGATGATTGCATATTCTTAAAATGCAAAACCTTGTGTGAAAGCTTATGAGACTCAAAATGAATAAAGGATCTTGTATCCGTTCAAAGGAATTTACATTCCAAATGTCTGTCCTTCTTTATTGGTTGAACATGGCTACTATCATACGGATATCTTATCCGGAAAAATCAAATAGGGTGCAAAGTCGCTCATGCCATGTTTCGCTTATAAAGTTGGATATAGTTGTTCTTAAATTGAAATCAATATATTCTATATCCTTGCTTTACTCATGACATTGGTGAAATTAGTTTGAATTCTTATTAGAAACCTTTGTCATTTGCTTTGCCAAATACCATTGTATTTTGGACTTGAATGCTACATGTCTTGTATGCAAAGCATGTTTGATTCACACATTTTCTTTCAAATAAATCTCCTCGTTTCTCTTCAATTACTTGGGGTGCATAATGTGACTTATATATCTATGCAAATATCTTGCATGCTTCTATCTCTCGTTGCTATGAGTGACCCGATTGGGGACTACTCCTTTACCTATATCATGACAAAAAGGGGGAGTAGGATATGGTAAGAGGAGATGCAAATTGGCGTTGCAATTGTGCACTTTGGGGAGATAACACATTGAGGGGGAGTAACCCTTTGAGAGGGAGCATTGCATTTATCATACATTGCATATATTTTGTAATGTTGTGCATAAATTCTAAAAATGCAAATGCTTGTTTTGATATCACTTGATTAATCTCACATGTACGTATTGGAAATGTTAGAAACCTTCTTTTCAAGGCTTGATTATTCTACAAGAGATTGAAGACTTGAAGTTTTATTTTCTTATCTCTTAGTACTATAGAATATCATAGTTATCCCGTTGTTTCTATTTTAATGTGAGGAATCATTGTGAGTGGTGGTTTTGTCACGAAATAGCCAAAGGGGGAGATTGTAAGGTTCCCATTTGTTGATTGGCTTATTTCGTGGGCAAACCACATGTTGGGGTTCTTTGTAAGGGTAGCCTAGGTATCGGGTTTATTGTTCGAAGCCCTTTGAAGACCTCGTGTTGATAAGCACCGAAGGTATATTTCTTTGTGCTTACTTGTCTTCAAAAGATAGTTGCACACACTCACAACTCATGCATATGTTTAATACTTGTATGTTGTGTGTCTTATTTTTGTGCATTAATGTTCATTAACATCTCTTCTTGCATGTTAGTTTGATTGCATCTTGCATATCCAATTGCCTTGTCATGCTTAGACTTAGGATTGCATTTTTGCATTTGGCGCTCCCAAAAGCGCTCTACAGAAGCGTTGTACGAACAGCGCCCATTGAGCGCTGTTTAGACCTGATCGATTTAATTCGGTCGCTATTGGGTCGCTGTACAGGCGCTGTACAAAGCGCTCTACGTACAGCGCCACTCTATTTTCCCGTGAGAACAGAGTTGGGGCGCTGTACAAGCGCTGTACAATAGGCGCTCTACGTACAGCGCCCAAGGCAAATATTAGGCCAACTTATCAAAACGACCACACCTTGTTTTGGCCCCCTATATATATGCCACTTTGACTTTAGGTCAATAAGAAGAGTTCATATTCAGATTCTATACTTAGGATATTTTTCAAAGAGAAGAAAAATTCCAAAGAACTTATTTTTAGTTTACTCAAACACTTTTTCATGATCATCAATCATCATCTAGCATCATCCTTGATCATCTAGATGACATCTTGCATGGATTCTTCATCATACTTTGCTTGGTAAGCTTTTCACTAATATCTTACATATTTTGTGTTTTTCTTAACAAGCAATCTCAATTTATTACTTGTATGATTTTCATATATCTTTTGATACAAGATTGAGATTAGTGTGATGTATGTTTGAGAAGTTGTATTGTGATAGCTAATTACGTTTTGTGCTTAATCTTGATTAGCTAAACTATTTGATTGAACATGTCATTTAGTTTTTAATATCTAGGATTGTTCTAATTGCATATTAATCATCTTAGATAACCATATAGGGTTTCCCTTGCTCTATGTTGCATTTGGATATTCATATATTCACTTAGGGTTATTATTCTCTTCATAGAGAAAGTAAGTCTTGTGTGTAGCATCCGGGATTAGGTTGCTTAGATCGCAAGCAAATTGGACTAGGTTCACTCATACCGGGATTAGGTAGGTGTGTGATTACTTCCGGGATTAGGTTGTAATTGTTTTACACATTTAGTGGATTCGAGGTTCGAGTGTAGCTTACTTACTAGCCCGTGGTTTTTCCCGTGAGGGTTTCCACGTAAAAATCAAGTGCTATTTAATTTCCGCATTTTATACTTGATTTATTGCTTTATCTATTTAGGGGTAATTTCGTAATTTTGACTAACAAGAAAAATTGGGTAAAAAGCTTAAAATCTATTCACCCCCCCCCCCCCCTAGATAGTTTTATACACACTGTGCTATAATTTGTTTCAATCCTATTAAGGTTAATATGACCTAGGCGCAAATGGCATAGGTAGGTTTCATCTTATGATAATTTTACTCTTTTATGGTTAGGTTGCGTTAATTCTGTGTCTAACAAGTGAGAGATATTTCTATGTAAATAGAATAGACCATTTTCCAATGTACCTTTGTGTTGACGGTGAAATTTGGATTACCACGCGGCCAACAATTAAATCAAAACAATCGTCAATTAAGAAAGAAAATCAATGCATGCAAGAGACCAATTTACGTGGAAAACCCTTGAATGGGAAAAAACCACGGCGTCCCCGGAGGACAAGAAAATATCACTATAGTTCCTTTATTTCGGTTACACACTCAAATCTCTCTAATAATTGCTTTTCTCTCTTTTGGTTTTCGAACCTCTTCCTCATGGGATAAATGGTTCTATTTATACATGTTAATTAGGGTTTTTCCCTTGATCCTTGTCGTGTTGGTAGTAGGACTTCCTCTTGGTTTTGTATTGGGAGTCCCATGTTGTATTGGATTAGGACTTCTTCTCTCCGCCTTTTCCTATGACTCCTGGTTATCGTGGGTCTACTAGGAGTTTTAGGGTTTATTTTCGTGTTTCTGCCGAGTTGGTTCGTACCTAGTACGCTGATGCGGCGAACATCTCCCCTCCTAGGTATTAACCTTCGGCGAACATGTTTCTATCTTTGGCGAGTACATATCTAGCTCTGGCGACCATACCTTTGACTTTATTGACTTGACGTTTACATACTGACTGGTCCACGTTTTCTCCTTTGACCTGGTCGATGAGTGATGTGGCAACCTGTTCTTCAACATTTATTGATTCCTTTGATGACGTGGCTGCTTGGCGAAATTATATATACAACAATACCCCCATAAATACTTCGAGCTGAGCGCATATTTTGGGTTTTCAACTTGTTTGTTTCTGCGAGCAGTATTTTTATCCATGCTTTAAGATTTCGGCGCATTCTGTAAATAACTTCCCTCTTTTTCCTTTTCACCACGTGCTGTATTAATTGGTTGATTCTTCCGGTGCAAGCTTTTAATTTCAGCCACACAACCTCTGGCGCTTCCACTTACTTCACAGGTGAAGATATATTTTGACTGCTTGGTGATCCCCGAGGTGCCATATGTCTGTTACTTGGTGGTGACTATTGCGGCCAGTTATTGTGACTGTCGCTCACTTTAACCAAATGTCTTTTATCTGATTTTTTCTTTTTGAATTTCAAAAACTCCCCCTTTTAATGTCCGATCGTTTCTCCTTCTTCTCTATCCTCTCACATCTCCATTAATCTCTTCTTTCTCTCAAAGTAGAGTTCCTTCATTGTCTCTCATTCTTTTCCCTTAGAAACTTCTGCCATAAATTTCTTCTATTTGATTTCATTGTCGAACAACTCATCTTGAACTTGATCGTGCTTATTTCTTGGCGTCCCCAAATCTCCTGCTTATTCTCCGAACCT
Source organism: Acer yangbiense (assembly GCA_008009225.1). NCBI lineage: Eukaryota > Viridiplantae > Streptophyta > Magnoliopsida > Sapindales > Sapindaceae > Acer > Acer yangbiense. The sequence goes on along the minus strand of CM017767.1, from coordinate 25,787,003 downwards.
AGGGTTTTTCTGGTGAGTTTTCATGGATCCCTCCTTACGTTCTTCTCTTTTTAATCAAATGATGCAAGCTATAGAGCTTGGTGACAAACGTACTGCGGATAAAATCGAATCTTTGATTCGTAATTTTCACCCGGATTCTCCGGTCCCACTTTCTGTTTATGTTCCATCTTCTGAAGATGATTCTATCCCTAACATTTCTCCTTCGTCTTCCGATAGTAATTCTCCAGTGATGCCGAGATCTTCTAAACCAGGTGGCAGCAAACGACGCGCCTCTAGCGTTCCTCGTGGGTCCCTACTGGATGCGCAGACAACTATTGATTCTGATGTTGAAGACCATCGACGGGATAGGCTGCACTTCTCGTTTGATCGTCTGTGTTCCTTCGACACCGAAGTTAATGTGGTAGGCGAGGATGAACTCCGCAAGTATAGGAGTTGCTTTGCAATTCCCGACTCAGTAACTTTGATGCTATTTGGTAGTCGAGCAGCATGGAATCCTCCCGAAAATGCAATCGCCGTTTATGGTGCCATGCTCAGCTGTGGAGTAACCCTTCCTCTTCAGCCTTTCATCGCTAGGTTTCTTGCGGAGGCTCGAATTGTACCCGCTCAACTTGCCCCAAACAGTTATAGGATTCTTATGTGTTTGGGATTAATGTGGAAGTTGAAAGGTTATGACCCCCCCCCCCCCCTACGCCTCGTGAGATTCGCCATTTCTATACTTTAAGGTAGGCGGGCAACAGTGGAACTTACTTTCTTCTTTCTTCGCCCGTTGAGAATTGGATCCCAGAGGGAGTGGCGAATCCTGGGCAAATAGAGATTTCTGGTAATGAGAAGAAGAAAGGATTTATTTGGGGTTTCTCTACCTCAAATAAGAGATGGAAGAACAGCTGGTTCTTTGTTGGCGGCGAGTGGGGTAGAAACGTGTCCGCCCGTGGTCACCTAAATCTTGCGGCGAAGAAGGTTCCCCGGCACTTTACTTCTCCCGATACTTAGTCGAAGGCCATCACAGTATTGTTGGACGGAGAGATATCTCATCTCGCTACTGCGGCCATCCTTCCTTTAGATGAAAGGGGCCGTCCATTTCTTTTGGACAAGGATAAAATGATCGCTCAGCTACTTTTTTCGCGCTTACCCGCCAGACTTCCTCGCCGTAAGTTTTACCTGCTTTCTTTGGTTTCATAGCTTTGCTTTTCCCATTGCTAATATTTGGTGATTTTTCTTGCAGTGTGTGACTTTGATATTGTCTGTAACTTACAAGCTCGGGCAGTAAAAAATTCCGAGGCTGCTAGTAAAAGACATACTGCTGGTTTGGCCAATGAAGGAGTTGCTAGCCCGGATGGTGGCGATCCCTCAAATGGCGAGGAAGCTAGTGATATTCCTGAGGGAGGGGTTGAATCGAGACAACCCCCTGTGTATACAGAGGCTGCTGTGAACACTCCTGCTACGACTACTGCTGCTGCGACCACTCCTGCAGCTACCTCCAGCCTTAAGGGAAAAGAGAAAGTTGGAGTTTCAGGGTTAGTCAGTGACACTCCTATTTTTGACGCGGATGTCCCTGAAACTCCCCTTGATCTTGCGAATGACCTAACCCCTAGGAGCGGTAGAGGCAAACGCCCGGCTGAGGGCACCCCTGATCATACTGCTCGACCTTTGAAGCGGGCATCAAGAGTTGTGCAGTATGTTGTTTCTTCAGACGTAGAGGGTGCTGATGGACCTGTATTCGCTGAAACTCCCTCTACTCAAACACCTGTTCTTGAGGCTCCTGCTGGTGGGGTGAGTGCGATGGTGTCTCCATCTTCTGAGGGAGTTAACAATTTGAATGCTCCTGCCTCCTCCCCGACAGGTGCAGCTTCTCCTTCGGAGGCTGTGGGTGGGCCGAGTGTGACTTCTGCTAGTCAACCTGGGCCATCTGGTCAGCCGGGGCCAGCTGATAAGTCGGAGCCATCGAAACAACCTGGGGCTTCTACATCGGGTTCGGGCGCTGCTCATGAAGTTCCTCCCGTGGATCCAACTTCAGTTGGTGAGGGAGTTGAGTCTGTTTCCCTTTCAGACTTTTCGGCTGCTGAGATTTGCTCATACCTGATGAACAACGATGTTTATGTCGGTGAGGGTTGGGAGCATGTGAAGAGTAGGTCTTGCAACAGAAAGATGGAATTTTTCTTCAACTGCCACTCTTTGGTGAGTCTTTTGCAGTATTCGTTTTGTACTCTGATTTGTGTGTTTCTTGACTTGCCTGTTTTTCATTTCAGATGATGTCTGAGATGGCTGACAACTATAGACGCGGGAATTTCCTTTCTAGGGATGTGAAACGCCTGCGGGAACAGGCCTCTACTTTGGCAGCTGAGAAACTCTCTGCTGAAGAAGTCCATACTCAGCAACTTGCTCAGTTGAGGGAATCCGCAGATGGTTATCTTTCAGCTCAACTAGTTGCTGAAGAGAAATTGGCTACTGCTGAGGATGAGATTCGTTCGCTGTGAGAGCAACTCTCCGATAATCAAGAATCGCTCGCAGTACGTTTCGAGGCTGAGCGACTAACTAAGGAGGCAAAAGAGAAAGCTGAGCGTGAGGCTTTGGACCTACGCAACCAGTTGTCCTCGCATGAAGTTATCTTGAATGATCTCAAGGCCGTGCTGGAGGTTGAAGCAGTTGATCGTTTCAAGAGATCCCCCGCCTATGATGCGCTTTTGCTGCGTGAGTTTGAACGGGGCATGAGGCAGTCGAAGAAGTTCTTCGCCATGAAGGACCATTCGAATGAAAAGGCTTTAAATCGCTTTGACAGGTCTCTTAAACAGCATATGGCCAGCGGAGTGGGTTCGATTAAAGATCAGATAAAACGATGGAAAGCCCACTGCCGTTATAAAAGGACTAAGCCTCATCCTATGCATTTAGAAATTCCCAGTAGGCGTGTCTTCAACACTTACTACTCCGGTCAGAAGGGCAGCTTTTCTGGTTCTGATGCTGAACCTGATTTGGGTCCTATTGCCGGTAGGGATTATGGACCTTTTATGCCGGATGGGGACGAAGAAATTACCTGGCCTTCTGAAGAGGAGATCGAAGATGAGGAAGACAGCGAGGGACCTCCTGCAGCTAGTTGAGATTAGGTCTTCAATTGTAAATATTTATATCTTTTTTGCAGCTCCAATTGTAAACGATTTTGTTTATAAGTTAATTTATAACTCCTTTAGTTTTTACTTTGGTTCAGCTGCCATTGCTGAGTTTTCGGCTTGCTCTGTGTTTCACCAAGTTTAGCATATTTTTGTGTATTCAGCTACTATTCGCTGAATTTTTGCTTAGCGTTTTACTAAGTTTTTAGCATATTTCGTTGTATTCAGCTGCCGCTGCTGGGTTTTGGCGTACTTAGTGTTTGTCAGGACGTATCCGACCATACACCAAGTTTTTAACATGTTTTTATTTATTTATTCAGCTGCCATTGCTGAGTTCTAGCGTACTCGGTGCTTTTCAGGGCGTACTCGCCCACACCAAGTTTTTCTCTGGGGATCTTATTGAAAATATATATAAACGTGTCCTAAAGTAATCTAGAGGGGGGGTGAATAGATTTTAAACATTTTTACCCAATTTTCGAGATTAGTCAAATTTACGAAAATGCCTCAATCTAGTCAATATACAAAACAAGCATATAAGAGCGGAAATTAAAGGACACACAATATTTACGTGGAAACCCACACGGGGAAAAACCACGGGCTGTTATGTGCGCCACACGAGAACCTCGAATCCACTATTTGCAAATACGATTACAATTTAGGTTGACCACATCACACCTAAAATTACTAATCCGTCTTTGCTACCCGCGGGCCTTTAATAGTGACTCTAGTCCCTTGCTTGCAAACTACCTAAGAGGTAAATACAAGACTTGTCTCTAAAGTGAAGAGATAGCACAACCTAAGGTGAATATGTGAAATACTCAAGATGCTTAAAAATGCAAGGTTAGACATTCAAGCTTATCTAGGGATGGATGAACATGTTAGACATTCCTAGATATCATATCACTAGATGACATGCATATAACAACACTAAATAAGCAACCAAAATCCTATATGCATAATCTATCACAAAACAACTCACAAACCACAATAAAACAAACTTGAAACTAAGTCAAGTCATAAAGATGCAATCTTGAATCAATTCAAGTGATAAAGAAGCTATCTTGTAAAGCAAGAACATATAGATATGAGAATGATGTTCTAGATACAAGTCATGTGAGCAAAACAAAAAACCCTAAATGAAATCAACCTAGAATTATGCTAGATGATGAATGAAGGATGCAAGATGAAGGGTTTTGTGATTTGGAAGCTTAAAGATGAAGTCTTGATACCTTAGCTTGAAGATACTCAATCATGCTCTTAAAAGTGTAATTTTTGCTCTAAAAAACGAGCCAAGACTATCAAGACATAAATAAATGGGATCCAAGTGAAGTGACATCGTTTTAAAAAAATGGCCTGAAAATGCCTTGGGCGCTGTACAGGTCGCTGTACGTAGAGCGACTTGAACAGCGCCTTCAGAAGAAGATGAAAGGTCTTCTACATGGGCGCTGTTCAGAACAGCGCTTTTGAACAGCGCCTGAACAGCACCGAAATTCTGATCTGCTCGGCCAAGGAAGGGCGTTGTACGTACAGCGCTTTCGTACAGCGCTCGTACAGCGCCTACACAAAAATGCATCAGGTCTGATGCAAAAAAATGACCCATTCTCATCAGGTCTGAAGGGGCGCTGTTCGAACAGCGCCTTGTAGAGCGCTTTGAACAGCGCCCTTTGCAACAAATGTACTCCTAGACCTAATGCATGACAAGGCTTTGGGAATACAAAATGCAATCAACAAAGCATGCAAATAATGTGAGTGTGTGCAACTACATCTCTTCAAAATAGAGTTAAGTCAAGAGAGCTACCTTCCTTGAAGCTCTTGATCACACAATGAGGTTTTCTTCCATTCTAGGCTACCCTTACAAATAGAACCCCATTGTGATTTTGCCAACGAAATATGCCAATCAAAAGTGAGGCACTTATAATCTCCCCCTTTGGCTATTTCGTGACAAAATCACCACTCACATAGCAACCTCACAAAACAAAAGATTGGTCAACAAAAATTTTCTCCATTACAATAAAGCTCCTAGTCTAAGTCTTGAACATCTTCAAGTCAATTCCAAGCTTTTAGAAAAAAACCAACCTACACACAATCAACAAGAAAAAATACCTTCCAAGAACAAGTGTGTGAGAGATGCTAATGACAAAAGAAATGCCTTTTCAAAAAGGAATCAAACAAGCAATGTAATGCAATGCAACTCCCCCTAAATGCAATCATCTCCCATCATGGGTTAATCACTCTCAACTCCACCTAAATGCAATGCCTAGAGGCACAAATACCCCCAAACCTTACTCCCCCTTTTTGTCATGAGATAGGCAAAGGGAGTCTCCCCTAATGGGTAAGCATTAGCAAGGAGAGCTTGTAGCACGAACACATATGCAATCAAATAGGCAATTTTATGCACCTCAATCAAGTAAGAGAGATTCAAGGAGTTTTATTTTATGAAAAATGTGTGACAATAATGCTTTGCATGCAAGACATGTTGCATCTAAGACCAAAACAATGGTATTTGGCAAAGCAAACAACAAAGGTTTCCAATAGAATTCAAACCAATTTCACCCTTTGTCATGGAAAAAGCAAGGATATAGAATTTTAGTATTTCAAAAAAAAGCAACTATATCCAACTTTATAGGCAAAACAAGACATGAGCGACTTTGCACCCTATTTGATTTTTCCGGGTGAGATACCCATATGATAGTAGCCTTGTTCTACAAATAAAGAAAAAGAGACTTTGGATATAAGGATCCTTTTGATTTAAGTCTCAATATTGCTTTTGCACACATATTTGCATTTAACATTTGCAATCAAACATTTCACATTTTCATCTCATACTTTTCAACTTAAGCATGACATTTAAAAGGAATTATCATGACATGGAGATCAATTAAAGGTCATTCAAAAAAAATACTTCCAAAGTACATCTCCTATTCCAAAAATGCATGTTTGAGCATAAATATGACATGGATTGCAAGCAAGGCAATGTAGCACACTTATTAAGAGAAAACATATAAGTAAGTACAACCAATCATCTCAAGCAATTAACTAAGAGGCATAAAATATATCAATGTGGCACAATGCATGATCATGCAACTTTGCTCTCTTTGCTTGAGCTCCCCATATGGGGTCAAGACACACCAAATCAACCCAATTGACAAATCCCAATAGACTTGCTAAGGTTCCCAAATCTAATGGTGTCTAAGGGCTTTGTAAACAAATCCGCTAGTTGGTCATTTGTTCCCACATGTTCCAATGCAATGGTTTTGCTCTCAACTAGCTCTCTTATGAAATGGTGTCTAATGTCAATGTGCTTTGTCCTAGAATGTTGGACGGGATTCTTAGAGATGTTAATGGCACTCATATTATCACAAAATAAAGTAAGAGTACCTTGCTCCAAGCCATAATCGGCTAGCATTTGTTTCATCCACATCAATTGAGTGCAAGCACTACCGGCGGCAATATATTCCGCCTCGGCCGTGGATAGGGAAATTGAGTTTTGCTTCTTGCAAAACCAAGAGACCAAATTGTTCCCAAGGAAGAAGCAACCGCCCGATGTACTCTTCCTATCATCACAATTTCCGGCCCAATCGGCATCACTAAATCCAACAAGACTTGGATTAGTGTCAAAGGAGTACCATATCCCATTATTTGAGGTACCATTCATAAACCGAATGATCCTCTTCACCGCCACAAGGTGAGATTCTTTGGGATTAGCTTGGTACCTAGCACAAACACCCACACTAAAACAAATATCGGGCCTACTTGCGGTCAAGTAAAGCAAGCTACCTATCATGCCACGATATAGACTTTGTTCCACATCCTTTCCACTAGCATCTTTGCTAAGTTTCAAGGTGGTGCTCATGGGTGTGTCACAATGTTTGGCATTCTCAAGGCCAAACTTTTTCACTAGGCTCTTAGCATACTTAGCTTGGGATATGAAGATCCCATCATGCATTTGCTTGATTTGCAAGCCTAGGAAATAATTTAGTTCACCAACCATGCTCATTTCAAACTCATGAGACATGACATCAACAAATTGTCTAACTTTGGATTGGTTGGTGGAACCAAATACAATGTCATCAACATAAATTTGAGCTATGAATAGCTCATCTTTAGTGCACTTGATGAACAAAGTCTTGTCAACACTACCTCTTAAGTAGCCATTGTCAACAAGATAAAGAGTGAGGCGCTCATACCAAGCCCTCAGTGCTTGTTTCAACCCATATAGAGCCTTCTTGAGGCGATAGACATGAGAGGGGTGGTGTGGATCCACAAACCCCTTGGGTTGCTCAACAAACACTTCCTCATGCAATAAGCCATTGAGGAAGGCACTCTTGACATCCATTTGGTGTAACTTGAACTTGTACACACAAGAAATGGATAAGAGAAGCCTTATGGACTCAAGACGGGCAACGGGAGCAAAAGTCTCCTCAAAGTCAATACCCTCAATTTGAGAGTATCCTTGTGCAACAAGCCTTGCCTTGTTTCGCACAATGTTGCCATCCTCATCGGATTTGTTCCTAAACACCCATTTAGTTCCTATGACATTGGTGTTTTTGGGTCTAGGAACAAGAGTCCAAACCTCATTTCTTTCAAATTGGTTTAGCTCTTCTTGCATGGCAAGAACCCAAAACTCATCTTCCAAGGCTTCATCAACCCTTTTGGGTTCTATTTGAGAGGTGTAACAAGTGTAGCTAATTTGATTAGCTATTTGACGCCTAGTCCTAACACCCTCTCTAACTTCTCCAATGATATCATCCTTATCATGGAGCTTTCTAACCCAAGGAGCGGGTTCATTAGAGTCCAAAGGGGGAACTCTATTAAGAGGCAAATCATCCTCTTCATCTTGGTTTGACTTCACACCACTAGAAGTCTCACCACTTTCCTTCAAAGGAAGGTCATTCACCTCATAAACATCCTCCTCATGGTCATCATGTTTGGGCCTACAATCATCAAAGACAACATTTGATGATTCCATAACACTTTGAGTCTTTAGATTAAAAACTCTATAGGCCTTGCTATTAAGTGCATACCCAATGAAAATACCCTCATCACTCTTGGCATCAAACTTGCCAAGTTGATCCCGGTCATTTAGTATATAGCACTTACTCCCAAAGATGTGGAAGTAGCTCACATTGGGTTTTCTACCCTTCCATAACTCATAGGATGTTTGTTTAGTCCCGGGCCTAAGGCAAACTCTATTCCCTATGTAGCAAGCCGTATTGATGGTTTCGGCCCAAAGATTTCTAGGGACTTTGTTGCTAAGCAACATCACACGGGCCATCTCTTGGAGGACTCTATTCTTCCTCTAAACAACACCATTTTGTTGAGGAGTCCTAGGGGCCGAAAATTCATGGGAAATGCCTAAGCTATTGCAAAAATTTTCAAACTTAGCATTTTCAAATTCTTTCCCATGATCACTTCTAATTTTCTTAATGCTTTTAATGTGAGAAGTTTTCTCATTTTGAATTTTGACACAAAGCATTTTGAATTTCTCAAAGGCTTCGGACTTTTCTCTAAGGAAGTAAGTCCAAGTAAACCTAGAGAAGTCATCAACAACAACAAGAATGTACCTTTTACCACCTAAACTTTCGGTTTGAATGGGACCCATAAGGTCCATATGGATGAGCTCCAATGGCTCTTTGGTGGAGAGGTATTTACCTTTCTTGTGCACACTCTTAGTTTGTTTTCCTTATTGACAAGGTCCACAAACTCCCTCAACCTTTTTCCCAAATTTGGGAAGGCCCCTAACAACATTCAACCTATCAAGGACTTTCAAGTCCCTATAGTTCATATGGCCAAGTCTTTGGTGCCACACCTCAATTTGCTCACTAGTAGACAAGTTACAAGAGATGAGATTAGACTCAAGACAATAACAATTGTCACTTGATCTCTTGCCTTTCAACAAAACTTGCCCATTTTCCTTAAGAATAGAGCAATCAACTTTTCCAAACATAACCGAAAGCCCTTCATCGCTTAAGTGTGATATACTAATGAGATTGGCTTGCAAGACATCAACATAGAGAGCATTGGGCAAGGAGGGTAAACCGGGAATAGATATATTACCTTTCCCTATGACTTTTTTCTTAGATCCATCACCAAAGGTGACAAACCCACCATCCTCCATCACAAGAGTTTCAAAGAAACTCTTGTTTCCGGTCATGTGCCTAGAACACCCACTATCAAGGTACCAAGTGTTAGAGGCATTTGCTTTTAAGGCAACTTGGGCCACATAGCAATAATAGTCATCATGTCTACTTATCCTAGGTGAAACATGGTCATTTCTAGGAGCCATTGGTCCATTAGCTCTAAAATTCCTAGGTGCATGCATTGTGGCTCTTCTAAGCATATTTTTCTCAATCATACTTTCTCTTCTACACAATTTAATATACTTAAGGCAATTAGGCCTAATATGGCCTTCAATTCCACAAAAATGGCAAGTAGGAGTAAAGCAGGAATTCATACCATAGCCTTGAGCAAACATTTGTGGCCTCCTTCTATTTTGAGTTGCTATTGGATGTTGAGGCAACTCTCTCCTTTGTGGTTGAACCAAGTTGGCATGTCTTCTAGGTTGAGCATGAAGGACCCCATGTTGAGCTTGTGGGATCCTTTGTTGTGGAGGTCTTGGTTGTGGGGGTCTTGGTTGTGGAGCTCTAGCTTGTGGTGGAGCTCTTGTTGGAATCCTTGCTTGTGCTTGCTTGGAGGATTCACCAACTTCAACCCACTTGGTTGATTGTTGAGGGGTTTGAGCATTATCAACCTCCTTGCTCTTGACAAAAGTTGTCTTCTTCAAGGATGTGGCTTCCATTTCTTCCACATATCCTAACCCCTTCTTGTCACTAGGACTCTTCCCACAAGATAGCATCTTGTCAAGCTTCTCAGTTTCGGAAGTCATCTTAGCAATCAACTTTTTTGCTTCCATGAGCTCTTTCCTCAAGCTTTGTTCACTTTTCTTGACCAAGACTAACTCCATCTTCAACCCTTCTTCTATCTCTTTTGCCTTACTCATTTCCTTACTCAAATGAGTCACTTTGGATGTCAACTCAAGCTTCTCCCCTTTCAACTTTTGTATCTCCTTTTTCTTCTTCAATCTTGAGTTCTCAAAGAATCTCATGAAGTCATCATAGTCCATCTCTTCATCAAACTCAAAATTTGACGTTGAGGAGTTACTCCCACCATTTGAGTCATTTTCATCTACTTCTTCTTTATCACTCATGACTTCATTGCTATTATGAGAGGATGAGAAAGCAATAAAGTTGGCAACTTGGTCTTCCTCATCATTCGAAGACTTGTCTTCATCTTCTAGGTCATCACTATCACTCCAAGTAACAGCCATGGCTCTTCCTTTCTTCTTCTTCAAATTAGCACACTCCGGAGCAATGTGTCCAAACCCACTACACTCATAGCATTGGACACCCTTCTTGTGGTCTTTCTCTTGAACTTGCTCCGCTTTCATGAAAGGAGCCTTCTTCTTTACAAACTTTCCTTTGGAGCCAAACCCTCTCTTCTCAAATCTCATAAATTGCTTGAACTTCTTTGCCATCAAAGCAATTTCTTCATCCGAGTCTTCTTCATCCTTCTCAACCTTGACACTCTTCAAGGCAAGACTCTTTTGTTTCTTTGGAGGTGTAATTGTAGGACCTTTCCTAGATTCATAGGCCAAGAGCCTTCCAATAACTTCACTTGGCTTCATTCTTGAGTAGTCACTATTTTCCTCCAATGCCGTCACTTTGGATTCAAACCTCTCGGGAAGTGACCTCATGATCTTTTGCTTGATTCTTCTATCCGAGTAGGGATCACCAAGTTGGTGACTTTGGTTCACTATATCCATGAGCTTCACTTGGAAGTCATTGAAGCACTCATCATCCTCCATTCTTATGGTCTCAAATTGTGTTTGGAGAACTTGGAGCTTGGAATCCTTAACCACATCGGTTCCTTCATGAGCCGTCTCTAATATGTCCCAAGCTTCCTTTGATATCCTTGTAGTTTGAATGAGCTTGTATTGGTTGTCATCCATGGCACATAGGATTGCATGCACGGCTTTGTTGTTCCATTTTGAAGCCTCAAACTCTTGTGGAGTCCATTGTGCCTTCGGCTTGAGGACTTCTTCTCCACCTCCCGTAGGAGTCATCATAGGTGGCGTGTATCCATCTTCAATCGCCATCCATGCCCGGTCATGAATTTGACTCACATAAGCTTCTATTTTACCCTTCCATGAGGTGTAATTGACCCCGGTGAGCAAGGGGGGTCTTGTGCTAGAGGCACCCTCACCTCCCATTCCATTTCCACTCATTGTGTTTGGGTTTGAATGAAATGAATGCGCACAAACAAGCTAAGCACACACAACAATGCAAACAAATGCAAGAGACTCTAACAAGAGCAAGGGATCTCCTAATTATGTTAAGGAACCCGCTCTGATACCAATTGAAAATATATATAAACGTGTCCTAAAGTAATCTAGAGGGGGTGAATAGATTTTAAACATTTTTACCCAATTTTCGAGATTAGTCAAATTTACGAAAATGCCCCAATCTAGTCAATATACAAAACAAGCATATAAGAGCGGAAATTAAAGGACACATAATATTTACGTGGAAACCCACACGGGGAAAAACCACGGGCTGTTATGTGCGCCACACGAGAACCTCGAATCCACTATTTGCAAATACGATTACAATTTAGGTTGACCACATCACACCTAAAATTACTAATCCGTCTTTGCTACCCGCGGGCCTTTAATAGTGACTCTAGTCCCTTGCTTGCAAACTACCTAAGAGGTAAATACAAGACTTGTCTCTAAAGTGAAGAGATAGCACAACCTAAGGTGAATATGTGAAATACTCAAGATGCTTAAAAATGCAAGGTTAGACATTCAAGTTTATCTAGGGATGGATGAACATGTTAGACATTCCTAGATATCATATCACTAGATGACATGCATATAACAACACTAAATAAGCAACCAAAATCCTATATGCATAATCTATCACAAAACAACTCACAAACCACAATAAAACAAACTTGAAACTAAGTCAAGTCATAAAAATGCAATCTTGAATCAATTCAAGTGATAAAGAAGCTATCTTGTAAAGCAAGAACATATAGATATGAGAATGATGTTCTAGATACAAGTCATGTGAGCAAAACAAAAAACCCTAAATGAAATCAACCTAGAATTATGCTAGATGATGAATGAATGATGCAAGATGAAGGGTTTTGTGATTTGGAAGCTTAAAGATGAAGTCTTGATACCTTAGCTTGAAGATACTCAATCATGCTCTCAAAAGTGTAATTTTTGCTCTAAAAAACGAGCCAAGACTATCAAGACATATATAAATGGGATCCAAGTGAAGTGATATCGTTTTGAAAAAATGGCCTGAAAATGCCTTGGGCGCTGTACAGGTCGCTGTACGTAGAGCGACTTGAACAGCGCCTTCAGAAGAAGATGAAAGGTCTTCTACATGGGCGCTGTTCAGAACAGCGCTTTTGAACAGCGCCTGAATAGCGCCGGAATTCTGATCTGCTCGGCCAAGGAAGGGCGCTGTACGTACAGCGCTCGTACAGCGCCTACACAAAAATGCATCAGGTCTGATGCAAAAAAATGACCCATTCTCATCAGGTCTGAAGGGGCGCTGTTCGAACAGCGCCTTGTAGAGCGCTTTGAATAGCGCCCTTTGCAACAAATGTACTCCTAGACCTAATGCATGACAAGGCTTTGGGAATACAAAATGCAATCAACAAAGCATGCAAATAATGTGAATGTGTGCAACTACATCTCTTCAAAATAGAGTTAAGTCAAGAGAGCTACCTTCCTTGAAGCTCTTGATCACACAATGAGGTTTTCTTCCATTCTAGGCTACCCTTACAAATAGAACCCCATTGTGATTTTGCCAACGAAATACGCCAATCAAAAGTGAGGCACTTACACTTATTCTCCTTGTAGTGGCAATCACCAATTTTTATAGCTAGGGCTATGGCGACGCAGTCGCCTTTGGCCTGCTTTGATTTCGAGGGTCGCTGCTCATTCTTATTGCTGTGAGTATGAAACTCGTCTTTACTCAATGGTATTTTGTGATATACGAAGGTGAATGCCCTTTGTAACTGGCGAGTCAAGTTATGAATTCTTAGTAATAAATTACTCTTTATTGGATACTTCCTGCAACTTTTATCAAAACAGCAACACATAAAAAATGCTAAAACAGAAACTGCCTAAGAATAAAAACATTGAACTAAATCCTAGAAGCAATGAAAAAATGTCACGGGTAATATATTTTAAGGTACTGCGCATTGCATGGTCGAGGTAGTTCGCCAAAACCCTCTCGAGTGATGCGATATGCCCCGTGACCGGCTATGCCTGTGATTTGATAAGGCCCTTCCCATTTGTCCGCGAGTGATCCTGCAGCTTTGTCTCTAGTTCCTGGGTTCACCCTTTTCAGCACCAAGTCGCCGAGTGCGAACCTCCTTTCACGCACATGCGAATTGTAATACCTGGCTACCCTCTGTTGGTACGCAGTGTTTCTTATCTGTGCGCGTTCTCTTCTTTCTTCTAACTCATCCAGACCGTATTTTAACATATCAACATTGAGTTCCGGTTGAAAAAGTTGTACTCTTGGTGAAGAGAAAGATGTTTCCACGGGAATGACAGCTTCAGCTCCGTAAGCCATGGAATATGAGGTCTCACCTGTCGAACCTTTTTCTGTGGTTCGATATGCCCAAAGTACCTGTGGTAATTTTTCTACCCAACTACCCTTCTTCACTGCCAATTTGGCTTTCAGGTTGTGTTTTATGATCTTGTTCACCGCTTCAGTTTGGCCATTTGTCTGCGGATGTGCTGGGGAGGCGTAGTAGTTGTTGATACCATACTTGTCACATAACTCCCTGAATTTATTACCATCGAATTGGGTCCCATTATCGGTGATGATGGTGTTTGGTATCCCGAATCTGTACAGGATATTTTTCTTCACAAAGCTTATAGTGTTTGCTTCCGTTATATGAATCAATGGTTCGGCTTCTACCTACTTGGTAAAATAATCCACTGCTACAATAGCGTGTTTTGCTCCTCCGGATACTGTTGGCATTGGGCCGATCAAGTCAATTCCCCACATGGTGAATGGCCAAGGCGAGGTAATGTTTTACAAGAATTCAGGGGGTTGGCGGATATTGTTTGCAATTTTTTGACACGCCTCACACCTTGCTGCCACCCTTTTAGCATCGGCGAACCGTGTTGGCCAGTAGAAACCCTGCCTTAATGTTGTTAGGATTATGCTCAATAGCAAGAGTGTAATATTGTAATTAACAATCTTTTCATATTAATAAAGTGATTTCTGGTTTAACAAATCTTATAGCATTTATAGTTTAATATTATAATTGTCAAAGTAAATAATCATAAGGTCAAAAGACTATGAGAAAAGAAGAATTATTCGTACATCTGGATATGTATGAGGTAGACGCAATTCTTTAGTTAGTCTTGAATAATGTTCACAACTTAAGTTGAAGGTTGGGCACCTTTATCTTGTTAAAGTTGTAGAATTCTTTTGCTAGCATTTGAGTGGGATCAAATGAGTTATGATGAGTCTGAAATCATCGGAGGGTCTTCGAGTAAAAGAATCTAGTGCACTAGCTGCATTGAACTGGATCACAATGAAAAGCTTTATCTAGAACCGTCAATAGATAATAGTCTTTTCATTATTAGGACAATCGGAGAGTCTATCTTAATCCTGAGATAAATGATGGACTTATGGTTGCAAGTGGTATCATTTGAGTTATCAATGAGTACGATTATATAGCATAGTCTATCCTCGATAGTTTGGTGATATTCATTTGTTAATCGATAGAGGACTTCATTTATAGATATGGACATCGTGGCTCCATTTATTAAATGAGAGTAGAATATCATCATATGGATGTTTTGAGGTATTGGATATTGAATCTTAACGTTAAGTTTTCGATAGAGTTTATTGAAACATGGCTTCTGGACAAGTCAAAATATTCAAGTTCAAAATGTGGTCATATGAGTAAATATGGTAACTTGGAGAGCTATAGGCAGTTTATGAGCTCTTGGCGATTATTGATATTCTTCACGAGGATACACCATCTCCTATAAGATTGTCTAGGGTATGAATGAGAATCATTTACTTATTCCATCTTTATTTAAGAGTGCAATTTTAGTTCTTTAGTGGAATGAACTAAAATTAATAGATTAAACCTAAGTGAATCATTTGTTGATTGTGATTGGGTTATGTCTATTGGAGCTTAAATTTAGATAGGCCCGCCAAGATCCCCAATCCACACGGACTTGCATGGATCACTTGATATATTCTACCGGACCAATTTATGGGTCCATCTAGAATTGTATTTAATATATTAAGAATATAATTTGCACATTATTTATTTAATGGGCTGATCAATTATATTAATATATTAATGAAAGGTATGTGGGCTTGTTTCTTTTAGTAAGAATGGGTCTGGTTCACATGTGGGCCTTTTATTAAGGTCCAATGGATTTAATAAAATAGAAAAACAATATATAGATATATTAATATATATGGCACATGGCCGAGATATATATATAATATTATATTGTTTTATTTTTATTAATTGATTAAATGGAAATTAATTAATTGATTGATTAATTATTTAATTAAAAATCAAAATCTTTTTCTGATTAGGAAATATGTTTCTTAGTAGTATACTATTGTGGTAGTATAATAAATATTAAAGACTTTATTTGGTAAGTAGATAAATAAAGGGAATTTATTTATCTAGTCAAATTAGGAAGTTTTTGATATAGTCACAAATACACTAAAGAGTTGGATTAGGGTTTGGAATTCTAAGGAAATCTACTTAGGGTTAGGATTTAAGTCAAAAGACACAAATCCTAAATGGTAAAGGATTTTGGCCTCAATATATAGATATATATAAAATATATATGGCAATTAGCCGGAATATATATAGATATATATGCTTTATAGATATAAATATATATTATATAATATAAGCAGTATTCGTGCACTATATATGATATATAAGTAAAGTGCAGATTTTGACTATATATAATATATATATAAGAGAAGTGTATTCGTGCACTATATATATATTGGGCATAGAAGGATTCAGTGCGATAATATATATTAGATTAGGCAAGTGTATTATGCGACCTATGTATATATATTGTGCAAAGAGAATTCGACTAACCCTAATGCTTACTTGAGAGTTATTTTTCTTTTGCTTGAGAAAAATAAAATCCAACTCTTAGATTAGTGTGAGAATTCGGCCCAGAGGAAAAGAGAGAAAAGTTTATTCTTATTTCGATAGTGCACTAGTAACTTTTATATCAAAAGGTTTTGTGCACAATTTCGAATAAGGTTCACGCGAGTTTCAATCTAACGATTGTGAATTCAAAAGTGACCGGAACATTCTTTGTAGCCTCTTGGAATTTGTTGTGACTAACGAAAAAGAAAAAGTTTTGTTAATCCATCCTCAGGTACACAATTCAAAGAGAAGGGAGACCACGCTCCTAGGTGATTCATGTTCGTGATTGGATTGGAAGATCTTGCGGATTACCATCGACGCAATGTCAATCGGATCACGCGACAAAGGTATGATATCTTTAGTATTATATGTTAATTAATTAGAGGGTTAAGGTTCAAATTATGGAAAAATTTTAAACCATACTAAACCCCTTTTTAGTCTCGCTTCCGCTGCGTTGACCGGTATTTTTCCCTACAAATGTTTTGTGGGCTAGGCTGGCACCCCCAGCGTGATTCCCACAATTTCCACTTTGTATACTGTTAGGATTATGCTCAATAGCAAGAGTATAATATTGTAATTAACAATCTTTTTCATATTAATAAAGTGATTTCTGGTTTAACAAATCTTATAGCATTTATAGTTTAATATTATAATTGTCAAAGTAAATAATCATAAGGTCTAAAGACTATGAGAAAAGAAGAATTGTTCGTACATCTGGATATGTATGTGGTAGACACAATTCTTTAGTTAGTCTTGAATAATGTTCACAACTTAAGTTAAAGGTTGGGCACCTTTATCTTGTTAAAGTTGTAGAATTCTTTTGCTAGCATTTGAGTGGGATCAAATGAGATATGATGAGTCTAAAATCATCGGAGTGTCTTCGAGCAAAAGAATCTAGTGCACTGGGTGCATTGAACTGGATCACAATGAAAAGCTTTATCTAGAACCGTCAATAGATAATAGTCTTTTCATTATCAGGACAATCGGAGAGTCTATCTTAATCCTGAGATAAATGATGGACTTATGGTTGCAAGTGATATCATTTGAGTTATCAATGAGTACGATTATATAGCATAGTCTATCCTCGATAGTTTGGTGATATTCATTTGTTAATCGATAGAGGACTTTATTTATAGAGATGGACATCGTGGCTTGGTCGTGCTCTAAATATTTATATTTAGTGCCCCTTTTACCTTGTTTTGCTATCATTTTCTAAGCATTCCATGTGTTTAATTGTGTAAATAAGTATTTTCAGGTAAAATAGGTGTTTCAAGGGCATTTTTGTCTAAAGTGAAGAAATGGGGGCAAATTGGGAAGAAAAGCAGAAGAAGAGCAAGAAGGCGGGTTCGTGCATTCAGGCCGGCGGGAACAAAGCCGCCACTCGAAGCCGCCGGAGGAAGCATCTCGTCAAAAGTGGTGAGTTCAGACGATCTGGAAGGCGGGCAAATGGACGCCGCCATAAGCCGCCGTCATCAAGGCGGGATCTTTCGGCCAGCACAAAGCCGCCGTGAATGCCCGCCGCCGATTCTGAGAAGCTGCAAATTGACTGAAGCTCGCCCCAAAAGTCAAAGAAGGCTGCCCCTTTCTCCACCTATTGTCCTTGGAAGGCCTCCTCTCTCATGATATAAAAGAGTTCTTTTAGGGAGAGAGAGGAGAGAGTTAGTTAGAGAGAAGAGAAAAAGTAAGAGATATTAATTAGAGATATTTTGTTCTTAGGAATCAAGAAAGATAGTATTTTCTTGGCCAATTTCTAAGTAGCCAAACACCACATGTTGGTTACTTAGAGTGATCACTTCAAGTTGCCATAGAAGAGTTAATTGCTTGGATTGCAAGGAAGACCGTTTCCACCACACAAGTTTGTTCATTGCTGATGTTTCCTTTTCTTGTATATCTTTGTACTTTTGATACTATGTGTAGCTAATCCCTCTTGTTAGGGAATTAGATGTAATTCTTGAAATCCATTGTCATCTAATCAATAATATTGTTATAATCCTCTTGAGTCATGTTTATGTACATTTATGATTGCATGTGTGGTGGTTGCAACCACCTCTCTCTTTATAGTGCAATAACTTGATGAAATTGTATGCATGTACCATTTATTGCATATTAATAGTGAAGCACCTATGAGTAGAGATTACTAACTTGTAATTCTCTATTATGAAATGACTAATTCCACTTAATCACACTCTAATCTTAGATTTCATTGTGATTCAGTCGAGAATTAGGTGCTTAGAACATTCATATGAATATATGTATGTTAGTAATTGAGGGTTAGGCTTAATGAATAATTGATTAAAAGCTAGAATATACTTGAATGAATCTAATTCCTTAACAATTTGCAATATAGAATTTAATTCAAGTAGTTGTAATTGCTAATTAGACAACTTCATCTTAGAATAATTAATTTGTTAATCACTAGTTAATTTAAGTAAAACTTGTTAGAATAATTAGGAAATTGTAGAGTTAATCTAAGGATAGAAAGCTTTTTAGTGCTGACCTAGTGGGAACGATACCCTTACTTGCTCACTACACTAGTTTAACGACTTGTGCACTTGCAATAGGGTCACCAGACTCGCACGCCCCTTTAATACAACCGAGGTATAATAGGTTATATTATAGTGACATTTGTAGAACCGGTTTGGGCGTGTCAAAACTTATGGCGCCGCTGCCGGGGATTGCACGGCTTTGTTTACTTTTTGCCTTATTCTCTTTAGAACATTAGTTAATTTAATTTTTGCATAATAGTAGTGATTTTCTGTTTGAGCACTTAACCTTTTGGTAGTTAGTGTAGTGTAATTTCAGGTCTTGTCACAAATTGATGCACGGAAGACGATCTTTGGGAAGCCCACTTGAACCTTTTGTTGAAAATACTGATCACATAACGAGGCTACCGACAATGACAGACAATCCTAGAGGACTATCTGACCTCGAGGAAGGATCAACCTCTTCTAGCAGTACCTCCACTGGTTCAGAACACGGACAGGATCAACGAATGATGAAGGAATTCTCATTGCCTACCGTTGGATCACATCCTTCAGCTATATTGTTAGACGATGCCCAGAGGAATTACAAGCTGAAAAACTTGCATTACAACACACTCCCGCACTTTGGTGGTAACCTAAGTGAAGACTGCCTTCAATTCATGAAGGAATATTACAATGTGGTGACTACTTTTCCACTCAGAAACTTGACGGAGGATCACTTACGCATGCGATGTTTTTCGTATTGCATGAGAGACGACGCCAAGAAGTGGCTCATGGCATTACCAGCAGGATCACTTACCACATGGAGCGGTGTTGAGCAGAAATTTTTTGCTAAGTACTTTCCCTCATGGAAGACGAAAGAAATACGAAGTATGATAGCTGATTTCCAGGAAAGGGAAGGGGATGCATTTCATGAATCATGGGGTAGATTCAAGCTACTTTTAGCACAGTGCCCTCACCACGAGTATACTTTAGTATCACAAGTTCAATCTTTCTATGATGGATTGACGGGACTTTCACAGGCAATTGTTGACAATGCATGTAGAGGAGGGATGCGAGAGAAAATGGCACAGTACGTGTTTGATAAGTATGAGATGCTTGAACAGAATTCCCAGCAGAGAAACACTCGAGGTAGTCGAGGAGAAGTGAGTAGGGAAATGGCAAGTCAAATGAGCGAGATGAGTAAGAATATAGAGACACTCATGAGTAGGTTCGGGAACCAACCTTTAGTAGCAGATCGGGTTCATGTTAGGGAAAACCGTGGAATGGACATGAATTCCATGGTTGAGCCAATGCCACCCACGAAAGAAGAATTACAAGTGGTGTATCCGCCACGTCAGTCAAGACAGTTGGATGATCCTTTTTCCAACACGTACAATCGGGGATGGGCAAGGCATCCTAACCTCAATTACGGGAACAACCACTGTTTGAATCCCCAGTTACCTCCACAAAACAACAACAACAACTGGTATCCACCTCAGGGACACCAATCAAGACCACAGCAAAGCACACAACCATAGAAGGTATAGGAAAACTTGCCTTGGCGCCAACAAGGCCAGAGAGACAATGAGTACAGGGCCACTAATCAGTATTACACCAACGATCCTAATCACATCAGGATTACTTCTATGGAAGGAGTAGTCAAGACATTGGAAAGACAAATAGGGGAGTATGCTGAAGTTAGTCAAAAGAAGGAGCCAGGGAAGCTCCTAAGTCAGTCAGAACAAGCCAAGTCAGCCAGGTCTTAAGAAGTGGTAAGGTACTTTCTAACCCATATCCACCTGAAATTTCTGATATTCCTGATAATGTTTCAGTGGATAGGGAAGTGCCTAGTAAGAATGATCTTGACACTCAAGTAGGGACAGGAACGAGCAGGGGTCCGGAGAAAGGTCACAAGGACACTTCAAGGATACACAAGTCTCCTAATCTGTGTGTTCCTCCAATTCCATTCCCAGGAAGGCTTCAGAAGTCGAAATTGGACCAAGCTTTCAGGGAGATTTATGACATCCTATCAAAGGTGAATGTGAGCCTTCCTTTACTTGAAGTGATTGAGAAAATGCCCGCATACGCCAAGTTCTTCAAGGAACTCAACTCAAAGGCGCGTAAGAAGGAATTTCTGGAGAAAATAGTGATTTCCAAAGAAGCCAGTGCAGCCATGGAAACGGCATTGCCACCTAAGATGAAGGATCCGGGAAGTTTCATCATTACCATATCAGTTGGTGAAACTCGGAGGGAGAAGGCAATGTTAGACTTAGGAGCTTCGATCAATTTAATGCCTTATGCATTGTTTAAGGATTTAGGATTAGAGGGATTGAAGCCAACTACCATGGAATTGATACTAGCCGACCGCTCAGTACGACATCCAACAGGAGTGGTTGAAGATGTGTTAGTCAGGGTGGGCGAATTGATCATCCCAGCTGACTTTGTTATTCTAGAAATGGAGACCGATTTAACCAAGGCAAAGGAGATGCCGATATTGCTAGGGCGACCATTTATGTCAACTGCCAAGGCAATTATCGATGTCCACAAGGGACGGCTCTCCATGACGGTTTTAGGTCAGACAGCAGAGTTTGAAGTGTTTGAAAGCATGAAGAACCCGTTGAAGGGTAGTGTTTGTTTTAACATTGCCAGTGATGAACATGATGACGAACCTCACTCTACTTTTGGGGAGTACGTAGCACTCGCTCACAGCGAGGTGACTAACAAGACCCCGCTTTTGGAACATGATTCATCAAGTTACGAGGACACCATCGCTCAGCTCAAGGAAGAAAACTGGGAGTTGGTGGAGAAGAACTTTGAACTCAATATTAAACTTGATGAAGCTTTAGAGGAAAATTATGCCCTCCAAGACAAAATTGAAGACGATTTCTCCCTAGTGAAAGATGAATTCGGAGAAAGGAATGAGTCTTTGAGCAAGGAATTCAAAGGCAAGATGAAAATCATGGAAGAGGAGATTCATTCTAGGGACAAGGCCCTGGAAATCTTGAGAGTGAAAAATGAGGAGACTCGAGTTGAGATTGCTATGCCAAAGATAGGCACTTCGGTCAAGTCCGAAGGGATGGTTCAGCCACCTTCCAGGAAGACGATGCATGTATCACCCGAGGAGTCCACCACTTTTGCTCCAAAACAAAAACCACGGCGAAGGCATAGAAGAAAGAACTGCATTCCACCTCCACAATCTACATCGGGAGGTACATTTTCTACTTTCACTCCCATATGTCATTATTGCCATCGAATAGGCCACATTAGGCCTAATTGTCCAAACAAAAGATGGCAAGTTAGAAAGTATGCAACCCCAGTTCCCAAGGTCAATGTCAAATCCATTTGGATCGCAAAATCCAAGTTGGAAGGACTTAGTGGGAAGGGACCCTTGTGGGTCAAAAAGAAAGAAAAGGGGTATGTGGTGATTGAACCACCCATTCTAAATAGGACATGGAGGAGGTGATTGAATTGATGATTGTTTAAGTGTGCAAATATTGAATATCGAAGACACACTTGCTACATTGATGTATTTTGCTTTGTAAATATTTGAGTTTTGAATAAATTGAATTGTGTTTAGAAGTGATCGGGAAATTGACAACCCCACTCAATCTTTTGTGCACTCACCGAGCTTAAAATTAATTCACTAAGAGTTAGGGTGCACAAAAGAAAGGTTTGGGGGTTTTGAAATCCTTGTTATGAATTAAGCACGTTCAAGTAGCCTAATTAATATAGAGAAAATATGTTGCATTTGGTGTGTTTGTTGTGCCATTGTGTGTAGGTAATAGGAAATCAAGAGAGAAATTGAAAGGAGTAAAAGGAGGGCAAAATCATTTCGGCGGGTTCTGGAAGGCAAGATATGTCCAGCCTTCCAGAATGTTCAAGACCGCGGAAATTATTCAGAAGAACAAACAAAGTTGGCGAGCTCATATAGGCGGGACATTGCCAGCCTTCCAGAACGTATAAGCTCGCCACAACTGAAGTCAAAAACATGGGTGAGTTCGTCTAGGTGGGACATTGGCAGCCTTCCAGAAGAGACGAACCCGCGGCCACACATGAGAAATCTCGGCGGGTTCCATCTCGGCGGGAATGAGCCCGCCTTCCAGAACGTATAAACCCGCCAATCCTGAAGGGAAAAAGTCCACGGCGAGATCATAAGGCTGGAATAAGGCCGCCTTACAGAACGTACAAGCTCGCCAACATCACTCAGACACAGCGAGCTCTTGAGGCTGGCAACAAGCCGCCTTAAACAAAGTCGCCACATCTCCGAATGACCAAAACGCTGCCGTTTTGATGCAAATTGGAGAGACGGCGGGTTTGTTAGGCGGGCAAGAAGCCACCCAAATCCAAGTCCTATAAATAGGACCTGTCAGTGTCATGACAAAAAGCTTTCCCAATTTCAAATCCTTTCCACTTCTCCCGCGTGAATCAACAAAACTTCTTCTCCAATCCTCCCCTAATCTTGTTCGAAATCATCTGAAACTTCAAGGAAAAGGTAAGTACTTTAACTTTAAACTCTTTTGAACACAAATTCATGTCATACTTCATCTTGAAATGCTCTATGATATGATAATTAGGGTTCATGCATGGTTCTTGAGTTTGATTGAGTCATTGGGCATTTGTTGATGCAATTGATGTTGGATACACATGATAGAACTCATTTCGAACCAACTTCCCCTAGTTTGATTCCATTTCGTGATTGTTCATGTTAGGGTTTATTACTTGGCCGAATTTGGGGGGTTTCGAAATTATTATCTATGTTAATGATTCTTGTGATGTGATTATTGCTCGAAATTGACATGGAATCATGCATGATAAATGGAATGATTGATTGAGGGCATGCTTTTTGATTAATTGTGCTTGATTGTGATTCATTGAAAGAAAATTTCGGATGTATTGGTATTGGAATTGTTGAATTGGTTTGGTTAAGGGAATTAAGAAATGTGATATGGAAATGTGGAAATGGCAATTCTTGTGCATGTACAATAACAATCTATTTTGTGTAAAATATGATAAAAGACTTGATTTTAGGATAGATGCTGATTGTTCATGTTGAGGGAAGCAAATTGTGTGCCAAATTTAGATCAAGTGAGGTATGTGCAATTGTGTGCATATGTTAAAGACCAATTAATTGTCAATGTGATCTAAGTTGTGTTGGACAACTCGAGTACAATGTGACACACTTGTGTGTGATTTTAATTGATGAAAATGGTATCTACATTTGCATGGATAAAATGTTGTACAATAATGCATATATGTGGCATCTCTTATGTAGAAATTTGGCACCAAATTCTGTTCCAATATGACTATTGATTCTCCTAGCTTAATGGTAGGGTGAAAAACACACACACACGCACATAATATTAGTAGTACATATAATTATACTGTTTTAGCTAAGTTTAGTTTGAGATTATTGTCACTAACCCGAAGTCTAATCTATTTGGAGTATTTGTTGTGTTTCTCCTTGCACTAACCACAGATGGGACCAAAACGGAAGGCATCCACAATTGAGAGGGGAAGTGCATCCCGAAAAGGAAAGGAGAAGGAAAGACCCTCACAACCGGAGAGGACAGCTGAGGAGATCTATGAAGAACGGCTCAAGAGCACCACTAAGAGACCCATCCTCATTGAGAGAGACGTGAGCTTTGAGGAATTGGGGGAGACGGCGATTTTTAACGAGATTCGTCGGAGAAGGTGGGAGGCATATGTGTCCTTCCCAAAGAGAGCCAACCGAAGGATCGTCCAGGAGTTTTATGCTACTATAGACCCTGATGAGTTTGAGAGGGGAGCCCCGGTCAAAGTCCGAAGGAAAGCCATCTCCATGACCGCCGAGCAAATCAATGAATTCCTCCACACACAGAGTTACCCTCAGTGGGAGGAGGGATACGAGCCAAATGCCCTGTTCAATCAGTATGACAAGCAGTTTGGAATTGCTATCACAGGGGACAAAGACATGGATTGGGATGGCAAGATTTATCAGAGACAGCTAGGCTTTGAGGAGCATTTTTGGAGTATTTACTTTATTTACTCACTCATGCCCAGTTCACACAGAACAGACTTGAAGAAGAAAATTGCCATCATGATCTACCAAATGAAGAACCACTTGGAGTTCGATGTCAAGTGCACGATAGTGAAGAGAATAGCAGAGTCAGGGAGACAAAGCAATCTGAGCCTCTTCTTTCCGTGTTTGATCACTCACTTTGCTCAGAGGGCAGGCCTTCGAGTGGATTTGCCAGCAGATGGGATTTTGACACCTAGAGGTTATGTAGGCAGAAGGGCCTACAATGAGGCGGCTGAGGGAAAGCCGGGAATAGAGAGGCTTCTCAGTTTGCGCTAGCAGAGAGAGCATAGATTAGCTCAGCGGAGGTCCATCAAGAGGAGAGAATTGGAAAGAATATAAGCACAGGGACAGGAGGAGTCTGAGGAGGAGTCTGAGGAGACAGAGTCTGAGAGGGAGGTTGAGGCACCAGCTTGGGCGAGCGACATGATGGAGTCCCACAAGAAATTGATAGAGTCCAATGATATTCTATCACGGACTGTTCGCCGCCTCGCTAGGCAAGTGAGAGCATTGACGGGAGTAGTAGCACGATGTGTGGGCTACCAGGTGAGAGAGCCCAGTGATCACTCTAGTGATCGAGATGAAGAGCGCCGTCAGAAGCGCAGACACGATGAGGCACCCACAGCACCAGAGACATCAGCTATTCCACCCTTACCCGAGACAGATATACCTAACCCATTTACTTTTGTTGATATTGATGATCTATTTTTCAGTCCTATGGCTCCGCCAGACCTAGGTCAGCAGAATTACAACTTCATGGACATACTTTGTGAGCAACAACAGATTCTAGAACAGGTGATAGGGAGATCGGAGGTAGAGAGGGGTCTACCGGACCAATTGAGAGAGATTTACACGGAGGAGATACGAGGCCTGTTTCCAGAGGAGATGGAGGATCGAAAACCATTCCAGGAGCAGATACCTGAGCAGGTGGGGCATGTGGCGTACGTGGAGTCGTACGTGGTGGGCATTGAGCTTCTTCTGGATGGATACGAAGGGACCACTACTGATCCGGTGGAATACATTGTGGAGGAGCCCGAGTCCCCAACGCACATCATCCCTTATGTTGAACCACCTCCTCCTGAGCCCATTTTTCTCTACTCCGTCGGAGGAGTTCAGTTTACACCCTTTTTTCATATAGGCGGATTGGTACGCCGCATGAATTTTTGTGGGCGGAGCATTATTCCGCATTTTTGTATACCCTTTACTTTACTTTTTGTGAGTATGGTTATAGCCTTTTTATTATTATATATCTATATTGCTTACTTGCATATATGTTTTTAGTTAGTAACATGTTTAGATCTAAGTGTGGACACTTGTATGATTGATTGATTAGTGCTTAGGATTATTGAAAATAGTGTGCATGATGGATAGAATATCATGTGTTGCACATATGGATTCCTTTTTGCATGTGATTGATAAGTTGTTTGTTGCCCAAACAACCAAACCAACGAACTTTTTTATTGTCTTCCGTGTGCAGACATTGGGGACAATGTCAAGTTTAGGTTTGGGGGTGTGGGCACAGTAACACTTTGTCAATCCTTCACATGATTGTAAATATGTATATATTGTTGCCTTAGTTTAAATTATATTTTGTTGCCTTAGTTTAAATTGTGTAAAAAATTTTGTTATCTTGTAAAAAAATTTATCTTTTGAATCCGATTGAGCCAAGGGAACATGTGTTTAATAAAGATGCTAAAATGTATGTGTTGATTAAGGAAATGTGCATGCATTGATCACTAATTGTAACTATCACAATGTCATTTCGAAATGACATTGCACACGGTGCAATAGTCCCTTTCTCTTGTGCATAGTGAATAGAATTGAGCGCAAGATTGCATGAACCAATAGTGGAGACTACCTGTAAGGAACAGAGCCTAAAATTTCACCTTATGAGAGTAAATACCTTCCAAATCATACATAAACTCATATTGCATAATTGGATGCCATGAACATAAAATTGTGGACTGCTTGCTAGATTTGCATTCCCTAGTTAGACGGACTTCTGGAAATGATTTTAGGCATGTGTGCTTAACTACCAAATGTCCAAACACTGTCCATATTGTGATGTGTGCTCCAACTACCACTTTGAGGCCAAACACAATCCTTTCTGTCCATCATACACCAAAAATTTCTTTTAATCACTTGGAATGATGTTGTATTTTGATCAAGAATATGCATGATATAGATGCATTAATTTAGCTCGAAATTTAGCTCAAAACTCGGTAGATAGCGTGTACTTAGGCGATGATAGATATTGTTATAAAAAAAAATAAAAAAATAAAAAAATAAAAATAAAAATAAAAATAAAAAGAAGCTTTATGTATATAAATACTGATCATATGATACTGATTTTAGCAAATAAATTATTTATAAGTGTTTCAATCTATGTACAAATTAGAACTCAAGAAAATAAAATCTTAGCCTAGACGCATGGAGATTTTTGAGCTAAGAAGTGAAATCTAAGATTATCGATCTAATACTTCAGAATTCCAGTGATTCTTCCATATCACCCTTGGCCCCGTTACAACCATGGAAAGACCTAGTTGATCTTTTAGGAAGTCTAGCTGGGGAATGCGAGTTATGCATGTTCTTTCCACGTTTTTGTCATTTCAATTCATTCATGAAACAGTTTCCACAAGTTGTGCGTTAATTTAGTTGCATATGCGTTACATTTGATTCTTATAAAAATTCTTACTCGCATATGTTATTTGAGAGCAACTTAGGTTCTGAGAGAAAATTAGACTGAAATTCGGTACGGATAGAGTCAAGGCGAATTGAGTTCTTGCTTTTGAGCGCTTAGTTTTTGAAACTGAACATTTAGAGTGTGGGATGCACCATGTAGCGTGTTTTTGAGGAATGTAATCGTGCTAGCACCTATCTAGAGGTTTCCGCATGTTTATTTCCTATTTCATCACATCTTTTTGGTATATTAGTAACTTGGCTCTTGGAAATGTTTTAGTGTGCGTTGTTTATATTGTGTACATAGTGAAAATTGCTGTTAGTTTAACATTTATGGTTTGCTCGAGGACGAGCAAAAGTCAGGTTTGGGGGTCTGATCGTGCTCTAAATATTTATATTTAGTGCCCCTTTTACCTTGTTTTGCTATCATTTTCTAAGCATTCCATGTGTTTGATTGTGTAAATAAGTATTTTCAGGTAAAATAGGTGTTTCAAGGGCATTTTTGTCTAAAGTGAAGAAATGGGGGCAAATTGGGAAGAAAAGCAGAAAAAGAGCAAGAAGGCAGGTTCGTGCATTCAGGCCGGCGGGAACAAAGCCGCCGCTCGAAGCCGTCGGAGGAAGCATCTCGTCAAAAGTGGCGAGTTCAGACGATCTGGAAGGCGGGCAAATGGACGCCGCCATAAGCCGCCGTAGTCAAGGCGGGATCTTTCGGCGGGCACAAAGCCGCCGTGAATGCCCGCCGCCGATTCTGAGAAGCTGCAAATTGACTGAAGCTCCCCCCAAAAGTCAAAGAAGGCTGCCCCTTTCTCCATCTATTGTCCTTGGAAGGCCTCCTCTCTCATGATATAAAAGAGTTCTTTTAGGGAGAGAGAGGAGAGAGTTAGTTAGAGAGAAGAGAAAAAGTAAAAGATATTAATTAGAGATATTTTGTTCTTAGGAATCAAGAAAGATAGTATTTTCTTGGCCAATTTCTAGGTAGCCAAACACCACATGTTGGTTACTTAGAGTGATCACTTCAAGTTGCCATAGAAGAGTTAATTGCTTGGATTGCAAGGAAGACCATTTCCACCACACAAGTTTGTTCATTGGTGATGTTTCATTTTCTTGTATATCTTTGTAATTTTGATACTATGTGTAGCTAATCCCTCTTGTTAGGGAATTAGATGTAATTCTTGTAATCCATTGTCATCTAATCAATCATATTGTTATAATCCTCTTGAGTCATGTTTATGTACATTTATGATTGCATGTGTGGTGGTTGCAACCACCTCTCTCTTTATAGTGCAATAACTTGATGAAATTGTATGCATGTACCATTTATTGCATATTAATAGTGAAGCACCTATGAGTAGAGATTACTAACTTGTAATTCTCTATTATGAAATGACTAATTCCACTTAATCACACTCTAATCTTAGATTTCATTGTGATTCAGTCGAGAATTAGGTGCTTAGAACATTCATATGAATATATGTATGTTAGTAATTAAGGGTTAGGCTTAATGAATAATTGATTAAAAGTTAGAATATACTTGAATGAATCTAATTCCTTAACAATTTGCAATATAGAATTTAATTCAAGTAGTTGTAATTGCTAATTAGACAACTTCATCTTAGAATAATTAATTTGTTAATCACTAGTTAATTTAAGTAAAACTTGTTAGAATAATTAGGAAATTGTAGAGTTAATCTAAGGATAGAAAGCTTTTTAGTGCTGACCTAGTGGGAATGATACCCTTACTTGCTCACTACACTAGTTTAACGACTTGTGCACTTGCAATAGGGTCACCAGACTCGCACGCCCCTTTAATACAACCGAGGTATAATAGGTTATATTATAGTGACATTTGTAGAACCGGTTTGGGCGTGTCATGGCTCCATTTATTAAATGAGAGTATAATATCATCATTTGGATGTTTTGAGGTAATTGGATATTAAATCTCAACGTTGAGTTTTCGATAGTGACTATTGAAAACATGGCTTCTGGACAAGTCAAAATATCCAAGTTCAAAACGTGGTCATATAAGTAAATATGGTAACTTGGAGAGTTATAGGCGGTCTATGAACTCTTGGCGATTACTGATATTAATCACGAGGATACACTATCTCCAATATGATTGTCTAGGGTTATGAAAGAGGAACATCTTCCTATTCTATTTTTATTTAAGAGTTCAATTTTTGCTCTTTAGTGGAATGAGTTAAAATTAATGGATCGGACCTAAGTGAATCATTTGTTGATTGTGATTAGGTTGTGTCTATTGAAGCTTAAATTTAGATAGCCCGCCAAGATCCCCAATCCACACGGACTTGCATGGATCACTTGATATATTCTACCGGACCAATTTAAGGGTCCATCTAGAATTGCATTTAATATATTAAGAATATAATTTGCACATTAATTATTTAATGGGCTGCTCAATTATATTTATATATTAATGAATGGCATGTGGGCTTGTTTCTTTTAGTAAGAATGGGTCTGGTTCACATGTGGGCTTTTTATTTAAAGTCCAATGGATTAAATGAAATAAGAAAATAATATATGGCCCATTTTTATACATGTGTGGCGGCAAGGTTAATAGATTAGCCTAATATATTATTTTGTTTCATTGTTTAATTAAATAAGAATTAATTAATTTATTAATTAATTGTTTAATTAAGAAACAAATCTTTTTCTGATCAGGAAATATATTTCCTAGAGATATACAATTGGTAGTAGTATATTAAAAGTAAAAGACTTATTTGGTAAGAAAATAAATAATAAGTTTTATTTATTTAATCAAATAGGAAAGTCTTTTATTAAGTCAATAAAAGAATAAAAATACTTATGAGTTGAATTAGGGTTAGGAGTCTAATTAACATGTGAATTAGGGTACAACACAAATCCTTTTTTGTAGAGGAAATTTGGCAACCCTAATTGGACCACATGGAGATTTCGGCCAACCCTAAAAGGAAGAGGAGAAAAATTTCGGCCACCCTATATAACACTTGTTATAGAATTCGGCCACCCTACTTGTTGATTGATTCAATTTTCTTCTTCTTCAAAACTCATAGAAAAGTATTAGATTTTATTCTACTAAAACATAAAAGAAAAGAAAAAGATTATTCTTTTGATGGTACACTAATTGCTTGTTCATCAATAAGCTTGTGTGTACAACATCGAATTAGGTTCACGCGAGTTTCGATCATTAGATTGAGAACTCAAAAGTGACCGGAATAATCTTTGTATTCTTTTGATTGTTTTGTGACTAACAAAAGAAAAAGAAAAGTTTGTTTGTCCATTCTCAGGTTTGCAATTCAAAGAAAAAGGGAGACCACGCTCCTAGGTGATTCACGTTCGTGCTAGGATTGAAGATCTTGCGGATTACCATCGACGTAAGTCAATCGGATCACGCGACAAAAGGTATTCAACTTTTGTTACTTTATATATGGTTAATTAATTAAAGGGGTTAAGGTTCATAAAAAGGAAAAATTTTAAAACATACTAAATCTATTTTTAGTCTCGCTTCCGCTGCGTGTACTACGGTATTTTTCCCTACATATACTCCTTAGGATACCTTCGGCTTCTTCTGGTCCGACACATCTCTGCAATGCCCTTGAGTACCCCCTTTTGTACAGTTCTCCATTGAGTACTGAATATCTCGTAGCTCTGTACTTTAATCGTTTTGCCTCTAACGGATCACTTGGGAGTACATCATTGACGAGGTATTCTTTGATTGGTGTAATCCAGCAACCTTTATCGCCAAAGATTGCCCCGACTTCCTTTAATCTGACTATACTCGGTTGTAGTAGGTGGATCATAGAAATAGTTCTAGGCCAGATGTTGATTGTGGCGGATGCCAATTTGGCCAAGGCATCGGCCTGCTCATTTTCTTCTCTAGGGACCTGGACAATTCTGTATTCTTTAAATCTTCCCAGCAGCTCCTTTGCTAACTCTAGGTAGGCGATCATGTTTTCATCTCTCGCCTGGTACTCATCTAGCACCTGATTGACAACAACTTGAGAGTCGCTGAAGATTTCCACCTCATCTGCTCCTAGAATTGTGCAAACCTTTACTCCTGCTATTAGTGCCTCATATTCAGCTTGGTTGTTAGTAGCTTTGAAGTCAAAACGTAAGGCACATTCGACTGAATCTCCTTCTGGGGTTGACACCATTATCCCTGCCCCGCTGCCGTGCGTGTTTGACGATCCGTCAACGCGAAGTTGCCATTTGAATACTTTCTTATTTTGCTCCACCATCATTCTCTCCACTTCTACACTTGGCTCGGTGAACTCTGCTACAAAGTCTGCCACTGCCTGGGCTTTAATTGCTGTCCTTAGAAGATACTCTACATCGAATTCACTTAACTCGATCGCCCACTTTGTTAATCGGCCGGATACTTCTTGTTTCTACAGAATTAATTTCAACGGGCAGTTGGTGTATACTCTGATTTTATGAGCCTGGAAATATGGCCTTAGCTTCCTTACTGCTGTTATTAGAGCGAGTGCCATTTTTTCGGCTGGCGAGTATCTGGTCTCAGCTGGTAACAGTGCTTTGCTGGTGTAGTATATTGGTTTCTGGACCCCACCCTCCTGTCTTACCAGCACGGAACTTATGGCCGCTTCAGAAACGGATAAGTACATGTACAATGTTTCTCCCGTTTCTGGTTTTGATAGCAGTGGTGCTTGCCCGAGGTAATCTTTTAAGGCCTGAAAAGCCCTTTCACAGTCTTCACTCCACTCGACTCCCTTACCCTTCTTTAGAGCTTTGAAGAATGGTAGGCATCGATCCATCAATTTAGTTATGAACCTGCTCAGCGATGCCAGACACCCCGTGAGTCTTTGGACATCCTTCAAAGTTTTTGGCGAGACCATTTTTGCCAATGCTTGGATTTTTTTGGGGTTCACCTCAATTCCTCTTTGATGTACTTGATATCCGAGAAATCTTCCTGATGGTACGCCGAACACGCATTTTGCTGGATTCAACTTCATTCCAAATTTCACCAACACATCAAATGTCTCCCTCAAGTCATCTATATGTTTATCTGCTGTGACGCTTTTTGTCAGCATGTCGTCAACGTAGACCTCCATATTTCTTCCTATCTGTCTGGCGAACATCTTATTGACTAAGCGCTGGTAAGTCGCTCCAGCATTTTTCAGGCCGAACGGCATGACTGTGTAACAGTATAACCCTTGGTCTATGGTGAATGCTGTCTTCTCCTCATCTGGCTTATGCATTTTTATCTGGTTATAACCTGAGTAAGCATCCATGAAGCTCAATGTCTCATGTCCGGCTGTTGCATCGACCAATTGGTCAATTCTTGGTAGTGGGAAGCTATTCTTGGGGCAGGCCTTGTTTAGGTCGGTAAAGTCGACGCACATCCTCCATTGGCCATTCTTCTTCTTCACTAGAACTACATTCGCCACCCATTCCGGGTACTTAACTTCTCTGATTGACCCTGCAGCGAGCAGCTTAGACACCTCCTCTTTTATCGCCGCACTTCTCTCTAGGTTGAAGCTTCTCCTTTTTTGCACCACCGGTTTGCATTTTTCGTTCACAGCCAGGTTGTGTGAAATAACGCCTCTATCAATTCCTGACATGTCCTCATGGCTCCAAGCGAAAATCCCCTTGTACTCTTTTAGCAAGCTTATCACATCTCTTTTGACTCGTTTAGCCAACCTTGCTCCGATCTTGACTGTTTTATCCGATTCTGCTTCATTTAGAACAATTGACTCAGTTGGCTCTTCTTTCTCTCTGCTCGCTTTGTCCCTTGGGTCCAATTCGAATGCTTCCGGGTTTTCTTCCTGTACTTCTTTATTTACCTCGAATATATTTAAGGTCTCCATCCATGCCTTATCTTTAAAGATTGAAAGGTTGGCGCGGCGAGCCATCTCCTGTGATCCTTTCAGTTCTCCGACTCCAAATTCTGTGGGGAACTTTACCTTTAACGCATGGGTTGAAGTGACAGCTCGGGCTTTGTTAAGAAAATGTCGGCCAAGCAAAGCATTATACGGCCAATTGTGGATGTTGACTACAACAAAATCCAAGAGGATTGTTCGTCGACATGGTGCTGTACCAAACCTCACCGTTAGTTTCACAATTCCCAAAGATCTCACTTCTGCGCCCCCGAAACCTTTTAGCGGTATATGAAAGGGTTCTAGATCTTTCCTACCCAGTCGCAGCTCATCGTACACTCTAGCACTTAAAATATCTGCTGAACTTCCGTTGTCAATCATTACCCGAAGGACATCCCTGTGTGCAATTTGAACTCCCACTACGATTGCATCGTTAGGTTTTGCATCAATTCCGTCGGAGTCTTCCGCTGTGAATGTTATGGGGTCATGTCATTCTCTTCCTTTCTTGGGGTTCCTTTGCACAGAATTAATCTCCATGTTTCTGCTGTCTTGCATTACCTCCCGGACTTCTGACATCCTTTCTCGATTGCTTTTCCCAGTATGGGGCCCGCCAAAGATGGTGTTTATAGTGGCGTTAGGGCTGTTTCTCCTCGGACTCCTCCTTTCCTGCCCGTTCCCTTGGCGGTTGTCTTGACAATCACCTTGCTTGTCACCTTTCAAAGTAAAATCTTTTAGATGTCCATCTCTGATCAAGCTCTCAATATGGTCACGCAACTGGAAACACTTTGAAGTTTCATGCCCATGATTTTTATGAAATCGGCAGTATTTGGTTGTATCTCTCCTGACATTAGCTGATTGTTGCCGAGGGTATTTGGCAAGTCCTTTGTCTTCTACCACAGAAAGTATTTCCTCTTGATCGCCAGCTAAGGGGTTGTAATTGTTGTACCTTCCTTGAAACCTACTGGCTCAGTTATTTCCCTTGTTTTCCCTTGGATGTCCTTTTTGGCCCTTTTCGTCTCTCTGACGATCACGCGACTGCGTCTTCTTGTTATCCTTATGCTCTGATTTTGAGTCAGGCTTGTGGCCATGTACGTAGCTACCCCCTTGCGCTACTTCTTCCTCTTCTGCCAATGCATAATCGCCAGCTATTTCCATCATCTCCTCATAAGTTTTTGGCCTATCCCTTCGCAGATCAAAGGATAGTCGCCCACTTTGCAACCCATTGGTGAAAGCGGCGATAACAGCTACATCACTGGCGTCCTCAATTTGGGCAACCTCCTTCCCGAATCTTGCTAGATACTTCTTGATCGACTCATTGCGCTCCTGCTTTAGATTTGATAGATGGGCGAGTGACTTCCTTCTCTGTACGCTCCCCATGAATTGTCTTATGAACGCTTTGCTGAGGTTTGAGAAATTGCTTACACTTCCGGTGGAAGTCTTCCAAACCACCTAGAGGCGAGGTCGCCGAATGTTTGCGGAAAGGTAAGGCATAGCAGTCCGTCATTGGATGAATACTGGGCCATAATATTGCGGAATCGGCGAACATGCTCCTTCGGATCTCTACTTTCCTTATACTGTTCAATGGTTGGCATTCTGAATCTATCTGGGAACTGGGTGCAAGCAATGTGATCAACGAATGGACTCTCTGACTCATCATCTGAAGACACGTTGCGACCATATCACCGTGCCATTGCTGAAACCTTTTCTCGACAGCTCTTGCAAAACGATATCTCGATGGCCAGTTGGTTCTCCGGCTGGATCGAGTCTGCTCTTGATTGTCATTCTCCCATAGTTATCCTTATGATTCGAATTCCTACCAATTTGATCTTCCGCGCTCTCAGACCTTCTTCGCCGTATCCTTTTGGATGGTAATTCTCTTCTTTGTCGGGGACTTCTGTCTTCCGATGAGATTGAGCGGTGTCTTCGCCGTCTCCTTTGGTGTGTGTCATTGGAATTTATCCCATGTATCTATCCGTAATCTTGCATCTCTGGGGTTTCGTCATTCGTCACACCTTTTCTCTTTCCATATCTTCTTTCCTCGAAACCTTCTGAGTGATCCTGCGGAGTTTCTTCGAGGGTCTGCCTCACTTGAGCATCAGGGGTTGCAATGTGGATTTCTGACCGTAATCTCCCGAACGGCTGGATTCCAAGTGTGGCTAATTCGTAGGGAGAAGAGATTCCCGGGCCTATGGGAAGTGAGAGTTCTATTTTGTTAGCCTCGTTGATCAAATTCATCAACGCAGTTTGGAAGTGCTGCAGAGTTCCTAGGTCGGTTGCCCTAGCTCTTGGTGTTGCCGCCTATTGTTCCCCGATTGTCGTCGCCCCATCGCCTGTTGGTGCAGTTGCCTCAACAATCTGATCTCCGCTGGAGTTGCCATTCTTGTCGCTGTTCATGTTTTCAAGTCGCAAGGGTTCTTCGAAGTTTCTGTTCAATCACCCCCTCCTTCTAGCGCCAATTGTTGACGGTAAAATTTGGATTACCACGCAACCAATAATTAAATCAAAACAATCATCAATTAAGAAAGAAAATCAATGCATGCAAGAGACCAATTTACGTGGAAAACCCTTGAATGGGAAAAAACCACGGTGTCCCGGAGGACAAGAAAATATCACTATAGTTCCTTTATTTCGGTTACACACTCAAATCTCTCTAATTATTGTTTTTCTCTCTTTTGGTTTTCGAACCTCTTCCTCATGGGATAGATGGTTCTATTTATACATGTTGATTAGGGTTTTTCCCTTAATCCTTGTCGTGTTGGTAGTAGGACTTCCTCTTGGTTTTGTATTGGGAGTCCCATGTTGTATTGGATTAGGACTTCTTCTCTCCGCCTTTTCCTATGACTCCTGGTTATCGTGGGTCTTTTGGGAGTTTTAGGGTTTATTTTCGTATTTCTGCTGAATTGGTTCGTACCTAGTACGCTGATGCGGCAAACATCTCCCCTCCTGGGTATTAACCTTCGGCGAACATGTTTCTATCTTTGGCGAGTACATATCTAGCTCTGGCGACCATACCTTTGACTTTATTGACTTGACGTTTACATACTGACTAGTCCACGTTTTCTCCTTTAACCTGGTCGATGAGTGACGTGGCAACCTGTTCTTCAACATTTATTGATTCCTTTGATAACGTGGCTGCTTGGCGAAATTATATATACAACACTTTGCAAACAAATTTGTCATCCTTACTAATAATAAAAAATTTATTAAAAGTAACCGAATATTCAAATTTATTTAAACAAGAAACTGAAATTAAATTTCTCTTGAATTGAGGTACATAATAAATGTCTATCAAATCTAAATGCCTACTAGAATCTAGATTAACTCTAATATCTCCCACTGCACTAGCAGACACCAACGCTCCGTTGCCTAAACGCAAGTTGATTTCTTTCTTATTCAGCCTTCTCCTTTCTTGAAAACCCCCTATAAGGAATAACAAACATGATTATTGGCTACTGAGTCTACGATCCAAGAATCTGTAGAATTTGCCAGTAAACATGTTTCAAGATAATTCACATTACCTTGTTCCTTCTTATTCTGAGACTTTGGGCAATTACTTTTCCAATGTCTTTTTTCACCACAAAAGAAGCACTTCCTTTTGATCTTGGTTACTTTCTTAGTCTCTTTCTTGGTAGGCCCAAGTTGCGTTTTCTTCTGTTATTCCTTGACCTTCTGTTGAGTCTTAACAGTAGCAACTTTACCAACCATATAAATCTCTTCTAGAGACATCATCATATCAGCAGCAGACCCTATTCCTTCATGCTTCTGTTACAACACGTCGGAGATGGTAGACATTTGGCCATCTTATTCGAGGTCTTCCACTGCTCATACTCGTCTCTTTGCATCACATTAGATTCATTAGTTGGAGTAGGTGGTTTTTAGGAGTAGTCAGAACAAACTTATGTTTTTTAGCTTGCAGCAACAACCCAATTTTCCTTTTCCATGTGACATAATTATCACTAGTTAAAATATTTATCTTTTAGGATGATCATTAGGGATGGGGTCATGATTTCTTAATAAAACAAAATTATATATGAGTAAATAATCATGTTTTAGCACTTTCGAATATTTATCTTGAATTAAATATATAATTCAATCATAAAATTCAATGTTTGATCCAACACCCATAAATGTTACGCCTCCCATATCTTGATTGGCTTATTTTGTGGACAAACCACATGTTGGGGATTCTTTGTAAGGGTAGCTAAGGTATTGGTGTTCAAGTTAAATGCCCTTTGAAGACCTCATCATTGACAAGCACCAAAGGTAAATCTCTAAGTGCTTGATTTGCTTTGAAGAGATTTAGTGCACACACACACATTCCATGCATTTCCATACTTTGTGTATTTTGTATGTCCATATGTGTGTACATTCATGTTTATATAATATCTCTACTTGCATATTTTGTTGATTGCATCTAGTAGTTCATATGCCATGACAAGATTAGAACTAGGTTGCATTGTGTATGATTGGACGATGTTCACCCGCCCTACAGGCGCTCTTCGAACAGCGGTCCAAAAAGGGGAAAGAGCAAATTTGCTCTTAACCGCTCTACACCCACTCTACGTAGAGCGGGTGAATAGCGGTGCCACTGGTGATGTTTTTTCACACCTGATGGTCCGCCCCAAAATCGCTCTACGAACAACGAGTGAAAGGTGGCTCTCCAGACCCGAGAGCAACAGCCCCAAGGTCGCCTGGAATCCGTCCTACATAGGGCAGTCATGAAGAACTTGTTCTTCATTTCCCAGGTGAACCGCTGTTCATCCGCCCTACGTAGAGCGGGTGAACAGCGGCCAAGGCATATTTTTGAAAAAATATACAAAACGGTGTCTCTTCATTTTGGCACCTTATATATATGCCTCATTCATTTTAGGTTGAGTTGTTAAGTTCAAAATATCATATATTTTCCTTAGAATATTTTTCAAGTGAAAAATTCTCAAGAACTCACATTTAAACACTCAAAGACATTCTCTTGTGCATCAAAGATCATCTTGCATCATCCATGCATGGTTTTGCATCATCAAAACTTGCTTGGTAAGATTTTGATTAACTTCATCTTATTTTAGTAATTTTTACTATCAAGCCATCTCTTTAAATTACTTGTATGTTTTAAATCATATGCTAAATACAAGAATAGAGAATTGATTGTGATGAATTGATTGAGTGTTGTATTGTGATAGCTAATTAGGTTTGTGCTTAATCTTGATTAGCTAAGCTATTTGACATGTCATTTAGCTCTTGATATATAAGATTGATTTAATTGATTATATCATCATCCTAGATAAGCATCTAAGGTTCCCTAGCCTTGTTTGTTATTTAAATATTCATTCATATTCACATAGGTTGCATTAACTCTTAATTGAGAATTAAGTCTTGGGGCTAAGATTGCTTAGGCCTCAAGCAATTGGACTAGAGCCACTTTTAAAGGCCCGCGTGGTAGAAGTGGGGGGTTATTGACCGGAGTGTTAGACGAGGTCTACATAGGTTGTAAACTCTATTTCAATTAGTGGATTTCGAGGTTCGAGTGTGGCGCACTATACAGCCCGTGGTTTTTCCCAGTGGTTGGGTTTCCACGTATACATCAAGTGTTATTTAATTTCCGCACTATATTACACTTGTTTGTATTTTTAACTAGTAGGGTCATTTTCGTCAAATTGACTTGCATGCGAAAATTAGGTAATAATAGTTAAAATCTATTCACCCCCCCCCCCCCCTAGATATATTTATCCTACACACCGAGCGTTTATTCGTTCATTTCACAAATAATTATAGGTTACACTAAATACTTATCTAGGAATTAAAGATGTCAATAATAACAATCCTAGATATCATGTGTCTACATGTCATATGTAAACTTAGCTATTTAAGATAAAACAATCCTATATGTCATAGCTATCAAAATACAACTCTCAATCAATCAACACAATAATCTCAATCTTGTTGATAGAATATAATCTAAATGCATATAAGTAATAAATAAGATTAATTTATAAGTGAGAACACTAAAATGGATAAGTACGGTGTTCAACTTACCAAATCATATGTGTTAAAGAAGACCCATGCATAGTTACATCCTAGATGATCTTAGATGATACTAGATGATGTTTGATGCACATGGAAATGAATTTGAGTAATCAAATGTGAGTTCTTGGAAGATTTTCTCTCTTGGAAAATGTTCTAAGTTAAAAATATGATTTTGAACTCTTTAAAAATGACCTAAAGACAAAGTAGCATATATATAGGAGGTCAAGATGATGCTACATCATTTTGATAAAAACTCAAAACGTTTGCTTTGGTCGTTGTACAAAGCGATGTATGTATAACGTCTGTATAATGACTCACTTGGAAATGAAGAACAATTTCTTCATTGTCGCTCTACAGCGACTATGTATAGCAACTGTACAATGATAGATTACTGTTGCTCTCGGGTTTTGGATGGTCCATGTACGAGCGATGTACGCACAGTGTGAAAGTTCTCATAGTGTGTTAAATATTAATCTAAAGGGGGGGTGAATAGATTTTAATTGTTATTACCCAATTTTTGCATACAAGTCAATTTTACGAAAAAGCCCCTAACTAGTCAAATAGACATACAAGTGAAATATGGTGCGGAATGTAAATCACACTTGATGTTTACGTGGAAACCCTCACGGGAAAAACCACAGCCTAATAAGTGAGCCACACTAGAACATCGAATCCACTAAATGTGTAAAACAATTACAACCTAATCCCGGAAGTAATCACACACCTACCTAATCCCGGTATAAGTGGACCTAGTCTAATTGCTTACGATCTAAGCAACCTAATCCCGGAAGCTAAACACAAGACTTACTTCTCAATGAAGAGATTAGCACCCTAAGTGAATATGTGAATATCCAAAATGCAACATAGAGCAAGGGAACCCTATATGCTTATCTAAGATGATGATTTTGCAATAAAAACAATCCTAGATATTAAGAACCAAATGACATGTCAAATAGTTTAGATAATCATAGATTATAAAAACCTAGATATCTATCACAATACAACACTCAATCAAATCAACACAACAATCTCTATCTTGAATATTAGAATCTAATCTAAGAACAATCAAGTAATGAAAGAGATGCCATAATAAATAAAACACTAATTATATGTGATAATAGTGAAAAACTTACCAAGACAAGTGTGATGATGAAAGACTGAAACAAATACGGTGTGTTCTAAATATGTTATCTAGAGGGGGATGAATAGATTTTAACTATTATTACCCAATTTTCGCATGCAAGTCAATTTTACGAAAATACCCCTACTAGTCAAGATTACAAGCAAGTGTAATAT
Source organism: Acer yangbiense (assembly GCA_008009225.1). NCBI lineage: Eukaryota > Viridiplantae > Streptophyta > Magnoliopsida > Sapindales > Sapindaceae > Acer > Acer yangbiense. Next base: position 25,746,313 of record CM017767.1, on the reverse strand, counting down.
AGTGTGGAATTTAAATAACACTTGATGTATACGTGGAAACCCAACCACTGGGAAAAACCACGGGCTGTTTAGTGCGCCACACTCGGACCTCGAAATCCACTAATCGATATGGAGTTTACAACCTATGTAGACCTCGTCTAACACTCCGGTCAATAACCCCCCACTTCTACCACTTGGGCCTTTAAAAGTGGCTCTAGTCCTAATTGGGCCTAAGCAACCTTAGCCTCAAGACTTAATTCTCTATGAAGAGTTTATGCAACCTATGTGAATATGTATGAATATTCAAATAACAAACAATGCTAGGTAACCTTAGATGCTTATCTAGGATGATGATATAATCAATTTAATCAACCCTAGATATCAATTGCTAAATGACATGTCAAATAGCTTAGCTAATCAAGATTAATTAAAAACCTAATTAGCTGTCACAATTAACACTCAATCATTTTCATCACAAATAATCTCTAACTTGTATCTAGCATATAATCAAAAGCATACAAGTAATTAAAGAGATGTATTAATATGAAAAACACTAAAGTAATATGAAATTAGTGAAGAACATACCAAATAAGATGTGATGATTCAAAACCATGCATGGATCAATTCTATGAAGGCATAGAAGATCAACTATGAAATTTTATGCAAAAGGGATTTGATTTGAGTGTTTAAAGTTAAGTTCTTGATTTAATTTTTTCTCAAAAATCTCTCTTGAAAGTTTAGGGTTCTAATAACTCAAAAAGCTTACTCAGAGAATGAGAAAGTAAGATATTTATAGACATCAAGAATTGGGCATGTGAAAAGACAATTTTGCCCCTGAAACGCACCGTTCGGCGGTTTCAATCGGCAGCTAGGCTGCCGATCACGACCGCCGAATTGAGCCCGTGAAGAACAGAGCATCAACGGCGGTTTCATTCGGCGGTTTCGTGACCGCCAATCCAATCGCTGAATTAGACCGAGAGATTAAAATCGATCAGGTATGAACGGCGGTTTCGAACGGCGATCGTGACCGCCGATCGTGACCGCATAATTGCTTGAGACTAATCTGGACTGAAACGGCGGTTTCATTCGGCAGCCAGGCCACCGATCATAACCGCCGATCACCAACAATGGTGAAAACCAAGGAGAAGCCAAGGGCAATCTCCGTGGGCGGTCTTCGCGCAAAACTAAGCACACATATGTGTGAGTGCGGACTTTTCCGAACATTATCGGGAAACGAATTACTAAGCACATATACACACAACAAGATATAAAACAAAGTGCTAGTGTGTAAAGTGACATGTGAAGAGTATGCACACAAATGCAAGTATGCTAAGTGAGTGTGTGCTAACTAAATCTCTTCAAAGAAAAATCAAGCACAAGAAATTATACCTTTGGCGTGCTTGTCCCTTGGGGTCTTGAAAGGGCATTCGAGCATGAAGTTCAAACACCTAAACTACCCTTACATTATCAACCCCAACATGTGGTTTGTCCACGAAATAAGCCAATCAATATATGGGAATCCTTACAATCTCCCCCTTTGGCTATTTCGTGACAAAACCACCACTCACATTGATTCCTCACATCATAATAGAAACTACGGGTCTACTAAGATTTTCTACTTTACAAAGAGATATATAAAAATAAAATTGAAGTCTTCAATCTCATGTAGACAAATCAATCCCTGAAAGCAAAGTTCATACTTTCCAATTCAAGTAAAAAGTGAGATGAATCAAGTGAGAATTAGAACAAGCATTTGCATTCTAAGAATTTAAGCACAATTACAACATCATGCAATAATTGTGAATGCAATGCTCCCCCTCAATGGGTTACTCCCCCTCAATGTATTGTCTCCCCAACATGCATAATTGCAACTCCCCTTACCACCATTCTACTCCCCCTTTTTGTCATGATATAGGCAAAGGAGTAGTCCCCAACCGGGTCACTTAGCAAAGAGAGATGATAGCATTCAAGTCATTTGCATAATCATAAAATGCACTTTATGCAACTCTATCAAATGGAGAGAAACAAGGAGATTTATTTTGAAAATAAATGTGTGAAACAAAACATGCTTTGCATACAAGACATGTAGCATTCAAGTCCAAAATACAATGGTATTTGGCAAAGCAAATGACAAAAGTTTCTAATAAGAATTCAAACCAATTTCACCAATGTCATGAGAGAAGCAAGGATATAGAGTTTTCATTGATTTTAATTTATGAGCAACTATATCCATCTTTATAAGTCAAACATGTCATGAGCAACTTTGCACCCTATTTGATTTTTTCGGGAATGAAACCCGTATGATAGTAGACATGTTCAACAAATAAAGAAAGAGAGACAATTTGGAATATAAATTCCTTTGAACGGATACAAGATCCTTTATTCATTTTGAGTCTCATAAGCTTTTTCACACAATGTTTTGCATTTATAAATTGCAATTATCAATTCATGCTTTTTCATTTGAGCATTTCATTAAAAATCATCATGTCATGGAGATAACTATAGGTCATTCATATCATACTTCCTATGTAAATCTCCTAGTCCAAAAATGCATGTTTGAACATAAATATGACATGGATTGTAAACAAGCATGGTTCACACATATTGAATTGAAAACATATATACATATGTGCAACCAAGCTTACTCAAGCAATTAACAAAGAAGCATAAGATTTTTCAAATATTTGCATGCAACAAGTATGCATAAGCTCTCTTTGCTTGAGTTCCCCATATGGGGTCAATTTCATCCTTCATCAATGAAGGTCATGAGGTCCTATGGACCTCCCAAGTCCATTTGACTTGGATGAACCTTGTAAGGATTCCCATTCTTTGATTGGCTTATTTCGTGGACAAACCACGTATTGGGGTTTGTATGTAAGGGTAGTTTAGATGATTGAGAATCATTCTCAAAGGCCCTTTCAAGACCTCAAGGGACGAGCACTCCAAAGGTATACTTCTAGTGCTTAACTTTCTTTGAAGAGATTTAGAAGCACACACATCCTTTGCATTCTTACATTTGTGTGCATTCTCTTCATATGTCACATTACACACTAGCACTTTGATTGTTATATCTTGTTGTGCATTTATGTGTCTTGTAATTCGTTTCCCGATAGTGTTCGGAAACGTCCACGCATGCACTAGAATGTGCTTGGTTTTGCGCGAAGACCGCCCACGGAGAATGCCCTTGGCTTCTCCTTGGTTTTCACCTCTGTTGGTGATCGGCGGTTATTATCGACAGCCTGGCCGCCGAATGGAACCGCCGTTTGCTTCTAGGAGCAATTCTGCGGTCACGATCGGCGGTCACGACCGCCGTTCGAAACCGCCGTTCATACCTGATCGATTTCGATCTCTCGGGTCTGATTCGGCGGTTGGTATCGACGGTCACGAAACCACCGAATGAACCGCCGTTTATGCTCTGTTCTTCACGAGCTCAATTCGGCGGTCATGATTGGCGGCCTGGCCGCCGAATGAAACTGCCGAACGGTGCGTTTCAAGGGCAAACTTGTCTTTTCACATGCCCTGTTCTTGATGTCTATAAATATCACACTTTCTTATTTTCAGAATTCATGTTCTTTAACTCTAAGAACCCTAAACTTCAAAGAGAGACATTTGAGAGAAAATCAAATCAAGAACACCTTTTTAACACTCAAAAACCATTCTCATATGCATCAAAATATCATCTAGCATTTTCTAGCTTAGTTAGGATGCTTGCTTGCATGGGTTTTGGTCAACACATATTCTTTGGTAAGTTCTTCACTATTATCATACATAATTAGTGTTTTATTTATCATTGACATCTCTTATATTATTTGTATGCTCTTGAATATATTCTAGATACAAATTAGAGATTGTTGTGTTGACATGATTGAGTGTTGTATTTTTGATAGCTATCTAGGTTTTGTTAATCTATGTTTAGCTAAGCTATTTGACATGTCATCTAGCTTTTAATATCTAGGATTGAATTTATTGCATATTCACTATCCTAGATAAGCATATAGAGTAACCTAGCTCTTAATTGCATTCTAGATATTTTATATATTCACATAGGTTGTACAATCTCTTCTTAGAGAATTAAGTCTTGTGTTGTGACCGGGATTAGGTTACTTAATTCGCAAGCAATCGAACTAGGTCCACTTATACCGGGATTAGGTAGTTGTGATGATTATTGATCGGGATTAGATCATGAGACCGGGATTAGGTTGTAATCATTTCAATTAGTGGATTCGAGGTTCGTGTGTGGCGCACATAACAGCCCGTGGTTTTTCCCGTGAGGGTTTCCACGTAAATATCTTGTGTCATTTATTATTCCGCACTTTTTACACTTGATATTTATATTGACTAGTTAGGGGCATTTTCGTAATATTGACATACTTGCGAAAATTGGGTATTAAAGTTTAAAATCTATTCACCCCCCCTCTAGATAGTTTTATACACACAGTGCAATATTTTGTTTCAATTGGTATCAGAGCGGGTTCCTAGACATACATAGGTGATCCTTGCTCATTTTGGTGTGTTTTGCATCTTGTGTGATTTTTTGATTTAGTCATACATTTTGCATTCATCTCATTTGCATTCATCCAAACACTATGAGTGGTTTCGGGATGAGCAAAGAGGGAGCGTCGAGCGTAAGGCCACCGTTGCTCACCGGCGATAATTACTCCTCATGGATGGGGAAGATGGAAGCATACATATGCCAAATCCATGATAGGGCATGGATGGCGGTTGAAGATGGATATGCTCCACCTATGATGACTTCTACGGATGGAGGAGAAGAAGTTCTCAAGCCTAAGGCACAGTGGAGTCCTCAAGAATTTATTGACTCCATGTGGAACAACAAGGCTATTCATGCCATCCGATGTGCAGTGAGTGAAAATCAGTACAAACTGATTCAAATTACTAGGATTGCTAAAGAGGCATGGGACATCCTAGAAGTTGCACATGAAGGCACCGAGGTTGTCAGGGACTCAAAGCTTCAAGTCCTTCAAACTCGGTTTGAGACCATTAGGATGGAAGAGCACGAGCACTTCAATGACTTCCAAGTGAGACTAATGGACATTGTGAACCAAAGTCACCAACTTGGTGATCCTTACTCGGATAGAAGAATCAAGCAAAAGATCATGCGATCACTTCCCGAGAGGTTCGAACCCAAAGTAACGGCTTTAGAAGAAAATGACACTTATAAGGAAATGAAGCCGAGTGAAGTCATTGGAAGACTTCTAGCCTATGAATCAAGAAAGGCTACCACATCTCCTCCTAAGAAGAAAAAGGATATTGCCTTGAAGACATCCAAGATGGAAGAGGAGGAGGATGACTCATATGAAGACATGGCACTCATTGCCAAAGGATTCAAGAAGTTCTTGAATCTTCAAAAGAGTGATTATGGCTCAAAGGGGAATGACTTCAAGAAGAAGAAGTCCACTATTAAGAATGTCAAGCCATATCATGAGATGTCTTCAAGAGAGAAGATTCAATGCTACGAATGTGGAGGATTCGGGCATATCTCCAAGGAATGTGCTAACTTGGAAGATGAAAGAGAGGAGGCCGCCACTTCAAGTAATAGTGATGAAGAGATTGTGGCAAAATTCTTGGCATTAGGTTGCTCTCACAAGCGGGACAACAAAGTGAAAGTTGTTGAAGAAAGTCCCTCAAGCTTGAATGATTGTGAGAACAACTATTTTGCCTTTCCGATCTCCTACAATGAAGAAGAGAATGAGAGTCAAGAAGAAAGTGACTCTAATGAAGATGACTCTTCATCTAACTCCTCACATGGATATGTGAAGAAAAAAGTTCTAGATGAATACCTCACTGAGTTTAAAAGCTTAGCAATGAAGACCAAGGAAAAGATACGAAGATTGAGAGAAGAGAATCTAGACCTTGTGGCTCATGTTGACCACTTAAGTGAACAAGTGGATAGATCCAAGAATATTGAAGATAAGCTAAGAAAGGAGTTAGACTTATCTAAGAGGAATGAAGAAGAATTAAAAAGTGAGCTTGAAAAGGCTAAAGGATCAAGGACTAGGATAGTTTCTAGCACCGAAAAACTTGACCACATGTTAAGTGTTGGAAAGAGTCCTTGTGATAAGAGAGGTCTTGGGTTTGAAGATAGTAAGGAGTCCTCCACTCCTAACAAGACCATGTTTGTCAAAAGCTTGAGCTACAAAGAAGATTCACCGGTGCAAACTCCTAGGAAGAAGATTGAGCTAGGACAATGCTCTCATAGTGCACAAGTGAAGGTAGCTCCAAGAAGACAACCTCAAGCTCAACCTACAAGAGTTCCTCATGCTAACTTCCCTCAAACTCAAATCCATCAAGGGAAGAGACCAATCATGCAAACTCAACCGTGGAAGCAACCAAGTCTTGGTCAACAACAAAGAAGGAGAAATCCTATCCAACAACCAAGACAACCACAAAGACATGGGAAGGCTCCTATACATGCACAAGGACATGGTATGATTCCTAACTTTGTCCCTACATGTCATTTTTGTGGTGTTGATGGTCATATTAGACCAAAGTGCTTTCGTTACATTAAAATGTGTAGAGTTAAAAGCATGATTGAGAAAAAGAAAACTAGAGCTAGAATGCATGCTCATAGGAAGGAAGAAATTCATTTACATGATCCTATGACATCTAGATCTCTAGAACAATTGACCACTAGGAAGAAAAATGTCACACCTATGTGGATAAGGAAAAATGAACCCGCTTGCTACGAGACTATCAAGTCTCAAATAGGTTCATCCAAGCCAAATGGACTTGGGAGGTCTATAGGACCTCATGACCTTCATTGTTGAAGGTTGATGATGACCCCATATGGGGAACTCAAGCAAAGAGAGCTATTTTGCATTCTTGTCACTTGCAAAAAATTTGAAATATCTTATGCTTCTCTTTTTGTTGCTTGAGTAAGCTTGGTTACATTGTATATATATTTTCTATTCAATAAGTGTGATCAATGCTTATATTGCAATCCATGTCATATTTATGTTCAAACATGCATTTTTGGACTAGGAGATATTTACATAGGAAGTATGATTTGAATGACCTATAATGATCTCCATGACATGATGTTTGCTAAATGACATGCTAAATGCTAATCTTAAAAAGCATGTTTTGATGATTGCATTTCTTAACTGCAATAATGTGTGAAAAAGCTTATGAGACTCAAAATGAATAAAGGATCTTGTATCCATTCAAAGGAATTTAAATTCCAAATGTCTCTCTTTCTTTATTGGTTGAACATGGCTACTATCATACGGATATCTTATCCGGAAAAATCAAAAAGGGTGCAAAGTTGCTCATGCCATGTTTCGCTTATAAAGTTGGATATAGTTGCTCTTAAATTGAAATCAATATATTCTATATCCTTGATTTACTCATGACATTGGTGAAATTGGTTTGAATTCTTATTAGAAACCTTTGTCATTTGCTTTGTCAAATACCATTGTATTTTGGACTTAAATGCTACATGTCTTGTATGCAAAGCATGTTTGATTCACACATTTTCTACCAAATAAATCTCCTTGTTTCTCTCCAATTAATTGAGATGCATAAAGTGACTTATATTGATTATGCAATTATCTTGCATGCCTCTATCTCTCGTTGCTATGAGTGACCCGGTTGGGGACTACTCCTTTGCCTATATCATGACAAAAAGGGGGAGTAGGATGTGGTAAGGGGAGTTGCAAATTGTAGTGGCAATTATGCATTTTGGGGAGAATATACATTAAGGGGGAGTAACCCGTTGAGGGGGAGCATTGCATACACATACATTGCATGATGTTGTGCTTAAAATTCTTATATGCAAATGCTTGTTTTATTCTCACTTGATCATCTCACATACTCTTGCTTTGGAAAGTATAATCTTTTGTTTTGAAGGGTTGATAGTTCTACAAGAGATTGAAGACTCGAAGTTTTTTTTATTCTTATCTCTTTGTAATGTAGATTATCTTTGTTATCCCGTAGATTCAATTATGTTTGTGAGAATCAATGTGAGTGGTGGTTTTGTCACGAAATAGCCAAAGGGGGAGATTGTAAGGATTCCCATTCTTTGATTGGCTTATTTCGTGGACAAACCACGTATTGGGGTTTGTATGTAAGGGTAGTTTAGATGATTGAGAATCATTCTCAAAGGCCCTTTCAAGACCTCAAGGGACGAGCACTCCAAAGGTATACTTCTAGTGCTTAACTTTCTTTGAAGAGATTTAAAAGCACACACATCCTTTGCATTCTTACATTTGTGTGCATTCTCTTCATATGTCACATTACACACTAGCACTTTGATTGTTATATCTTGTTGTGTATTTATGTGTCTTGTAATTCGTTTCCCGATAGTGTTCGGAAACGTCCGCACATGCACTAGAATGTGCTTGGTTTTGCGCGAAGACCGCCCACGGAGAATGCCCTTGGCTTCTCCTTGGTTTTCACCTCTGTTGGTGATCGGCGGTTATTATCGGCGGCCTGGCCGTCGAATGGAACTGCCGTTTGCTTCTAGGAGCAATTCTACGGTCACGATCGGCGGTCACGACCGCCATTCGAAACCGCCGTTCATACCTGATCGATTTCGATCTCTCGGGTCTGATTCGGCGGTTGGTATCGACGGTCACGAAACCGCCGAATGAACCACCGTTTATGCTCTGTTCTTCACGAGCTCAATTCGGTGGTCATGATCGGCGGCCTGGCTGCCGAATGAAACCGCCGAACGGTGCGTTTCAAGGGCAAACTTGTCTTTTCACATGCCCTGTTCTTGATGTCTATAAATATCACACTTTCTCATTTTCAGAATTCATGTTCTTTAACTCTAAGAACCCTAAACTTCAAAGAGAGACATTTGAGAGAAAATCAAATCAAGAACACCTTTTTAACACTCAAAAACCATTCTCATATGCATCAAAATATCATCTAGCATTTTCTAGCTTAGTTAGGATGCTTGCTTGCATGGGTTTTGGTCAACACATATTCTTTGGTAAGTTCTTCACTATTATCATACATAATTAGTGTTTTATTTATCATTGACATCTCTTATATTATTTGTATGCTCTTGAATATATTCTAGATACAAATTAGAGATTGTTGTGTTGACATGATTGAGTGTTGTATTTTTGATAGCTATCTAGGTTTTGTTAATCTATGTTTAGCTAAGCTATTTGACATGTCATCTAGCTTTTAATATCTATGATTGAATTTATTGCATATTCACTATCCTAGATAAGCATATAGAGTAACCTAGCTCTTAATTGCATTCTGGATATTTTATATATTCACATAGGTTGTATAATCTCTTCTTAGAGAATTAAGTCTTGTGTTGTGACCAGGATTAGGTTACTTAATTCGCAAGCAATCGAACTATGTCCACTTATACCGGGATTAGGTAGTTGTGATGATTATTGATCGGGATTAGATCATGAGACCGGGATTAGGTTGTAATCATTTCAATTAGTGGATTCGAGGTTCGTGTGTGGCACACATAACAGCCCATGGTTTTTCCCGTGAGGGTTTCCACGTAAATATCTTGTGTCATTTATTATTCCGCACTTTTTACACTTGATATTTATATTGACTAGTTAGGGGCATTTTCGTAATATTGACATACTTGCGAAAATTGGGTATTAAAGTTTAAAATCTATTCACCCCCCCCCCCCCCCCCCCCCCCCCCCCCCTCTAGATAGTTTTATACACACCGTGCAATATTTTGTTTCAAACCTATTTGAGACTTGATAGTCTCGTAGCAAACGGATTCATTTTTCCTTATCCACATAGATATGACATTTTTCTTCCTAGTGGATAAGGGTTGCATGTCATTCACTAACCTAGGATTATTGACAAAGGATTTCCTAGGCTCATGCAAGTGGGCTCTTCTTAGCCTCTTTTTCTCTATCATGCTATTAATCCTACAATGCTTAATGTACTTAAAGCACTTAGGCCTAATATGCCCACAAACACCACAATAATGACAAGTTGGTACAAAGTAAGAATTCATACCATATCCGTGTGAAGTCATTGGAGACTCATCATGCATTTGATGTCTCCTTTGGTGTTGAGCCGGTTCATGTCTTCTATGTGGTTGAACCGGAATGGGTTGCCTCCTTGGATGAGGTAGCATGTTTTGCCTCTTTTCATAGTGAGTCATTTGTTGAGGAGAGTTGACTCGAGAGGCTCTAATCCGTTGAGCTTGGGGTTGTCTTGTTTTCACCACCTTCACTTGTGCATTTTTCGAACATTGTCCTAGTTCTAACTCTTTCCTAGGAGTTTGCACCGGTGACGCTTCTATCTTACCCAAACTCTTCACAAAGACGGTCTTCTTGGGAATAGAGCAATCCTTGCTCACTTCGAATCCAAGACCTCTTTTGTCACAAGGGCTTTTTCCTACACCAAGTATGTTGTCAAGCTTCTTGGTGCTTGTGGTCATTCTAGTCAATGACTCTTTGGCTTCAACAAGCTCTCTCTTCAAACCCTCTTCATTCCTCTTAGACAAAGCTAGCTCATCTTTTAGCTTGTCTTCTTCCACCATGGATCTTACCACTTCATCATTCAAGTGATCAACTTGTGTTGAAAGCCTAAGTAGTTCTTTCTTTAACCTTTGAATCTCTTTTTCATTCTTTAACTTAGAGCTTTCAAAACTTTCAAAGTTGTCCTTAAGATCCATCTTCTCCACTTGCTTCCTTAAGAGGTCATTGTATGTTGAAAGCTCTAGATTTTCTTCCTCTAAAATCCTTAGAAATCTATCTTTCTTCTTCATGAAGCTTTCAACATTGACTATAAAGTCATGCACATCCATATTCTCTACATTTCCATTTGTAGAGTTAGATAAGGAGTCATCTCCACTAATGTCATCTTCTAGACTCTCCTCCTCTCCTATGGAACCAATATCCTCATCAAGACCTTCACCTTGATCTCTTGAGTCAATAAGTGCCATATCCCAATGTGAAGCAACAACTATCTCCTCTAGAGCTACTTCTTCGACTTTCTCTTCTATGGGATCACTAGCAACGGAATTCTTACCAACAACTTCATTTTCTTCATTAGTGGCACCCAATGCCTTGAAGTTATTGATAAGCTCATCATCACTTGATGACTTATCTCCCTCTCCGGAGTCATCACTTTCACTCCAAGTGGCGACCATCATTTTTTCTTTCTTATTCTTCAAATTCCCACAATCGGGTGAGATATGACCTATGCCGCCACACTCATAGCAATGGACCCCTTTCACTTGCCTAGGCTCATGCTTCTTGAAGGGAGCCTTTTTCTTCAAGACTTGGCCTTTGGATCCAAAGCCACGCTTCTCGAACTTGACAAATTTCTTGAATCTTTGAAGCATCAAAATCATGTCTTCGTCCAAGTCACCTTTCTCCTCCTTCCCTACCTTAGAAGCACTCAAAGCAATTCCTTTTTGCTTCTTTGAAGGAGTGGAGCTAGGACCCTTCCTAGACTCGTAGGCGAGAAGTCTACCTATTACCTCGCTCGGCTTCATGTCCTTAAAATCACTATTTTCTTCTAAAGCCGTCACCTTAGACTCAAACCTCTCAGGAAGCGATCTCATTATCTTTTGCTTGATCCTTCTATCAGAGTAAGGGTCACCAAGTTGATGACTTTGGTTGACAATGTCCATCAACCTAATCTCAAAGTCGTTGAAGCACTCATTCTCCTCCATCCTAAGTGTCTCAAATTGAGTTTGGGGGACTTGAAGTTTGGAGTCCTTCACTACTTTGGTTCCCTCGTGTGCAACCTCTAAGATGTCCCATGCCTCCTTGGCTATCTTAGTGTTCTGAATCAGTTTGTACTGATTTTCGTCCACTGCACATATAAGGGCGTGCCACGCCTTTTGATTCCACTTGGACAACTCAAACTCGGGTTGTGTCCACTGTGCTTTAGGCTTGAGCACTTCTTCTCCTCCACCCGTGGGAGTCATCATAGGAGGCGAATATCCATCTTCAATGGCCATCCATGCCCTATCATGGATTTGACACACATATGCCTTCATCTTCCCTTTCCATTGGGAGTAATTTATACTAGTGAGGAGGGGTGGCCTTACGCTCGAAGCACCCTCATTTGAACCACCGATTCCACTCATAGTGTATAATGAATGGATGAAATGAATGCAAAATGTATGAATGATCAAAGAATCACACAAATGCAAAACACACCAAAAATGAGCTAGGATCACCTATGTATGTCTAGGAACCCGCTCTAATACCAATTGAAACAAATACGGTGTGTTCTAAATATGTTATCTAGAGGGGGGTGAATAGATTTTAACTATTATTACCCAATTTTCGCATGCAAGTCAATTTTACGAAAATGCCCCTACTAGTCAAATTTACAAGCAAGTGTAATATAGTGCGGAATTTAAATAACACTTGATGTATACGTGGAAACCCAACCACTGGGAAAAACCACGGGTTGTTTAGTGCGCCACACTCGGACCTCGAAATCCACTAATCGAAATGGAGTTTACAACCTATGTATACCTCGTCTAACACTCCGGTCAATAACCCCCCACTTCTACCACTCGGGCCTTTAAAAGTGGCTCTAGTCCTAATTGCTTGAGGCCTAAGCAACCTTAGCCTCAAGACTTAATTCTCTATGAATAGTTTATGCAACCTATGTGAATATGTATGAATATTCAAATAACAAACAAGGCTAGGTAACCTTACATGCTTATCTAGGATGATGATATAATCAATTTAATCAACCCTAGATATCAATTGCTAAATGACATGTCAAATAGCTTAGCTAATCAAGATTAATTAAAAACCTAATTAGTTGTCACAATCAACACTCAATCATTTTCATCACAAATAATCTCTAACTTGTATCTAGCATATAATCAAAAGCATACAAGTAATTAAAGAGATGTATTAATATGAAAAACACTAAAGTAATATGAAATTAGTGAAGAACATACCAAATAAGATGTGATGATTCAAAACCATGCATGGATCAATTCTATGAAGGCATAGAAGATCAAATATGAAATTTTATGCAAAAGGGATTTGATTTGAGTGTTTAAAGTTGAGTTCTTGATTTGATTTTTTCTCAAAAATCTCTCTTGAAAGTTTAGGGTTCTAATAACTCAAGAAGCTTATTCAGAGAATGAGAAAGTAAGATATTTATAGACATCAAGAATTGGGCATGTGAAAAGACAATTTTACCCCTGAAACGCACCGTTCGGTGGTTTCAATTGACGGCCAGGCCGCCGATCACGACCGCCGAATTGAGCCCGTGAAGAACAGAGCATCAACGGCGGTTTCATTCAGCGGTTTCGTGACCGCCGATCCAACCGCCAAATTAGACCGAGAGATTAAAATCGATCAGGTATGAACGGCGGTTTCGAACGACGATCGTGATCGCCGATCGTGACCGCATAATTGCTTCAGACCAATCTGGACTGAAACGGCGGTTTCATTCGGTGGCCAGGCCGCCAATCATAACCGCCGATCACCAACAATGGTGAAAACCAAGGAGAAGCCAAGGGCATTCTCCGTGGGCGGTCTTCGCGCAAAACTAAGCACACATATGTGTGAGCGCGGACGTTTACGAACATTATCGAGAAATGAATTACTAAGCACATATACACACAACAAGATATAAAACAAAGTGCTAGTGTGTAAAGTGACATGTGAAGAGTATGCACACAAATGCAAGTATGCTAAGTGAGTGTGTGCTAACTAAATCTCTTCAAAGAAAAATCAAGCACAAGAAATTATACCTTTGGCGTGCTTGTCCCTTGGGGTCTTGAAAGGGCCTTCGAGCATGAAGTTCAAACACCTAAACTACCCTTACATTATCAACCCCAACATGTGGTTTGTCCACGAAATAAACCAATCAATATATGAGAATCCTTACAAAGACCCATGCAAGCAAGCATCCTAGATATGCTAGAAGATGCTAGATGAATTTTGATGCATATGAATTTTGGTTTGAGTATTTAAATGAGCAAGCTTGGTTGCTTTCTCTCTTAAAAACCTCTCTTTTAAAAGTAGGGTTCTTGATGATTAAAGAGTCACACTCAGAACAAGAGAAAGTGATGTATTTATAGGCATGAAAAACAGAGCATGTGAAAAGACAAGTTTGCCCCTGAAACGCACCGATCAGCGGTTTCAATCGGTGGCCAGGCCGCTGATTACAACCGCCGAATTGAGCCCGAGAAGAACAGAGCATCATCGGCGGTTTCATTCCACGGTTTCGAAACCACTGAACCAACCGCAGAATCAAACCCGAGAGATTAAATCAATCAGGTATGATTGGCGGTTTCGAACGGTGGTCGTGGCCGCCGATCATAACCATAGAATTAATCCAGAGGTCTTTGGACTCAAACGGCGGCTTTATTCGGCGGCCAGGCCACCGATCATAACCGCCGTTTCACCAAAAGAGGTGAAATCAAAGGAGAAGCCAAGGGCATTCTCCATAGGCGGTCTTCGCGCAAACCAAGCACATACTAGTGCAAGTGCGGACGTTTCAGAGCAATATCGGGAAATGAATTACAAGACACATAAACACACACAAAATACAACTATAAAGTGCAAGTGTGAAATGTGACATGTGAAGAGTATGCACACAAATGCAAGAATGCTAAGTGAGTGTGTGCAATCTAAATCTCTTCAAAGAAAGAACTAAGCACTAAATATTATACCTTGGGCGTGCTTGTCCCTTGAGGTCTTGAAAGGACCTTTGAGCTTGATTCTCAAACTCCTAAACTACCCTTACACAATAAACCCCAACATGTGGTTTGTCCAAGAAATAAGCCAATCAAAGAATGGGAATCCTTACACAGTGCTTTGTACAGTGCCAAAATAAATTGATCAGGTACGTAGGGTGACCGTACAGCGCCTGAGACCAAAATGCATCAGGTCTTAGATGGGCGTTGTACGAACAACGCTTTGTACAGCACCTCATATACCAACATGCATCCTAACACCTAACATGTCATGGCAATTATCAACCAAGATGTAATCAATTAAAGCATGCATGAAGAGAGTTCAAAAGCATGAATGCACACACATAAAACACACAATATACAAGAAGTATTGAAATGCATGAGTTGTGTGTGTGTGCAACTAAGTCTCTTCAATGCAAATAAGCACAAGTGTTTTACCTTTGGAGTGCTTATCATCTTGAGGTCTTGAGAGGGCCTTTGTTGTGCTTGATCACAAACAATTAAACGCCTAAGCTACCCTTACATCACAAACCCCAATTGTGGTTTGTCACCGAAATAAGCCAATCAAAAATGAGGAACTTACACGTGTCAAAGTGGACACTCTAGTCTTCAACTCATTGTTTGTTGCCTTTTGATCAAGGAGAATGGCAGACGGTTGTTGTTCGACAGTGGGAAGAGCGTAGACCTTCATGGTTCTTAATTGGTCCACCTCCGATGTTCAATTCCAGTTGGTGACAAGGGTAGATCCATGGTCTTTAGTTGAGTAGAGTCATTTCCGATTTCTATCACAATTTTATGCCTCTCTATAGCCCTCTTCGGTCTTCCAAGACGGTGAATATCGTGACACGATGGAATCAAATCTCATCCTTGTGATCAACGCCCATGCATGCATGTGAAGTATCGGAATCTGAAAAATCAAACACGAACAAACAAGAATCAAATTGAACAAAGTAAAATAAAAACAAGGCATCTAAGTGTGATCTAAGTGTTCATGACAAGCACAAGCAACATAGAATGCAAGATCAAATCACCATATGGTAACTAGAAGCAACATAAACACAAATCAAAAAATAATATAGTTAAAAAAAAAAAAAGCTAGATCTATGATAGGAATTATCAAATATTGCCTATCTTAAATCAAGAGCTAATATTCATAAAATCATGCAATCAAAGAACAATAGGGCTCTAAATCAAAGTAGAAATACCAATCTATGTAATCTAGGTCAATATACAATAAAATCAAAGTAATAAATACAAGATATCATGCAATCAAGTCAAAGAGACATGAGAGAACAAGAGATACCTTGAGAAGTGAAGAGAACCTCTACAAATCAGAGTGAAACCATTCTATGACCAAGATTTTGACTTTAAAAATGATTGGGCTTGAATCTACAATGAAATACAAAAATTGCGCTTTTTATATCACTCAAATCGGAGTTATAACGAAAGAGAAATTGTCCGTTGAAAAATGGTGCACATGCTGGAAATTTATTGATGAAAAACGAAATTGGCACCAGAGGGGCTGCGCCGTGGCAGCCAACCCACATGCATGGATGGTGTAGGCGCCGTGCGTGGGCTACACGCATGTGCGTTTGGCGTGTGCCATACCTCACGGCCTGTGCACATGCCTTGCCTTGGCACACCTCTTGCACCGTACATGCGCCAGCCGAGATGTGCCTTTTGCGTGGCTTTTCCCTCGCCAAGGCCACCTATCTTGCATGGGTTGCGATGGTGTTTTGGCACGGCCTAGCCCTCACCAAGACCAGTTTGCCCACGCCAAGGCCATTTTCGCCTGGAAATGTTCAGAAGCTAATTTTAACCAACCCGTGTCTTGAAAATCAAATCTGGTTTCCGACCAACACTCAGAATATTCCAATGGTCTTGAAAAATGTTTAAAATATTTTTAAATACTCAAAATACCCCCAAATCATACAATGACTCGGAAATGTTTGAAAACATTTGAAACCACTTGGACAAGTCACCGAATTGCTCAGAACTCATCTAGGAACAAATCCACACATAATTGGACCCGTAAAATATGGAAAATCACGGAAATATAATTTCCATAATGAGATTACCAACCAACAAATAAAAACACATAAAAATAAAATAAAATATCAAATATCATGAAAATCAAACAATAAAATGCACAAACACATTCAAGTATTGTCGTTCCTTATAATCCCTAGAACATATTTCTAAATGTATGAACATGCAAAGTAAATGTGTGTGCTACATAGAATTTTGCACAACGATGTAGAGACACAAATGTATGATATGTGTGTGTGCACCTATGCCTTGCAAAAGGATTAAGGTCTAATTTTTACCTTCATTTGATGATGAAGTGCTACCTCTTGAAGACTTGCTTGTTGGGAAAGTCGACATTCTCCTTGAAGCTCGAAATCACACGAACCACCTAGGCAACTAAACCATTACAAGCAAATAGCATTTTGATGCGGAATAATGCCAACACAAAAACTAAACCTAACAAAACTAACTAAGCTAATGCTTGCCTCCCCGACAACGGCGCCATTTCTTAATCGGAACTTTTCGATCCTTTATTTTTATTCCCTTTCGCAAGAGCACGGGTCTATCGACTCGTATAGTGGCTCAAGCAAGGGGTCATTCCCACATGGAGGTTAGTAAACTATGGCTAGATCTAGGCTTGGTCAAACAAGGATTAAAAACGCTTTGTACATGCAAATAAAAGAAATCATGTTTGTTGGTGGCACTTGTTCATAATTTTAACTAAAATTACTTCTAAACTAATGTCTAGCAAGAATCACACAAGGATTAACAAGAATATGAGGGTATGGTGGTTTTGGAAATGCTAGGGGATTAATAATATATAAGCAACCACTCTATCCACTAATTGATCACAATTAAGACCTCTATCCAATTTTAAGCTATTGTGCTTAACCAATTAAACAACCAAACACTAATTCATGAACTCCTAGCCACCTATGGTCATAGAGAAGGTAAGATGAAAACTAGATGGTTTAAGAACTCAAGAATGCACTCAATTAAGCAAGGACATGCAATAATCAAGTAATTCTTCTTCAATTGAGCATGAAAGCAAGACCCATGCATAAATAGTCATCTACACATGCAATCCAATTCTTAATAACTCTAATTCACACTTGCATGTCAACAATATGTCATTGATCAACATACTTGCATACATGTAAGGATTCTCATTCATTGATTGGCTTATTTCGTGGACAAACCATATGTTAGGGTTTGAATTGTAAGGGTAGTTTAGGTGATTGAGGATCATGCTCAATGGCCCTTTCAAGACCTCAAGGTGACAAGCACTCCAAAGGTATATCTCTAGTGCTTAGTTTCTTTGAAGAGATTTAGATTGCACACACTCACTTAGCATACTTACATTTGTGTGCATACTCTTCACATGTCACTTTTCACACTTACACTTTGTTGTTATATCTTGTTGTGTGTTCTTGTGTCGTGTAAATCGTTTCCCGAATATTGTTCGGAAACATCCACGCTTGCACAATGTTATGCTTGGTTTAGCGTGAAGATAGCGTGAAGATCGCCTTCAGAGAATGCTCTTGGCTTCTCCTTTGGTTTCACCTCATTTGGTGAAACGGCGGTTGTGATCGGCGGCCTAGCCGACAAATTAAACCGCCGTTTGAATCCAAAAAGTTCTGGATCAATTCTGCGGTTGAATCGACGGTTTCATAACGGCCGAATGAAACCGCCGTTCATACCTACTTGTTTTTTTATCTCGGGTTTGTTTCTGCGGTTTAATCGACGGTTTCGAAACCGCCGTTGATGCTCTATTCTTCTCGGGATCAATTCGACGGTTGTAATCGGCGGTCTGGCAGCCGAATGAAACCACCGATCGTGCGTTTTCAGGGGTAAACTTATCTTTTCACATGCTCTGTTTTTTATGTCTATAAATACATCACTTTCTCATCTCTCTAAACCTAGCTCTTTCAATATAAGAACCCTAAAGTCTATAGAGAGATTTGTGAGAGAAAAGGCAATCAAGATTTCTTATTTAAACACTCAAAACCATTTTCATATGCATTAAACTTCATCTAGCATCTTCTAGCATATCTAGGATGCTTGCTTGCATGGGTCTTTCATCAACACACTTGTTTTGGTAAGTTCTTCACTATTATCATATATAATTAGCGTTTTATTTATTAAGGCATCTCTTTTATTATTTGCATGTTCTTAGATTAACATCTAATATTCAAAAAAGAGATTGTTGTGTTGACATGATTGAGTGTTGTTTTGTGATAGCTATCTAGGTTTATTTAATCTATGTTTAGTTAAGCTATTTGACATGTCATCTAGCTTTTAATATCTAGGATTGAATTAATTGCAAAATCATCATCCTAGATAAGCATATAGGTTTACCTAGCTCTAAATTGCCTTTTGGATATTTCATATATTCACATAGGTTTATTATCTCTTCATAGAGAACTAAGTCTTGTGTAGCTTCCGGGATTAGGTTGCTTGGATCACAAGCAATTGGACTAGGTCCACTTATACCGGGATTAGGTAGGTGTGTGATTATATACCGAGAGTAGGTTGTAATCTTTAACACATTTAGTGGATTCGAGGTTTGAGTGTGGCGCACTTACTAGCCCGTGGTTTTTCCCGTGAGGGTTTCCACGTAAATATCAAGTGTTATTTAAATTCCGCACATATTACACTTGTTATATTATTGTGACTAGTTAGAGGCATTTTTGTCAACTTGGCTATTAACGAAAATTGGGTATAATCGGATAAAATCTATTCACCCCCCTCTAGATTAATATTGAACACACCGTAATTTGTTTCAGCACGAAATTAGACATGATTCAACAATAACAAGCTCAAAATGGAAGATTCAATGGATAAATCAATGAATATCAAGAGTAATTAACATATATTCATCAATCCCCCAACATTTGGGGGTGATAGCTTGAGAGAAAAATGGTGTAGAGAGAGAGATGTGTTCTTAGTGAGAGAATGGTATGTGAATTGTGTCAAGAGTGTGTAGAGAGTGGTGTCTTGTGTCATGACAGATAGTGGAGAATGTAGAGATGATGGGTAAGTGGAGATGAGGGTGATGTGACAAGGAGGCAAATCATGGGTTGGAGGGAGTGGTTGTTCTATTTTTCACGCCATGTGCGTGACCACACTGCTGCTTGTGCGGCTAAAAGCGTGACTTTATGTCGCACTTTCAAAATCGCTCACATTTCTCTAATGAGGTGCTACTTTGATGCGCGACTTTGTTCCGCACATCTGGATCCGCGAAAGTCTCTACATGTTTGGTGTGACTTCTGAAGTGCAACTTTGTTTCGCACTTTGAAGTTCGCATATATCTCTGGAGTTGGTTGTGGGATCCCAAACGCGACTTTGATTAGCACTTTCCCTCTAGCACAAATCTCTGGAAGCTTGATGCGACTTCTGAAGTGCGACCTTGTTTCGCACTTCCTATCTCGCACAAATCTTTGGACTTGGGGTGCTACTTCCCAAGTGCAACTTTGTGTCGCACATTTCATCAAACTTTGCAAAATCGCACTTTCTACCCAGAATTCTCTACTTTAAGCTCATTCACCCATTGATCTATAAATATCTGAAAAAACCACTCACAAACACCATTAAACAACACAAATACTCGAGAAACGAGCACCAAAGCTAGGAAATGGGAACTCAAATCATGTATAGATTTAGAGCGATCAAATACCCCCCCAAACCTATCTTTTGCCCTTCCTCGAGCAAAACTAAAAACAAAACAAACAAACAACTCACAAAAACGAAACAAACAAACAAACACACATACATACATACATGAATTAAACAATTTACGAACAAGTATACACAAAACATAACACACAAAAAACTTTACAAGAGCCAATAAGATAAGATGCCGAGAGAGTTGTGCGAATGAGGAGCAATGCATGCGAAAACCGCCGAGTGGAAGCTAACAGTATGTCATTCCTCAACTACAACGCTACAATGTGAATCTCACACTCAAAATGCATAGTTTTAAAGACAACCTGTGCAAATGCATCGGATACAATTCGCCTTGACTCTAATTCTTACAGGATTTCACTTGGTTTTTCTCTCATAACCTAGGCTCTCACTCTTTTGCAAACACATGCAAATGAAGTTATGTACATCCTTTCGCTAGGGAGGCCACTGACGATGGCCTCCTCCCCAAATAAGGCCATCACCAATGTTTTTTTTTTTTTATGTTTTTTTTTATTTTACTTACTTTTTATTTATTTATTTTTAATATATCAAATGATTGAAATATCCTTTGACTATTAATCTATTATGTTATGTTATTATTATTTTAGAGCATATTATTATTGTTATATATATATATATATATATATATATATATATATATATATATATATATATATAATTATTATTATTGATATAATAAAAATTAAAATTAAAATTATTATCATTTGTTAATAACAAAAATTGTCTCTACTCTAATATCGGAACTCGGGAATCATGTGTGGCAACCTCGACATAGAGTTAGGCCAGGACGACATAGAGCTAAGACAGAACGTAACAAGGTCTTAGTAACCTCGGGCACCCGAGGTCTGAAATGAGCAATCGAAAAATACTAGAAAGCATACAATATCGGCACTCGGGCTTTTTAGGTCTCACTGTATGGCAACCTTAACATAGAGTTAGGCCGTGAGACATAGAGCTAAGCACGTAACAATATCATAGTAACCTTGGACACCTTGGACACTTGAGGTCTTACATAAGCAATTGGAAAATACTAGAAAGCATGCATGTGGGTCTATAAGGCCTGGGAATATGGGTGGATTTAGTTTATAACTTAAGCCCATCAATAGAATAGCCCAAATGATTTATATATGCCTCGCTTAAGTCTATTCTCCAACACTCATCCATTTTGAAATTTTAAAAGACCCATTAAACTTATAAACAAATACCTCATGCCCAACCCATTTCTACTTCTCTCATAAGTGTTCAACAAACAAAAATTTGGAAAATTTGGACCCTAGAGCAGATTTGCTCCACAAGTCCACTACTGCAATTTTATGAGATTTATTTTCAACTTTTGGCTACAGATTTTGGAAAATTTAGGTAAATGGTTGAAATTAGAATTATTTTAGACATTTTCTTTAAAAACAAATTTAAGTATAAATATTAATTTGAAATTTTTTGTACCCCGAGATTCTCCATCAAAATGCAAAATAATATTTAATATTTTATAGTGTAATCTTTTATATATAAAAGGGTGAAATTCATTTTCGTCCCTCTAGTTTGACCTAATAGCCAAACTGGTCCCGTGGTTTAGAGAATTATGTTGACAGATCCCTATAGTTTCAAAAAATCTATATTTTGGTCCCTGCTGTCTAATTCCGTTAGGGATTTTAAAGATTCCGTCAATGTTGCAAGGGTAAAATGGTAATTTACATAATTAATGATATATTAATAATTAAAAAAATAAAAAACAACTAAAAAAATTTAAACGACGAGAAACATTTTCTATCATCAAACACCCAAATCATCTTTTCTATCTTTGAACATCCAAATTCTTTTTAACCTAAACTCAAACACCCAAATCATCTTCCCTATCATCATCTTCTCCACCACCCAAACACTAACCTAAACTCAAACACTAAACCCTAGCCACCACCACCCAAACACCAAACCATAGCCATCACCCTAATGATGAGCCGTCGTTGGTACTCAACAAAATGATTGTTTTAAAATGTGTTCGTGTTAAAAACCGATTTTACCACTTAGATAGAAAATTAGTAAAGTGGCAAGTAGGATTCGTTCCACAGGGAATTAGAGTAATAGTTAAATAAATTAACAATTCATAAATGCGATAAAATAAATCATAAGCAATGGATAGTTATATGGTTTGTCAAGCCATCAAACATACATGTGAAATAAACCTAATAAAACTAATAAAATAGATAGAAATCTAGATAAGAGATATATAGGATAAACAATTAAGGGAATTGCTAGGGAATTAATGGGATTACAAGTGGAATACGGGAAGTGCTTCTCAAGCTACCTTAACGAACCAACCTCATAAATGTTAACCAATTGATTTCTAGGATGTGTTTAGACCATTACTATGAACCATAAACAACTTCCCACCGCAATGCCTAACTGATTAAGGAGAGGGGGTCACGATGGGATCGGTTTGTTACAATTAACGGTTTAGATAATCACGGTTGATATATCCTCCGACGATCTATCCCACTCACTATGTTCTCAATCCATCAAGGTTGTCAATCCAATCAAGATTATATAACAAATTATCCTAAGCAAGAGTATAATCAACTAGTGGATATACATGTCAATTATATAATGCATAGAATCTAATTATAAAATGAATAGAATACAAATAGAGATTAAATATATATTATGTAAGGTTTATGATTTGTATTGGCTTGATTCCATTGCAAAACACTCTATGTATGTATTAGTTGTTGCTTAGGACATTCTTTGAAGAAAGGAAGCTTAAGAAGTGAAGAGCAACTTCTAGTGCAAAAGTCGTCTTCAAGAGGTGAAAAACGTCAAAGGTAAATCTTGACTTCTATCCTCTTGCAAGGCGTTAGCGCACACACACACAATTCATACATGTGTGTCCCTGCATCGTGGTTCAAACATTTGGTATAACACATTCACACACTTCATAGTATGCTCATGCAATGTACTTGTATTGTCAAACATTGTGAAATTGCATGTTTTGTGACTATCTCTTTGATATGGCATGCTTGTGTGAATATGTGTTTATTTGTTTGTGTATTTTGTGTTTAGGACTTGAACATGTTCTTATTTAAAGCCTTATTGAGTTCCGGTCGTTTCGGTTACTCATTCATAAGGTTTCGAGTCCAAACAAGTTGACTATGCTACTTTTCGTTCTTATTTGATGTGTTGTCTTCATCGTCGGATTCCGAGATGATTTCTCAACCATTTTTTGAAGTTGTGTAGTCGTAGTCGTGTGTAAGGGAGTCACGGTTCGTAATCCAAAAACAGATTCGAAATCGGAGTTCGGATGCCCAAGATATGGGCTGAAGAACCGAAGGAGCGCGCGAGAGGAGTCGGGAGCACGTGTGGCCACAAGGCCTGCCCGTGTGGGAGGCCGTAGGCCCAACGGCCAAGGGAGCCCTCTGCTCCCGTAGGCCCCACGCGCCCCCCACGGGGAGGTGATGTGGCATGCTCCCATTGGCT
The DNA here is from genome assembly GCA_008009225.1 of Acer yangbiense. Taxonomy (NCBI): domain Eukaryota; kingdom Viridiplantae; phylum Streptophyta; class Magnoliopsida; order Sapindales; family Sapindaceae; genus Acer; species Acer yangbiense. The sequence continues at coordinate 25,722,486 of CM017767.1, read as the reverse complement.
CGTAAATTCTTTCTCTTCCCTCCTTTTAAATCCATCTCCTTCCCTCCACACTTTGAAGAATTTTTGAAGAACACTTGGAAAAATTTTCTGCAGAAATTCTCTCAATTTTAGTTTTAGTATTTTAATCATATCTCTCTCATACGAACTCGAAATCAATCGATTCAAAAACCAAAATTGTTGGTCTTGAAGAGAGATACAAACCCCAAGCATTTCCAGAGGCAACTGACTTCGCCATTTTTCTCAGTTGATCCATTTTCAGTCCGTGGTCAGTATGTTTGTTTCAACTTCTTCTTTTTTCAATTTCATCTTTGATCATCTCTTGATTCTTACTATTTGATTGATGAAATTTGTTGAGAAGTATGTTAGATCACATGCTAGGGTTATTTGATCATTTGTTAATTGAGATTTAGCTTTTTGATTTGTCTTGAACATATATGTGCTAAACTTGATTTATCATGAAATTGATTCTAGAAAATGTATGTGTGATGTGCTTCATGTTATTTTCTATGTTTTATTTCATGATCTAAGAACTAGGTTTTTAGTGTGATATATTGAATATTCATACCTTGTTCTTATTGATTTACATGTCTTGATTTCTAGATAATTTTGTGATTGTGTGTTGAAAGCATATTCTAGATTATCACTGAACATGTACATTTTGCTTGATTGATCATCTAGCTTAATTTGATTGTGTTTGCATCATTTGCATCACTTTAGATCATAGCCTTGCATTAGGTTGAAGTCTCTAGTAAAGTGAGTGAAGCTTTGTGGATAGAGCAAGGAAGTCTTGTCTAGGGTCGGGAGGATCCGGATAGGCAAGCAAAAGTCTTAGATAGGAGTTTTTATACTCCGGATGGTTGAGCTAGAGAAGCTTGACTAGGATCATTGGTTCTAGATAGCTAAGCAAGGGAATCTTCCTAGAGACGTGAGCGTCTTGGATAGGAAGTTGCTTTCTAGAGGTGTAGGACACACTCGGATAGGAAGTAGGCTTGGTGATTCATTAGCCCGAGGGTAGATTAGGAGTTGATAGCTTGAGCGGATATCATGAGTGATAGCTTGAGTGTGTAAGTCCTTTTTCACATAGTGGATTGCTTTGCCGGTGGTTGTGGTATCAACCCGTGGATGTTTCCTCTTTGAGGTTTTACCACGTAAAAACACTTGTGTTCATTTTTGCTTTTGCTTTTGCTTTTGCTTTTACTTTTCTTTATCTTCCATATCTTTCATTGATTGCATATCTTGTAAATTGATTAACTCTTGTATAAGTGAAATCAATTAATTTGTCAAATATAATCAAGTGTGTATTTTCATTGATATATTCCGCATTATTTTTAAATTGGAAGAATTTGGAGCCTATACCTATTCACCCCCCCTCTAGGTATATTTCACTACTACTTAAGGGAAATTTCATATTAGCTTAAGCAAAACCCAATCCACAGTTCTCACATCAAAAACCCTAGAAAAGGGGTTTAATTACACATATTACAATCAAAGGGAAGACAAGTAAAAGATTAGGAAATCACCATTGGGTCTCCTTTTGTAAGCTTGATCGTTTCCTTGCCTTTTATGCTCCTTGTGCAAAGAGTGGATGATGAGGATGTGTCTAGATAGGTAGAGTCAAATGGGAAGTGACTAAGGAAATTTGTGGAGAAGATGGGAAGAAAGGAATGATTTGGGGAAGGTAATCTAGATATTTAGCTTAGGTAGGAGAGAAGTTGAGGGATTAGGAATGGTAAAAAAGAGGTTTCTTGATTGTCAAGAATTGCCAAGAATTGTAAAATTAGTGATGAATTTATAGGATTTTCAAATTAGGTATCGGGTGGTAAATTACCAAAACATCCCTCATGCATGGCAAATTACCATTTAGTCCAAATGAGGGGATCATTTTGTAATTTGCACAGCAAGGAGGTTGCTACATGTTCAATGGCGATGAATCCGGTGACGAAAGTGGCAACACCATCAGGTGCCAAATAACACTCCCTGTCGCCATGGCGACATCGAATGACCAAATGGCGACAAAACAGGCGACAAATGGTGACATTAAGCGTGGAGGAGGCGTGATCGGGAGATTGCAATTCCGACTGATTGGGTGACCGGAAGACTTGCGACCGACGAGCCGGTGAGATGGCCGTTCATTTGGGACAAAGACCGGCCAATGGTAGCTTCGGGATCGGCATTGAACGGCGGTGACGCACATAGGGTTTGGCTGCCATGGCTGATCACGAGGTTGAAGGAGATGAACAGGTGAAGGGGGGCCATTCAGCAGATTCCTAGGGTGCAATCAACTGCTTCTTCTTTCTCTTTAATGGGGTGCACTTAGCAATGATTGGGGTGCGCTTAGAAGCCACACCTACATCAAAGTGCACCGTTGCACTTATGCGCATGGGCTGTTGGTTTAGGCCACTGTGGGGTGCAATCAGCGGCCCACTTATCCTTCTAAACGCACCGGATCTATGACGTGGCGCGCTTGGCTACATCACTTGGTGAATTACAATTAGGTCCTCTACTCTCTCATATAATTACGATAACTTCATTCCTTCTTCACAATTTACACTTTTACCCCTAAATGTCCAAAATTACTCCAATGCCCCTGAACTTAATAAATACATGAAAACACTTAATTTACACCATTAAATCACAAGATAATGCCCGAGAATCAAGCAAAAGGAGAAGGAAGTGAGGGCCAAAATCATACCAATTTTGGTTCGATCACCTAACCCACCAAAATCACCCCAACCACCACCCTTTACGAGCTTCGATCTCCTCCTAGTTGAGATCAGCACTCTATCTCCTCCCTCACGCCACTCAATCTCCTCTTGTCAACTAGCCCTTCTTCTTCTTCCCATCTCTTTTTACGGGGTAGTGGTGATTGTGGTGGTTGGGTTTCTTTTTGTGTTTGGGTTTGGGTTTGGGGTTGCCGCTGGCGATGAGAGCGCTGATCTCCTCCGCTGAAAAGAGATTAGCTGGTGGGGGTGTTTGGGTGCTTTTGTTTGCTTTTGGTTGTTAGGGATGCTGGTTAGATTTGAGTGTTGAATTTTTGTTTTTGGATTTGATTTTTCTGGGTTTTGATTTCTTGGTGGTGTTGGCGGTAGTCTATTGGAGCTGGTGTGGGATTTGAGCTGGGTATTGATTTTTCTGGGTTTCGATTTGAGTGGTCTATCGAAGCTGGATTTGAGTTGTTAATGTTGTGGTGTGTTTCGGTTTTGGTTCTGGAGATCGAAACCGAATCTAGATTATAAGATGTAAAGTTATTTTTTTGGTGATAATATGTTTGTGGTTTTTATTGATTTTGTGATAATGTGTTTACATGGTTTGTTGGAACAGCATTAGTGAATTGATTTCAAGGGGTTAACTAATTTAATTTTGTTGAAAATTGTAATTTTCTTACGAATTTAAAGTGGGGAGAGAAGTTTTTGATTTGTGAATGAAAACTTTTGTTTTTCAATTTTTCGATTTGGTTTGGTGTTGATGATTTTGTTTGTGATTGAATTTGGGCTTAGGGTTTGGTTGATTGGGATGGTTGAATATGGGTTTAGGGTTTGGATGAAGATGATGATGAATGTTTGATGTTGAGCCCAAAACTAGGTTCGAAGATGATGACGATGATGTTTGTACAAAAATCAGGGGCAATAGGATCATTTGGTCCTCTGTCCCTATCAGAGTTAACTTTTTCAACGAAAATCGTGACAGAAAGATCAAACGAGACAATTCTGAAAACCGGGGAACTAGTTTGACTATTAAGTCAAACTAGAGGGACGAAAATGAATTTCACCCTATAAAAAATTATCACAACATTCCAACCGAAAAAAAATATGAATTTAAAGGGCTAGAGGTGGGCCTGGTAGAAACCTAAGCGATTTAGGTTTTCCCCAGCAAGTTAAAGTGAGTGAAAATGCATATTTTTGGTTCTAGGCACACTTAAGGAACACAATGAACCAGATTGGGATAAAAGGATGGAGTTGGCTTCACCCTTGCCACTTAGAAAGGAATAAACATGAGCTATCAGCACTCAACAGTAGTGGTATGAGTTTTCTCCCGATTTGTAGGGGTACGAGTCTTCTTCCGATTTGCAGCACTCAACATTTTAAATCCCTGATTAGAGATGGACATTTCCCCCGAAATCCCCATCCCTAGTTTCCCCCGAAATCTCCATCCCTAGTTTCCCCCCAAAAAAGCATCCCAAATGGGGAAAGGGGAAAGGATGGAGATAAGTGTCATCCCTAAATTGAAATGGGGATAGGGATAGAGGGAGGCCCCTCATCCCCATTTCCCCCAAAAATTCTTATATATATTTGTTAGGATTATGCTCAATAGCAAGAGTGTAATAGTGTGTTTGACAATCTATTCATATTAATAATGTGATTTCTAGTTTAACAAATCTTATAGCATTTATAGTTTAATTATTATAATTGTCAAAAGTAAATAATCATAAGGTCAAAAGACTATGAGAAAAGAAGAATTGTTCGTACATCTGGATATGTATGAGGTAGACACAATTCTTTAGTTAGTCTTGAATAATGTTCACAACTTAAGTTAAAGGTTGGGCACCTTTATCTTGTTAAAGTTGTAAAATTCTTTTGCTAGCATTTGAGTGGGATCAAATGAGTTATGATGAGTCTGAAATCATCGGAGGGTCTTCGAGTAAAAGAATCTAGTGCACTGGGTGCATTGAACTGGATCACAATGAAATACTTTATCTAGAACCGTCAATAGATAATAGTCTTTTCATTATTAGGACAATCGGAGAGTCTATCTTAATCCTGAGATAAATGATGGACTTATGGTTGCAAGTGGTATCATTTGAGTTATCAATGAGTACGATTATATAGCATAGTCTATCCTCGATAGTTTGGTGATATTCATTTGTTAATCGATAGAGGACTTCATTTATAGATATGGACATCGTGGCTCCATTTATTAAATGAGAGTAGAATATCATCATATGGATGTTTTGAGGTATTGGATATTGAATCTTAACGTTAAGTTTTCGATAGAGTCTATTGAAACATGGCTTCTAGACAAGTCAAAATATCCAAGTTCAAAATGTGGTCATATGAGTAAATATGGTAACTTGGAGAGCTATAGGCGGTCTATGAGCTCTTGGCGATTACTGATATTCTTCACGAGGATACACCATCTCCTATAAGATTGTCTAGAGTATGAATGAGAATCATTTACTTATTTCATCTTTATTTAAGAGTGCAATTTTAGTTCTTTAGTGGAATGAACTAAGATTAATAGATTGAACCTAAGTGAATCATTTGTTGATTGTGATTGGGCTATGTCTATTGGAGCTTAAATTTAGATAGGCCCGCCAAGATCCCCAATCCACACGGACTTGCATGAATCACTTGATATATTCTACCGGACTAATTTATGGGTCCATCTAGAATTGTATTAAGGCATGTGGACTTGTTTCTTTTAGTAAGAATGGGCCTAGTTCACATGTGGGCCTTTTATTAAGGTCCAATGGATTTAATAAAATAGAAAAACAATATATAGATATATTAATATATATGGCAAATGGCCGAGATATATATAATATTATATTATTTTTATTTTTATTAATTGATTAAATGGAAATTAATTGATTGATTGATTAATTATTTAATTAAAAATCAAAATATTTTTCTGACTAGGAAATATGTTTCTTAGTAGTATACTATTGTGGTAGTATAATTAAAATAAAAGACTTTATTTGGTAAATAGATAAATAAGGGATTTATTTATCTAGTCAAATAAGAAAGTCTTTTATATAGTCACAAATACACTAAAGAATTGGATTAGGGTTTAGAATTCTAAGGAAATCTACCTAGGGTTAGGATATAAGTCAAAAGACAAATCCTACATGGTAAAGGATTTCGGCATCAATATATAGATATATATGAAATATATATGGCAATTAATTGCCGGAATATATATATATATATAAAGCATACAGTAATATATATATAATATATGGTGCGGCAGAGAAATAAACAAGATAGATATATAGACTTATATATTTATAAGGTGCAGAATTCGCTGCACATAGTTATATATTTATAAGGTGCAGATTTCGCTGCACTAACTTATATGTTTTAATAGGCAAGAATTCGGCCACTATATATATATTCTTTGAAGAGGAATTAAAAAAACCCTAGGTCTTGGACTTGAGAGTTTTTTCTTTTGCTAGAGAAAAATAGAATCCAATTCTTAGATTAGTGTGAGAATTCGGCCAAGAGGAAAAGAGAGAAAAGTTTGTTCTTATTTCGATAGTGCACTAGTAACTTTTATATCAAAAGGTTTTGTGCACAATTTCGAATAAGGTTCACGCGAGTTTCGATCTAACGATTGTGAATTCAAAAGTGACCGGAACATTCTTTGTAGCCTCTTGGAATTTGTTGTGACTAACGAAAAAGAAAAAGTTTTGTTAATCCATCCTCAGGTACACAATTCAAAGAGAAGGGAGACCACGCTCCTAGGTGATTCATGTTCGTGATTGGATTGGAAGATCTTGCGGATTACCATCGACGCAATGTCAATCGGATCACGCGACAAAGGTATGATATCTTTAGTATTATATGTTAATTAATTAGAGGGTTAAGGTTCAAATTATGGAAAAATTTTAAACTATACTAAACTCGTTTTTAGTCTCGCTTCCGCTGCGTTGACCGTATTTTTCCCTACAATATTCTCATATATATTTATATATATATACAGATTTTCTATTATCAGTTCGTCCTGACAATAAATATATCAGGACAAAGAATGTGGACCACTAGATTTACATACTTTGACTCAAAGTGTATGCACTTATCAAAACTTCTACACTTGTCAAAACTTCTCCATAATCTGTGGTCCACATTCTTCGTCCTGATATATTTATTGTCAGGACGAACTGATAATAGAAAGACTGATATATATATATATGGTCTTTCTATTAACAGTTCGTCCTGACAATAAATATATCAGGACGAAAAATGTGGACCATAGATTATGGAGAAGTTTTGACAAGTGCATACACTTTGAGTCAAAGTATGTAAATCTAGTGGTTCGCATTCTTCGTCCTGATATATTTATTGTCAGGACGAACTGATAATAAAAAATTTATATATATATATAGTCTTTCTATTGTCAGTTCGTCCTGACAATAAATATATCAGGATGAATAATATGGATCATAGATTATGGAGAAGTTTTGATAAGTGCATACACTTTGAGTCAAAGTATGTAAATCTAGTTATCCACATTCTTCGTCCTGATATATTTATTGTCAGGACGAACTGATAATAGAAAATCTGTATATATATATATATATAGGGGTGAATTCATAAAGAGCCAAAAAATTTATCAATTTATTGTTTTTAGTCACTAACTTATTTTTTATTGTTTTCATAACTTTTGACCACTTTTGGACAAAAATGCCCCTAAATTTGAAACCTAACATCTCCAATCATTCTCTCTCCCTAGCTAACATTTCTTTCCTTTGCATCTTCTTCATCTCTCTCGTCAATGAAACCTAGTCGCCTTCTTCATCTCTCTTCACGTCAGCTGCAACAAAACATAGCTGCATCTTCTTCGTCTCTCTTTTAGGCTTCTCTCTCTTTGTCTCTTTCTTCAACTGAAACCCAACAATAATTTTTTTCACTTTTTTTTTCTATTTTCCATGGAAATTTTCTTGTTTTCGTCTAGTCGCTGTTGCCAACCCGCTTCCGATTCCAGATCTATGTTTGTCTGACTTAATCCACAGCATTCAAATGGATGGATTGACTTTGTTTTGTTAAATAAAGTTATTTATGTAATTTATGTGTTAATCTGGCTGGTGAATGGTTGTGAAAAACTGAGGCTTTTTTATTTTGTTTGATTTTGGTGAATTGTTTTGTTAATATATATTGAATTTTGGGATAAGAAAATCTTGATTTTGATTTTGTTTTATTTTGGAATTGTTTTGTTAAAACTGAACTGAACCAAGATTTGCCCACCCAACATTTTACTGGTAATTCCTAGTAGGTTGCTAGCTAATCTTCGTTTCCAACGAAATTGCAAATCTTCAATCTTGATTTCTTGAACACCCATAAGGTTCAACATCTTCTTTTTGGTTCTAACAATTATATGACATTGTTCTTCATAGCTTTTAAATCCTCGGTTTTTACACATTTGTAGTACAAGGTTTTGGTGATAGGTCCTGGATACAAGGTTAGCATGATATGTTGTTTTACTTGCACAAGGTTGTCTAGTGAACACTTATCGGAAACAATAACATGTTTCAAAGTTGTTTAAATGACAAAGTGATCATGACACTTCCACAGCTTGGCATAGAATTAATGCATCAGATTAGACAAAGTTTAATGCCAATGATTTTTAAAGTTACATGCTCGTTTATTTTGAAATTACATTAGTTAATTTACAAGTTACATGTTAATTGATTTTCAAATTGTTGACTTTATAAGTTATATGCCAAAGATTCCCAAATTACATGTTAGTTATAGTCAAAGTTTGAGTTATGTATGCACATTTTCAAGTTACATGACAATGGAGTTTCAAATTATATGCTAGTTGATTTAAAGTTACATGTCAATGGAGTTATGTATGCAACGTGAAATAAAACTAGCATGCAACTTTGAACCCAATTAACATGTAACTTGGAATAAAACTAACTTTGAATCCAATTGACATGTAAATTTCAATATAACTTGAAAGTCATTTTTAAAGTTAAGTTACATGTCAGTTGATTTTAAAGTTGCATATCATTTTATTCCAAGTTACATGTCAGTTAAGTTTTAAATTACATGCCAATTGATTTTCTAACTTGCATGTCAATGATTTTCAAATTACATGCCAGTTGATTTCTAAATTATATGTCATTTGATTTTCAAATTACACACCAATTGACTTTCCAAATCGTATCTATATGGTGTAATCACATAAAATAGAAAAGTTGAAGAACTTCAATATATAGTATAAATTACTCAAAATTACATTATATACACTTGAGTGTGTATGGTATAATAAATTACTCGGTATTACATTATATATATGTTTGGAGGCCTGTACAAGTTAACAATAAAGAGTTCTTGTGAATCCTATATCCCTCCTCAGTCATTTCCTATGATCATAAGAGGATCTGCACAGTAATGAAAAATCGAGGACTTAGTAAGAGATCACAAACCAGTATAAGCATAATTATAATTCGGATGTATAACACTAATATCATTTACAATTATCGAGTATAATATAAAGTACCAAACAATCAAATAGTGAAATTACCTCCATTAGATTGGATAAACCGAACTCTAGATTGGGGAAAGTGAGTCATTCAAATCACATGCAAGAATACATCCACTAAAATATGCATGTATATGAATATACAAATTAAAAGTCACAGTAGCATAGATGATACAGAGCAGCCCTAGAACAAAAAAAAAAAAAACTAATTTTTACTTTTCAACATCAAGCACATCAAAGACTATAACCACAAAATTCTAGGCAAAATGAAGTTAAAGAACACAATGTAATGCATCAAACAAAAATCATGCATAGATATTCACTGAATTTACTTAAATTCAAGCCCCCAATTACATATTTTTCATTATTATAGCTTCAAATAGCTCAAACTATATCAAATCAACATAAAACATCATAATTAAAAATCGAAACTTAAAAAAGATAATGAAGAGTTTGAAGCAACAAGAGATGAAGCTATCCAGGCCTTAATTGAATTTGTACCAGCCCTCTCAGCACCACCTTCATCCAGAGTACCCCATAACTAAGAAACAAGCTCATTAGCACGATCCCAACTGCTCAGCTCTCGAAAATCATCACCATAAAGCAACCAGTTTCTTCTAAACCATAACTGTCAAGCATTGACAATAAATACATATATTTCACAATTAACCGTCACCAAATAAAATCCCCAATGGGACAACAACAACAACGGGCAAATGAATTTAAAACGGAATAGTGAAAACAAATTAGATATGTTGCATTCTTGTTTTGTTAACAGGGAAATTAGTGATATGGAACATGAAATAAAGGCCACAAGTTCAAGAAACCGGTTGCTTAACTTTCAATTTCTTTTGTAGAAGTCCAAGAAAATCAAATCAAATGGTAGTAACAAGAAAACATCCTCATTTACTATACATGTTTTTTTTTTTTTTTTTTTTGAAAGGAAGATTTCATTAAACAAACAAAAACCAATTAGCCTAGACAATCATCCAAGAGCAAAAGCTCCACAGATGGAGGACAAGATTCAACCCAAGTTCACTTTCCTAGAGGATAAATAATCTGAGATAGGAAAATTAAACAAAAAACCCACAATATCAACTATAACGACACCTATTTTAGTAGGAAGAACCACACCTCTGTTGATAACATCCACCACAGTCTTCGCATTAGTTCGAGCAATTCGAATGCGCTTAAATAGAAATTGAATCAAATCCAACACAATAATATAATATATTTTTTTTTAAGAAAACCTATTTTTTTCTTAATGATAATAGTGATTAATTGTTGTATTTTGTAAGAAATCGCCTAAAAATCGAAAACCTATTGCGGTGTTACTGTTTGAACATAGAACTGGTCGCAGCGTTGACAAGCTTGAACGGTCACTGCAAGCGGCATCGTCAACAAGAGAAAAACAGCCAAGGCGAAGGCGCGGCACTGATGGGCTCGAGAGGACGGTCGTTACAGTTGGCGGTGTAGATAGGCAAAGGGGTAGCAGCGATGGACGACGGTTGCCGAAGAGAGAGAAATCTGATTTTGAAATTATCAGAGAGAGAGAGAGATCTGATTTTGGCGGTGGAGAAGAATGAGGGAAAATTTTGGGTGGGTGTAGTAAAGACAAAAGGAAGGGCGATTTTGTCTGTTCAAGCCAAAAAATGATAAGTATAATCAAATATAAATTTGTGGCTAAAAACAATAAACCTATAAATATTTTAATTATTTCTTGCAATTTCCTCATATATAGAGGGGAGAGAGAGAGAGAGAGAGAGAGAGAGTAATTTTCCAATGAGGACTTTTACAATACACACTTTAAGCACCTTTGATGAAATTGTATGTAATCAAATATTTTTCGATGAGATTTTTTGTATGCATCCTAAAAAAATTAAAATACACATTTGGTAAGCATTTGAAATTTTTTTGGATTTAAGAACTATTTTTCTTATATTTCCCTATTTTTAAATGTTTTATCTTCAAAAAAATCGAAAAAAATTAGTTCTTGCACCCGAAATCTTTTTTAATTTTTTTCCATAAATGTATTTTAATGTTTTCACCATCTATACAAAATATCAAATCAAGATTCAATATATTTCATGTAATTTCATCAAATGTGTTTAAAGTATACATCGTAAAAAGTTCTTATTGGAAAATTACAATATATATATAATAAATAAGTATTCCCATTCGATTTTATTTGTTTTTGTATTGGTATTGTTTTTGCATGTTATAATTTATAAGCAAATTTTTTTTTTTTAATATGTAATTTTTAGTCGAACATAATCAAACAGGAGAAATGGAAGAAATTGAGAAAAAAAATTGAAATATAAAAATAGGTGAAATGGGAAAACGGAGAAATGACGATGGGATGGGGAAACCTCCCCCAAACTCCCTCATCCCTATTTTTATCAAATGGGGTAATGGGAAAGGATGAGGTAAGGTTTGGGAAATAGGGATGAGGATGGGGATATGGATGGGGATTGGGGGACCAATATCCATCCCCATTTCCCTAATGCCCATCTCGATCCCCCGACTAAAAAAATAAAAAAATACAAACCACCGCCACAATGTAAAGCAATTCTTCAAGTTAAACGCCCACTTTGGGGATACTGTTCTCTTTCGAACTCGTTGAAAACCCAGGTACTGCATTTTCTATTATGATTTTTGTTTTTTTCTCGACGAACTGACTGCAAATTATATGGGTTTGTTTGGTTTCTTCTTAAGATTTATTTGGATAGGAGAGGTTAGGATGGTTTTTTTTTTTTTAATTTATATATATATACATAGTACCTTTTTTCGGTTTGCAGAGGGATTTTTGCTGTTTTCTTGAATCATTTATGCGAGTTTGTGGCATTGGGATGGTGATACTTTAATAATATATCGAATATAATCAATCATGGGATTGTTATAAAATTTTCTTTTTGTATTATGCAACTTTTTTATTATAGGTTATAAGTTGGTCAGAGGTTAGGAATGATAATGAATTTGTCTGTCTGCGAGCATGGAGTTGTCAATATATCTTTCTTTTGCAGAGTTGTAATTCTCAACTCTGATCTATAAGTTTTGTTTATTCTTGCAGGGTCGGGTGATATATAAAAAATGGATGTTTTTTGATATAGAATTCATAGTGGATGAAGGATTTTGTTAATTTGGGTAGACTCAAATTCATCCTCAATTGTTATTTCTAAGAAAATAATATGGATTTGATTTGATGTGAGAAAATGGGAATTTGATTTGGAAAACAAGGTTGATTAATTTGTAGGAAAGTTAAGAAGGAATAAATTATAGTGATTTGATGTGCGTTTATACTTATGGCGTTATACACTTATGATTTTGATTTTCTCCAATCTATGTGTATTTAGTTGAAGTGGTGTAACAAATGTATATCAAATCGGAGCCTATACTGGAAAAAATAAATTCAACATCATTAGTTGTTAACTTGATCCCGTAAAATGCTTTACTCTGGAATGTTATATTACTGTACAAGATCTCTTGAGAAGACAACAGTAAGTAGTTAACTGTCTAGCAAAAAGACTTATAAATGGAAAGGGAAAAAACCTTCAGTTTGCTTTATTATGCTCCATGTTTTCCTCATCTTGTTTACCCTCTCATGATATAAGCTAACTTATCTTTCTCTTTTGTGAGTTTATTTTCAGGTTTTGGGACCAAGAAGACAAGTAAACCACTGAAATGGATGCTGATGTGGATCAGGAAACAAATGTTTCTGTTGTTGTCAATGTTGGTGATCAAGAGACAAAATTGAATAAAGTTGACTTACTTGAAGGGATCTCATCTAACGAGGAGGTGATGGGAGAACAAGGAACTGTTGGCGAGGTTGTAACAAGAGTGGAATTGGATATAGCATGTTCTTCGGAGAAGTTAGTGAACTTAACTATACTTATGATGCATGTGGCCACAAGGGAAAGTGATTTCGAAGCCTTTGCTTTGGAGAGAGAGCATATCTTGTCAGATTCTGCGGAGAAAGCTTTGGAATTTGATCTCTTATCTGGAATAGTAGATTCAGAGGTGGGAGAATTGGACAAATTCATGGCTATTCTCCAAGCAGATATCGTTAATGTCCGTGAGGCAATATTTTCATATAAGCACTTGGGAGAACCTTCTGTGGAAATGGAAGAACAATTATTAGATTCTGAAAGTTCATTGAAGCAGTCTTTAGAACAAATCGCAGAAATTAAAATGCAGTCCTCCACGTTTCAGAGAACCTTGTCATGTCTAGACGGAGAAGAAAATTGTAAGCTACAAACTTAATTAATCATACTAATTTCTATTATTTTTTCTTGGCATTAACATATTTGTCTGAGGAGCTGCTTCGGAAATTCATAAAGTAGGCCTATTTTGAACTTTGGGCCACTAAAAACAATGTGAAGTAGGATTATAAATAGCTTTGGAAATGCTTCTTCGTTTTCTTGTGTTAAAAGTTAATGTTTTGGAACAGATTCATATTTTATTGGATCAATATACAAACTAAAAAGCTAGCTTATTAGATTGTAAGTTCAATTTGTGTGTTAAATATTCTTTTATGTTTACTTTTCCGGTGTGGAATTTTATTTTCACTTGATTATCAACATCTTATAATTATGAGCAACAGAAAAAGCTTTAGACCTTTTTCTCTAAAAGTTAAACAGAATACAGGCTGTAAGTATCGACCAGACACTTACAGAATATTTCATATTTGACTTGCTAAATTCTACCGGTTCTTGATAAAGACATGTGACATGTAAAGAAATTGTTGATTCTTGAAAAAGAATAAATATTTATTTTGTAATTATTTGCATCATTGATGGAGTGGAAAATATGTGCAATACTTGACCAGAAGAAGTTTTAATCTTTGTATCACTTTTAAATGCATGAATGTTGACAGGGACTGGTGACAAGAGTACAGGCTTTTCTGACGATGACCAATTTTTTAACAAGAATACGGAGATAAAAATGCAAACTGCTGAGCAACAGAGACATATTTTGAGGATGCTAGAGAAATCATTGGCAAGAGAGATGGATCTTGAAAAGAAGTTGACTGAATCAAGACAAAATGAACAATTGCTGAAATTGAAACTGCTCTCTTCTGAACAAGATGTATTCTACATGGAGGAAGAAGCAACAGATGCTTGTGAAAGACGTTTTGAGACAGAGAATGCTGCTGAGGTCCTAATGGGTATTTCAAAAGAATTACTTGGTCGACTCCAGATTTCTCAGTTCAATTTGAATGGTTCAGTTCAGCGAGAAACTGCACTAAGATCAAAGCTTGATGGTTCCATGGAACAGTTGGAAGTCAAAGAAAATGCCTTGTGGAAGCTTGAAAGCAGCAATTCAAAACTTAACGACTTCCTTCTAGCTCAGACCGATGGTTTAAAAGCCAGCTTGACTGAAGCTGAAGATAACCTAATTCTTGCTAATTCTGAAAACTTCACTCTGAGGGAGAAGGTGAGTTCACTTGAGAAGCAGCTGAAAGAGTCTGAGTTTCAGCTGTTGGATGCTAAGGCCTCTACAGAGGGTAATCAGGAGCAGCATAATGCCTTATGCTCTGAAATCAGTGAATTAGAAAATCTTATTGAAGGTTTGAAAGATAAATTATCTATGGCAGAAAGTAGGACAGAGAGTGCAGAATCCAAGTGCAAGTTGTTAGCTGACACCAATTTGGAACTCAATGAAGGTCTTCTTAAAAGCAGTGGTGCTTCCTCCGAAAAGGTGGATTCTCTTGAGAGACAATTGAGGGAAAGTGATATTCAGCTACAGCGTGCTGTTGCAGCTGCTGATGCTAGTGAGGAGAAGCAAAATTTGTTGTATTCTACAATCAGAGACATGGAAAATGTAATTGAGGGTCTGAAGTTGAAAGTTTCGAAAGCTGATAGTCGGGCTGACAGTGCAGAAGAGAAGTTAATCATATTGTCTGAAGCTAATGCAGGATTAGATGAGGAACTAAGCTTTTTGAGGGATAGACTTGAATGCTTGGAGGCATCTTTGCATCAAGCCGAGGAAACTAAAATGGCAACTGCGAAGGACATTGACATCCGAGCAAAAGTCATAACAAATCTTGTAATGCAATTGGCCATTGAGAGAGAGCGCCTTCATCAGCAGGTGTGGACCTCTTATAGTTCTTGTCACCTGACTCAATGATTTTTTAATTTTTTATATTTGCGGGGGGTGGGTGTTGGAGTATAGTACTTGGGTGAAATTCTTTCTGTATAAATAGTTAAATACATATGGAGGTTATTGCTTCTTCCCTACCAAGTTTTCAACATTTTGTGTGAAATTCTTGAAAACATTGAATCATTTGGAATGTGAATAAATATTTTTTCTCTGTTATGAATTGTCTGTTTTGTTGAATTTTGAAGTTCTTAATTCTTATTGAAAAAAATAGGAAACAAAAAAAAAAAAAAATTCAGCAAGATTTGCATTTTGAACTTTCTAAAACATGAAAGTTCTAAGATTTTTCTATTGTAGTTTAAGACGAATGAAAATTTTAAAATTTGTATATGGCAATACCATTGTTTTAAAAAACATATTGAGGCATAAGCCTCTACTCGTTATTGAGGATTACACCTCACAACTACGCTTCATTGAGGCGTACCTTTCAATTTGGATTCTTTTCTTGGGATTTTTAGTAATGTAATGGTCAGCGCGTAGTGCAACAAAACTAATTCAATCTTCACAACCCAACATGAAGATGCATTGATAATGTTATGAAGTTGGATTTGTTTGAGTTGGGGATAGCTATAGCCTAGAAACTAATTTGAACATCTTTGTTGTTAGTATGATGATTGCATGTTAATTATTTTATGAAGTATGCCGTGTTATTGATTATTTGTAAAGTTCTAAACCTTACATTTAGCTTTGTAACTTGATATTTATAGGATAAAATAGATTGTTATTGATTATTAATGTGATTATGTGATTATTGGTTGATTTATGAAATTTTATGTGCTTTATATATATATTTTATGTGTTTTAACTATCCTTTATGAGGCTTACACCTCGCCTTATTAGAAGAAAATGCCTCAATACTAAAAATGTATTTTAAAACATCAGACAATACAAGATTTTAATGCCAATTGAAGTTGCATGGATTTTAACCAGCTCTAAATTATAGATCAGCTTCTTCTGATTGTAAGTTGCTTTCGATGGTTGTGCAGATAGCTTCACTAACTATGGAGAACAGAGTAATGGTAGTGCAATTGCAGCAAACTAAGAAGGATCCCGCAATTGTTATGAGCTGTGACAATAGAGGAAGTGATAAAGAGTTTTTATTTCAAAAGCATGATTTGACTACTGCTCCTTGTGCCACAGAAATCAAGGAAGAAGGAACCGTGTTATCGGATACTATTCCTGAGGTATTTTGCTGAGTTATTAGACTATTTAGTATGGTAACTTGTACATGCAATGGTTATACACCTCTAATTCTTTTTTGACCTTACTTTTGCAATAATTTTATATTTTCAGTACATGACCCCTCTCTGTTTCTCATAAAATGATGGCAATTTTGTTGGACTGTGCTTGAAAGTACACCTTCTGTTGACAGGCTGTATTATGAACATTTAATCTCCTTGCATGGTCAAGACATACTTATTAGGTGGAATTGTGTAAAATTATATTGAACATGTTAGTAAAAAGGTTTCATTCTTGTTAGGTTTACATCCCATTTCTTTTCACCTTTTCTATGTTGTGTTTTTACTGAAAATGTAATGTGAGGAAACTGTCTAAAATTTGTCTTTTTTGTCTGGTTCCAGCTGGACAAGACTCAGAATGTATATGTTGGTAAGACTGAAGCAGAACCGGTAGATTTGACATCTAAGCTTGGGACTGTGAGGAGAATAGATGCAGGGCTGCTTAACTGCAAACATGTTTTCATGGCAATACTCGCTGTACTGATTTCTGCTGCATCTTATTTTTTTATAAAACAGAACCAATCATTTTGATAGTGGTGTAGATAAAAGGAATTCTGCTTCCATTAAATGCAGCATCTGTGTACACTCTCATGTCTCATGAGGCGGACCCTATAAGTCCCAGAAAACTGAAAATGGGGGGTAATTGGTGGATCAATGATCATACTGAGTCTCTTGCTACACATATTTCTCATAGCAGCTTGCTTCTAAATCATGGAAATCTGCATGAGAAGTAGTACTCTGCTATATTCTGAAACTGCATGCAACACCAGAAGTTTTTTATTTGAACTCTGTCCAGACTATGTGCCATCTGGAAGTCGGAGGCTAACCGGATACTTTCCTGATGCTGTTATTTTGTTATCAAGCTGCAACTGAAAGTGGATAAGCTTCAGCAAATCATTTGGATTATTAGAGCTGGCTTACACAATATTTTGTTTTTCTTATGTATCTTCCAGTATTATTGCTGAGCTGGAGAAATGTGTAAAAATTTTGGTTGGCTGATCAGCAAGTTTTTTGCTGTTTGTCTTCTGTAGTGACAGACGGGAAGCAATTTATTCAGGATAACTCATTTGAATTGCCAAATCTGATGGTGTTTACATTGTCATTTTGTCTTTTTTTTGCTACTTTCTAATACAATTCTTAGCTTGGAAGAAAAAAATGCAGCTTGTTCGCTGCCAGGTTTTCCAAAAACAATCTTATTGGCTCATTTAGAGTCAATGCGGTAATTTTGCAGCTCAAAACATTTCTACTTCTTCGGGAGGGCAAACCAGTACCATGTGCTTGCCTGCTCCCAGCATTGAGAAAATATCGTACCTTATTGAATTGAGAATAATGACCTTTAAAAATTTGTAGGCGGGAATTTCTGCTTCTTTGGTTAGTGTCCAAGATCTCTACCGAATTCGCCAACGATCTTGCTAATTCTCAAGTATCTATAGGGGGTTGACAATTTACATGCCACGTCTTTCTAGAATCGTTCTTCTGCCTCATCATATAGTAAAAAATCTATGTCAGGCACACATCCAACCCCCTTCATCTCTCCAAGTAGCAATCCAAGCTTGTCATATATCTCTTTATATTCTGGATGAGCTTTGTCCCCAACAAGAAATGCATGTATCTCATCTTTTATCTCAATCCAGCTACAACCCGGCTCTTTCTTCAGTTTATTCTGCTTCATCATCCGCCTGATGTCCGAAACTTTGTTCCACATTCCTGCTTCAGCATAAATATTTGATAGAAGGATAAAAGAAGTCGAGTCTTGCGGGTCCAATTGAAAAAGAGCAGTCGCTGCTATTTCGGCCACCTCTATATTGCCATGGATGTCACAACAAATGCTCAGCAGAGTTCTCCATATTACATCATCAGCTTCGAAAGGCATCTGTTGAATAAGCTTCAATGCCTCACTAAATTGGCCTGACCTTCCTAATAAGTCCACCATGCATGAATAATGTTCCAACTGAGGATCTAAACCATAGTCATTGAGCATTGACTTGAAGTAATAAAACCCCTTCTCAATAAGTCCCATGTGTGCACAAGCTCGAAGCACTGAGATAAAAGTCGCATGATTTGGCTTGATATTCTCACTTTGCATATGCTCAAATATCTTTAGGGCTTCTACTCCAAGACCATGCTGTGCATAGCCACAAATCATGGCATTCCATGTCACAAAGTCCCGCTTTGGTGCTTTCTCAAAGACTATCTTGGAATCTATCATGTTTCCGCATTTTGAGTACATATCGACAAGAGTGCTGGTTATGTATACATCTGATAGCAATTCTTGTTTAATTATTTGAGCATGAATTTGCTTCCCAAGTCCAATAATAGCCAAATTACCACAAGTATCAAGAACTGTTGCATAAGTGAAGCTATCTGGCTGGACACCCAATTCCAACATCCAAGAAAAATATCTCTGTGCATTTTCACTTTGTTTTTGCTCTGAGAACCCAGATATAATTGCATTCCACGAAACCATGTACCGTTCTTTTGTTCTGTCATGGATCTTTTGTGCTTCCTCCATCATTCCACATTTGCAGTACATATGCACAAGAGCGCTTCTGACAAACGAGTTAAACTCCATCCTTGATTTAATAATTCTGGTATGGATCTCCATTCCATATCCCAAAGCTTGCTGACCTGCACAAGCTTTTAAGACACTACCATAAGTGAACTCATCTGGTTCCATTGTTGCACGAAGCATTGAAACAAAAGAGGACAGTGTTTCCTTTTCATTCCCATTTTGCTCATGAGCGGCAATAATTGCATTCCATGACACAGCATCTCTTCTTTCCATTTCATCAAAGATGCGACAAGCTTCAATTAAAGCTCCACACTTACCATACATGTCAACAATAGCATTTGCTACACAAATATTTGAACTAAAAGTACTCTTAACTGCTAACCCATGTACTTGAAGCCCCTCTAAATATCCTTGAATTACTGCACATGCACTAAATGCACCAGATAAACTTATTTCATTAAAACCAAGACCAGATGTCAGCATACGCTGAAATAACTGTAAACCTTCGAAGCCTCGACCACTTCGTGCATAACCAACAATAATGGCATTGTAACATTGCAAACTATGATTAGGCAATGTGTTAAATAGCTTTTTAGCATCTGACATGTTGTTACATTTTGAATACATATCTAAAGTGGCAGTTCCAACAATGATGTCGGATTCAAAACCAGTCTTTAAAGCATGAGCATGCAATTGAGTACCAAACCTAAATGCAGATAACCCAGCACAAGACCTGAATACACTAGCATAAATCGATTGACTAATCTCAACACCATTCTTTAGCATTTCCTTGAACAACTCCAAACCCTTAACAAACTCATAATTTTGAACACAACCTGCAACCATGGCGCTCCACGAAACCCAATTCTTTTCAGAGATTTCACTAAATAGCAAAAGTGAAGAATCCAATTTCTTACACTTTGCATACATATCCACCAAAGCACTCCCTGTAACCACATCTCTGTTGAACCCCAATTTCATAGCAAAGCCATGAACCTGAACCCCCAAATCACAGTTCTCTAAAACTGAACAAGCTTTCAAAACAACAGCGAAACTCCTCTGATCAAACCCCACATCCGAACCTGCCATTTCCACAAAAACCTCAATCAGCTTAAAGCAATCCTCAGTCTGCAAATATCCAGACATCAATGAATTCCATGAGACCACATCTCTTTCAGGCATGGCCTCAAACAATGACCTCGCAAACCCCACGTTACCAGACGATGCATACCCAAAAACCAAGGCATTCCAAGAAACAACATCCGTCTGAGGCATGTTATCGAACACCCGATAGGCATTCTCCAAATTGAAGCATTTTATGTACATCTGGATCAAACAGTTGGTGACGAAGATTGTGGGCGTGAACCCAGATACAATAATGCGAGCATGGGCTTGTTTCCCAGGGTTTAGCGATTGGTGATGGGTGCATTCTTGGAAAATGTGAGAGAAGGTTTTGGTTCTGGTTTTGGTGTTGGTGGGTGTTACCGTTTGCTTCGTCGGAGTAAATGTAGAGAAATAGAATGAAGAGATGGGTAGTGTATTGTGGAGACATTTTGATAAAAGTCTTGCAAGGGAAATCTGAGAGATATGAATTGCCATCAAATTGAAGACTCATGCTTGTTTATCATCTTTTTGAATCTCTTAGGTGCCGTTTGTTTTCGCTTTGCAATTTTTTAAAGGGAAACTTCCACAAACTTCCTATGAGGTTAACCAATATTGCACTCAGGTATAATTTTTGTAAAAATTGCACATACTTCCCTGCTTTTCATTGACTAATTGTTTGACTAGCCTTAAAATTTAAAATGACTAAATTACCCCTGAATTAATTATTTTATTATAATAATTAGGGTTAATATTAAAAACCTCCCCTCACCTTTGAACTATTGTTGGATGTATAGTTACAAATACTTTTATTTTAGAAACCTCCCATATGGACTAACACCGTTAACATTCCGTTTGTATTAACTGAGTTTGACCGTTAAAACATCTAAAATGTCCTATTTAAGGCTTTTAAGCTTTAATTGTATGAATTGACTATTATACCCTCATATTTTTACTAAATAAATTAATAAAATGATACAAAATGCGAGAATGTTAACTTGCAAAGGAGAAGTTATTTTGTAGACAATTTTATCCCTAAAAATAATAAAATTACAAATTAAGCAAAAGCATTAAAAAATAAACCAGAATATGTATTTATGTATGTATTTATTTGTCTTTTTTTTATAAATCCAAGCAAATACTCATTTTCAATGCTTTTGGTTCATTTATAATTTTTTTTTTATTTTTAAGGATAAAATTGTCCACAAAATAACTTCTCCTTTACAAGTTAACATTCCCACCTTTTATATCATTTTATTAATTTATTTGATAAAAGTATGATGGTATAATGGTCAATTCATACAATTGAATTTTAAATAGGGATATTTTAGACTTTTTAATAGTTAAACTCAGTCAATACAAACGGAATATTAACGGTGTTAGTTAATAGAGGAGGTTTCTAAAATAAAAGCATTTGTAACTATACATCCAATAATAGTTCAAAGGCGAGGGGAGGTTTTTAATATTAACCCTAATAATTATTATATTTGAGGATGTTATTATAATAAAATTAATTAATTAACCCTTTTTTTAAATTTAAAACGGTTAGGGATTTTATTACAAATAGAACCTAATTAATTAACTAACCATTTTTTTTATTAAAAAAAAAAAAAAACATTTTTATCAATTTGTTTTTATTTCTCTTAAAAAAAAATGTTTTTAACATACCATTCCCGGCAAGACTCTTCAATTTCAACTCCAATTTTAAGAAAGCAAACTCCAAACATATCCATGCAATGACACGAAATACGTCATCAGTCTCAAGGTAAATAGGTAATGAAAGTCGAGATGAAACTCTTGAATATCTCTTTGGATTGTTAAAGACTATAAAGCTATAACGTTTACATAATGACTAAGAATATCATCTGGTAATTTGCTAATGATGTCTTCTCCTCAAGATCCATGATTGTTTCACAATGCTTCATTAAGAATCCAATAAGTCATAAGAATCCTTTTAATGAGTCTTAAGAGGATCTATATGGATGCTATGGAAAAAATGCGTGCCACACACAAATCCTCATGGTGATTCGATCAAATTCTCTTGAAATTCTTCAGTGTTAAAGTTCTGTTGGCCAAATTCTTCAAACTTTTCCTGATACATCTTGACAGTGCCGGTTTGTCGAAGTTTAGTCAATTCTCATGTAGCATCTTCTTGAGCTGCTTGACTAAAACAAGCACTTACAACCTCCGTGAATTCCTCCCACGTCGGTTCACCATTCATTTTAGTGGACATATTGGTACCATGGAATTCTTTTTTCCTCCATATGTATTGCAGCAACCTATACTTTTTGATAATCAGTTATTTGATTAAAAGCAAAAAAAAAATTCACACATGCAAATCCATCCTTTCGGATCATCTCCATGATGTTGTTGTCTAAGAACTTTGACGCAAAAGTTGATCGTATTTGATGTTGATTTCAGTTATCAAGTCCTTGAGACTAGACAAAGCTTCTCTATGTTTGTCTGAATTCTCTCTCAGGAGTCGAATATTGTCTTGGCTTCTTAGGATCTAGTTCCCTCAGCCATACCACCAGTTCCCACAGTCTAAAGAATGGCTACGTACTCTGATACCAAATAATAAATAACAGGGAGTCAGGGAAGAGGAATAATAAAAAGACAAGAAAAATTCCCACTTCTGGGGCGAAACCTCTGTATTAAGCTTTTGTCAAGAAAATTACACTCATTCACATCAAAATCATTTCTCTAAAATCACTCCCTTGACTTGCTCCACTAATGTCTCTCAATTATTCTCATAACAGCAAAATCAATTCACAAGTTCCCAAATATAAAATAACAATTAAGATGCCAAATCACTGCAAATACCTAACAATCTCTTCGAGCCTCCATCAATGGAGGCTCCATATATTTCATATATGATGGAGGTTCGGCTCCCCACATTTTTTTTTTTTTAAAAGAATTAAAATATATGCTAAAAATAAGAAAGACATGATTAAATACATATCTCTCTCTCTCTCTATCAATTTCATTCTTTTAGTTTTATAAATTCTAGGTCTTATTTTGTTTCAAAATTTCAAAATTGAATTCGATCTCTCTCCATGGATGCACATCAATATCTTCGAGTGACATTGAATGTCAGATCGGATTGAGAGAGGATTTGAGATTGACTGCAACTAAAGAGAGGAAGACAGACTCTTTCTCTTTTTTAGGGCACGGATCTGGGTGCAAATGGCGTGGTCAGACATGAGAGAGGTCTCTCCGTCTTCATCAGCGACATGATGATGGAAGGTTGATGGTTGATGGTTGATGGTCTCTCCCCTTTCCATTTTTTTTTTCCCCTAACCAGACTTATCAGCCTCCACAATCTTGCCAATACAATTAGGAAAATCTTCCAACCAAAACACATCACTAGCTAAACGAATAGAGTAACAAGCGAGATCATAAGTAGCTGTGTTAGCCGACCTCTTAATACTACGAAACACCCTGTCCTCCGTAGTCCGAGAGAGCTTAACAACATCCGCAAGGATTACCCCAAAATCATAGTCCATATGTATGCCATTGTTGATCCAATTAATAATCTCCTTGATATCCACCTCAATAACATCATTGGAGAGCCCACAATCAATACCAAACTGAAGCCCCTTTAGGATTGCAACCAAATTAGCTGCCAAAATAATTAGCCCGGAGGATTTGAGAGCAGCAAGCTAACACCTCATCCTCAAAATCTCTAATCACCACACCAACTCCCACTTTACCGCCCCTTCTATCCATTTTAACAGCGCAGTTCATTTTGAACTTGCCCTCATCAGGTGGGGTCCACCCAACATTCACTGGAGGAATGCCAGCCAAAATAGGCATCTTCTCTTGGTTCTTACAGTGGGAATCAGCCAGGAAGCTATTACTCCAATCAATAACAGCCGACCAGTCAGGGAAAGGAGAGCCATGAAGGATACAATTGCGACCGAACCAAATTCGCCAAATAAAAACACAAAAAAGCTCCTTATCCACACCAAGCAGAACAAGGAACATTTCCAAGATAAAATCAAAAAAACATTCTGGATTACCTTTAATGGCAGGCCTTATACGAAACCAATCAAGACGAATGGCCTTAAGCTTTTTGCAGTCCCACATGGCATGTTTGGTGGTTTCCAAGGAGGAATTGCAGGCCCCGCACACACCATTAGTCGAAACCCCCCCGCCTAACAATGTTGAAATTGGTAGGGATCCAATCAAATTGCGTAGTATGTGGTTGCAAAAAGAAATATATTTTTCTTATGAAATAAATTTAATTATTATATTATTATGTTCTTAAACGATTTATATATGTATATATATATATATATATATATATGCTTATACCTATGTAAACTCAAATCTTTCTACTTATATATTCGTTACTTTTATTTATCCAATTCTTTAAATGAGTTTTGCCTTT
Organism: Acer yangbiense; assembly: GCA_008009225.1. NCBI lineage: Eukaryota > Viridiplantae > Streptophyta > Magnoliopsida > Sapindales > Sapindaceae > Acer > Acer yangbiense. The sequence goes on along the minus strand of CM017767.1, from coordinate 25,697,882 downwards.
ACTTGAACTCTTCTTTAAAAGTTTATATGTTCCATTCTTTTGTGCTTTAGTAATGCAAATGTATTATTATATACATATTTTGAAAGTAATGTTTTAGCTCAATGTCAGTAGTAAATGAAATGTAATGAAATGGTAATCACTAGTGAAAATGTAAATGCAGCACGCGCGACAAATGAAATGTTATGATTTTGGTCTTGTACCAATTTCTGAAATGTAAATGGCCGGGTCACCGGGGGTATTGGTGACACTACTTGACATTGAGCTTATTTTTTTATGAAATATTATTAATCGTTATCGTACTATGAAAATGTTACTTTTACAAGTTTACTTGTATATGAATATTTGATTTTTGCTTTTATGTACTCTTTAAAAGCTTTTGGTATTTGTTATAAATGTTTTCGATTGCGTATTATGCAATGCTTATTGAGTTGACAGCTCACCCCTTATCATTTAACATTTTGCAGACAGAGATTCTTAAGAGCTTACCGCTAGGGCGATAGACTTGGAATTGGAAGTGATTGAGATTTTATGTAACGATTCCCTTTTATTTTGTTACTTAAAATTTGAATTTAGGATTCTTGGAATTGTTTTTATTTTATTTTCCTTTAGGTCGATTTGGACCCTTTTATTGGTTTTTATTTGGAGATATATTTTCGTTGGAGAATGATTTATTTGGAGTTATTTTATAATTATCAACTTTCTTTGGAGAATTAATTCGTGGTTTATGATAGAACATTTCATATCAAAGTACTTAATTACTCTTTGAGTTTTGGGGTGTTACAACTCCATGGGTAATTATCTTAATACCATATTTCTCTAAATCTCTAAGTATAGACTTTTGTGTAGTGATCAACATAGCCAAACATCCCGATGATTTTCTACTTAACGCGTCGGCCACTACATTAGCTTTTCCTGGATGATAATTAATGGTACAATCATAATCCTTCACCAGTTCCAATCACCCTCTTTGTCTCATATTTAACTCCTTCTGGGTAAACAAATATTTCAAGCTTTTATGATCCGTAAAGATCTGACATGTCTCACCATAAAGATAGTGTCTCCAAATTTTCAACGCATAGGCTACTGCTGCTAACTCTAGATCATGAGTGGGGTAGTTTTGTTCATGAACTTTCAATTGTCTTGAAGCATAAGCAACTACCATTCCATTTTGCATCAACACACACCCCAAATCTTTCCTTGAAGCATCACTGTAGACAACATATCCGTCTCCGCCAGACGGAATGGTCAAAATTGGAGCAGTAACTAAACAGTTCTTGAGTTCTTGAAAACTCTTCTCACATGCTTCATTCCATTCAAACTTGACATTTTTTCTCGTCAATTGAGTTAATAGGGCAGCCAGACTAGAAAAATTCTTTACGAACCGCCGATAGTATCCTGCTAGGCCTAAGAAACTTCTAATCCCAGTGACCGTCGTCGGTCTACTCCAATTCGCGACAGCTTCCACCTTAGTGGGATCAACAGAAATTCCTTTTTCTGATACTACATGCCCCAAAAACACCACTTGATCCAACCAAAACTCACATTTCTTGAACTTCGCATAAAGTTTCTTCTCTGGAAGAGTCTGCAGCACAATTCTCAAATGCTTTTCATGCTCCTCTTTGCTTTTAGAGTATATAAGGATGTCATCAATGAATATAATAACAAACTGATCCAAATATGGCTGGAAAACTCTATTCATTAAGTCCATGAAAGCTACTGGAGCATTAGTTAATCCGAATGGCATAACTAAAAACTCATAGTGACCATATCGAGTTCGAAAAGCGGTCTTTGGTATATCTCCACTTCTAACTTTCAATTGATGATACCCTGATCGTAAATCAATCTTGGAGAACACCTTCGCACCATGCAATTGATCAAAAAGATCATCAATTCGAGGAAGGGGATACTTGTTCTTGATGGTAACTTGGTTCAACTGGCGATAATCAATACATAACCTCATAGTACCATCCTTTTTCTTCACAAATAATACAGGAGCTCCCCAAGGGGACACGCTCGGACGGATATAACCTTTATCTAACAATTCCTCTAGCTGGGTTTTTAACTCCTTTAACTCCACAGGTGCCATCCTATATGGAGCTTTAGAAATAGGGGTTGTACCAGGGATCAATTCTATAGTAAATTCAATTTCTCTATCAGGTGGTAAACCAGCCAAATCTTCAGGAAAAACATCAGAAAAATCCCTAACTATGGGAACCTCCAAAACAGAATTCTCCTTATCATTGACCATCACTACATTAGCCAAAAATCCCTCACCCACAGGGCATGTTTGGTGGTTTCCAAGGAGGAATTGCAGGCCCTGCACACACCATTAGTCGAAACCTGTAAAGATTCCCATATCTTGATTGGCTTATTTCGTAGACAAACCACATGTTGAGGTTGTGAATGTAAGGGTAGTCTAAATGTTTAAGGTTGAAGCTCGAAGGCCCTTTCAAGACCTCAAGGGACAAGCACACCAAAGGTATAAATTCTTGTGCTTGATTTTTTCTTTGAAGAGATTTAGTAAGCACACACACACTTAGCATACTTGCATTTGTGTGCATACTCTTCACATGTCACTTTACACACTAGCACTTTGGTTGATATATCTTGTCGTGTGTATATGTGCTTTATAATTCATTTCCCGACATTGTTCGGAAACGTCCGCGCTTGCACTAATGAGTGCTTGGTTTTACGCGAAGACCGCCCACGGAGAATGCCCTTGGCTTCTCCTTGGTTTTCACCATTGTTGGTGATCGGCGGTTATGATCGGCGGCCTGGCCGCCGAATGAAACCGTCGTTTCAGTCCAGTTTGGTCTGAAGCAATTATGCGGTCAAGATCGGCGGTCACGACCGCCGTTCGAAACCTCCGTTCATACCTGATCGATTTTAATCTCTCGGGTTTGATTCGGCGGTTGGATCGGCGGTCACGAAACCGCTGAATGAAACCGTCGTTGATGCTCTGTTCTTCACGAGTTCAATTCAGCGGTCGTTATCGGTGGCCTGGCCGCCAATTGAAACCGCCGAACGGTGCGTTTCAGGGGTAAAATTATCTTTTCACATGCCCAATTCTTGATGTCTATAAATATCTTATTTTCTCATTCTCTGATCAAGCTTCTTGAGTTATTAGAACCCTAAACTTTCAAGAGAGATTTTTGAGAAAAAATCAAATCAAGAACTCACCTTTAAACACTCAAATCAAATCCTTTTTGTATCAAATTTCATATTGCATCCTCTATGTCTACATAGAAAGCATCTATGATTGGATTGGCATCATCATAATATGTTTGGTAAGATTTTGATTAGTTTCATCTTATTTTAGTATTTTTACTATCAAGCATATTCTCTTTTAATTTACTTGTATGTTGTTGATCATATGATAAATACAAGAATAGAGAATTAATTGTGATGAATTAATTGAGTGTTGTTTTTGTGATAGCTAATTAGGTTTTTGCTTAATCTTGATTAGCTAAGCTATTTGACATGTCATTTAGCAATTGATATCTAGGGTTGATTAAATTGATTATATCATCATCCTAGATAAGCGTCTAAGGTTACCTAGCCTTGTTTGTTATTTGAATATTCATACATATTCACATAGGTTGCATAATCTCTTCTTAGAGAATTAAGTCTTGAGGCTAAGGTTGCTTAGGCCTCAAGCAATTGGACTAGAGCCACTTTTAAAGGCCCGAGTGGTAGAAGTGGGGGGTTATTGACCGGAGTGTTAGACGAGGTCTACATAGGTTGTAAACTCCATTTCGATTAGTGGATTTCGAGGTCCGAGTGTGGCGCACTAAACAGCCCGTGGTTTTTCCCAGTGGTTGGGTTTCCACGTATACATCAAGTGTTATTTAAATTCCGCACTATATTACACTTGCTTGTATTTTTGACTAGTAGGGGCATTTTCGTAAAATTGACTTGCATGCGAAAATTGGGTAATAATAGTTAAAATCTATTCACCCCCCCTCTAGCTTTATATAGAACACGCCTCGAGTATTCTTTTCAATTGGTATCAGAGCGGGTTCCTAGATATACTTAGGTGATCCTAGCTCTTTTTAGGTGTGTTGTGCATTTGTGTGATTTTTGCTCATTCATACATTTTGCATACATTTCATTCATTCATTTGATACAATGAGTGGATTCGGTGGCAACCATGAGGGTGCTTCAAGCACACGGTCTCCTCTCCTCACCGGTGTGAATTATGCCTCATGGAAAGGCAAGATGGAGGCATATGTGTGCCAAATCCATGATAGGGCATGGATGGCAATTGAAGATGGGTATGCACCTCCTATGATGACTCCCACGAGTGGTGGAGAAGAAGTACTCAAGCCAAAGGCCCAGTGGTCACCTGAAGAGTTTGAGACTTCAAAATGGAATAGGAAGGCATGGCATGCTCTTCTATGTGCAGTGGATGAAAATCAGTACAAACTGATTCAGAACACTAGGATAGCCAAGGAGGCATGGGATATCCTACAGGTTGCACATGAGGGAACCGATGTCGTTAAGGATTCCAAGCTACAAGTCCTTCAAACGCAATTTGAGTTGCTTAAAATGGAGGAGGACGAGTGCTTCAATGACTTTGAAGTCAAGTTGATGGATATTGTGAATCAAAGCCATCAACTCGGTGATCCTTATTCAGATAGGAGAGTTAAGCAGAAAATTATGAGGTCTCTCCCCGCTAGGTTCGAATCAAAAGTGACGGCTTTAGAGGAAAATAGCACATAAAAGGATATGAAGCCGAGCGAGGTGATTGGAAGACTCCTCGCCTATGAATCTAGGAAGGCTCCTAGTATTTCACCTCCTAAAAAGCAAAAAGGAATTGCTTTGAAAGCTTCTAAGGTTGAGAAGGAGGAAAAAGGTGACTCGGACCAAGACATGGCTTTGCTACTTAGAAGATTCAAGAAGTTTGTCAAGTTCGAGAATAAGGGCATTGGATCCAAAGGCCAAGACTTGAAGAAAAAAGCTCCCTTCAAGAGTTTTGAGCCTAGGCAAGAGCATAGTGAGAAGAAAGGGGTCCAATGCTATGAGTGTGGTGGTATAGGTCACATCTCACCGGATTGTGGGAACTTGAAGAACAAGATGGCAAAAGTGATGACCGCCACATGGAGTGAAAGTGATGACTCTGGAGAGGGAGATAAGTCATCAAGTGATGATGAGCTTACCATCAACTACACGGCATTTGGGGCCACTTGTGTAGAAGATAAAGTTGTTGGTAAGAATGATTTGACTAGTGATCCCATAGAAGAAAAAGATGAAGAAGTAGCTCTAGAGAAGATAAATGTAGCTACTCATTGGGATATGACTCTCATTGACTCAAGAGACCAAGGTGGAGGTCTAAATGAGGGAAATGACTCCATTAGTGAGAATGAGAGTGGAGGAGATAACTTAAGTGAAGATAACTCCTCATCTAACTCTACAAATGGAGGTGTAGAGAAAATGGATGTAAATGACTTTATAGTCAAGTGTGAAAGTTCATTGGAGAAGAAAAATATAAAGTTGAAGATTTTAGAGGATGAAAATCTAGAACTTTCAACACACAATGACCACTTAAGTAAACAAGTGGAGGCATCCAAGAATATTGAAGACAAGCTAAGGGATGAGCTAGCTATGTCTAAGAGGAATGAAGAAGGGTTGAAGAGAGAGCTTGTTGAAGCCATAGAGTCATTGTCTAGGATGACTACAAGCACCAAGAAACTTGACCACATTCTTGGTAGTGGAAAGAACCCTTGTGACAAGAGAGGTATTGGGTATGAAGTAAGCAAGGAGATCACTACTCCAACCAAGACCATCTTTGTCAAGAGTTTGGGCAAGATAGAAGCTTCACCGGTGCACACTCCTAGGAAGAAAATTGATCTAGGACAATGTTCAAGAAGTGCACAAGTGAAGGTAGCTCCAAAGAGACAACCTCAAGCTCAAAAAGTTCCTCAACCTAACTTCCCTCAAGCTCATATTCATCAAGGGAATAGGCCAATCATGCAAAATGAAACAAGGAAGCAAGCTAGACCGATTCAACAACAAAGAAGATTTGAACCCGCTCAACCACAAAGTCATGGGATGGCTCCTATGCATGCACAAGGACATGGTATGAATTCTAAATTTATCCCTACATGTCACTTTTGTGGTATTAATGGTCACATTAGACCAAATTGCTTTCATTTCATTAAATTATGTAGAATCAAAAGCATGATTGAAAAGAGAATGATAAGAGCTAGAATGCATGCTAATAGGAAAAAAAACATTCATATTCATGATCCTATTAATTCTAGGACTCTTGAACCATTGTCCACTAGGAAGAAAAATGTCATATCTATGTGGATAAGGAAAAATGAACCCGCTTGCTATGAGACTAACAAGTTCCAAATAGGTTCAACCAAGTCAAATGGACTTGGGAGGTCCATATGACCTCATGACCTTCATTGATGAAGGATGATATTGACCCCATATGGGGAACTCAAGCAAAGAGAGCTTATGCATACTTGTTGCATGCAAATATTTGAAAAATCTTATGCTTCTTTGTTAATTGCTTGAGTAAGCTTGGTTGCACATTTGTATATATGTTTTCAATTCAATAAGTGTGAACCATGCTTGTTTACAATCCATGTCATATTTATGTTCAAACATGCATTTTTGGACTAGGAGATTTACATAGGAAGTATGATTTGGATGACCTATAGTTATCTCCATGACATGATGATTCTTAATGACATGCTTAAAAATTGAAAAGCATGAGTTGTTTATAACATGCTCAAATGAAAAAGCATGAATTGATGATTGCAATTTTTAAATGCAAAACTTGTGTGAAAAAGCTTATGAGGCTCTAAATGAATAAAGGATCTTGTATCCGTTCAAAGGAATTTATATTCCAAATTGTCTCTCTTTCTTTATTTCTTGAACATGTCTATTATCATACGGGTTTCATTCCCGGAAAAATCAAATAGGGTGTAAAGTTGCTCATGACATGTTTGACTTATAAAGATGGATATAGTTGCTCATACATTAAAATTAATAAAAACTCTATATCTTTGCTTCTCTCATGACATTGGTGAAATTGGTTTGAATTCTTTTTAGAAACCTTTGTCATTTGCTTTGCCAAATACCATTGTATTTTGGACTTGAATGCTACATGTCTTGTATGCAAAGCATGCTTTGTTTCACACATTTATTTCAAAATAAATCTCCTTGTTTCTCTCCATTTGATAGAGTTGCATAAAGTGCATTTTGTGATTATGCAAATGACTTGAATGCTATCATCTCTCTTTGCTAAGTGACCCGGTTGGGGACTACTCCTTTGCCTATATCATGACAAAAAGGGGGAGTAGTGGTGGTAAGGGGGGGTTGCAATTATGCATGTTGGAGAGACAATACATTGATAGGGAGTAACCCTTTGAGGGGGAGCATTGCATTCATCATACATTGCATGATGTTGTGTTTAATTTCTTATAAATGCAAATGCTTGTTTATGTCGTCACTTGATTCATCTTACTTTTACTTGAATTGGAAAGTATAGAAACTTTGCTTTCAGGGATTGATTGTTCTACTTGAGATTGAAGACTTCAAGTTTATTTTTATATATCTCTTTGTAAAGTAGAAAATCTTAGTAGACCCGTAGTTTCTATTATAATGTGAGGAATCAATGTGAGTGGTGGTTTTGTCACGAAATAGCCAAAGGGGGAGATTGTAAGGATTCCCATATCTTGATTGGCTTATTTCGTGGACAAACCACATGTTGGGGTTGTGAATGTAAGGGTAGTCTAAATGTTTAAGGTTGAAGCTCGAAGGCCCTTTCAAGACCTCAAGGGACAAGCACGCCAAAGGTATAAATTCTTGTGCTTGATTTTTTCTTTGAAGAGATTTAGTAAGCACACACACACTTAGCATACTTGCATTTGTGTGCATACTCTTCACATGTCACTTTACACACTAGCACTTTGGTTGATATATCTTGTCGTGTGTATATGTGCTTTATAATTTGTTTCCCGACATTGTTCGGAAACGTCCGCGCTTGCACTAATGAGTGCTTGGTTTTACGCGAATACCGCCCACGGAGAATGCCCTTGGCTTCTCCTTGGTTTTCACCATTGTTGGTGATCGGCGGTTATGATCGGCGGCTTGGCCGCCGAATGAAACCGCCGTTTCAGTCCAGTTTGGTCTGAAGCAATTATGCGGTCAAGATCGGCGGTCAAGATCGGCGGTCACGACCGTTGTTCGAAACCGCCGTTCATACCTGATCGATTTTAATCTCTCGGGTTTGATTCGGCGGTTGGATCGGCGGTCACGAAACCGCCGAATGAAACCGCCGTTGATGCTCTGTTTTTCACGAGTTCAATTCGGCGGTCGTTATCGGCGGCCTGGCCGCCGATTGAAACCGCCGAACGGTGCGTTTCAGGGGCAAAATTGTCTTTTCACATGCCCAATTCTTGATGTCTATAAATATCTTATTTTCTCATTCTCTGATCAAGCTTCTTGAGTTATTAGAAACCTAAACTTTCAAGAGAGATTTTTGAGAAAAAATCAAATCAAGAACTCACCTTTAAACACTCAAATCAAATCCTTTTTGCATCAAATTTCATATTGCATCCTCTATGTCTACATAGAAAGCATCTATGATTGGATTGGCATCATCATAATATGTTTGGTAAGATTTTGATTAGTTTCATCTTATTTTAGTATTTTTACTATCAAGCATATTCTTTTTTAATTTACTTGTATGTTGTTGATCATATGATAAATACAAGAATAGAGAATTAATTGTGATGAATTAATTGAGTGTTGTTTTTGTGATAGCTAATTAGGTTTTTGCTTAATCTTGATTAGCTAAGCTATTTGACATGTCATTTAGCAATTGATATCTAGGGTTGATTAAATTGATTATATCATCATCCTAGATAAGCATCTAAGGTTACCTAACCTTGTTTGTTATTTGAATATTCATACATATTCACATAGGTTGCATAATCTCTTCTTAGAGAATTAAGTCTTGAGGCTAAGGTTGCTTAGGCCTCAAGCAATTGGACTAGAGCCACTTTTAAAGGCCCGAGTGGTAGAAGTGGGGGGTTATTGACCGGAGTGTTAGACGAGGTCTACATAGGTTGTAAACTCCATTTCGATTAGTGGATTTCGAGGTCCGAATGTGGCGTACTAAACAGCCCGTGGTTTTTCCCAGTGGTTGGGTTTCCACGTATACATCAAGTGTTATTTAAATTCCGCACTATATTACACTTGCTTGTATTTTTGACTAGTAGGGGCATTTTCGTAAAATTGACTTGCATGCGAAAATTGGGTAATAATAGTTAAAATCTATTCACCCCCCCCCCCCCAGCTTTATATAGAACACGCCTCTAATTTGTTTCAAAACCCCCCGCCTAACAATGTTGAAATTGGTAGGGATCCAATCAAAACAAGCGTTACAGACAAAGATTTTTATTTTGGAGGGGATATTCATATGCCAAAAGTTGTTCCACCAAGTTCTCATAGGGTTAGGGGTAGAAGTGCTAGGATTAGTTTCCATACACCTTCCTAGCCAATAGCCACTTTTGACATAATAGTTACCACTGCCCTCATAATGCCATATAGTCGAATCAGGGCTACTACTTAAGCCAATGGGGATCTGCAAAATAGCATGCGCATCATCGGGGAGGAAATTCGAATTTATCAACTCAGCGTTCCAGCCACCAGAAGGGGAAAATAGCTTGTCTTGTTGTAGCTTCAACACCCAAATTCGAAGGAGAAATGATCTTAAACTCATGAGGTCTAGGAATCCATTTATCAGAGTAAATTTTAATAGACTTACCATCTCCCACTCTCCTCCTAACACCTTTCTCCATCAAGCCCTTACCCCAACAGAGACTGCTCCAAACAAACGAGCAGCCAACCTTTTTAGTCGCTTCCAGGAGGCTACAATCACTGAAATAGCAGCCTTTAAGGGTTCTAGCAACCAGCGAATTAGGTTTTTTGAGGATTCTCCATCCTTGGTTAGCCAAGAGGGCCCTATTTGAAGTCTCCAGATCACGAAACCCGAGACCACCATCAGCTTTGGACTTACATAGCTGCTTCAAAGTGCACCAGTGCATCTTCTTCTTGCTCGATTTACTACCCCACCAGAATCTCGCACACAATTTCTGGATTTCAAAAATTAGGCTCTTCAAAATTCAGAAAATGCTCATTGCATAAGCGGGAACCGCTTAGATCACAGCCTTTATGAGGATCTCCTTACCACCGATAGAAAGAAGCTTCTCACCCCAGCCTTTAATTTTCACCCACACCCAATCGACGATGTCAACAAATAATTTTCATTTACCTCTATCGGAAAAACAAGGGAGGCCTAAATATTTTTCATGGCACTCGACTAAATTCACCCTAATCAAGGAAGCAATTCGAAGACCCTCTGTTCTTGTCATAGACGGACTCACACAAACCGATGATTTGCTAAAATTGACCATTTGCCTAGACGCCTTTTCATACTCATCCAAAATTGTTCTAACTGCAATACAGTTCACATCATTCGCCTTCGTAAACAGCAGGCTATCATCGTCAAAAAATAAATGAGAGACTGTCAGGCCTCTTCTGCTGCATTTAAACCCTGACAACACCCATTTATCTTGAGCCATCTGAATCAGGGTGGTAAGCCCCTCAGCGCAGAATAAAAAAAGGAAAGGTGAGAAGGGGTCGCCTTGCCGTAACCCTCTGGAAGGCTTAATGTTGCCGTACACCTCACCATTTAACAAAAAGGAATACGAGACAGAGGTTACACATCTCATAATTAGGTTGACCAATCTATCCGAAAAGGCTAACTTGTGCAGCATACCCTCCAAAAAGACCCATTCAACCCTGTCGTAAGCTTTTGCCATATCCAACTTAATGGCCATCGACCCATTTTTCCTTTTCCTCTGCCTGATTCTATGCAGGCACTCGAACCTTACAATGGTATTATCAGAAATAAGGCAGCCTGGACCAAAGGCACACTGCGTTTCAAAGATGACGTCCCCGAGAGCATGCTTGAATCTGTTCGTGATTGCTTTAGCAATGATCTTATATAACACATTGCATAGATTGATGGGTCTATAATCAGAGACTCTGACCGGAGTTTGGATTTTAGGAATAAGGGAAATGATAGTGCTGTTCATACCAGCCACAGACTCACCATCATTAAGAACCTGAAGACACGCTATGGTCACACAAGGGCCAATCGAATCCCAGAAATTCTGGTAGAAGATGGCAAGCAGCCCATCACTTCTAGGTGCCTTCATAGGTCTCATCTCAAACACAGCTCTCTGAATTTCTTCTCTTAAGAAAGTGCCATCTAGGACACGAGATTGATGATTTCGAGCTTTGGACGCTCCCCATCCAAAATTTTATTCATGTCCCCAGCAGAAGGATTGGTAAAAGTAACTAGGCGAGAGAAATAATTACCTGTGATTAGTTCCAGCTCAGTTGTCGAGTCTCTCCATGTACCATCATCATCCAGAAGACCCATAATTCTGTTCTTGGCTTTCCTTGCTAAGGCCTTAGAGTGGAAGAAACATGTGTTTTTATCCCCATTTTTAATCCATTCAACCTTCAATCTCTGCCGCCAATATCTTTCCTCAATATCAAGGATATCATTGAGCTGAGATTCCAAGCCATTGATAACCGTCCACGAGCTTGGTTTATTAGCTTTACAAGCCTCAGCCAGAGCCCCACGTTTTTGGTTTAACTCAGAGCGAAGCTCTTTTCTCTTCCTAATGTTCCAAGATTTCAGCTGATTACCATAATTATCAATTTTGTTCTGCACATTCACCACACAGCTAGTGCTAGTATTCCTCTTCCACATTGACACCACTATATCCGTGCACTCTTTCTCCTCAATCCAGCATTCCTCGAAGAAGAACCTCCTCCTTCTACCACCCGAGGTCACCCAACTGGCCGCCGGACATGCCATATGATCGAGAACCAAGGGTCTGTGATCACACCCCAGAAGTCAAGATGGCGAATGATCGATTGGGGGAAAGCATTCCTCCAGCTTCTACTACGCATGCCTCTATCCAGACGTTCCATAATCGAAGCAACCTCATCCCTCTTGTTACTCTAAGTAAATTTAGGACCAATAAAACCCATGTCCTCAAGATTACAATCTTCCAAAGCCTCCCGAAAATTAGCCATCGCTCTCCAACATTTATTGACACCACCTAATTTTTCATCTTCCCCTACAATTTCGTTGAAATCACCCATGCAAACCCAAGGGAGGTCATTCATACCAGCCAACCTGCGTAAAAGATTCCATGAATGCTTTCTTTTGGTTTGCTCTGGGTGACTGTAAAAACCGGTGAATCTCCAGACACTACCACTGTCGTCCGTAATTTTAACGTCAATGTGCTCTTGGGAATACGTTAGGAGGTCCACCCCAACCTTATCAGACCACATCAGACAAAGACCCCCAAACCTTCCAACACTGTTGACCACGAGCTTACAACTGAAACCCAGCTTCAACCTCCATTTCTCCATCTTGATTATTGAAGGTTGATGATGTTTTTTTTTTTTTTTAATGATATATTTTTATCTTTTAAAAAATGAGTTTTTTTTATATTAAAATATTAATTCTATGGAATTTTTTAATTTTTGTCTTTTTTTTATATAAATAGATCTCCACCGTCCATCTAAGATTTGAATGGTGTAGATTTATAACTTTTTTTTTTAATTATTTTTTCTATTATGTAAATATTTTAAAGAAATTTAATTACTGTTTGGTGTTGACATGGGCATCTTTTTTGTTTAAAGACAAAAATACCTTTGGAATCATTAACTTTGACTAACAAATGACTCACAAAGGGACCACATTGATGGGTTTTTTTATAACATAAGGACCAAGCCAATGAAAAATGTGCAAACAGTTATAAAACAGATAATTCTAAAAAACGTAGGGACCCAATTGAAAATTCCCCAAAAATAAATGCAACTAGAGAATTACATTAACGCGTGAGTTGTGTGACACAAAGCCCAAGTCTGATTGTGGTATGTAATGATGGGCTGGACTAATTACTCCAGTGCGGGCCGAATAAAACTATGCACTGAATTAGGTAATCTGATTAAAACTTTTTGCCAAACATTGGACAACATTAATTTAATACTTTCAGGGCTATTTGTCCTGTCTGCTTCGGTGCACCAAACACGCCATAGAATTGCACACACATTCTTTGAGCTTAGGTGAAATTGCTTTCATAGGTAAGTTAGGGCGCGTTTGTTAATGTTTTGCAAAAACTGTTTTTGTGTTTTTAGGATTAAAAAAATATAAAAAACCTGTTCATTAACATTTTGTTATTTAAAGTTTTTAAAAACTCATAAAACTGTTCTCTTTTTTTTAGGCATAAGTTTTGAAAACAATGATTTATTGTTTTTGATTTTTTCAAGACAAATGAGAACAGCTGTTCTCAACTTACTCCACTTTACTCCTCTTTTCACTCCCTTCCACGACTAATTTCAGTGTCTTCTTTTATTTATTTATTTATTTTTTGCTTTCTTCTTCTTCTACTCTTTGTTCATTGATCTGCTTAAGATCTTTCTTTATTCTTTGAGTGCTGCAGTTTCTTCTTTCTTCAGAAGGTATGTGATTTCAATGATCTCTATATTTAGATTTTTTTTAATATTTTTGTTAATCTCTGTTAGAAGATGTTAATTTATTTGCTTTCTTCTTCTTCTACTCTTTGTTCCTTGTTCTGCTTCAGATCTTCCTTTATTCTTCGAGTTCTGCGGTTTCTTCTTTCTTCAAAAGGTATGATTATTGATGAAGAAACGGAGACAAATAGTTTTGATTTAGATATGTCTCAAGAACACGACACAAATGAACTCAGTTAGGGATGAGATTGCTGTACATTTGTGGAATGACTATAATAGATAAATATTATGGTTAATTAAACTCTGTATGGTAATTGTTATGGTTTTGTTATTAGGTGTTATATTTATAACAACTGTTTTCTTAGTCAAAATAATGACATTATATTTTATTATTGTTGTTGTAATTTTTTTTTCTTATATTATTGCTGATAAACTCTATTTTGCCAAAAACAATTATGGAAGATATATTGAATTAAACCTTATAAAAAGTTTGGTTATATTATTACAGTTAGTTGAAAATGATTTTGAAAATATTTTGCCAAACAAGTTTTCACTGTTTTCCCATTTTCAAGTATTACTACCAAACGCGTTTTTTATGTTTTCATTCTCTGAATATCGTTTTCAACAATTGCTACCAAACGCGTTTTCGAATCCCAAATATACAAAAAACTGTTTTCCGAAAACAAATGAAAACGAGAAAACAAAAATTGAAAAACGAAAACATTACCAAACAGCCCCTAAGTTTTCGGTTTTTGGATTTTGATAAACAATAATATTAGACATCCTACATTTTGTTTCTCACCTACATTCCAACTAGTGACATGACAATTGGTAAGTTGATATACATTAATGACTCACTTAACAAATAGGGCAAATTGCACTGAACCCCTTGAGGTTTGGGCAGGTTATACTTAGCTGGAAAAGTTTTGTTATTATACACTACACCCCCAAGACTTAAATTTAACTTTGAAAATACCTAAAATGCCCCTAGTTATATTATTTTATACTTTATTTCTTTTACCTTTTAACCAAAAACTTTATAAACTTTAATAAAATAAAATAAAATAAAATAAAAGATATGATTAATTAAATAAATAAATAGTTTTTAAAAATAAATAAATAAATAGTTTAAAAATTAAATAAATAAATATTTTTTAAAAATCAAATAAATAAATAGTTTAAATAAATAAATGAAAAAATTAAAAACATTTTTTTTTTTTTTTGGATATTCATTAACAGGGATAAGAAAAACTCTAAATATTCAAACTTTTATGGTAAGGATGATGGTGAGAGAAGCTTTAAGGTTCCCAACACTGAAGGAAGTGGTTGAAGAAGGCAAGAAGACTCCAGTGTTGGGAACCTTGAAGCTTCTCTCACCATCATCCTTATTGTAAAAGTTTGGATATTTAGATCTTTTTTTGTCCCTATTAATGGATATCCTTAAAAAAATTAATGTTTTTAATTTTTTTCATTCATTTATTTATTTATTTTTAAACCCTTTATTTATTTCATTTTTTTTTAACTATTTATTTATTTGATTTTTTAAAACTATTTATTTATTTATTTTTTTTAAAATTATTTATTTATTTATTTATTTAAACTATTTATTTATTTATTTTTCAAAAAATATTTATTTTTTTAATTTTTGTAAACTATTAATTTATTTAATGAATCATATCTTTTATTTAATTTATTTAATTTTATTAAAGTTTATAAATTTTTTAGTTAAAAGGTAAAAAAAAAAAAGTATAAAATAATATAACTAGGGGCATTTTAGGTATTTTTAAAGTTAAATAAGTCTTGGAGGTGTTAATGTATAATAACAAAACACTTCCAGCTAAATGTAACTTACCCAAACCTCAAGGGGTTCAGTGCAATTTTCCCTAACAAATATATTCACCTACCAATTATCACATCGTTAGTTGTAACTACCATTACTCTTTCATAAAAATTGAAACCCATAATTTATTTTTTTAGTTATTTGTAGACAATTTCTTAATGTGATTTAATCATAGAAGTTGGAGATGGAAATCACAAGAATGATTGGATATTCGTATCACATGAATTAAAAATCATTAGGGAGATTGTATTTAAGACCTGCTCAGTAATGTTTTCGTTTTTCATTTTCTGTTTTGTATATTTTCATTTGATTTTATTGTTTTCAGAAACTAAAAACACTAAAAACGTGTATGGTAGAATTAATTGAAAAAAAAAAGTACTCTCGAAAATATATATATATATTATAACATGTATTTATAATAGTATTCTAGGAAAAAAAAATTAATTAATTTAATTTTGATTTGTATCTTTTTTATTTAAAAAAAAATATTACATAAATAATTTATTTTACTAATTTAAAGAAAATTATATCAATATATATCAATATATATATATATATATATATATATATATATATATATATATATATATATATATTCATCATTTTCTAATTGCAAATTATAAACTACGTATTGTAAATTATATATAATTTTATTTAAATAAAGAGAAATTCATATTATTTATGAAATCCTTTGCATGCATTAACATTGAGAACGTCAATTTGACGTTTTACCGGATGTAGGTGGTCGATCTACAATTGAGATGGGTCGGATCGGGTTCAAATCAGGCCCAAGCAATTTAGGTTCAACCCGTCGAATATGTCGCGTCGAATGCTATTGAACCTGTAGAAAGACGTAAAACAACACAAAACAGTAGAAAATAAAGGAATTGAAAAGGGGTTATATAATCTTAGCCTTAGTTAAGCTTGGGCTGAGCGTTTAGATGCCGGTTGATCGTGACTAGAAGAAATGACAATTTCCGATGACCGGAATTCATACTAAACCAGAGTTTCAACACGCCAAAGCTTTAATATTGATATATGAGAATCGAGAGAGTTCTTCGTCCATGGATCCCCCTATTTATAGATGTTGGGGCTGCTGGGCGTGGATATGGTAGAGTATCTGATCCCAGAAATCTCGACTGGATTTCCTAGGATACAGAATCGAGCATTTGAATTGGTTTGAGTCATCTTCTTAACTGCTCACTAGCTTGAAATTAACGATTTAGTCAAAGGTGACTTGATGCTAACAAGTGGGTCGACCATGTCATGTGGGCCGTTTCTGGATCCACACTTGATTAGCTTGAGCTTCTAAACGGTTGGGCCTAAGAGCCATTTTTGGCTACCATACGGGACACGTTTCTCAAGTATTTTTAATTTAGAAAACATAAAAACTGCTTTCGGGAACGCAGCCCTTATTTTAGTAAAGATAAAATAGGTGGGGTCCGCGGTCCGCTTTTAATTTGTGGTTGCGTTGGAAACTTGGGCGCATATACTTGACAAGTGCAGGGAAATTTCGAGCAAGATGTTTCTCTGTAAGAGACTTTCAAAACTATGTCTATATCCTCGAAGTTTCTATCTAACTTTCTATTTGGTCCATGATAGTGACTATCACAAGCTCATATATATAATCCCTCAAGAGTCAAGATTGTTATTCTTTTCTATTAGCATTTGTCTATACATCCATCTGAAATATTTACATTTTCAGTCCATTTGGTGTTACAATTAGAATGCAAACCATGAAATTATCGCAACTGGATGAATTGATCTTCACCGCAACCTGCGTAATGGCAAAGGTGATTTTTCTGCTCAATATGAAGAGCATCACCGTTGATGATTATAAGCCATCTTCTTATTATGTGTTCTTCAGTGTTGGCCTTTTAGGAGCCACTATTGGTTCTTCTTGCTCCATACTTATCCGAGAAAAATCGCAGAAGATAGCAAGGTTTTACAGAGCTTTTGCTCTCACTTCTATGGCGTCAAGTCTTTTAGTTCTCTTCTGGGTTGCTGCTTCGGTAAGCTTCACGTGGTGCTTTAATTTCATTGGATCACATGTATAACCCACATGTATAACCCACATGTATACAATACATGATATTCATTATTCAACAAAATAAGATGGCTTCTGTGTGGATTGAAAATCAGTTTTTTTTTATTTTTTATTTTTATTGGAGTTCTCATACCCGTTAAACAAAAATACTCAAAAATACTCTTGTGATAGACGAGATTAAGTTGGTCTGAGGTAAACCCTGTACCACGAGATTACGGGTTCAAGTACTAAAGGATGGAGGAGATTAAGTTGGTCTGAGGTAAACCATGTACCACGAGATTACGGGTTCAAGTACTAAAGGATGGAGCCACTTTATGATCAGGGAGCAGTAGTTTTACAATTTTATAAATTTTCCCGTAAGCTTTTGGATTCGTATGTTTCTACTCTTATTTCATATTTAAATTTTCTAATTCTTTTATAAATTACAATGTTAACAATTTTCTCTTAATCATGTAAATAATATATTTGATTCTAAATATACTAATTTTTTTTTTAATGATAAAGAGATTTCATTAAGAAGAAACAAGAGAGAAACTAGGGCGGTTGGTTGTCTTGGACAGACCTCTCCACACACGGAGGGTAAGATTCCATCCAAAAACAATATTCCTCTAAAGACAAACCAAGCTTAGATAAGTTATGGACGACAACATTCGCCATCCTAGAAATAAAAACTAAAGAACCTGTAGCAACACCAGCAAGAATACATCTAATATCCCCTATCAGGAGGCCAATCTCTGAAAAAAAACATTGCTACTTGAGTTAACAAGGTTAACAACAGCCAAAGCATCAAACTCAACAATCACTGGTACTAAACCAGTATCAATAGCAGAAGACAGACCCTCAAGAATGGCCATAACTTCCGCAATCTGAGGTGAGTATAAGACCTCAATTCTTTGGGCACTTGAAGCCATCACGAAACCCGTATGGTCCCGAATAACCATTCCCAAGCCTATTCAATGTAAGCGCACATCCAAGGAAGCATTTGTGTTCAACTTGTACAAACCAATCCCTGGCGATTTCCAGCGAACAAACTGAGGCACAACCAGCATTATTTCCAGTGTAATTCAAATATCAAATTGCATGAGAGAGAAAAAAGTGAACCAATCTTGACCATGTATTTTGTATTTTGCATTTTGCTTAGGTGTCAATGGATTATGAAAAGTCAAGGAAAAACAAGTCAATGAGAGGATCTTAATCCATTTCAATGAGTTGGGATCCTCTCCTTGGTCCTTATTTTTCCTTAGCATTCTTCAAGTGTAATTCAAATATCAAGTTGCATGAGAGAGAAAAAAGTGAACCAATCTTAACCATGTATTTTGTATTTTACTTAGGTGTCAATGGATTATGGAAAGTTAAGGAAAAACAAGCCAAGGAGAGGATCTTGATCCTATTTCAATAGTTCTAACATGCTTTCTATTCATAAGCATTGATCTAAAATAAAAATAAAAACTGTGTACTTATGAGACATCCAGATAACAAAGTACTGATGTTTAGGAGAAAAATGTTAGATCAGGAATAAAATTAATTAAATGCATTAGTTAAGAAATCAAATATCAAAGCACAGTTGGGAACCTTCACACCAAAGTACGATATCTGTATGCTTCCCTTACAAAAATGAGCACACCAAAGCATTCAACAAAAAAGTTCAGTAAACACATTTACAATTGACATGTGACCTACACCCTGCACCTTGATGCAAACATCTCCAATTCACTACATATAATATAAAAGACGAGAGAAAGTAACTAATTCAGAGCCTTTTCATACTATCAAAATAGTTTCCTACAGAACAACCCCAAATGATAAGACACAATAATTAATTTATTAAACTCCCAGTTACAAATCCTAGTATGTAAGCCATCTTCTGTACACATACACATTCATGAATATCTATGTGCATGCATGCAGGTGTTTTTATCTAAAAGGGTAAGAACAATTTAGAACACCATACACTTCAAGAACCCAAAATGGGCAGACTAGGGAACATGTGAAGAGGACATAAATTTTAAACTAGCTGCAGAATAGCAATTAACAAAATTTCACTAGGAGAAAAACAATTGAACTGGAAATATAGGTATAAAGAAAAGGTTGCAAAGAATCAAAACAAGTCACAAATGAAATCAGCATTTTCTACTAATTACTACGAAAGGATGCATCTATTACACTGGTTGTGAAGCGGCCAATGATACTTCTCCATGTGAATACAGACAAATATATGCTGTCATGCTAGTTGCACAACAATAGTCATCTTATACTATTCACAACTCAGACATCATCTAGTAACTTGGACTATCAATGTTAATGACCAATATACAATACTATGCCTCTATCAGATTGTGTCAATTCCCCCACAATTAATTTACAAAACCGCTCTAACTCTATTCAACGTTTTTCATTATACCAAATCCTAAATTCTTAGCTTCTCATTATTTTGTACCTATCACAAAGCAAAACATACCAAATTATGTTGTACAACAGACATTATTGTCATTGTAACGAAGACATTTTGGATTCCACTTCACTAAATCCTAATCCTAACAATCAACAACACAAAAAATCCCCAATATTATGTTTAGCCTGTAAGAGAGATTATGTAAGTTAACTTTCTTCCTTCACTCAGTTTCTGCCTTACTATTTGCTCCAAAGTTGGCTGAAACGAAGGAAAAATTTTGAGAAAAAATGAAAATAAGTGATGAACAATGTGGATAAGAACAAAATATATACTCAAATGCTAGACAAAGTTATACACACATACATACATACATACATATATATATATATATATATATATATATATATATATATGCATACCTTCACTGGAGAATCGCAAGCAACTGAGAGAATGAGAGAATCGCAAACTCTATGGAATATATTTTTGGGTTATATAGTAGTTGATTTGATTTGCTTTTATATCTTCGTTCACCCAAATCTGGTGTGTGTAGGCAAAATGTTAGTAACTAAATCTTATATATTAGAAAGACTATTTATTAGGGGAAAGTTTGTTCATTGGAATTGTCTGGTTACTAATTGCTCAGATACAAAAATGATGTATTGGGATTTGGGAGGTTCCTTTCCCACTGGCTACTAATGCCTTACATCAACACAAACCATTGTGCATTTGTACTCAGTTTCGTAACATCAACTCTGTGTTCTGACTGTTCTTGGAGCTTTGGCATTTTTTGCAGCTGATGAATTATCTTAGGGATTCTATAGATCATATGAATCATCTTCTGAAGATCACTGATGATAATCTCCAGTAGGTTTGGAACATTTTGATGCAAACAAAAAAAAAAAAGGACGGTTGGAGGTTATTGATAATATCAAATTAACTTCTTATAAGAAGATTGAACTTCTTATATGTGGAGAAGAAATGCTATAATTTCACTTCTCCACATATATAGTTCTCTTAATACAAAAACAATAATAATAATAATCGAACTGGAGAGGCACAAAATTCCTGAAAAAAAAAAAAAAAACAATAGATTGCCTAATCCACCTTGAACTATTTCATCGTATTAGAGATTAAATAAAATGCCCATTATTATTTTCAGCCTTTGCCTAAGAATTAAGTGTATAATGAAATTTCCACACCAATTATTTGGTGATTTTTAATCGATATCAAGATTCGGAAATAAAATTGGCATAATATGAATTAACGAAGTCCAAAATCATCAAAATAAAAAAAGGATTTTTAGCATATACTTTAGAAAGTACAACAGCATGAAAGAACCATGTTGCTTGTCTTTTGGGTTATGAATTAAATCATTTGTTTCTTCATTAAAACCTAGAACAAACACCGTGTAATTGATGAATTCTGTAATTATTAATTGAACATACCTTTTCTCTTTTGAATGCTTTCACATTTAGACAGCAGGTCATCAGGAATGGTTCATACAACTTTGCAAAGGAAAGAATGCAGTCCCTAATGCAAAACAAGATAAAACCATGAGAAATGAAGAACTACATTATTTACATAAGAGGGGTTTATCTAATTATAGAAATGCATAAATTTTTGAAAAAATTAAGAACAATAGAACAGAAAAGCTGATGGATATCTTTCTTTTCTAAACAAATTTCAACAAATATAACTCATAAATTCTTATGTTTTGTGAATCAGTTTTAGTTTAAAATGAATTTTATTACCAGTAGAATTGGGAGGCTACTTGGACTTTAGGTGGTCATAGGATTCCAAGATTGGAGTCGCTGGACTCAGTGATGTTGTGTTGCCAATGAGAAACTGGTACACAAGTTCATTTGACATATTGCAAAGTTCGTTTTAGCTGGCTCTACTAATCTTTGCAGTTGCAAGACCACTGAATTTTCTATACAACCTGAGGACCAACCTTATCACCTGAGTTCAAGCCCCAAGCTGATCAACATTTTAAAGAAAATACATTTTGGTCTAACAATTACCGGGACATCGAGAATACATTTTGGTCTGACGTCTACCAAGGACATTTGTGCAGTAATCCAAAAGGAAACAAAAAAAAAACGCATTCAAATTTCCCCCAAAGTAGTTCAGCATCAATAAAATGGGCATAATACATGCAACAGAAGTTTGTAAGTGGGGTTATATAAAAAATTTATCGGCAACAAAACTAGCAGAGGCTACATTAAAGTTTCATACCTTCACAACAAACCGAATAGTCAT
The DNA here is from genome assembly GCA_008009225.1 of Acer yangbiense. Taxonomy (NCBI): domain Eukaryota; kingdom Viridiplantae; phylum Streptophyta; class Magnoliopsida; order Sapindales; family Sapindaceae; genus Acer; species Acer yangbiense. The sequence continues at coordinate 25,675,760 of CM017767.1, read as the reverse complement.
TACCAAGAGCATTGAGAATCGGTCGTTTAATTATCTCAGCTTCTTTCTGCCATAAACAGTACAAGGAATGTTACCACAACTATCTATTATACAAAGAGTTAGGAATTGATATATAAAAACCATGAGCCTTTTGACCTTTTTGAGCTCTGGAAGATCGTCAATGTACAAAAAATAATCCTCCACGGGAGATGCTACAACCAAATCTCTGTATATATGAAACTTCAAGTTATTATTTGGAAGTCCCGAGAAAATAGCATGTATAAAATGACATGACCTATGTCAAATATGACATTATGGTAGCACTCTTCATGACTATTATCCAAAACAAGTAGAAATGACATGGTAAAGCAATAGGCTTACAGGTTATTCAGCTCAAACATGCCAATAATATGCCCATAGATTTCAAGGGAGAATACTTTGTTGAGTCAAGGACATCAATGCATAAATTCTGAGAATGGTAACAAGCAGTAGTACAAAGAAGTATGCCAACTGAATCAATGGAAGAAGGAGACATGACTCACACTCCTTGTCAAAGATAGCTGCTTTAAGAAGCTGCAGTGACTGAAAACAAAAAACAAAACAAAAATTATACATGCTATAAGTAATCCACATAATTGAATCTGTAACAGTCGGCTATTATAAAAGAAAGGGAATAAAAAGAAATATGCAACACTGAAGAATGCATCAGAAGATTTTAGGCTAAATAAAGCATTGGATAACGGTTAAAATAAAACAAGATTGTCATAAGAAAAAAGCATGTAAGGCAGCCTCCCGTCAGACAACTAAGGAATCTAAATTGAGTTGTAAAAGCCCATGACATTAAAATGTGAAAGGAGATCTGGTTTCATGTATGGGGAAAGAAATAATGGCAATATGCAGAGGAACAGTAAGATTGCCCTGATGGACGAAGGCAAGAAATGACGGGAATAATATTTCAAAAAGTAAAAGAAAAATCTTCTTCAACAATTTCTAGTTTCTTAATAGTGGAGTTCTTCGAAAATGTTTAAATTTTTTCCTAAGTCCATATTGGCCTCCACATTGATCCAAAATCATGATAATTTGCCAAAGATGTATGGTGAGACTCAATGGTGTAGTGGGGCAACTTAAAATTGCTTGAAAAAGATTAGAAAGGCTGAAGAGGAAGTCGTCTATGCTTTCGTCATGATAAACCAATCTGGAATGATTATAAAAGAAACATGCTGGACTAAGCAAAAGAAGAAAAAAAAAAAATTGGCATGTGCTTTCAAGATCAAATATAACATGCTGCAGTAAGTCTAAAGTACTTTCTAGCTACCCTAACATAAAGATGATAACATGGACAAAATCTTCACCCGATAATTGAACAAATGATTTTGAGGACTGACTAGAAAGAATGTTCAATCAGGTTTTTCTTGTGTGTATTATCTTTGTTAGGTGCTCTTACCATATTTGCTAGCTCCCTGATTTCCATCCTGAAAGAGGCTTCATCGGAAAAATCAACATCGTCTTGCAATGCAATGCAGTCCCACCACCTATAAAAACAGCAAGTGTAGGTGAATCTCCTAAGATAATACAATTATTAAAATGTCTTCTCATGCAAGAAACATGTTTGTTTCTTTATAAAAAGGAGGAATCAAATACTGTGATAGTATGAAAAAGGTTGAACATTGTATATTAAAGTATTAATAAATAGACTATTTCCTAGAGTTCTCATATTGAACCCATGATATAGAATTAGTACTTCAATATTCAGAACCTTATATGCAGATACATAAATGTAGAAAGTTTTTTTTTTTTATAGGAAATAAAAAATTGATTTAAAATGTTACTAGTTCAGCAACCTAAAATTGGTGAAAAAATTTTGTTCTTAGACATGATAAACATAAATAGTAATAACAAGTAACTACCTTCCCTTGTGTCCAAAAGATATTGGCTTCCATGATTCTAAAAGTAAGGAAAGATCATAGCAGTCCAAAGCATTGGCTGAAGAGCATTTGTCTTGTTCTCTAAGATAATCTGCTTTTAGCTTTCTATATCTTGAGATAGTTAAACAGATTGCCTGAAAATGGACGCAAAGGAATATGTTTATACTTCTCAAGCATTATGCCTTCAAACAATAGTTATATAATAATAAAAGAGCTCCATAACATATTGCATTATATTGTCATTCATCGAGTAAAATTAAGGCAGTTAGATCAATTAGAAATGCATTGGTTGCAAGAATTGGTGTCAGGCTCTTACATGAATGGCTGTTAAATAATGTTATATGAATGTGAAGAAATTCCATGTAACTCAAGCAACATAGTAGAAGTGTTGCTTACTAGATTGTGCATAACTGCATATGCATTAGCAAATTATAATTTGAGATAAACAGTATCACAGTTTGAAAGAAGACAGTAACACAGTAAAAGGAGCCAGCCTATCACAGAAAATAACTTCACTAGTTGCATGATGAAAAAATCCAAATTTTAGTATTACCAATTCTCATTTCCATAGACATATCATGCAATACTTTAATGTTTAACAGGTGATGTCTAGCAATTTCCATTGCATTCTCAGTTCTGTTTTCTTTGGTTTTGCCCCACTGAACCTTATGAAGGCTATCTTGAGAAGTGTAGCAGATGGAAGAGAATGGTGAGAAATTGGGTAAAAGACCCATTGAATTAAATTATGGTTCCTTATATTTATATGAGTTTCCTTCTTGAATCAAGTAAAATGTTAGTTTTATGGAGAATAAATTACCAAACGTTGTGAGTTGATGATAAAACATATATTACACAATAAACATATACAATATAACATACCTTGGCAGCAAGAAGAAAAATATCATTTGTTCCTGAGAAATAAGGGGGGGAAAAGAGGATAAGAAGCAAAGCAAAAAAGAGTCAAAAATGTTTTATTTGGTTAAATATGCATTGAGCAGAAAAGGGACACGATGTTAGAGATTACCATTAGCATGTTGAATAAATTTTGAAAGTGCCTCCCTTGATAATGATTTTGATCTTTCTCCAGTGCAAAGTAAGGAATGTGACAATCCAATCAGCTTCTGCACATAATTTTCTGCAACATGTTGACTACAATAGCTGAAATTTTTAAACACGCGTGAAATAGAAAACTACAATTTGGAAACACTTGCAAATGACAAACTTCATTATTATTAGCCTCAACAGATATATGTCCCAAGGACATTTAAGGTTTAATCTCAAAACACCTTTGACAAGAATGCAATAAACGTCAGAAACAACTATTTAGAATTTTCAAGGAAAATTTTACAAGTTCCAAGAATATTCACTTAAAGTTAATCATGCATGCTCCATAAAAGAAAAATAGTTAAATCAAATGCTAGATTGAGAGTAAAAAAAAATTTGTTTATGTAAGTAAGATATTAAATTGCCTTACCTATAATAAAAAGCTTCTTTACATCCCCCGGGACATGAAATGGTTGAAGGCAACGGAAATTCAGTGGAGTAAGGCAACACCAATCCACCATTCATCAACAAATCAACAACCTCTTTAGGCACAACTGCTGGATGATGCACAATTTTCCAAGTTTTCGTGAGTTCTCAAGTGGGAATCTTCTTCCATGTGAGATAAGCCGGCATCATAACAATCTTTTGAAACACCTGAAAAGGTCTCGCCATTGCAACCACCATTGGCAGAAAGTCAGAAACACCAATACTTTGAAAATAAAGTTTCCTCTCAATTTGAAGTTCTATAGAGCCAATAAATCAGAAACAAAGGCTACACACTAGACAGTCAAACTGAGACACCAAAAAGAAAAACACAATAAATCATAAATGTGCAACTCTCAATTGAAGAAGAAACCAAAATTGATTCATCAACAAATAATAACCTTGTTCGATGAATGCTGCATCCCGACAAGTATGGATCCTTCAAAATAAGCTCTCCTTCTTCAAAGTCATTATCAGCATACACACCTGCACTTCACCAATTGCAATAACATAAAATTTCAACAACAAAAAATTGAAGATTTCATCTTTAGCTTTACAAGCTAAACATTGTATTAGTAGTAAATGCAGTGTTACATAATAGCTCAAACAAAGTAGAAATGAAACTTAACTGAGTTGAGAGAGAAAACAGAACAGTTGAAGATTATATAAAGTAAAAAAAAAAAAAAAAAAAGTACCTTTTCCAAAATCATTTTCTTGTTCGGCTTTGATGTGAGAGCATTTCCTGTCAAACAAAAGCTGGTCAAAGTACTCCTGCAAATTAAAATTCGGAACACATTCAACAATGTTGAAATTTTAGAAAAAGACTTGAGAAAAAAAAAAAAAAAAAAAAAAGCATGTCCACATCAAGAATCCACTCCCTCATTCAAATGAAAGTAATAAAAAGAAACAATGACACAAGAATATTCTTAAGAAAAGCAATAATAAATCATAAAAGTATTTCGCTTTATCATAATTTCATTTTGCAGCCTGTTTCTCATGCTCTTGTTCTTCAAAAATCCATACATGCTGGGACTGATTATTGAAACATCAGGCAGATAGTTACATTAAGTATAGGTAAAATGTGAGAACAATAATGAAAGCAGAAGACGCTCAATATTATTCAGGAAAAACAGTTGATAAATCACACCTAATGTGTCTCTGCCTGATGAGGACTCGGGCATGGTGAATTGACTTAGCCATACCAGACTTGAACACAATAGTCTGGAGGCGGCGCTCAAGAAAGTGCTCCACAGTGAGGGCAAATACGTAATCGAGCTTGTCCTTGCCATATACCAAGAGCCCATACTTGTGCATCCTTCCCAAAAGAGCTTCACCCGCAAAAATACAACGTGGGTTCTGCTCATCAAGGGTGAGAAGTTCCCTTGCGGCATTTCAAATGCAGCTAAAACTGTACGGGTTCTAGAGTCAAATGCTTCCAAAAGATTGTTCCAAGGACGGAGAACTGAACACGTTGGAGGCAGTTCGTTCGGATCTGATGGGGGATATGTGAAGCTGATATTTGATGAATCTCTGTAACAAAAAATTATTCAACTCAGAAGACAGACATTGTAATCTCCGGTTTGTTATTTAGATTATAATGAATAAGCATGCAGAACCAAACAAAAGTTATGGCAGGTAAATAAACATACAGCTAACTGAGAAACGATTTCATGATTTGTGTCAATTTGCCAATATTGTTCCAGTTGGCGAACGAAAGATGATCGCCCCATTTCTGTGCTACAAAAGAGAACCTGTACATGCAGTTTAAACAAAGTAAGATAGTATAGACATATAAAATGGTAATTAACTATAAACTCTGCAGGCTACTATTTCTTTTTTTGCATAATTGACAATTCATATTCAAAAATCTGAAGCATTCTAAAGTTAATGCAGTTATACCACAGCAATAACAACAATATTGATATCTATAACAAGCTTCTGTCTAACACAAATGGAAAAAGTAGGCTCAACTGCTCAAGTTCACATTGCACTTTATTTACTCATACTAAAAATCTTCTCATCATTGAAGTTGATTTGTCGAGAAAAGAGTTCCAATTCTTCAGGTAAGATAAAGAAACCCCTGTGAAATTTTATTATAAATGCTAAATCGAAACCAAAAGTGTTAACATTAGGTATGCAATGCATTGGTATGTCTCCTGTAAACTCTAAGTAAAAATTTCTTATTGCATCTTGTCATGTTCATCTCAAGGAGAATATCATTTTATTTTTTTTAATCTTAATTTTCACATTTTCTACACTATGAAAACCAACTTATTTACTGGTTGCACGTCTTGAATTATCCATCATCCAATGGTTCAAGTAACAGAAGTATAAAACACAATCCTTTGAATTGAGTGTTGAGATATTTATACGTCAAACTGTATCATACAATGAAACAGTACCATGTATATAAATATGTGTGTATAGCATGTTAATTCACAAAGTAAAGTTTGAGACAATAAAAGCAGCTTTTACCTTGTCATTTTCTATCTACATTCAGTCAAAATAAAACAAAGGCCATCAAACAACAAGATGTGAATACCACATTAGCCGCATACACACAAAGAGAAGAACTTATTAGGAATAACATTCGACTGTTTCAGCAAACTGGCCTGAGGTCCAAATATAGTTGAACGATATATCTTCCAGAAATAATTAATATTTGATCCTTCAATATGTCTTAGCTGTTTCACAGATGCATATAAGGAGAAAACTTTCACCATGAAAAATACCATAATCCATTCTGATGAAAAACAATACTAACCCTGTCAGTTGATATTTCATTTCATAGCGAAACAGACACAGACACATTTTATCATGATAGCTACACTTTTAACTATCTCCTCAATGCTCATATATGGGTCCTTATGAGCTGAAACTAGTACGAATCGATTAAAAGTAAAATATCACCAGATACCAGTCTGAAATGGCACCCAGACCCATAAGAAGATCGAAACAATGGAAATTAACTTGAAAAAACACATAGAAACAAGACAAGTAGCACAACAAAAGAAACATATAACTCGGAGAGCAAATAATCATTAACAAGTTAGGTATTTCTATGACTAAAACCAAATAATGTACAACTGTTTCAAGTACATCTATTATATTGGTAATATATATATATATAGTAGAACCCATGCTAGATATGAATTCAGATTGTTGATATATGTATGTTCTGTGTTCAGATGTTCTTATTGTTTAAATTGAAAAAAAAATTGAAAATAATATAATGTTGGTGGACGAAGAACAAATTGAGAAAAGATTTATGAATATAGGAGCTGATAAGTTACCGTTATAGGACCCAAAAGATCGGCAAAGCTCAGAATCTCCATGAGCAAACGAGCAAGTCTGGCGCGAATAGCGTCCCTTTTGATAGAGTACGCATAGCTTACATGATGTTTTTCTATGAAGATAAAGAAAACAATCGATTCGCGTTACAGTGTCTGAAGAAAAATGTTAGTGATGGTTTGTTTGGTTACTGAGAGAAAAAAAAAAAAAAAACTCTACTTGAACTGAGTCAGCGCCGCTGAGACCTATGACCCGGGTCCAAATTTAAATTCAACCCGAAAGACAAAAGGGCAGCGACATTTGTACCCCCTCATACAGTCATAGTGCACCTCAAATTAATATGTTTTTAAGTATCCAATAATATTCTTGAGTAAAATTACTAAGAATACTGATAGTTTATAAGTGTACTATACATGCCAATGGCCTCTTGCTAATGTGGTGTGACTCTCCAATGGGAGACTCCACCACCACAGTTCAACACGTGTATATATATATATACAATTTCATTCCTTGTCTCACCTCATGTAGAGGAGAGAGATCCCGACAGTCGTTGTATTTTAATCTTTTGTGGAAAAAAATTTATGCCCCAATAGTATTCTTCCACATGTCATTTTAGAAATAAAAATTATATTAAATCACTAAAAATAATATATAACTCTTTATTTTTTTTCTATACACCACACCGTCATATCTCTCTCTCCTATTTATCTTTTTTTTTTTTTCTTTTCTTTTTCGCTTCCAAACATATCAGTTCTTCAATTTTTTTTTTCTTACTTAATCTAAACATGGAAAAAGAGAAAATTATATAAGATTGTTTCATATTTCCCCTTTTTTATTTGTCTGTAAATGATCCTTTCACATATTCTAAGGAGAAAAATTTATTCAAAACAGAGTAAAAACTTTACGAGAACAACTTTTCAAAAAGGAAAATAAAAATTATAAAAACTGACATACAGTATAGCATGAAATAGATCCAAAGCAAATATATATATAAAAAGAAATCAAAGAGTTATAGATAAGAAATCAGATAAGAGGAAAGATGAGATAAAGGGGAAGCAGTTGAGATCATTCATCTAATTTTGAGATCCGAAAGTAAAAATATATAATTAAAAACTCTTTCCATTTTCTTAAACCTTAGATTATTTTTTAAATACTAATTTCAAATCAATAAGCCACTTTGCCCAAATATGGTGCCCAAATAATATGGCATTGTAGATGGTCGATCTACAATTAATGTAGATCGAGTCGGATTCAAGTTAGGCCTAAGCAATTTGGTTATAACCTGTCGAATCGGACGTGTCGAGCGCTCCTTAACCTGTAAAAAGATGGAAACAAAGCAAAGGAAACAAAAGAAAACGAAAGAACAAAAAGAGAGGAATATCTTCTTAGCCTTAGGTGTGCTTGGGCTGAGTGTTTAAGTAGTTTGATCGTGAACGAAAGAACCAAAAAGATTCTGGTGGCCGAAGTTTGTGTATGGTCAAAGTTTCAACACGCCAGAGCTTTGTTGTATTTTTTAGATCGCAAAATCCCATCTTCGTGGGCAAGAGGTTGTATTTATATACCTCTTTTCAAGACTGATCGTGGGTTGTTGGAGATACTATCCCCGAAATCTTGGTCAGATTTCATGGGATCATAGAATCGTGGACCCATTCAAACTGATTTGGATGTTATCTTCATTAGATTCTATTAAAACCGGTGACTGAGTCAGCTGAGACTAGGTAAGGTTTTCCCGGGTCGACCCATATTAGATGGGCCAAAACCGGACCCATACTAAGTAGCTTGGGCTTTCAAACTATTGGGCCTAGAGGCCATTTTTAACTACCACAATTTGTCCATCACTCTCTAAAGAAGGATTCATTGAATTAGAAAGTGACTTTCATCGATTCTGGCGTGTATTCGACAGGGTGTCAAATCGAGTACAAGTTTGAGGGGCGCTTTTAGAAGACCATTCTTTGTCGAATTGAGCGTAAGTTCGTCGAAGTATCGCTTTGCACAGTCATTACGAATCTGATTCTCAATCTTTTCTTGAGTCGAACATGGATTTGAAAAGTAATCGAGTATGTGATAATTAACTAATCTTTGTGACGACTCGCCGTCAAACGTTTTGTATTCAAGTTACTTGTGGAAAGTCCAATCGATGGGATTGAAGCAGTTCAATTACCTAGAGCTGACGTAATGCCTTGTTTTTAGCGAACTTGGTTAAATTTTGAACTAACTAAGAGAGTTACTTTGGTTAGTAGGCAACCGTAGCGGTTGCAACACGTGGCATCCGTGGTTAAGTGTTGGTTTATTAACCAAAACTTCTCCACTAAGTTTTTTACTTCTACATTCATGTTTTGTAAAAAAAAAACTCTTGGTTTCCAACTGAGATTTCTGCGAATCTTCGCCAAAGTCAGTTGATTTCCCTGCGATTCTTATTCAAATTTCTTTCGAAGGTACGCAAAGTTCTCCCCACTCATGTTTATCATTTGTTCATACGAGATTTATTGTTATGTGTGCGTGGGAAACTAGCAAGATTATTCCTGTTAGGATTTTGCCCAGAAATATGAATCTTTCCTCTATGTCCCTTGTTGAATCTCGGAAAATTGATTACGATGGATTGAATCTATCTGATTGATGTCTTGTGTTGCTTCTTTGTTCATTCGACTTATTTTCAAGCATGTGTAGGGAACTGGTAATGCTTATTCTTGGAAATTTATTTGGAAATATTGTATGTGTTCTCTGTTTTACACGATTTTACTTTAAGCACTTGGCTTGTGATTGGATTAGACATGTATGGATGATATTTTGTGAGAAGCTAGTTATATCGTTATAGGCAGTGTTCTAGTATGCGCTAGGCGCTATGCGTACAGTGGACCGTCGCCTAGCACCTAGGCTGCCTAGACGCCGCCTAGGCGGAAAAACTTTTGTTTCTTTTTTTTTTCTCTTCCGTTTGTCATGTGCTTTCTTTATTATATTTTAAAATTTTAAAATTTTTGTGGTGTACTTCACAGAGCCACTCCACCCACCATTGACCCCATCATCTACCAAGTTCCATCTGTGGTTGGTAGCTTGATACCATAGCCATACTTATGTTTTTATATTATTTTTTCTTGGACTTATCACTTATCAGATTTGGGTTTTGATTTTTAATTTTTTAATTTTTTATATTATTTTTTTCTTGGACTTATCACTTACAGCTTGATACCATACTTCTTATTCTCAAATCTCATTCAACCGTTCAAGTTTCACCATTTCAGTCTCTCTCCCCATCTTCACGACATCTCTATCTCCATCTTCACGGCTTCTCATTCTTCTTCTTAATCTTCTTCTTTTTCAGCTTTAGTTTTTTGTTTCTTATTTTGTTTCTGTTTCTCTAAACTAAGAAAACTAACCCTACATGGACGAAGACAACAGCTTCGGCGGCTACGGTGGTGATGGCGATGACGGTTACAGCTTTATTTTTTTTTCTTAAATGATTTTGCCGATTAATCGGCTATATAAATCGGTCTAAGCGGCCAATTAATCAAAACTAGTCGCCTAGCCGCCTAGGAAAGCCGAATAACCCTTACTCGCGGCGGTCAGCACCGCCTAAGGCCCAGCCTAGGCCGATTACTAGAACACTGGTTATAGGACGTTTAATTGGATAGTTGCTCGACCTATTAGCTAGGGTATTGTTGGATTGACCCAATCTCATTGTCTTCTTAGGCTTTGACTTCTCGTAGAAACCCTAGGTTTTGATTTTAGAACTCGGTTTGTGCTTGACTTTTGCATTTTCTGCATTTGTCAGCTTTTTGGTGAAACCTTATTAGACCATCATGACTGTTATAGGGTTTACAACAATAAAGAGGCTAAGGTTAAATGGATTGCCTCTAAGTTTGAGAAGTTAGTGAAGAGCAATCCTAGTATTGATGTGAAGGTGATAGGTGATTTATTGAGGGAGAACTATAAGGTGTCAGTTGATATGCACAAATTTTATATGCATATGTGTTGAACCAAAGCAACCCTGGTGTAGCAGTTCATATCTGCACCCAATAGCCACAACCAACCTTTCAAAGGATTTTTTAAGCTTTAAACCTCAAAAAGTGGGCTTCTTGGAGGGTTACAGACCCTTTATTGGAGTGGATGGGTGTCACCTGAAATGCCCATTTGGAGGAGCATTGCTCTCAGCTGTTTCATTATATGGTTATTCCCATTGGCTGTTTGCATCTGTGAGAAGGAGACTCAGGACAGCTAGGAGTGGTTTCTTAACAATCTGAAGATTTTTCTAAACTACCCAGCAAACAGAAACTTGACATTTATGTCTGATAGGCAAAAGGGTGTCATTGCTGCGTTGGAGATCAATTTTCCCTTTGTTCATAGAAGGTAGTTTCATTGCATTTTTAGTTGTGCTATTATTGTTTATATATATATGTGTGTGTGTGTGTGTGTGTGTGTGTGTGTGTGTGTGTGTGTGTGTGTGTGTGTACTTAACCCTTGTCTTTTCCTTTGACAGGTATTGTGCAAGGCATATCTATGCAAATTTCAAACTGACTTACAAAGGTGACCACTACAAAAAGCTGTTTTGGAGAGCTGCTAGAAGCTCCAATATATATGACTTCCAATCATCAATGGAAGAGATAAGTATTATTAACCCTACTACCAAGAAGTGGTTAGAAGAGATAGATCCATAGTATTGGTCTAGGTTTGCATATGACCTTGTCATTAGATGTGACCATGTCACCAACAATATGACCGAGGCTTTTAATAGCATGCTAGGTACCCATAGAGCTAAATCATACTTAGATTTGCTTGAGTTCATTAGAAGAATGGTCATGAGGAAGTTCAATGAGAGAAAAGAGGAGTGTAGAGGTTGGAGTTTAGTTTTACCACCAAGGGTTCATGCAAAAATCATGAGGCATGGTAGGGAAAGTAGGTAATTGACAATGATAGCAGCAGGGAACATAGAATATGAGCTTCTGGGTGCAAGTGGAGGATATGATGTGAAATTGAGAGAGTACAATTGTCAATGTGGTAGTTGGCAAGTGAGTGGGATTCCATGTTGTCATGTTATGGCTACAATTAGCCATTATTGTGGTGGAGCAGCAGTGAAGGACAAGGTGGCTGAGTTTGTCCATGGCAGCCTCACCAAGAGTGCCTACATGCAAACATATGTAGGCATGATCCATCCAATTCTAGATCAAAAAATGTGGCCAGAAGTTCCAACTTTCATACTGATTCCAAGACACAGAACATATGAATCCACCACTTCACACTGTTCAACTTGGCAGGCCAAGGAAGCAAAGAAAGAGGGAACCGAATGAGGCACCTAAAGTTAGGAGGTCTGGTACTGTAATATGCAAACTCTGTCGTCAAGCTGGCCATAACAAAAGATCTTGCCAGCGTAGGAAAGATAACTAGGTATTCCTTTATATACTGTCTTCATTTGATTTTTTCTTAAAAAAATCTAACATCAACTTCTAATTCATTTGTTTTATATTTTCATAGACTGAAGGTGGGTCAGTTGGAGCATCATCTTCACATGAACCAAACCAGACTCCACTTCATCAATCGCAAGTCACACAGCAGTTGTTCGACTGATGGTAGAAGACAACAACATCAAGCTTATGACTGGTTTTTTTGTAAGGTGGCAGTGCACTTGTTTTAAGTATTAAGTCATTTTTGTTTAATTGTATGGTATTGTTGCTAGATATTTAGGTATGGTTATGAAATAACCAAAACTTATGGTTAATATGTTTTTGAAAATGCTAGCACAATAACCATGCTTAGACTGTCAATGGTTTTAGATATGTTTAATATGATATGAAAGTTGTTAGGCTTAATATGCAATGGAATGATGGTAGTGCTTGTGAATGCTTGTGAATGATGGCAGTGCTTATGATATGTTGCTTGTGAATGCTTAATAAGTACTTTTATTGATTATTTTCTGCTAAAAGTTTACACAAAGCATGGTTATGGTTACACAAAGCATGGTCATACTTAATAAGTACTTTTATTGATTATTTTATGCTATCATAATAAGTACAAGCATGGCCATGGTTACACAAAGCAAAAGCATGTTAACAACACACATCACCCTTGACCCTCCTTGCATAGACTCTAGGTTATGCATTCTACAATGATTGCTTGTATCTTGATTTTCCATTCTTGCATAATAGCTTTCCAACCTCTGTAATCTTGTCTTTACATCTTCCATTTCTTGTTTGAGCAGAAGAGTAGGTCTACCAGCATACCTGTCTCTACCATCATACCTTTGTGTTATGCTTTCAGGGTATTCAGATAGGTTGAATTCTTCAGTATTAGGTTCCCAAAACCTATAGAAATTGCATTTTCCTCTCTTATATATATATATAAAAAAAAATACAATTTGTTTGGGTTGTTTATAGATTCTGATATCCTTACGCCTGCTTTCATCCCACATGAGCATTTTCGGTTCTTGAACTTTATTATCCCTCTGTTGATGTTGCATTTTGATGTAGCCTCCATTACTGTGCTTGATGTTGGTTATGTTTCCAGGATGTTGATTCTTGGAATTAAACTTACTTGATGTTGCTTGCTTGATATTTGAATTGATATGGATGTTTTAGTAGTTTGTATGGTTGGAAAAAAAATTCAATAAGTGTAAATAGGTTTAGAAATGTACGTAGGTTATTGCATGAATTTTGTTTGTATGTGTGGGTGTGAAAGGTGTGATTTATGTGTGCAGTACACTTGATTGCAGGTTTGCATGGTTGAAAAAAAAAATCAAGAGATGATATGGATGTTTAGAAATTATTTTCAGGTGTTTCAAACAAGGCTTGTATGTGTGGGTGAATGTGCATGTGTTTCAAATAGGTTTGGAAATGTATGTTGAAGGTTTGTATGTGTGCAAGTGTGAAGAAGCCTTTTTATAAGGCTCATTGAAAAGAATACGGTGTGTTCTAAATATATTATTTAGAGGGGGGTAAATAGATTTTAACTATTATTACCCAATTTTCTCATGCAAGTCAATTTTATGAAAATGCCCCTACTAGTCAAAAATACAAGCAAGTGTAATATAGTACGGAATTTAAATAACACTTGATGTATACGTGGAAACCCAACCACTGGGAAAAACTATGGGCTGTTTAGTGCGCCACACTCGGACCTCGAAATCCACTAATCGAAATGGAGTTTACAACCTATGTAGACCTCGTCTAACACTCCGGTCAATAACCCCCCACTTCTACCACTCGGGCCTTTAAAAGTGGCTCTAGTCCAATTGCTTGAGGCCTAAGCAACCTTAGCCTCAAGACTTAATTCTCTAAGAAGAGATTATGCAACCTATGTGAATATGTATAAATATTCAAATAACAGACAAGGCTAGGTAACCTTAGATGCTTATCTAGGAAGATGATATTATCAATTTAATCAACCCTAGATATCAATTGCTAAATGACATGTCAAATAGCTTAGCTAATCAAGATTAAGCAAAAACCTAATTAGCTATCACAATCAACACTCAATCATTTTCATCGCAAATAATCTCTAACTTGTATCTAGCATATAATCAAAAGCATACAAGTAATTAAAGAGATGTATTAATATGAAAAACACTAAAGTAATATGAAATTAGTGAAGAACATACCAAATAAGATGTGATGATTCAAAACCATGCATGGATCAATTCTATGAAGGCATAGAAGATCAAATATGAAATTTTATGCAAAAGGGATTTGATTTGAGTGTTTAAAGTTGAGTTCTTGATTTGATTTTTTCTCAAAAATCTCTCTTGAAAGTTTAGGGTTCTAATTACTCAAGAAACATATTCAGAGAATGAGAAAGTAAGATATTTATAGACATCAAGAATTGGGCATGTGAAAAGACAAGTTTGCCCCTGAAACGCACCGTTCGGCGGTTTCAATCGGCGGTCAGGCCGCCGATCACGACCGCCGAATTAAGCCCGTGAAGAACAGAGCATCAACGGCGGTTTCATTCGGCGGTTTCGTGACCGCCGATCTAAACGCCGAATTAGACCGAGAGATTAAAATCGATCAGGTATGAACGGCGGTTTCGAACGGCGGTCGTGACCGCTATCGTGACCGTAGAATTGCTTCAGACCTGTCTGGACTGAAACGGCGGTTTCATTCGGCGGCCAGGCCGCCGATCATAACCGCCGACCACCAACAATGGTGAAAACCAAGGAGAAGCCAAGGGCATTCTCCGTGGGCGGTCTTCGCGCAAAACTAAGCACACATACGTGTGAGCGCGGACGTTTCCGAACACTATCGGGAAACGAATTACTAAGCACATATACACACAACAAGATATAAAACAAAGTGCTAGTGTGTAAAGTGACATGTGAAGAGAATGCACACAAATGCAAGTATGCTAAGTGTGTGTGTGCTTACTAAATCTCTTCAAAGAAAAATCAAGCACAAGAAATTATACCTTTGGCGTGCTTGTCCCTTGAGGTCTTGAAAGGGCCTTCGAGCTTAAAGTTCAAACATCTAGACTACCCTTACATTATCAACCCCAACAAGTGGTTTGTCCACGAAATAAGCCAGTCAATATAAGGAAATCCTTACACTCATAATTATAGTCATTGCACTTGCAACGGTCAGCAGAAGGGCAATTTTGTCCAATATTGATTTTAATCCATTTCAACAACTATCAGGGGCAGCAGGGTCATTTGACCCTCTAACCCTATCAGAAACAACTTTTTCAACTGAAATATTAACAAAAGGACTTAACGAGATAATACTGAAAACCGGGGGACCAGTTTGTGTAATACGTTAAACTAGAGGGACTAAAATGGATTTCACCCTAGAATTAAAAATAATAATAAAATTGAATAAATAACATAATAATAGGTGTAAGTGTTGTGTACTTACAAAAAGTAATAAAGTATAATTTTAAAAAGGATAATTTTGGTATTAAGTGGGGTTTACTTACAAATTATAAAATTTTAAAAAAATTTGATGGGTGTGACTACGAAAGGGGTTTACATACAGTTTTTAAGGGGTGTCATTATTGCCACTCAAAACAAAAACCATTTGGGCCTCTACTTGAACTCAGCCAGAGCAGACCCGGATCCAAATTTAAATTCGACCGAAAGACAAAAACCAATTGGGCCTCAGCCCACAAATAACAACAAACAAATCTCTAAATATTAAATCAATTAGTTAGATTATGTAATAATTAACAAATAAAAATTATATTTATATTTTTTTTTTCATTGAAACAATTCCAATATTTATTTCAATTTCTTAGTACCTTTGATGATGCCAATAAATCATTAAAAGAGTGGGTGTCAATTTTCATCATTGACAACCAATGTACTTAAAAATAAATATTCTTCAACCATCTTTCCATTTACAAAATACAACAAAAGCTTAGAGAGCATTAAAGATGAGATAGTTTTTTTTTTTATTTTATTTTATTTTATTTTATTTTTTTTTATTTTAAGTATCTTATAAGCATAAACAAGAGTTAAGACAATAATTTTTTTTTTTTTTTTTTTTTTTTTTTTTTACAGCTCCTTAGAGCATAAACAAAGAAACAGACAACCCCAAGAGCAGGGGAGAAACAAGAAGAACACCAACAAAGAAAAGCAATTCAACTGGTGAGTCTCATCTAGATGAGATCTTTCTTACGCAACAAAGCCTGCCTGGCGAGCAAAAGGGCAGCCCCATTCAAGCATTTCCTACCAGCAGAGATAGAGGATAATCCAAGCTCCTTCATAAAGATGTGAATGTCACTAACAATGTTTCCACAACTAGAGTTCACAGGGACACCAAGATTGATCAAGTTCACCACATTGATGACATCTGATTCAACACAAAAATTTAGGAGACCGTAGTTTTTACCAAATTGAAACCCTTTGAGGATGGCTATAGCATTAGCAATCACGAAATCCATGTCAGGCCTCTGAAACAGGCTAGAAGAAGACAAGATAACCCCCTTATGATTCTTAAGGACAATACCAATACTCGAACTTCTACTCTCAATATCAGTGATAGCCCTGCAGTTAATCTTAAAGGAACCCAACAAAGGTGTGGACCAAGAGCTAGTCGACAGGTCAGTAGAGCTAGAGGAGGAATTAGAAGAAATGTTCATGCTGTTGAAACTCTCTAGGAAATTTTTGCACCAATCAATGGACGGCTGTAAGACAGGTCTTTTAGGATTGAAAAGCAAGGAGTTTCTAGTGAACCAAATTCTCCAAACCAGAGTGCAAAGCAGCCCAAGATCATCACTACTTAGCTTCCTATAGCTAACAAAAATAAAGTCCATAAAATTAGCATAACAACCTGAAGTTTCTGAATGAAGCTCCTCCCATTCCCTTCTGATAAGACTCAATTTTCTGCAATTCCAAAGGGCATGAAAGAGGAATCTCTAAAGTAGCAGCCTTTCAAAGTCCTTGCAGCAAGAGAATCAGGGCGCTTTAAGATCCTCCATCCTTGCTTTGCAAGAAGAGCCTTGTTAAAATTATCAAGATTGCAAAATCCCAACCCACCATTATCCTTATCATCACAAAGCTTCCTCCAAGTGCACCAACGCATCTTACGTTTTCCAGTGGTACTTCCCCACCAATACCTAATGCAGAGCCTCTAAATTTCTTTTATTAGACCCCTAGGCAGCCTGAAAATGCCCATCGCATAAGCAGGAAGAGATTGGATAACTGATTTGATCAATATATCTTTACCTCCAATAGATAGAAATTTCTCTCCCCAGCCTTTAACTCTGTTCCAAACTCTGTCAATAATATCCGCGAAAACAATCCTTTTGCTTCTACCAGTGAAGTAAGGCAACCCCAAATATTTCTCGTGGCAATCAACAAGGTTCACCCCAACCAAAGCTGCCAGCCTTTCACCCTCATCTTTCAAAAAAGAAGGACTAACACACATACCTGACTTGCTATAGTTGATAGCCTGGCCAGAAGCTTTCCCATAAATCCCTAACACTTCCCTAATAACCATGCAGTTTTTGGTGTTGGCTTTAGAGAAAATCAGACTATCGTCTGCAAAAAAAAGATGAGTAATGGCTGGCCCTTTGTTGCTACATTTGAAGCCATCTATATTACCTTTCCTCTGAGCCTTTTTAAGCAAGCAAGAAAGACCCTCAACACAGATAATAAAGAGGTAAGGAGACATTGGGTCTCCCTGTCTAAGACCTTTGGAAGGAGTGATGCAACCGTGGACCTCTCCATTGAGCGTGAAGGAGTATCTGACCGACAAGATGCATCTTAAGACCAAACTGACCTAGGTGGTCGGAAACCACATGCCAAGCATCATATTGCCCACAAAATCCCATTCAATAAAATTTTGAAGTACACAACTGGGACAAAATAAAGAGAAAGAGACCATGGATAGAAAATTTAAAATTAATCTTGCTCAACCGCTCAAAAAGGGTCAAGTTATAGTGATTTTTTTAGCATTTAAAAATTACTTTGATTAGCACCAATCATGTACAAGATCTTACATATTTTTACATATGGGATTTCAAATAGAAACCTTTATTAATTAAAAAAATGTTCAATTAACACCGGCATATTGAAATTCCGTACCAAAAAAAATGTATAAAATTTTCATGCCAAATAAATTATATATATAATACTTCTCTAATCAGGACCGTTCTGACTTTATAATTTCAGTACGTCCAATCACAGCCACACATTCACAGTGGGCCCACAGCCACACATTCACAGTGGGTCCACAGCCAATATGAATGTATGGATATGGTTGAACGTCCTTAACTTATAATTTTAGGACATTCTTACTAGAGAACCACCATATATATATATATATATATATATATAGAGAGAGAGAGAGAGAGAGAGAGAGAGAGAGAGAGAGAGAGAGAGAGAGAGAGAGAGAGAGAGAGAGAGAGAGAGAGATTAAAATACATACTAACTTCTTATATTGAAAATTTGAGCATCCAAACTTTCAACAGTAGTACTAGTGTAGAATAGATGCTATGCCTCAAATATTGACAACTAATTGGTCAAGAGAATAAACAGGAAATAAAAGTTTTCAACCACTGTTTTAACTATAGTAAGTTAGATTATAACATTAACCAGAAGTCAGTTAAGTCCATTTTGTTTTTACTCCATCTTGGAAGCAACTATGTCCATGACACAAGTAACAAGCAGCCTCTGCACATTCTTTTCAACAAAAAAAAAAAAAAAAAAAAGCAGCCTCTGCACAATTTCGGGTCAGTTTATAATTACATAAACTATCTATGTAACAGCCTATCTATATACAGGACGGGTTACAGTTTTGGGTCAGTTTATAATTACATAGAATTCTGGACATCAAAATAACTATTATTTTATGTATAATCCTACACATATATAATTCAATTTTTGGATTGGGATTGTTTGAGTGTGTAGGTCTTGTTGGATACAAAACCTTTAAAATTTTATATTAAAAAATAGATAAGTAACAAAATTATTTATATTTTATATATTAAATTTTATTAGGTTCGGTGTTCCACACAATTATTTTTCATGGAAATTATGAGACATTGGAGGCTATCAAGTCTGATAATCGAGGATCTCACGCTCACGCTTGAAACATGCTATACTTTATATTATTCCGTAATGTTATCAAGATTATACAACGGATATAAATGATTAGATTATATTTAATTACATGTATATACTTTAATGGCGATCATTTATATCTGTAATATTACTCTAAGCTTAACATAACCATCCCAGCCAACACAAGATTACCAGAAGTCCATAACCAATTAAATCTGTTCATTTTTGTATGCTACTAATTAACAAACATTTTCATTTCAGCTGATTTTGCATATAAACAGGACAAATACGGAGCTTTGGATACGAGTGGTACATACTCGATACCACTAACAGTTAAGTTCTTTTTTTGTTTTTTGTTTTTTTTGTTTATTATTATTATTATTATTATTATTATTTGTTGATGGTGAAATTTGGATTATCACGTGGCCAACAATCATATCAAAGTAAATATTAAATAATAATGAAAACAATGCATGCAAGAGACAGATTTTACGTGGAAAAACCCTTGAATGGGAAAAAACCACAGCGCCCCAGAGGACAGAAGATTAATACTATGATTCACTGTTTGATTACACACTCAGATCTCTTGAATTGTTGCTTTTCTCTCTCTAGGTTTTCGAACCCCTCCCTCGTGGGATAGGTGGTTCTATTTATACATGATAATTAGGGTTTTCCCCTAGTTTTAGTCCTGTTAGTGGTAGGATTTCCTCTTTGATTTGTGTTAGGAATCCCACTCCGTAATGGATTAGGATTTACTTCTTATTCCGACTTCTTCGTGTAGAATTTATCTTCCCTTCTCTTTTTATGATTTCTCGTCGTGTGGGGTCTTCTGGAAGTATGGGTGTTTATTCTTATGCATTTGCCGAGTCAGTTTGTGCCCAGTAGACTGATGTGGCGAGTATCTTTACTCCTGGGTACTGTTCTCTTGGCGACCATACTTTACCCCTGGCGAGTGTATACCCAGGTTTGGCGAATACACCTATGACTTATTTGACCTAGGACTCATTGGCGCATTGACTGGTCCGCGTTTCCCCTTTGACCTGGTCAACAGGTGACGTGTCAACCTTCTCCCTGGCATTTATTGACTTCTTTGATGACGTGTCTGCTTGGTGAATTTACACATACAATAACAATAATAATAATATTATTATTATTATTATTATTTATTTTATATAAGTCTTATTTCCTCTTATAACTTAAATTAAGATGAATAGGTTTGTTTGTTTTTTAAATTTATATCTTATTTTAAGATATGACTCAAATCAACTGTCTAAAAATAGTGTCTCAATGTGTGTATAACCAACCAAATTGGAACATGTGTCTACATTTATGGAAGAAGTTGAAAAAAATAATAATTAAATATAAACACATGTCCCAATTTGGTTGGTTAAATACAAATTGGGACACCATTTTTGAGCAGCTAATTTGAGTCGTTTAATATATATATATATATATATATATATATATATAGGGCAAATTGCACTGAACCCTTTGAGGTTTGGGCAAGTTACACTTAGCTGGAAATGTTTTGTTATTATACACTAACACCCCTAAGACTTAAATTTGACTTTAAAAATACCTAAAATGCCCCTAGTTATATTATTTTATACTTTTTTTTTCACCTTTTAACCAAAAACTTTATAAACTTTAAATAAAAGATATGATTCATTAAATAAATCAATATTTAAAAAAATAAATAAATAGTTTAAAATAAATTTTAAAAAAAATTAAATAAATAAATATTTTTAAAAAATCAAATAAATAAATAGTTTTAAAAAATTAAATAAATAAAGGGTTTTTTAAAAAATAAATGAAAAAAATTAAAAACATTAATGTTTTTTTTTAAGGATATCCATTAGTAGGGACAAAAAAAGCTCTAAATATCCAAACTTTTATGGTAAGGATGATGATGAGAGAAGCTTCAAGGTTCCCAACACTGGGAGTCTTCTTGCCTTCTTCAACCACTTTCTTCAGTGTTAAGAACCTTGAAGCTTCTCTCACCATCATCCTTACCTAAAAGTTTGGATATTTAGAGTTTTTCTTTTCCCTATTAATGGATATCCTTAAAAAAAAAAAAAATTAATGTTTTAAATTTTTTCATTTATTTATTTATTTAAACTATTTATTTATTTGATTTTTTAAAACTATTTATTTATTTAATTTTTTTAATTATTTATTTATTTTTTTAACTATTAATTTATTTAATTTTTTTAAACTATTTATTTATTTAATGAATCATATCTTTTATTTAATTTTTTTTATTTTATTAAAGTTTATAAAGTTTTTGGTTAAAAGGTAAAAAAAATAAAGTATAAAATAATATAACTAGGGGCATTTTAGGTATTTTCAAAGTCAAATTTAAGTCTTAGGGGTGTTAGTGTATAATAACAAAACTTTTCCAGCTAAGTGTAACTTGCCCAAACCTCAAGGGGTGTAGTGCAATTTGCCCATATATATATACAGCTTTTCTATTGTTAGTTTGTCCTGATATAAAATATATCAAGACGAAAAATATGGACCATTAGATTTACATACTTTGAGTCAAAGTGTATGCACTTGTCAAAACTTCTCTATAATCTATGATCCACATTTTTCGTCCTGATATATTTTATATCAAGACGAACTGACAGTATAAAGACTATATATATATAATCTTTTTATTGTTAATTCGAATTGATATAAAATATATCAGTTCTTTGCATATGAGCCATTGGATTTAAAAGATACTTTGACAAGTGCATGCAGCCAAGTCAAAGCATTTAAATCCAATGGTCCATATGCAAGGAACTTATATATTTTTATATTAATTCGAACCGACAATAGAAAAACTATATATATATATATATATATATATATATACAAAAATGTTTAAATCAGTGCGCACTGATATAATTTTATTAGTGCGTTGGATATGGATCATTAGATTTGCATACTTTGACTCAAAGTGTATACACTTGTCAAAGTTTCTCCATAATCAGTGATCCACATGCATTAATACTGATGTAGTCACATCAGTGCGCACTGATGTGAACAGGACCGATATATATATATATATATACAGTCCTTCTATTATCAGTTCGAACTGACAAAAGTTATATCAGTTCCTTGTATGTGGGCCACTGGATTTAAATACTTTGACTGACAAGTGTATACAACCAAGTCAAAGTATTTAAATTCAGTGGCCCACATGCAAGGAACTGATATAACTTTGTCAGTTCGAACTGATAATAGAATTTCTGTATATATATATATATATACAGTCTTTCTATTATCAGTTCGAACTGACAAAAGTTATATCAGTTCATTGTATGTGGGCCACTGGATTTAAATACTTTGACTGACAAGTGCATACAGCCAAGTCAAAGTATTTAAATCCAGTGGCCCACATACAAGGAACTGATATAACTTTTGTCAGTTCGAACTGATAATAGAATTTCTGTATGTATATATATATATATATATTCTTTCTACTATCAGTTCGTTTTGATATAAAATATATCATAACGAAGAATGTAAATAACAGATTATGTAGAAGTTTTGACAAGTGCATACACTTTGAGTTTAAGTATGTAAATTTAATGGTCCACATTCTTCGTCCTGATATAAAATATATCAGGACGAACTGACAATAGAAAAATTGTATATATGTATATATTTGATAGAAAAAGTAAAAAAAAAAAAATTGGCTTTTCACTTATGAAATAAGTTGTAAACCTTCATAATTACTTCCACAATTAACCTTGTAAAATTAATCTATTACCAAAAATAACATTGAATAAAAACAAATCTCAAATTTACTAAACAACCCTAACCCTAACCCTAACACTAACACTAACCTAACCCTAAATTGACCTAGGAGAAGAAGGCGAGCAGCGCCACCTCCTTGGGATTTGACTGGAGGAGGCTGGCCGACCTCCTCCTTGCCTCCACCATGGAGACCATCGAGAAATACTTCCACTCAGCGGCAAATCGGAAGAAGAAAGGCATATTGTTGAGTTTCGAAGAATGCTTCCACAATCATGAGAGACTAGATGCTTGTGACGTATTCAGTTCGTACGCCACCGGAGGAACAGTGAGAGGTTGTTTATAGGGTGGAAAAGGTGCAGTTGTGAAAGCAGGAGCGGGCGGAGGCGGGGTCTACAAAATCGAATATTCTCAGGTTTCGTTCACGATTAAGCGAACAAATTAGTGACTTCGATTGCGGGGATTTGGTGATCGGTGACTGGCAAATCTTTCTAGATCAGCTGTGATGGGTGACTCTTGGCGACGGCGACGGATGTTGGTACTCGGCGGCGGTGGCCGTGAAGGGTTGATAGTTTGACTGTGAACCGTGATGGACTAATGGCTGCTGTTTTTTTTTTCGATAATATAAAATATTTTATTTTACTTTTTATTAAAATATTTTATATTATATATTATTTTATTTTAAATAAAATATTTAAATTGATAAATAAAATTGTAAATGAATACAAATAACTTTTTTATATAAAAATAAATATTTGTTAAAAAATGAAAATACATTAAAAAAAATATCTTAAAGATACCGTTTATATATATATATATATGGCTATTGGATTTAAATGATGTTTTGACAAGTGTATGCAGCCAAGTCAAAGCATTTAAATCCAATGACCAACATGCAAAAAACTGATATATTTTATATCAGTTTGAACTGACAATAGAAAAATTATATATATATATATATATATATATATATATATATATATATATATTTAACCTATTCATAAGTGAGAATATTTTGATTTGTTTTCTTAGGACTCATGTATTAGATTTTAAAATGTTACAATGATTTAGAGATTGAAGAAGGTTAAATAGAGGTGGAATTGTGGAAATGCCAAATATATCTAAGTCAACCTAGAAAGGCTACCTTGTTGTGAGTTGTGAGTTGTGACAGTCCTCCAGGCTTGGGCATCAGTTTGTGGAAATGTAGAATTAGCATGAGTTCAGAGTTGTTTATTTTTTTTTTTTTATACTAGTAGGTATCATTATCGACGAATTTTTTTATTTTTTATTTTATTTTTTATTTTTTTGTCTTTAACGTCATTTCCATTTATGTTTTTAATGACAAAACAAACTATGTTTTTGTTTATGTTATTTAGACAAAAATATAGTAAAAAATATGTTAAAACTTAAAAGTAAAATATTTGAAAGGGATGTACTGATTATATATATGTAAATGCTCTATTTTAACTGACTCAAAAAAAGGGTTTTACTTGTCATTTTCGAGAATGTTTCGGACATTGTCACGCGAATTAATCCGGTATTGCTACTTGAAATATTCTGAAAGCTGGCAGAAGAGGCAGCAAACAATATCGAATTTGGACATATAATATATTGTTGGAATCGTTCCGACACCTTACAGCGAAATCCTTAAAATTAAACCATAAAGAAAATCCAAAAAATTTCACATACAAACAATGAAGTGTTATTAAGATGCTAATTTCACGGTATACGTGATTAATGATTCCGTAACCAAAACAACAACCTTACTAGGGTTTTGTTAAATTTTATGAAATCTTGAGCTTTTTGTTTTGTGCGGGGCTCATCGAGATTATTCAAATGTTATATTATGGAGTTATTGATAAAATCGTGAAAGTTAAATGTGAGCATTCACACACACACATAAATTTGGAAGTTAAATATGAACGTAAAAGTTAAAACAAAAGCACTTTAATTTGTTTGGGCATATACAGTACATGCAACAGCTAACGGGTTGGTTTTGTAGTATGTTCATCACACCATTGAAGTTGCGGGTTCAAATTATATATTCATTCTCAAATTTTAAATTAATTGTAATTATTCATTATTATATATATATATATATTTCATGGTTGGATCCAATCATATTCAAAAATTTTGAATTGGATTCGGATCCAAAATTATTAACCAAACCGAATTTTTTTACTTTTGAAAATTATTTATTTATTTTTTAAAATAATATTAAGGTGCATTAGAAAAGAGATAAATAAAGTTGAAATTAAGACACCAAAAAATTGAAAGGAAATTAGGAGTGGCAAATGTTAATAACACAAATATGATGCTAAATTGAATTTGAATTTCTTTGAACAGAAAATCATTTAATTATACCTACACCTTTAAAATCGACCAAGACTAATGATATATTAATCCCATTCATTATTATACGATTTCGCAACACAAAGCATAATTATGAAGTAGAGTTGTAATAAACATAAAATAAAAGCACATAAGCCAAAAAGTGAGACTTCAATAGTGGTCACATGCATATTTGCACACCCCAAACAGTATTTTCCAGATCAAAGATCATGAAATGGGTTATTGACACGTGTACTTTATGATTTTTTATTTGAGGATTGGAACAAATGACAAAATGTAATTCATTAGGTGGCAGCCGAAGAGTCGAAGACGAAGAGGCAACTGCTCTGAACTTGAAAACCTCCGTACCGTGAATATTGTCAAAGGGTCATACTATCTTGCTGGGATAATAACGTTATTAGACTTAATAACAACTATTAGATTGGATGAAAGAAAAACCAATGAACATTATTAAATTTTAAAATTAATGTATTTTATTATAATAAAAACTTGAAACTTTTTTAACAGGTTTCATTTTTTTTTTTTTATATATTTGTATTGGATATAATTTGACAAAATAAATAAATAATTTTATTAGTAATCTAAAAAAATTGTTAAATAAAAACAAAGAAACTTACATTATTAATTTATAATTTAATTAGAAGCTCAAATAATATTGTTTTACTTTTCTTAAATAAAAAATAATAACATTGTTTTATACAATGTGAAATTGTTGCCATAAATAATATGTTTACAACTTTATATGTGAACTTGTTACATGGGATGAATATTTTGTTTAAGAAAAAAAAAAGTTGTTACATTCTACTACAAAGTTGTTACAATGTATATTTTAATCGTTACATTTTACGTAAAATTTGTTACAATATTAAATAGTTACCATATAGATCTTAATTACAATTTTTATTTTTATTTTTTATTTTTATGTAAAACTTGTTACATAGTACGAATATTTTGTTACCCATATATGTAAAATGATTCGTTACATGTTACTGTTGGGATTTATGCCCTAAAGTTTATAATTTGTAAATGTTATAAATTCATTAATAAAAGAATTAGTTATTTCATTCAATTAACATGACTCATAAGTTTATATTATATGTGCTAAACATCCAAGATTGCTAGATGTAATCTCAAACTGAGTATATGAATGTTATATATAAAGGAATTCATTTTGAGACATGCAATCTAAAGAGTCCGTAGAAAGCAAATAAAGCCGAGTACTTTATTTGTGGTTAATCTACTGCTGTGGTCCATTTCGTAATATACGGTGGTCTTATTCTAGACTACTCATATGGTGATTTGAGAATGGAGGCACCTTATATGATGTGATCATATAGGACTGGGCCGCGATCTATATGAATCTATCACCAAAATCCGTTAGTTGAAAAGATTCATATATATATATATATATATATCGACAAATGATGGTTGTATATGGGTGATCTAAATCCTAAGTGTCTTATTGACTCATTTGAGTTAGATCGTGTTTCTTGAAATACCATGGGTGAGATTGGAGTAGCATTCCCGATCAATAACTCCGTATCTTGGAATCACGGCTTGACTTGTGGCTGGGATGATATGCATACAATAGTGGAATCATCTCCTTTTTGCGAGAAGTAAATGAGTAGTTCCCTTTAGGGTTGATTTGGGACTTGAACGAATAAGAGTGCTCCCTTTATTTTGTAAAAGAATGAATGATATAATCATTCATTAGAGAATCAATGGTACTTAAAGGAAAAGATATAATTAGAGAGGTATAACGAACTTTATGACCTAGCTCTAATTATGAAATACTCATGGAGGATTATACCATATGTAATAGCTATATCGATGGACACTGATAATTTGGTTGTGTAAAACATCTACAGTTACGAGAGTATAACCTTGGGATTTTAGTGGAACAACTCTGAGGCTAATAATTGTGAAATATTAATTAAAGAGTTTAATTTTTTTTTTTTTAAGTATTATTGGAGCTCAAAACTATGGGTCCATTAGGTCCCCTTGCTAGCCCTTTACGATTGATAGTAACAGGGCTCACAGAGAATTGGATGGTCCAATTAATTGTGTTACGAAAGTAACTTAAATATATTCTGGGAATTAATTAAATAATGTGATTATTTAATTAATATATTATTTAATTGATGAATTAAATATTATTAAATAATATGATTATTTAATTGATATATTAATAATTCAAAATTATTAATTGTTATTTGGAGGTTTCAGTTTCGAACCTTGACAAGAGCAAAAGAATAAAATAATGAGAGATTATTTTTATTTGCTTTAAAGAGGTCAGAGGTTCAAACCCTAGTGGTGACCGAATTAAAAAGGATTTAGAATCCTATTTTAACTTGGTTAACTAAACCCTAGGGTCCTAGTATATAAGATATACTTATCAGGAAAAAGAAACTGATCTAAACCTAATTGAGAGACATAGGGTGCGGCAACATAGAGCAAGAAAGAAAAATAATTTTCTCTTCCTCGTAACTTGGCCGAATTCAACAAGAGAAGACAAAAGGGTTGTCTTTTGGATCCCTCAAGCCTCCATTCAACTGCTCCTGGAATCCGTGACGTGCCTACACACACAGTTGCTAGATCGTGGGACATAGCTAAGAAGGCTTAGTGGTGAAGGATCGAAAAGAAAACGAAGGAGTGTTATTCAAAGGTATGAAAAAAAATCTCGTCCTCATATTCATGTATACAAAAAGGTCCAAAAGACAATAAAATTTTAAAACCTATCGATCTTAACTCTTGATTTTCCGTTGCGCGACTTACAATTGGTATCACAACCAATTTTTTGATATACACGAATATGTTAAATTTGTTTTTAAATTCTTTTCGATATGTAATATATTTGTAGGCACAATCTAGGGTTGTATGATGTTTATATATATATATATATATATTTTATAAACATGGTTGATCGCTAATTGTATGGTATGATGAGTTTAGTTAAATTTGTTTTCGGATTGTAATAATTAATTTTATTTCTTTTTCCGGCTATAATCGTTCTATGTAAATCAATTCTTTTTAATATGTTAATGTAATCTTGTACG
The DNA here is from genome assembly GCA_008009225.1 of Acer yangbiense. Taxonomy (NCBI): domain Eukaryota; kingdom Viridiplantae; phylum Streptophyta; class Magnoliopsida; order Sapindales; family Sapindaceae; genus Acer; species Acer yangbiense. The sequence continues at coordinate 25,647,405 of CM017767.1, read as the reverse complement.
AAGAAGAAGATTCGAGAAGATGGAGAAGCCGAGCGTGTGTAGGACATACATACGACAGCCATGCGTGCAATGGCACGAGCTACTGCACACCAAAGGCACAGCCGTGCGCATACTTGGGGCAACGCAAACAGTTATGCGCTGGTCTTGCGCAACATTAGCACCACGTGTGCATTGTGCAGTGCCAAGTTGTTGTGCGCAAGGTATGCGCACAAGCAAGGCTACCACGCGGCTCTTGGCGCATCAGCTGGGCTGGTTTACGGGAGGGCTGCAGCGCACGTGCGCTGTTTTATGCAAGGTGTAGTAGCAGCGCGCGAGTGTCGTGCAAGACTGCTGCACGCTTACGCGCAAAGGCTGCACAACCACCCTCTTTGTGTGGACGACGGATACGTGCGAAAGCGTAAGGCCGAGTGTTCGTGACCATAGGGTTGCGTATTCGGAAGCGTGTATGGGCCGATATTATTTTTTTTAAACACTTTGGGCCTCCAATAAATGTTAGTGTAACATTTGGGCCTTAGTTCTTTGATTCATGAGATGGATCACCATAAAAAAAAAAAAATAATAAAAAAAAAAAAAAAGGATTAATCAAGTTGGACTTGATTAAAAACCCATAAGATACAAGAAGATAGACTTGAAGAAAAGAGAGATTACAAGAAGACCAAGGAATGTCTTGGATTAATTTTTGCAATAAGATTTTTTTATTTTTTATTTTTTAATTTTTAATTTTTTTTTTTAATTTTTAAGTTAGATAGCTCATCGTACTCGGTTAACTCATGTATGTTTTATTTATGAGATGATTAATGCATTGTCATGCATACTTATGCCATATAGATTAGAAGTGCCTACACTTGGATTATAATATATCATACATGATTAATTGCCCATTTATTTTATATGTTTGTTTATTATTTTTAATATGATTAAAATTGAATAATCACATAAATGGCCATTAATAATGAGATTTTTTTTTAGGAGTAAAAACTTGGTAATTCTCATTAATTACTAATCCTTCATTAAAAAGTAGACTTGGCAATGGATCGTGTTATTGCGAATTCGTATCGTTTCGTGTTTAGGCCGTGTTAAAATAGCTCTACCCGAACCCGACCCGTTTGTTTAATGGGTTGAAATATACAAACCTAAAACCATTTGTTAAATTAATGGGTAACCCGACCTGACCCGTTACAAAATATTATATTTGAGATTTATTAAAAAGTTGAAAATAAATAGCACTGAAGCATGATCAAACTCATGCAATCAAGTTCACTAGCTACATTTAGAGTTTTAGGGTTAGGGTTAGGGTTATAATATTGTGAAATAATTGATTTATAGTTTTATAGTTTTTAATTTATAATATTTTCCTCTTTCAAAAAAAGAAAAAAATTTATAAATTAAAAAAAAAATTAATTAGTAAAATATATTCTAACCATAATTATAGAGATTTTTTTTTTATATAAATTCCATAATGTGACTAAACAAAGATTTTTTTTAATAACTTTCATAAACACATTAACAAAAAAATCTTTATATTAATGGGTTATCGAATTAATAGTTTTTTTAAGGGTGAACCCAAAACCGACCCATTATATTTCGTGTCTTAATGGGTTGACCCATTAACAACCCGATCCGATAAACTTGACCCACCAACCGCTATTTTCGAACGAGTTTGGGTCGTATTAATGGGTTGTGTAAAATTTTACCAGGTCTATTAAAAAGTTTAATTAGTTAGATTAGTGAAGCCCAACTCATTATTAAGATTAATTTGATTAAGGCCTTAATAATAATTGGACCGAATAATGTGGTTTTGGTTTTAATAGTTAAAACTTGGTAATTCTCACATTTAATTCAAGTCTATTTAAAATAGTTTACATAGATTAGAATTCGAATAATGAATTAGTTTTTAATAGTTAAAAATCCGGTTTATTATTTAATGTTAATAGGATAAGATTCTAATAACAAAACCTAAAAGAACTAGATTCTTCTTAGCCATTTAATCTAAGTTCATCTTGGTGCATTAGAAAACCCTAACCATAAATAGTGAATGGGAGAGGGATATATAACATTATATCCCGCAATCTCCATCATTAGTTTAACACTGTGAGATTTAAGTAGGGCCTAGAGACATCTTTGTTTTCATCCTCCCTAAGGAAGGTCTCCATAAGAATCAATACAAAGGTTAACTTCCTAACGGATAAGGTTTTTGGATGTATTTTGGGATTGACTGACCCTAAGGCAGTGACTCTCAAGTTAAGTTCATGAGATCTGAAATGATGGGTTACACTCACAAGGATTTAATTAAATAGTTAATTAAAATCATGACTAAAATAAACGATGATTAAACAATATAAGAATAAAGAGTTATTCTGGTGTATCATTTAATTGAGAATGTCTCGATCCGACATGCAAGTACTTGACCGACCCTAAGGCGGCACTTGCTTGTGGTATGTTGGATTGTCGTGCCATAGTAACTTTTTTAGGGATTTTTTTTTTATTGTTCATTAAACATATTTCATGCATCATGTTTAATTATATGCCGAATACTTTACATATGAATTAAATGTATGAGTGAATGAATTTATTTTTATTTATGTTTTTTCAACAATGTCTTCTGCTTTACATCAAATACTTGCCAATGACAAATTAACTGGGGATAACTATACAAAATGGAAAAACAACATTAATGCAATCTTGGTCGCCAAAGACCTAAAATTTGTGCTTACGGAGGAATGTCTTCCACAGTCTGCACCCAACTAGACCTGGCACGGTTCCGGTTTGAACCGGTTTGAACCGGTGGAACCGGTCAGAACCGGTCAGAACCGGAACCGGAAAAACCGAAATCGGAAATCCGGTTCCGGTTCAAGAACCGAAACCGGAACCGGAACCTGAACCGGAGGAGGACAGTTTCGGTTCCGGTTCTATGGTTTGCTCGAACCGGAATGGAACACCGGTTCCGGTTCGAACCGCCAGTTCGCGCAAAATTTTTTTTTTTTTTTTTCTTTCTATAAATACCACCCCCCCCCCCCCCCCCCCCCCCCTCCCCTTTCATTTTTCCTCACACCAATTTCTTCTCAATTCTCTAATTCTAATTTCTCTCCAACACTCTCAAGTCTCTCAATCTCCAAGTCTCCAAGTTTTCAAGGTTTTTAATATTTATTTCATTTTGTAATTGTTTTGAAGACAGTATTAAGCTTTGGTAAACAATGAGTATTGAACGGAATAGAGAACACAAAGTGTCAAACTCTTAGAAAAATTGCTGTTGACAACGAGAGAATAGAAAAAAGTTGCCTCGAAAAAAATACCGGTAAAAATATTTTTATATATGCCTTAAACTTTGAAAGGCCATAACTTTGTGCTCAGATGTCCGAATTCTGTGATTTTTTTTTGAAATCGCATAGAATGATGCAAGGAATCCAATGGGAGCAAGTCTGAAGGGCTTGTGGCCACTTTTTGAGCCCAAAAAAACCCCTTTTTCATCAAAAAAAAGTGTTTTTAAGTGTCCTGTCCATTTCGAACCTCATTTAAACCTAGTAAGATGCCTTTTCCTCTTGATCTGACACCACAGCCGTGCCCGTCTTGGTCTGGAGAATTACTTTAACATTAGGCCTCATGTAAATGGACACGTTTTAAAAAAAATCTTTATACTACTTATAGTTGTTGTTTCAATTATTATACTAGAATTGAATGTGGTTTCATCGGTTAGGGTGTTATCATTTTTCTTTGCAACCATGGTTCAAGCATCCATACTTATAGTCTTTTTTTTTGTTTGTTAAAATAATAATAATATTAATAAATAAAAAAATAAATAAAAAATAAAAAAAAGGTTCAAAACCGCCGGTTCCAATGGAATCGGAATCGGAACCGGAACTGGAACCGGAATCGGAACCGAAACCGAAACCGAAACCGGCATATAGCGGTTTCGGTTTTGGTTCCATCAAACCGTGGAATCGAAATCAGAATCGGAACCGGAACCGAAACCGAAACTGAAACCGAAACCGAACCAGAACCAGAACCATGCCACCACTACACCCAACACAGCACGAACTGTTCGTGAGACCCACAAAAAATGGATTTCAGAAAATGAAAAGGTCTGCATTTATTTGCTAGCTAGCATGACTGAGGTGCTTTATTTAAAACATGAAGCAATGACTACAACATATGAGATGATGGAGTCATTGTAGGCCATGTTTAGGCAACCTTCTAAGAAAAAGCGACACGAAGCTGTTCGATTGCTCGCATGAAGGAAGGATCATCAGTTCGGGAACATGTCATGGGCATGATGTCCTATTTCAATACAGCTGAAGTCAATGGTGGGGCCATAGATGAGGCTTGCCAGGTGAGCATCATATTGACAACTCTTCCAAAGAGCTTTGATCAGTTTAAAAGCAACTATGGGATGAATAAGTTAAAGTTTAGTCTGACTCAGTTGATTAATGAGCTCACAACTTTTGAGTCCATGACTAAGGACAACCAAAATAAGATCGGTGAGGCAAATGTTGCTGAATCATCTTTCTCTAGATTTAAGAAAAGGAAGAGGTCTGCTAGCAAGGCAAGGGCTAAGGCTAAGCCCAAGAAAAGGCAAGTTCAAAGTAAGAAGATGAGCACCACAACCGACAAAGCAAGAGAGAAGTGTTTCCATTGCGACAAGGTTAGTCATTGGAAGAGGAACTATCTGCAGTACCTTGAGGAGCTCTCTAAGAAGAAGAAGAAAGTGAAAGGTAAATTAGATTTACTTGTCATTGAATCATGTTTAGTGGAAGATGAGTCTTCACCTTGGATAGTGGATTCAGGGGCAACTAACCATGTTTGTTCTTCTTTACAGTGGATTGATTCTTGGACAAAGCTAGAGGAGAGGGCCTTCTCAATGCGCGTTGGAACAAGGGATGTCGTTTCAGTAAGAGCAGTGAGACTGGCTTATAATAATTGTTTTCTTTTATTGGATAATGTTTATTACATTCTTGGATTTACCAAAAATTTGATTTCGGTATCTAAATTATTAGAACAATTATATTCAGTTTCTTTTAGTAATAAATCAATTATTATTTCTAGAAAAGAATTGAATATTTTCTTTGGTTTAATTGAAAACAATTTGTATGTTTTGAGACCATCATTTCATACATCACTGCTTAACACTGAATTGTTTAAAGTTGAAAAACCTAAAACAAAACAACAAAATATTTCTCAAAATAATGAAACGTATCTATGACATCTAAGACTTGGCCACATCAACCTTGACAGGATAGATAGACTAGTAAAAGGAGGGTCATTAAGTCAGTTAGAGATCGGTACTTTACCTGTCTGTAAGTCTTTTTTAGAAGGTAAAATGACCAAGAGACCTTTTACTGGAAAAGGGCTTAGAGCTACACAACCACTAGAGCTTATACATTCAAACGTCTGCGGACCTCTGAATATTAAAGTTAGGGGTGGTTATGAGTACTATGCCACTTTTAGTGATGATTACTCTAGATATAGATATATTTACCTAATGCAACGTAAATCGGAAACATTTGAAAAGTTCAAAAAATTCCTAGCTAAAGTTGAGAACCAATTAGGCAAAACTATCAAAGCTCTACGATCAGATCGTGGAGATGAGTATCTTGACCAAGAGTTTGAGGACTATTTGGTTGAGCATGGGATTGTATCCTAACTCACAACTCTAGGAACACCACAACAGAATGGTGTTACGGAGAGGAGAAATAGAACCCTGATGGAAATGGTGAGATCTATGCTTAGTTTCTCATCATTACCAAATTGTTTTTGGGGATATGCACTACAAACCACAACCTACATATTGAATGTAGTTCCATCTAAATCTGTTCCTAAGACTCCTTTAGAGTTGTGGAATGGTCGTAAAACTAGTTTGCGACATTTTTGCATATGGAGGTGTCTAGTACATGTACTGAAGAATAAATGTGGAAAGTTGGAACCTTGTTCACAAGTATGCCTGTTTGTTGGATATTCAAAAGAGACTAGAGGAGGATACTTCTTTAGTCCACAAGAAAACAAAGTGTTTATATCGACAAACACAACGTTTCTTGAGGAAAACTATATGAATGATCATATACCTTGAAGTAAGATTGTATTAAATGAATTAAAACCTGGTTCGACCAGTGATCAATCAACAATAGTTGTTGACGATGTTGTTGTTCCATTAAAGTCTGATAGTCAGACAGTTCCTAGTTAGATCACACTACCACCTAAACATAGTAGAAGGGTTGTACGATAGCCCGATCGCTATTTAGGCATTAGAGAGGCACATGGTGTCGTCTCTGATGATAGTGTGGATTATCCATTGTCATTTAAACATGCAATGGAAGATTCTAACAAAGAGGAATGACTTAAAGCCATGAATCTCGAGATAGAGTCCATGTACTCCAACTCGGTCTGGGAACTTGTAGACTTACCTGATGGGATAAAACCCATAGGGTGTAAGTGGATCTACAAGAGAAAGAGAGGAGTAGACAGGAAGGTAGAGACCTTCAAAGCTAGGCTAGTGGTAAAGGGTTATATCGATAAAGAGGGGGTCGATTTTGAAGAGACCTTCTCGCCAGTGGCTATGTTTAAGTCTATTAGGATACTCTTATCTATTGCAGCCCATTTCGATTATGAAATTTGGCAAATGGATGTCCAGACTGCATTCTTGAATGGTAATCTTAATGATAGCATCTACATGATACAACCAGAGGGATACGTGTCCCAAGATTAAGAGCAAAATGTTTGCAAGTTGTAAAGGTCCATTTATGGACTAAAGCAAGCATCTAGATCTTGGAACATCAGGTTTGAAAATGCTATTAAAACCTATGGCTTCGAGCAAAACATTGATGAACCTTGTGTTTACAAAAGGATCACTGACAAGAAAGTAGTTTTCCTGGTCCTTTACGTAGATGATGTCCTACTCATTGGGAATGATGTGGGAGTATTATCGGAAGTAAAGGGCTGACTTGCTAGCCAAATCCAAATGAAAGATTTGGGAAAGGCAAGTTATGTTCTAGGGATCTAATTAATAAGGGATCACAAGAACAAACCATTAGCACTATCTCAAGCATCGTATATCGATAAGAATCTTCTGCGATTCTCAATGGAGAATTCCAATAAAGGTAATCTACCTTATAGGCATAGAGTTCACTTGTCAAAGGAATAGTGTCCTAAAACATCTCAAGAAATTAAGGATATGAGACGAGTTCCATATGCGTCAGCAGTAGGCAGTCTCATGTATGCTATGTTATGCATGAGCACGAGACCTGACATCTGCTTCGTAGTGGGAGTAGCCAGTAAATTTGGGTGGCTGTGAAACTTATTCTCAAGTATCTTCGGAGAATGAGAAACTATATGTTAGTATATTCAGAACAGGATTTGATCTCGTTAGAATATACGGATTCTGACTTTCAGGTAGACAGGGATTATAGAAATCCACATCTGGGTTAGTATTCACCCTTGGTGGTGTAGCCATAGTATAGAGAAGTATCAAGCAATCTCGTATTGCTGATTCCACCATGGAAGCCGAATATGTAGCAGCTAAAGAGGCCGTTTGGCTCCGTAAGTTCTTGAGTGATCTGGAAGTTGTTTCAGATTTGGATAAGCCCATAACACTTTATTGCGATAATAGTGGTGTTGTGGCTAATTCTAAAGAACCAAAAAGCCATAAAAGAGGGAAGCATATAGAAAGGAAGTATCATCTCATCTCATCAGGGAGATAGTGCAGAGAGGAGATGTGACTGTGACCAATATCGTGTCAAAAGATAATCATGCTGATCCATTTACGAAGACCTTAATGGCTAGAGTGTTTGAAGGTTACCTAGAGGGTCTGTGATTACGAGATATGTCTCACCTGCTTTAGTGCAAGTGGGAGATTGTTGAGATTTATGCCCTAAAGCTTGTAATTTGTAAATGTTATAAATTCATTAATAAAAAAATTAGTTATTTCATTCAATTAACATGACTCATTCATTTATATTATATACGCTAAATGTTGACGGTGATTTTTGGATCATTGAAAAGTCAACTGTCAAACAATAACACGTAGGCAGATCGAAGCTTTAACCAGTCTAGGGTTGAATAATCAAAGCCTCTTTCTCCACGTGGATGTGATACGATTCGTTCGTATTTGAGAATAGTAATGTAGAAAAGCAGGAAATAAATAATAAACCAAACATAACACATGTTTTACATGGTAAAACCCCAAGGCGGGGAAACATCCACGGTGCCGGTGACGGCGAGAAGAGATTCACTATGAATAGAATAATTACACACTCAATACTCGCTTTCTCTCAGATAATTGCTTATGTTTCGTATCTTTTTTCTCATGTAAGTGTAAATTGCTCATGATGTCGATCCCCCTTATAATGAATACATGGTTGTATTTATACGGTTCAATCTAGGGTTGCCCTAGTTCCTGTCGTATAAGCGGTGGACTCATTAATTAAAGTCTTTGTAGGATTCTAGTAGAGTAGACTGATTAGGACTCATTTTCCCGTTTGGTGTTTATCCTTCTGGAAGCTTTGAGTTCTTTCCTGATTAGACTTCTGACAGTAGAGAGGAAATAGGGATATTTCCTTACTTGGAGTGTGATTCTTAGATTTCGTATCTGAGTGGATCTCCACTTGATAAGACGTATCTTGATAGGATTGTATTTCCTGTTTTGGCCGAGTAGATCTCGCTGAGTAAAGATCTTCGGCGAGCAGGATCTTCGCTCATTAATATTTCTTTAACTAGACGACTTTACTTGGCGCATATGCTTCTAACTTCCATATTTAGCTTTCTTGATGACATGTCCAGACTTGGTGACGTGTCCTCGGTCAGCATTCCTTTCATTAACTGGTTGACTTTGGATGACGTGGAATTACTGTACTTCCGTATTAACCGCTTTCTTTGCTAACGTGTCATGCTGACGAAAATATACATACAACACTAAACATCCAAGATTGCTAGATGTAATCTCAAATTGAGTATATGAATGTCATATACATAGGAATTCATTTTGAGATATGCAATCTAAAGAGTCCGTAGAAAGCAAATAAAACTGGGTACTTTATTTGTGGTTAATCTACTGCTGTGGTACATTCCGTAATGTACGGTGGTCTTATCCTAGATTACTTATATGGTAATATGATAATGGAGGAACCTTATATGAAGTGGTCATATAGGACTGGGCCACGATCTATATGAATCTATCACCAAGATCCGTTAGTTGAAAAGATTCATATATATCGACAAATGATAACTGTATATGGGTGATCTAAATCCTGAGTGTCTTACTGACTTCTTTGAGTTAGATCGTGTTTCTTGAAATACCATATGTGAGATCGGAGTTACATTCCCGATCAATAACTCTGTATCTTGGAATCATGGTTTGGCTTGTGGCTGGGAAGGTATGCACACAATAGTAGAATCCACTCCTTCTTGGGAGAAGAAGATGAGTAGTTCCCTTAAGGGTTGATTCGGGACTTGAACGATTAAGAGCGCTCTCCTTCTTCCTTAAAGGAATGAAGGATATAATCATTTATTAGAGAATCAATGGTACTTAAAGTAAAAGATATAATTAAAAAGATATAATGGACTTTATGACCTAGCTCTAATTATGAACTACTTGTGGAGGATCATACCATATGTAATAGCTATATCGATGGACATTGATAATTTGGTTGTGTAAAACATCTACAGTTACGAGAGTACAACCTTGGGTTTTTAGTGGAATAACTACGAGGTTAATAATTGTGAAATTTTAATTAAAGAGTTTAGAGGATCATACCCTATGTAATAGCTATATCGATGGACATTGATAATTTGGTTATGTAAAACATCTACAGTTACAAGAGTACAACCTCGGGTTTTTAGTGGAATAACTCCGAGGTTAATAATTGTGAAATATTAATTAAAGAGTTTAATTAAGTTTTCAAAGTATTATTGGAGCTCAAAACTGTGGGTCCATTAGGTCTCCTTGCTAGCCCTTTATGATTGATATTAACAAGGCTTACAGAGAATTGGATCTTCTAATTGATTGTGTTACGAAAGTAACTTAAATATATTCTGGGAATTAATTAAATGATGTGATTATTTAATTAATATATTATTTAATTGCTGAATTAAATATTATTAAATAATATGATTATTTAATTGACATATTAATAATTAAGAATTATTAATTGTTATTTGGAGTTTTCAGTTTTGAACCTTGACAAGAGCAAAAGAATAAAATAATAAGAGATTATTTTTATTTGCTTTAAAGAGGTCAAAGGTTCAAACCCTAGTGGTGACCGAATTAAAAAGGATTTAGAATCCTATTTTAACTTGGTTTACTAGACCCTAGCATAAGAACCTCTATTTTATGATTGGCTTATTCTATGATAAACTACATTGGGGATGATTTTGTAATAGGTAGCTTAGGTTCTCGAAGACAAGCTTCCAAGCATCTCCGTCTTCAAGAGCGAAAGGTATACTCACTTGACTTTATCTCTTAAAGAGTTTAGGTGCACACACACTACATGCGTGCTTTGTTCATCTTGCATTTATGTTCTAATTGCTTATATATGTGCATCCTTTACACAATCACACTTGCACTTCATTGTTAGATCTAAGTGTGGTTTTGTGTGATGTAATTTGTTTCCGTTTATGTGACCGGAAACATCCACGCTTGCACGATGGTGTGCATGTCTTAGCGTGATAATTGACCATTTGAGAAGGTCTCATTCTTCTCTTAGATAAGTGTTAGATTTGGTTTGGTTATTTGGAGTAAGTGTCTAGTTTCAAAAGATTGGATTTCAATGATTTAAATGTTTTTCAAAACTAACCTTTGTATGGTCTTGTGACCATAACTTTTTATAAAAAGATTGAAATTGAGTTTTAAATTTTTATGGACAAACTAGACACCAATGCCTTTCCGACGATATATTATTCGTAATATTTCATGCCGTTTGGATTAATTTTAAAATCTCCAAAGCGACCACCAAAACAGGGTAACTATGTTGTTGTTTGTTTCTGACTTTTGGTCACTCAAATGACCATAACTTTTTCTATAGTCATCCAAATCATATTTTGTTAATTCAAGTAGAAATTATACATCCATACCTTTCCAACGGTATATTATACGATAATTTTCGATATCGTTTGGTCATGTTTTGGGGCGCTCAAATGTCGAGCTGCTGGGCTGTCACACATAGCCGCGGAACTGTTCCGCGAAATTGGGCTGCTGGGCTGTCAAAACGACTTCGTTTTGCTTGGCTTTTATAAATATCCCATTATGTCTTCTTCCTCGTTATCTCTTCTGCAGAACACAAACCCTAGAAAGAGAGAGAGAGATCCTAGAGAGAGAAAGCTTCATTCAAGCTTGTTTAACTCTCCAAACCCAAAACCCATGCATCCATTGCATCAATCTTCCATGGATCTTCATCATTCTTGACTTGAACACAAACCCTAGAGAGAGAGAGAGAGAGAGAGAGAGAGAAAGAGAGAGATCTTAGAGAGAGAAAGCTTCATTCAAGCTTGTTTAACTCTCCAAACCCAAAACCAATACATCTATTGCATCAATCTTCCATGGGTCTTCATTATTCTTGACTTGTTAAGTAAGAACAAACATCTCATATTTGTTTATTGTGTTTTTTGTCCAAGAATTCGTTTTTAATGCATAGGATTTGTAGAAATCGTTTTTGAATGCATTATTGTGTTAATTAATAACATGATTGAGTTTGTATTTTGATAGCTTAATTGATTAGGTTATTTTTGCCTAAAAGCTAGGTCATAAATATTCTCTACACATTTATTGTTGACTATGTTGGTAGATTGTTTGTAAATCATCTAGTCAAGGTTTATGAATATTTATGTATGTTGAATTTGTCATAGCTTTCATGATTAGGTTGTTATTACCTAAATAAGCTAAGACTTGATTTCAATAATATACCGTTGGAAAAGTATTGGTGTCTAGCTTGTCTAAAAATTTTCAAAACTCAATTTCAATCTTTGTATAAAAAGTTATGGTCACAAGACCATACAAATGTCAGTTTTGAAAAACATTTAAATCATTGAAATCCAATCTTTTGAAACTAGACCCTTACTCCAAATAACCAAACCAAATCTAACACTTATCCAAGAGAAGAATGGGACATTCTCAAATGGTCAATCATCGCGCTAAAACATATACACCATCATGTAAGCGTGGACGTTTCCAGTCACACAAACGGAAACGAATTACATCACACAAAACCACACTTAGACCTAACAATAAAGTGCAAGTGTGATTGTGTAAATGATGCACATATAAAAGCAATTAGAGCACAAATGCAAGATGAACAAAGCATGCATGTAGTATGTATGTATGTGTGCACCTAAACTCTTCAAGAGACAAAGTCAAGTGAGCATACCTTTCGCTCTTGAAGACGGAGATGCTTGGAAGCTTGTCTTCGAGAATCTAAGCTACCCATTACAAAATCATCCCTAATGTGGTTTGTTATGAAATAAGCCAATCATAAAATAGAGGTCCTTACAATCTCCCCCTTTGACTATTTCATGACAAAATCACCACTCAAAGAATTCATCATAAAACAAAAATAAAGCTATTGTCCATTCTACTCTACAAAAGAGAAATCTAAGAAACTAAGTCTTTAAGGTCTTCAATCTCTTCGTAGATCATTGTACCTGCACACAATAGCAAGAAAACACTTTCCAAGAACAAGTGCATGCGAGGTGAACAAACATAAAAAGTATTTGCACTCAAAAATATCAAAGCAATATAAAGTAATGCATGTGCAATGCTCCCCCTAAAAGGTTATACTCTCTCAAGGCTTCTCCCCCAAAACATACACAATGCTCCCCTATATCTCTCAAGACTTCTCCCCCTTTTTGTCATGAGATAGGCCAATCATAAAATAGAGGTCCTTACACCTAGGATCCTAGTATATAATATATACTTATTAGGAAAAAGAAACTAACCTAAACCTAATTGAGAGACATAGGGTGCGGCAACATAGAGGAGGAAAGAAAAAGAATTTTCTCTTCCCCCTAGCTTGGCTAAATTCAACAAGAGAAGACAAAGGGTTGTCTTCCGGATCTCTCAAGCCTTCGTTCAATTGCTCTCGGAATCCGTGGCATGCCCACACACACAATTGCTAGATCGCGGAACATAGCTCGGAAGGCTTAGTGGTGAAGGATCGAAAAGAAAACGAAGGAGTGTTCTTCAAATGTATGAAAACAAATCTCTTCCTCATATTCATGTATACGAAAAGGTCCAAAAGACGATAAAATTTTAAAACTTATCGATCTTAACTTTGGATTTTCAGCTGTGCGATTTACAGTTACGACAACGTTGTTACAACTTACAGCTTTATCGTTACACATCATACCAACGTGAAATTGTTACCACAAACGTTTTAATAACAACTTTCTACATGAAACTTGTTACAAAACACATATATTTTGTTACCCATATAAATCGAGTTGTTACATGTTACGACAAAATTGTTACGAGCTACGACTTTATTGTTACACATTATGTAAATTTTGTTACAATATTAAATTGTTACCACATACATCTTAATTATAATTTTTTTATGTAAAACTTGTTACATAGTATGGATATTTTGTTACCCATATAAAATGAGTTGTTACATGATACGACAACATTGTTACAACCTACAGCTTTTTCGTTACACATCACACCAACGTGAAATTGTTACCTCAACCGTTTTACTTATAACTTTGGGATACTATCAGAAACCCCCCTCTAGTTTGGGTTTTTGGTCAAAAACCACCTAATTTTTAAAGGCCAAAAACCACTATGTTTATTTATTTATTTATTTATTTTATTAGTAAAAAACCTCCCTACCATTAACATTTCTAACCAAAAATACCATTTTACCCATATATTCAAACAATATTAAATAATATTAATTTAAATAAAACAATTATTTGATAAGAAACTAATATTAAATTAAAAAATCAAACAAATTATTTTATCCAAGGCAATTACCAATTAGGTCCTAAACTTTTTTTACCAAGTTGTTTGCGACTTTTATAAAAGTGATCAAATTAGTCCCTCTAACTAAGTTCCGTCAGTCAACTTTAACTATATATGGTTAAAATTGTACTGTACTGCTAAACAATATAATAATGACACATGCATAGTTTTATTTATTTATTTATTTATTTATTTTTATTTATTTATTTTATTTTTTTTATCACGTGTATATTTTTGTTTTTTTGTTTTTTTTTGGGTTTTGATTTTTGAATAATTTTGACAATAGTGCTTGTATAATATTAACCCAAAAAAAAATAATTATATAAAAATGGTAAAAGACTAAACTGGGAATGAATGGTAACTAAGGGTATAATTGACATTGTCTTATTAAAATATTTTTAGATTTTTTTAGAAAATTTTAATTAAAAATTTTACAAATGGTGTTTCATTAATAATATTTTTGGATTTTATTGTAATTATAATGGTGAATTTGTTGCACAAAAAACAAAACAACTTTGCTCTAATATGACAAATAAAGGGTATTTACGTACTTTAACTAAAATTGTTAAAGTCAACTGTTATGTTTAATACCGTTAAACCACTAGATGGACCAATTTGGTCACTTCTAAAAAGAGGGGGACTAATTTGGCACTTGAGAAAAATGTGAGGACCAATTCGATTACTTTTGTAAAAGTCGCAAACAACTTGGAATTTTAAAAAATGCCCAGGACCAAATTGGTAATTGCCCTTTTATCCACAATATTTTAATTTAAAAAATAAAAAATAATTTCCTCTCTTTCTCCATTCTCTCTCTCTCTCTCTCTCTCTCTCTCTCTCTCCATCCATGGATCCCTCGCTCTCTATCTCCCTCAACACTGTTTCTCTCCAAACAAAGATTGATGGTGGCTAGGTTTTTGTGGTGCTTTGTCAGATCTGTCACTACCCAATCCAACGCCATCTACAACCACACCACTAAATCCTTACACCTCTCTCTCCAAAATTCCAATCAAGAACCACGCCACCCCAACGACCACCTCGGACCACAACAAAATGCCCAACCACCATCCCACCTGCAAGAAACGAGAGAGAGAGAGAGAGAGAGAGAGAGAGAGAGAGAGAGAGAACTACATTGAGAAGGAGGGAGGAGAGAAAATGGAAGGAGAGAGAAAAAGAATATTTTTATATATTTTTGTTAATTAATAATTTTTTAATTGAATACTATTTGTTTTGATTTATTTATTTTGATTAAATTTGAATATAGGGATAAATGGTATATTTGGTTAGAAATGTTAATGCTAGGGTGGTTTTTAGCCATTGAAAAAATAGATGGCAGTTTTTGGCCAAAAACGAAACTAAATGTGTTTTTTGACCAAAAACCCAAACTGGGGGGGTGGGGTTTCAAAAATTAAAGAGCACTTTTTGGGGGAGGTCTTGCGCAAATAACACCACATTAATAAGTGTTGTTTTAATAGCACTAAAGTATGTGTTCGGACAAAAATACCCTCATATCAGGGCAACATGTCTTTGGGTCTTTTTTTTAATTTATTTATAACTTTTTCTTTCTTTTATTTTTTGTACCTTCGTTGTCTAAAGAAGAGGGAATCGACGACGACAAATGAGAAAGAGGGAATTGACGGCGACAACTGCTACGTCACCGGCAGACAACCGCGAAGACTTCAACGACAGCCGCAAGACTTCGTTGACATGTCGACGAGAGTTCTCGGATACAGAAAACCGTCACAATTGAAGGTATTTTGAGGAGGGTTTTGTTTTCAACGTTGATTTTGTTGATTTTCTGAAATGTTTTTCGTTTTGGTTGATTTCGATTTAGTTTTGATGATGTTTTGTTGTTTGCATCTGAATATCGATTCATATTTAGTTTGAATATGAATTTTGATTTAGTTTTTTGTTATTTTCACTACAAAAAAAAAGGTCTTTTCCGACAGCTAAATGCCGTCGGAAAAGACCATTTCCCGTCGGAAATACGCTTTTCCGACGGGAAAAAGCCGTCGGAGGCCGTCGCAAATACGATTGTCAGAAATAACTAATTACTGACGAGCCGTCAGAAATACTACCATTTCCGACGGCCATGGCCGTCGGAAAAGATGAAAATACCGTCGGTAATAGTAATTCAAGGTGGTCAAAATTACTTGTATTTCCGACGGCTTTACCACTATTTCCGACGGCTTATTGCCGTCGGAAATAGGCGAATTTTCTAAAAAAATGGTGCGACTCGACTTGATAGTCGCCACATCATCCGTCACACAGCAACTTTAATTCCATGAAATTCATGTGGTTTGAACCCTTGACTTGGATGACAGTAAGGGGTTACCCTTACCATTTTGCTATAACTTTATATCTAATATGTTTTGCATACTATTTATATATAAGCTATTGATATGTTTGTATAATATCTAATTAAATATTTTTTTTTGTATACTATTTAAATATAACTATTGAGATATTGTTTTTTAAAATAATATTTTATTAAAATTATTAGAGTTTGTTTAAAAAATCTGATATAGTAGTGTCACTAAATATAATTAAAAATAACTAAATGTTCTTGTGATTACTAATAATTTTGCTATATTTTATATTTAGTTAATTTAGTAAGATGTGTCCATAAAGTAATTCGAATTAAATTTTAGTATTTCCGATGACACTTTTTATGTTGTTAGAAAAGTGGGTAATATTGACAGCTTATTTGACTATTTTCGGACGGCCCAAAAGTCATCGGAAAAGTGGTATTTTTTTTTCCGACGACACAAAAAGTCCCACAAGTCATCGGCATAACTCGACAATTTGACACAACCCGAATCAATCTTGCAGATGTCATGTACGAGGGCGTTGTAATGTTCCTTGACATCCCTACGTGACTTTCCCGGCAGTTGAATAGCGATATTTTACCATCGAGCAATTTCTCAAGATAAAAATGCTTATAATACGAGGGAGTTCCTAAAGAATGACGTAAATATCTCACAAATCCCTTCATCATAATCCTGACAAATGTTTTGTGTATTTCTATTGTATCAAAGTGTTTACTCTTGATTTTTGCACATATATGTCATTGTCCGGATAGCAATTTAGGGAAAATCAGGTGTATTAAATGCATACTATGAAATAGAGTTTATATAATTATTTTATCTAACTTTTTATTTTTCAAGAAAAAATAAATCATGAAATTTTTATTTGTACAAATTATTTGAAGAAACTTTATATAAAAAATACGGTTTTAACACTAAAATAAAAAATTGGTCTTTTCCGACGGCTAAATGCCGTCGGAAAAGAACATTTACCGTCGGAAAAGAACATTTACCGTCGGAAATGTAGACTATTTCCGACTGCATTTAGGCCGTCGGAAAAAATGTATTACTTTTTCCTATTTCCAATGGAATAAAGACTATTTCCAATGGAAAAATGACTATTTCCGACGGCTTTTAGGCCGTCGGAAATGTGGTATCATATTTTTTCTCATTTCCGACGGCACTGAAATGGCCATCGGAAATGGTGCCTTTTCCGACGGCAATTAGTGCCATCGAAAATAGTTCGTCACTGATAGACTTTTTTTTTGTAGTGTTTGCTTTGCATTTGTGTTGTTGTTTGGTAGATTTAGATTTTTGTTACTTTGCTTTGAATTTGTTTTATTGCTTGGTAGATTTCGATTCGTTTTATCAACAACAAAAAAATATATATATATGAATGGTAGTGTTGGTGGGTTAGGGTTTTTCGATTTGGAGAAGATGATGAACAGTATTATTCACAATTAGGGGTTTTTTTTTCCAGAAATGTCAGCCTTTTTCGGGACTTAATTATGTTTTTTGTGACTTATTATATAGTTTACGAGACTTATATATGTTTTTTTTTTAGACTTATATATGTATTTTCGAGACTTAGATATGTCTTTTCGAGACTTATTTAACATATATTCAAGAAATAAATCATGTTTATTCGAGACTTATTAACATCTTACTAATGTATATTTTCTAGAAACAATTGTTTTATTGGAGACTTACCGTGCTGTGTAGTTATGATTGTTTGTAATATTATATATGCAGATGGTGAATCTTAAGAGGCAACTGAAAACGCCAGTGTCCGATTGGTACGATGGAACAATCATTCGCCACAATCATATTGAAATTGTTAAAATAATAGATGATGCACTTACCGGCATAGACAATAAGGGGGGGGGGGGGGGGGGGGGGGGGGGGGGGGGGGGGGTCCAAAAGCAGATGTTCATAGACTCATGTCCAGTGCATGCATTTATTATGAATTATGTTATGGATTTTTAAAATCCTCCATCAGATAAATTATGGATTTTTTGTTTATTATGGATGGATGGATAAATGAATATATTTATAATGAATTATATTGTGTTGACAGGGAATTGAATTTGTTGATTATTTTTGAATGATTATGTTGAGTGGAATTGACATGGACTATATGTTGGATGTGTTTATAATGAATAATGAATTATGTTGTGTTTCTCATAAGTCTGATCCATGGATAAACCATGGTGCTTATGTCGCCAAACGAAAATGACTGATCCAGGGATAACCCTTATTCATCTACTCATCCGAAATGAATATTCACAAGTCTTTGTGTTACGACTGTTTATGTTTAGAATTACATTTTGTGTACTGTATAAGTGGTTTGGTGAGTGTGGAATTTGACCTTGGAGTTGATTTTGCTAATGGAAATAAGAGTCATGCTCAAGATCTAGATAACAATTATGGATTCATTCATTCATTCATCGGTTAATGTTTATTGATCATTTGAATTTTGAGAAGTGGCAAATGTGCATGTGTCCATGTTCATATTCACGTCGTATTGTTGCAAGCTTTACAGTCATCCAGAAAGTGAGATAAAGTAAAATAAATTCATTACAAATTGTGTCCAACGATTTCATCCTTTTTTGGGCAAGTTTTTTTGTTGTGCCCGATTTCATGGCACAAACTACATTTCCGACGGTATGCATCTGGAATGGTCCTACTGGAACTGGGGCCTGGATTCGGACATCGCCTAGAATTGTGACATTGTGTTTCACATTTTTTACATTTTTGTTTACTAGGCCTCTCAGAGGCACAGGGAAATTGACTTCTTCGGAGCCGACCAGATTTCTGGCTTCCATCCGTAGTTCATTCCATCGTCCATTATATGCTATCGATATTCTAACACGATCCATCATCCTGAAAACAAGTAACACTATCAAAAAACCATATGAAAACTAGTCAAAAAAATTACTGTCAGTCTAATTCAACCCAGTAAGTCTCGAATTCTTCCATTTATATCTCGAAAATGATATAAATAAGTCTCGAAATTGATATAAATAAGTATCCAACATTATATAAGTCTCGATTATAGAATAAATAATTCTCGAAATTGATATAAATATGTCTCGAAAATAATAACATTAAGTCTCGAAAACATCAAATAAGTCTCGAAAAATAGAAACTATTCTAGCAAATCAGATCAAAATGGAGAATTAGCTTCAGTTCAACATAAACATCTAACAAATTGAAAGTGCAAGTTTCCAAACCATAACTGAAAAAAATGTCATTCACGAGTTTCTCAACTAGTTTATGGAGGAAATTTACCTTATCAACTCTTCCAATAATCCAAATAGCTTGTCTGGATCTGAAATTAAAAATGGAGAATTTGCATTAGTTCAACATAAACATCTAACAAATTGAAAGTGCAAACTTCTAGACCACAACTGAAAAAATTGTCTAACAAATTAACGAGTTTCTCAACTAGTTTATTATTGAAATTTACCTTCCAATAATCCAATTAGCTTGTCTGAATCTAAAATTATTGAAGGAAAATACTCTTCAAACTTAGGTGGAAGAATGAGTTGTGAAATGGAAGAAAGGAGAGGAAGAACGAAATTGAAAATGGAAGAATGAGCTGTGAAATGGAAGAAAGGAGAGGAAGAAAGGAGAGGATGAAAGGAAAGGAGAGGAAGAGTGAGCTGTTTGGTCAAAGTGAGGAAAGTGAGGGAAATTGAAAATTGAAAATGAAAATTAAGAGTGAACAAAAGTAAAAGTGGGGGCATTTTGGTCTCAATACCCTTTTTGGTGCTAATAAAACAAGACTTAGTAATGTGGTGATAGTTGTACAAGTCCAAGTTAAAAAAGTGCTATCTTGCCCCATTCCCAGTTTGATAGTATCCCTATAACTTTTTACGTGAAACTTGTTACAAAACACATATATTTTGTTACTCATATAAACCAAATTGTTACATGCTACAATAAAGTTGTTACATGCTACAATTTTATTGTTACACATCATTTAAAATTTGTTACAAAGTTGAAATTGTTACCACACACATTTTAATTACAACTTTTTATCCAAAATTTGTTATATTGTACAAAAATTATGTTACACGTAGTTTATCGTATAAAAAATAATAAAAATAATTATAAATATTTAAAATGAAATTTTAATTCAAAAATTATCATGTTTCTAACATTTTATAAAATTAAATCAAATAAATATTAATTTCAAAATATATTACATCAAATATATTTAAATAAAAAAAAATATTTTTTATTTGCTGAAAATAATAATAATTTAAAATAAAAATTTAATTTTAACTATTTTAAATCTATTATATTATAAATATTTAATTTAATTAAATACAAATTAAAATAATAAAAAATATCACATATGCATTTAAATCACATAAGATTATTTTGAAGATATGCATAATCATTATCTAATTATCGTTTAAATTTTTTTAAACCAATTATTTATATTAAATTAATTTTTTTATTATATTTTTAAAAAATTAAAATAACTTGAAAGTAACTGGTTAACTGGTTACGGTTACTTCATCATTTTTAAAGTGTTTGGCTATTGTTGAGATATCAACATTTTTTTTTTAGTGGTGTCAATTGGAATGAAATAGTCTAATTTGTTTTGATATGACTAGAACATTTGTATATTTTTTTTAATTTTGAATGGTTATGCCAAGTCTGAGTTTCGATTTGAATGAATAAAATCTGAAACCGAAAGAAATTTGAATTCGAATGATTAGGCAAATTTTGAATTATATTTATATTTTTTATTAAATTTTATTAGGCACGGGATTCCATACAATTTTATTTCAAGTTTGATATTCTAAAAAGATCTCACACATGAAACCGACAGCCTACTATACTTTATGTTATACTAATTTTATTATACTATTACTCTAAGCTTTTTTGTATGCTACTAAATAAACTTTTTTTGTTTGAAGCAATTAACAAACATTTTCATTTCAACTGATTTTGCAGGTAATCAGGACAAACATGGAGCTTTGGACACGGGTGCTACATATTCAATAACACTAACTTCTTGTGAACCTTGTTTTTTTTTTAATAAATTGAAACATACTTATACTTTATCCCGTAAAGCTGTCTTTTATTGAGATTTGTTTTTTTTTTTTTTTTTTTAATTTAAAAAAAAAAAAAATTTATGGGAATAATTTTAATTTACATACATATGTTTAAAATTTTCGGATTTTTGGTGTGGCATTGGTTACGGATTTGGCTTCGATTTTTTTCGAATCCTAATTCAATAAGAACCTTGACAGATGGGTCCCATTCCCTAAATGACTTAATAATGACAACGTGTTATGTTTTGATTTGTCACTGAAACTTGTAGAAAAACCAAATAACGGAAATGCCCTTCACTTTAAATTAATTGAATTTACGGCTTACTGTCACCCTCTTATTGATTATGATCTTATCTTCACTTGACGATCAAGGGTTCAGTCACAGGTTTGATCAATCTAATTATTTACAAATAATTATGAGATCAAGTAATTAATTTTATATTAAGTTACCGCTCATCTATATATTTAAACTGTCCATACATGAGAATATTTTGATTTTTGTTTCTTGGGACTCAAGGATTAAATTTATAAATGTTGAAATGATTTAAAGTCCGAAGAAGATAATAATTTAAATACACATAAATTAAAAAAATTTAGATTTTCAGAGTTGGATTGGTTTCAAATTTAGCTTCGTAATTTTTCAAATTCAGATTCAGTTTTGTTTCATAATTTTCAAAATTAGATTTTAATTAACCAACATAATTTGTAAAATAACAACATTTCAGATGAAGTTAGAATTCTCAAATCAAATTAGATCTGAATCCTTTTGCGGAGGAGATTGATCTCTCTTTACGCAAGAAATCTAATCACCATTGAAGGTAGCGTAATTCTTTTCACTCGGGATAGAATTATAATTAAGAAAATGTATGAGGTTAGTTTATAATTTTTCTATAGGTAGATATGTAATTGTAAAAATAGTATAAAAATTCTTTATTTGATAAGCAAAAAGACCAAAATGCCCTCACCTTAAAAGTTAACAACTTCAACATCAGGGATTGCTTGGGTTAATTTGGGTAAGGGTATTTAGTGTAATTAACTTGTTGGCAAAATACATGCAGATTTTCACAACTCATTATTTTCCAGATGAAAGGTGACTAAATTTTTGACTCGTGTACATAGAAACAAAAAAAAAAAAATGTCCAAAAAAAAAAAAAAAAAAAAGACTAAATGTTGTCCATTGGATGGTTGGATGTTTTTGAAAATTGATGTTCCAGATATGATACATCATAAACTTTGATTTTCTTAGTTTTCCAAGAGACAACAACTGCATTGTCCCCTGTCTATCTATATAGAGAGAAGCAGCCAACTTGCCGTTTTGAAGAGGGCAATCAATGCTTCACACTGATTCTTATGTATGACAAAAAAAATAAGAACCTTTGCAAATGAGTCCCATTCCAAAATAACTATTTTATATGCTTAATTCTACAGAAATTCTATTATCAGTTCAAACTGATATAACTTTTGTTAGTTCGAACTGATAATAGAAAGACTGCTTAATCGTATATTCCTATGTATTATATATATATATAAATACATATTTTCTATTATCAGTTCGTCCTGACAATAAATATATCAAGACAAAGAATGTGGACCACTAGATTTACATACTTTGACTCAAAGTGTATGCACCTGTCAAAATTTTTCCATAATCTATGATCCACATTCTTCGTCCTGATATATTTATTGTCAGGATGAACTGACAATAGAAAGACTGTATATATATATATATATAATATGTAATAATATTTTTTGTAGAGACCTGATTATATGAAGTGAGGTTGTCTTGGTGCTGTCTTTTTACAAGTTAATTAGTTTGATCGTCCACACAAGTTTGATCAATCTAATTATTTACAAATAATCCTGAGTTCAAGTAACAAATTTTATATAAAGTTACTGTTCATCCTTATATTTTAAAATATTTAAAGTATTCATACATGAGAATATTTTGATTTTTATTTCTTAGGAATCAAGTATTAAATTTAAAAACGTTAAAACCAAAAATTTAATACTTTCCTGATAAAGCAATTTTTTAGTTCTATTAATTAGTCAATTATATCATAATACTTTGTAATTATCCGGTTTCAAATTTTTGAATTCAGATTTGTGAATTTTTATTTATGTATTTTTAAATAATATTAAGCTACATTAGAAAAAAAAAAAAAAGATATATAAAAATAAAATTAAGACAAAAAAATTGAAAGGAAATTAAATGTAACAAATGTGAATAACACGAACATGATGTTAAATTGAATATGAATTGCTCTGAATACAATTTTTGAACATAATTGAAATTAGGGGCCTTTGCAAAAATGTCCATTTTCAAGTTTGAAAGAGCAAAAATGTCTCCTCATTGTTTTTCTTGCAAAATTGTCTGGTATTGAAGTTTACTTTGCATAAAATGCCCACTGTTGGACTAAATTACCCTTCCCACTTAGGGGGGGGGGGGGGGGGGGGGGGGGGGGGGGGGGGGGGAACGTAATGTCACAAATACCCTTAAACATTTCAGTTTCCCACAATTACCCATGTCTTCCCTTCCCTCCCTTTCTTTCCACGAGCCCTGTTGAATTCCCTCCCCCATTTTCGAACATATATATCCTGACCCGACCACAGTCCCCCATCTCTCTTCTTCTTCTTCTTCTTCTTCCTTCCCCATCTACGGGGTTTCAATATTCCTCCTACCATTCTGAAATTCCTTCTCAATTCTTTTCAACTGAACAAATTCCAAAAACCATATAAAAACCATATAGAAACCCTAAAAACAGAGAGATAAAGAGAGATAGAGGCATGAGGATGACGAGGGATGATGGGGGTTCTGTCTTTAATCTTCAAAAGTTTGCAAATGTGTTTGGGTTTCTCTCTGGAGTTTGAGTCATGGTAGAGATAGATCGAAGGTAAGGATACCTAAGCTTCTAGCTCTGGGATAGAAGGAACGATTGGCTGCTTCTCAGGGTTCGAATCATCAAATGAACCCATCAGTTGTAGGTGAGTGTTTCTTTAAATCTGTGCATTGGAACCTTTGAAATCAATGTTTAATTTTTCGTCTCTGCTGGGCGCTGCTGCTGTTTGGGGCCAGACATGGTTCTTGGGTCGATTTTCTTTTTCGTTTTTGTTGGTGTTGGGTTTGGATTGGGTTGTTTTTGTTGGTTTTGCCTGGTGTTTATTTGGGGTTGTTTATGCTGGTATAACTATTGTTTGTCTTATGTTTGCTATTTGTTCTTTCTTGCTGCTGGTGTTTGAACAGTTCGGTTGTCTTGTTTTTTAAGGCGTCTTTGCTTCCCTGCCTGGGTTCTTGGGTTGTTTTGCTTTTTGGATTGTTGGTGTTGCTTGTTGCCCTTTGTGGCTTTTTAATAAATCTTTAAATCTTTACTGTTTCAAAAAAAAAAAAAAAAAAAAAAGGTTTGAAGGTTTAAAGAATTGTACCATGTTTAGGGAAGAATGATTAGTCTACAATCAAATATTGCCTTATTTCCAGGGACTTAAATATTCCAACCACATTCAACAACACAACACACATAACACATACATTGACAAGGACCACGGTTTATTAGGCTCAATAGTTGTTGTTGGTGTTGTCTTTTCTTAGATAAAGAAAATCAGGGATCATATATTGCTTGATTGTGATGAGTATTTAGTTGTGATGAATGACATTTATGGGGGCATTGTTTTTTTGGGCTTGGTAACTCTGTCCAGTGCTTGAAATGTCTTCATTATATGTTCTGAAATTTGTTCTAGAGATTTCAGAATGCCAAATTGAAGTGTTGATGCTGTGTGGCATTTGTTGTTTTCTATGGTATTTGTTGAAGTGATGCTGCTGTGTGGCATATGTTGTTTTCTATGACATTTGTGTTAAGATTATACTCAATAGCAAGAGTGTAATATTGTAATTGACAATCTTATCATATTAATAAAGTGATTTCTGTTTATTTAACAAAATCTTATAGCATTTATAATTATAATTGTCAAGGTAAATAATCATAAGGTCAAAAGACTATAAGAAAAGAAAAGAAAAGAAAAATTGTTCGTACATTTGGATATGTATGAGGTAGACACAATTATTTAGTTAGTCTTGAATAATGTTCACAACTTAAGTTAAAGATTAGGCACCTTTATCTTGTTAAAGTTGTAGATTATTTTGTTAGCATTTGAGTGGGATCAAATGTGTTATGATGGGTCTAAATCATCAAATGTGTTATGTTGTGTGTACAAATTCGCCAAACGGACACGTCATCATAAAAGTCAATAATTGCTGAAAGAAGGGATGTCACGTCACTCGTTGACCAAGTCAAAGGGGAAAACATGGATCAGTTAATAGGTCAAGGGTGTAGTCGCCAGAATCAAATATATACTCGCCAAAGTCAGAAATATAGTCGCCAAAGGATAAAACCCAGAAGCGGGGGTGTTCGCTGCATCAGCCTATTGAGCATGAACCGACTCAGCAGAAGCACAATGGTAAAACCCCCACTCACGGAAAGCCCTCTACACCAAGGAGTCTTAGAATAAAGAGGCAGGAAAGCCTATCCTAATCCGTAACAACATGGGATTCCCAATACAAGTCCAAGAGGAAGTCCTACTACAAACACGCCTAAAATCAAGGGGAAACCCTAAATATCATGTATAAATAGAACCACCTATCCCACGAGGAGGGGGTTCGAAAAACCAAAAGAGAAAAAAAGCAAGAATTCGAGAGATCTGAGTGTGTAACAAAGCCAAGTAATTCAGTGATATTTTCCTGTCCTCCGGGACGCCGTGGTTTTTTCCCATTCAAGGGTTTTCCACGTAAATCTGTCTTTTGCATGTTTTAATTTTCTTTCTTGTTTGACGTTTGTTTTGATTTAGTTATTGACTCTGTGATAATCCAAAAATCACCGTCAACAATTGGCGCTAGAAGAAGGGGGTAATTTGAACAAGAACTTCGAAGAACCCTTGTGACTTAAAAACATGAACAGCGACAAGGATGGCAACCCCAACGAAGATCAGATTGTTGAAATAACTGCACCAACAGGCGATGGAGCGGCGACGATCGGAGAACAATCTGCGGCAACGCTAGGAGCTAGGGCAACCAACCCAGAAACCCTGCAGCACTTTCAAACTGCATTGATGAATCTGATCAGTGAGGCTAACAAAATAGGACTCTCACTTCCCATAGGCCCGGGAATCTCCTCTCCCTACGAATTAACCACACCTGGAATCCATCCACCCGGGAGATTACGGTCAGAAGTCCGCATTGCCACCCCGACACTCGAGTGAGGCAGACCCCCGAAGAAACTCCCCAGGACAACCCTGAAGGTTTCGAGGAAAGAAGATATAGAAAGGGAAAAGCTATGATGAACGACGAATCCCTGGAGATACAAGATCACGGGCGGATACATGGGACAAATTCTAATGACACGCATCAAAGGAGACGGCGGAGACACCGCTCTATCTCATCTGAAGACAGAAGTCCCCGACAAAGAAGAGAATTACCATCCAAAAGGGTACGGCGAAGAAGATCTGAAAGCGCGGATGATCAGATTGTCAGGAATCCGAATGATAAAGATGACTATGGGAGAATGACAATCAAGAGCAGACTCGACCCAGCAGGAGAACCAACTGGCCATCGAGATGT
Organism: Acer yangbiense; assembly: GCA_008009225.1. NCBI lineage: Eukaryota > Viridiplantae > Streptophyta > Magnoliopsida > Sapindales > Sapindaceae > Acer > Acer yangbiense. The sequence goes on along the minus strand of CM017767.1, from coordinate 25,620,489 downwards.
TATCTTACAAGAGTTGTCAAGGAAGGTTTCAGCAATGGCACGGAGGTATGGTCACAACGTATCTTCAGATGACGAATCAGAGAGTCCATTCGTCGATCACATTACTCGCACCTAGTTTCCAGATAGGTTCAGAATGCCGACCATTGAACAGTATAAAGAAAACAGGGATCCGAAGGAGCATGTTCACCGATTCCGTAATATTATGGCCCAGTATTCATCCAATGACGGACTGCTATGTCTCACCTTCCCACAGACATTCGGCGACCTCGCCTCTAGATGGTTTGGAAGACTTCCACCCGGAAGTATAAGCAGTTTCTCAAAACTCAGCAAAGCGTTCATAAGACAATTCATGGGGAGCGTGCAGAGAAGGAAGTCACTCGCCCATCTATCGAATCTAAAGCAGGAGCGCAATGAGTCGATCAAGAAGTATCTAGCAAGATTCGGGAAAGAGGTTGCCCAAATTGAGGATGCCAGTGACGTAGCTGTTATCGCCGCTTTCACCAATGGGTTGCAAAGTGGGCGACTATCCTTTGATCTGCGAAGGGATATGCCAAAAACTTACGAGGAGATGATGGAAATAGCCAGTGATTATGCATTGGCAGAAGAGGAAGAAGTAGCACAAGGGGGTAGCTACGCACATGGCCATAAGCCTGACTCGAAGTCGGAACATAAGGACAACAAGAAGACACAGTCGCGTGATCGCCAGGGAGACGAAAGAGGCCAAAAGGGACATCCAAGGGAAAGTAAAGGAAACGCTCGATCCAGCAGGTTTTAAGGAAGGTACAACCGTTACACCCCCTTAACTGGTGACCAGGAGGAAATACTTTCTGTGGTAGAAGATAAAGGACTCGCCAAATACCCTCGGCAACAATCAACTAATGCCAGGAGAGATACAACCAAGTACTGCCGATTTCATAAAGATCATGGGCATGAAACTTCAAAGTGTTTCCAGTTACGTGATCATATTGAGAGCTTGATCAGGGACGGGCACCTGAAAGATTTTACGTTGAAAAGCGATAAGCAAGGTGGTCGCCAAGATAACCACCAAGGGATCGGGCAGGAAAGGAGGAGTCCAAGGAGGAACAGCCCTAACGCCGCTATAAACACCATCTTTGGCGGGCCCCATACTGGGAGAAGCAATCGAGAAAGGATGTCAAAAGTCCGAGAAGTAATGCATGACAGCAGAAATATGGAGATTAATTCTGTGCAGAGGAACCCCAAGAAAGGAAGGGAAGGACATGACCCCATAACATTTACGGCGGAAGACTCCGACGGAATCGATGCAAAGCCTAACGATGCAATTGTAGTGGGAGTTCAAATTGCACACATGGATGTCCTTCGGGTAATGATTGATAACGGAAGTTCAGCAGATATTCTAAGTGCTAGAGTATACGATGAGCTGCGACTGGACAGGAAGGATCTAGAACCTTTCCATGTACCGCTGAAAGGTTTCGGGGGTGCAGAAGTAAGATCTTTGGGAACTGTGAAACTGCCGGTGAGGTTCGGTACGGCGCCATGCAGGCGAACAATCCTGTTGGATTTCGTTGTAGTCGACATCCATAATTGGCCATATAATGCTTTGCTTGGCAGACCTTTTCTTAACAAAACCCGAGCTGTCACTTCAACCCACGCCTTGAAGGTAAAATTCCCCACAGAATTTGGAGTCGGGGAACTGAAAGGGTCACAAGAGATGGCTCGCCACGCTAACATTTCAATCTTTAAAGATAAGGCGGGAATGGAGACCTTAAACATATTCGAAGTGAATAAGGAGGTACGGGAAGAAAATCCGGAAGCATTCGAATTGGACCCAAGGGACAAAGCAAGCAGAGAGAAGGAAGAGCCAACTGAGTCCATTATTCTGGATGAAGCAGAATCGAATAAAACAGTCAGGATTGGAGCCAGGTTGGCTGAACGAGTCAAGAGAGATGTGACAAGCCTGCTGAAAGAGTACAAGGGGATATTCGCTTGGAGCCATGAGGACATGCAGGGAATTGATAGAAGTGTTATTTCACACAACCTGGCTGTGAACGAAAAATGCAAACCAGTGGTGCAAAAAAGGAGAAGCTCCAACCCAGAGAGAAGTGCGGCGATAAAAGAGGAGGTATCCAAGTTGCTCGCCGCAGGGTCCATCAGGGAAGTTAAGTACCCAGAATGGGTGGCGAATGTAGTTCTAGTGAAGAAGAAGAATAATCAATGGAGGATGTGCGTCGATTTCACCGACCTAAACAAGGCCTGCCCCAAGGACAGCTTCCCGCTACCAAGAATTGACCAGTTGGTCGATGCAACGGCAGGACATGAGACATTGAGCTTCATGGATGCTTACTCGGGCTATAACTAGATAAAAATGCATGCGCCTGATGAGGAAAAGACGGCATTCACCATAGACCAAGGGTTATACTGTTACACAGTCATGCCGTTCGGCCTGAAAAATACTGGAGCAACTTACCAGCGTTTAGTCAACAAGATGTTCGCCAGACAAATAGGAAGAAATATGGAGGTTTACGTTGATGATATGCTAACAAAAAGTATCACAGCAGATAAACATATAGATGACCTGAGGGAAACATTTGATGTGTTGGTAAAGTACAGAATGAAGTTGAACCCCGCAAAATGCGTGTTCGGCGTACCATTAGGAAGATTTCTCGGGTATCAAGTACATCAAAGAGGAATCGAAGTGAACCCGAAGAAAATCCAAGCATTAGTAGAAATGGTTTCGCCAAGAACTTTGAAGGACGTCCAAAGGCTCACAGGGTGCCTGGCATCGCTGAGCAGGTTCATAGCTAAATCGACAGACCGATGCCTACCATTTTTCAAAGCTCTAAAGAAAGGAAAGGGAGTCGAGTGGAACGAAGATTGTGAAAGAGCTTTCCAGGCCCTGAAAGATTACCTTGGGAAGGCACAGCTACTGTCAAAACCAGAAACAGGAGAGACGCTGTATATGTATTTGTCCGTTTCTGAAGCAGCCACAAGTTCCGTGCTGGTAAAACAGGAAGAGGGAATCCAGAAACCAATATACTACACCAGCAAGGCATTGTTACCAGCCGAAACCAGGTACTCACCGGCTGAAAAAATGGCACTCGCTCTAATCACAGCAGCAAGGAAGTTAAGGCCATATTTCCAGGCTCATAAAATCGGAGTATACACCAATTGCCCACTGAAACTAATTCTGCAGAAACCAAAATTATCCGGTCGATTAACGAAGTGGGCGATCGAGTTAAGTGAATTCGATGTAGAGTATCTGCCAAGGACGGCAATTAAAGCCCAAGCAGTGGCAGACTTTGTAGCAGAGTTCACCGAGCCAAGTGTAGAAGTGGCAAGAATGATGATGGAGCAAAATAAGAGAGTATTCAAATGGCAACTCCGCGTTGACGGGTCGTCAAACACGCACGGCAGCGGGGCAGGGGTAGTAGTGTTAACCCCGGAAGAAGATTCAGTCGAATGTGCCTTGCGTTTTGACTTCAAAGCTACTAACAATCAAGCTGAGTATGAGGCACTCATAGCAGGTTTAAAAGTTTGCACAGTCCTAGGAGCAGATGAGGTAGAAATCTTCAGCGACTCCCAAGTTGTTGTCAATCAGGTACTAGATGAATACCAGGCAAGAGATGAAAGCATGATCACCTACCTAGAATTAGCGAGAGAGCTATTGGAAAGATTTAAAGAATATAGAATTATTTATGTCCCCAGAGAAGAAAACGAGCAGGCTGATGCCTTAGCCAAGCTAGCATCCGCCACAATCAACATCTGGCCCAAAACTATCTCTATGATCCGCCTATTGCAGCCACGTATAGTAAAAACAAAGGAAGTTGGGGCAATCATTGGCGAGAGGGACAGCTGGATCACACCCATCAAAGAGTACCTCGTCAATGATGTACTCCCAAGTGATCCATTAGAAGCAAAATGATTGAAGTACAGAGCTACGAGATATTCAATACTCAATGGAGAACTGTACAAAAGGGGGTACTCAAGAGCACCGCAGAGATGTGTCGGGCCTGAAGAAGCAGAAGGTATCCTAAGAAGCATACATAGTGGGAATTGTGGGAATCACACTGGGGGTGTCAGCCTAGCCCACAAAATATTAAGGCAGGGTTTTTACTGGCCAACACTATTCACCGATGCCAAAAGAGTGGCAGCGAGATGTGAGGCGTGTCAAAAGATTGCCAATAACATTCGCCAACCACCTGAACTCTTGCAGAGTATTACCTCGCCTTGACCGTTCGCCATGTGGGGAATTGACTTGATCGGCCCAATGCCAACAGCAACTGGAGGAGCGAAGCACGCTATAGTAGCTGTAGATTATTTTACAAAGTGGGTAGAAGCCGAACCATTGGTACATATAACAGAAGCCAATACTATAAGCTTTGTGAAGAAAAATATCCTATACAGATTCGGGATACTCAACACCATCATCACTGACAATGGGACCCAATTCGACGGAAATAAATTCAAGGAGCTATGTGACAAGTATGGTATCAACAACTACTACGCCTCCCTAGCGCACCCGCAGACAAACGGCCAAACTGAAGCAGTGAACAAGATCATAAAACATAACCTGAAAGCCAAATTGGCAGCAAAAAAGGGAAGCTGGGCAGAGAAATTACCACAGGTACTTTGGGCATATCGAACCACAGAAAGAGGTTCAACAGGTGAGACCCCATATTCCATGGCTTACGGAGCTGAAGCAGTCATCCCCGTAGAGACGTCCTTCTCTTCACCAAGAGTACAACTCTTTCAACCAGAACTCAATGTTGATATGTTAAAATGCGGTCTGGATGAGTTAGAAGAGAGAAGAGAACGCGCACAGATAAGAAACACTGCATACCAACAGAGGGTAGCCAGGTATTACAATTCACATGTGCGTGAAAGGAGGTTCGCACTCGGCGACTTGGTGCTGAAAAGGGTGAACCCAGGAACTAGAGACAAGGCTGCAGGATCACTCGCAGACAAATGGGAAGGGCCTTATCAAATCACAGGCATAGCTGGCCACGGGGCATATCGCATCACTTGAGAAGGTTTTGGCGAACTACCTCGGCCATGCAATGCACAGTACCTGAAGATATATTACCCTTGACTTTTTCATTATTTCTAAAGATTTAGTTCAAAGTTTTTTATTCATAGGCAGTTTCCGTTTTAGCATTTTTTCTATGTTACTGTTTTGACAAAAGTTGCAGGAACTATCCAAATAAAGAGTAATTTATTACTAAGAATTCGTGACTTGACTCGCCAGTTACAAAGGGCATTCGCCGTCTTATATCAATACCATTGCGTAAAGACGAGTTTCGTACTCGCAGCAATGAGAATAAGTAGCGACCCAACGAAACTAAGGCAAGCCAAAAGCGACTACGTCGCCATAGCCCAAGCTACAGAAATTGGGGATCGCCACTACAATGAGAATAAGATCTCCAGAGAAAAACTTGGTGTGGGCGAATATGCCCTGAATAAGCACCAAGTACGCCAGAACTCAGCAATGGCAGCTGAATAAATAAAAGCATGTTAAAAACTTGGTGTATGGTCGGATACGTCCTGACAAACACTGAGTACGCCAAAATCCAGCAATGGCAGCTGAATACAACAAAATATGTTAAAAACTTGGTGTATGGTCGGATACGTCCTGACAAACACTGAGTACGCCAAAATCCAGCAGTGGCAGCTGAATACAACAAAATATGCTAAAAACTTAGTGAAACACTGAGTACGCCAAAATCCAGCAATGACAGCTGAATACAACAAAAATGCTACAAAGTGAAACACTGAGCAAAAATTCAGCGAATAGCAGCTGAATACACAAAAATATGCTAAAAACTTGGTGAAATACTGAGTAAGCCGAAAAGTCAGCAAAGGCAGTTGAACAAAGAAAAAGTTTATAACTTTTAATAAATAAAGTCATTTACAATTAAAGAATTAAGAATGAAGATACAAAAAGAGAAACTGAAGATATAAAGATTTACAATCCTTCAGTATGAAAGACACAAAAATTCAACTAGCTGCAGGAGGGCCCTCGCTATCTTCGTCATCTTCGATCTCCTCGTCTGAAGGCCAGGTAACTTCCTCATCCCCTTCTGGCATAAAAGGCTCATAATCCCTTCCAGCAACAGGACCCAAGTCAGGCTCAGCGCCAGAACCAGAAAAGCTGCCATTCTGACCCGAGTAGTAAGTATTGAAGACACGCTTGCTGGGGATTTCTAAATGCATAGGGTGAGGTTCAGTCGTGTTGTAACAACAGTGGGCTTTCCAACGTTTTATCTGCTTTTTAATTGAATCCACTCCGCTGGCCATATGCTGTTGAAAAGACCGGTCGAAACACCTCAGAGCCTTCTCATTTGAGTGATCCTTCATGGCAAAGAACTTCTTCGACTGCCTCATGCCTTTTTCAAATTCACGCAATAAAAGCGCATCATAGGCAGGGGATCTCTTGAAACGATCAACTGCTTCAACCTCCAGCACAGCCTTGAGATCGTTCAGAATAACTTCATGCGAGGACAACTGGTTGCGCAAGTCCAAAGCCTCACGCTCAGCTTTCTCCTTTGCCTCCTTAGCTAGTCGCTCAGCTTCAAAGCGTGCTGCGAGCGATTCTTGATTAACGGAAAGTTGCTCTTGCAGCAAACGCATCTCCTCCTCAGCAGTAGCTAATTTCTCTTCAGCAGCTAGTTGGGCTAAGAGATAACCATCTGCGGATTCTCTCAACTGAGCAAGTTGCTGAGTATGGGCTTCCTCAGCAGAGAGTTTCTCAGCTGCCAAAAGGGAGGCTTGTTCTCGCAGGCGTTTGACGTCCTTTGAGAGAAAATTTCCTCGCCTATAATTATCAGCCAACTCGGAAAACATCTGAAAAGAAAAAATAGAAGTCAGGATACGTGCAAATAAAAAATACATGGGCAAAGCAAGAAGTTCACCAGAGAGTGGCAGTTGAAGAAAAATTCCATTTTCCTGTTGCAGGACCCTCTCTTCATCTGCTCCCAATCCTCACCAACATAGACATTGTTGTTCATTATATATGAGCAGATTTCTGCAGCCGTAAAATCTGAAAGGGAGACAGACTCGACTCCCTCACCAGCATTAATTGGATCAATGGGAGGAGCTTCATAAGCGACACCGGAACCAGACGTAGTAGCCCCAGGCTGTCTCGACGACCTCGGCTTATCAGTTGGCCCTGGTCGATCAGCTGACCCTGGCTGGCCAGCAAAAGAGGTGTCCGGCTTATTCGCGGCTGCCGGAGGAGGAGTTGAACCGGTTGGGGAAATGGTAGGAGTATCAAAATTGTTTACCCCCTCCGGAAGAGAAGGCTCCGTCAAATTTGGTCCCTCAACAGAAGCTCCAGGGATAGCCGTTTCAGCGGAGGGAGCCTCGGCGAGCACAGGGTCTTCAGTGACCTCATCATCTGAAGAAACAACATATTGCACGACCCTTGACGCCCGTTTCAGAGGTCGAGCAGCATGGTCAGGCGTACCCTCAGCCGGACGTTTGCCTCTACCGGTTCTGGGGGTCAAATCGCTTGAAGGATCCAGGGGAGTCTCAGGAACATCCGCATAAAAAATGGGGATGTCACTAGCCACACTTGAAACCCCCACCTTCTCCTTTCTCTTACGACTGGAGGCACTCGCGGCAGTAGTCGCAGCGGGAGAAGTCGCAGCAGTACTCGCAGTAACCTCCGGGCGAACAAGGGATGTCCCCGACTCGACACGCCCCCCATCAACATCACCAACTTCCTCATCATCTGAGGGATCGCCACCATCCAGGCTAGCAACTCCCTCCTTAGCCAAACCAGCAGCTTGCCTTTTACTGGTAGCCTCAGAATTTTTAACTGCCCGAGCTTACAGATCGCAAACTGTGTCAAAATCATATACTGCAGAAACTCACCAAAAGTTAGCAAATGGAGACAGGAAAACTATAATACTAAAAGAAAACAAGTAGAACTTACAGTGAGGAAGTCTGGCGGGTAGGCGCGGAAAAAGCCCCTGGGCGATCATTTTATCCTCGTCCAAAAGAAACGAGCGACCCCTTTTATTCAAAGGAAGGACAGCTGCAGCAGCAAGGTTGGACACCTCCTCATCCAACAAAATAGGGGCAGCTTTGGACCAGGCATCAGGAGAGGTAAAATGCCTAGGAACCTTTTTCGCCGCAAGATTTAGGCGACCATTGGCGGACACATCTCTACCCCACTCGCCGCCAACAAAGTACCAGCTGTTCTTCTATCTCTTATTTGAGGTAGGAAAACCCCAAATAAAACTTTTCTTCTTCTCATCACTGGAAACCTCCACTTGCCCAGGGTTCGCCATACCCTCAGGGATCCAGTTCTCCACGGGCGAAGAGAGAAGAAAGTATGTCCCACTGTTGCCAGCCTGCCTTAAAGTGTAAAAATGACGAATCTCACGAGGTGTGGGGGGTTCATAACCTTTCAACTTCCACATTAAACCCAAACACATGAGGATCCTATAGCTATTTGGGGCAAGTTGAGCAGGTGCAATTTGAACCTCCGCGAGGAACCTGACAATAAAAGGTTGAAGAGGAAGGGTAATCCCGCAGCTAAGCATGGCACCATAAATGGCGACCGCATTCTCAGGAGGATTCCACGCTGCTCGGCTACCAGGTAACATCAAAGTCACTGAGTCTGGAATCCCAAAGCGACTCTTATACTTACGGAGCTCACCCTCACCAACCACATTAACTTCAGTATCAAAGGAACAGGGGCGATCAAATGAAAAGTTCAGCCTGTTCCGTTGATGGTCCTCAATGTCAGAATCAACAGTCGTTTGCGCATCCAAAAGGGACCCCCAAGGAATTCTAGAAGCGCGTCGTTTGCTTCCACTTGGTCTAGAAGATCTCGGCATTTCTGGAGACTCACTATTGGAAGACGAAGAAGGATAAACATTAGGAAAAAAGTCATCATCAGAAGGCGAAATATAAACAGAAATGGGGACCGGAGAATCCGGGTGGAAATTACGAATCAAAGATTCGATTTTGTCTGCAGTACCCTTATCACCAAGTTCTAAGGCTTGCATCATCTGATTAAAAAGAGAAGAACGTAAGGAAGGATCCATGGGAACTCACCAGAAAACCCTAGGTTCGGAGGATGAGCAAGAGGTTTGGGGGCGTCGAGAAATAAGCACGATCAATTTTCGAAGCAAGCCGTCCGACAGCAAAGTAGAATAGAAGGAATTCGTGGCAGACATTTCTAAGGAAGACGAAGAAGCTCTGTTTTGAGAGAAGAACAAAGGAGAAAATAGAAAAATAAATGAAAAGAGCGAAGTGAGGAAGAAGGAACGATCGGGCCTTAAAAATAGGGAATTTTGAAATTAAAAAAAAAAATCAAATAAAAGATATGCAATTAATGTGAGTGACAGCCACAGTAACTAGCCGCAATAGTCACCACCAGGTAATGGACATGTGGCGTCTCGGGGATCACCAAGCAGTCAGAATATCCCCTCACCTGTCAAGTAAGTGGAAGCGCCAGAAGTTGTGTGGCTGAAATTAAAAACTTACACCGGAAGAATCAACACAATACACGGTGAAAAGAAGAGAGAGAGTTAATTACAAAAATGCGTCAAAATTCTGAAGGCATAGATATAAATACTACTCGCAGAGGCAAACGAAGTAAAGCCATTCGCCCGGCTCGGAGTATTTATGGGGGTATTGTTGTGTGTACAAATTCGCCAAACGGACACGTCATCATAAAAGTCAATAATTGCTGAAAGAAGGGATGCCACGTCACTCGTTGACCAAGTCAAAGGGGAAAACATGGATCAGTTAATAGGTCAAGGGTGTAGTCGCCAGAATCAAATATATACTCGTCAAAGTCAGAAATATAGTCGCCAAAGGATAAAACCCAGAAGCGGGGGTGTTCGCTGCATTAGCCTATTGAGCATGAACCGACTCAGCAGAAGCACAATGGTAAAACCCCCACTCACGGAAAGCCCTCTACACCAAGGAGTCTTAGAATAAAGAGGCAGGAAAGCCTATCCTAATTCGTAACAATATGGGATTCCCAATACAAGTCCAAGAGGAAGTCCTATTACAAACACGCCTAAAATCAAGGGGAAACCCTAAATATCATGTATAAATAGAACCACCTATCCCACGAGGAGGGGGTTCGAAAAACTAAAAGAGAAAAAAAGCAAGAATTCGAGAGATCTGAGTGTGTAACAAAGCCAAGTAATTCAGTGATATTTTCCTGTCCTTCGGGACGCCGTGGTTTTTTCCCATTCAAGGGTTTTCCACGTAAATCTGTCTTTTGCATGTTTTAATTTTCTTTCTTGTTTGACGTTTGTTTTGATTTAGTTATTGACTCTGTGATAATCAAAAAATCACCGTCAACAATGCTCAATAGCAAGAGTGTAATATTGTAATTGACAATCTTATCATATTAATAAAGTGATTTCTATTTATTTAACAAAATCTTATAGCATTTATAATTATAATTGTCAAGGTAAATAATCATAAGGTCAAAAGACTATAAGAAAAGAAAAATTGTTCGTACATTTGGATATGTATGAGGTAGACACAATTCTTTAGTTAGTCTTGAATAATGTTCACAACTTAAGTTAAAGGTTAGGCACCTTTATCTTGTTAAAGTTGTAGATTCTTTTGTTAGCATTTGAGTGGGATCAAATGTGTTATGATGGGTCTAAATCATCAAAGTGGCTTTGAGTAAAAGAATCTAGTACACTAGGTGCACTAAACTGGATCACAATGAAATACTTTATCTAGAACCGTCAATAGATAAAAGTCTTTTCATTATGAGGACAATCGGAGAGTCTATCTTAATCCTGAGATAAATGATGGACTTATGGTTGCAAGTGGTATCATTTGAGTTATCAATGAGTACGATTATATAGCATAGTCTATCCTCGATAGTTTGGTGATATTCATTTGTTAATCGATAGAGGACTTCATTTATAGATATGGACATTGTGGCTCCATTTATACAATGAGAGTGTAATATCATCATATGGATGTTTTGAGGTAATTGGATATAAAATCTCAACGTTGAGTTTTCGATAGTGACTATTGAAAGCATGGCTTCTGGACAAGTCAAAATATCTGAAGTTCAAAATGTGGTCATATGAGTAAATATGGTAACTTGGAGAGCTATAAGCGGTCTATGAGCTCTTGGCGATTACTGATATTATTCACAAGGATTCACTATCTCCAATAAGATTGTTTAGGGTATGAATTAGAATCATGTACTTGTTCTATCTTTATTTAAGAGTACAATTTTAGTTCTTTAGTGGAATGAACTAAAATTAATAGATCAAACCTAAGTGAATCATTTGTTGATTGTGATTGGGTTATGTCTATTAGAGCTTAAATTTAGATAGCCCGCCAAGATCCCCAATCCACACGGACTTGCATGGATCACCTGACATATTCTACCGGACTAATTTATGAATCCATCTAGAATTGTATTAAAGCATGTGGGCTTGTTTCTTTTAGTAAGAATGAGCCTAGTTCACATGTGGGCCTTTTAATTAAGGTCCAATGGATTAAATGAAATGAGAAAATAATATATGGGCCATATATATATGTATGGGCAGCAAGGCTTGCATAAAAGATGAATATATTATTTTGTTTCATTATTTGATTAAATGGAAATTAATTAATTATTTAATTAAAAATCAAAATCTTTTTCTGACTAGAAAATATGTTTCTTAGTAGTATACTATTGTGGTAGTATAATAAATATAAAAGACTTTATTTGATAAGTAGATAAATAAGAGATTTATTTATCTAGTCAAATAAGGAAGTCTTTTATATAGTCACAAATACACTAAAGAGTTTGATTAGGGTTTGGAATTCTAAGGAAATCTACCTAGAGTTAGGATTTAGGTCAGAAGACATAAATCCTATTTGGTAGAGGAATTCGGCCACCCTAATTATATTTAGACAAGAATTCGGCAGCAATATATATTTTTAATATATATGCATGTTAAAGTCGTGCAGAGATATATATTTGAATATATATGCAAGTTTAATTGATGCAGATTACATATTATATATATGCATGTTAAAGTCGTGCAGATATATATAGATTATATAAATTGCAAGTTGAACTAGGGATATATATAATATATATTGTGCAAGGATATCGTATATACATATATATAATATATTGTGCAAGTAAATCGCACTAGAGATATATATAATATATATTGTGCAAGGATATCGCATATATATACAGATAATATATTCGGCAACCCTAATAGTTTTTCTAGAGAATTATTTTTCTATTGCTTGAAAAATAAAAGCTATCTCTGAAGACTAAGTGTGATTTCGGCCAAGAGAGAAAAGTAGGAAGAATTGTTCTTATTTCGATAGTGCACTAGTAGCTTATACATCAATAGGCTTTGTGCACAATTTCGAATAAGGTTCACGCGAGTTTCGATCATTAGATTGAGAATTCAAAAGTGACCGAACATTCTTCATTGTCTCTTGGAAGTTTTGTGACTAACGAAAAAGAAAAGATTTTGTTATCCATCCTCAGGTACACAATTCAAAGAGAGGGAGACCACGCTCTTAGGTGATTCACGTTCGTGATTGGATTGGAAGATCTTGCGGATTATCATCGACGCAACGTCAATCGGATCACGCTACAAAGGTACGATATCTTTATTATATGTTAATTAATTAAAGGGTTAAGGTTCATCTTTTAAAAGGAATTTTTTTTTAAATATACTAAACCTATTTTAGTCTCGCTTCCACTGCATGCAATCGTTTTTTCCCTACAAGTTGTTGAAGTGCTGCTAGCTGTGTGGCATTTTTTGTTTTCTATGTCGTTTGTTGAAGTGCTGCTGCTGTGTGGCATTTGTTGTTTTCTATGGCACCCTTTGTTGAAGTGCTGTTGTTGTGTGGCGTTGTTTTTTTTGGGATTGATAACTCTGTCCAGGGCTTGAAGTTCGAGTCTCGGGCATGAAAGCCTTGTGCAGGGCTTGAAAATCCTTTTACAGGGCTTCAAATCAATTTATAGGGCTTTAAAATTCAATTATTTTACTTACACCATTTTATTATATTTCTTCATTTTCATATCTTTGTTACTTTAACAACATTTCCAAGGTCTATGGATACGATGGATGGGTTCATAGTGTACTACGATAGACATTGGATTGATGACCAGGTGATGGGTCCAATTTCCTTTGCATGTCATGACGATAAATATAGTAAATTGTTGGAAACAATATGTCACCGGATCGGGGTTAGTAACGACAGATTTCGGATAAGCTTAAGTTCAGAGCTTTTAATGCCGAAAAGGAGTTGTACAATATCCATTATGAGTGACAGTGATGTATCCTGTTTGCTTTCTCATAATCGATCATTGTCCTTGTGGATTGCAATTAAGGTCGACGTCGTAGAAAGATTTGTACCGCTGAAGGCAACTGAAAATGTATTTCAAACTCTGATGAAGTCAAGAAATACAACAATCCAGTCATGTATACCTTCAGCTTGTAATCCCTCTGGTATTTCAGAATCCCCAATTAGTAATCCATATTTTCCGTCAGTGAGTGGTCAACCGTTTGGGCCAGTGTCTTCCCCTGGGTTTACATCGGTCGAGAAAGATCAGGGGACTCCGGCATCGACTACCAAACATGTAGAGGCTAAGGTGGATGATTTTGATAGTTCTGAAACCTCCGATACAGAGGATGAGTCTAGTAGTGACGGTCAAGCGTCAACAGACTGAAGAGAAGTTGAAACAAATGAAGCACCTAACAGTTCTACACCTTCTACGATGACACGGTGGATAATACCGGGGTCAGAACTGTACTCAATTCAACCCATTATATCAAAAGAATTGTTTCAAGACAATAGAGACTTTAGTGAAATATACAAAGGACAAATGTTCAAGAACAAGAAAACATTGAAAGGGGCTCTAGGGTTCAATGCATTGCAAAAGAGGTTTGATTACAGGGTTCGACGATCGAATCATACACGAGTCGTTGCAATATGTAAAAAGAAGTTTGTCAATGGGTTTTTAGGGCAGGGAAGTCAAGAAATGGGACGTACTGGAATGTTAACTCCGTTGACTCTGAGCACACATGTGGTGATATGGAAACTACAACGTAGATTTTCACCGTGTAAGTTCCCATGTAATAGGGCAACTGTTTGCAAGAAAGTTTGTCGATCCAGGACGCAACATCTGTCCTAAAGATATAATGACTGACATGAAGGACAGGCACGACATAAACCTCACCTATAACAAAGCCTACAGATCTAAGGACCGCATTTTACATAGTGTTTTCGGTGATCTGTGGGAGTCATTTAAGACGTTGCCCACATACTTTCACATGTTGGAAAAATCTAATCTGGGGACGAAAACCAAGATTGTAACCGATAGGAAAAACCGGTTCAAATATGGATTCATGGCACTCGGGGCTTGTATAGAGGGATTCAATACAGTTATTAGGCTGGTTATTGCTGTCGATGCTACCCACTTGAAGTCCAAGACCAGGGGTGTTTTGTTAGTTGCGGTATGCAAGGATGGTAATGAGATGATATACCCTTTTGCATTTGGGTTTGCCAATTCCAAGTGCTCAAAGTCGTGGACATGGTTCTTGAAGCAAATTCACGACGTGATCTTGCATCCTGAACTTGTGATGATAGTTTCGGATCAGCACACGGGTATCTCTAATGGCATGAGAGCAATATTCCCTAATGCAACACATGGGGTTTGTGCATACCACTTGGCCAAAAATCTGAAACAACATTGCAGGAAGCGAGGTGACATGATTTATCATTACTATCGTGTTGCATATGCGTACCGTGTTGAGGAATTCGACCGTTTAATGGCTGAGCTAAAATCCATCCATCCTAAGGTTTATGATGAGCTCGTAGAGGTTGGGATACAGAAGTTTTCACGTGTCCATAGCCCCAGGAAGAGGTACCATATGATGACCACCAACATTGCAGAGTCAATGAATTCTTGTTTACTTGCAATCCAGAAGTTTCCTATCACATCTATTGCTGAATTTATCAGAGATTTGTTGCAATGTTGGTTCCACGACTGTCGAAGTAATGCAAGAGAAACACCCACATTATTTACTAATGATGGGGACCAACACATCAAAGACAGGGTATTAGCATTGCAACGGTGTGAGATTCACCCTATTGACTTCGATAGATTCAAGGTAGAAGACCAATGGAAGAAAGCAATTGTCGACTTGGAACAACATTCATGCTCATGCCGTGAATGGGACCTAGATGAGCTACCGTGTATTCATGCCATGGTTGTTGCAACGTATGCTTACATAATGTTTATTTACATTTTGAATAACAACCATAATCTTCAATTTCTAATTGTTATTCATTTATTTGTGTCTTTTGTATTAGGCTTAAAGGTATGCCCATCAACGCATTATGTTCTGACTTTTTCACAACCGGATGGCTGAAACAGGCGTACGCCATGGCTGTGAACCCTGTTCCAAAACCTGAAGCGTGGGACATTGCTGATGATGTTCGAAATCGCGTTGTATTGCCATGGAAAAAAAAGTGATTGATAGGAAGACCAAAGAAAAATCGGATGCCTTCTGTTGGGGAGAAACCAAAGCAACAAACGTGTGGGAATTGTGGGCAAAAGGGATACAATAAAAAAAAGTTGCACGAACCCATCATGTATCACAGGGAAACCAGCAAAAAAACCAAGTGCTTGTAGCGTGTGCAAGAAAGAAGGACATAACAAACTTAAGTGCATGGATAGGGATAACGCACCCGACCCCAGTTTGGCACCCCACCTCAGCTTGGATGACACTGACACAGACGATGAAGAAGTTGATTGTTAGGTATGGGTGAGACTCATCCTTTCCTTTTATTTTTTTTTATAAAAAAATCTTTGAGAGCCAGCAGTTGCTTACACTTTTGCTGTTGTATGCACATACACCTTCATTGTAGGTTCAGATGCAAGGGTGTAGGAAAGTTGTTGCTGTGATGATGGTGTAGTATGTGTTGTAAGTTGCTGGGGATGTTGTTTCTATGGTGGTGCAGTCGTATAATATTTACAACTTTTTAGATGGTGTGGTGTAGTCATTATAAGTTGCAGGGGATGTTGTTTATGGATTTAAGTTGTTACAACTATTTTTAAGTTGAAAAGTAGGAGCAGCCCAGCATGTGTTTACAACTGTTTTTAACTTGTTGTGGTGATTGTCTTGTATGGAATAATTGTGTATTATGGAATATTTGTTGTGGCCTTGTGATGCTGGTATTTATGTTGTTTCTATTTAAGTATATATATTCGTGTGTGCCCAGCATACACATTTAATTTGTAGTATATATTGTTGTATACTGTTCTTTCTAGTATATACTAGCCTTGATATTATCGAACCCAGGAACCATGCAACACAGGGTTTGAATTTATTTATTATTATTTTCATAAGCCCTGAACAATGTGAAGCCCTGGAATAACATTGATGTGTTAAGCCCAGGATATTATTGAGACTAGGAGTCATGCAATACATGGCTTGAATTTATTTATATTTTCATAAGCCCTGACCTATGTATATCAAGCCTTGGAATAATTTGTGAAGCCTTGGAGTCATGCAAGACAAGGCTTGAATTTATTTATTATGTCCATAAGCCCTGACCTATGTATGTCAAGCCCTGGAATAATTTGTGAAGCCTAGGAGTCATGCAAGACAGGGCTTGAATTTATTTATTATGTCTATAAGCCCTGACCTATGTATGTCAAACCCTGGAAGAACATTGATTTGTTAAGGCCTGGATATTATTGAGCCCAAGAGTCATACAAGACAGGGCTTGAATTTATTTTCCAGGTTACACACTTGGGGTCTTTCGGGGCATGGTATTTTTAGAATGTGGGTACTGAATGTTTTTGGTGGTAGTTAAGCCGTTATGGCCTAAGGGTCAATGTATTTTAATTAACAATATTAATTTAAATTAAATATTGATTTGTTAAATGAATGAAATAAATGTAGAGAGTAATGGTGTCTTTTTAATTTGAAAAAGTGGAAAATGCATGGGGTAGTGAAACGGCATACAGATGACCTTTCAATGAAAAAAAACTTTTACAATTACCAAAGGCATCAAGGTAACCTTTCAAGGGAAAAAGATTTTTACAATAACCATTATGACTTTCATTTATGGTGAATGTTTGCATACATCATTTATAAATACCCTATCCCTATTACATTTTTTTCTCACCTCATTTCTATTTGTTTATCATTTTTTTTTTCATACAATGGCAGAAAACAACAACAAAGGGAATAATGTTGGTAGGCAAATGCATGAAACAAACATGCTGGAATCCATCTTCGAATGTCTGAGGCAACGGATTGCAAATGCAGAGAACACCATCCGTGAAGAACAAACAAATGTTGGACGCCTGACTGTTGACAATGCAGTTTTGATGGGAAAAGTTGATAACCTGGAGGCAGAAATTATCAATTTACATGTTTAGATGGAGGCAAGAGACAATGAACTTAACGGACTATACTCAAAAAATTATAGAAGAAGATGTTGGACTTCAATATTCCACCATCTCCTTAGAGAAATGCTTTATGATTGTGTTCACATAACTTACAGTTTGATGTCTTTGTTATAATGGTGTCAAAACAGCCCGGCCCGGCCCGTTAGGCCTGTTTGCGTAATGGGCCGGGCAGGCCTGTTGGGGGGTGGGGAAGGGTGGGCCCGGCCTGGGCACGTGGCCTATGCCTGGATGTGCCAGGTCGGGCCTATAATGGGCCGGCCCGTTAAGGCCTTAACGGGCCTAACGTGCTTCGAATTTTTTTTTTTTTAATTTTTAAACATTTTATTCATACAATATTATTTTTTATACATTGTAATAATTTTGTGTAATTATTAATGTAATAATTTTAATATGAAATATAACATTTTTCATTTCATAAAACACTTAATTAGTTTTCGATGAATAATATTTTTTTTATTTCGTATTAAATTTGTGGTGAAAAGTATAAATTACAAATCATGATTGCCTCATTAAAAACCTTACCAAGAAAAACCCAATGGGATAAAAACTTGGTAAGGGAAAAATAGTGAAATCGGATTTTTTTTTTTTTTTTTTTAAAGTATTTACAATTACATTAGCTCGCCGGCTGATTGCTACCGAAACTCTCATCAATGGTCATGTTGGAGAAGTCATCCATGAGTTCTTTGTTGTCTAGTTGATGTTGTCGTCTCAAACTTGCATTTTGCCAATCCTTAAGGCATGTCAAAGCTTCACATGTGTTGAGTAAATCAATTCATTTGTTAAAACTTATCAAGTGTGCTTTTAATTCTTGTATTCCGTATATTTTTTAATATTGGAATAATTTGGGCCTATACCTATTCACCCCCCCTCTAGGTATATTTTACACTATATTGCTTAAGGGAATTTCAAACATCACTACAAGTAGTGATTGCGAGGATCAAACAATTGGACTAGGTTCACTTATACCGGGATTAGGTAGTGGTGGTGAGTTATATCGGGATTAGGTTGTATTCACCTTACCATTAGTGGATTCGAGGTTCGAGTGTAGTGCACTTACCAGCCCGTGGTTTTTCCCAGTTTGGGTTTCCACGTAAAAATCAAGTGTTATTTAAATTCCGCACTTTACACTTGAGTTATTGCTTTAACTAGTTTGGGGTATTTTCAGAATATTGACTAATTGCGAAAATTGGTAATAATCATTTAAAATCTATTCACCCACCCCGACTAATATTAGAAACACACCTATTATTTGTTTCAATCGGCATACAAAAGAGGAATTTTCCCCCAATATTTTACATATTTTTCTTGCATAGCAGCAGCAGCGGGAGCTATCAACACATTTTCACTATATTGTCTAAGTAAATCAGTCATGTCATAAAGTTTATGAAATGCAAGAGGAGATGTGGGGTAATAAACCCCGGAAAGTTCTACAGTAGCATTATAAAAAAAAACATTTAAAAATTCTACAAAAATAGTGGCCATATACTAATCACCTTCCGTGAGTTTTTCACGTTCGGTGTCGTTGGCGGTGTTCAGGTTATAAAAACTAGTAATTTCATCGGTATATGGTAAAGCAGATTTCAACATTAAATACGTTGAGTTCCACCTTACCGGCATATCTATTTAGAACTTACGGGGTGTTAGGTCCTTTGATCTATAAATTCTGGCAAACTCAGCAATTCTTTGGTTAGATGCCATAATCCAACCCAAAGCCCCCATAATATTGTCGATTTGACTTTCCACCTTGTTTAAACCTGATTTTACAATCAAGTTTATAATGTGACATGCACAATGGGCGTGGAAAAATTTTCCCGCAATATTAGGGATGTTAGAATTAATGAAATATTCTATAACTTTGGAGTTAGCAGATGTATTATCCAAAGTATTTGACATGATGTGGCTATCAATGCCATAATCTTGTATAATGGACATAATAACCTTAAAAATATTTCGTGCAGTGTGTGAATAATCCATGACACGAAAACCAAGGAGCTTTTTTTTGTAAAATCCACTGAGTGTCTACATAGTGTCCAGTGACACATAAATAATCTTGTTTTGAATGTCTACTCTAGATGTCGGACGTTAATGCAATTGAAAAAGAAATGTTTTGCAATTTAGAAATCAATTGAGTCCTACGTTTTTGAAAAGTACAAATCAAATCGCTCGTGTTTCTAGAAACAGGGACATATTGGGGGTTAAAAGCATTATTAATGAAATATTGAAAATGGGGGTTATCTTGAAAACCTATGGGTTGGTCAGTTGCAGCGCAGTACAACACTGCCTGCTCTCTGACCCGGTCGGGGTAATATTGCCATGTACTCACAGAACCATCTGGGTTCCGTTGCAGTTGGGTTTATCGAGTTGTATCAACTTGCCTATGGGAAGCCATGCATTATAGTCTATGTCTCATGAGATGACCAATTCCCTTACTTGAACTGGTGAGTACATATTGACAATACTTACATTGGGCACGCTTAACTTCAGTACCATTTGTATTCTTTACCATTTGTATTCTTTACCATTATAGGGTGAAAGCAATCCCACACAGTCGATTTCTTCTTTCCTCTTCTTACTCAAATTTAGTGTCGAGGAAGACCCGCACCCGTAGTATTAGCGGGATCGGTATCTTGGAACTCACCGAATAATCGGTTAATCTCCTCGTCCGACAAATGGTCGCCGGGGTTCAGGTTCAAGTCTTAAGGATTCATTTTCCTAAGATTATAATTAAATAAATGATTAAATGTCACAGATACAATTATACATTTATACAAATAACAAATTAAACATACAAATATACAATTATACATTTACACAATTAAACATAGTAATTATTTTTTAATTATTATTTTGTTGTTAAACTCTAAAAAAAAAAAAAAAAAACATAATCATTCTAATATATTATTAATTTCAAAAATTAAAAAAAAATCAGAATTAATTTTTCTAAAAAATAAACATATTAAGTTTGCGCACATTGCGTTGCACACTGTGTTCTACTGCAAAGCATAACAGAGAGTAAAATCTTGAATATCTTTGCATTGACAAATACTAAGTACTCTGTCCACTAAATTCTCAAAGTGACTCATTGATACCAAGTTTATAATCTTAATCATCAAAATTAAGATTGTAACGAACGTCCAGAGATTTTTTCCATCTCAATGATAAAACATAGGTGTTTTGTCATCTAGATGGAAGAATCTCTTGACGTTCATAGGTAGGACTCGTTACTTGGTAGGACTCGTAACTTTGAGAATTTTGTGGACAAAGTACTCATTATGCAATTATATGTGCGCAAACTTAATATTTGAATTTTGATATTAAGATGCCAATAATTTATATTATTAATTTCAAAAATTTTGCAAAACAAAATCGGAATTATTTTTTTCTTCTTATTTCTTCAACTTTACAAAAATCATAATCATTCTAATATATTATATTAATATTAATTTAAAAAATTTTGCAAAAAAAAATCAGAATTATTTTTTCTTCTTATTTCTTCAACTTTACAAAAAACATAATCATTCTAATATATTATTAATTTCAAAAATTTTGCAAAAAAAATCGGAATTAATTTTTCTAAATTATTATTTTCTTCTTATTTCTTCAACTTTACAAAAAAAAAAAAAAACATAATCATTCTAATATATTATTAATTTCAAAAAATTTAAAAAAAAATTCAGAATTATTTTGTCTAAATTATTATTTTCTTCTTATTTCTTCAACTCTAAAAAAAAAAACAAAAACAAAAACAAAAACAAAAACATTAACATAATCATTCTAATATATTATTAATTTCAAAAAATTTCAAAAAAAATTCGGAATTATTTTTTCGAAATTATTATTTTCTTCTTAAACTCTACAAAAAAAAAACATAATTTTTCTAATATAATAATAATTTCAAAAATTAGGAATTAATTTTTTTTAATTATTATTTTGTTGTTAAACTCACAAACAAAAAAAAAACATAAAATTAACATATTACTAACAACAATATTAACTACACACATACTATATACTAATCACTAAAAACTAAATAATAATAATTACTATATAAAAAAAATTATTAATAACAAAAGTAGAGAAGTAGACATACTAACCTTAAATTGGAGGCTTGAGAGTTGAGAGTGTTGAATTAATTAATCAATTGGATACCTAACAACATAACAAATAATTACATTAGTTATAAACATATTAATAATAGTTAATAATTAAATAACAAATGAAAGTAAATTAAAAAAAAAAAAAAATGACAATACCTTTGAGTAATAGCCTTAGAATATGTAGAAACTAGAGAGTGGGAGGTATATAATATATAATGTATAGTACTATAGTGTATAGTATATTAGTATAATAGTATATAGTATATAGTAAATAATATATTAAATAAATAAAATAAATTACAAAATACTTGAAAGAGTGAGTGAGAGATGTTGGAGATTGTAGAGAATAGAGAGAATAAGAGAGTGGGGAAGTAGAGAAAATGTAGAGAATGAGGTGAGGGTGATGGGGGTATTTATAGGAAAATGTTAGGTTAGGGTAAAATTGGTAAAAATTGTAAAATATTTTTAAAAAATGTAATTTTTAAAAGTTTTGGATTTTTTTTCCTCCCCCAACGATCACATGGTTAATTACAAAAGCCACCCCTCAATTCAAATTTAAAAAAAAATAAAATAAAAATTCAAATTTCAAATTTGAAAAACTGAATTCAGAATCACCCCTCAAAATCCAAATTAAAAAAAAAAAAAAAATTCAAATTTAAAAAATTGAATTCTGGCAGGCTCTAACAAGCGGCCTGTTAGGGCCCGTCAGATTTCATTTTTTCAAAAAAAAATTTAGACCTACAGGCCGTACCAGGCTGGCCCGCAGGCTGCGAAACCTGGGCCTAGCACGACCTGCCGGATTAACAGGCTTGGGCCTGGCCTGTTAATCCGACGGGCTGGGTTGACTCGGGCACGCGACCGAAACGGGCCAGGCCGGGCTGCCCGGCAAGGCCCGGCTCGTTTTGCCAGCACTACTTTGTTATTGTAAGGATTCCCTTTTGTTGATTGGCTTATTTCGTGGTCAAACCACATGTTGGGGTTTGGTTGTAAGGGTAGTCTAGGTCATTAAGGTTGAAGATCAAAGACCATTTCCAAGACCTCAAGAGGGCAAGCACCAAAGGTATATCTTGTGCTTACTTTGGCTTGAAGAGATATAGTTGCACACACACACAACATGCATAACTCTTATTCTTGAATGTTGTGTTTATATTTTGTGTGCATTGTGCTTTATTGTTTATTCAATGTCTCTTCTTGCATTAAATTGATTGCATCTTGTTTTATGAAATGCCATGACATGATAGGCATTAGGATGCATTCAATACCCACACTTGCACTTCATGAATGTTAGCTTTTAGTGTGGTGTAATTTGTTTCCCGAAGGTTGTTCGGAAACGTCCGCGCGTGCACATTGATGTGCTTTGTTTTGCGCGATGATCGCCGGTGGAGATGCCTTTGGCTTCTCCTTGGTTTCACCATTTTTGGTGAAACGGCGGTTATGTTCGGCGGCCTGGCCGTCGTTCGAAACCGCCGAATGAGACCTGATTGAAATATTTCTCTCGGGTCCAAAACGGCGGTTGGGATCGACGGTTTCGAAACCGCCGAACGAAGTCGCCGAAGTTCCCCTGTTCCACTCGGGAGCCATTCGGCGGTTCAATTCGACGGCCTGGCCGCCGAATGAAACCGCCGATCGTGCGATTTCAGGGGCAAAATTGTCTTTTCACTTGCCCTGTTCTTGATGTCTATAAATATCATACTTTCTCATTATCTGATCATGTTCTTTGACTCTTAAGAACCCTAATCTTCAAAGATAGATTTTGAGAGAAAATCAAATCAAGAACTCAACTTTAACCACTCAAATCAAACCCCTTTTGCATCAAATTTCATATTGCATCTCCTATGTCTATATAGAGTGCATCCATGTATGGGTTTGCATCATCACAACTTGCTTGGTAAGATTTTGATTAATTTCATCTTATTGTAGTATTTTAAATACCAAGCCATCTCTTTTAAATTACTTGTATGTTTTAGATCATATGCTAAATACAAGAAAAGAGATTATTTGTGATGAATTGATTGAGTGTTGTTTGTGATAGCTAATTAGGTTTTTAATTAATCTTGATTAGCTAAGCTATTTGACATGTCATTTAGCTATTGATATCTAGGGTTGATTTAAATTGAATATACCATCATCCTAGATAAGCATTTAGAGTACCCTAGCTCTTATTGCATTAATTGAATATTCATACATATTCACATAGGGTTGTGCATCTCTTTTGAGAGATTGAAGTCTTGGTCTAGGGTTGCTATTACAGGCCCGCTGGGTAGTAGTTGTGGGTTACAGACCGGGATTGGCTGTAAACATCATTACAAGTAGTGACTTCGAGGATCAAGCAAATTGGACTAGAGCCGCTATAAAAGGCCCGCGTGGTAGATTAGAGGGTGCTCACGCCAAGAGTAGTGTATCAGGGGATATCACTAGGGATTGAACCAAGAGTGGTGATTGGTAGTGTCCATAGCCTGAGGTTATCTAGGGTGAGGGTCCGAGAATCACTTGAGGGTGTAACCGTCTTTTCATATAGTGGATTTCGAGGTTCGAGTGTGGCGCACTTACCAGCCCTTGGTTTTTCCCTGTTGAGGGTTTCCACGTAAACATCAAGTGTCTTTTATTATTTCCGCATCTTATTACACTTGTATGTATTGTTGACTTGCTAGGGGTATTTTCGTAAAATTGACATGCATGCGAAAATTGGGTAATAATTAGATAAAATCTATTCACCCCCACCTCTAGCTTTATATTGATAAACACACTTTGAGAACTTTCAATTGGTATCAGAGCGGGTTCCTAGATATACTTAGGTGATCCTTTGCTCATTTTTGGTGTGTTTTTGCATTTTGTATGATTGTTGTTTTTGACATACATCTTGCATTCTTCTCATATGCATTCATTTGACTCAAACACTATGAGTGAATTTGAGAGAGAAGAAAATGACTCCGATGAGGAGATGTCCCTCTAAGGTGAGAGAGGAGACGAAGATGAAAGGGCGTTGCTCACATCACCAAAGAGCTTCAAGCCCAAGCCTTCCTCAATCTTGGTCTAACCAACCAAGAAGGCTAACTTCCCTCAACCTACGATCTTAATAGGGAAGTGATCAATCATGCAAGCTCAACCGAGCAAGCAACATTGTCTTGGTCATCATCAAAGGAGGAGAGATCCTATCTAACTACCAAGACAACCACAACGACAAGGGAAAGCACTTTTGCATGCTCAAGGGAATGGTAAAATTCCTAACCTTATCTCCTCTTGTCATTTGTGTGGTATTGTTGGTCATGTTAGACCAAGTTGCTTGCATTACATTTAAATATGTAATCTTATATGCATGATTGAAAAGAAAAAGGCTAGAGCTAAGATGCATGTCCTTAAAAAGGAAGAAAATCATTTGCATGATCCTTTGCCATCTAGAACTCTAGAACCTATGACCACTAGGTATGTTATTGAGACACCTAAGTGGATTAGAAAAGACGAACCCGTTTGCTACGAGACAAACATGTCTCAAATAGGTTCAACTAGGTCCTATGGACTTGGTAAGTCTTTTAGACCACATGCCCTTCATTGAAGTGGTGTGGATATTTGACCCCATATGGGGAACTTAAGCAAAGAGAGCTATTTTGCATCTTGTCACTTGCAAAAAATTTGAAATATCTTATGCTTCTCTTTTTGTTGCTTGAGTTAGCTTGGTTACACTATGTATATATTTTCTATTCAATAAGTGTGATCAATGCTTGTATTGCAATCCGTGTCATATTTATGTTCAAACATGCATTTTTGGACTAGGAGATATATACATAGGATAAAATTTGAATGACCTATAATGATCTCCATGACATGATGATTGCTAAAATAACATGCTAAATGCTAATCTTAAAAAGCATGTTTTGATGATTGCATTTCTTAACTGCAAAAAATGTGTGAAAAAGCTTATGAGACTCAAATGAAAAAGGATCTTGTATCCATTCAAGGATTTTACAATCCAAATGTCTCTCTTTCTTTATTGGTTGAACATGTCTACTATCATACGGATATCTTATCCGGAAAAATCAAGTAGGGTGCAAAGTCGCTCATGACATGTTTGGCTTATAAAGTTGGATATAGTTGTTCTTAAATTGAAATCAATGAAAACCTATATCCTTGCTTCTCTCTTGACATTGGTGAAATTGGTTTGAATTCATATTGAAAACCTTTGTCATTTGCTTTGCCAAATACCATGATATTTTGGACTTAAATGCTACATGTCTTGTATGCAAAGCAATTTTTTGATTCACACATTTTCTTTAAATAAATCTCCTTGTTTCTCTCCAATAAATTGAGATTGCATAAAGTAACTTATATTGATTATGCATATACTAGAATGCTACTATCTCTCTTTGCCTTGAGTGACCCGGTTGGGGACTACTCCTTTGTCTATATCATGACAAAAAGGGGGAGTAGGTTGTGGTAAGGGGAGTTGCAAATTGTAGTAGCAATTGTGCATGTTGGGGAGAATACTAATTGAGGGGGAGCATTTGCACATTCATACATTGCATGATGTTGTTCTTAAATTCTTAAATGCAAATGCTTGTTTTATCTCGCTTGATTCATCTCACCTTTTCTTGTATTGGAAAGTATAGAAACTGTGCTTTCAGGGATTGATTGTTCTACTTGAGATTGAAGACTTCAAGACTATTTATCTTATCTCTTTGTAAAGTAGAAAATCATAGTAGACCCGTAGTTTCTATTATGTTGTGAGGAATCAATGTGAGTGGTGGTTTTGTCACGAAATAGCCAAAGGGGGAGATTGTAAGGATTCCCTTTTGTTGATTGGCTTATTTCGTGGTCAAACCACATGTTGGGGTTTGGTTGTAAGGGTAGTCTAGGTCATTAAGGTTGAAGATCAAAGACCCTTTCCAAGACCTCAAGAGGACAAGCACCAAAGGTATATCTTGTGCTTACTTTGGCTTGAAGAGATATAGTTGCACACACACACAACATGCATAACTCTTATTCTTGAATGTTGTGTTTATATTTTGTGTGCATTGTGCTTTATTGTTTATTCAATGTCTCTTCTTGCATTAAATTGATTGCATCTTGTTTTATGAAATGCCATGACATGATAGGCATTAGGATGCATTCAATACCCACACTTGCACTTCATGAATGTTAGCTTTTAGTGTGGTGTAATTCGTTTCCCGAAGGTTGTTCGGAAACGTCCACGTGTGCACATTGATGTGCTTTGTTTTACGCGATGATCGCCGGTGGAGATGCCTTTGGCTTCTCCTTGGTTTCACCATTTTTGGTGAAACGGCGGTTATGTTCGGCGGCCTGGCCGTCGTTCGAAACCGCCGAATGAGACCTGATTGAAATATTTCTCTCGGGTCCAAAACGGCGGTTGGGATCGGCGGTTTCAAAACCGCCGAACGAAGTCGCCGAAGTTCCCCTGTTCCATTCGGGAGCCATTCGGCGGTTCAATTCGGCGGCCTGGCCGCCGAATGAAACCGCCGATCGTGCGATTTCAGGGGCAAAATTGTCTTTTCACTTGCCCTGTTCTTGATGTCTATAAATATCATACTTTCTCATTATCTGATCATGTTCTTTGACTCTTAAGAACCCTAATCTTCAAAGATAGATTTTGAGAGAAAATCAAATCAAGAACTCAACTTTAACCACTCAAATCAAACCCCTTTTGCATCAAATTTCATATTGCATCTCCTATGTCTATATAGAGTGCATCCATGTATGGGTTTGCATCATCACAACTTGCTTGGTAAGATTTTGATTAATTTCATCTTATTGTAGTATTTTAAATACCAAGCCATCTCTTTTAAATTACTTGTATGTTTTAGATCATATGCTAAATACAAGAAAAGAGATTATTTGTGATGAATTGATTGAGTGTTGTTTGTGATAGCTAATTAGGTTTTTAATTAATCTTGATTAGCTAAGCTATTTGACATGTCATTTAGCTATTGATATCTAGGGTTGATTTAAATTGAATATACCATCATCCTAGATAAGCATTTAGAGTACCCTAGCTCTTATTGCATTAATTGAATATTCATACATATTCACATAGGGTTGTGCATCTCTTTTGAGAGATTGAAGTCTTGGTCTAGGGTTGCTATTACAGGCCCGCTGGGTAGTAGTGGTGGGTTACAGACCAGGATTGGCTGTAAACATCATTACAAGTAGTGACTTCGAGGATCAAGCAAATTGGACTAGAGCCGCTATAAAAGGCCCGCGTGGTAGATTAGAGGGTGCTCATGCCAAGAGTAGTGTATCAGGGGATATCACTAGGGATTGAACCAAGAGTGGCGATTGGTAGTGTCCATAGCCTGAGGTTATCTAGGGTGAGGGTCCGAGAATCACTTGAGGGTGTAACCGTCTTTTCATATAGTGGATTTCGAGGTTCGAGTGTGGCGCACTTACCAGCCCGTGGTTTTTCCCTGTTGAGGGTTTCCACGTAAATATCAAGTGTCTTTTATTATTTCCGCATCTTATTACACTTGTATGTATTGTTGACTTGCTAGGGGTATTTTCGTAAAATTGACATGCATGCGAAAATTGGGTAATAATTAGATAAAATATATTCACCCCCCCCTCTAGCTTTATATTGATAAACACACTTTGAGAACTTTCAGTTATGAATTTTCTGTTATTTATCCGTGTTTGTGTTAATTTTCTATTCTTATGGTGTACTTTTCAACATTCTGTCTTTTCAATTGCAGAAGAAACCAAATTTCTATTATGAATCAAACACAATTATAAGTTATCTTTAATTCATAAAAAGGCAATATACATAATGTTACCCCGATGCCTAGGGATGCCTTGAACAAACATAAATTATACATAATAAACATAAACAAACATCGTCAAACACAAACACTGTTTCACAGAAATTTGCCCACTGTTACTCCGATAACAAAAACAATAATAAGGTATGGTGGAAATGGAAGGAAATGTCTTTTGGTTTGTATGGGTTCATTGTAAAAAACCTTATCTTTTGTCTTACCAGAAGTATCAATGGACAGTTCATGCTGAACGGCACGGCATCGGAGAGCTTGATATGCTTAATCAAATTTTTGGTAAGACGCACCCTTGAATCCATCAATTTGATCATGACATTCAGGCCATGAGTTGAAGACACCAGTTTTCCATCCTTTGAAAATGGCATACACTGATTTCTTCGCCATTTCATACAACACACTGAATAACACTTCAACAAACAAGTAACCAACAAACCAAATATCAGATTTTTAATAATGCCAAAACAACAAACTAAATCTTTCGAACCACAAAACATTAAACTGTCTTATTTTGCTGATAACCAAACAAAATGGCAGCGTACGCCGTTTTTTTGTCACTTCACTTCTAAACAAAATGAAATAACAAAAACAAGTTATGGTTAATAGGGCATAGAAGTGTTTCGAAAGAAATCGGAGGTAAAAGCTATATGATGACTCACTTTTTGTGTTATTACCAAATTGCGAATTATCAAAAGAAAGTTTATAAATGAATTCTTACACAATATACTTTAAGTTTTGAAAACTAGTAAAGCGGTAAGCTTAAGATTCGTTCCACAGGGATTAAGCTAGATTAATCAATTTGCTATCTAATCTAAGTTAGTCTAACTAGTGTGCAGTAAAGTAAATCATGGTTAGATGGATAGTATGTGGTTTGAGAAACCACCAAACAATGCATGCAAATTAAATTACAAGAAATTAAAGAGAATATGAATGGAGATAGGAATCCAATATAAACAACCTAGATAAGAAAATGGATTAAACAATTAATAGGAAATTCTAGGGAAATGATAGAGTAGCTAATGGACTATGAGAAATTTATACATGGCTTCTTTAATGCGCAATCTACACAATCAAGGACTGATCTTGTTCGGAAGTGTTGCTTAGACCATCACTACGAACCCTAAGCAACTTCCCACCGCAATGCCTAACCGATTAAGGAGAGGGGGTCACGGCGGAATCAGTTTGCGACGATCAAATGGCCTAGGTAATTGGGGTGATATCCTCACCAATAACCTATCATATTCACTATGTGCTATAATCAATCAAGTGTGTCTATAACTCAATCAATTTTATCACAAATAATCCTACAACAGATGGTAATCAACAAGTGTGTCAATACTCATTTAATCACATAAGTGCAAGATCTAATTAAAAAGTAAATAAAACTATACTCATGCAAACATAATATTTAAAACTTTAATAAATACTCATGTCCGAAAAGTCTCTCAAGTCATCCCCTAAAATAGGGGTTTTAATTACACATAATAACAAATAAGAAAAGGAAGTAAAATGTAGAGAAATCACCCATGGGTCTTTCTTGTAAGCTTAATCCTTCCTTGAGCTTCCTTGCTTGAATCTTGTGCAAAGAGTGGGTGTTGAGGATGTGTCTAGATAGATAGAGTCATATGGAAAGTGACAAATGAAAGGTGTGGAGAAAATATATAGAGAGGAGTGATTTAGGTGGAGTAATCTAAGTGTTTATTGGAGAGGAGAATGGTGGGATTAGGAATTGTGGAGAAAGGAGATTTCTTGATTCACAAGAGATGTCAAGAGTTGTCTAAAAAGGGAAAATAGTGATGAATTTATAGGGTTTTTATTTTAGGTCACGGGTAGTGGTGGCCATGGTTCCGGTTAACTGACGGTTTTGTCCGCGGTTTAACCGGAACCGTACGGACGAAAATCGGACCGAAAATGACGGTTTCAAAACTGGTTTTCTGGTTTCGGTTTCGGTTTCGGTTTCGATTTGGCGGAGGCAAAAACCGGTCCAAAACCGGCGGTTTAACCGACGGTTTTTGAACTGGTTAAACCGCCGGTTTTTCTTATTAAAAAAAAATAAAATTTACCCAACCAATCAGACGCTGCCACGTGGCAGCATCTTTTAAAAAATTTTACCGTTGACTCCGACCTTTAAAAAAAAAAAAAAAAAAATTACCACCCAATCAGACGCTGCCACATGGTAGCGTCATTAATACACATGACCATTGACAGCGACCAACAAAAAAAGAAAAAACCCCAATCAGACGCTGCCACGTGGCAGCGTCTTTTACCAAATCTAACCATTGACAGCGACCTTATTTAAAAAAAAATAAAAATTAATCCACCAATCAGACGCTGCCACGTGGCAGCATTTAATCCAAAAGACAAAAGTTATCGTTGAAAGCGACCGTTTGAAAAAAAAAATTAAAAAATTGGACCAATCACAGGTTGACACGTGGCACTCAGTTTGAAAAAAAAAATTACATTTGTCCGTTGGCAGTCATCAGACGACCGTTCTGATGAACACCAACGGCCATCCATATATATATTTTTAAACCCTTTAATTTTTCCTATTTGCAAAGTCACCCCTTTCTATTATCCTATAAATACCCCCCAACACTTCATTTTTCTTCACACCACTCTCATTCTCTCAACTTCTCTCAATCTCTCTCAATCTCAAATTCTCAATTCTCTCTACATTTACAATTTTCTTTAATTCTCATATCATATATTAATTATTTATTTTATTTTTTTCTAACATACAATATATATTTCTTATATTTTTTTACCATCATATATTTTTTTCACCACTATTATTCTAACAATATATTTTTTTCAATCATATATATATATATATATATATATATATATATTTATTTATTTATTTATTTATTTATTTATTTACTTGCTTATAACTATTATTTCAACAATATATATTTTTCATTCAAATATTTTTTTTTTTTAGTTGCTTACCACTCTTATTCCAAATTTCCAACAATATATTTTTTTCAATCATCTATTTTTTTTTTACTTTGTTACCATTATTATTCCAACAATTTTTTCTTAACATATATCTATATTTTATTATTATTAATTTTTCAATGGCAAGTGGAAGTGGAAGTGGAAGTGGAAGTGAAAGTGGGGGAGATGGTTCAAGAAATGTGAACAGAGGAAAGGGTACAATGCAAAACTTGTTGGAAACCATTGGTGATGCTGTCACTTACGACGATGTGACTTTTCACCAGTTCCTTCAAGATCGATTTTGATCCGATCACCCTTCTACTCCTAATCCCCCTCTAACAATTCCCGAGTTCGACGGACTCGACCCCACTCACAATACCCCCAATACTAATGAAAGTGTATCTAACCCCCCACCCCCTTCGGATTATTTTTTTGCAGGTGCAGGTGAAGGTGAAGAAGAAAAGCCGACGAAGTCCGATCTCTTCAAAATGCATATGAAGAAAAGTAAGTTACAAGATGGATCTTTCCATATACAGTGCAATCACTACACCAAAACATACAATGTACTAAGAAACTTCGGATATGGCACGTTATGGACCCATGTCAGAAGAACTCACCCGTCCGAATTCGCGAGTGCAAATAACCAAGCCCAAATTGCCAGGTACGCAACCTCTTCTAATCAATTATTTCATTACACGGCTGAAAAAAATAGAGAACAATTAGCATTAATGGTTGCAACTGAACACTTACCTTTTGGTTTTTGTGAGAAAGTAGGTTTTGTTAATTATTGCCAAAATGCATTAAATCCTGCAATGCAACGTGTTCCTAGATCCACTCTCACACGTACACTAAATGCCATTTATAGAAAAGAAAAAAACAATTTGAAAACATTTTTTGAACAATTTCAAGGTCGCGTTTCCGTATGTGCCGACATATGGACCGACAATTTTGGTAGTCATTCATATTTGGGTGTCATATGTCATTATATGGACAATGACTGGGACATGCAAAAAAGGATTCTTGCATTTCGTGTTTTCGATGACCCGCATTCAGCTCAAAATATTTTTCAACTCCTTAAAATCATTTTTCAAGAGTATAATATTTTAAACAAAATTTTTGCTATTGGCTTTGATAATACTGCAAGCAATACCGCATCTATTCCTTACTTACGGGAGTTGTGCAATCCCTATTTTGGGGGTAGATTATTTCATCAACGTTGTGCATGCCATGTTTTAAATTTGTGTGTTCAAGCTGGATTAATAGAGCTTTCTGGTTTTATTAGACCAATTAGAGATAGTATTAACTATATTTGGAGGCATAGCAAAATCATAAAACAATGGTTAAAGTATTGCTCTCTGAATAATATGCGTCCCAGAAAATTTTCTCGTGACATTACCACTCGTTGGAATTCAACTTATAAGTTGCTTAGTGAAAGTGTTGAATATAAGGATTTATTAGTTTCTTTTATTAATTATAACGTTCCAACAATTTCTCTTGAATTAAACCATTGGGATGTATGTATAAAAATTCTTGAATAGTTACGTGTTTTTAATGATGCTACCATTGCTTTATCTGGTGTTTACTATCCTACTACTCATTTATTTCTTACTCAAAGTGTTAATATTGCTGGTGCATTTAATGATTGTAGATATGATGTTCAATTGAGTCCATGTGTTGCTGCCATGAAAACAAAATGGGTTTCGTATTATGGGAGATCCCAAAGATTTACTTTCTTGCACCATGTTTTGATCCACACTTTAAATTAGATTGTTTGCAGGATTATTTAGACAATTATTACAAATGTTTAAATTTAGAGGTTGATATTCTTCAGTTATGTGCTTCTGTTAAAACTTTGCTTTATGAATTATACAATGAATATGCTAGAATGTATGGTCAGTCTTTCAACGGGCCGGTTTCACAACCCCAACCCACATCTGGTGGTAATAGTAGTTCTTTCGTAAAATTTCAATTAAAGGGTTTGGGGGATCGACTGTTTTCCCAAAGATCCAAAAAATTACGAACATCTTCTTCATCCTCATCTGCCTCTGAGCTTGACCGGTATTTAGAAGCCAATCATATATTTCCAGATGAAGGATTTGATCTCCAGGTTTGGTGGAAGAGTAATCAACAGGAATATCCAATTTTGGCTATTATTGCCAAACAAATTCTTGGAACGCTGGTTTCTACAGTTGCTGTGGAATAAGAATTTATTGCAGGTGGAAATATTTTGGACCCAAGACGGTCGGCTATGTCTCCACAATCACTTGAAACCTAGGCATGTGTTGATGATTGGACAAAGGCAAAATATAGACAACAAGAACTCCAGCCGGATATAGTGAACGACTTCTTCGAAGGTGACCAAACCACAGGAACGGAAGGCAGCGAATAGATTCCGTTCCAGCTTCCAACCTCTAACACCGAGCAACTAATTAAAGGTAAAAGAACTACGTGGCCTTTGATTCCTCTACATTGGTGGAGGATACGTAGGCAGCTTAATTGTGGTAAAAAATTAAGTGCAAGGCTGGTATTTTTTTATTTATTTTTATTTTTAATTTTAACTTTGTTACATTGTAATATTGTATATTTGAATTCAAGCCTTCAAGGCTAATTTTTTGTTTTGTTTTTTTTTTTTTTTTTTTGTAATTTTTTGTTATTTATTAATAAATGTCAATTTCTTTTCTTTTAAATATTGCGAAATACTTAAATACATCAATGAAAATGTTTGTAAATGTTTTTTTTTTATTTACAACTTTATGATTTTATATTAGTCAAGATTTTGATTTTATATTTAATTTACAATTTAAAAAATACAAACAAGCTTTACCAAAAAAATCAAAAACCAAACCACAAAAAAAAAAAAAAAAAAACGAAACCGAAACCGAACCGGACCAAAACAGAAACAGAAAAACCGCCGGTTTTAAACCGAAAACCAAACCGGTTTTCCGGTTTCGGTTTCGGTTTCGGTTTTGGTGAGTTTCCAAAACCGAAACCGAACCAAACCAAACCGTGGCCCACACTAGTCACGGGTGATAAATTATCAAAACAGCCCTCTTGCATGGTAAATTACCATTTAGTCCAAAAGAGGGGATCATTACGTAATTTTCCTACCCACTCACAAATGCACAGAGAAGATGTCGCAATTTGTTTCAATGGCGACACATTGGGCGACGTAAATGGCGACTCCATCAGGTGTCGAAAATAACTCCCTGTCGCCATGGCAACATCGAACGAGAAGTGGCGACAATTTTCAGGGCATTGTCGCCATGGGAAGTGGCGACATAGGGGAGATGGAGGCGTGATTGCGTGGCATGATTTCGGTGGGTTTGGGGCGCCGGAAATGGACCGAATGGGTTGCCGTCCTCCTTGCCGTTGATTTGGCACCGGTTTTGACCGAGAAATGGGGAAGGGAAGGCTGCTTTATGGTGACTTGCAATTAGGGTTTGGACAGCCTCCATAGCTGGTTTGTGAAGCTTGAAGGAAGAAGATGAAGTTGAGAAGATGGGGTGCATTTAGCAGTCTTGTGGGGTGTAGGTAGGCTTTAGGAATGGTGAGCTCACCACATAGGATTTTGGGCCTTTAACACACCATATTGCACGCTGGGCCTGTCTAATTATAAAGCCCAAATTTAAATCCTCATGAAGCTCACCGTTTCACTAAATGAGGTGGCGTGGCTGCTTGGCAAATTACGTTTTGTCCCTGAACTCTTTCAAATTCACAATAAATTTAAGAGAGTTTCTCCTTACAATCCACAAATTATCTATTCACACTCCAAATTGATTTTTTTTATTAATGACAATTTTAACCTAAACTAAAATTACTAAATAAGACAAAAAAAAAAAATTTAAAGACACTCCAAACTAATTAAATTATTTTTTTTTTTAAATTCTCTCTCCTAAATCATTAGATTAAATATTACGTATTAAACTCCCTTTCCTAAATCTGTTATTACCATATTAAATACTCTCTCCTAATTAATCTCTCTCCATTTTTTTTTTTAAATGTTATATTTCCATACTTTCTTTATCAATCTCTGATTAATAGTTAAAGAAAAAAAAAAACTTTTGAATATTTTTTTTTTTTACTAACAGTAATATATATATATATAT
Organism: Acer yangbiense; assembly: GCA_008009225.1. Classification (NCBI taxonomy): domain Eukaryota; kingdom Viridiplantae; phylum Streptophyta; class Magnoliopsida; order Sapindales; family Sapindaceae; genus Acer; species Acer yangbiense. The sequence continues at coordinate 25,585,154 of CM017767.1, read as the reverse complement.
ATATATATATATATATATATATATATATATATATATATATATATATATATATATATATATATATATATATATTAAAAAGTCAATTTTCTAAAAAAAAAAAAAAAAAGATATATGAAAACTTGAATTGTTTCAACTAAATTCGATTAAACTCAAATTTCTAAGACTAATGAAAGAATTAAAGTTCTCTAGGCAATCATATACCTACAAGAGTAACAAAAAACATTTTCATATTTTGATTTTAAAAAAAAAAAAAAAAAAAAAACCTACTACTTGTTTTTTTTAGTTATATATATATATATATGGTTCCTAAAATCAAGTTTATTAGTAAGTTTTTTTTTCTTTTAATTGTTAGTCTTGCTTGAGAAAGAATGGAGATAGAAAATTATAGATATTTATTGAAGAAGAGAGAGTTTAATATGGTAATTAAAAATTTAGGAGAAAGTATTTAATATGTAATAATTAATCTAATAATTTAGGAGAGATAATTTCTTTTTTTAACAATTTAATTCAAAAAAGATAAAAAGGATAACCTTGTAACAAAATGAAGTGTCTTTAGAATTTTTTAAAATTTAAATTTTGAGAATGGAGTGTTTTTAGAAAAGAAGTGTAAAAAGAAAAAAATGGATTGTTAAAAGAAGCTCCTCCTTCAATAATTACAGTGTTACCCCTAATTGACCAATATTACTCCAATGCCCCTAAACTCTGTAAATACCTGAAAATACTTAATTTACATAATTAAATCATAGGATAATGCCCGAGAATCAAGCATAAGGAGAAGGAAATGAGGGCCAAAATCATACCAATTTTGGTCCGATCACTATACTTGCTTGTAACTTTGATTTCTTTTGAAAACCTCTATGCCTATTGAAAAAATGAAGATATCGTGCAAAATTAACCTGTGGGCGTGTGTGTTGGTCGACAAATGTGGTGTAGAAGATGAAGATGTGTAGAAGATGAAGATGAAGATGAAGATGTGAAGAAATAAGAAGGGATGCTGAAGAAGATTTGAAAACAGCGGTTGCCCTAGATCCCTAAATACCTAATAACTCTATGGAGTTGTGGGATCCAGCTGTGGTCCACTTTCATTCATTAGTGGGATCCAGATGTGGTCTACAAACTTCCTTATATGCATTGAATTTGAAGCCCAGAATCAATACAAGTGAAACCTTGTATCGGAATTGAAGACCGGAACTAAGAAGGACTAGTGGGATCTAGCTGTGGTCCACAAACTTCCTTCAATGCATTACTTTTGAAGCCTAAAAACAATATATTTGAAGCCCAGAATCACTGTACATGGCTTAGATGGTATTCTTTTGCATTTAATTTAAATTTTAAGACAATTTTAAAAAAATTTCCGATTGTACGGAATTTGTTACACAACATGTGGCAACACCTAGAGTGTTCAACACCACCAAAAATGCAATCTAGTATGGGAAGCCTTAGTAATACACTATGTAGTAATCTAATGTATTAGTGCAAATGTCACACATTACTTTACTAGGGTTAGAAGTGTTACTAAGCAATTGTAATGGACTTGGTCACGGGGTATTTTTTTGACCGTCCGATGCTCCCGCAAAAACTTTATAAAGTTTCCCACCTATGTGCCATCCACTATGGACCGTCTCGATCGGGAAGAAAAATACGGGACCCACATCATCGGATGTATAAACAAAAGACATTCAAGCCCTGGAATAATTTGTGAAGTCCAGGAATTAAAAAAAAGGACTAGTGGGATCCAGCTGGGTCAATAGCTGGGCTGAAGGTGGAATAGCGAGCGCAAGCCCAGATGAAGCCTGGATTAAGCCTACAAGCCCTTAAATATAACTGGTGACCTAAAGCCCATCCGTTGAATTACCCAATTAACACCAAGGAGTTGTGGGATCCAGCTGTGGTCCACTTTCGTTCGTTAGTGGGATCCAGCTAAAAATAATTTCCAAAAATGCACTGAATTTGAAGACCAGAATAATTAGAGGTGAAGCCCTGGAATCGAAATTGAAGCCCATAATCACTGTACAGGGCTTAAATGGTATTCTTTTGCATTTAATTTTAATTTTTCGATAATTTTAATTTTTTTTTTCCGATTGTACGGAATTTGTTACATAACATGTGGCAACACCTATATTGTTCTACACCACTAAAAACGCAATCTAGTATATGAAGCCTTAGTAATACACTATGTAGTCATCTAATGTAATAGTGCAAATGTCACACGTTACTTTACTAGGGTTAGAAGTGTTACTAAGCAATTGTAATGGACTTGGTCACAAGGTATTTTTTTGACCGTCCGATGCTCCCGCAAAAGCTTTATAAAGTTTCCCACCTATGTGCCATCCACTATGGACCGTCTTGATCGGGAAGAAAAATACGAGATCCACATCATTGGATGCATAAACAAAAGACATTCAAGCCTTGGAATAATTTGTGAAGCTCAGGAATTAAAAAAAGGACTAGTGGGATACAACTGGGTCAATAGCTGGGTTGAATGTGGAATAGCTGGGCTTAAGCCCAGATGAAGCCCGGATAACTGGAAGGCTAAAAGCCCACCCGTTGAATTACCTGATAACCATTTGTATGTGTGGGAGCCAGCTGTGGACCACTGTCATTCGTTAGTGGGATCCAGCTGTGGTCCACTAACTTCCTTTAAATGCAATGAATTTGAAGCCCATAAACAATATAGGTGAAGCCCTAAAACGGAATTGAAGCCTAGAATCACTGTACAGGGCTTAGATGATATTCTTTTGCATTTAATTTAAATTTTTCAGCAATTTTAATATTTTTTTTTTCTGATTGTATGGAATTTGTTACACAACATATGGCAACATCGTAGAACTTCGACACCACCAAAAACACAATCTAGTATAGGAAACCTTAATAATATACTATGTAGTAATCTAATGTAATAGTGCAAATGTCACACATTACTTTACTAGGGTTAGAAGTGTTACTATGCAATTGTAATGGACTTGGTCATTGGGTATTTTTGTGACCATCCGATGCTCTCGCAAAAACTTTATAAAGATGCCCAGCTACGTTCCATCCACTTTAGACCGCCTCGATCGAGAAGAAAAATATGGGACCCACATCATCGGATGCATAAACAAAAGACATTCAAGCCCTAGTATAATTTTTGAAGCCCGGAACTGAAAAGGACCAGTGAGATCCAACTGTGGTCCACAAACTTACTTTAAATGCATTGAATTTGAAGCCCAGAATCAATAGAGGTGAAGCCCTGGAATCGGAATTGAAGCCTAGAATCACTGTACAGGGCTTCGATGGTATACTTTTGCATTTAATTTAAATTTTTCAAAAATTTTAATTTTTTTTTCTGATTGTTCGGAATTTGTTACACAACATGTGGCAACACCTTAGACGTTTCCTTATTGCTATCTCATGCCCGAGTCAAGCATTCTTGAATTTTCCTTTTTTTTTCCTTCCCTCTCTCTCTCTGTTCTTCTACACGACCAGATCTGCGGGTAAGCATTCTTCAGTTCTTCTTGAATTATGTTTTTCGTTTTTTCTTTCCTATCTCTATACGCTCTTCTTCGCCGATCTTGTTGATTTTTTGTTTTTCTTTTTTCATACATACATCTCCTTGCCTTGGTTGTTCAAACACCAATTTTGCTAATATATGCACTACCATTGCTAAAAGTGTATTGTATGAAATGGGGAAGACATCTGAGAAGGTTCAAGGCTATGAGACTGTTGAAGAGAAAACATATGAGAAGATTCAAAGCAATTGATATATGCTGTTATTACTTATTGTCATTATTTTTAAAGGAGCAAAACCATATTTTTATGTTTATGTTGTGTTGTTGAAAGCTCTTTTTTATGGTTTATGTTTATTTTGTTATTGAAAGGCGAACCCTAGAGTGTTCTTTGACCTGAACATCGGCGGCTATCTAGTAGGTAGACTTGTGATAGAGCTTTTCGCCGACACTACCCCCATAACAGAGGAGAATTTTCGGGCTCTCTGCATCGGCAAGAAGGGAATCGGCAGGAACAGGATGCCACTCCACTACAAGGGAACAATCTTCCACTGCGTGATTCCCAGCTCCGTGTTCACAGGAGGAGACTTGACTGACTTCAATGGACTTGGAGGTGAGTCCATATACGGTGACAATTTCACTGACGAAAACTTCATAAACAAGCACACTAGTCCCGGGATCCTCTCCATGGCAAATACCGGCCCAGACACCAACGATTCCTAATTTCTCATCTTTAACGCAAATAATGAGTGGCTCGATGGCACCAACGTCGTCTTCGGTCAGGTCATCGAGGGATTTGACATCATGAAGGCCGTTGAGAAGATCGGTTCCATTTCTGGTTTGACATCCAAGCCTGTAATGGTCCCCAATTGCGGTCAATTGTCTTGATTTATTGGCGACCGTGGTTGTAGAGTTTGATTTTTTGTTTTTCACAAGTGAGTGTTACTTGTATGCTACTTCGAATGGATTTTGCTACTTGTATTTGTTTTTTGTATTAGATATTGGTTATGCTAGTTAGAATGGAGTATGCTACTTGTATTTGTTTTTGTATTAGATATTGGTTATGCTACTTGGAATGGATTATGGCTTCAAAACAGAACAATTCATTTCATTTGCCGCAAACACATAAAAAAACTGGCCTCCAATACCAAATATCCTAGGCTTCAGAACAAATCAATTCATTTCATTCACCCCACCAAAATAAAACACAACCAACACCATGGATTACATTACAGAGGCTTCAACTGGAAATAAAACCGGAAAATCTAAAAACAAACAAAGCAACACAAACAAAGCACAACACTACTATAAGAAATGTCAAAATGTCCCAATTTTAGCACAATTGACCGCAGTCAATGACCATTACGGGCTTGGATGTCAAGCCGAAGCTGAAACCGATCTTGTCAGCGGCCTTCAAGACGTCAAATCCTTCGACCACCTGACCGAAAATGACTCGCTTGCGATCGAGCCACTTGGTCTTAACGGTACAGATGAAGAACTGGGACCCATTGCCTCTTGTGCCGATTTTAGCCATTGACAGGATACCGGGACTGATGTGCTTCTTCACAAATTTATCGTTGGCAAAACTAGGTCTTTATATCGATTCACCTCCGGTTCCATTTCCGTGAGTGATGTCTCCTCCATGGACCATGTACCCAAGTATCACGCGGTGGAAGGTTGAACCCTTGTAGTGGAGTGGCTACCCAACCGTGCCGATCCCTTTCTTTCCGGCACAAAGAGCCTAAAAGTTCTTCAATGTGATCGGGGTACTGTCTGCGAAGAGCTCCATCACAATTCTACCCGCAGGGTGGCCGTCAATGCTTAGGTCAAAGAACACTCTAGGGTTCGCTATAAGAGTATCTAGGGTAACAGAAAGAGAATGTGGAAATGGGAAGGAAGGAGAAAAGAGAGTGGGATTTACGATTTCCATTAATGCCAAAGGCGGGGCCCCTTTTCTTTACTAAGTTGGGTTGGGGTTCATCATTCATGTCATGTGTTTTGGGTTTGTTGTTGTTATTGTTTTAGGTTTTGTAATGCAAAGGGCCCATGCCCAATCTTATTTCGGTTCATGTTATTTTTTTTGTGTTAATGTATTATTAATTATTATTAAAAGTGAATTAAGTGTATGATAATCAACATCCATGTAAGAACTGCAATAATGCTAAAATAAATATATATTTAATATATATTAAAAAGGCATCAAGCCATAATATATTCGTTACATATGTTAAATTCTTGGGACATTCCTGGTCTGCAAATCTGCACTTGATACATATACATTCATGGGCTCGAAACATTAAATGACTGGGCTCTACAATAGAGTATCATGGGCTATATAAGATGAATTCCTGGGCACCAAAAAAATTTTTGGTTAGGCTTTAAAACAAAAAATACACCATCTCCAAAGTTCTATACACGGTCATCCCTAAAACGGCTACCAACAAGCCCCAAAGCAGAGCACATGAAATATGCACAATTCACCATTCATACTCCACAAGTTCTATACATTGTCACCCTTAAACGTCAAAAACACCTACCAACAAGCAAATCTCATGTAAACATACTCATCATGTTAATAGTCCTTGGAGGGAATGCACAGTTCACCATTCACAAAAATATCAAGTGCCATTGCCTCACGAAAGCCGGGAATATATTTTTGTCTAAAGGTATCCATCCATGATGATAACGGGACTCCATATAGTATCAATTCTACATACTTTAACACAAATGCACCACAACTGCAGCTGTAACAAGTGAAAATGCAATCATAAATATTTGTATCATAATAAAGAACTGAAAGTTATAATGCAAAGAAAATTAACTACCTGTCATCTTGTTGAGGAATAATGGTTGGTTGGATATTTTCGGCAGTGAAAGGAGTTGTGTGAGGAGGTATCTTTAGCTGTTCATAGTAGTTTGAATGCTTAAGAATTGAGGGTAACAAATAAAGTAACCCTGGGATGTCTTTCAACTAGTCATTTTTTTTCCTTTACGTCCCTAAAATGAATCATACATATGCACTTTCCCTTCTTTTAAAGAGACTTGACACAGAACCCAATGATCGCCGGTGTTGCAAGGAATCAACACATGTGTATACAATACAGATGGTTATTAAATAAAGATACAAATGGTTAAAACAATATGAATGAAAGATCAACGTTTCACAGACTTACCAACTCCACAGTCCATCACGGTTGAGTGTAAAGAAGCTCACTACCTGAAACATAACATAGTGTATCATCGTCTGGTTGGAAAGATAGGGGATCGTGTTCAGGGTATTCTTTCCAAATTGGGACAGCCGGTGTAGGTGTACGATCCTTCTTCTTTTTGGTAGACTTTTTCACTTGTTTTTGCTTCAACACAGTTGGATCATTTTTTCTTCTTCAAGTTTTTCCTTTTCTTGTTCAAGTCTTTCCTTTTCTTCAACCTCAAATTGTTTTAAAGACCTTTCAGAATCCAACAACTTTTTAACAGCTTTCCACTTCAGGTTCACATGAGCCTGTTTACAAAATAAAAATACTTTCGTTCAGTCTAGTATAAAGTGAGACATCAATGAGACATCAATGTGAAGAAAATAAAACTAGAAAATCCTAAATCAATCTAGTATAAAATGAGACAAAATGTCTTGTCTATGTCATAAATAAGAGCAAGCAAGAGCTGTTGAATCTTTTAGAAGGGAAAAACATAGGAACTTGGAAGTAGTTCCTCTGAGCTTGGAAGTAGTTCCTCTAAACTTGGAAGGGAACAGAATTAACAAAACAAAAAAAATTCCATAGAGAAAAACATTGAAGATTGACATAAGCGATATAAGTCAAGTTAAATGCACTTACAAAAAATGCCGTTGGGACCAATCCAATATCCTGACAGTAGCTAACCTTTCCTTTTGAACACCTCTTCCACAGAACGTCAAGGTTGCTGTCTGTATGCTATAAAGACATTTATATATAAACGTTAGGAAACTTCTTTTTATTTGTGCATGCATACAAGAGCTGAACAATTTATCACTTACAATGTTGGATAACCATTTTGTAGGTTTGACCAATTCGTTGAACTGTTCACGTTTCATCTCGATTGTTTGCCCAGTATATACACTGTTGAGTTGGTCAAATTAAATTCAATATTATGAACAAAAATCACACTTAAATCCAATATACAAGCAAAAGAGAGGAGAATAGGAATGGACCATTACCAAGTTTGATCTTTCTTCTTCAGATAGGACATGAACTGAATATAATTCACATTCACAATTTCACCCGAATCTTGGGTTTTCTTTTTCTTCTTGGGCATGGGATTAGTGTATGGGCAGCCCATGAACCTTGACTGCTTATGACCTCTTTTCTTGTCGTTATTCTTGTAAAACACATTCGGGTCAGCTGCATCCACAAATACAAGACTCTGTTCCGGGTTTGGAAGAACCATGTTCACACATGGTGAAGGGAAATCGTCCAAATTAATGGCCTGCTGAACTGACACACCACCCTCACCAACAACATTCTCTGTCTCAACCTTTTACAAACCAGCCGTGTCAGCTTCAAACTTCTCAAACACGACTGGGCAGCCTTCAACCTTATCAAAACCAGCCTCTTCGACAACCTTCTTAGAAAACACTTTCCGTGGTGAAGAGAAATCGTCCAAATTAATGGTCTGCTGAATTGACACATGACGTGCCCGAACCGATTCTACAAATACTACTACGAATTACACTACTCTACCTCGGTTATACTAAAAGGACGCGCTAGTGTTTCACCCTTTGCAAGTGCACAAGTCATAAAACTAATATAGTGCGCAAAAGTAAGGGTTATCGTTATCACAGAGAACCAGGACGACTAGTGAAAAAAAAGAGCTAGCGAATTGTTACGAGCCTAACTTATGCAATACTTAAGCGATTAAAGGTTAATGAACTAAGATGCTACAGAAGATATGAAATTAGCAATGATGCACCACCAAGTAACCACTCTTATGCAATTTAGATCAAAATCACTTAGTCAAGTTCCATTTATACATTAAGGCACACTCAACAACTCACTCAATATATTCTCTAAAGTTTTAGATGAACATTAAGTGAGTGTTGGATGTGGAACTATGATTGAGAGTGTAGGTTCGTAAAGATATTCCCATTAATCAACACACTCTACTCAATGAGTTATTGGAAGACAATACACAATTCAAATGTTAGGAATTCAGTATTTCATCAACTCTTATACAATTACCAATACATGCTTTCTAAGGTCTATGAGAAACATGTTATGATTTCATCAATTAAAACATTCATAAGCACGAAGTGATTATTACAAAAAAGAGTGGTAACAAAGTGGATCACATCATTACTTTCATAAATCCCCCAACATAAGTGGGTTAGTTACACATGATAACTAAGAATAGCATAAGTATGGAGAAAAAGAAGAAATACACCCTTTGAAGTCTTGACAGATTCCAAGGCCGAACAACACCCTTTTCCACAGCAAATACAACCCAAGATGATCACAAGCAACTCTAAAAAGCTAGTTTTTAACTAACTACTTCACTAAGATGAGTATCTTTTAGCTACGATAAAAATTGGAAAATGGTCAAGCTTCTTAGAATTATATATTCTATGTTAATTCTCTCAATTCCTAAGAAGCTGTCACCCCCTGTCACCCTTTATTTTATTTTATTTTATTTACAGAATAGTGCTTTATTTATGTCTTTGCATTCAAGTGGGGCAAGGAAATGCCATAATTGCCCCCTGATGTGCCACCCGCGAGTTCCTTCCGTGGGTTTGGAACCCGCGGTTAATTCCCACGGTGACTTCCTCAGTGTCCCGACGGCTTTGGATCCTTTTGTCGGCGGCTTCTTTCACGCTGGCCTGAACTTGCCAGCTTCGTTGGAGATCCTCAACGGGTTCACACCTTCTGCCTGACGGGAATTATCTCGCTTACTGAACTCGCGGGGTAATTCCCAGCAAGTTCAGGTTTTCTATTTGGCTGGTATTGTCTTGCCGATTACTTGCTGCAGCTTTGTGCCGTGGGTTCTGTCCCGCCTGGTCTTCTTCCAAGGCTTTTGCTCTTCTTTTCTCTAACTTCATGCAATCACCTTCCTAAATGGGTATATTACCTATACTTAACCAAAACACATGTTATGTACGCAAAAGTGTTCGGAACGAACACAAAAGGCAGGAAAAGGGAGCGTTAAATGAGAACATTTGTAGCGCGATCAAACCCCCAAACCTATCTTTTGCTCGTTCTCGAGCAAAACAAAGAATGGAAAAACAAAAATACTAAGTAAATTAAACTAAATAAACCAATCCACTTTCGTAGGAAGCACGATGGCACTTAGCACGTGCCACACGCCATTTAAACCTCTAGGTGCCCCTAGTAGGAGGAGTGTAGTCTCTTGAGGGTTTACCAAATACGATACCCACAAACACAACTCTGCAATTCAATATTGAGAAGCTACAATGTATATACAAACAAAAACTTAATGCAAGCTAAGCATTCTCAATTAAGACTAATAAAATTCCACTTTAGTCACAACAACACGCAATGCTAGTATGCCAAAACTCAGGATGTTTTTGGTCCACGAATCAGTAAACTAATTGCCTATGGGTGAATTCGCCTTGACTTCTATGTCTCACGGATCATCTCTTTCTTCTCTCAAAGTTTTAGGCTATCTCTCTTCAACCACATGTGAATTTGAGTTTATGTAAATAAAATTCGAATATAAACACATGTGAATATTTAAAAGAATGCACTTTGTAGTGAATGATCTCATGAATGAATGAATTGATGAGCCATGAACATGGATAGAACATGTTTTGACTCGTATTCCCAAGCTAGACTTCTAAAAGATCAGCTAGGTCTTTCTTTGGTTGTAATGGGGCCATGGTGATTTGTGATGAATGGAATGAATTTGATGGAATCCTTAATATGTTGATCACTTTAACAGTAACATTTTACTAGCTCATTACTCATATGTCTACAAGCGTTTAGGCTAAGATTAACATTTTGATGATTGTGCTAATTGGTACTCAATTCGAGTATTTAATCAATTAGGTACTATGGCTTTAAGTGTTTATTTTTACACCTTTACAATTTAGCCTCTATTGCACATTTCTCTATCATCACCTGAGTACACACTATTTACAAAAATTTGAGCTAATTACTTGCATTTATAACTTATGCAACCTATAATCAACAACTAAAGAATTCATGTGATTGATATGTGTGGATATATATGGTGATGAATGGAATGGTTGTGTTTGGCCTCAATTTTGGCATGGAGCACACATTCCTAAGGACAGTGTTTGGGTAATGGAGTTAAGCACACACATGCCTAGGATCATATCTGTCAGACTTTCTAACAAGGGAATACAAGTCGCACAAGCAGTCCACAATTTTCATGTTCAATGGCAATCAATACTAAATGCTTTGTGAATGAGATCTCAATGCAACTCTAGATTTGAAAAGTGCTTTTAAGAATAGAATGAATTATACCCTCTCAACTAATCATTAAGGCTCAATGTCTCACACAGGTAGTCTCCACAATTCTCCTAGGAACAACAAGTCTAAGGTTCATCTACCTCAACATCCGAAGATTAGCACTTTACAAGCATATTTATAGTGGTGCAACAACTTAGATGGCATGTATACTAGTCAAAACTTAGACTTCAAAGCATAGTATGACATGTTCCTATTGGCACACAAAAGTAAACAACTCACAAAAACCAAAATTTTCAAAATTTGGCAGAGAGATTTGAATTTTTTTCCTAAAACACATATATACCATCAAAATAATACAAAAGTTGTCCCACACCCCCAAACCTAAACCTAACATTGCCCCCAATGTTCTTGCGGACAAGGCTAGCTAGAGTTTAGATATAGTGACAACAAAAATTTAACAAGATAAAAAAAAAAAAAAAAAAAATCTAGATTTAAACACATCCTAAGATCTAAGCACAAAATATTCACACTCTTAGATCTACTTAAACTAACAACAAACAAACATGCATCTTTGGTAGGATAGAATGGGATACCTGTTAAGGCTCGCCGCGGTTTTGTTCCCGCAAGTCATTGCTTTCTGCATGAAGTCCCACAATTCTGGGCGAGTTTTGCTCTGTATGGTTGGCGGGTTATATCCCATGGAACGGAATCCGCGGCAACCATCGCTAGATCCTCGCTATTTTGGTTTCCTCTAGTCGGCGGGAATAATCCAGTGGGTTGAACCCGCGGAAGCTCATCTCTCTTTGTGAAATCATCCTTTTTAGGCAGCTGGTTTGTTCCAGCGGTATGAAGTTGTTGAGATCTCCCGCGGCTTTGTTCTTTCTGCACTGCGGGACTTGTCCTGTGGTAATGAATCCGTGGAAACTTCTTTGCATACCAGTGCCTGCTGTTTTTCATGACAATCATAACTCCTGCATAGCATAATCACTATAACCAAAATCACATGCAATTGCTTGATACATAACACGTATATACACTAAATATTTACTCTATTCTAACTACGTAAACTACATAATTACAAGGAATTTGTACCTAGGTGGGGTGCCTCCCACCAAGCGCTAGAGTTTTTGTCTAGGCAAGAAGCATAAGAGCTCTACGGCTCTATAAGTGCTACATGTTCCAGTATCCTAACTTCATCCACTCCTTGTAAGTACGGCTTCACTCTATGTCCATTTACTTTGAACGTATCTCCATTCTTCTCATTCAGTAACTCGACGGCTCCATATGGGAACACTTGGAGAATTCTATATGGTCTATACCATCTTGATCTGAGCTTTCCCAGAAACAACCTCAACCTAGTGTTGAATAGGAGAACCAGCATGCCCGGATGCAAATCCTTCAGGATTATGTTCTTGTCATGCATTCTCTTGGTATTTTCTCTATAAATCTTGGCATTCTCATATGCCTCGTCTCTAAGCTCCTGAAGCTTGTTCAGTTGAAGTTTCCGCTCCTCACTTGCTTCGTCCATATCACAATTCAGCTTCTGAAGTGCCCAGTAAGCATTGTGCTCTAATTCTACCGGCAGGTGGCAAGCTTTCCCAAAAATCAAACGGTATGGTGTCATCCTAATAGGAGTCTTGAAAGTAGTCCTATATATGCCCACAAGGCGTCATTCAACTTGAACGACCAATCCTTCCGGCTCGTGTTCACTATCTTTTCAAGGATCTATTTGATGTGTTTGTTACTTACTTCTACTTGATCGGAGGTTTGAGGATGGTAGGGGGTTGCAACCTTATGATTCACACTATATTTCTTCAAAAGTGTGGCGAAAACCTAGTTGCAGAAATGACTACCCCTATCACTGATGATGGCACGTGGAGTCCCGAATCTCAAGAAGATCGCACTTCTCACAAACTTCACAACTACCTTACTGTCATTGGTCTTTGTGGCTATTGCTTCAATCCATTTCGAAACGTAGTCAATGGCTACCGAAATATAGTTGTATCCGTCTGAAGGTGGGAATGGTCCTATGAAGTCGATTCCCCAAACATCAAAAATCTCGACTACCATTTGACTGGACTGTGGCATTTCATTCCTCTTTCCTATGTTCCCTGTTCTCTGACATCGGTCACACCGTAAGCAGAAGTGATAGGCATCCTTGAACAATGTTATCCAATAGAAGCCCGAATGAAGAACCTTCATTGCCGTCTTTCTGGAGCTATAGTGGCCTCCGCACTGAAGTTCATGGCAGAACCTTATAATATCTAACTATTCACTCTCCGGTATGCATCTTCTAATGATCTGATCTGATCTGCCCCGTGTTTGAACAAGTATGGGTCGTTCCAAAAGTACTGTCTTGCATTGAAAATGAACCTCTTCTTCCCCTGAATAGTCATACCAGCTATGAAGATCCAGTTTGTGAGGTAGTTGACTATGTCAGCATACCATGGCTCTGTGTCGCTCAATCGAAAATAAACGACACTCAATTTTTACGTGGAAACCTTCACGAGAAAAACCACGGGTTGTTATGTGCGCCACACACGAACCTCAATCCACTAATTGTAATGGCAATTACAACCTAGGTTGACCACGTCAAACCTCACACGGTTACTAATCTACCACTGCTACCCGCAGGCCTTCAAAAGTGAATCTAGTCCATTGCTTGCAAACTACCACTTGGTAAATAAAAGTCTTAATTCTCTAAGAGAAGAGATAAAACAACCTAAGGTGAATATATGAAATATTCAAGATGCTAAAATGCAAGGTTAGACATGTAAGCTTATCTAGGCATGGATGAACATATTAGACATTCCTAGATATCATTTTGCTAAATGACATGCATATAACATAGCTAAATGAACAAACAAAGTCATTTATGCAATATCTACCACAACCAACTCACAAAACACAATAAAGAAACTATCTTGAAACCATTCAAGTCATAAAGAAGCAATCTTGAGTTAAGTCAAGTAATGAAAAAAACTGTCTTGTAGAGAAAGAACATGTGAGATGATGCAAGTAATGTTCTAACTACAAGTCATGTGTGCAAAGATGAAACCCTAAAGAAAATCAACCTAGAACATCCTAGATGACATATGAAACATGAAAGTATGATGGGTTTTTGTGTTTTGAGTAATAAAAAGGAAGTCTTGATACCTTTGCTTTGAAGATACTCAATAGCTCTCAAAAGATGTAATTTTTGCTCTCTAAAAATGATCAAAAGCTATCAAGACATATATATATATAAGATCCAAGCAAAGTGGCGTCGTTTTGGAAAAAACGTTCCAGCTACTCGTCAACTACGCTGGTGGTGCGCTGGTCGAGTAGTGCACCACACCAGCCCACACCCTTGAATTTGTAAAGGCGCTGGATGACATGCACTGGTCAGGGGTGCACGACCAGCGGCGATCTTCTGGATAAGATGCGCTGGTGAGCTGTGCATGACGACCACCAGCGCACAACATGCGGCAACCCTCTGCCTATGTTGCGTTGGTCAGCTGCACTGGTCTGGCGCATGACGACCAGCGCACTGCGCTGGTGTGCACAGGTACCGCACGGGTAAGGGGACCAGCGCACTGTCAGGTACTCAAAAGCATAAAAAATGTGCAAGTGTGAAAAGTGAAACATATGCAATCAAAAGCAAAGAACACACATGCATGCTTGAGTAGGTGAGTGTGTGCAACTAAATCTCTTCAAATAGAGTTAAAGACAAGTAAACTACCTTCCTTGAAGCTCTTGATGATCACGATAAGGTCCTTTGGCAATTGATGAGGATTTCTTCAATCCTAAGCTACCTTTACATAATTGAACCCCATTATGATTTTGTCAACGAAATAAGCCAATCAAAAGTGAGGCACTTACAGGCATAAAATCAAAAATACATGATTTCACGATATCAGGTGATGTGTCATGTTAAACATGAAATAACCCACTGATGTCACGTTCAACGTGACACAGTGCGTGAAAAAAATGGTAGTTTTGAAATTTATTGGTTAAAAACAATAATGCATTTTGATGATTGGTTACAAACAATTAAAAATAAAAATTAGAATTTGGTTAAAAACAATAATTCATTTCTTGATTTGACTACTTTTTCAAATGTCCCAAAATAAAATTTATAATATTTAAGTTGTACAAAATTGAGAAACTTGATTGGATGGTCTTACCACCTGGCAGTGAGACTGTTCCACACAAGATTTTCTCCCTTTCTAATATAAGCACAGTCATCGGTCATCATTCACACTCTCACTCTCGATCTCTCTCTCAAAAGAACAGAAAACTCTCAAAGCCATGGATCTCCAACCTCTCTTAGAAAGGAGAGAAAGGAGAGAACTAGATTAGGGAGTACACAATTACTACAAGGTTGTGTTTTCATTTTTTGTCTAGTTTGAGAATAAAAACCTCATCTTTTTTTTTCTTTTTTCTTTTTTTGTGTGTGCGTAAAAAAACCATAAAAATCTACTTTTTGAATGCACTCCGGTAGCAGAGATTTATTTTGCTTCCATTTAATTTGTCGCATAATTTATGTATATGTTATGTGTAAGAACATAAAAATTTACATTTTGAATGCGTTTCGGTAGCAGATATCCATTTTACTACAAGAAATTTGGTCTATGGCAACACGCAAAATATGTTGTTAAAACCTTTCGCAACGCGCGACTGTATGTTGCTGATGCGTCTGTTGCCAAAAGTCCAAAAGCTTTTCGCAACGTGCAGCGTGAGTTGTCTTAGCACAACGACAACATACTATGTGCGTTGCGATAGATAAAAGACAACACACGTTAGACGTTGTCTTAAACATTTAAGACAACTCACCGAGTGAGTTGTGGTAAATAAAAGACAACATGCGTTGGCTTTGTTCGTAGATATTGTTTTAAACATTTACAGCAACACGCACTATGTGTTGCCTTAAACAGTTATAGCAACACGCACGGTGCGTTGTCGTAGCCCATGAAAAAAAAATAAAAAAAATAAAAAAAAATTGGCTTGTCTCATACACCCCACCAACTACTAGGCTCAACTACTTGGCTCGCCTCATGCACCCACCAACTACTATTGGATCTATGGCCCAATTGATAATGACACATTTAACTTTGCATGGGAGAAGTATTGAACCATGGTCTTAATAAATGAGAGTGGATGCCTTACCATTTTGCTGCAAGCTTAACTTTATTATTATTATAAACTTAATTATATATAACCTATATATGTTATTAAATTTTTATTAATTTTTTTAATTTATTTTTTATTTAACAATTTAATATTTTTATTACTTGAAAATTTAAACTCATTCTGGTAATGAGTGATGCTAGACTATCAAAAATATTTGTTCAAAATCATGTCCAAAAGATATGACATATAAGTTTTCGAGATCATATCATACACTCGATGAGATGAAGATGGTCCAATGATATGCCTCTCACACTTGTATCACGAGGTTGTGGGTTCGAGTTCTTCCACTTCTTAAAAAAAAAGACTCCGAATTTTTATAATACTTCAAAAAATAGAAAGATGATATCACTCACACTATAATTTCATGATTTTCATAATCTTGGCATCTCACATGCCTCATCATTTGCACAATTTTTATTTATTTTTTATTTTTTTTTGCATTCTAGCATTATTTTTCCGGTAATATTTTGGATACATATTGTTCTAATTTTAAAAAGTGGCCAGCTTAAATTTATGTAGAAAATAATTTTACGAAAGATATCAACACCATTATTTTTAAAAATTAATATTTAAATAAATTTAATAATTTAGAAAACATTTGTCAATACAAAAAGAATGTTAATAATAATAATAAATAAATAAAATAAGACTTTTGACAACTTAATAAAAACGCATGTTGTCAAAAGTCATCTACCGCAAGGCGCAAAAAATGTGTGTTGTGAAAGTGACTTACATCAAATGCACAAACATTTGTTGGCAATAACAAGACACATACAACAACATCAAAATAGAATGTTTACCTTCTAATTTCATGACTCCCTAAATGTTTATATATATTCTGCAATGAACAAGAATACATGAGATTAAATAGATTTAAAGATCCAAAAAATCAAAATAATAAATTAGAATATAATAATTTAGTTATCACTATATATCTTTCTATATATTGTTAATATACACATAGTTTTCTATTTATAAATGAATTTCTAATTTTTAAATTAAAGTGGTCAGATTAAATTATTGTAGAAAATAATTTTATAGGTGATAACAACACTGTTTTTTTTTTTTTTAAATTAATGTTTAAATAAATTTAATAATTTAATAGACCTTTGTTAATGTGGATAAAATGTTATTAAAAAAAAAAACAGTAGATTTAGTTTTTTAAAAAAATTAGACTTTTAATAACATACAATTGTAAGTTGCTAATGTTATCTCTACCACAACATACAAAAAATGTATGTTGTTAATTGTCACTCTACGATAACATACAAAAAAAAATGCATGTTGCTAAAGATATATCTACAACAACATACAAAAATGTATGATGTTAATGATATCTCTACGTCAACATACAAAAATGTATGTTGCTAAAGATATCTCTACGACAATATACAATAATAGCATGTTGCGGAATACATGACTTTTAACAACATGCGAAGATGTGCGTTGTTAAATCCTAAAGTTTTAACAACTTTCGAAGTTGTGCGTTGCTAAATACTAACTTTTTAACAACACGCGAAGATGTGTGTTTCTAAATAATAGCTTTTTAACAACCCGCAAAGATGTGTGTTGCCGAATCCCAGTAATTTAACAACACACGAAGTTGCGTGTTGCTAAATACTTACTTTTTAATAACACGTGAAGTTTGTGCGTTGTTATATATTATGTTTTTTTAACAACGTGCAATGTATGTTGCAATAAGTGACTTTTCACAACATCCATCGATTGTGTGTTGTCGTATGTGTCTTATTATTGACAACATATGTTTGCGTGTTGCCGTAAGTCACTTCTACAACACACATTTACTGTGTGTTGCGGTAGGTGACTTTTCGTAACATATACCTCATGTATGTTATTAATTGAATGTTGCCGTAGACTAAATTTCTTATAGTGTTACTACATAATATATGTATATGTTATGTATAAAACCATAAAAATCTGCTTTTTGAATGCATTCTGGTAGTGAAGAT
Source organism: Acer yangbiense (assembly GCA_008009225.1). Lineage (NCBI taxonomy): Eukaryota > Viridiplantae > Streptophyta > Magnoliopsida > Sapindales > Sapindaceae > Acer > Acer yangbiense. The sequence goes on along the minus strand of CM017767.1, from coordinate 25,567,109 downwards.
CCATTTTGCTGCATAATATATGTATATGTTATGTATAAAACCATAAAAATTTGCTTTTAGAATGCACACTGGTAGCAGATATCCATTTTGCTGCATAATATATGTAAATGTTATGTGTAAATATGACATATGTCTTCTTGGGTTTTAGGTGCTTGTTCTTGCTACTGGCTTCAGATATTTATGTTTAATTTCTAAACATTGAACAAGTTAAGATTTTGTTTAAGTAGGTTTAGTGATATATGAAAGATGATGAATTAATGATATGTTCCACATGTTTAATTAAAATACTTTCTTTTTTTTTTGGAAAGTTAAAATGCATTTATGCGGCTTTATGTTGAGGACAATTTCCATTTTTATGTGGACTTGATGAAATCCTTAAGTGCATTGGCTCTCTCTCTCTCTCTCTCTCTCTCTCTCTCTCTCTATATATATATATATATATAATATTTACACATAACATATATGCTTAAGTGTCTCTCTTCTTGGGTTTTATGTCTTTGTTCTTTCTACTTTTTGGGTCCTTGTTCTTGCTACCGGCTTCAGCCTTTTATGTTTAATTTCTAAACATTGAACAAGTTAAAATTTTGCTTAAGTAGGTTTAGTGATATATGAAGGATGATTATATGTTCCACATGTTTAGTTAAAATACATTTCTTTTTCCTTTTTTAGGATGTGTTTTATGATGATGACAATTTCCATTTTTATGTGGACTTAAAGAAATGCTCAGGTGTTGGTCAAAAAATATATACATAATATATGTATATGTTATGTATAATTGTATAAATATAAGTATTTAAATATAGGCTCATTCTTGAGTGCAACATGACACCATACAATTTTAAAAAATGGTATGTGATCACATATGATTACATATGATCATAAATATATATAATGTTATCGTATATGAATTGCACGTGATCATACAATTAAATTATTGTGATCGCATGTTAGAACATACAATCAAATATTAGCTGATGTGGTTGTACCAAAGAAGACATGATCATAGTAAAAAAAAAAATTGTTGCATCATGTAACGTTGCACTCAAGGGCAGCCCTTAAATATAAATGTGTATATGTATGGGCGCATATGTATAATTGTATAAATATAAGTGTTTAAATATATATGGGTGCATATATATATATGTATATGTACATATGTATGTGTGTAAGTGTTTATATATATATATATATGTGTATATATATATACAGAAATTCTATTATCAGTTCGAACTGACAAAAGTTATATCAGTTCCTTGCATGTAGGCCACTGGATTTAAATACTTTGACTTGGCTGTATGCACTTGTCAGTCAAAGTATTTAAATCCAGTGGCCCACATACAAGGAACTGATATAACTTTTGTCAGTTCGAACTGATAATAGAAAGACTGTATATATATATGGGCATATATATGTCTAAAAATCTACTTTTTGAATGCGCTCCGACAGCAGAGATCCATTTTGCTGCATAATATATGTATATGTTATGTGTAACACCATAAAAATATGCTTTTTGAATGCACAATGGTAGTAGAGATCAATTTTGCTGCATAATATATGTATTTGTTATGTGTAAAATCATAAAATTCTACTTTTTGAATGCACGCCAGTAGCATAGATCCATTTTGCTGTATAATATATGTATATGTTATGTGTAAAATCATAAAAAATTACTTTTTGAATGCACTCCGGTAGAAGAGATCCATTTTGCTACATAATAGATGTACATGTTATGTGTAAATATGGCACATGACTTCTTGGGTTTTGGGTGTTTGTTCTTGCTATTAGCTTCAGGTATTTATGTTTAATTTCTAAACATTGAACAAGTTAAGATTTTGCTTAAGTAGGTTTAATGATATATGAATGATGATGAATTGATGATATGTTCCACATGTTTAGTTAAAATACTTTTTTTTTTTCTTTTAGAAAGTTAAAATGCATTTATGTGGCTTTATGTTGAGAACAATTTCTATTTTTATGTGGACTTGATGAAATCTTTAAGTGTATTGGCTCAATATATATATATATATATATATATATATATATATATATATAATATTTATATATAACATATATGCTTAAGTGTCTGTCTTCTTGGGTTTTGTGTCCTTATTCTTGCTACTTTTTAGGTCCTTATTCTTGTTACCAGCTTCAGCCTTTTATGTTTAATTTATAAATATTGAACAAGTTAAAATTTTACTTGAGCAGGTTTAGTGATATATGAATGATGATTATATGTTCCACATGTTTAGTTAAAATACATTTCTTTTTTCTTTTTTTAGGAAAGTTAAAATACATTTTTGTGCTTTATGAAGAGGACAATTTACATTTTTATGTGAACTTGATGAAATGCTCAGGTGTTGGTCAAAAAGAAAATATATACATAATATATGTATATGTTATGTATAATTGTATAAATATAAGTGTTTAAATATATGTGTATATGTATGGGCGCATATGTATAATTGTATAAATATAAATGTTTAAATATATATGGGTGCATATATATGTATATGTACATATGTATGTGTATAAGTGTTTAAATATATATGCGTATATACATGTCTAAAAATCTACTTTTTGAATTCGCTCCAGCAGCAGAGATCCATTTTGCTACATAATATATATATATGTTATGTGTAACACCATAAAAAGATGCTTTTTGAATGCACTCTGGTAATAGAGATCCATTTTGCTGCATAATATATGTATATGTTATGTGTAAAACCATAAAATTCTGCTTTTTGAATGCACTTCGGTAACAGAGATCCATTTTGCTGCATAATATATGTATATGTTATGTGTAAATATGACATATGTCTTTTTAGGTTTTGGGACATTGTTCTTACTAATGACTTCGGGTATTTATGTTTAATTTCTAAACATTGAACAAGTTAAGATTTTGCTTAAGTAGGTTTAGTGATATATGAAGGATGATGAATTGATTATATGTTCCACATGTTTAGTTAAAATACAATTTGTTTTATTTGGAAAGTTAAAATACATTTATGTGGCTTTATGTTGAGGACAATTTCCATTTTTATGTGGACTTGATGAAATCCTTAGGTGTGTTGGCTCAATATGTATATATATATTATATTTACACATAACATATATGCTTAAGTATCTATTTTTATGTTTTGTGTCATTGTTCTTGCTACTTTTTGGGTCCTTGTTATTGCTACTAGCGGCTTCTGGCTTTTATGTTTAATTTATAAACATTGTACAAGTTCAAATTTTGCTTAAGCAGGTTTAGTGATATATGAGGATGATTGTATGTTCCACATGTTTAGTTAAAATACATATCATTTTTCTTTTTGTAGGAAAGTTAAACTACATTTTTGTGCTTTATGATGAGGACAATTTCCATTTTATGTGGACTTGATGAAATGCTCAAGTGTTGGCTCGAAAAGAGAAAAAAAATATATAATATATGCAGGCCCCGCCTTGGGTCAAGACAAGAGGGGTGCCCACCCAAGGCCCATTATATGAGGGGGCCTTAGTTACATGTTTTGGGTTTTAAAATAGATGGACGAAAATAAATATTTTTAAAAAAATGCCTAATCCAAGTTTTTATTTTAGTCGAATAAAAGGTCTTTAGCTCCAAACATCCCTTATAAATAATGGCCTAATTCATTTAGAAATTAAAAAGTTAAAAAAAAATGTTCAAAATTTGCCTTCACACAATAACTCAATTTTTAATATAGGCCTAACTCTCAACTCTAAAGTGAAATTAAAAAATAAAGTTTCAGATAATAACTCATTTTATTCGGTATTTTTATTCAACTTTTGCTTATGTGTTATGCGAAATTTATTTATATGTTTAAGAAATGTATTTATAATACGATAATGTTTTATTTGTATTGAAATTATCATTTTTAGACAAAATATATGAAAATGGGTTATATATATATATCAACAAACTATGAATATGAACGAAGAGCTCCATTTTAGATTTTCGCCTCGAGCCTTTAAAAAGTAATGACCGGCACTAGATATATGTATATGTTATGTATAAATATAAGTGTTTAAATATACGTGTATATTTATGGGTGCATATGTATGTATAATTTGTATTTTATTAGATTTTCTTTTTAAATTTTTTGTTTGTTGTTTGAGGCATGGACTTATTTTATTATTTTGTACAGATGATGATTATATTGTTAGGGGTCGTTTGTTTTTTTATCTGAAGACTGAACAGTCCTGAATTGTATTGAAAACTTAATAGTGACTGAAACCCGAATCTGAATGACATGTTTGTTTTTTATTTTTATCACTTCTGAATAGAGGTGGATGTTTAATGGATCGGTTCACTTTTCGAGTGAACCGATAAAAAACCGATACTATCCGATTTTTGAAAAAATGAACCAATCCGATAAAATTGAAAAGTGTGAACCGATTAAACCGGTTCTGTTTGGTTCAGTTCGGTTTGGGCCAAATTATTGGGCCTATTGGGCCAAATTATTGGGCTTTAATTTTTAAAATCTATCATGGTTAGAAAATTTTAAAAAATACACATTTTTCATATTTTAGGCCTATTTTAGGCCTATTAGGCCGAATAATCCAGCAATTTAACCTTAAGTTCATAACAATACACATAAATCATAACAATCCACATAAGTCATAACATTAAATAGTCCACAAAGAGTTCATAAACAATCCATCATTAAGTCAAATAAAAACAACTTAAACAGTCCACAAAGAGTTCACAGCAGCCCTTGAATCCATATAGCACAGCAGCCCTTACACCAAAATTCAATCCATTGCACAGCAGCCTTTGCACCAAAAAGTAATGACATTAAAAAAATCATTGCACAGCAGCTCTTGCACCAAAGTTCAATCCATTGCACAGCATCTCTTGCACCAAAAAGTAATGACAGTAAAAAACTAATCATATTCAATCAAAGATCAGATACAAAACTAATTTTCTAAAACAGAATACATTTAATTGAAACTAATTACATTGCCTCAGTTAAATACTTAAATCCAATAACATCAAAGCGCTATAGCTTCTGCTATGTAGGTTCCCCTGTAAAACAAGGCTTGGCTCCATTACACCTCAAACAGAGTGGATTGTATCATCACCAGCAATTCAAGTTAAAAGTTAAAACAACAGAAACTAGTTACTACATTTACACCCATGAATCAATATTCAAGATTTTTAATTTACCAAAAAAAAAAAAAAAAGATTAAGAAAAGGCTTAGGGTATATAACAGCTTATCAATCAAGAATTTTGTGAAGCAGAACTTCTTATAGCTTTGTTAATAATCCACCTCATCGCCAATCGTTGTTCTTTAAGAAATAATCCACCACATTATTCACATAAAAGATCAAAAACAAAACGAATTTGCTAGTGCATAATCTAATTTATTTAAACCAGTTAAAATGTCTCAGTTAAATCCAATTATAGCAAAACAGGGGCTTGAATAATCAATCCCTTGCTCTTCTCTTCCATGCAATAAGACTTTCTACAATTTTAAAGTTTATTCAACTTTGTACAGATGCAATAACTGGGTTGGGTTTGACAGATCCGGATTTTGAAACTATTGCAAACTATTAGAATTAGAACTTAAAACATTTGAGAGATTAAATAAAACATTTGAGATTAGAGATGTAAACAAAAGAAAGAGATGTGGAGAAGAGAGCAATTTGGACAAGAGATTAGAGAGAAAAGAGATTAAAGAAACAAAACATTTACATAAGAGATTTGTTTAACTAACTTGAGCAAACGGCGGACGAGGACGGCGGACGAGGGCGACGGAAGACGAGGACGGTGGACGTTGTAGTTCAGACTTGAGAGATTTAGGGTTTGTGATCAGAAGAGATTCGAGAGAGAGAGGCAGAAGCAAAGTCGCAAAGAGGAAGAATGAAAAAATTTAGGGATTTTTTGTTTTATAGTCCGGTTCTCTGTTCGGTTCGCCGGTTTGAACCCTCGAACCGGAAATCGAACCAAAAGTACCGGTTTTTTAAAAATTAAACCGAACCAAACCGGTATACAATAAAAAACCGGAAAAAAACCGATTGGACCGGTTCGGTTCGATTCGGTTTAATGGTTTTTTGCCCACCTCTACTTCCGAATAGAATGTCAACTTTCTTGTTTTTTAAATATAAAATGATTTAAAAACAAGTAATTTGACATGTATACCCTTGTTACTATTAATTATTATGTATTTTCATTTTATATGATACAAACAACTAAATAAAAATAAAGGAAAATATCGTTTTGCCCCCTGACCTTAGCCTTATTAGAAAGGTGAGGATAGGGTTTGCCCATATTGGCCGGTCTCCCCCCTGAAATGAAACTAATGTAAAATCTCCCCCTTCTGTTACCTTTTCCATCCAAAAAAGGTTTGACCATGGTCAAATGACCGTTTTATCCCTAAAAATAATCAAAAAATGACCATGGTACCCTCCAGCTATTTATTAAATGAAAAACATATTAAAAAAGAAAACAAAAATAAAAAAGAATTTAAAAACAAAGAAATCCAAAGAACAAACCCAGATTGGATTACAAAACTGCATTTCACAAATCTCAAATTGTTGCATTATCAAATAAGTTCTCACATTTTAGTTAATCTAAATTCTAACCAAACCTCAAACAATACAAATACAAATTAACATTATTATTATTATTATTATTATTATTATTATTATTATTATTTCTTGCTATTTATTGTTTTCTTTACATACAAATTTAAAAAAATTAATAACTTTCGACTAACTTTCATGATCTGGGTCATCTTTGTTCCTCATTATCAATGCCTTGATCAACAATGACAAACTTGTTCTTCAATGAATCTTGCCTTTGTAACCACATCATGTGCCCCTAAAAGAGAAATTAAAAGAGAATTAAAAAGAAGACCTAAAAAAAGGAGAGATTTTGGGGTAAAAGCCCAAATTATTCACAAACAACAATTCCTGTTGTTGAACTACAATGAAACAAATCAACACCAAACACCAGACCCACCAGTTCATCAATATCATGAATCATCACAAACCCAGAAAACCCCACCAGACCTAAACCCAACCACCCCCACCGTCAACCACAAGACAATGAGAGAAAGAAAACCCAATACCGCGTGTCTGAATCTAGAGTCATCGCGACGTGAGCCAAAGACGGGTCATATGAAGACTTCAATCCAAGCACTCTCTTATCAGGTAAGACCGGATTTGCAAGAGACGGATTCGAGACAGAGAGGGATTCAAGAGCTAGGGTTTGGTTCAGGAGGATTTTCTGGTGTGGTTTTGATTTGCAAAGAGGGATTCGAGAGGGAGAGAGAGGGAGATTCGAGAGCTAGGGTTTGGTTCATGTGGATTTGCTGGTGTGGTTTCGATTCGCAAAGAGAGATTAGAGAGGGAGATTGTGTATGTGTGTGTGGGATTCGAGAGCTTTCTGGTGTGGTTTCGATTTGCAAAGAGAGGGATTCCAGATGAAGAGGGAGGGATTTGAGAAATAGAGGGACGGTTGTGGATTTGGTTAAGTGGAAGTGTGTTCTCGATCCATTAATGGAGATAAGATGGTGGGTTGGTGTTGCTGTTCTTTTTTGAAAATAGATGAAGAAGAAGAATCGAAGAATTGAAGAATTGATAGAGATAAGATGGTGGGTTGGTGTTGGTCAGGTGAAGAAGAAGAAGCGTTGAAGAATTTTTTTTATTTTTTATTTTTTATTTTTTTATTTGTTTAGTTATAGTCATTTACCATTTTGCCCTCTCAATTTTAATGGTCAACGTAAATATGGATGGAAATACTAACAGAAGGGTTGTTTTTTATATTATTTCGATTTCGGGGGAAATAACGGCCAATATGGGCAAACCTTGTCCTCACCTTTATAATAGAGTAAAGGTTAGGGGGCAAAACGATATTTTCCCTAAAAATAATTTAATAAATCTTAAACCATTTTTATGTAATAATTGCAATATATTATTCATGATTAAGATATGATAAATAATTTTTTTTAAAGGATAAATAATGATTTAGAAATGGTTTTGATTTAGTGATTAATGTTTTTTTAGATGTTTATCATAAGTAATAGGTTAAGAGAAATAAATGTGTATAATATAAAATTATGATAAAATTGGAAATATGTTATCTTTGGTAGGATAGTCTTGGAAGAAAATATATTAAATGCAATCCAATGATTTAGAATGAAGTTAAAAGTCATGTTTTCTTACTTTTTATTTTAAGTTGTTTTTTGGTATTTTTAAGTTGTTTAACCACTTAAAAAAACAAACCAAACAACTTAATAATTTCAATTCAAACTCATTAAGTTTTAAGTGTAAAAAACAAACGACCCCTTAGGGGTCGTTTGTTTTTTTGTCTAAAAACTGAACAGTTCTAAATTTTTCTGAAGACTGAATAGAGACTGAAATCTGAACCCGAATGACATGTTTGTTTGTTTGTTTGTTTGTTTTTTCTCATATCTGAATATACTGTCAACATGTTTGTTTTTTTTAAAAAAAATTGTCTGATAATAAGTAATTTTACATTTATACCCGTACTAATTAAAAGAAGTAATTTAACATGCACAATTCTTTATAACATTTTGTATGTTTTTCTAAAAACAAAGTTCAATTTAACAAAATAAAAAATTCATCAAAGAATATAATTTTGCATGTTCTGCAAACAAAGTTTAAGTTCAATTTATTGTGAAAGTAAATACAATAAACACTCGGTGTGTATGATAAATATATCTATGGGTGAATAGATTTTAACTATTATTACCTAATTTTCGCATGCAAGTCAATTTTACAAAAATGTCGTTACTAGTCAAAAATACAAGCAAGTGTAATATAGTGCGGAATTTAAATAACACTTGATGTATACGTGGAAACCCAACCACTGGGAAAAACCACGGGCTGTTTAGTGCGCCACACTCGGACCTCGAAATCCACTAATTGAAATGGAGTTTACAACATATGTAGACCTCGTCTAACACTCCGGTCAATAACCCCCCACTTCTACCACTCGGGCCTTCAAAAGTGGCTCTAGTCCAATTGCTTGAGGCTTAAGCAATCTTAGCCTCAAGACTTAATTCTCAATGAAGAGATTATGCAACCTCTGTGAATATGTAAAATACTCAAAATGCAATTTAGAGCTAGGTTACTCTAAATGCTTACCTAGGATAATGATATGCAATTAATTCAATCCTATATATCAATAGCTAGATGACATGTCAAATAGCTTAGCTAATCAAGATTAATCAAAAACCTAATTAGCTATCACAATATAACACTTAATCAATTCATCACAATCAATTCTCTTTTCTTGTATTTAGCATATGATCTAAAACATATAAGTAATTTAAAAGAGATGGCTTGATAGTAAAAATACTAAAATAAGATGAACTAAATCAAAATCTTACCAAGCATGTTGTGATGATGCAAACCCAATCATGGATGAATGCAAGATGAACTTTGATGCAAAAAGGATTTGATTTGAGTGTTTAAAGGTGAGTTCTTGATTTGATTTTTTCTCAAAAATCTCTCTTTGAAATTTAGGGTTCTAAAGACTCAAAGAACTTGATCAAAGAATGAGAAAGTAAGATATTTATAAACATCAAGAATTGGGCATGTGAAAAGACAAGTTTGCCCTTGAAACGCACCGATTGGCGGTTTCAATCGGCGGCCAGGCCACCGATCATAACCGCCGAATTGAACCCGAGAAGAATAGGGGAACAACGGCTGTTTCATTCGGTAGTTTCGTGACCGCCGATCCAACCGCCGAATCAAACCCGAGATATTAAATTGATCAGGTATGAACGGCGGTTTCGAACGGCGGTTGTGACCGCCGATCGTGACCGCAGAATTGCTCCATACACTTCTGGATGCAAACGGCGGTTTCATTCGGCGGCCAGGCCGCCGATCACCAACAGAGGTGAAAACCAAGGAGAAGCCAAGGGCATTCTTCATGGGCGGTCTTCGCGCAAAACCAAGCACATACTAGTGCATGCGCGGACGTTTCCGAACACTATCGGGAAACGAATTACTAAGCACATATATACACAACAAGATATAACAATCAAAGTGCTAGTGTGTAAAGTGACATGTGAAGAGAATGCACACATGATCAAGTATGCTAAGTGTGTGTGTGCTAACTAAATCTCTTCAAAGAAAACCAAACACTAGAAATTATACCTTTGGCGTGCTTGTCCCTTGAGGTCTTGAAAGGGCCTTCGAGCATGAAGTTCAAACACATAAACTACCCTTACATTATCAACCCCAACAAGTGGTTTGTCCACGAAATGAGCCAATCAATATATGAGAATCCTTACATATTGTCAAAAAAAAAAAGTTCAAGTTTAAGTTCAATTTTGTATATTGTCCACATTTCTGGTGTATATAATTCATGAAACCATTTTTGTTTTTTTGGTTTCCTGGATCATACACACAAGAAACCAAATAAAAAAAAAAAAAAAAGGTTCTTGAATTTTTTATATACTATTATTCTATAACATTTTCAATCCACGAAATATGCTCAATATGATAGACAAATTTATTGAATACTATACGAATAGTTAGACAAATAAAATAAAATAAAGAGTTCATACCAGGATTTGGTAGGAGAGAAATTTAATTGTTCAACCCTTGAAAATTTTCAGTATGAGAATTAATTAGGGTTTTTTTTTTTTTCTTTTCTAAAACCTGTTTAAAATAAGAAATTTGTTAAAAGAAAAAATTCTACACCATATCAAATTAAGATAAATTTAGAAATATATCTTCTTTGGGAGGATAGACTTGGAAGATAATATTTTAATTGTAATCCAGTTATTTAGAATTAAGTTAAAAGTCAGGATTTCTTACTTTTTATTTTAAATCATTTTTTGATATTTTTAAGTTGTTTGACACAATTTAAATAAACAAACAAAACAACTTAATGAGTTCAATTCAGACCTATTAAGTTTTAAGTGATAAAAACAAATGACCCCTTAGTCTCTGTTATTTGTGTAACGGTAAGTTATTATAGTATTTTTTTTTCATTAATATTGTTATATTTTTCAAAAAACAAAATCTATTTATATTTTTATTATGAATATATATTGTTAGTCTTTGTTATTTGTTTAAATGCAAGTTGTTATACTAATTTTTTTCATTAATATTGTTATAATTCCATCCAAATCTGTTCCTAAGACTCCTTTAGAGTTGTGGAATGGTCGTAAAGTTAGTTTGCAACATTTTCGCATATAGGGGTGTCCAGTACATGTACTGAAGAACAAATTTGGAAAGATGGATCCTCATTCACAAGTAGGCCTGTTTGTAGGATATTCAAAAGAGACTATAAGAGGATACTTCTATAGTCCACAAGAAAACAAAGTGTTTGTGTCGACAAACGCAACATTTCTTGAGGAAAACTATATGAGTGATCATAAGCCTCGAAGTAAGATTGTATTAAATGAATTAAAAGCTGGTTCAACCAGTAAACAAGCAATAAGAGTTGTTGACGATGTTGTTGTTCCATTAACGTTTGATAGTCAGACGGTTCCTAGTCAGATAACATTACTACCTAAACGTAGTGGAAGGGTTGTACGACAACCTGATCGCTATCTAGGTATTGGAGAGGCATAGGGTGTCGTCTCTGATGATAATGTGGATGATACATAGTCATTTAAACATGCAATGGAAGATTCTGACAAAGATAAATGGCTTAAAGCCATGAATCTCGAGATGGAGTCCATGTACTCTAACTTGATCTAGGAATTTGTAGACTTACCTGATGGGATAAAACCCATAGGGTGTAAGTGGATCTATAAGAGAAAGAGATAAGTAGACGAAAACGTAGAGACCTTCAAAGCAAGGCTAGTGGCAAAGGGTTATACCCAAAAGAATTTTGACGAGACCTTCTCATCAGCAGCTATGTTTAAGTCTAGTAGGATACTTTTATCCATTGCGGCCCATTTCAATTATGAAATTTGGCAAATGGATGTCAAGACTGCATTCTTGAATGGCAATCTTGACGTTCTTGAATGGCAATCTTGACGAGAGCATCTACATGATACAACCAGAGGGATTCGTGTCCCAAGATCAAGAGCAAAAAGTTTGCAACTTGTAAAGGTCCATTTATGGACTGAAGCAAGCATCTAGATCTTATAACATCAGGTTTGATACTGCTATCAAAACATATGGCTTCGAGCAAAACATCGATGAGCCTTATGTCTACAAGTGCATCATTGACAGGAAAGTAGTTTTCCTAGTCCTTTATGTAGATGATATCCTACTCATTGGGAATGATGTAGGAGTATTATCTGAAGTAAATGGCTGGATTGCTAACCAATTCCAAATGAAAGATTTGGGAGAGGTGAGTTATGTTCTAGGGATCCAATTAATAAAGGATCGAAAGAATAAACTGTTAGCATTGTCTCAAGCATCGTATATCGACAAGATTCTTGTGCAATTCTCGACGGAGATCTCCAAGAAAGGTAATCTACCTTTAAGGCATAGAGTTCATTTGTCTAAGGAACAATGTCCTAAGACACCTTAAGAAATTGAGGATATGAGACGAGTTCCATATGCGTCAGCAGTTGGCAGTCTCATGTATGCTATGTTATGCACAAGACCTAACATCTGCTTCACAGTGGGAGTAGCCAGTAGATTCCAGTCTAACCCAAGATTGAATCATTAGGTGGCTGTGAAGCTTATTCTCAAGTATCTTTGGAGAACAATAAACTATATGTTAGTATATTCAGAACAGGATCTGATCCCGTTAGGATATACGAATTCTAACTTTCAAGTAAGCATGGATTCTAGGAAATCCACGTCTGGGTCAGTATTCACCCTCGGTGGTGGATCCGTAGTGTGGAGGAGTATCAAGCAATCTTGTATTGTTAATTCCACCATGGAAGTCGATTATGTAGCAGCTTCGAAGCAGCTAAAGAGGCGGTATGGCTCCGTAAGTTCTTGAGTGATTTGGAAGTTGTTTCAGATTTGGATAAGCCCATGACAATTTATTGTGATAATAGTGGTGTAGTGGCTAATTCCAAAGAACCAAGAAGCCACAAAAGAAGAAAGCATATAGAGAGGAAGTATCATCTCATCAGGGAGATAGTGTAGAGAGGAGATGTGACCGTGACCAAGATCGCATCGCAAAATAATCATGCTGATCCATTTACAAAGACCTTAACGGCTAAAGTTTATGAAGGTCACCTAGAGGGTTCGTGATTACGAGACATGTCTCACATGCATTAGTGCAAATGGGAGATTGTTGGGATTTATGCGCTAAAGCTTGTAATTTGTAAATGTTATAAATTCAGTAATAAAAGAAGTAGTTATTTCATTCTGATAAATTGATTCATACATTTATATTATATATGCTAACATCCAAGATTACTAGATATAATCTCAAACTGAGTATATGAATGTCATATACAGACGAATTCAGTTTAAGACATGCAATCTAAAGAGTCCATAGAAAGCAAATAAAGTTAGGTACTTTATTTGTGGTTAATCTACAGCTACGGTCCATTCCGTATTATATGGTGGTCTTATCCTAGACTACTCATATGGTGTTATAAGAATGGAGGCACCTTATATGATGTGATAATATAGGAGTGGGCCATTATCTATATGAATCTATCACTAAGATCCATTAGTTAAAAAGATTCATATATATCAACAAATGACGGCTATATATGGGTGATCTAAATCATGAGTGTCTTACTGACTCATTTAGGTTAGATTATGGTTTTTGATTTACCATGGGTGAGATCAGAATAGCATTCTCAATCAATATCTCCGTCAAAACTATGGGTCCATTAGGTCCCCTTGCTAGCCCTTTACGATTAATAGTAACAAGACTCACAGAGAATTGAATGGTCCAATTAATTATGTTATGAAAGTAACTTAAATATATTTTGGGAATTAATTAAGTGATGTGATTATTTAATTAATATATTATTTAATTGATTAATTAAATATTATTAAATAATATAATTATTTAATTCACATATTAATAATTAAGAATTATTAATTGTTATATGGAGGTTTCAAGTTCGAACCTTGACAAGAGCAAAAGAATAATAAGTGATTATTTTATTTACTCTAAATAGGTTAAAGGTTCAAACCCTAGTGGAGTAAGAATTAAAAAAGGATTTGGAATCCTATTTTAACTTGGATTACTAAACCCTACAATCCTAGTATATAAGATATACTTATCAAGAAAAAAAAAAGGATTCGGAACCCTAAAGAGGCCTTGTACCCAACGAGAGATAGATTCAGTGTTTGTGGTTGTTAACAAATTTTCGAAAATGGCTCACTTCATTCCTTGCCAGAAGACCTCAGATGCTTTGCACATAGCCCTACTATTCTTCAAGGAAATAGTCCAACTACATGGGGTACCTCAATCAATTACTTCTGATCGTGACACAAAATTCCTTAACCATTCTTGGATGACCTTGTGGAAGATGTTTGATACCTCTCTGAAACGCAATACTACTGCACACTCGTAGACTGATGGGCAAATAGAGGTTACGAATAGAACCTTGGGAAATCTAATTCGTTGAATTTGCGGAGATAAGCCAAAACAGTGGGACCATGCATTGCCCCAAGTTGAATTTGCCTACAGCAACGTTGTGCATAATGCCACAGGAAAATCCCCTTTTGCTATGATATATGTGACACCACCAAGGCATGATGTGGATTTGGTACGTTTACCAAAGGGTCCAGGTGTTAGTATTGTAGCAGAGAACATGGCTACATAGGCTCAAGCGGTGCATGTAGAAGTGCGACAAAAGCTGGAAGAAACTAATTCTAAATATAAAGTAGCTGCAGATAAGCACAGGCGTTTGAAGTTGTTTGAGGAAGGAGATTCAGTGATGGTTTTCTTGCGTAAAGAGAGGTTTCCATTTGTGACTTACAACAAATTAAAGCCCAAGAAGTATGGTCCGTACAAGATTTTGAAGAAGATCAATGATAATGCTTATGTGGTTGACTTACTAGAGACCATGGGAATTTCCAAGACTTTTAATGTTACAGACTTATTCCAGTATCATGTTGAAGAGTCTCTCTATCCTGAGCCTAACTCGAGGTCGAGTTCTTTCCAAGTGGAGGGGATTGATGTAGAACATGTGGCGGAGTCCTTCATGGCTTTGATGGACCGACGAAAATTCAAGCATAAATGAATTCTAGCGACGAAGTCGGAATGGCATGAAACTTTCACAGTTGAAGCGAAACGACGATTAATTATTAAGTCACTACCTTTGGCTATAAGGCACAACCTTTTTCGGTCAAATTCCATCGTTTAAGCCCCGTAATTGCCGTTTTTGCTATTTTAGGAAACTTTCGTTTTGGTAATAAGTCAAGTTTTAAAAGTTAAAATCGTCTACCATCAATTCTGCCTTGATTTAAGACTTTAGTATTATTTGTTTCTTCTATTATCTCAATTTTGCTATTTTTGGTAATTTCCCTAAATTTGGCTTGTTTCCTTGCTCAACAAGGATTAGGGTTTCAGTTTTTTTTTTTTTTTTTTTTTTTTTTTTTTTTTTTTTTTTTTTTGCTTGTAAGTAGAAAGGCAAATCAACTTTTATCTAATATAATTCATATTTTCTCTTAAGAGTTTTTCTCTTTTCTAGTGGATTCCAATTTATCTTGGAGTATAGACGTTGGTCTTATTCCTTCATTGTTTCATGATGCGTCACAAGGTGTATTGGCGAGGGTATCCCTTCACCAACCCTTGTTCCCTTCGTGGGCTGTGAGGCACTTTTGGTGAGGGCAAGCCTTCCCCAAGGCCGTTTGCCTACTCCAAGGACAATTTTGCCTTGGCTAACCAGAAACCAATTTCGAGCAACCTTGCAACTCAGAAACCACTCCCTGTTTCTGACCACACTCGGAATGTCCCAATAGTTTCAAAAACTATCCAAAACACCTTCTAAATTTCCAAAATACCCTCGAATCTCATAAAAAACTTGGAAAGACTTGGAAACCTTCAAAACCACTTAGATAAGTCTAGATAAGTCGCTAGATCCACTACAACAGATTGGGTCTTTTACGGCGTGCAAAGAACGCCATAAATGACTATTTATGGCCTTCATCTGCAAGCCGTATTAGATGATGTCATGAATGATATCCCTCAAATACGGCATACAAAACGCGCCGTTAATAACATTTGAAAAACGTCGTAATTGTACCTCTTTTACTGCGCGTAAAGAACGCCGTAAATGACCCTTTTTACGGCGTTCAGATGTATGTCGTGAATGATCTCTTTTTTAGAGCGTACTAAACACACCGTAAATATGTTTTAAAAAAAAAAAAGTATTTACAACCCTACAGCCACCCATTTTACGGCGTTCAGCTGTATGTCGTGAATGATCTCTTTTTTAGAGCGTACTAAACACACCGTAAATATGTTTTAAAAAAAAAAAAGTATTTACAACCCTACAGCCACCCACCCATGCCCACCCGCCATGCACACACACAATTAAATGGTGTTCTCATAGAGTGTTGAACTCAGCACTCATGAGTGAACCAAGCCAAGCCTTATCCACCTTGCTGCTGCTTTGATTGTGCTACTAAAAGCATAATTTTTATATATAACCTCTACTTGTTATTAAATTTTTATTGATTATTTTTCAATCAAAATTTTATTTGTAGATCAATTCCATTAATTTAAATTTTATTTTTATATGATAAACAAATTGATACTAAAAAACATTTATTATAACATTTAATTAAACTATTTTGTTAAAATCATATATTGTCAGATCAAAGAATCAATCGTTAATTGTACTCGGAATTAGACATGACCCTAGTTTCGATTCTCGATTTGAAACCGGTGGTTTTGGTTCTCGATTCGGAACCAGCGGTTTCGATTTTCGATTTGGAACCAGCGGTTTCGATTTTCGATTTGGAACCAGCGGTTTCGATTTTCGATTTGGAACCAGCGGTTTCGGTTTTCGATTCGTAAATAATCCTTTTTTACAGCGTTCTTTAAATGCACATCGTAAATAATCTCTTTTTTACGGCGTTCCTCAAATGCACGCCGTAAATAATCTCTTTTTTACGGCGTTCCTCATATGTGCGCAGTAAATAATCCTATTTTACGGCATTCTTCAAATGCACGTCGTAAATAATCTCTTTTTTACGGCGTTCCTCAAATGCACGCCGTAAATAATCTCTTTTTTACGGTGTTCCTCAAATGCACGCCGTAAATAATCTTTTTTTTACGGCGTTCCTCATATACGCGCCATAAATAATCTCTTTTTTATGGCGTTCTTCAAATGCGCGCCGTCTTTGAGAAATTATGCATCACAATTATGACGTGCATTTGTGTGCACGTCGTCGTCGTGAATGATAACATTTACGACGCGCTTTTTATGTGCGCCGTAAAAGATAACATTTACGACGCGCTTTTAATGTGCGCCGTAAAACTCAAGCCGTAAAAGACCCAATCTATTGTAGTGATCGCTCGAAACTTATCTATAGACAAATCCACACATAGTTGAACCCGTAATGAATGGAAAATCTTAGAAATATAATTTCTATCATAAGATTACCAACCAATAAATAAAACAAACAAAAATATGAATATGATCAACAAACATGGAAATTAATATAAAAATGCATAAACACATTCAAGTATGTCATTTCTTAAATCTAATTCCTAGAACATGTTCAACTAGGAATTTAAAAGCAATTTATGAACTAATGCATGAACATACAAAAGTGAATGTGTGTATTACATATAAACTGCACAACGATGAAGGGACACATATGTATAAAATGTGTGTGTGTGTGCGTGCAGTGGGCACGCATCTTAAGCCTTGCAATGTCTCATTACTTTAACTTGATGATGAAGCACCACCTCTTGAAGACTTATTTGCAAGGTAAGTCGCTTTCCATCTTTGAATCTCAAGTCATCATGAACCACCTAATTAAGCAACTAATCATTGCGAATACAAGATGTTTTGATACGGAATAAAGCCAACACAAAATCTAAACCTAATAGGTTCTGTCTGTTTGCGTCTGCATGATGCCGACTATACTGAAGCTACATGATGTTGCTCCAAACGTTGAACAATCCAAAGCATATTCCAATCTTTCTCGTTCTTCTTGATTGATTATATGGCTAGATCCAAAGCTGAGCAGCCATATGCATTTATAGCATTTACCTCTCGTACAATATTTGGTAGCAAATATTCCACTATCTGCATAAGATATCACTGATTCCAAGCCAAAGATTATAAGTTTTTAAAATCAAAATTTTGAACAAAAGAAAGCCAATCAAAATCAAGACACCATGCTAGACAAAAAATAACAATCCAATTAAAAGTGGCCATAAATTGATTTACATATGTACATCTCACCAAACCTTACTCAATTACGATAACAAGTTTGTTAGCAGACTGTGAATTATAAGTCTACACAACATTTGTTTAATTGCAAACATGTATCGATATTATATAGGTTAGCACCGCTGGATGTAACTTTGAAAAGAAGGCCAGTTTAAATTCATTATCAAGCTTAATTTGCTCCCACACAAGTTTGTGCTTGGCCAAACCGACACAAACAGTGCTTCGATATAGAACTATCGAAGTATGCAGCACAAATCAAGGAAGCTCTCTTAAGCTTCGCCCAGCCACCCAGATCAACCAAGCCAAGTCATTTAATGCGGTACTTACCTCTACTTGTTTATCAACCCAAATCAGTAAAGTTATATAAATTACAAGTATAATCGGTACAAGATTTCAACCGTACGTCCGCTTGTTTACCCTCGACTACCAAATGCAAGATTGTGTTACCATCATGGTCTTTAAGACAAACGAAATCAAGATCTTCCAATGTCTCAACTAAATATTTAACAACATCAAATTTGTTGTATTTGATAGAAAAAAGTAGTATAATACCACCTAGCCTATCATCTGCGCGGCTTGAGGTCGCACATGAAACAATAATTCTAACACATTACGGTGAGTGCTGGCAAAACAGGCCGGCCCGGCCCATTGGGCCCGGGCCAGTTAGGCCCGTTTGCATAATGGGCTGGGCCAGGCTCGGCCTGTTATGGGAGACAGGACAGGCCAGGCCGGGCCGGGGTGGCCTGTCTAGGGAAAGGTTGGGCCCGGCCTGGGTCCGAGCCTGTTCCGGGACAGGTCGGGCCGGACCCAGGGGAGGGCTTGTGGTGGGCCGGCCTGTTAAGGCTTTAATGGGCCCTTAATGGACCGAGCCCAACGGGCTTCGATTTTATTTATTTATTTTTAAAACATTTTATTTATACAATATTATTTTTTATACATTGTAATAATTTTGTGTAATTATTAATGTAATAATTTTAATATGAAATATAACATTTTTCATTTCATACAACACTTAATTAGTTTTCGATGAATAATATTTTTGTAATTTCATATTAAATTTGTGGTGAAAAGTATAAACTACAAATCATGATTGCCTCGTTAAAAACCTTACCAAGAAAAACCCAATGGAATAAAATCTTGGTAGGTGAAAAAGAGTGCAATCAGATTTTTTTTTTTTTAAGTATTTACAATTACATCAGCTTGCTGGCTGGTTGCTACCGAAACTCTCTTCAATGGTCATGCTGGAGAAGTCATCCATGAGTTCTTCGTTTTCCAATTGATGTTGTCATCTCAAACTTGCATTTTGCCAATCCTTAAGGCATGTCAAAGCTTCCACCGCATTAGGGGCCAATGAACATCTCCTTTCTTCTAGTATTCATCCGGCTGTGCTGAACATAATCTTTCTAATATAATAATAATTTTGAAAATTTTGAAAAAAATTAGGAATTATTTTTTTTAATTATTATTTTGTTGTTAAACTCACAAAAAAAAAAAACATAAAATTAACATATTACTAACAACAATATTAACTACACACATACTAATCACTAAATACTAAATAATAATAATTACTATACAAAAAGTTATTAATAACAAAAGTAGGGAAGTAGATATACTAACCTTAAATTGGAGGCTTGAGAGTTGAGAGTGTTGAATTAATTAATCAATTGGATACCTAACAACATAACAAATAATAACATTAGTTATAAACATATTAATAATAGTTAATAATTAAATAACAAATGAAAGTTAAGTAAAAAAAAAAAAACAAACAAGACAATACCTTAGAGTATGAGCCTTAGAATATGTAGAGACTAGAGAGTGGGAGGTATGTAAATATATAATATATAATGTATAGTGTATAGTATATTAGTATAATAGTATATAGTATATAAATAATATATTAAATAAATAAAATAAATTACAAAATAGTTGAAAGAGTGAGTGAGAGATGTTGGAGATTGTAGAGAATAGAGAGAATAAGAGAGTAGGGATTAGGGAAGTAGAGAAAATGTAGAGAATGAGGTGAGGGTGATGGGGGTATTTATAGGAAAATGTTAGGTTAGGATATAATAGGAAAAAAATGTAAAAGATTTTAAAAAACGTAATTTTTAAAAAGTTTTGGAATTTTTTTTTCTCCCCCAACGGTCACCTGGTTAATTACAAAAGCCACCCCTCAATTCAAATTTTGAAAGAAAAAAAAATTAAATTTTGAATTCTGAATTCTGGTGGGCCCTAACAGGCCGGCCTGTTAGGGCCCGCCATAATTCATTTTTACAAAATTTTCTAGGGCCTGCGGGCCGAACCGGGCCCGGCCCACAGACCGCGCCACCTAGGCCCAGCTTGGACCACCGGCTTAACAGGCTTAGGCCTGGCCTGTTAAGCTGGAGGGCCAGCCGACCCGAGCCCGTGAATGAAACGGGCCAAGCCGAGCGGCCCGCCAAAGCCCGGCTCGTTTTGCCAGCACTAGCCTTGTATAACTGCCATGTATAGTGGCGTCATTCCATTTCGGTTTTTCAGCAAACAAGCTTTTGGATATACAGAAAGCAGTATTTGTACAATAGTAATGTTTCCTTTGGAAGCTGGCACATGAAGGACTGTTGAACCTTTGGAATCTAGCACTGCGCTAGCCCACTCTTTTTGGTTATAATTAACTGGACAAACTACGCATGCTCGAGAATTGTTGCAATGTAAAGAGAGGTTCGACGTATAACCCCGGCAGCAGTCTGTCTAGAATGAGACAGTCTTCTTGAACCATTATCTCTAACAAGATAACGTTTCCTTGGATGGCTACATCCTTGTATCCATTGTTTCATACATAATATTCTCCATTGTTAATGTTTGGAGTACAATGTGGGGAAGATTTTCTACGGAAGATTTTTTATATGCAAATGCTAATGTCAACCTCCTTTTCTTTTCTTTTTCTTTTTCTTTTTATTTTTTATTTTTTATTTTTAAATTTACAACAACTGTTGGGACCTGACGAGATAAGACTCTGCTAGCACAGTCCAGAATACTACTCTCACAATTGGGGAGAGAGCATCCACACTTGAGATTAATGGCCAAGGAGAGACAAATAATATATAAATATATATACACACACTAAGGCGTTAAACCGTGGTAGTGGAGGCTCACTAGGGAGAGTCAAACCACATTGGCAAGTCAACCTCCTTTTCATTAAAAAAAAATGAAAGAAACAACTTGGAATCAATTGGCCAAAGTTGCCTTCATAATCAATTGCTTTCATTATCAACCTTCGACCAACCGACCTAAAACAATCCATACTAGTGCAAGGTTTGCTATACTGTTCACAGCAAGAAGTAATACAAACCTTTCACCATGTCAACTTTTGATTTTTTTTGAAATAGGAATACAAATAGGCCTTTCACTTATTACTTTTTTTTTTTTCTTGAAATAGAAACAATCAAACTTAATTTTTTGAATTCAATTAATTTTTATTATTTTTAGAGACAATATCAATCCTTAAAATCAATTTACTGACATTTTTTTTCAATAAATTAATTCATTTTAAATTACTAGTTATGATGTTAAATTACTATTACTTTTAATAAAAAACTATAAATTACCAATTGATATAAAACAAATATAAATATAGAGGTAATATTGTCTTTTATTAAAATAGTTAAGGTATTCTGTACATTGCATAAGCAATAAGCTAGCTTCTGCTTCAAAAAGCAACCCCAGCCAACTTCTCAAAAGCAGCTTATTAGAGAAGCAAATTATCAAATAAGTTGCTTTTGGGAAGTTTACTAAACACCTATTTGAGAAAAATAAGTAATTATTTCCCAAGTAAGAGTACTCTCAAACGTAGCCTCAATCTATATTTTCATATTTTCATATTTTTAGTTTTTAGTTTTTTATTATATTATTATTAAATATAGAGGTAATATTGTCTTTTATTAAAATAGTTAAGGTATTCTGTACATTGCATAAGCAATAAGCTAGCTTCTGCTTCAAAAAGCAACCCCAGCCAACTTCTCAAAAGCAGCTTATTAGAGAAGCAAATTATCAAATAAGTTGCTTTTGGGAAGTTTACCAAACACCTATTTAAGAAAAATAAGTAATTATTTCCCAAGTAAGAGTACTCTCAAACGTAGCCTCAATCTCATTATTTTCTTCATCACTAGAATTAAAAGACTCCTCACATATTGGCATCCCTTCGCAGGACCAGCCAAATTATTTCCTGTATTATTACCAAACTCAACTATAGCGGATATCCCTTCTCTTCGATGCCACCCCACTCTTCACAAAAACATTTCCTTTTGTCTTTTGTACTTATTTTACTATTGATAAAGTTCCTGATTTTTCTGACAAGAAAATAAAAATAAAAAGTTAAGGTAATTTTCTTTCATTAATTACATTGTCTTTGCATTGCAAGTATTAATGATGATGATGGTATATACTTACCGCTCATAGGATTTCAATATCCTAAAATATCCTAGGTAGGTGGCCATCTCTACTTCAAATTATTATTTTTTGTATCGGATATGCGAATAATAATGTATGGAAACTATG
The DNA here is from genome assembly GCA_008009225.1 of Acer yangbiense. Classification (NCBI taxonomy): domain Eukaryota; kingdom Viridiplantae; phylum Streptophyta; class Magnoliopsida; order Sapindales; family Sapindaceae; genus Acer; species Acer yangbiense. The sequence goes on along the minus strand of CM017767.1, from coordinate 25,544,297 downwards.
TTGAATTTTTTGAGTAATTTAACACAAGTTAAATTACTGTGTTCAAGGGGTATTGATGTTTAAGCCTATAGGGCTTTTTGAATATTTGTTTTTGTTTAAATTTACAGTGAGTTAAATGGACTGCATATGTAATTGTTTTGGGCTAAAATGGATTTGGGCTATAGATAGATTAAAATTATAAACTTTTTCTTTTTAAATTCTCTGCTGGGCTATAGCCCAACCGAAGGCCTTATTCTGCCTCTGACAAGCACCTTTTGTTGTATAATTATTTAATATTTTTAACATCTCTTTAATAGACAATTTGAACATGCAAGTTGTTTATTGCTTTCAAATTATGCATTACATATTGTGAAAGACCATTTTTGTTTCCTTGTCGGTATCTTGTTTGATGCGTGTGATTGGATTGGATTATTTCATGGGATTATATTTCATAGATATGAGACTTGGATTAAATAAGATTGGATTGGATTGGATTGGATTGAACTGAACTAAATTAATACTATATTGTGTTTGGAGAAATATGATAAATGTTTTGTTTTGTGAAACATTGAATTAGACTAAATATAATAATATTTTTAATTTTATAATATTTTGAAATTGAATAATAAATTATTGAAATATGTCTTTGAAGAAAATAAATGTTTTAATTATATATTATTAAAGTAACAATGTCCAAAATATTTTTTAAATATAGATTTATATTATTTTAAAATAAATTTTAACAATTTTCAATTTTATACTTCATTTATTTAATAAAGTAATTTTTTTTTTTTTTGTGTGTGTATATATATATATATATATATATATGGAATTACGGTGAGTCCAACGAATTTAGATTCTTCCATCCCGTTGAGAAGAAATAGGATTGAAATAATCTGAGTCCCTAATAATCGAAGGAAAATTGAATAACAAATTATTGAAATAATTATTTCGGTAAAATAAATATTTTAATCTATATATTATTAAATTAATAATATTCAAAATTAATTTTAAAAAATTACAAATTTATATTGATTTTTAATAAATTTAAATTTTATTATTTATTTATTATTAGATTGTTTTAAAAAAAAAAAAAAATTAATCCTATGAAAGTAGGACTAAAGCAAAGCACGGGAGAGGGACCAGATCGAAAATTGGTTTGTCCAATCCGGTGATTCCTCCAAACGCGGGAGATATATCGAAAATTGTCCAATCCCCTTTAATCCCATGCACCAAACAGTGCCCAAAACTTCCTACATCTCCTAGCTAATTGTATTGTTCATATATTATAAAAACTCTCTCAATTATCAAGCTATTTTATGTGAGCTACATATAATCAAAGACATGAGTACTCAAAAAAAGTTGTGATCAAAATTAATGTAAAAAATCCCAAATCAGTATATAAGAATCTTGTGTGCACAAGAAAATTGAAGGTGGGGAGGTATAGCTGATCAGTCGACCCTATCCAAACTGAAGGTGGACCAAACATATAAATATTCCAAGTTGAAAAATAGTCGAAGAGAGCTGGGGAAACAGTGCATGGGATTCTAGTGGATATATAGCTTTTTCACAATTTATTTTCTTTTCATAGAAATAATTAGTGCATCATGAAGCAATCTTCCACCTTATGCCATTCATCCTAATATAATTCCCTCTGTTCAACAACACCTGAAAAAAAAAATCTGGTTTTATTTTGCCATGTAATTCATAGCATCTTTTAATAACTCAAATTATCCTAATGATTAGGAAGACTGATTAGGAAGACTACATGTTTTACTTAATTACTCTTTTCAATTATTATATATATGGTCTTATTAAGAAAGACTCATATAAAAACAAAATTTATCTATACCTTATTGATCATGTCCCTTTTATTTATTTATTATTATTTATTTTTTTGAAGTATTACACTATTACATAAAGTTAGGGTTTTTTTGGGAAGGTGAAGGACTCAAAAGTCAAACCTGCAACCTCGTGGTGCAGGTGTGAAGAGTTTACCACCGCACTAACCTCATTTCGTCTTTTCAATTTACAAATTAAAGAGAATTTATAAACTCTCCAAGTGTTTCGAAATTAGAAAAAGATGTTATGTTGTGTACCAAAACCATCATTATTGTATAACAAAAGCTTCTCTAGCTAGCACTAAGGATAGAATTCAGAAATTAAAAAGGTTGTTGTATGAGATGAGTCAAAGCTAACGGAGATTTTTCAGATTCTCACTTAATATAAGTATATAGCTATTGTTGATGTCAAAATTCCGTTTGTGTACGTACAAGGGCGCCACCCACGTGGTATTGTATACTTCGATCCATTGGGCCTCATGGTTTTATCTTGGTTCTCATGGGGTTAAGGTTAGTCTTATTTATACCACAAACTAGTCTTGACTTTAATCAATGTAAGAGAAACCCACTGAAGAAAAACAATATTACCGCAGGTGGTATTGAAGCACACTTTATCAACATTATCAGATTTATGTTTCAAAACAAAAAAAAAATTATCAGACTTTTATATATATATATATATATGATGTAATAACTTTATCCACGCGTGAGTTAAGAGTAATAAAATATTCAAAACATGTAATTGGCATAAATATATGTATATAATCTTAATTCTGATAGAGCTTAATTAATTAATTATTAAGAGCAAAATGGCAGAAGAAGGTAACAAAAATCAGAAAATGGGGTCTATGTATATATTTAAAAATGATAAGTCTAGTTGCGCAAATCGGTGGTGCAGGGGACGTCTTCAATGTCTCTAAAAGTAAGGTAGGAAGCATTGAGTTGCATGTCAGCGAGCATTTGACGAAGCTCAGTGGCTTCTTCTTTGAGTTGAGTGTTCTCTTGAAGAACCCTGTCATGGCTCTCGGAGAAGTTGTTGAGCTTGTCAAGCAGCTGATGGTTCTCGTTACGGAGCCAGACGACCTGTGACCAGAGCTCGTCTAGGTGCTTCTGCTTGCGCATACGTGATCTCCGAGCAGACTCTCTGTTGGAGATCATTCTCCTCTGCTTCCTCTCGTTGATCAGGCCCAGTTGATCATCAGCTTCGTCTGAAGTCGATGAATTGTTGCTGCTGCTGATAGACGATGATCTGGGAATAATATTATTCAATTCTTGAATATGGGGATTGAATAGAGGATTCAAGTATCGATTGAATTCAAATGTGGGTATGTTAGTGTTTTGAGTGATATTGGTGGTAAAATGAGGTGAATATAGGGAGGTGTTTGGAGGAATATTTAGTTGATAAGAAACCTCACTAATGCTACTGGTAGGCTGCATGCTTGCTTGGAGTAGTGAGGATTCACAAGGAGGTTAAGGGTTGAGGAAAGGAAGAGATATATATAGACAAAGAAAAGCTTGAGGCTGACCCCCACTAGCCACAACTCCATTTCCCACTGCTGCATATTTTATCATGATTCACTGTGGATACTTTCTCAATTCTTATAACTTATACCTAAGCCCACTTACAATATTAATTTCTCATGTAATGTTAGCATGCATCAATGCATTATATCACTAGAGCATTTGTTTTTGTTAATGGTTAATAACACACTGCAAATCTAAGACTCGAGTGCGTAAGAACACTGTATATTCTTTCACTCACAACATATCATGTAATGTAACGTAAATCTAATTATTTGACAAGTGACTTAACTTACGTAATTTATACATTCATGGTGATTCTTTTTAGTCATGTCATGGTTATTAATGTTTCACCATACATGAATGTGATTGCGTATGATCATGAATCATAATGCACATAGCTATATGGGTTTGTGGATAATCATTTTGAAATAAAAATATTATATGCTTAATTACATGAGAGAGAAAAGTATCAAGTTTGTATTGTGGGGAGTATAATTATTTAAATCGGGAAAAGCTTTGACACAGAAGAGAAATGGAATTTCAATAAGTCAATGAATGTTGTTGCTTAACCACGTTTAAGGTTTTTTTTTTTTTTTTTTTTTTTTTTTTTTTTTTTGGGTTTTATATATTAACATAATTCCATGCTATTTAGCCAAAAGGAAAAGCCCCTTTTTAATTTCTATTATATATTCATTGTCAGCCAGATTATTATTTAAGGAGTTTGATGACTCAACAACCACTTCAAATTAATTGAGAGACTTTACAAAATAGTTAAGGTCAATAACTAATTGCCTTCATTAATTAGTCTTGTATCTATCTTCTACAGAAGTTCACACGGCTTTTCTTGTATAATTAATTAATTATACTTAACGATGACTTGTTGTGGTTCAAGATATTCTATATATTTTATTACAACAACCCTTTTTCTCTTCTTTACAATTTATATTTCTTTTAGCAAGAGCAAGACTGATCTCAGCAATCAGCAGAAAGATTATAGACTTAAGTGCGAGTTTGATAGGTTAATTCATTCTGAGAAACAAAAAATTGAAATTAGTTTTCCATAATGGAATTAATTTTTAGTACTTTGCTTAGTACGTGATATTTAACAACATAAAATGAATTTCTTTAATTTTTAATTTTTGTTACATAAATTTGAGGTTTTCTGGGGGAAGGGGAGGGAGGACTTGAACCCGCAATCTCGTAATGTAGATGTGAGGAGTTTACCGTCGAACCAACATCATCTCATCTAATTTTTAATTTTTGTTATATATTTAATCTCTTTTTTTTTTTTTTTCATCGCACTTAATATGAAACATCATACTATATTTCACAAATTTCATTCTATATGTATAATGTTAGCTAATGATTAGAAATATATGAATTGTTCCGCACTTGATAATTCTTATCCGACATCAAGCCCTTTAATTGAATTAATTGTCTCAATTTTGGACTATTTAGTCATTCTTAATCAGCAAGACATCAATCACCGGATTGAAAAAAATAATGATATATATATATATATATATATAAATGTTCAAGTCAGTGCATATTGATATAGCTTCGTCACTGTGCACTGATATAGCTTCATCAGTGGGTTGGATGTGGACTATTAGATTTACATAATTTGACTCAAAGTGTATGCACTTGTCAAAACTTCTCCATAATCTATGGTCTACATGCATTGGTACTGATGTAGCTACATCAGTGCGCACTAATGTGAACGGAATCGTATATATAGTGGTTCTCTTATAAGGGATCCCTTATTTTAATTTCGGTACGGACCTTGATGAAATCACATCAATTTTTATGAATTTTGATTTGAATTTTTGTGTGGATGATATGTTCATTGAAATCTACCCATGAATAAAATTGGAGAATTTTTCAAGTACTACAACTATTTTTCTTAAATTTTCCTATATTTCGCCCATTTTCCGATGCCTTCATATTTAACAAAATCGGGATAAATAGTTGTAGTGCTTGAAAAATTCTTAAATTTTATTGATAGGTAAATTTCATTGAACTTATCATCCACAAAAAAATTCAGATTAAAATTCAAAGAAATCGATGTGATTCATCAAAGTCCTTACCGAAATTAAAATAAATGATCCCTTATGAGAGAACCACTCAAATCTCAACTATTGGATTAAGAGCACATGAATACTTGAGATATTGAAGTCAAAAAATTAATTCATAAATTTAAATTGATTTACCTAGACCTTATATATATATAGGTCATTCTACAATGCAACCTTGCATAATGCAACATCATGTGATCATATAAGATTGCATGTAAGCACATATACATATAATATTATCGTATATGAATTGCATGTGATCACACAATTGAGTTATTGTGATAGCATGTTAGGGCATATGATCACATATTAGTTGATGTAATCGTACCAAAAATGACATAATCACAATTAATTTTTTTTAGGTTGCACCATGCGATGTTGCACACAAGGGCATCGATATATATATATATATATATATATATATATATATATATATATATATATATATATATATATGAGTTAATTTTGGAAGTCACTATCAATGTGTTTGAAAATACCGATTTAACAAGCTATGAAAACCTAGAGAGGGGAGGAGGGTGAATAGACCGATTTACCAATTTTGACCTCTTTTGAAATTAAGGTAAAATTGATGATCAACTCACAGATAAAACCCAACCAACAATTGAAAGCTTATCTCCAAATTAATCAATCACAATGATAAAGCCCGATCACAATCACCAACAACAAATGATCTCTCAACAACATACACAAATTAAAATTTTAGGAATAGTAAGATTGAAGACTAAGATTTTTACATTGTAAAACCTTTAAAAAATAAACATTCATGGGTTACTTTTGATCTAGAAATCACACAATCTACACGTACAATCACACATTCCTAGTGAGCTATCCTTTATCATCTACCATCGGGCCTTTTACTAGCTAGCGATTTTGATTTCACCAATTTGCTCACTCAAGTCAGCAAATGACCTAGCAAGACTAAATCCCAATAAATGCACAAATTAATCTCGGTGCTCATATGCATGAAACAATAAATAGAATGTGAGATAAATACATCCTATGAGACTAGATAATCAAATCAAGCACAAACCTCATATGAATCTGGTATAATCAAGAGACAATATCAATCTAATTAGCAAAACCTAAATCAATCAACAAATCCATGAAGATGGAGATCTTGTATCATACCTTGAGTTTGGAGAGTGTAAGGACCTCCATTTTATGATTGGCTTATTTCATGACAAACCACATTAGGGATGATTTTGTAATGGGTAGCTTAAGTCCTTGATGGCAAACTTTCAAGCATCTCTGTGACTTCAAGAATGAAAGGTATATCACTTGACTTTGCCTCTTGAAGAGATTAGTTGTACACACACACTTAAATGTATTTGTATTGACATGCATTTGTGTTAATTGTTTATTTGTGTGCATCAATTACACCCATCACACTTGCACTTCATTCTTAGACTTAAGTGTGGTTTTGTGTGTTGTAATTCGTTTCCCAATACTTGATCGGAAACGTCCGCGCCGCACGATGGTGTGCTTGTTTTTAGCGCGATGAGTGTCCACCATAGATGGTCCCAATGTGCGGGTCCGTACCAGCATAATGCACTCGGGTTGTTTTCCAACTCTCGGTGTGTAAGTGTTGTGCGGATTCTTACTCGCACAGTCTCTAGAAAAGCAACTTCTGGTGTTTTCTCCATCTCCCGGTGTGCGGATGCTGTGTAGGTCCTTACCCGCACAGTCACCAAAGATGTATCCTCTAGTGTCTCTTCAGCTCCCAGTGTGCAGGTCCATACTCGCGTAGTATCCAGTTTTAGCCTAAACTTTCTAAAACATCGTAGTTTCATATAGGGCTCCTATATATATGATGTCATCCTCTCCATTTGTTTTTTAAGAGCTTAAAAGTTAATTTTTAGAGAGAGGAAGATTTCCTTAAGAGAAAGAAGCTCCAAGAGTTACCCGTGTAATGCACTCGGGTTGTTTTCCAACTCTCAGTGTGCAGGTGTTGTGCGAGTCCTTACCTGCACAGTCTCCAAAAAAGCAACTTCTGGTGTTTTCTCCATCTCCCGGTGTGTGGGTGATGTGCGGGTCCTTACCCGTACAGTCACCAGAGATGTATCCTTTGGTGTCTCTTCAGCTCTCAGTGCTCAAGTACATACCCGCGCACTGGACCCGCGCAATGTCTAGTTTTAGCCTAAACTTTCCAAAACGTTGTAGTTTCATTTAGGGCTCCTATATATATGATGTCATCCTCTCCATTCATTTTTTAAGAGAAGTTAATTTTTAGAGAGAGGAAGATTTCCCTAAGAGAGAGAAGCTCCAAGAGTTGTTCTTGAACTCTTCAAACCTAAAACGCATCATCTTTATGCATCATTAAGCATTCTTAAGCATGGGTCTTCATCATTAAGTTGACTTGGTAAGTTGAACAAAAACCTCATTTTTGTTATTTGTTCATACTTTCCAAGATTGTGTTTTTATTGCATTTATTAGTTGATTAAATGCTAGGACTCTCTTTATTGATTATCTTTATGAGTTTCCTTGTATGATTGGGTTTGTATGGTGATAGCTTGTATTTAGGACATTTATGCCCTCTAGCCAAGTCTCTATGTCTTGCATTTCGACATTATTGATTAGGACTCATTGATTGCATTTATTGTCCTTGCCATAGTTATGACAACATGTGTTGATTGGCTTTTGTTTGATGACTATATTTTAGATTCTCATATCTTTATCTAGTTAGGTCTTTATGAGAATTCATATAGACTTTGATATCTAGGATTGCTTTTATTACCATAATATATTCCTAGATAAGCATTTAGTGTAGCCTAACAGTAATTACATATTATAATATTGTAACATATTCATATAGGTTGTTTATCTCTTCATTGAGAAGTCAAGTCTTGTGATTACAGCGGTATAGTGCACAAGCATTGGTCTAGAATCACTATAAAAAGCACACAGGGTAGTAGTGGTTGGTTAGTGATCGAGAATGGTGTGACTAGATGTCAACCTAGGTTGTAAATATTATTACATATAGTGGATTTGATGACCATGTGTGGCTAGAAGGATAGCCCATGAGTTTTGGCCAGTTGTGTGTTTCTCACGTAATCAATCAACGTGTTATTTATTGTTTTCCGCACTTTAATTACATTGATTGTATTTCATTGTATTGGGTTAATTTTTATAATATTGACTAATTCGAAAAATTAGTAACTAATTGGATTAACACCACCCCCCAAGTTGTTTAGACACAGATTATATATTTCCATAGAGAAACCCTCACTCAATCAAGGATTTTAAGGCTTAATCTAGGGTATTAGAATGTTTAATTAGAGAGTGTTTGGATGATTACTCTTATGAGAAAATAAATTCCCTTAAGTCCCATCTCAAAAATATAACAATATGAATTTATATAGGATGAGAAAACCCTTGAAAACAAGCTAGGGACGGAACTTGGCACTGAAAACGACACCGGAAGCAATTCGAGCACTAGCACAAACCTCGACCTCGAAATCACTCTTTATCTTCATGTTAGGTAAAGATATCAAATCGCGACCACAAAATCACAACGAAGAACGTCACGTGACATCGTCGCGAGAACTGACAGATCTTTTTGTCAAAGACAACACGACTAGGAGACCGAGGCAAGAAGGTCATGCTCTTTCATTGCATCGGTGACCAAAACGTATAGGTCCCGCTATGTGATGGCACAATGAGGACATCGCGCTTGTAGGTCGTGACAATTCCTAAAAACCTTGTCTCTTAAGTTGCGACTTTAATCACATCGCGGTGTGGACCTCGTGCCTCCACATCGCATTGAGCAAAAATTAAATGTGAAACAACACAATTGATTAGACGTTATGGCTCCTAGTAATCTTCCATATGAAAAATACGATTTCCATTTCTGTGAAGCCGTCAAACAAACAAAAACACAACATAAAAAAATAATGCAATTAGCAAAGATACCATCTAAAATGCTAAATGCATGAACATTCAAAGATAGTTGTGTGTGTTAAGTGTTGCACAACGATACATGGATGTATGAATGCAGTGTGTACACAAAACCTATGTCTTTCAAAGGACTAAGAATTACTACCAAAATAGTCTCCAAAGCACAAACCCTCGAAGCCTTTGCTTGCAAGAATAATTGTCTTTCTCCTTGTAACTTGAACAACCACGTACAACCTAAGCAACTAAGGTTAACAACAAAAGAAAGTTCTGTAACGGAATTAAATCAACCAAAATAAAATCTGCCGTGTTAATTTTGACTTACTGTAAATTCATAACTTAAAAATTTTAACTTTTTTATTTAAGATGATTTTAACTAAACTTAAGATTTAAGTCACAAAAACAAAAGATCCCAAGCCACTTAATTTAAGTTCTTAATCAAATTAAGACTTAAGTTGTAAAATATAATAATTGAACAATTATCCAACCGGTTTAAATCATTTATAATCAAAATAATTTAAGCTAATTATTTAGGTGAAAAGTTTATATTACAATTAGACTGTCGTTTTTGTTTTTTTCTAAATGGCCTCTTTGATCCCACTTGGTTAAGTAATATGGTTAACATGAGATGAAGCCGAATCTTTAAATAAGGTGGTGGGGGATAGATGAGAGAGCATTGAATGGATGTTGTTTGAAATTGAATAATAATTCCACTAAATAATGAAGAGGTTTTTACAATTGCATTGGAGACCAAAAATCTACAAAACAATTGAGATTTGAGATTGGGGTAGGCTCAGTGGAATCTGAATGGTCAAAAATATCATGAGACAGATTTAGACTCCTCTTTCTTTTCTTGTCTGCTCATTGTTTAGTCTTTGTTACTTTTACCTTTCTTTGTTAATAAAGTTGGAAGAGACTAGAGAGTAGTGGAAAACACATCAAATCAATTTCTTCTTTTGTCAAAATTTGTACGTACTCGATCGGTACGGTATCTGTGCAGGCTCTATTTATAACATTTACCTTGTAATTGCCCTGGATTGCAAAATTATGGAGATAGAAATGATAAAATTATTGTATTAAGAGTCTAAGAAGGGAGAAAAAAAAGGAAAAACAAGAAGACTTTCTCAATTTTCGTAATCTCAGTGCAATAATATATGATTAATGCTAGATATTCCAAATTTTTTTTCTAAATTCTGTCCCAAATGACGTGGCATGTAAGGTGTTAACATCTTATAAATCATAAGATTATGTGGTGATTGATGTGATGTTGACACCTCACGTACCACATCATTTGGAACAGAATTTAAAAAACAAAAATTGAGACGTCTAGCATTACTCATAATATATATATATATATATATATATATATATATATATATATATATACAGTCTTTCTATTATCAGTTCGAACTGATAAAAGTTATATCAGTTCGAACTGATAAAAGTTATATCAGTTCGAACTGATAAAAGTTATATCAGTTCCTTGTATGTGGGTCACTGGATTTAAATACTTTGACTGACAAGTGCATACAGCCAAGTCAAAGTATTTAAATCCAGTGGTCCACATGCAAGGAACTGATATAACCTTTGTCAGTTCGAACTGATAATAGAATTTCTGTATATATATATATATATATATATATATATATATATATATATATATATATTTGAATCAAATAAAACTTATATAAATAAAATATATATATATATACAGTCTTTCTATTATCAGTTCGAACTGACAATAAATATATCAGGACGAAGAATGTAGACCACAGATTATGGATAAGTTTTGACAAGTGCATACACTTTGAGTCAAAGTATGTAAATCTAGTGGTCCACATTCTTCGTCCTGATATATTTATTGTCAGTTCGAACTGATAATAGAAAATCCGTATATATATATATATATATATATATATATATATATATATATATATATATATATATATATATATATATATAACAAGATTAATGCTACTTACAGTCACCTGACTCCTTATTAGGTAATCACTTTCAGTGACTTTTTATTATAATTTCTTTTTTTTAAACATGATCAAGTGATTACTTAAGGAGCGTTAATTCACCAATGATGACATCTTTTAATATCAAAATTATTGAAAACGCTAAAACTTATTGTCATCTTTGATAAATTAACAACTCTTTAGTTACAAATTCAAAGTTCATATTATTTTTTTTCTAGAAAAATAATGTCAGAATTTGAGAATTTTCAATAAATAAAGTCTACTAAACTATATATGTGAATAAAGGATTTGTCGGGATCTAGTGATATCAACCACTACAAGCACGATATGAAATACAACTCCTGCGGTAGGGGAGGGTAGTATGTGAAAGGTCTACACATACTTGATGAATTAATCGGCAAATGTGCAATTCAAACCTCTATGTACATAAGTGAAATGGGAAATGCCCAAACACTTTGCTAAGAGTGATTGATTATTGTACCATTGAATTATAGTTATTTTCTTTTTTGTTTTATTTAATTAAAGATTGTTTACAATTATATTCGGTGGCTCCTTTGCCACTCAAAAAAGTTTTTACTACACCCATATTTTAATGATATTTCTTATTACTAAAAATGCTCTTATATACGGTTACTTAAAATAAATAGTTCTATAATTTAAAATTTAAATTTACTTTTTACATTAATAAGTTAAACACCCAATCTATCATAAACCCTAATAATATATACAAAATCAAAAGTAATATTACAATATGGAAATATAACTTTAGAGAGTAAATATGCATTTATCTACTCAAACATCCTACACTCTTAAAATTGAAATAATCAAACCAAATTGTCCTTCGTTATAAAAAATTTTAAAATGAAGATAATATTTTTATAAAAAAAATTAAATTAAATTAACTGAAGATAATCCTTTCAATGGAATAAAAATTAATAAACTATTTAAAATGAAAAAATAAAAAAAAAAATATATTTTTAAAATTTTAATTATCTTCATTTTAAGTTTAATTTTTTTTTTACCATTTTTTAAAGTAAATGAAAAATGTTCTTAATTTTTTAAAGTCTATAAAATCAGAGTGTTTGTAGTTACTAAAATATGAGATGTCACAAGTCACAACAAGGTAGTATGAAAATGGTGTAATTAGAAAATTATATATTTAAATTTACTAATAATCTTAAGGATAATTTTGATATTTTGAATGGTGCAAGTACTAAAAAAAATTACTTTAAAAAAAATACAAAAATTAATTATTTAACATGGGTGTAGAAAATAAATGGGTGTATATTTTTTATTTTAATGGTCAATTTGGACTGTATCACTACAAGAAAATATTAGTATTCTTGATAGTTAAAAACTGTCAAGAAAAGCTTTTTTGACAGTTTTTCTAACCGTTAAAAATGCTAGTGTCAAGAAAGGTCTTGACAGTTTTTTGAATTTTTTTTTCTTTTATGACAGTTATTTCTTTTAACTGTCAAGAAAGGTTTATAATATTTAATTAAAAATTATCATTGTTTAATATTTAGACACCACCCCCCGCCGGCCGGCCACCGCCCACTTCTGATAATAATGACAATTAAGCAAGTAAGCACTTAGAAATTTACCTTTGAAGTGCTTGTCACCTTGAGGTCTTGAAAGGGCCTTTGAGCTGGATCCTTAATCACCTAAACTACCCTTACAATTCAAACCCCAACATGTGGTTTGTCTACGAAATAAGCCAATCAATGAATGAGAATCCTTACAATCTCCCCATTTGGCTATTTCGTGACAAAACCACCACTCACATTGATCCTCACAATTAAATTGAATCTAACAGGATATCAATGATATTCTACATTACAAAGAGATATTAAGAAATTAAAATCGTCATGTCTTCAATCTCTTGTAGAACTATCAACCCTTCAAAACAAAAAAATTACACTTCCAAAGCAAGTGTATGTGAGATGATCAAGTGAAGTTAAAACAAGCATTTGCATTTAAGAATTTAAGTACAACATCATGCAATGTATGTAAATGCAATGCTCCCCCTCATTGGGTTACTCCCCCTCAATATGTAATCTCCCCAACAAGTGCATTTACTACTTACAATTAGCAACTCCCCTTACCACTTCTGCTCCCCCTTTTTGTCATGATATAGGCAAAAGAGTAATCCCCAACCAAGTCACTTCTAGCAAAGAGAGATAGTAGCATACAAGATATTTGCATAATCATATAAGTCACTTTATGCATCTCAAATAATTGGAGAGAAACAAGGAGATTTATTTAAAGAAAATATGTGAATCATAAATGCTTTGCATACAAGACATGTAGCATTCAAGTCCAAAATACAATGGTATTTGGCAAAGCAAATGACAAAGGTTTCTAATAATAATTTAAACCAATTTCACCATTGTCATGAGTAAAGCAAGGATATAGAAATTTTATTGATTTTAATTTGAGAGCAACTATATCCAACTTTATAAGCGAAACATGGCATGAGCGACTTCGCACCCTATTTGATTTTTCTGGGTGAGATACCCGTATGATAGTAACCATGTTCAACTAATAAAGAAAGAGAGACATTTGAATTGTAAAATCCTTTGAACGAATACAAGATCCTTTATTTATTTATGTCTCATAAGCTTTTCACACATTGTTTTGCATTTATATATTGTAATCATCAATTCATGCTTTTTCATTTGAGCATGTCATTTTGAATTTCATGCTTTTTCATTTGACATTAGCATGTTATAAAAGAATCATCATGTCATGGAAATAACTATAGGTCATTCAAAATGTACTTCCTATATAGATCTTCTAGTCCAAAAATACATGATTGAACATAAATATGACATGGATTGTAAACAAGCAAGGTTCACACTTATTGAATTGAAAACTGTTAGGTCTCATATTTTGATTGGCTTGTTTCATGGACAAACCACATGTGGGGTTCATTGTAAGGGTAGCTTAGGTATTGGTATTCAAGCTCAAGGCCCTTTCAAGACCTCATCTTGATAAGCACCAAAGGTAAATTTCTAGTGCTTACGTGCTTTGAAGAGATCTAGTTGCACACACACACAACTCATGCATAAATGTTATTCTTGTATGTTGTGTGTTTTTATATATGTCATTCATATTCTTGAATATCTCTTCATGCATGTTTTATTGAGTGCATCTTGTTCAATGACAATGCCATGACATGTTAGGCATTAGGATGCATTCACTTCCCACACTTGCACTTCATGTTTGTTAGTTTTAAGTGTGGTGTAATTCGTTTCCCAAAATATGATCGAAAACGTCCGCGCTTGCACGATGGTGTGCATGTCTTAGCGCGATGATTGACCACTTGAGAAGGTCTCATTCTTCTCTTGGATAAGTGTTAAATTTGGTTAGGTTGATTGGAGTAAGGTGTCTAGTTTCAAAAGATTGGATTTCAATGTTTCAAGTGTTTTCAAAACTGACCTTGGCATGGTCTTGTGACCATAACCTTTTATACAAAGCTTCCAAATGAGTTTTGAAAATTTCTGTACAAACTAGACACTCATACATTTCCAACGGTATATTATTCATAATATTTCATGACTGTTTGGATTGATTTTTAAATCTCCAAAGTTACAACCAAAACAGGGCAACTCTGTTGTTGTCCGTTTCTGACCTTTGGTCACTCAATTGACTATAACTTTTTCTACAAGCATCTAAATGTCATTCTGTAAAAATAATAGAAATTAGACATCCATACATTTCTAACGATATATCATACATAAGGTTTCGATGTCGTTTGGTCATATTTCGAAGTGCTCGAATCTTGAGCCGCTGCACTGACGCGTGTACCGCGAAAATGCCCATAATTTTTCTATTTCTTCCAAAACAACATAGTTTCACTTGGGCATTATAAATACATATCTTTCTCATCATTTTTAGGTCTGAGCCACAAAATCAAACCTTAGAGAGAGAGGCTCCATATTCTTGAGAGAGAAAGAGAGACTTGAGAGAGAAAGAGAGACTTGAGAGAAAAAGCTTAAAGATTACATCTTTGTCTCTCTAAACCCATTCCCACATGCACAAATCATCATCTAGGCATCATCTAGGTTCATCTAGTATGTGCTAATGCATGGGTCTTCTTCAACACACATGGGATGATTTGTTTAACACTAATTTCATCTAATTTTAGTGTTTTTACTTATCAATTTTATCTCTTTTATCACTTGTATGTTCTTTAAGTAATTTCTACATACATGATTGAGATTATGTGTTGATTGGGTTATTTATGTTAGCTAGGTTTTCATGCCTATTTTATATCTAGCTAATTAATCTCATTATATGATTGAGATTATTTTTGATAGCTTAATTGATTAGGTCATTATTGCCTAAAAGCTATGCCATAAACATTCTTGTGTGATTTATTGATAACTAGGTTGATAGATTGTATTTTAATCAACTAGTTAATCTTTTGAATGTTTGTGGGTTATTTGTGATAGCTATTGTATTTAGGATTGGTTATCCTTAACATAGCTAAAGTTGCATGTCATGTCATATAGCTATATTTTCATATCTAGGATTGATTTTATTGACATCATATAATCCTAGATAAGCATTTAGTGTTCCTTAGCATTACTTGCATATTTGGATATCTTTGCATATTCACATAGGGTGTTGATCTCTTCGGAGAAGTAAGTCTTGTGTGATAAACCGGGTTAGGTCGTACACCGGGATTAGGTGGTCACATCAAGCAATTGGACTAGGTCCGCTTTTAAAGGCATGCGGGTAGTGGTAGCGGGATATTGGCCGGGATTAGGCTGTCAAACCTGGATTAGGTTGTATACGCTATCACAATTAGTGGATTCAAGGTTCGAGTGTGGCGCACTTATCAGCCTGTGGTTTTTCCCTGTTAAGGGTTTCCACATATACTTCAAGTGTTATTTATATTTCTGCACCATATTACACTTGTTGTTTTTATTGACTAGTTAGGGGTATTTTCATGAATTTGACTTAAACACACCGAGTATTTGTTTCAATTGGTATCAGAGCGGGTTCCTAGATATACATAGGTGATTCTTGCTCATTTTTTGTGTATTGTGCATTTTGTATGATTGATTGTTTTTTGACATACATCTTGCATTCTTCTCATATGCATTCATTTGACTCAAATACTATGAGTGAATTTGAGAGAGAATAAAATGACTCTGATGAGGAGATGTCCCTCTAAGGTGAGAGAGGAGACGAAGATGAAAGAGCGTTGCTCACATCACCAAAGAGCTTCAAGCCCAAGCCTTCCTCAATCTTGGTCTAACCAACCAAGAAGGCTATCTTCCCTCAACCTACGATCCTAAAAGGGAAGTGCTCAATCATGCAAGCTCAACCGAGCAAGCAACATTGTCTTGGTCATCAACAAAGGAAGAGAGATCCTATCCAACTACCAAGACAACCACAACGACAAGGGAAAGCACATTTGCATGCTCAAGGGAATGGTATAATTCCTAATCTTATCCCCTTTTGTCATTGTGTGGTATTGATGGTCATGTTAGACCAAGTTGCTTGCATTACATTTAAATATGTAATCTTATATGCATGATTGAAAAGAAAAAGGCTATAGCTAAGATACATGTCCTTAAAAAGGAAGAAAATCATTTGCATGATCCTTTGCCATCTAGAACTCTAGAACCTATGACCACTAGGTATGTTATTGAGAAACCTAAGTGGATTAGAAAAGATGAACCCGCTTGCTACGAGACAAACATGTCTCAAATAGGTTCAACTAGGTCCTATGGACTTGGTAAGTCTTTTAGACCACATGCCCTTCATTGAAGTGGTGTGGATTTTGACCCCATATGGGGAACTCAAGCAAATAGAGCACTTGCATACTTGTTGCATGCAAAAATTTGAAAAATTTTATGCTTCTTTAATTATTTCTTGAGTAGCTTGATTGCACATGTGCTTACATGTTTTTACTTCAATAAGTGTGAACCAATGCTTGTATTGCAATCCATGTCATATTTATGTTCAAATATGCATTTTTGGACTAGGAGATATTCATAGGAAGTACTCTTTGAATGACCTAAAATGATCTCCATGACATGATGATTGTTAAATGACATGCTTAAAATGAGAAAAGCATGATTTTATATGACATGCTTAAAATGTGAAAAGCATGATTTTAAATGACATGCTTAAAATGTGAAAAGCATGATTTTAAATGACATGCTTAAAAATGAAAAGCATGATTTGTTGATTGCATTTTCTTAAATGCAAAAATAATGTGTGAAAAGCAAATGAGACTCAAATCAAAATGAAAATCAAAATGTCTCTCTTTCCTTACTTGTGGAACATGGCTACTATCATACGGGTATCTTAACCGGAAAAATCGAATAGGGTGCAAAAAGTCGCTCATACCATGTTTTGCTTGTAAGGTTGGATATAGTTGCTCATTAAATTGAATTCTTTGAATAATCTATATCCTTGCTTTTATTCATGACAAATGGTGAAATTGGTTTGAATTCTTGAAGGAAACCTTTGTCATTTTTGCTTTGCCAAATACCATTGCTTTTGGATTTGAATGCAACATGTCTTGCATGCAAAGCATATTAATCACACATTTTTTAATGAAAATAAATCTCCTTGTTCTCTCCAATTAATTGAGTTGCATAAAGTGCATTATATGATTATGCAAATGACATGTATGCTACTATCTCTCTTTGCTACAAGTGACCCGCTTGGGGACTACTCATTTGCCCATCTCATGACAAAAAGGGGGAGTAGTATGTAGTTAGGGGGAGAATGCTAATTGCTAAATTATTGTAGCATTCACATGATTGGGGAGTTTTTACTTTAAGGGAGAGTAGCCCGTTGAGGGGGAGCATTTGCATTACACATACATTACATGATGTTGTGCTTAAATTCTTAATTGCAAATGTTTGTTTTATCTCACATGATTAATCTCACAAACACTTGTCTAGAAAGTGTAGTTCTTATTGTGCATGGATGATTTATTCTACAAGAGATGGATTGCATAAAGATCTAGTTTGATTAGGCTTCTCTCTTGTAATTTAGAATAAATTATTATTGACCCTTAGCTTTTATTTTGTGAGGATTAATGTGAGTGGTGGTTTTGTCATGAAATAGACAAAGGGGGAGATTGTTAGGTCTCATATTTTGATTGGCTTGTTTCGTAGACAAACCATATGTGAGGTTCATTGTAAGGGTAGCTTAGGTATTGGTATTCAAGCTCAAGGCCCTTTCAAGACCTCATCTTGATAAGCACCAAAGGTAAATTTCTAGTGCTTACGTGCTTTGAAGAGATCTAGTTGCACACACACACAACTTATGCATAAATATTATTCTTGTATGTTGTGTGTTTTTATATGTGTGCTTTTATATGTGTGCATTCATATTCTTGAATATCTCTTCATGCATGTTTTATTGAGTGCATCTTGTTCAATGACAATGCCATGACATGTTAGACATTAGGATGCATTCACTTCCCACACTTGCAATTCATGTTTGTTAGTTTTAAGTGTGGTGTAATTCGTTTCTCGAAATATGATTGGAAACGTCCGCGCTTGCACGATGGTGTGCATGTCTTAGCGCGATGATTAACCACTTAAGAAGGTCTCATTCTTCTCTTGGATAAGTGTTAAATTTGGTTGGGTTGATTGGAGTAAGGTGTCTAATTTCAAAAGATTGGATTTCAATGTTTCAAGTGTTTTCAAAACTAACATTTGCATGGTCTTGTGACCATAACTTAAGCAAGGTTCACACTTATTGAATTGAAAACATATATACATATGTGCAACCAAGCTTACTCAAGCAATTAAAAGAATAAGCATAAGATATTTCAAATATTTTGCAAGTGACAAATGTGTAAAATAGCTCTCTTTGCTTAAGTTCCTCATATGGAGTCAATATCCACACCTCTTCAATGAAGGGCATGAGGTCCTATAGACCTACTAAGTCCATTGGACCTAGTTGAACCTAGAAAAGACATGTTTGTCTCGTAGCAAGCGGGTTCATCTTTTCTTTTCCACTTAGGTGACAAAATTTCATTCCTAGTGGTCAAAGGTTCAAGAGTTCTAGGTGTCATAGGATCATGTAAATGGATCTTATCCTTCCTATAAACATGCATTCTAGATCTACTATTTTTCTTTTCAATCATGCTTTTAGCTCTATACAATTTAATGTAACGAAAGCAATTTGGTCTAATATGACCATTAATACCACAAAAATGACATATAGGGATGAAGTTAGGAATCATACCATGTCTTTGTGCATGCATAGGAGCCTTCCCATGTCTTTGTGGTTGTCTTGGTTGTTCGATAGGATCTCTCATTCGTTATTGTTGACCAAGACTTGGTTGCTTCCTCTATTGAGCTTGCAAGATCAGTCTCTTCCCTTAATGGATTTGAGGATGAGGGAAGTTAGTATGAGGAACTCTTGTAGGTTGAGCTTGAGGTTGTCTTCTTGAAGCTACCTTCACTTGTGCACTATAAGAGCATTGTCCTAGATCAAATGTCTTCCTAGGACTTTGCACGGGTGAGGCTTCTTTGCTACCTAAGCTCATGACAAACATGGTCTTGTTAGGAGTGGGAATCTCCTTGTCATCTTCAAAGCTGTGAATTGAACTTGAGACCTCAAGTCAAAAGTTGTATGTATTCACCACTTGACTACAAGAGTTGATGTGTTAATAATTGAACAATATTTATATATAACCTATATGAGTTGTTAGAAATTAAAAAAAAAAAAAAAAAAAAAAAAAAAAAAAAAAAAAAAAAAAAAAACTTGTTAAATAAATTTAAATTCATTCAACTAATCAAAATTCTAATTTCTACAACAGACATATATTAAAAAATATTTATTGAAACTTTTAATAAAATTATATTTTTAAAAATATATATAGTCGAGTTATTGGTCTATACTCTATGGTCACGTTTGGTTACATGGTAGAATGGTGATGGGAATGAGAATGAGAATGGAAAGGAAAATTAAGTTTTTTGTTTGGTTGGAACTTTAGAATTAGTCACTGAATCAATATTATTTTGTTTGGTTAACAACGGAATGGAATGGAGTTAACTGTTTTTTTGACCAAAATACCCCTAATTATAAAACATTCATAATAACATGATATAATATGGATAATAATAATAAAATATAAAAGTATATTATATATATATAATTATATATTATTTAATATAATACTATATTATATATAATATATAATACATATATATTATATATAATACATATAATAATATAATAATATATATTTTGTATAATATAATATATATATATAAATATTATAATATATTATACAATATATTTATATAATGTAAATATATAATATATATTATTTAACATATTAATATATATATATATATATATATATATATATATATATATAATATATAATACATATATATATATATAATGTATATTATATATAATAATAATAATATATATAATAATATATTATCTATATAATATATAATATATAATACATATAATAATATATATATATATATATATATAATATATAATATATATAATTTATAATATATATATATATTATATTATTTAAATATATAATATATATAATATATATAATATATAATAGTATATATATTATATAATATATATAATAATATATTTATAGAAAGGAGGGTATTTTTGGAATGTAGTTGGGGCATATGAGGGTATTTATGGAATATAAATTTTAGTTTCTAATAGAAGGTCATTCTATTGGTTTTTGGATGGAATGCCCATTCCACCAAAATGCCAAAATGGTAGAATCCCCATTCCAATGGAATCACTATTCCATTGCATTTTAACAAACTAAACAAATGGAATGACTTTCTTTCCATTCTATTCCCTCCAACTAAACATGACATATAAGAGACTCGTGACATCAATTGTAATAAGCATGATTTGGAATACAACTCTTACTGCATGGGAGATATTTCTCAACATACATCTTGCAATTTAATGAACAAATGTAAAACTCAGATTAATAATTTATATGGGTAATTGAATTATTAACGTATTTTTTAGTATGAAATAAGAGGGTGCAAAATAAATAAACAATTTTTTTAAAATTATTTTTTTGAATTTTTTAAATGTAAATGATTTAAAAGTAAATTTATTAAATTTAAAATTTTACTTATCCAATATCGGTTTGCCCAAAAACCAATATCTTACTGTAAAATAAATCTATATTAGGATTTTGTTTGGTGTTGAAAATATGAAGTAAAAGTTTAAAAAAAAAAAATTATTATAGATAAATAAAAAAAATTGAAAAAATTGTCAAGAAAAACAGTTTTTCTTGACAGTTTTTCTTGTAGTGTACGAAAGAAATCTCATTAATAAAAATAATAGGTATACATAGTTGAAATTGTCAAATTAATAATAAAAAAAATTTAACAACTATAATCTAATTATATAATTTAAAATCTAAAATTTGATGTGAAGGGGATGAACTTTTTTTATTTTTAAGATTAATTTAGTCCGCCTTCAAGTGTTGCAAAAACTTTTATGGGTGGCTATATTTTTTTCTCTTTCCTTATATCTTGAAAGTTTATAACTTTTTTTTCTTTCTAATTTACATCTTGACAATCAAATGTACAAAATTATTAGAAACTATTACAAATAAAAAATTCCAACGCTTATGTAGAATGTAAACATTTTTCAATATAACTAATTAATATAGATAATTTATATCTACAACTTTCACATCAAAATGTATAGGAAAAATATGTAGATTTTTTTTTTTTTTTTTTTTTTTTTTTTTTTTGAGCCCATGTAACCAATCATAGTTAAAAACAAAAACGAAAATAATGTGGAAGCAATGATTGAATATCAACTTCCGCTGAACATGCCGGGTCTTGTTACACACGTCATCTTAAGGTATACAATAAGAAATCAAAATTTCATTATGAAAATAAGCATAAAAAGAGCGGTGGAATCAAAAATTTAAATCAGAGGAGACACTTAAATAAAATATTAAATGATATCTACATTACTGTTAATATGATTATTATTATTTTTAAAATTTTATCATTTGAAGTAGTTTATATAAAACAAAATTAATTTTACCAATGCCCTCTGAATTATATGCAAAATCGCATATTGCCCTTGAACTTTTTTTTTCTAGTATTAAACCCCTTGAACTTTCATTTATTGACAAGAACTGACGGAAAGAAAACGGACGTCTAAGGAAAATTAGACTTACACACCCTGATTATATGCATAATTGCATTAAAAAAGAAAAAATATATATATAATAATAACACAAACACACCCTTTGACCCTTTTTTTTTTGTTGACAATATCTAATAATTTTGGACTAGATATTTTTTTTTGAAAGCTTTTGTCATTGGTAGGATTCAAGCCGTTGATCTAGGAGTCATTTGCCCAAACTCCAAGTTCGTCCATATTCCAGCTGAGCTACGCCCTTGTTTGCAATCTTTTTATTTCCATTTGACTTGTTGATTAATGTCCAAATAAATAATAATAATAATAATAATAATAATAATAATAAGCTTTAATAATAATAATAATAATAATAAACTTAAAAAATAATAATATATAATAATAATAATGACGACCACGATACTAATAACAATAAAATATAATAATAATAATAATAATAATAATAATAATGATAATAATGATAAGGATAATAATAATAAAATTATAGTTTTTTATTTTTTACCTATTAACATCCATGCTCGTTTACCATCGTAGTGTGTGATGGTGGTTGGTGCTTCAGCCTCTGAATACTTGTTTGTAAGTGGGGATCCACAAAGTTTAGCATTTCTCATATATTATTATTTTTAAAATTTATTAATTTTTTTAAAATTTAATTATCATTATCATCATCATTATCATCATCATCATCATTATTATTATTATCGTTATTATTATCGTCATTATTATTATTATTATTGGTGTTGTTGTTGTTGTTGTTGAAAATATATATTATGTGTCTAAACTAACTTAGATGGGGTGAATAGGTTTTAATCAAGTTAATTACCAACTTTTCTTGATTAGTCAATATTCAAAAATTAACTCAAAACAATCAATTACAATCAGCGTAATTAAAGTGCGGAAAATAATAAATAACACGATGATTGATTTACGTGAGAAACCCTTCTACTAGGCAAAACTCACGGGCTATTGTGCTTGCCACACACGGTCCTCAAATCCACTATTTGAATAAAAGTTTACAACCTAGGTTGATCTCAAGTCAAACCATTTTTGGTCACTAACCTTTCTACTCTACCCAGCGGGCCTTTAATTGTGATCATAGGCCAACTTGCTTGTGCACTAATCCACTTAGTCACTAGGCTTAACTCTCAAAGAAGAGATAACCACCTAAGTGAATATCAAATGCATAAATACTAGATTAACATATTTAATGCTTATCTAACCATGAATGAACAAGTCAAACAATCCTAGATATCATATTGCTATATGTCATACATATAACTTAGCTATATAAAATAAAAGCAAACCTAGATGCAATAACTTTCACAATACAACACCCAACAATCAACACAAAAATCTCTACTTGTAGATAAGAACTTAATCTATATGCAAACAAGTCATAAAAGAGATTTCTTGTTAAACAAGAACACTAAGATGAATGAAGATGGTGTTCAACTTACCAAGTTATGTGTGTTGATGAAAACCCATGAGAGAAAACAACCTAGATGATGCTAGATGATGTTGAATTCATGAATGGATGATGGGTATTTGGGTTTTGGTCAATAAATATTGAATCTTGATGACTTTTCTTGCAAGGCACTCTCAGGCTCTTAAGAAACTCAAAATATTAGCTCTTATTCGGCCAAGAAGGGAACATAGAATATATATATCAAGCCTTAGCTGAAGTGATGTCGTTTTGAACAAGGGAGTCAAAATCTCATTAAAATTGTGATACGTACTGTGGTACGAACAAACCGTGATACACACGGCGTGGAAGCCCCGGAAGACTTCGCGGTTGGGACCACGGCAGAGGCAAGGACACCAAATGTTGTACCCTACGCGTGAAGCACACTGGTACCAGGTGTTGTTGGGACCGCGGTATAGGCAGGTGCATGGGAAGCGACCTTTACCGCAGTAAGAGATAAAATCTCTTTTCCCGGGCTTTCAAACACACCTAATCTATATGAATGTTGTGCAAGTGTGATGTGAGCAAAGAATATGCATGAAGATAGATATAATCAAGAATGAGCACCAAACATGATATACAAGATATAAAAATGCATGAGTGTGTGTGCAGCTAAATCTCTTCAAGGAGTTTGAGCACAAGTGATATACCTTTGAAGTGCCCTTGATCTTGAGGTCCTGAGAAAGCTATAAGCTTGATCACGAATAATGAAGACCTAATCTACCCTTACACATAACCCAAAATGTGGTTTATCAACGAAATAGGCCAATCAAAAAATGAGGACTTTACAATTATTGTTATTATTATTATTATTATTATTATCACCATCATCATCATCATCATCATCATTATTATTATTATTATATATTATTATTTTTAAAGTTTATTAATATTATTACTCATATTATTATTATTATTATTATTATTATTAATATTATTATTATCATCATCATCATTATTATTATATATTATTATTTTTAAAGTTTATTGATATTATTATTATTATTTTTTTTTTAAAATTATTAATATTATTATTTTATTATTTTTTTAGACATTAGTCAACAGATCAAATGGTGTATTTGCGTTATTATTAAATTTTTCAGTTTTAATCCAATTATGCATATAATCAAGGTGTGTAAGTGTAATTTTCCCTAGATGTCCATTTCTCTTCCGTCAGCTATTGCCAATAAATGAAAGTTTATGGGGTTTATGTCAGCAAAAAATGTTCAGGGGCAACATGCGATTTTGCATATAATTAAGGGGACATTGGTGTTATTAACCATATTTTATTGAAAATAGTTTTCTCTATACATATGTGAATGGATTATCAATCATCCATTAATTTTAAATTTGTTCATAGCAGAACATTGATTATAAATATAAAACATGAAGTGACAATATTTCTTTTGATGATTTAGTTTAGAAGTTGCATATCCTTAATAATACAAAATAACTCAGTGAGATATTAATTTCTATTTGTGATTTATTGAGTTTTGATACAAAGTTTTTTGATTATAGATGGACAATTTTAATGCAATAAATTGACTTTGAAATTTTACGACCGGTTCTTAAAATTGCTAGCACTTTTTGGTACTAGTTTTGTGATACCAGCATAAACTTAATAATTTAAATTTTAATAGAACCAAAAATATGTTTCTAACAAAAATGCCCTTTAGACACAAATATAAAATAAGTCGGGTGCTTTTTTTAAGCCTTTTACCGAGACTTATTTCATTTAATCGTGATTTATTTCTATGGGTCGAGACTTATTTCCTTTGGTCGAGACTTAATGTCTAAGACTTATTTCTGTAAATTTATTATTATCTGTTTTCTTCGCGTTTTTTTATTATTTTTTTTTTCAGATTTATATTCTTTCACAATTTTTTTTATTCTCTCTTCCCTTCAATTCCCTTTATTCGTTTCAAGTGCTTACAAAAGAGATAAAATCACAATTCCTCTACTATTTTTTTTGAAATAATCTTTATTTTTCTTGAGAGAAAGAGAATGAATAAGACAAAGTAAAGTCAATGACATTTTTGTGAATTACTCTATTATAATGTTATTAAAACTCAAGTTATTAACTTTAGAGCATTTTTTTTTTTTTTTGACAATATCTATTAATTCGAAACTATGTATTTTTTTGAAAACTTTCATCATTGGTAGGATTCAAGCCGCTGACTTAGAAGTCATTTACCCAAGCCCAAATCTCGTTCATCTACCAGTTGAGCTACGCTAATCACACAAAAAGCTTCTGAAAAGGTAATATCTCTCTATTTCCACTTTTAGGATACATTAATTAGACTTTGGTCAAACTAAAAAAATTACAAATAATAAATTTTTCATAAGAATAATGAAATTTTAATGAAGGAAAAGAAAATTAAAATGTATTGCAATTTGCAAATATGCTATCAAGTAAAATAGAATAAAAATGTCGAAAGTTGAGAAATCTTTTAATTTTTAACATTTTCCGACTATAAAATCTTATATAATCTCACAAGATCATTCTCCATATCTCTCTCTAGATAATTTCGAATAATATATCATCCATGAATTTGTAATCAAAATCAGTAAAGTTCAAGTAGAAGGGCATTTTAGAAAGAAAAAAAAAAAAAAACAAAGGACATAACCCTAGGGTTAAGGATGTGGGTTACGCACGGAAGGGTACTTGATTTAACTGCTATCATTTCAATTTTGTAATTTGTAGTACCAATTCTATTATTACAATAATTATTTCATGAGAAGAAGAAGCATGCGCGTGGCTAGGTGCCTACTGCACCACCCACTGCACCTATTGGCTAGCCTGTCAACTCATACTAAAAGACTTCTCTCTCTCTCTCTAAGTTTAGGAATTCATTTTCTTTTTCCCTCTAAATAGTGTAGTCTTTTCGAAAAAAAAAAAAAAAACTAAAATAATGTATTTTTTTAATAGAAAAAATTCCGACAACTATTGAATTAGGGATTTATTGGAATTTTGCAAAATCAACCGTCATAAACACTCTCCGACTGTAACCGACACTATTAGGGAGAGTTCTCTTAATATTTTATAATTTAATGGATAAATTTAAGACTCGAACCCATTTACCAAAGTCAAGAGGAATTAAGGAAGTGAATATATATAAGACAAAATGGATATAAACATCGGTCTTTACTCTTCCAGTTTTTGGAATTAACACCAATTTAATAACTTAAGCTTAAATAGTACTAAATATGGTTATTTTTTGGTCTTCTTCCTTGCTAGGGGTGGACACGGTGTTACGATCTGAGATAACCCGAACCAAACTGAACCAACAATATGTGTTCAAATCGAGTCACCCTGTTAAGATGAGTCAATCCGATTAAAAAAAACGACTTTAAGCGAGTTACGAATGGTTTTGTCTTGTCAAAAACCGAACCGAACTGATCGAATAAACTGAGTAAATATTAAATATATATATATATTATAAAATTAAATATAAATAAATATAATATTTATTTTAAGTAGTTATACATATTTACATATTATTTTATTAAATATTAGATTTATATTGATTTAAGTGAATAAATATTGTTTTATTTAATGTATATATATATATAAACAAAAATATAAATAGAATAATACCAAACCCTAGAATCAACACATCTTTCGCACTTACCACAAACTCACACTGCTCAACTCGTTAATCCTTAGAGCATCTCCCACCCATCCTCTAAAAACATGTTTCCAACACAATTTATAGGATTTTAGGATTGATTGCTCCCAACCCACCCTCTAAATTGTTGTCTCCAAGAAAATATTTAGAGAACCTCCACTCAATTCTCTAACTTTAGAGAACCATTTCCTGTCCTCTAAAACCACTTTTTAACTTTTTTTTATTCCAATTATATCCTTTTAACTTTTTAATTAAAATCAATTAATGTATAATAAAATTTAATTTATACATTTTATTAACATAAAAATTATACTATTAGAAATGCCTCATTTAGATCTTTAAAATGAGTCCAATATTGAATATTAATTAATAATTTTTTATTTACCATACTTTACCATACTCTATCATTTGGGCAATCTCTTATTACAAATTGATAATTATAAGTTAGTAATAAAATAAAAACCGAAACATAGTATTAAAATAATAAATATTAAATTAAAAATTACAATAACATAAAAACATTAAAATAAGGATAGGAAAAAAAAAAAAAAAACTTAAATAATAACAACATAACATATGATAATGTCGAGATACATTAAAATTTTGGAAAGCCATCCAAATGACTTCCATATCCACCCGAAAATGATCTACCTTATATTTGGGAATTGTGAGTGTTTTTTTTCTAAAATTTGCATCTTTTTCCTTCGAAAAAATTCACGTTCGTTGGGATTTTTAATGGAATCCAAATATATCATTATAATTTTATTCACTTCACATTCACATCGAATCACTTCACGTTCACGTAAAATCTCTAATTTTGTTGCCTCATTTTGAGCTTGTAACACTTGGAGTTGACCATACTTTTCCGACTCTTCTTTTTTCTCCCTTTTATGATTTTTAAATTCATGCATTAATAAAACATTATATTTTTAAATTCATGCATTAATAAAACATTATATTTTTAAAAAAAGTATAAAAAAAAAATACAAATGTTATTATAAATAATATTAGTTGAACAATAATTTATTAAACAAACTAAAAAATAATAATGAAAATATAAGTTATTTTAAGATATAAATAGAAATAGGGATAGAGATAGAGATAATGATAGAGAGTGTGGTGGGAGTGAAAATTTTTTAGAGATGGAATCCGGAAGGAATATTCCCTTTTGGTTCTTTATTTTAGAGATAGAGATATAGAATGGGTGGGAGATGCTCTACACTCTTTTAGACTCTCACAATCTCACACTTTGGTGTCAAATAACTGAAATCTCTCACTTACGGTCTCGTTGAACACACCATGTCAAGCTATCACCGTCGCTTGATAATGATTGTTATTATTATTGTTGACTATATTTTAAATTATGATGGATTATTTGGACTTTCATTTATATTATTAAGTTAGATTTTTTTATTTTTTATTTTATTTTATTTTATTTTATTTTTTTTACTTTGAGTTGTTGAATTATAGATAAACAAGTTATAATATGCGAATATTTTCTGAAATACGGATGTTGAATTATGGTCCAAAAGGCCCATACAGTTAAAATGGTTGGCAAAATTTTCATTAGGCCCATCAGACCCAAACCCGTATTAAACCGAATCAACTCGAACTAGAAAAAGCAGGTTCGAGTCAAGGCGAGTCACCTAGTTGAGATGAGTCAATCTGATTCAAAAAAATAATAATGAAAACATAGTATAAGTGAGTCATGGACAGTTTCAGTTGAAAACCGAACCAATTCGACTTTACGCCTACTCCTATTCCTTGTGATGGAGGTCTGTTCAACGTAGACATGACGCCGGTTCGGTTTCAACCTTGGAACCGAACCGGAACAACTCTCTATGGAACCGAACTAAACCGAACCGAACTGGAATCGGAACCTATGAACCGAAATCGGAACCAAGGAGGTTCTGATTCTAGTTCAAGTTTCAATTCCAAAAAACGACGAACCGGACCGAAATCGGCGGTTCAAATCGACGGTTTGGTTCTGGTTCTGGAACTGACGGTTCCCTAATTTCTCTTTTTAAAATTTTAAAATAATAATAATAATAATAATATTGTGTTAGCCGTTTCAGCTGAATGTTGGGCTTAACAGTCTGCTAACGTCAGTAGGCCGTTGGGCCTCCAACGACTCAGTTTTTTTCTTTTTCTTTTTCTTTCCTTTTTCTTTTCTATAAATACACCCCTCTTCATTTTTCCCCACTCCAATTTTCTCCCAATTCTCTCTAATTCTCATTTCTCTCTCAATTCTCAATTCTCCAAGTTTCCAATTCTCTCTTAATTACTAAGTTACTAAAATTTATTTTATTTGCAATTATTTTATTTCCAATTTATTTTATTTTTCAATTTATTTTATTTGCAATTACTAAGTTTCCAATTCTCTCTCAAATTTATTTCCAACCATTTATTTCACATTTTTTCTTCAAGGATTGTTACAATTCAATTTTTTAAATGGCAAGTGGAAGTGCAGACGGTCCAAGTCGTTCCATTTCAATGAAATGTATTGGTCATATGCCGATATTGACAGAGCCGGACAATGTCGGTTATGACGACACTGCCTATCATGAGTTGAGTTCCTACAAGCCCAAGCCTATGCTGAATCCCTAAACTCTCCTCATCCCAGTCATCCCCCTCTAATAATTTTTGAACCCGATCCCGATGCCATCTCCACACCCCCCCTCCATTTCACAAGCCAATCAAAAAATATGCCTGATCCCCCTTTAGATTTTGAATTTGAACCACTTATGGAAGATAAGTTACAGAAGCAGCCAAAATCTGATCTCTTCGTACTCAATATGAAGAAAGTAACGCAAGCAGATGGAAGCACTGTAGTTGTTTGCAATTATTTCAAAAAACTCTTTAAGTGGAGCAAATCTGGAGGATATGGCTCATATCGGAAGCATATAACGAACAAACATCCAGACGCACAGGTCATATCGAGTTCGTAAGCCCAAATTTCTAGGTACGCTACCCCTAACCAACAATTATTTAAATATATTGATGAAAAAAATAGAAAAGAATTAGCTAGAATGGTTGCAATAGAACATTTACCATTTAGTTTTGGTGAAAAAGTTGGTTTTATTAATTATTGTCAAAGAGCATTAAATCCTATTGCATGTCGTGTTTCTATGGCTCTGTGAGAGTGGCCTAGCCACAGAAACACTTCAAAACATTAATTACAAAGAAAAAACGAAGTTGGAAAAATATTTGGAAAAATATAATGGTCATGTTTCCATATGTGCCGACATATAGAGTGACAATTGGCGAATCCATTCATACTTAGGTGTCACTTGCCATCATATGGATAGTGCATGGATTATCCATAAAAGATTTCTTGCATTTAGAGTTTTTGATAATGCACAACTGCTGTTAATATTTTTAGACAACTTAGAATTATTTTTCAAGAGTATAAAATTGAAAACAAAATTTTTGCAGTTAGTTTTGATAATACTTCAAGTAACACTACAAAAAAAACCCCTATCAGTGACGAACTATTTCCGACGGCGCTAATTGTCGTCGGTAATAGTACCTTTTCCGACGGCCATATCAGTGCCGTCGGAAATGAGTAAAAATCTGATACAACATTTTCGACGGCCAAATGACCGTCGGAAATAGTCTTTGTGCCGTTGGAAATAGTCTTGTTCCGTTGGAAATGAGGAAAAAGTAATCCAACATTTCCGACGGCCTAATTGCCGTCGGAAATAGTCACATTTCCGACGGTAAATGGTCTTTTCCGACGGCTAAATACCGTCGGAAAAGATTAATTTTTTTTTTTTTTGGAAAAGATTAAATTTTTTTTTAAGTGTCAAAAACATATTTTTATATAAAGTTTCTTCAAATAATTTGTATAAATAAAAATTTCATGATTTATTTTTTCTTGAAAAATAAAAAGTTAGATAAAATAATTATATAAACTCTATTTCGTAGTAAGCATTTAATACACCTGATTTTCCTTAAATTGCTATCTGGACAATGACATATATGTGCAAAAATCAGGAGTGAACACTTTGATGCAACAGAAATACACAAAACATTTGTCAGGGTTATGATGCAGGGATTTGTGAGATATTGACATCATTCTTTAGGAACTCCCTCTTATTATAAGCAATTTTATCTTGAAAAATTGCCCGATGGCAAAATATCGCCAGTCAACTGTCTAGAAAGTCACGTAGGGATGTTAATGAACATTATGATGCCCTCGTACATGACATCTACAAGATTGATTTGGGTTGTGTCAAGTTGTCGAGTTATGTCGATGACTTGTGGGACTTTTTGTGCCGTCGGAAATTAAAAAAAAAAAAAAAATAACAGTACTGCATTTCCGACTACTTTTGGGCCTTCAAAAATAGTCAAATAAGCCGTCAATATTACTCACTTTTCTAACAACATAAAAAGTATCATCGGAAATGCTAAAATTTAATTCGAATTACTTTATGGAAACATTTTACTAAATTAACTAAATATAAAATATAGTAAAATTATTAGTAATCACAAGAACATTTAGTTATTTTTAGTTATGTTTAGTGACACTATATTAGATTTTTTAAAACAAACTCTAATAATTTCAATAAAATATTATTTTAAAAAACAATATCTCAATAGTTATATTTAAATAGTATAAAAAAAATATTTAATTAGATATTTTACAAAAATATCAATAGCTTATATATAAATAGTATGCAAAACATATCAGATATAAAGTTATAGCAAAATGGTAAGGGTAACCCTTATTGTCATTCAAGTCAAGGGTTCGAACCCCATGAGTTTCATGGATTTAATGTTGCTGGGTGCCTGGGTGATGTGGCACGTGTCGGGTGAGGTGGCGCCTGTCAAGTAGAGTCGCACTATTTTTTTTTATATTTTTTATAATTCGACTATTTCCGACGGTAATAAGCCGTCGGAAATAGTGATAAAGCCGTCGGAAAATGCAAGTAATTTTGACCACCCTTAATTACTATTACCGACGGCATTTTTATCCTTTCCGACGGCCATAGCCGTCGGAAATGGTAGTATTTGTGACAGCTCGTCGGTAAATGGTTTTTTCCGACAAGCGTATTTGTGACGGCCTCCGACGGCCTTTTCCTGTGGGAAAAGCGTATTTCCAACGGGAAATGATCTTTTCCGAAGGCATTTAGCCGTCGGAAAAGACCATTTTTTTTGTAGTGTAATACCACTGCTATTCCTGCTTTAATTGATTTATGTAAACCTTTTCTTGGTGGTAAATTTTTTAATCAAAGATGTGCATGCCATGTTTTAAATGTATGTGTTCAAAAATGATTAGTAACTCTTCAAAATTTTATTCAACCTATTAAAGATGCTCTCTATTATTTGTGGAAACATCCTTCTGCAACTTCTGCAATGAAAGCATGGGCAGAATTTAGTAAACAAAATGGTAGACGTGCCATTAGATTTTCTCGTGATGTTCCAACACGTTGGAATTCTACATATAAATTGCTTGTTCAAAGTTATGATTATAGGTGAAACAAATATAATGGTGTGTCTAATTTACCTGGGGGGGTTGGGCGAGGGATGAATAGGTTTTAATCAAGTTAATCACCAATTTTTCTTGATTAGTCAATATTCAATAAAAACCTCAATCTAGTCAAAAATACAATCAACTTAATCTAAGTGTGGAAAATAACAAATTGCAAGTTGATTGATTTACGTGAGAAACCCTCAACAGGGATAAATTCATAGGCTAATATGCTAGTCACACACGGTCCTAAAATCCAATACTTGCAATGATGTTTACAACATAAGTTAACCACCGTCAAACCGTACATGGTCACTAACCCACCACTACTACCCAACGGGCCTTTAATAGCGATTCTAGACCTACTTGCTTGCGCACTAAGCAACCTTAGTCACAAGCTTCACTTCACATGGAAGAGATCAACAACCTAAGTGAATATCATGATATTCAATATGCAAGTAATGCTAGGTTATACTAAATGCTATCTAGGATTAAAGATGTCAATAATAACAATCATAGATATCAATATTGTTATATGACATGGCATACAACTTAGCTATCTTAAATAAAGTAATCCTAGGCAATAACTATCACAATACAACTCTCAATCAATCAATACAATAATCTCAATCTTGTAAATATAATTTAATCTAAAAGCATACAAGTAATAAAAGAGATTAATTGATAAGAAAGAACACTAAAATGGATGAGTGTGGTGTTCAACTTACCAAATCAAGTGTGTTGAAGAAGACCCATGCATAGATGCATCATAAATGATCCTAGATGATGCTAAAAGATGTTTAATGCACATGGAAATGATTTGAGTAATCAAAGATGAGTTCTTAGATGAATTTCTCTCTTTGAAAATGCTCTCAATGAAAAATATGATTTTTTGAGTTAATTAGACGACCTAAAGAGAAAGCAATATATATATATATATATATATATATATATATATATATATATAGGTGTCCAAAATGATGCAACACCGTTTTGACAAAACAGGGGTCGATCGCTGCGGGTACCGCTGCCAAAGCCACATCGATGGACTTAAAAACAATCAGGTCAACAAAACGCTGCGCCGACCACTGTGGCTTCCACAGTGGTTATGAAAACGGTATGCGCTAGACGCAAACGGCTGTGCCTACTATTGCGGAAACCCATAGTGGTCAAGGAGCATCCGAGACAGTTTCCTCACTGCTATGGCTACCGCTGTGAAGGCCACAGCGGTACCGACAGCGATCTCCTGGGCCAAAGCATGCCAAATGAAAAATCATGCATTCTAAAGCTACTTATGGCATGACAATGATCAAATGCATGAAGAGAGTTAAGAACATGAATGCACAAGCATAAAAACACACAACATACAAGAAGTATATATATGCATGAGTTGTGTGTGTGTTCAACTAAGTCTCTTCAATGCAAATAAGCACAAGTGTTTTACCTTTGAAGTGCTTATCATCTTGAGGTCTTGAGAGGGCCTTTGTTGAGCTTGATCATCAACAATTAAATGCCTAAGCTACCCTTACATTACAAATCCCAAATGTGGTTTGTCACCGAAATAAGCTAGTCAAACTTGAGGAACTTACAATAGGGCTTTATTAGTTAGTTTTATTCAATATAATGTTAGTCACATTAATCTTTATTCAAGTCATTGGGATGTTTGTACAAAAGTTTGTGATTTGTTCAAAGTCTTTAATAATGCTACTAACAATTTATCTAGTGTTTATTATCCTACAACTAATTTATTTATTATTGAGAGTCTTAAAATTGTTGGTGCCTTTTCTCATTGTGCATCCGACTTACAATTACTGCAGTCCGTTACTGCTATGAAGGAAAAATGGTTAGACTATTATAGGGAGTTTTCAAATATTTATTTGATTGCAATGTGTTTTGTTCCATGTTGTAGATTAGAAAATTTGTCTTAATATCTAACTGCTTATTATCATCAATGTTTACAAATAGAATATGATGTTGATACGTCTTGTTCTAGAGTTAAGACGTTATTGTATGAGTTATATGATGAATATCTTCGAGTTTATGGTCCATCATATCACTGAACATAGATGTTCCACAAACTTAAAATGTATCCCATTCCCCAACATCCTTCGGATTTATGAGTTTAGGGTATAATATGTTATCCAAAAAAACTAAAAAATTACGAGGTTCTTCTTCATCAAGCTCGACCATGTATTCCGAACTTGAATCTTATCTAGGTACCTCTTTTGAGTTTATGGAAGACACTGATGTTAAAAAATTTGATATCCTACATTGGTGGAATGAGCATGAAATATACTTTCCAGTCTTGGCTATTATAGCTAAACAAATTCTTTCAACACCAGTTTCTACAGTGGCTGTGGAACAAGAGTTTAGCGTCGGTGGAAATATTCTGGACGCAAGACATTCGCTTTTGAGTCCAAAATTAATTGAGATACAAGCTTGTGTTGATGATTGGACCAAGGTGCAAAACAGACAATAAGAAATCGATCAAGATGTACCCTACGATTTCTTCAAAGATGACCAACCTAGAGGAAATGGAACGGATGATCATGACAACGATTAGTTACGATGCCACCTCACACCAGTACACCATGTGTCCACGTCATCACCAAACCTGCAATAAAAGGTAAGAGAATTACATGGCCTTTGATTCCTCTAAATGTTAGGATTTATGCCCTAAAACTTGTAATTTGTAAATGATATAAATTCATTAATAAAATAAGTAGTTATTTCATTCAATATGACTCATACGCTTATATCATATGTGCTAACATCCAAGATTGCTAGATGTAATCTCAAACTAAGTATATGAATGTCATATACAGAGGTATTCATTTTGAGACATGCAATCTAAAGAGTCCGTAGAGAGCAAATAAAGTTGGGTACTTTATTTGTGGTTAATCTATAGCTGCGGTCAATTCCGTAATGTACGGTGGTCTTATCCTAGACTACTCATATGGTGATATGAGAATGGGGGCACCTTATATGATGTGATCATATAGGATCGGGCCACGATTTATGTGAATTTATCACTAAGATCCGTTAGTTAAAAAGATTCACATATATAGGCAAATGATGGTTGTATATTGGTGATCTAAATCCTGAGTGTCTTATTAACTCCTTCAAGTTAGATTATGGTTTTTGACATACCATGGGTGAGATTGGAGTAACATTCCTAATCAATAACTCTGTATCTTGGAATCATGGTTTGGCTTGTGGCTCGGAAGGTATGCACACAATAGAGGAATCCACTCATTCTTGTGAGAAATAGATAAGTAGTTCTTTTAAGGGTTGATTTGGGACTTGAACGATTAAGAGCGCTCTCCTTCTTCCGTAAAGGAACGAAGGATATAATTATTCATTAAAGAATCAATGGTACTTAAAGGAAAAGATATAATTAGAGAGGTATAATGGACTTTATGACCTAACTCTAATTATGAACTACTTGTGGAGGATCATAGCATATGTAATAGCTATATCGATGAATACTAATGTTTTAGTTTGTGTAAAACATCTACAGTTACGAGAGTGCAACCTCGGGTTTTTAGTGGAATAACTCCGAGGTTAATAATTATGAAATATTAATTAAAGAGTTTAATTAATTTTTCTAAGTATTATTGGAGCTCAAAACTATGGGTCCATTAGGTCCCCTTGCTAGCCGCCCTTTACGATTAATAGTAACAAGGCTCACGGAGAATTGGATGATCTAATTAATTATGTTATGAAAATAACTTGGATATATTCTGGGAATTAATTAAATGATATGATTATTTAATTAATAAATTATTTAATTGATTAAATAAATATAATTAAATAATATGATTATTTAATTGATATATTAATAATTAAGAATTATTAATTGTTATTTGGAGGTTTCATGTTCGAATCTTGACAAGAGCAAAGGAATAAAATAATAAGAGATTATTTTTATTTACTCAAAAAAGGTCAAAGGTTCAACACCTAGTGGTGACCGAATTAAAAAGGATTTATAATCCTATTTTGATTTGGTTAAACTAAACCCTAGGATCCTGGTATATAAGATATACTTATCAGGAAAAACAAAATAACCAAAACCTAATAGAGAGATAAGAAGTGCGGCAACAAGGAAAGAAAAAAGAAAAGAATTTTGTTTTCTTTTGCTCATAGGTTGGCCGAACTCAACAAAAGGGACAGATGTTGTCTTCCGGATCTTTGAAGCCTCCATTTGAGTACTCCCGGAATCCGTGACTTGCCCCCACACACAGTTGCTAGATCGCGGGACATAGCTCGGAAGGCTTAGTGATGAAGGATCAAAAAGAAAACGATGGAGAGATCTTCAAAGGTATGAAAACAAATCCCTCCTCATGTTCGTGTATACAAAATGGTCCAAAGATGATACTTTTTTTAAAACTTAATGATCAATCTTTCTTTTTCCATTGTGCGACACTTACACTAAACCCTAAGAGGATACGTAGGCAACTTAATTGTGGTGAAAATTAAGTGTAAGACCAATTTTACATTTTTTTAGTTTTATTTTAATTTATCATATATTTATTTTATTTTAATTTCGGGTGACCCAATAAAATGCATTTATAATTTTACATGTTTAATTTGTTTTTATTTTTTATTTTTATAAATAATAATAAATATAAGAAAAAAAGGAGCTGGAATCACCGGAACCAGAACTAGAACCGAACCGAAACCGACTCCATGACTAGTTCAACCTCTATCAATGGTGAAACCGACGAGCCATCTACGACGTCAGTTAACTTTGGTGATAGTCGGATCTAGAAGATTGGACAACACTGATTTCATTGGTATGATCGGTTTTGTTGGATTCATGACAGAACGTCATAGATCTGATGATGAAGGTTCGGTGACGGTTTGGGTTTGCTTCGTTTCTCTCTCCACACAGCTCGGATATAAAAACAGACACTTCGGTTACAACGGCTGACATCCGACGAACGTTTTTCCGGTGGTTTTGTAGGTCAACTCACTGGTGATGATGTCGGCAGCGGCAACGCTATTAAGCTTCATCAATGTAGGTTTTTGAAAGAAAGAAAAAAAAAGACCGGTAAGAGAAAATGATAGAAGAATTGTGATATTTTTATCTCAATCCCATCTTTTATGCTATTTTAAGTAGAGTTATTATAGTAGTGCTAATTCCAAATGTCATTCTACAAAAAGTGCTATACTTTTTATCGAGATATATATATAAATTTTCTATTATCAGTTCGTCCTGACAATAAATATATTAGGACGAAAAATGTGGACCACTAGATTTACATACTTTGACTCAAAGTGTATTCACTTGTCAAAACTTCTCCATAATCTGTGGTTCACATTTTTCGTCCTGATATATTTATTATCAGGACGAACTGACAATAGAAAAACTGTATATATATATATAACTCATGATATAATCATATAACGTGCAAGTAGCTATGTCCTGCGCCAACCCAAGCACCAAAATATCTCTCTTTGGGAGGTTTTTCTTTTCTTAATTTTATATATTTGTTAGGTTGCTACACACATCAAAGAGGCTTGGTTATTTGGTAACTGTCGCTTGTACCAGTTGTGCACCCCACTAGACCAACCGTGGACAAATGTTTGTTGAATGAAAATGAAATGGCAAATGGGTTTTGAAGATCTATTTGATGCGACAAGACTGATTCTTCCTAGCTAATTGAATTTAGTAAAGCAAATGACTAGATGAGATTCATTGTAGTAATAAGTATTGATTCTCTCGGTTCTTGCCTTTATTTTGTTCTATCTTACTAAGATCTCTCGTATCATTTTGATCAAAACTTATCTATTAATCTATACTCTAAACTTTCCTTAGACAATTTAAAAATTAGATTTGTTTCAATTATGGTATTTTAAGTAAGATTTAAAGCATATGAAACATTGAATCCATCACCCCACTTACAAGGTCATATATTTTTATGAAATTATTTTCCCTAACAAATAGATGAGATTGGTGGATAATGGATAAGCCCATACTGTTCATCGGAAACCTCAAATAAATAAATAAATAAATAAATGAATTGTCAATCTTTCAATTAGATTATTGCCATAATTAATTATAATGAGTGGGTGCAATAAAAGCTTGCACGCATAGATTCATTCATGTTGCTTACGTAGTTTTAACAAGGTCTTCTTCATCCACTAATAAAGGTGTGTTCGGTTATTTTTAACAAAAATATTGCTTTTGATTTTCTTTTTTATTTAATTTTGTGGTTAACACTTTTGCTATTTCTAATTCTGAGGATAAAATATGGCTGATTTGAATTATAACACTCTAACTAGTATTTCCAAAAAAGAAACTCAAAACATCTAATTCATCAAAATTGTCGTGTTCGTTAATTTCCATGTCTTTGATGTCATAATTTCAAGTGTCTCAGGTACAGGTGTGCATTTTCGATTTGGTTTGGGCTGAAGTTCAATGTCAAACCAAATTAATATAGATCCATTTGGTTATATTTAAACTCAAACCAAACCAATGTGATTTTTCTAACCGATTTAAATCAAACTAAAAAAGGTCGGGTTGGTTTGGATAGGTTTATCGGTTTAGATTTGAACTCAAAAATCTTTTTTTTGTTTTTTGTTGGTATTATATTATAAAAAATATTTAAATGAAAAAAAATCATAACATAAAATACTAATTATATATATTAATATATATAAAGAAAATACATAAAAGTCAAATGAGTAATTACTATATATATATATGATAGCAGTAGAGATTCACAAGACCACAAATAGCTCACTTTCCATGTATATTCCTTCACCTGTTACCATATGTAATTAGGTTTAACTAGGTTTATTAACTCTCCTACTTGAGTACTGTAATATGTATAAATACATCACATATCAATGAATAACATAAGATCAATTCTTTCACAAATATCATATTATAATATGGTATCAGAGCTTAGCTGTGAAATAGCTTAAAGATCCTTAAACCCTAGCTGAAACCCTAGCCGCACAACTCTCTTCTCCTCTCCTAAATTTTCTTTTCTTCTCCTCACCGCTCTTACCTAGCCTCAACGATGACAACTTCCGGCACCTCTGTGACCTCGTCTACCTCTTCTCCTCCAGTCATTCTCATGGGAACAAACAACACTAATCAACCACAATCTTTGATTGCCATCAACTCCACACAAATTCCAATTAAACTATCCAAAGGTGAAAATTATACTGCTTGGAGATCACAATTTGAAAACCTTCTTTTCGGCTAT
Organism: Acer yangbiense; assembly: GCA_008009225.1. NCBI lineage: Eukaryota > Viridiplantae > Streptophyta > Magnoliopsida > Sapindales > Sapindaceae > Acer > Acer yangbiense. The sequence continues at coordinate 25,504,025 of CM017767.1, read as the reverse complement.
AGCATAATGGGACACTTGGACGGTACTAAGCCATGTCCTCCAAAAGTCATAGCAAATCCCTCAAGAACCTCTGACAATCAAGCAACATAGGAAACCGCCGCTGCCAACCCAGATTATCACATTTGGCTTCGCCAAGATCGACTCCTCCTCCATGCAATACAAGTTACATGCACCAGTGCCACACAATCTATCGTCACTCGCTCCACCACCTCAGCTCAAGCATGTGAGAAACTTGAAGCCTCCTACGCCAACCGTTCTAACACTCGCAAACTTGGACTTCTTGACTCACTCACCAACATCAGTTTATTTGACAAATCAGTTGCAGATTACATGCAAGGTATCAAAAACATACTTGACAATCTTGAGTTAATTGGTCACTATGTTGATGATGGTGCAACAGTAATACACACCCTGAATGGATTGAGTCCAACCTACTTACCACTTGCTTCCGCCATTCGAGCTCGAGACTCCTCAATCTCATTCGAAGAACTATATGACAAGTTACTTGACTATGAAGCCTTTCTTAAATGTGATGAAACAAAATAGGGTAGACATCAGATAACGGCATAGTTTAATCAAAGGACATACAGCCGACGGGGTTGTGGCCACCAAGGGAACTCTTCACCACACATGGGACACAATCAATCATATGGCAACAACATCAACTACAGCAACCAACAGCATAATTATGGACCAGTGTCAGGTGGTGGCCGCAACTACTCTGGCCAAGGTAACTCATATCGTCCGAACAACACATCTCAACAATGGCGTCTACCTGCCTCCACCAATCAGTCTTGACCGGTGTGTCAACTTTGTGACAAAATTGGACACACAACCCGTGTGTGCCGCTCACGTCCACCACCTGGGACTCAACCATGGCCATAGGCAAATCATATGAATTCGGATCAGTCGAGTCCTCGCAACAATTGGATCCTTGACACTTGTAAGGTTCCCATTTATTGATTGGCTTATTTCGTGGACAAACCACATGTTGGGGTTTATTGTGTAAGGGTAGTTTAGGTGATTGAGGATCAAACTCAAAGGCCCTTTCAAGACCTCAAAGGACAAGCACGCCAAATGTATAATCTCTAGTGCTTAGTTTTCTTTAAAGAGATTTAGTTTGCACACACACACTTAGCATACTTGCATTTGTGTGCATACTCTTCACATGTCACATTTCACACTTGCACTTTGATTTTGTATTTTGTGTGTGCTTATGTGCCTTGTAATTCGTTTCCTAATATTGTTCAGAAACGTCCGCGCATGCACTAGTATATGCTTGGTTTTACGCGAAGTCCGCCTACGGAGAATACCCTTGGCTTCTCCTTTGGTTTCACCTCTTTTGGTGAAACGGCGGTTATGATCGGCGGCCTGACCGCCGAATTAAACTGCCGTTTGTGTCCAGAGCCTTCTGGAGCAATTTTGCGGTTATGATCGGCGGCCATGACTGCCGTTTGAAACCACTGATCATACCTGATTGATTTAATCTCTCGGGTTTGATTATGTGGTTGGTTCGGCGGTTTCGAAACCGCCGACTGAAACCGTCGATGATGCTCTGTTCTTCTCGGGCTCAATTCGATGGTTGCAAACGGCGGCCTGACAGCCGAATGAAACCGCTGATCGTGCGTTTTCAGGGGTTAACTTGTCTTTTCACATGCTCTGTTTTTGGTGTCTATAAATACATCACTTTCTCATCTCTCTGAACCTAGCTCTTTCAATACAAGAACCCTAAAGTCTAAAGAGAGATTTGTGAGAGAAAAGGCAATCAAGATTGCTCATTTAAACACTCAAAACCATTTTCATATGCATTAAACTTCATCTAGCATCTTCTAGCATATCTAGGATGCTTGCTTGCATGGGTCTTTCATCAACACACTTGCTTTAGTAAGTTCTTCACTATTATCATATATAATTAGTGTTTTATTTATTAAGGCATCTTTTTTATTATTTGCATGTTATTAGATTAACATCTAATATTCAAAATAGAGATTGTTGTGTTGACATGATTGAGTGTTGTTTTGTGATAGCTATCTATGTTTATTTAATCTATGTTTAGCTAAGCTATTTGACATGTCATCTAGCTTTTAATATCTAGGATTGAATTAATTGCAAAATCATCATCGTAGATAAGCATATAGGGTTACCTAGCTCTAAATTGCATTTTGAATATCTCACATATTCACATAGGTTTTATTATCTCTTCTTAGAGAATTAAGTCTTGTGTTGTGACCGAGATTAGGTTGCTTAATTCGCAAGCAATTGGACTAGGTCCACTTATACCAGGATTATGTAGGTGTGTGATTATATACCGGGATTAGGTTGTAATCGTTTTACACATTTAGTGGATTCGAGGTTCGAGTGTGGCTCACTTATTAGCCCATGGTTTTTCCCGTGAGGGTTTCCACGTAAATATCAAATGTTATTTAATATTCCGCACATATTACACTTGTTATATTATTGTGACTAGTTAGGGGCATTTTCGTCAACTTGGCTATTAACGAAAATTGGGTAAAATTGGATAAAATCTATTCACCCCCCTCTAGATATATTTAGAACACACCGTTAATTTGTTTCAATGGTGCTTCTCATCACATGACATCAAATCTTTAGAACATATCGCTCCACTCAGAATACGGCGGCACAGAGGACATCATGGTTGGGGACAGTAAAACAATTCCTATAACTCACACTGGTTCTACTTCATTAATCACACCCACTAACTCATTTCACCTTAAACATGTTTTATGCTCTCCTATTATCCCACAAAATCTAGTGTCTGTGTCTCAATTTTGTTATCATAACAATACATCCATTGAGTTCTTTCCTGACTATTTTCTTGTGAAAGATCTGACCACAGGGGCATCGTTGGTCCGTGGCCAGAATAAAGGGAATCTTTACGTATGGCCAAAGTCGAGTCTTCCGTGTCACTCTACGTCAATAGTTCACCAGTATTTCGCGTCATCCCCACCCAACATCTCATTTCAGTCATGACACTGCCGTCTAGGTCATCCTTCCTCACCAATTCTCCAAAAGATCATCTCGTCTCATGGACTTTTAATTACCAAGTTTGATACAAACAGTTCTCATTGCTCTACGTGTTTATGTAATAAGAGTCATAAACAACCTTTTGGAATATCAACATTAAAAAGCAATAAACCTTTTGAAATTTTATTTACATATGTTTGGGGTCCTACTCATATACAATCTTTTGACAGTTATAAATATTATGTCATCTTCGTAGACTATTACTCAAAATATACATGGTTATACCCAGTAAAATACAAATCCGAAGTGTCACTATTATTTAGACGATTCAAACTACTTGTCGAAAAAATTTTCAACACCCGAATCAAAATGGTTTATTCAGATGGCAGTGGTGAGGCTCAAGCTCTTAGTCTCGATCTGCAATCCTTTGGTATCCAACACCTAAAATCCCCACTTCACACACCTGAGCATGTTAGCACAGTTGAACGCAAACATCGCCACGTAGTGGAAACAACTCTAACCCTTATTCACCATGCCTCCATACCACTAAAATTCTGGTCCTTGGCCTTCCAAACCGTGGTTTACCTGATAAATCGCATGCCCACTAAAGTCCTGAGTCATCAAAGTCCATACTCGATCCTCTTCAAAAATGATCTGAAATATGGCAAACTCCATGTGTTTGGATGCCTGTGCTACCCATGGTTATGACCATACACGTCTCATAAGTTACAACTGCGGTCTCAGCCGTGTGTTTTTGTGGGTTACTTCAATGAACACAATGTGTACCTATATCTAGACTGGTCTACGAGCCGAGTTTATGTTTCTCGTCATGTTGTCTTCGTCGAAACAACCTTCCATTCTCCACTGTCACAAGTCCAACGTCTACCGTCCCTCTCATCACACCTAGTCACTGGATCGAGTCCTCCACATCCAATGAGACTTTTGACCAAGGTAATGACACTCATACATCACAAGAAAACCTTTCAATCATGACACTAGCTGATGTTATCTACATCACCCCACACTCATCCCGTAACTCCCCATCTATGCCATCCCTCACAAATCTGGTCACCCAACTGTCACCAGCTGGCTCGCCACAAGCTACAGATGTCCAGCCTACCCTGCAAACTGAGCCACCTTTCAAAAACCAGCCCTCCGTCAACTAACCCGAAACCAAGTTAGCTTCACTGTCAAATGATCCAATCCCTACCTCAAATCCAAACATAATGCATACATGATCCAAGAGCCATATATTCAAACCAAAACCCATCTTTGACCTCAATACCACAACTCATTCCCCTCCCCTAACCGAACCAACCAACCAACCAACCTAACACAAGCCCATAAGTTCTTGGAGTGGCGACAGGCCATGAGTGCTGAATATGATGCACTAGTAAAAAATGGCACATGTGTGTTGGTTCCGCCTCATTCACCTCAAAATGTAGCTGGCTGCAAGTGGATCTTTCGCATTAAACATAACCCCAATGGTTCAGTAGCTCAGTATAAGGCTCGCCTTGTGGCGAAAGGATTTCATCAACGACCTAGCATCGACTTCACTGAGACCTTCAATCCTTTTATGAAACCAGTCACTGTCCGCTTAATTCTAACCCTTGATGTTTGACACGTCCAAAAAAAGGATTTTACTCCCAAGTGCAGGAGTGTCGAAGTAATAATATAACCCGGTAAGTACGGGGTTGATCCTTATGAAATGAGTTTTAATGTTCACAAAACCAACAATAATCTCAAGAGTTATCAAGAAATAAAATGATTAAATTGGTGATTGATGGGCAAATATAATGATGAAATTACTCAAATAAAATATGTATGTTAAGGTTAGAGGTTCCATTCTTGGTATTTATGATAAAGCTATATTTAACTATTTATATAACTTAATCAGAATCCACATACAAAGGAGGTTCCAATCAGAAAATACAATAATCTAAGCTCGTTTGAACATATATGAAATTATATTATCTTTCCATTTAATTAAATTGCAAGGGTTACCCACTCTTCGATTCAATGGGTTTCAATCACTCATTGTGCCAATCACTATAATGAATCAAGAATCCTTAGCCGGTATAATTAAAACCATGCAATATTTAGAAGGATTCAAGTATCCACTGATAAGATTGTCTACAATAAGTCAAGATCCCCATACACAAGAGAGAAATCAAGATTAAAGTCAAGTTAATAAATAAAAAGAAATATAAATCATATAAGTGAATAACAAATGAATATAAACATTAACCACAATTTAAGAGTTTTAATAAACCTTTATTTTTATACCAAGAGCTTCACCTTTTCACCTTAGCATAATGAAACTAGTTACCATGGAAATAGAAATAAGCATAGAAATATAAAAGGAAAAATATGTAAACGAAAACTAATTGGCAAGAAGAAAGTTTATAGTGAAAGAGAAAAATAATAATACATGCAAGGTAAACTTGCAATGAACCAAGATGATTCAAGAGATAAATCAAGATTTTCATGGTTAATTAATGTTTAGCCACCTAACATTGACAATTTTGGATTGCCCATGCATGTACTGTCTTCGAACCCAGATTTCGTGCTGCTTGTTTCATATTTGGCCTCTGACATGAATAGAGGAAGTGTGTAGTTTTGACTTAGCTTTATGGAAATATTTGGCTCGTAAGTATCCAAAATCTGTAGCTCAAGTTATGCCCAAAACTTTGAAGCATGTTCAGTGTGTGCCGAAACTGTACATATGTCATCTTCCATCCTCTGTTTGACCTTCAAAACATCCGAATCTTGAATTCAATGTGAAATGCATTTTTGTAGGATATTGAATCATCTTTCTAGAGGAAAACGAATGGTACCAATCTGATATTTTAGTGAAAAGTTATACTTATTTCAAGTAACCTGCATCAAAACAACAATATCAAAAATAAAAGACAAAAGTGTAAATGTGCTTAAGTTAGGAGAGTTAATGACACTACTAGTGTAAAATAATGATTTCAACTATATTAAACATGCACTTTTATGTGTTCATCACACCCCTAACCAGCTTATTGCTAGAGACTAGTCTCTAGCAATTAAGCGATACCATTTAATAATGATTTATTGAATATATGTTCAAAGCATTCATCATTCTCCCAAAATTTGCTCTAATTAAATAAACAAACTCTCACATAAATATCTTTATTTTCGATTTATATTTATAAAAAAATAAATTTGGGCCATATACTCTTAGTGAGAATATTAATAAACTTTCTTTTGTGCTCATTGTAAACCAACATAAAATTATGGGGCTTTATCGAAAAAGAGTATGGATCATTCTAAAATGTCTTTTAGAGTTAATTTCCTTGGGTAAGGATAGTTATTAGCTGTACACATTTATTATTATTTACAAAACACTCTTAACCCATGTAGTGAGCTTTCAGCCAATAACTCCCAGACCAGTTGGCCTTAGGGCATTAGGTGTTAAGACACCCCTACGAACTTAATTACTCGGGATAAGAATGATATCAAATTAGATACATTATTTGTGGATAGTGCAATGTCTAGTTCCTTTAAGCTTTCTACTTAACCCATGTAACGAGCTTTAGGTCAATGACTCCCAAATTAGTTGGTTTTAGGGCATCAGGTGTTGAGACACCCCTAAGGACTTACTTACTCAAGTTAAGAAGGCTACGAAACTAAACATATCCAATTTTTTTTTTCTTTTTCTTCTTTATTTTTTCATTTTTTTTTTGGATTTTTGTTTTTGTTTTTGTTTTTTTTTGTTTTTTGTTTTTTGTTTTTTGTTTTTTGTTTTTTGTTTTTTTTAAAATCCACTGCCCTCGGTCAATGTTTTAATTATAACCAAAAGAATGAAGCATACTAAATTTCAATTTGCAACCACAATTATATGTCAATGTGTGTGTATGACAAGAATAGTTCATAAATACTTACTAAAGGGTATGTAAGCAAAACAGTAAGGAAAACATTTTTTTTTATATTTTTTATATTTTTTAGAAATAAAACAATTTAATGATATAAATATGAGAGTTTATACATTTAACTATTTCAAATGAAGGTCAATAGTAAAGCCTTGTTATAGTATTCGAAAATCAAAACAAAATGGTAACACTTTTTTATTTATAACTATTTGTGTTTAGGGAAAACAATAACAATAGTAATAGAAACAATTGTTAACTATCCCTCCCCCTCCCCCCAACCAAATTGAGACATGACAATGTCTAATTATATAAAGGTAAAGTATAGAAGACATCACCAGAATCAGTAATTATTGAAAAGAAAAGCCTGCAACATACTAACACAACAAAGTGAAAACACATAAAAAATAACAAAACATGAAAGGATAAATTAATCAAGTCCGCGTCTCTTGCTACACTCATCGATAGACCAATCTAGCTGAGATATCTCATGGTCATATTGAGAAAGCTTCTAACTGTTCAATCAGTTGATAAGCAGTTGAAGCAGTGATAAGAATTTGTCACGCCAGAGGCGAAATGAAGCCCTTTTCTACATAATAATCAAGGAAAGACAACAGACTGTCATAGAAACCATTGACATTTAACAAGCCTATGGGTTTTTGATGGATTTTTAGTTGGGCCTATGAAGTAACTTCAAAAAGTTCTTCTAAAGTTCCAAGACCATCGGGTAGAACTATAAAAGCATCTGCATGGTCAAACATTTCAGCTTTTCGTTCATGCATGGATGTGACAATTTTCACCTCCTCAACTGTATCTCTTATGATATCACAGGTGGCTATGGCTTTTGGAATGATACATAAAACTTGACTTCGACCCTCATGAGCGGTTTTTGACACACACCCCATCAACCCAAGGTTACCTCCCCCATACACTAAGTGCATTCTTTTTTCGGCCAACACTTTTCCAAGATTCTTCGCTGCTTCCTTAAATTCCACATCCTTACCGGAACTAGACCTACAAAATACACAAATATTGACGAGTCTGTATGATGAAGTTTTATCCATTGTCACACACCCCAAACCCCATTTGAAAAATTAGAGGTTTGTTTGAAGGTTTAGAGAGTGAAGTGCTGCCATTTATAGAACTTAGAAAGGCAATCTAATCATGATAGTTACATGGGTAAGTCAGTTGTTGTCAAATAGGTTTCAGTCTAGAGTTCAAAATTTTCAAAAACATCGTCTGACAAACATATGTACAAGTAGTTGTGATTATGGCTCACATCTTCCTCTGGTTTTAAGTCCAGTAACGGTTTAAACGCCATCTATGGGTCAAGGATAGGCTTCCCATCCAATTTCCTTATAAATTAGCAAATAAGGTATCTTATAAATAAGGAAGTGAGGGCCAAAATCATACCAATTTTGATCCGATCAAATACCCCCATACCTATCTTTTGCTCGTCCTCGAGCAAAACAAACAATAAGCACTCATGGACATGCGTCTAAATATCAAACAATCAACATTAAAGCACCGACTCTTTGTAAAAGACTCAAAAGTCAATATTTGACTTGTAAAACCAAAAGCGAAGAGATTTAACCAACGTTGTGCTCATTAGGAAAAAATGCATGTAAGATATGCTAAATGAAGATTAAAGTCATGCCACTCTAAGTACACATTGCACGTAGTGCGATCATACATTCAAGATGCTCAAGCTTCAAGACTAGAGTGCCATTCGGAAAAGAATGTAATTCGCCTCGACATCTAATCCTCACCGGATTCTCTCATTTTCGCATAGATTTCTAGGCTTCACTCATAATCCATATGCAATATGAGTTTATGTTCAAGATATCAAATATAATTGCACATGATCATTTAAAAGCACAATTTCTGAAAATTTGTCTCATGAATGGAATTGAAAACCATGAACTGAAAAGAACATGCATCAACCAAAATTTCCAAAGTGGACATCCCTAAAGATCAAATAGGTCTTTCATTTGGTTGTAATGGGGCCTAAGGTGAGGGTTGAGTCAATAAATGGAAAGAATTGATAGCAAACACCCAATGGTCACACTAAAGCATAGATTCTATATTAAACACATTTTGCTCATTACAACTATGCATAATCCACACTTTGGCGTTCAGGCTTACAATTTATTTTGTGCATTTTCTACTCTTAATTTTCATTGAGTAGCTCATTTAATTCCACATAATTCATCTAGGCACTTAGTGCCTCATTTATCTTTTTCTTTTCTTTCTTTTGCATTGATTTTTTTTTTCTTTGCTTATTTTTTTTTCAAGCATTGCATTTCATTTTTTTAATGTGTTTGCACATACATACTTGCCTAGGTACACGCCTTACAATTTAATACACCACAAAGCTTACATTCAACCCCTAAGCCTTAGCAAACCATTTGGTACAAGGTAAGTATAGTGTGTTGGCTATATGGTTTATGTTGATGTGGTTCATGAATGAAAAACTTAATTGTGTTTGGCTTCAAATGGGCAATGTAGCACACACATAGAGGGATTGGAAGTATTTAGGCCAATTTGATGGTTTTTCACATGCATTGGCTAAAATCATCTCTAAAAGTTTGTCCACAAAGTCAATTAAGGTATCCACAAGCAGTCCATATGTTCTATGGCAAACAACATTTAAGTGCGAATGAGACATTTTAAATATGCTTAACATGTGTGTTTGAATGAGTGTTTCAAGAGTGAAACTTTCCCTTAAAATACGCTTTTTAAGGCCGTGTTTGTGAACTTTACGGGAAGTCTCCACTATTAATTCCTAACCTTCAAGCACAATTGAATATTCACTCCAACATCAAGAGAAAAGAACTAGCGCGCTTTGTGCAATGCAACTCTAAATGGCATGAAGTTAATCTAAACTAAGCAAGGCAAAGATGCACAATTCCTTACTCGCACACACAATGACACAATCTCAACAAGCAAAATATGCTCAAGCATGGCATTATCACAAGGTTTTCAAAAAATTAGGCTCAAAATATTTGCACACATTGCAAACAAGAGACGGTGTTTCGCACACACCCCCAAACCTAAATTAGACATTGTCCTTAATGTCTTTGGGGCATATAAACCGATAAACGCGGTGCAACACACATCCTCAATCAAAGAGTCAAAACAACATCAATTGTCCATTTTAAAAATTATCCCAAAATTTGGAATCAAGTGGTTCAATATCATCCTATATATTCATCATCAACTCAAAAGATATGGCAATGTAAAATCATCAAGAGTTACCATCACAATCCATGTGGACAATCATATGTGATCATTCAAGCCTAAATCCACTATCAAAAACAATTCACACCCTTATTCTAAACAAGAAACTAAAAAGAAAGAAATAAAACAAATTAAAAAGCAAGAAAATAAATTGTACCTAGGAGGGTTGCCTCCTACCAAGCGCTTGGTTTTATGTCCCCGTTAGACGTGCTACTTGGATCGGTCAACCGAATTCCAAGGCTTCGAAGATGCACCTATATGCGATTAGGTCTTGGAAGTATTTGTCGCCCACCGACTTGTTCTTAATCACATAAAGCAAAGGCAAGTAAAAATGCACTTGAAAAAGTGGTTTAATAAGTTTAGGAAACAACCTATACCAAATGCTTTTGAGTAGGCGTCTTTGAGAAATAGTAGGAGGGACATAAGGCTTCGATTCCTTCATTTCATCGTTCATCTCCTTTTCTTCTACTTCTTCACCTGAAACACTAGAAGACTCATTAGCAAAATTGTGAAAATGATTGTGCTCTACATTCTCACCATTCCAAGGGATGGTGGTAGCTTCTTCTAGCATTGGTGGATTTGGGAACTCTTGGCTCTCTTGCGCTTGCATGGCTTCCATGATAGCTCCAAGGTGCACTTCTATTCTTCTCAATGAAGCTTCTAATCCCGAAAACCTAAGTGCACTTGCCTCCAAACATCCGTTCAAGGCTTGCTCGTACGACAATTGTTATGCTCGGATGGCCTCTAGCATTTCTTCCTCGGGATCCCTATCCTTCGGCCCCGAATTGGAAGAATTTGAGTCATGAGCTCCTTTTTCTTTCGAGTGCCTTGAGGCAAATAATTCCATGTCCCGGTTGAATAGGGCCAATTGCAAGCCAAAATGATCCATTGTTCATGAAAAGAAAACAAAAAAGAAAAAGGACAGAAGACACAAAAGAAAATAAAACTAGAAAATCTAAAAATAACAAAAATGACACACTACCTAAAAAAAAAAATCTAACAACAAAAAGAAATAACACAAATCAACAAATCTAAACACCAATCCTCCGCAGCGACGTCATTTTCATTTTTGATAAGGTCGTTTGTGCACATCAAAACAATGTATATATGTGATCTTTTTGAAAAGAATGTTTTACCACTTTGGAATCCTCTTAGGATATAAAACGTATAAATGGTAAGCTAGATTCGTTCCACAGGGAAATGAAGTAATACGTTAGATTGATTAATTAATCTAAAATGTAATAACATAAATCATGATAAGTGGATATTGTGTGGTTTAATGCACCACCAAACATGCATAAAGTAAAAGTGACAAAAGTGATAGGCAAAATAGAAGCTCAACAATCTATAATAAGAAAAGTGGGTGTAAACAATTAAGAGATACGCTAGGGGATTGATGAAGTTGCAAGTGGATTAGGGGTGCTTTTCAGACTATCTTAAAGAACCAATCTCTTATAAGCTAACCTCTTGTATTCTTTAGTGTGTTTAGGCCATAACCATGAACCATAAACATCTTCCCACCTCAATGCCTAACTGATTAAGGAAAGGGGGTCAAGGTGGGATTGGTTGTTTACAAGACAAGGTTTGGATTAATGTAGTTGATGTACCCTCCACTAATTCATCCCATTCATTGGATTCTTTAATCACACAAGGTTGTCAATCCAAAGGTGATTATATAATATATTATTCTAACAAGATTATGATCAACAAGTTGATATACAAATTAATCACATAATGAAAAGAATCTAATGATAGAATAAATGGAAAACATATAGAGATTCAATTAAAATATAGTTAAGCAAACCCGAAGTCCAAGTGTTCCTAACACCAACCCCCTAGATTGGGGGGTTTAGCTACACATAGTTACAAATAAGAAAAGAGAGTAATAAATAAGGAAATCACCGTTAGGTCCCCTTCTTTAATGCTTAATCCTTTCTCTCCTTAGATGCTCTTTTGTGCAAAAGTGTGGATGAATGTAAAATGGTGAGTGACTAAGGTAATATGGTGAAGAGAATGGCAAGAGAGGAATGATTTGGTGAGGTAAAATAGATTTGATGTTGAGTGTTTGATGGAAAAGGTAGTTCAAGGTTAGAAATGGAGGAAGTTGAAAGTGGGAAACATGGAAGAAAAGCTAGATCTAAAAATGCTAAGTAAAAATGTGCTTTTGAATACTCTGTAAATTCTTGTGTGTCTTCAAACTCAGAGAAGAGGGATATTTATACTGGTCTTGAATTTACGCTGAAAATCGCTTGGAAAGCTGATGTGGCAGGATTGTCGCCATTTTGTTGCCATGGCGACCTCGTGGCGTAAAACGGTTATGCATTTTGAGATTCACTTGTCGCCACGAACATCATCTTTTTCGCCCTTGGCAAATGGCGACACTGAGGAAATCTGAGTGATGTCGCCATTTGCCATTGAATGTCACCATGGCGACAACACTTGATGCACATCTTCTCGGAATATTTCTTCTGTAGCCATGGCGACCATTTGGCGACATGGGGGCGACATTTTGTCTTTTTGGAACGCACCTCCCTATCACCATGGCGACCTTAGGGCGACATCATGGCAACAGCTGTGCTCTGAAAAAGCACCTCCTTGTCGCCATGGCGACCTAACTTTAGCAAATGGCGAGAATGCCCTGTTTCATATCTTTATGCTCCTTTTTGCACCAAGATTCTCTTCTTCTTCACAAATGCCCTTGAGGCCTAATAAAACCTAAAACACTTGATTTGATAACATTAAATACGGGGAAACGCACCGAGAATTAAGCACAAATAATAGGAAATAAGGGTACAAAATCGTGCCATATTTGGTTCGATCAGCTTCCCATCCAATTTTCTTATAAATTAGCAAATAGGGTATTTTAAAGTCAGATTCCCAAGACTGTATCAAACATGTTCTTTTCGGAATTAGGTCTATAAATCAAAGATAGCCATATGCACATATCCACTAGGATGCGTCTCAAGAGTAAAAAATATATTGTCCAATGACTCTTTATTCAGGCCATCCCTAATGAATTGGATTTTATCTTCTCGATTTACGGACACCAATCCCAAAGAACGACATCGTGTGTTACAAGTTGTATGAGCACACTTATAACACGCATGCAATCTTTTTGCTCTTTGCTTTTTTACAAAACTACTTTTACCTAGACCAGGCATGTAAGCAATGAATGAATCTGAGAACTCATCTGCCAATCTGACCTTGGCTTCAATCAACCAACGTAATTCCACATGGATACCATTATGCCTTAACATCCTTAATCTTTCGAACCGTGCTTCATAAATTGTCACAAAGCTTTTTGAGGAAGTAAAGGGAAAAGATTTTTCAAATTATTGAGAATGTCTTCCATTGTTATGGGAAAAAAAAGAAAAAAAAAGAAAAAAAAGAAAACAAGATTTTTTTTTTTTTTTTTGAATCAGTTATTGTAGGAAACTGAAAAGACTAACTTGAGAAGTCACGGAGTACCGTTATCCGCCATTTAACCGGGAAACAAAGAAAAAACAAAGAAAAACAAACAAAACAAAAACTACTGTCCTAAAATCACAAAAACAAATGGAGTCAGAAAGTAAGATGGATAGCAAATTTGAATTACAATTTCAATCATTTTTTCTCACAACATGGGTTAGAAAGGGAAACACTCTCTTCTTCCAAAGCTTGATTTTCCAGAAATGGGTTGAGTATTTGATTATTCACTTTAAACACATTACCATTCCTAGGATTCTCAATGTCAATGGCCCCATAAGGATATACATTTCTCGCAACAAATGGGCCATTCCACATAGATCTCAATTTTCCAGTGAAAATGTGAAGTCGAGAATTATAAAGCAAAACTTTTTGTCCAACATCAAATGTTTTTCTCAAAATTGATTTATCATGGAAAGTTTTAGTTTTAGCTTTATAAATTCTCAAATTCTCATAAGCATCATTTCTCAATTCTTCAAGTTCATTTAACTGTAATTTGCGTAATTTGCAAGCATCATCAAGATTTGAGTTGAAAACTTTAATGGCTTAGTAGGCTTTATGCTCAAGTTCCATAGGCAAATGGCAAGGTTTTCCATAAACAAGATGATAGGGAGACATACCTAAGGATGTTTTAAAAGCGGTGCAGTAAGCCCAAAGTGCATTGTTAAGTCTAAGAGACCAATATTTACGATTTGGGTTAACTGTTTTTTCCAAAATTTGTTTTATCTCCCTATTTGCTAGTTCAACTTGTCAAATTGTCTAAGGGTGATAAGGGGTAGCAACCTTATGTGTAATTGCATATTTCTTCATTAAGGACTCAAAATGTTTGTTACAAAAATGTGTTCCCCTATCACTTATAATGGTTCGAGGGATTCCAAATAGACTCAAGATATTTTCTTTTAAAATTTTTAGAATCGTTCTTTGATCATTGTTTCGACATGGAATCACCTCAATCCATTTTGAGACATAATCTACTTCAACTAATATATATATAAAACCAAATGATGGTGGAAATGGGCTCATGAAATCTATCCCCCAACAATAAAAAAAATTCAATAACAAGGATGGGATTTAAAGGCATCATGTTTCGTTTGGAGATGGATCCCAAATTTTGACAATTTTCACAACTTTTGCAAAATGCATAGGTGTCTTTAAATAAAGTAGGCCAATAAAATCCACACTGGAAGATTTTTGTAGCTGTTTTTCTTGATGAGAAATGACCTCCGCATGCTTCAGAATTACAAAATTTAATGATGCTACGTACCTCATTGTCGGGTATGCATCTTCAAAAAATCTGATTAGGGCAGTACTTGAACAGGTATGGATCATTCCAATAAAAATTTCTCACCTCGGTTAGAAACTTCCTTTTATCTTAGGGAGTCCATTGAGATGGCATTTCACTTGTAACAAGAAAATTGACAATGTTAGCAAACCATGTGATTGTAACAACAGAAAATAAAAAATCATCAGGGAAAGAGTCATTGATAGGTGTGATGCCAAATGACGACTCTGTTGTAAGTCTTGACAAATGATCCGCAACAACATTTTCCACTCCTTTCTTATCTTTGATCGTGATATTAAATTCTTAGAGTAATAAAATCCACCGTATCAATCTGGGTTTGACATCCTGTTTAGACATTAAATATCTAACAGCAGCATGGTCAGTAAAAACAATAGTTGAAGAACCAATCAAGTAAGATCGAAATTTGTCTAATGCAAATATTACTGCAAGTAGTTCTTTTTCGGTAGTGGTATAATTCATTTGAGCACTGTTTAAAGTTCTACTTGCGTAATAAATCACATAAGGCTTACCTTCTTTCCTTTGCCCTAAGACAACACCAACAACAAAATCACTAGCATCACACATCAACTCAAAAGGTAAAGTCCAGTAAGGGGATTGCATGATATGGGCAGATGTTAGATGACCAATTATCTTCTCAAAAGATTTTTGGCAATCTTGGTTCCAGTAAAATGATGCATCTTTTAATAGAAGGTTACATAGGGGTCTAGATATGGTACTAAAGTTTTTAATGAACCTTCTATAAAATTCTGCATGCCTAAAAATGAGTGAACTTCCCTAACTGTTTTTGGTGGGGGCAAATGAGAAATTATCTAAACTTTTGCTTTGTCGACTTCAATTCCTTTAGAAGACACCATATGACCTAAAACAATTCCATAGGCAACCATGTAATGACATTTTTCCCAATTTAACACAAGACCTTTTTCTTCACATTTTTTAAGGACATTTTCCAAGTTATCAAGACAATTATCAAAAGAATTTTTGAACACTGTTAAATCATCCATAAATACCTCTAAATAGTGTTCAACCATATCATTGAAAATGCTCAACATACATCTTTGGAATGTTACTAGAGCATTATAAAGTCCAAATGGCATCCTTCTAAATTTAAAGGTGCCAAAGGGACGTGTGAAGGTGGTCTTTTCCTAGTCCTCTAATGCTATGGGGAATTTGATAGTAACCTGAGTACCTATCAAAAAAGCAATAGTAGGGGTGTCCAGCTACTCTTTCTAGAATTTGGTCAAGAAAAGGTAATGGAAAATGATCATTTCTAGTGGTAGTATTTAATTTCCTATAGTCTATGCACATCTGCCAACTAGATAGGACTCGTGTTGGTATTAATTCACCTTTTTCATTTTTTACCACTGTGATTTCAAATTTCTTAGGCACTAGACTTACCTACTTACTATCAGAAATAGGGTAGATAATCCCCACATCAAGTAGTTTAAGAACTTTAGCTTTTACTACCTCTTTTATGTGTGGATTTAGTCTTCTCTGAGGTTGTTGAGATGTTCTAGCATTATCCTCTAAATATATTCTATGTGTACAAATTAATTGATTAATGCCCTTCATGTCTTTCAAAGTCCACCAAATTGCTTTTTTATGCTTTTTTAATACTTCTAACAACTTACATTCCTGATCGGTTGTGAGAATCGAGGAAATTACCATTGGGCAAGTTTGTTCCTCTCCAAGAAATGCATACTTCAATCTTTTAGGCAAGGGCTTCAATTCTAGCTTGGGTACTTTTTCGTGTTAATCTCCATCAATATGTCCTAACTCTTCAAATTTTGGTTTCCAGCCTTTATTCTCCATTGTCTGTGAACAATCAAGCAAAGAACACATGTTAGAAATATCGGAATCTAATTGCATGCTTGATTCAAATGAATTAACTAAACAAATTTCCAAAGGGTTAGAAGAACTCCTTGTTTGAAGATGATCATCCACAATAACTTCAATCATGTTTGCTTCCTCACTTTCATCTTTCTCATCTCGTGGTTGCTTACACATATTGCCACCATTATGCTCCAGTGTCATATTCCCAAAAGATAGGTTCATTATCCCATTCCTGTAATTAATCAAAGCATTAGAAGTTGCTAAAAATGGACGACCTAATATAACAGGAATTGGTTTGCACCCATTAACAACAGGTTGTGTATACAAGACAATAAAATCCACAGGATAAATGAATTTATCGACTTGTATTAACACGTCTTCCACTATTCCTCTTGGCACTTTAACTGATCTATCGGTGAGCAAAAGAGTTATGGAAGTTGATTTTAACTCACCTAGATTGAGTTGTTGATAAACAGAATATGGAAGTAAATTAACACTAGCACCAAGATCAAGTAAAGCCTGCTCAATTTTATGATCGCCAATAATGCATGAAATTGTAGGACAACCAGGGTCCTTGTATTTCAAACTATTATTGTTTTGAAGAATGACACTTACCTGTTCGGCTAAAAAGGTTTTCTTTTTCACATTCAATTTTCTTTTAACAGTGCATAAGTCCTTCAAAAATTTGGCAGAAGAGTGTACTTGTTTAATCGTATTCAACAAAGGAATGTTTATTTTTACTTGCTTGAACGTTTCATAAATTTCAGAGTTGTGGTTCAATTTCTTTTGTTTATTTAATGCATGAGGGAATAAAGGTGCAAGTGGGAATTTGGTCTTTTCTTTGCTAGGTGTAGGCTCATCAAACCCTTCCTTACCCTTGGAAACTGATTCATCATCCTTTTCACAAGGTTTAAAAATGTGTTTTTCGAAAACCTTGACATTACGAAGAGTTATGACCGATTTGATTTGGTCCATGTGTTGGCTTCCTGAACTACCATCTTCTAAATTGTATTTACCCTTGGGATTTGGTTGAGGTTGGGAAGGAAATTTTCCTTTCTCATGAATGGTGATTGCAGAAGCAAATTTGGCAAGAGTGTCTTTCAAATCAGTCAAAGTTTGAGCATTTTGATTGTTAATAGACTTTTGCTTTTCAATGAATGAATGCAATGTTTCTTCAAGATTTTTCCTAGGTGGTGAAACATAAGGTGCATAACCTTGAGAGTTTTGGAAGTTTTGATGGGTCTGAAGAGAAGGTTGTGAAGATTGCGCATGATTAAATTTGGATGATTTCTCTAACCTGGATTGTAAGTTTGTAAGTATGGGTTATGATTTGGCCTTTTGAAAGTGTTTAGAACATTGGCTTGTTCATGGAAATGTTCCTTAAAGGCAGGTAGGGTTTGGGCAATCATTTGTTGAATGATCATTGACATCACATATATGACACACAATTTCTTGAATGGATTTTAAGTGACCACTCTTTTTCTGTTCTAAAGCCTTGACTTTCCTAGCTAATGATGCAAATCTAGCTTAGAGGTCATGTTCTTCCTTAAGGTTGTACATGCCTCCACTAGATGTAGGGGGCTGAGCTTTGCTAGGTGCCTCATCAGTACCCACAGTGTCCCAATTTTGGGCATTTTCGGCCAGTAGGTCTAGGAATTCTAATGCCTCTTTTGGATCTTTATCGCTAAATTCTCCATTACACATCATCTCAACCATTTTTCTACATTGAGGTGTTAAACCTTCGTAGAAATGGGAGACTAATCTCCATGTTTCAAAGCCATAGTGAGGACAAGAGTTAAGCAACTCTTTGTACCTCTCCCAACATTGGTACAAGGTCTCTCCTAATTTTTGGGTGAAAGTGGTGATCTGTCTTTTGAAGGAATTTTTCCTATGAGGAGGAAAGAATTTGTTCAAAAATTGTTTTTGTATTTCATCCCAACTTCTAATGGATCCAGACCTAAGATTTTGTAGCCATGTTTTAGCCTTATCTTTCAAAGAGAAAGGGAAAAGTTTAAACCTGATAGTGTTCATGCTACAATTTATGTCACTGTAGGTGTTGCACACCTCTTCAAATTCTCTCAAATGCAAGTATGAATTTTCAGTTTCTAAGCCATGGAAGTTGGGTAAAACTTGAATGATACCTAGCCTAAAGTGAAAATGAGATGCATCTAGAAGGTAAATAATGCAAGACAGTGCACCTGTTCTTGTGGGATTCATGAAGTCTCTAAGTGTTCTAGGTTGATCTTGGTCATTATGTTGGGAACGGTTGTCCCCTGGATCAGTGAGTCTATCAACTTGGTTTTCAGCCATGATTTCTAGTGGAGATAAGGGTTTCCTAACAACTCTACCAATTGATGTACGTGACCAATTTCTCATGCAAGTCCTAGAGATAACAAAAGAGACGAAAGAGACAAGCACTTAAAAAAATAAAAAATAAATAAATAACAATATATACACAAAAAGAAAAAGAAGATGAAGAAAAGATTTATAATGGTTTTGAACACCAATGGCTACTTCCCCGGCAGCGGCGCTAAAAACTTGACACGTCCAAAAAAAAGATTTTACTCCCAAGTGTAGGAGTGTCGAAGTAATAATATAACCCGGTAAATGCGAGGTCGATCCTTAGGGGAAGGAGTTTTAATGTTCACAAAGCCATCAATAATCTCAAGAGTTATCAAGAAATAAAATGATTAAATTGGTGAATGATGGGCAAATATAATGATAAAATTACTCAAACAAAAATATGTATACTAAGGTTAGAGGTTCCACTCTTGGTATTTAGAATAAAGGTATATTTAACTCTTTATATAACTCAACCAGAATCCACACACAAAGGAGGTTCCAATCGGAAAATACAACAATCTAAGCTAGTTTGAACATATATGAAATTATATTATCTTTCCATTTAATTAAATTGTAAGGATTACCCACTCTTCGATTCAATGGGTTTCAAGCACTCATTGTGCCAATCACTACAATGAATTAAGAATCCTTAGCCGGTATAATTAAAACCATGCAATATTTAGAAGGATTCAAGTATCCATTGATAAGATTGTTTACAATATGTCAAGATCCCCATACACAAGAGATAAGTCAAGATTAAAGTCAAGTTAATAAAGAAAAAGAAATATAAACCATATAAGTGAATAACAAATGAATATAAACATTAACAACAATTTAAGAGTTTTAATAAACCTTTATTTTTATACCAATAGCTTCACCTTTTCACCTTAGCATAATGAAACTAGTTACTCATGGAAATAGAAATAAGCATGGAAATAGAAAAGGAAAAACATGTAAAAGAAAACTAATTGGTAAGAAGAAAGTTTATAGTGAAAGAGAGAAATAATAATACATGCAAGGTAAACTTGCAATGAACTAAGATGATTCAAGATATAAATCAACATTTTCAAGATGTGTTTTCAGCCATCTACAAAGCCCCTTTTTATAGAGAGTTTGAAGGGCAAAAGGGTCACAAAAGGGGAATATGGTTAATTAATGTTTAGCCACCTAACATTGACAATTTTGGATTGCCTGTACTGTCTTTGAACCTAGATTTCGTGCTGCTTGCTTCAAATTTGGCCTCTGACATGAACAGAAGAAGTGTGTATTTTTGACTTAGCTTTGCATAAATATTTGGCTTGTAAGTATCTAAAATCTGTAGCTTAAGTTATGCCTAAAACACTAAAGCAAATTCAGTGTGTACCGAAACTATACATATGTCATCTTCCATCCTCTGTTTGACATTCAAAACGCCGAATCTTGAATTCAACACGAAATATATTTTTGTAGGAAATTGAATCATCATTCCACATAAAAAAGAATGGGATCAATCCAATATTTGAGTGAAAAGTTATGTCTATTTCAAGTAACCTGCATCAAAACAACAATATTAAAAATAAAAGACAAAAGTGTTAATGTGCTTAAGTTAAGTTAGGAGAGTTAATGACACCACTAGTGTAAAATAATGATTTCAACTCTATTAAACATGCACTTTTATGTGTTCATCACTGTTACTAATGGTTGGCCTTTGTGCCAACTGGATGTCAATAATGTTTTTTTGCAGGGCTCTCTGACCGATGAGGTCTATATGGACCAGCTGCCTAGATTCGTTAATCTCGTGATGCCACACCACGTTTGCAAGCTACGGAAGGCAATCTATGATCTTCATCAAGCACCCCGTGCTTGGTACAATGAGTTGCGTACCTTTCTTCAGGGCACCAGATTCGTCAACTCAAAATGTAACGCGTCTCTCTTTGTTTGACATCACTCTGGACAGACCATGTATCTTTTAGTGTACGTAGATGATATCATTATCACCGGTTCTTCTTCAGCACAAGTCTGTGACTTTATTACAGTCCTAGCTCACTGTTTCTCTCTGAAAGACCTCGGTACATTGACATTCTTTCTAGATGTCGAAGCTCATCACTCCACGAGTGGACTCTTTCTCTCTCAACAAAAATACACTTGTGATCTACTGGCCAAAATGAATATGCTTGAAGCCAATCCCGTCTCCACACCACTTTCCCTTATAGAATCATTGAAACTGGTTGATGGCAGTACACCCACAGATGCGACTCAATATCGATAGATTCTAGGCTCACTTCAATACCTATCCTTAACTCGTCCAGATGTTTCCTTCGTTGTCAACAAACTATCCCAATTCATGCACCGTCTAACGACGATTCACTGGAACGCAGTCAAAAAAGTCCTTCGATACCTCAAGGGCTCGCTAAACCACGGCCTCCTCATTCGCCGCAACTCACCTCTGCATCTCCACGCCTTCGCTGACGCCGACTGGGCAGGTGATCTGGACGATTGACGGTCCATTACAACGTATGTCATTTTTCTTGGCTCTACTCCCATAAGTTAGAGCTCTAAAAAGAAACACACTGTTGCGAGGTCAACCACTGAAGCAGAGTATCGTGCAATTGCCTCATCCGCTGCTGAACTCAATTGGATCGGCCATCTTCTCTCTGAACTTCAGATATGGGTACCTAGCACTCCCATCATCTATTGTGACAATGTCGGAGCCATATACGTCTATGCTAATCCCATATTCCATAGCCGCATGAAGCATGTGGCCATAGATTATTTCTTCGTACGGGACCAGGTAACTTGTCAACAGCTGCACATTTCTCACGTTCACAAAAATGATCAGTTGGCAGACTCATTAACTAAGCCTCTTGCACGTCGACAATTTCTTGATCATCGCACCAAGATAGGCATCCTTGATGGTAACTCTATCTAGTGGGGGCATGATAGCAGTATAAATTCACAAGACCACAAATAGCTCACTTTCCATGTATATCCCTTCACCTGTTACCATATGTAATTATGTTTAACTAGGTTTATTAACTCTCCTACTTGAGTACTGTAATATGTATAAATACATCACATATCAATGATTAACATAAGATCAATTCTTTCACAAATATCAGATAATAATAATAATAATAATAATATATATATATATATATATATATATATATATATATATATATATATATATATATATATATATAGAGAGAGAGAGAGAGAGAGAGAGAGAGAGAGAGAGAGAGAGTCTCTCATAAGGGAATCACATCAATTTGAATGAATTTTGATCTGAATTTTTTTATGAATGATAAATTCATTAAAATCTGAGAGTTGCTTTTGCAATCCAACTT
The DNA here is from genome assembly GCA_008009225.1 of Acer yangbiense. Lineage (NCBI taxonomy): Eukaryota > Viridiplantae > Streptophyta > Magnoliopsida > Sapindales > Sapindaceae > Acer > Acer yangbiense. Next base: position 25,481,637 of record CM017767.1, on the reverse strand, counting down.
TTTCTTTTTATACTTTTTTTTTCTAAAAACACTCCATTCTAAAAATTTAAATTTTAAAAAATTCTAAAGACATTTCATTTCGTTACAAGATTATTCTTTTTATCTTTTTTAAATTAATTATTAAAAAAAGAAATTATCTCTCATAAATCATTAGATTAATTATTACATATTAAATATTTTCTTCTAAATTTTTAATTACCATATTAAACTCTCTCTCTTCCGATATATATCTCTAATTTTCAATCTCCATTCTTTTTCAAGCAAGACTAACAGTTAAGGAAAAAAAAAACTTACTAATAAACTTGATTTTTATGAACCATATACTTGTTTTTTTATTTATTTATTATTATTTTTTTTTTTGTAAAATATAAAAATGCTTTTTGTTACTCTTGTAGATATGTGATTACCTAGAGAACTTTAATTCTTTCATTAGTCTTAGAAATTCTGAGTTTAATCGAATCTAGTTGAAACAATTCAAGCTTTCATATATATTTAAAAAAAAAATTGACTTTTTAATATATATATATATATATATATATGACTATTAGTAAAAAACTAAAATATTCATAAGTTTTTTTTTTCTTTAACTATTAATCAGATTGATCGAGAAAGTATGGAAATATGATTTTTTTTATTTTTTTGAAAAATAGAGAGAGATTAATTAGGAGAGAGTGTTTAATATGGTAATAACAGATTTAGGAGAGAGAGTTTAATACCTAATATTTAATCTAATGATTTAGGAGAGAGAATTTAAAAAAAAAAAATTTAATTAGTTTGGAGTGTTTTTAAATTTTTTTTTGTCTTGCTTAGTAATTTTAATTTAAGTTAAAATTGTCATTAATAAAAAATTTTAAATTGGAGTGTGAATAGATAATTTGTGGATTGTAAGGAGAAGCTCTCTCTAAAATCTACTTATGATTAAAATTTGAGAATTTTTCAAGTGCTAGAACTATTTATCCCATTTTTTTAAAACATGAAGGCATCGAAAAAAGGATGAAATATAGGAAAATTAAAGATAAATAGTTCTAGTGCTTGAAAAATTCTCAAATTTTATTTATAGGTAGATTTTGATGAACTTGTCATCTACAAAAAAAATTCATTTAAATCGATGTGATTTCATGGTGGTCTTTGCTGAAACTAAAATAAAGGATCTCTTATGAGAGACTCACGATATATATATATATATACCTGATTAAAGACATGTTTGACATCATCTATGCTTTTAAAACCCTAATACATCATTCAATCAAAAGAATTGTATCAAAGTACATAAATAAACTGTAAAAGCTTAAAGCAATCGGTAAAAGTTATAAAATCTGGACCAAATAAAAAACATTTGCGAATTGTATATTTTAGTTTTATTTTCTAAAATATGTGGCTTGGTTTGGGTTGGTGAATTATTTCACTCAACCCCAAACCGAACCACCCATTTTTTATATTTGTAATCGAACCAACCCAAACTTTATGGGTTTGGGTTGGTCGGTTTGGTTCGGTTTGACGGTTTTTTGCACACCTCTAGTCTCAGGTTTTATCCAACTTCCATCGTTTGTGCCTTGTCTTTTGTTTCCAAACTTAACACAGTACTATTTGAATTGTAACGATATTCATATTTATAGACAAGATGAGGTTGGTCACTGACTCAATGATTTGCTTCTCACACCTATACCTTGATATTCGAGTTTCCTGCCTCCCTCACATTTAGGGGCACATTGCAAATTCACATACAATTCATGGGATGTGGGGGTCTAGTGCCAATAAGTCTTTAAAAAATCGCCAGTCTTCTTCTTGAAAACCAAATTATTTAAATATTTACCCCCTACCATTAGGATTTGACCGTGAAATACCAAGGGCAATATTGTAACCATGCTTCTTCAAAAATAAATTGTGCTTTCTCCATTACTTTCATAGTTTTAAAGTAATAATAACGTTGATTTTTTTTTTTTTTTTAAAGTAATGGAGAAAGTACGTTTTTACCTACAACCACCCCCCCCCCCCCCCTCCCCCCCCAATAATAACGTTGATTTCAGAATTAAAAAAAAAAAATCATCACCATTAATTCATCTTCAGATTCAATCTCTACTGTCCATATCAGATAATTAGAATTATTGTTTTTTTTTTTAATGAAAATTGAAATTAATAATAATAATAATAATAAAATCTTTAAAAATAATAGTAATAAAAAACCATTAAAATAAAAACAATAATAATAAAACCTAATTTAAACTTAAACACCAAAAATCTGCCTCTATTTTTTTTTTTTTTTTCAATTGATTTTCATTTTTTCAGTTTCTGATGAATGAAATCATTTGAAAAATAAAATAAAATTGGTTTTAGTTTAGGGTTTTGAATATGTTTCTTGTTTGGATTATGGTGAGTAGATTCAAAATCAATGATATCCCTTTTTTGGAGGTAGCATAGTTACAATATTGTCCTTGGTGATTAATGGTCAAACCACTATGTAACGGAAATATTAACGGCATATGGTAAATCCTTGATTAATTTGGTTTTCAGGGGTGAACTAATAATATCCCTTTTTTGGAGGTAGCACAGTTACAATATTGCCCTGGGTGTTTAACGGTCAAACCACTATTTAATGGAAATATTAACGGCATAGGGTAAATCCTTGAATAATTTGGTTTTTAAGGAGAAAATTGTCTATTTTTTAAAACTAGAGGGGATAAAGTTACAAATATTGCAAAGGTCGGAAAATAATAATATCCCTTTCAAATATGGTATAGACTATAGTAAAAAGGTTTCCGTACGCTCGACTCTGTAGTGCCATGGAAAAGATCTTCAGTTGATCGGATGTCCATCTCAATATCTCATCTCATATAAATTATAATGTTAGTACTTATTAGCCGCACATTATTACTCTTTGGCGCACTGAAATATCTCTCCAGATTTAGATAATAGTCTACATGTTTTTGTCTAGACATATAGCTCGTACGTGCACACGATCGACCACTTGCCAAGAGCCCAAGATATATCCAGTAGGTCTTGTTTTTTGTCCAGATAGTGTAAATAATCATCACCATTTTTGGTCCAACACATGTCACGCATTACATATCCAGAAAATTTACCATGCATGTGTCGACACGTGGAGGATGATTTTCGTAAAATGATGAAATACAATCATAGAAATTTGATGTCGATTGGATTGTATTTGTGATTTATACGCGGTGATATGCACCCTTGAGGGCAGGCATTGCTCCAGCACTTGTTGTTTGTCTTTGTTTGACTGCTTAATTATATTGGACGCTGCTTTTCATTTTGTTTTTTATGTTCGTGCCCTATCAACTCACCACTCTCTTTCTTGACTAAAATCTATCTTTTCATGCAACCAATTATGTAAAATCATCTTGAATCACACTTTAAATTATCTATATTTAGATCGAGTTATATAATTTAATTATAGAAAGTAAATTGAGACGATTAGTACAAAACCACAGATCTGATCATAAAGTGTTTGGAAACCAAGAAAAAACAAGAACAAAAAGTGAGCCAATCCAATTCCCCATGTTGATTTTTTAAAGATCAAGTCCATATAATTCAGAGTCATAAAAGGGAGGTTAAAGAGGAAAAAAGAAAACCCCTTATTGGCCTATGTAAAGTAAACAAGATGGCAAATTGCGTTCATGGTCTCCATAGGACCTATTTATGACCAACACACAATGCGCATAATTGACTCACATGGAGACCAGGAGCGCAACACCATTAACAACACAGTATATAATTAGTATGGTCTTTCTTTAGATTGAGAACAACTTTGGTTGTCACATCATGTCACATGTATTTTGAGTAGATCGAGGGGATTCAAATTTGGTAACTCAATTTCGTTGAGAGGTGTATCACCAAACTACTGACTTGGAAGGAAGAGGAAGGTGCCGTCACCAATATATACGATTTTCAATCTCAATTAAAATGATTCCAAGTCCCCACTATCCTTAATAAAATATCATCTGAATAAGAGAAATGTTAATGAGCGAAAGGCACTTCCAAGAGGGAATTATAATGAACTAATTGAGTGCTTTGTGTTTGATAATAAAATGCGAGCCATATTATCTATAATTAGTGAAAATGACAAGTTTGTTTTGCTTGTATTGGTGATGTAATCCCATTTCATATAATTCACAACTGTGTCTGTGGCACAAATGACTCACTCAACTGTAGCATTCTGCATTTTTTCACTAATCTTGTCATGATCATTAAGAGCATGATTACAATCATTAACATTAAACAATTATTGCAACACTCATCTTTTTCATAAATATAGTGTGGAGTGTAGTCAAATACAGAAATAGAAATCCACGAGCACCTTTAGATTGTTGACGTCAATGTTATTAACTTTGATGGGAACAGAAATGGCGTCTGTTTGTATGTTTGAAAGAGGTGGTTGTATTGGCCTCTGTCTCGTCCTCCGTCACCAATTTGATAAGAAAATACTATGAAACAGTCCATGGAAATTGGGTCAGACTGGCATGTGCAGTCACTGTTGAACCGCACAGCCCAATTACATTATTTATTGTCACCTAAAAGACACCCCATTTAACAAACATATCCTCATTAAGGGGGAGATTGGGATTTTACAAGACAATTTTGAGATGTAAGGATTTTATGGATTTGTATGATTTTAAAGACTATTAGGGTTCGTTTGGCACACCGTATTGTATTGTATAGTATAGTATTGGACTGTATTGGATTAGATTGGATTGTATTGGACTGGATTGTATTATTGTTGTGTTTGGTGATGTATCGTATTAGAATGTATTAAATTTTAAATTATTGAAAATTCTATTATTAAAATTAAAATTAATTAATTTATGAAAAAGATCATATACATATATATATAATTCATCTAAAAACTTTATTTTCATTTTCAGATCTCTTTCTTCCCTCTCACCGATTCAACATCATCAAACCCTATCATCAATTCTCTTTCATCATCTTCACTGATCGCCACCATCAAACCCCATTGAAAGTTCTCACAGTGTGTTCAATATTAATCTAGTGGGGGGTGGTATATACAAGTTGATTTTACGAAAATGCCCCTAACTAGTCAAAAAGACATACAAGTGTAATATGATGCGGAATGTAAAGCACATTTGATGTTTATGTGGAAACCCTCATGGGAAAAACCACGGGCTGTTTTGTGAGCCACACACGAACCTCGAATCCACTAAATGTGATAAAATTACAACCTAATCCCGGAAGTAATCTCACACCAACCTAATCCCAGTATGAGTGAACCTAGTCCGATTGCTTGTGAATTAAGCAACCTAATCCCGATCACAACACAAGACTTAATTCTCTAAGAAGAGATTAACACCCTAAGTGAATATATGAATATCCAAATGCAACATAGAGGAAGGGAAACCCTATATGCTTATCTAAGATGATGAATTTGCAATTAGAACAATCCTAGATATTAAAACTAAATGACATGTCAAATAGCTTAGATAATCATAGATTATAAAAACCTAGATATCTATCACAATACAACACTCAATCAAAATATCACAAATAATCTCTATCTTATATTTAGCATATTATCTAAAAATATACAAGTAATCTAAGAGATGTCTTAATATGAAAAACATTAAAATTAGATGAGATTAGTGAAGAACATACAAAGGAAAATGTGATGATCCAAAAACATACATGGATGCATTCTATGAAGGCATAGTTGATGCAATATGAAATTTGATGCAAAAGGGATTTGATTTGAGTGGTCAAAGATGAGTTCTTGATTTGATTTTCTCTCAAAATTCTCTCTTTTAAGTTTAGGGTTCTTGGAGTGAAAAGAATTGATTCAGAGAATGAGAAAGTAAGATATTTATAGACATAAAAAACAGAGCATATGAAAAGACAAGTATGCCCCTGAAACGCACCGATCGGCGGTTTCAATTGGTGGCCAGGCCGCCGATAATAACCGCTGAATTGAACCCGAGAAGAACAGGGGAACAACGGCGGTTTCATTCGGCGGTTTCGTAACCGCCGATCCAATCGGTGAATCAAACCGAGAGATTAAATCGATCAGGTATGAATGGCAGTTTCGAACGACGGTCATGGCTACCGATCGTAACCTGAGAATTGATCTAGAGGTCTCTGGAATCAAACGGCGGTTTCATTCGGCGGCCAGGCCACCGATCATAACCGCTGATCACCAACAGAGATGAAAACCAAGGAGAAGCCAAGGGCATTCTCCGTAGGCGGTCTTCACGTAAAACCAAGCACATTCTAGTGTATGCGCAGACGTTTTCGAATACTATCGGGAAACGAATTACAAGACACAAATACACATAACAAGATACAACATATAAGTGCAAGTGTGAAATATGACATGTGAAGAGTAAGCACACAAATGCAAGAATGCTAAGTGAGTGTGTGCAATCTAAATCTCTTCAAAGAAAACCAAGCACTAAAGATTATAACTTTGACGTGCTTGTCCCTTGAGGACTTGTGAAAGGCCTTCGAGCTTAAAGTTCAATCACCTAAACTACCCTTACACAATAAACCCCAACACGTGGTTTGTCCACGAAATAAGCCAATCAAAGAATGGGAATCCTTACAATCTCCCCCTTTGGCTATTTCGTGATAAAACCACCACTCACATTAATCCTCACAAACATAATTGAATTTTCGGGATAACAAAGAAATTCTACATTACAAAGAGATATAAGAAAATATAAAAGAAAACTTCAAGTCTTCAATCTCTTGTAGAACTATCAACCCTTCAAAACTAAAGATTATACTTTCCAAAGCAAGAGTATGTGAGATGATCAAGTGAGAATAAAACAAGCATTTGCATTTAAGAAATTAGGTACAACATCATGCAATGTATGTGTATGCAATGCTCCCCCTTAACGGGTTACTCCCCCTCAATGAATATTCTCCCCAATATGCACAATTGCCACTACAATTTGTAACTCCCCTTACCACAATCTACTCCCCCTTTTTGTCATGATATACGCAAAGGAGTAGTCCCCAACCGGGTCACTCTTAGCAAAGAGAGATAGAAGCATGCAAGATATTTGCATAATATATAAGTCCTTTTATGCATCCCAAATTAATTGAAGAGAAACAATGAGATTTGTTTGAAAGAAAATGTGTGAATCAAACATGCTTTGCATACAAGACATGTAGCATTCAAGTTCAAAATACAATGGTATTTGGCAAAGCAAATGACAAAGGTTTCTAATAAGAATTCAAACCAATTTCACCATTGTCATGAGAAAAGCAAGGCTTTAGAGATTTCATTGATTTTAATATAAAGAGCAACTATATCCAACTTTATAAGCGAAACATGGCATGAGCAACTTTGCACCCTATTTGATTTTTCCGGATAAGATATCCGTATAATAGTAGCCATGTTCAACCAATAAAGAAAGAGAGACATTTGGATTTTTTAGGTCCTTTGAACGGATACAAGATCCTTGAATCATTTTGAGTCTCATAAGTCATCACACAAGTTTTGTATTTATATTGCAATCATCAATTCATGCTTTTCATGTGAGCATGTTTTATGAATTTCATGCTTTTTCATTTGTCATTAGCATGTTATAAAAGAATCATCATGTCATGGAGATAACAATAGGTCATTCAAATCATACTTCCTATGTAAATCTCCTAGTCCAAAAATGCATGTTTGAACATAAATATGACATGGATTGTAAACAAGCAAGGTTCACACTTATTGAATTGAAAACATATATACATATGTGCAACCAAGTTTACTCAAGCAATTAAAAGAAGAAGCATAAGATATTTCAAAAATTTTTTGCAAGTGACAAGAATGCAAAATAGCTCTCTTTGCTTGAGTTCCCCATATGGGGTCAATCACAAATCATATCACTCCACAAGACATATCCCAATAGATCTACTAAGTGTTTTAAAGTAGCATCTAAGGGTTTAGTAAATAAGTCCGCAAGTTGATCATTAGTACCTACATGTTCAAGTACTATGCATTTATTTTCAATAAGCTCTCTAATGAAATTATGGCGGATGTCAATATGCTTAGTTCTAGAATGTTGTACCGGATTCTTGGAAATATTTATAGCACTCATATTATCACAAAAGAGAGTGAGTGTACCTTGGTTGAATCCGTAGTCTACTAGCATTTGCTTCATCCATAGGATACTAGCATTTGCTTCATCCATAGGAGTTGTGTGCATCCACTCCCCATGGCTATGTACTCGGCCTCGGCCGTGGACAAGGAAATCGAGTTTTGCTTCTTGCAAAACCAAGACACCAAGTTGTTGCCTAGAAAGAAGCAACTGCCCGATGTGCTCTTCCTATCATCGCAATTTTCTGCCCAATCCGCATCACTAAAGCCTACAAGACTTGCATTAGTGTCAAAAGAGTACCAAATCTCATAGTTGGATGTCCCATTCACATAGCGAATGATTCTCTTAACGGAAGAGAGATGGGACTCCTTAGGATCCGCTTGGTACCTAGCACACACACCTACACTAAAAGATATATCGGGCCTTACTTGCGGTCAAATAAAGCAAGCTACCTATCATGCCCCGATATAAAGTTTGTTCTACACTTTTTCCACTTGCATCCTTGCTAAGCTTCAAAGTGGTACTCATGGATGTATCACAATGTTTGGCATTTTCAAGACCAAACTTCTTCACTAGGTTCTTAGCATTTTTGACTTGGGTTATAAAAATCTCATCATTCATTTGCCTAATTTGCAAACCTAGGAAGTAACTAAGCTCACCAACAAGACTCATCTCAAATTCGTGAGACATGACATCAACAAATTGTTGGACTTTGGTGTTGTTGGTTGAGCCAAATACAATGTCATCAACATAGATTTGAGCTATAAATAACTCATCTTTATTTCTCTTGATGAACAAGTTCTTGTCAACACTACCTCTTGTGTAGTCATTGTCAACAAGAAATTGAGTAAGGCGCTCATACCAAGCCCTCAGTGCTTGTTTCAACCTATACAAAGCCTTTTTGAGGCGATAAACATGGTTGGGGTGGTGTGCATCCACAAACCCCTTGGGTTGTTCAACAAACACTTCCTTTTGCAATAAGCCATTTAGGAAGGCACTCTTGACGTCCATTTGGTGTAATTTGAACTTGTGAATACACGAGATGGACAAGAGAAGCCTAATGGACTCTAAACGGGCAACGAGAGCAAATGTCTCCTCAAAGTCGATACACTTAATTTGAGAGTACCCTTGTGCTACAAGTCTAGCCTTGTTCCGCACTATGTTGCCATCCTCATCGGATTTGTTCCTATAGATCCACTTGGTGCCTATAACATGTGTGTTTTTAGGCCTAGGAACTAGAGTCCAAACCTCATTCCTTTCGAATTGGTTTAGCTCTTCTTGCATGGCAAGAACCCAAAATTCATCGTTTAAGGCTTCATCAACCTTTTTGGGTTCAATTTGAGAGGTGTAGCATGTGTAGCTAATTAGATTAGCTATTTGACGCCTAGTTCTAACACCCTCATTCACATCTCCAATAACATCCTCTTTGTTATGGAGTCTTTTAACCCATGGAACGGGTTTATTAGAGTCTAAGAGAGGGACTCTATTAAGAGGTTGTGTGTCCTCATTATTATCATTGGACGTCCCAAGAATATGAGTCACCACAACCTTCTCCAAGGGAGAATCATCATCTAAAACTACCTTCTCCTCATGGTTACTAGACTTAAGCCTTTCATCATCAAAGGTTACATTAGATGATTCCATGACACTTAGAGTCTTTAAATTGAAAACTCTATAGGCTCTACTATTTAAGGCATAGCCAATAAAGATACCCTCATCACTCTTAGTATCAAATTTGCCAAGTTGATCACAGTCATTTAAAATGTAGCATTTTTCCAAAGGAGCGGAAGTAGCTAACATTTGGCCTTTTGCCTTTCCATAGCTCATAGGGGGTATTTCTAGTTCTGAGCCTTAGGAAAACTCTATTTCCTATATAGCAAGCCGTATTAACGACTTCGGCCCATAGGTTCCTAGGGACATTGTTGCTAAGCAACATCACACGGGCCATCTCTTGAAGGACCTTATTTTTCCTCTCAACAACTTCATTTTGTTGAGGTGTCCTAGGAGCCGAAAACTTATGGGAGCTAGGAGCCGAAAACTCATGGGAGATGCCTAAACCATTACAATAGGTTTCAAAGGTGGCATTCTCAAATTCCCTCCCATGGTCACTTCTAATCCGTTTAATGCTTTTAATGTTATGGTTCATTTCATTTTGAAGTTTATTACAAAGCATTTTAAACTTATCAAAAGTTTCGGATTTTTCTCTAAGAAAATATGTCCATGTGAACCTTGAGAAATCATCAACACAAACAAAGATGTATCTCTTTCCACCTAAACTTTCGGTTTGCATAGGACCCATGAGGTCTATGTGGAGAAGCTTTAGGGGCTATTTAATGGAGAGATACTTGCCCTTTTTATGCATGCTTTTGGTTTGTTTTCCTTGTTAGCAAGGTCCACAAACACCATTGGCTTTCTTCCCAAGCTTAGGGAGGCCTCTCACACAATTGAACTTTCGAAGGGTTCGTAAATCTCTAAAGTTCATGTGGCCAAGTCTTTCATGCCACAACTCAATTTGCTCATCCATGGACACAAAGTTTGAGACTATTCTAGCTTCAAGACAATAGCAATTGTCACTAGATCTCATACCTTTCAACAAGGTTTATCCATCGGGCTTTAGGATAGAGCAATCATCTTTACAAAATAAGACGGAATATCATTCATCATTAAGGTAAGATATGCTTTTCAAATTGACTTTCAAGCCATCAACAAATAAAGCATTGGATAAGGAGGGTAATCCGGGAATGGGAATGGAAATGGTTCCTTTCCCTACAACTCTCTTTTTAGATCCATCACCAAAGGTGACACATCCTCCTTCCTCCATAACAAAAGTCTCGAAGAAACTCTTGTTTCCCGTCATGTGCCTAGAGCACCCACTATCTAAGTACCAAAAATTAGAAGAATTTGCCTTCAAGGCTATTTGAGCAACATGGCAAACATTTTCATTCTTTCTAATCCACCTAGAAATAATCTTAGCTTTCTTAGTGGTCTTTGGTACATGGGTTCTAGATGTCCTAGGATTATGCACATCAATATTATCATTCCTAGGAGCATGCATCTTGGCTCTATTCTTTCTCTTTTCAATCATGCTTCGTGTTTTACATATTTTAATATATCGAAAGCAATTTGGTCTAATATGACCATCAAATCCACAAAAATGACATGTAGGAATAAAATAAGGAATCATACCTTGTCCTAGAGCATGCATGTGAGCTTGTCCATGTCTTTGTGGTTGAGTGGGTTCAATCCATCTTCGTTGTTGAACCGGTCTAGCTTGCTTCCTAGCTTGAGGTTGCATGATTGGTCTCTTTCCTTTGTGAACCAATTGTTGAGGAATGTTAACTTGAAGGACCCTAGAGGGTTGAGCTTGAGGTTGCCTTCTTGGCACCATCTTCACTTGTGCATTTGAACATTGTCCTAGTTCTAACTTCTTCCTAGGAGTTTGCACCAATGAAGCTTCTTCATTTCCTAAACTCTTGACAAACACGGTCTTGTTAGAGGTTGAGATATTCTTGCCATCTTTATACCCAAGACCCCTCTTGTCACACGGACTCTTTCCAACACCAAGTATATGGTCAAGCTTCTTGGTGCTAGAATCCATCCTAGCTAATGATTCTAAAGCTTCATCAAGCTCTCTCTTCAAACTTTCTTCATTCCTCTTAGATAAGACTAACTCCTCTCTTAGCTTACCTTCCTTTTTCTTTAATTTTTCCACTTGTTCACTTAAGTGGTCATTATGTGATAAAAGCTCAAGATTCTCTTCTCTCAACATCTTGATCTTTCTTATGCTCTTGATTGCTAAATTATTAAACTCGGCATGGTATTTAGCAAGCATCTTTTTCTCCACAAATCCATTTATGGAGTTAGATGAGGAATTGTTAGAATTATGCTCAATAGCAAAGAGTGTAATAGTGTTTTTGACAATCTATTCATATTAATAATGTGATTTCTGGTTTAACAAATCTTATAGCATTTATAGTTTGAATATGAAACAAATTAGAGGCGTGTTCTATAAAAAGCTAGAGGGGGGGGGGGGGGGGGGGGGGGGGTGAATAGATTTTAACTATTATTACCCAATTTTCGCATGCAAGTCAATTTTACGAAAATGCCCCTACTAGTCAAAAATACATACAAGTGTAATATAGTGCGAAATTTAAATAACACTTGATGTATATGTGGAAACCCAACCACTGGGAAAAACCACGGGCTGTATAGTGCGCCACACTCGGAACTCGAAATCACTAATTGAAATGAAGTTTACAACCTATGTAGACCTCGTCTAACACTCCGGTCTGTAACCCCTCACTTCTACCCAGCGGGCCTTTATTAGCAACCCTATTCCAATTTGCTTGAGGCCTAAGCACTCTTAGCCTCAAGACTTACTTCTCAATGAAGAGAAACAACCTATGTGAATATATATATGAATATTCAAATGACAAACAAGGCTAGGTAACCTTAGATGCTTATCTAGGATGATGATATAATCAATTTAATCAACCCTAGATATCAATTGCTAAATGACATGTCAAATAGCTTAGCTAATCAAGATTAAGCAAAAACCTAATTAGCTATCACAATCAACACTCAATCATTTTCATCATAAATAATCTCTAACTTGTATCTAGCATATAATCAAAAGCATACAAGTAATTAAAGAGGTGTATTAATATGAAAAACACTAAAGTAATATGAAATTAGTGAAGAACATACCATATAAGATGTGATGATTCAAAACCATGCATGGATCAATTCTATGAAGGCATAGAAGATCAAATATGAAATTTGATGCAAAAGGGATTTGATTTGAGTGTTTAAAGATGGGTTCTTGATTTGATTTTTTCTCAAAAATCTCTCTTGAAAGTTTAGGGTTCTAATTGCTCAAGAAACTTGATCAGAGATTGAGAAAATAAGATATTTATAGACATCAAGAATTGGGCATGTGAAAAGACACTTTTGCCCCTGAAACGCACCGTTCGGCGGTTTCAATCGGCGGCCAGGCCGCCGATGACGATCGCCGAATTGAGCTCATGAAGAACATAGCATTAACGGCGGTTTCATTCGGCGGTTTCGTGACCGCCGATCCAACCGCCGAATCAAACCCGAGGGATTAAAATCGATCAGGTATGAACGGCGGTTTCTAACGGCGGTCGTGACCGCCGATCTTGACCGCATAATTGCTTCAGACCAATCTGGACTGAAACGGCGGTTTCATTCGGCGGCCAGGCTGCCGATCATAACCGCCGATCACCAACAATGGTGAAAACCAAGGAGAAGCCAAGGGCATTCTCCATAGGCGGTCTTCGCGCGAAACCAAGCACTCATTAGTGCAAGCGAGGACGTTTCCGAACAATGTCGGGAAATGAATTATAAGGCACATATACACACAACAAGATATATCAACCAAAGTGCTAGTGTGTAAAGTGACATGTGAAGAGATGCACATAAAAATAAGCAAGTATGCAATCATAGCAAGAATGCTAAGTGTGTGTGTGCTACTAAATCTCTTCAAAGAAAAACAAGCACAAGAGATTATACCTTTGGCGTGCTTGTATCTTGAGGTCATGGAAGGGCCTTTGATCTTCAACACTAATCACTTAGACTACCCTTACATTCAAAACCCCAACATGTGGTTTGACCACGAAATAAGCCAATCAACAAAACGGGAATCCTTACAGAATATTATAATTGTCAAAAGTAAATAATCATAAGGTCAAAAGACTATGAGAAAAGAAGAATTGTTCGTACATCTGGATATGTATGTGGTAGACACAATTCTTTAGTTAGTCTTGAATAATGTTCACAACTTAAGTTAAATGTTGGGCACCTTTATCTTGTTAAAGTTGTAGAATTCTTTTGCTAGCATTTGAGTGGGATCAAATGAGTTATGATGAGTCTGAAATCATCGGAGGGTCATCAAGTAAAAGAATCTAGTGCACTGGGTGCATTGAACTGGATCACAATGAAATACTTTATCTAGAACCGTCAATAGATAATAGTCTTTTCATTATCAGGACAATCGGAGAGTCTATCTTAATCCTGAGATAAATGATGGACTTATGGTTGCAAGTGGTATCATTTGAGTTATCAATGAGTACGATTATATAGCATAGTCTATCATCGATAGTTTGGTGATATTCATTTGTTAATCGATAGAGGACTTCATTTATAGATATGGACATCGTGGCTCCATTTATTAAATGAGAGTATAATATCATCATATGGATGTTTTGAGGTAATTGGATATTAAATCTCAACGTTGAGTTTTCAATAGCGACTATTGAAAATATGGCTTCTAGACAAGTCAAAATATCCAAGTTCAAAATGTGGTCATATGAGTAAATATGGTAACTTGGAGAGCTATAGGCGGTCTATGAGCTCTTGGCAATTACTGATATTCTTTACGAGGATACACCATCTCCAATAAGATTGTCTAGGGTACGAATGAGAAATATTTACTTATTCTATTTTTATTTAAGAGTTCAATTTTAGCTCTTTAGTGGAATGAGTTAAAATTAATAGATCGGACCTAAGTGAATCATTTGTTGATTGTGATTAGGTTATGTCTATTGAAGCTTAAATTTAGATAGCCCGCCAAGATCCCCAATCCACACGGACTTGCATGGATCATTTGATATATTCTACCGGACCAATTTATGGGTCCATCTAGAATTGTATTTAATATATTAAGAATATAATTTGCACATTATTTATTTAATGGGCTGATCAATTATATTAATATATTAATGAAAGGCATGTGGGCTTGTTTCTTTTAGTAAGAATGGGCCTGGTTCATATGTGGGCCTTTTATTAAGGTCCAATGGATTTAATAAAATAGAAAAACAATATATAGATATATTAATATATATGGCACATGGCTGAGATATATATATGATATTATATTGTTTTATTTTTATTATTTGATTAAATAGAAATTAATTAATTGATTAATTAATTATTTAATTAAAATCAAAATCTTTTTCTGACTAGGAAATATGTTTCTTAGTAGTATACTATTGTGGTAGTATAAATAAAATAAAAGACTTTATTTGGTAAGTAGATAAATAAGGGATTTATTTATCTAGTCAAATAAGAAAGTCTTTTATATAGTCACAAATACACTAAAGAGTTGGATTAGGGTTTGGAATTCTAAGGAAATCTACCTAGGGTTAGGATTTAAATCAAAAGACACAAATCCTACATGGTAAAGGATTTCGGCCTCAATATATATATATATATGAAATATATATGGCAATTAATTGCCAGAATATATATATATATATATATATATATATATATATATATATATATATATATATATATTTATTTATTTATAAAGCAGACAGCCGCAATATATATAGATTTTATATAAAAGCATGCAGAATGTGATATATATATATATATGCATGCATAATGCATAAGAAAGATATATATTTGATTAGGCGTGCAGTTTTTATAAGCAATAGACATATATATATTCTTTAAAAAGAATTTGGCTAACCCTAATGCTCACTTGAGAGTTATTTTTCTTTTGTTTGAGAAAAATAAAATCCAACTCTTAGATTAGTGTGAGAATTCGGCCAAGAGGAAAAGAGAGAAAAGTTTGTTCTTATTTCGATAGTGCACTAGTAACTTTTATATCAAAAGGTTTTGTGCACAATTTCGAATAAGGTTCACGCGAGTTTCGATCTAACGATTGTGAATTCAAAAGTGACCGGAACATTCTTTGTAGCCTCTTGGAATTTGTTGTGACTAACGAAAAAGAAAAAGTTTTGTTAATCCATCCTCAGGTACACAATTCAAAGAGAAGGGAGACCACGCTCCTAGGTGATTCACGTTCGTGATTGGATTGGAAGATCTTGCGGATTACCATCGACGCAATGTCAATCGGATCACGTGACAAAAGTATGATATCTTTAGTGTCATATGTTAATTAATTAAAGGGTTAAGGTTCAAATTATGGAAAAATTTTAAACTATACTAAAACCTATTTTTTAGTCTCGCTTCCGCTGTGTTGACCGTATTTTTCCCTACAGGAATCACTTTCTTCTTCACTTGAGTCATTTTCCTCTTGAGTCATTTCCTCTCTTTCACTAGCAGTTTTGCTTTTATGGGAGGAGGCAAAAGCTAGGAGGTTAGCCATGAGCTCTTCATCATCCGAAGACTCATCTCCCTCATTGGAGTCATCACTACTTCCACTCCAAGTGGCGACCATCACTTTTCCCTTTTTCTTCTCATTGTGATTTGCACATTCGGGGGCAAAGTGACCTATCCCACCACATTTAAAGCATCGGACTCCTTTCCTTTTGGTCTTCTTTTTCCTAGGCTCAAACTTGTTGTAGGAACCCTTTTTCTTGAAGTTTTGACCTTTGGAACCAAAGTCCTTTTTCCCGAACTTCATAACCTTCTTGAATCTCTTCACAAATAAAGCAAGGTCTTCGTCCGAGTCATTCTTTGCCTCTTTTTCATCCTTGGAGGCTTTCAAAGCAATTCCTTTTTGCTTTTTAGTGGGTGTAGAGACAGGACCTTTTCTAGACTCATAAGCTAGAAGTCTCCCAATCACCTCACCCGGCTTTATATCCTTATATCCACTATTTTCTTCTAAAGCCGTCATCTTTGATTCAAACCTATCGAGAAGCGATCTCATACTCTTTTGCTTGATCCTTCTATCCGAATAAGGGTCACCAAGTTGATGACTTTGGTTGACTATGTCCATCAACTTGATCTCGAAGTCGTTGAAGCACTCATTCTCCTCCATCTTAAGCATCTCAAATTGAGTTTGGAGGACTTGAAGCTTAGAGTCCTTCACTACTTCGGTTCCTTCATGTGCAATCTCTAGGATGTCCCATGCCTCCTTAGCTATCCTAGTATTTTGAATCAATTTATATTGATTTTCATCTATTGCACATAGGATGGCATGCATCGCCTTCCTATTCCACTTTGAAGCCTCAAACTCTTGCGCCTTAGGCTTCAATACTTTTACTCCTCTACCCGTAGGAGTCATTTTTGGTAGATCATATCCATCTTCCACCGCCATCCACGCACGGTCATGAATTTGACATATGTGTGATTCCATCTTCCCTTTCCATTGGGAATAGCTCAATCCGGTGAGAAGCGGAGGCCTTGTGCTAGAAGCACTCTCGTTGCCACCACCATTTCCACCGTTTCCACTCATAGTGTTTATGAATGAATGAATGAAATGAATGCAAATGTATGAATGTTCAATAAATCACACAAAATGCAAAACACACCAAAGTGAGCAAGGATCACCTAAGTATATCTAGGAACCCGCTCTAATATCAATTGAAAGTTCTCATAGTGTGTTCAATATTAATCTAGAGGGGGGGGGGGGGGTGTGAATAGATTTTAATCGTTATTACCTAATTTTCGCATACAATTCGATTTTACGAAAATGCCCCTAACTAGTCAAAAAGACATACAAATGTAATATGGAGCGGAATGTAAAACACATTTGATGTTTACGTGGAAACCCTCACGGGAAAAACCACAGGCTGTTTTGTGAGCCACACACGAACCTCGAATCCATTAAATGTGATAAAATTACAACCTAATCCCGGAAGTAATCTCACACCTACCTAATCCCGGTATGAGTGAACCTAGTCCGATTGCTTACGAATTAAGCAACCTAATCCCAGTCACAACACAAGACTTAATTCTCTAAGAAGAGATTAACACCCTAAGTGAATATATGAATATCCAAATGCAACATAGAGCAAGGGAAACCCTATATGCTTATCTAAGATGATGAATTTGCAATTAGAACAATCCTAGATATTAAAACTAAATGACATGTCAAATAGCTTAAATAATCATAGATTATAAAAACCTAGATATCTATCACAATACAATACTCAATCAAAATATCACAAATAATCTCTATCTTGTATTTAGCATATTATCTAAAAACATACAAGTAATATAAGAGATGTCTTAATATGAAAAACACTAAAATTAGATGAGATTAGTGAAGAACATACCAAGGAAGATGTGATGATCCAAAAACATACATGGATGCATTCTATGAAGGCATAGTTGATGCAATATGAAATTTGATGTAAAAGGGATTTGATTTGAGTGGTCAAAGGTGAGTTCTTGATTTGATTTTCTCTCAAAATTCTCTCTTTTAAGTTTAGGGTTCTTGGAGTGAAAAGAATTGATTCAGAGAATGAGAAAGTAAGATATTTATAGACATAAAAAACAGAGCATATGAAAAGACAAGTATGCCCCTGAAACGCACTGATCGGCGGTTTCAATTGGTGGCCAGGCCGCCGATAATAACCGCTGAATTGAACCCGAGAAGAACAGGGGAGCAACGGCGGTTTCATTCGGCGGTTTCGTAACCACCGAATCAAACCGAGAGATTAAATCGATCAGGTATGAACGGCGATTTCGAACGGCGGTCGTGGCCGCCGATCGTAACCGTAGAATTGATCTAGAGGTCTCTGGAATCAAACGGCGGTTTCATTCGGCGGCCAGGCCACCGATCATAACCGCCGATCACCAACAGAGGTGAAAACCAAGGAGAAGCCAAGGGCATTCTCCGTAGGCGGTATTCGTGCGAAACCAAGCACATTCTAGTGCATACGCGGACGTTTCCGAATACTATCGGGAAACGAATTACAAGACACAAATACATATAACAAGATACAACATATAAGTGCAAGTGTGAAATGTGACATGTGAAGAGTAAGCACACAAATGTAAGAATGCTAAGTGAGTGTGTGCAATCTAAATCTCTTCAAAGAAAACCAAGCATTAGAGATTATACCTTTGGCGTGCTTGTCCCTTGAGGACTTGTGAAGGGCCTTCGAGCTTGAAGTTCAATCACCTAAACTACCCTTACACAATAAACCCCAACACGTGGTTTGTCCACGAAATAAGCCAATCAAAGAATGGGAATCCTTACACCCATCATCAACATCTATTCATCTTCAACATCCAATCCACCATCACCAAAAACTAGAGCTTGACTCGCCATCGTCTAGCGCCACCTAGACCTGGCAAAATTTTACACGACCCATTAACACGACCCAAACCCATTCGAAAACAGTGGTTGGTGGGTCAAGTTTATCGGATCGGGTTGTTAATGGGTCAACCCATTAAGACACAAAATATAATGGGTCGGTTTTGGGTTCACCCTTAAAAAAACTGTTAATTCGATAACCCATTAATATAAAGATTTTTTTTAATGTGTTTATGAAAGTTATTAAAAATAATCTTTGTATAATCACATTATGGAATTTATAAAAAAAAAATCTCTATAATTATGGTAAGATTATATTTTACTAATTAATTTTTTAAAAATATCTAATTTTTTTCTTTTTTTGAAAGAGGAAAATTTTCTAAATTAAAAACTCTAAAACTATAAATCAATTATTTCACAATATTATAACCCTAACTCTAATCCTAAAACTCTAAAAGTAGCTAGTGAACTTGATTACATGAGTTTGATCATGCTTCGGTACTATTTATTTTCAAGTTTTTAATAAATCTCAAATATAATATTTTGTAACGGGCCAGGTCGGGTTACCCATTAATTTAACAAATGGTTTCAGGTTTGTATATTTCAACCCATTAAGCTAACGGGTCGGGTTCAGGTAGAGCAATTTTAGCACGATCCAAACATGAAACGACACGAATTCGCAAGAACACGACCCATTGCCAAGTCTAGCGCCACCGCCGCCGTGAACCTTCTTCTCTTTCTCGGTGTGACCACCTCTAGCCGCAGCTTTCTCTCTCTCTCTCTCTCTCTCTCTCTCTCTCTCTCTCTTCCTCTCTTCTGATGTGCGTGTGGACTGAAATGGTTTAGGTGTGGTTTGGTGTTGATTTGGTGGTGGTTTGGGTGTGGATTTGGTGGTGATTTGGTGTGGATGTTTCTTGGTTTGGGTTGAAGATGAAGGAAGAAAATAAATTGTTTAATGTTTGGTGTGGATTTGGGTGTGGATCTGGTGGTGGTTTGGGCGGATTTGGTTGTTGCAAGGAGAAAAGAAATTGTTTGATGTTTGGATTTGAAGATGAAGGTTTCTGGAAGATGAAGGTTGAAGATGAAGGTTTGCTTATAATTTGGGTCGAAGATGAAGAGAAGAAGTTATTTCTGGAAAAAGAATGAGAAAAAAAAATACATCATAAACCAATACAACCTAAACCCATCTCTCAGCTATGTATTAGATGATATAGTTGGAGGTGTATTAGGAGCTACTGTTCACATTAGGTCATTAGCTAGTACAATACAGAGGGACCATCCAAACACAGTATTGTATTAGTTAACACTCTAATACAATACTATACAATGAAACAAATGCACCCCTAGGATTATATGGACTAGACTTTCAGGATTCTGAAAGATTCTTTGGACTTTATTTATAGACTATTAAGATTATCTAGACTTTATTTCAAGACTTTTTAGACTTTTTTTTTTAAATATGGACCCTATAAATTTGCTAGCTAATGAACAAATTTAGAGTTTGTTATTTTATTCATCTCCATATGGAGGAAATATATAGGAAATTACATGAGTAGGCATCAAGAAAACAATCTCCTATAATCAATCTAAATCCATTACAGTCAGGATAATTAATGTAATCAATCATACAATTGTCAACTATACTGATCAATCAATTTCCTACAATCAGGATAATTAATCAATCATACAATTGTCAACTATATTGATCAATCAATCTCCTACAATTAGGATAATTAATCAATCATACAATTGTCAAATATATAAATCAATTACATTTATAGTGAATATTCTAACTGCTAACACATAGGCCTGAGTTGAGAAACCCAAACAAGCTAGCTGGTTTGAGCTGAAAAAAACCCAAAAAGATGTACTTTTTTAGAACGAGCATCAACACACAATGAAAATACGCATAAACAAATACCACAATAGTATGAATAATGGCCATTAGCACATCCGAAATTCTTAAAAACAAGCAAAAGAACCATTTTATAGGTATCAATGGTGTCTACACCAATTGCTTCTGGTAACTCTATTTCGTGAAATAACCAACACATACACTCACACCCAACACATACTCGCATATATATATATATATATATAGTTTTTCTACTATTAGTTCATCCTAATATAAACTATATCAGGACGAAGAATGTGGATCATAGATTATGGAGAAGTTTTGACAAGTTACACTTTGAGTCAAAGTATGTAAATCTAATGGTCCACATTCTTCGTCCTGATATATTTTATATCAGGATGAATTGATAATTGAAAAATTGTATATATTTATGCGATCACATCTTTAAAAAATCATATATCCAATCCATGCCTTACATAATTTGGTTATCGTAATATCATGATCAAACAATCTATTTATGTGAGTCATGGCGGTTGTGCATCAATGAAAGGACACAATCCCTTCCACGTACTACAACACTAATAGCTTGATTGTCATGAACCGTAAGCGAGAAACATAGGCTAGCTAGCAATAATGCCTAAAATTAGTCCAACATAATATCTTGTTTAAAACTCTTTCATTATCATAAATGTACGTACATGATAAAAAAGAAAAAAAAGAAATAGCAGAAACAAATTTAATGAGATCTCAAAAGAATGTTCTTTCCTTAACAAAAAGAAACTTCAACTCTATATGTTTAGCACCTTTAGAATACTTAATTGTCATTCTTTGAGAGAAGACCGTTGCGGCATTATCACAATAAATTCTCAGTGACCTAGAAATAAAGTCGACAACTCTAAGTCCTGAGATAAAGTTCCGTAGCCATAAACTGTGAACTATGGCCTCAAAGCACGTCACAAACTCAACCTCCATAGTGAACAATTTTCCATTCGAAATCTCTCAAGAACTTTGTTAATATATGCTTTCTAAGATAGCCCTAACAATTGTGGTGATCGGTCTCAAAATATTTTAATTCCAATCACATTGGTTGTCTCACCCATATCTTTCATTTCAAAGTTCTTGGTGAGAAACTTCTTAGTTTCAACTAATAAACCAAGATCACTACTGATAAGCAAGATATCATCAACAAAAAAGATCAAAAAATTAAATTTTCTCCCACTGACCTTCAAGTATTTACACTCATCAGCAATGTTTTCCTTAAAACCAAATGAGATAATGGTATTATGAAACTTAATATACCATTGCCTGAAAGCTTGTTTAAGTCCATATATTGATCTCTTAAGCTTGCAAACCATATATTATTTTTCCTTTAATGCAAAGCCCTTAGGTTGATCCATGTAAACTTTTTCATCTAAATTTATGTTTAGAAAAGCAGTCTTTATATCCATTTGGTGCAGCTCTAAATTGAAATGAGCCACCAGAGCCATGATGATTCTAAATGAATCATTCTTAGATACAAGTGAAAAGGTCTTTGCGTAATCAATGACTTCTTTTTGAGTGAAACCTTTTGCAACAAATCTGGCTGTATGTCTTTCGATATTGCCCTTACTATCACGCTTGGTTTTGAAAACCCATTTACAACCAACTTTCTTACATCAGTCAATTCGATAAGATCCCAAACTTCATTATATTCCATTGATTTTATCTCTTCTTTCATGGCATCAATCCATTTAGAAGAATCAATACTTTTTATGGTTAGTTGGTACGAAACCGGATCATTATCCATCCCAATATCATAATCAGATTCTTGTAGATAAACCATGTAATCATTTGAAATTGCTGGTCTCTTTTCTCTTTGAGATCTCTGTAATGCAATTTCTTGTGGTTCTTCTACTATTGGTTCAATAATGACAATTTCATTATGAAGTGATTCATTATTTATTTGTTGATCGTTATTATGTTCAATAACATTTGGATCAACAATATTTTTAGAAGCTAAAGGTAAAGAGACTTGTACCCTCACTTCTTCATTTACCATATTTTGTAATCGTGTCTTAGTTTCTTCAATGGACAAAAGATGTGGTAAATCACTGACACCAATGTTACTGTAAGGATTCTCATTCATTGATTGGCTTATTTCGTGGACAAACCACATGTTGGGGTTTGAATTGTAAAGATAGTTTAGGTGATTAAGGATTAAGCTCAAAAGGCCTTTTTCAAGACCTCAAGGGACAAGCACTCCAAAAGTCTATCTCTAGTGCTTAGTTTTCTTTGAAGAGATTTAGATTGCACACACACACTTAGCATACTTCTTTTGTGTGCATTCTCTTCACATGTCACTTTTCACACTTGCACTTTGTTTTTATATATTGCTGTGTGTATTTGTGTCTTGTAATTCGTTTCCTGATATTGTTCAGAAACGTCCACGCTTGCACTAATGTGTGCTTGGTTTAACGCGAAGACCGCCTACGGAGAATGCCCTTGGCTTCTCATTTGGTTTCACCAAAAGTGGTGAAACGGTGGTTATGATCGGCGCCTGGCCACCGACTGAAACCGTCGTTTGAGTCTAGAAAGCTCTGGATCAATTCTGCGGTTGATTCGGCGGTTTCGTAATCATCGAACGAAAACGCCGTTTCATACCTGATTGATTTAATCTCTCGGTTTTATTCGGCGGTTTCGAAACTGCCGAATGAAACTGCCGTTGATGCTCTATTCTTCTCGGGCTCAATTCGACGGTTGAGAACGGTGGCCTAGCTACCGATTGAAATCGCCGATCGTGCGTTTTCAGGGGCAAACTTGTCTTTTCACATACTCTGTTTTTGATGTCTATAAATACATCACTTTCTCATCTCTCTGAACCTAGCTCTTTCAACACAAGAACCCTAAAGTCTAAAGAGAGATTTGTGAGAGAAAAGACAATCAAGATTGCTCATTTAAACACTCAAAACCATTTTCATATGCATTAAACTTTATTTAGCATCTTCTAGCATATCTAGGATGCTTGCTTGCATGGGTCTTTCATCAACACACTTGCTTTGGTAAGTTCTTCACTATTATCATATATAATTAGTGTTTTATTTATTAAGGCATCTCTTTTATTATTTGCATATTCTTAGATTAACATCTAATATTCAAAATAGAGATTGTTGTGTTGACATGATTGAGTGTTGTTTTGTGATAGCTTTCTAGGTTTATTTAATCTATATTTAGCTAAGCTATTTGACATGTCATCTAGCTTTTAATATCTAGGATTGAATTAATTGCAAAATCATCATCCTAGATAAGCATATAGGGTTACTGAGCTCTAAATTGCATTTTGAATATCTCACATATTCACATAGGTTTTATTATCTATTCTTAGAGAATTAAGTCTTGTGTTATGACCGGGATTAGGCTGCTTAATTCGCAAGCAATTGGACTAGGTCCACTTATACCGGGATTAGGTAGGTGTGTGATTATATACCAGGATTAGGTTGTAATCGTTTTACACATTTAGTGCATTCGAGGTTCAAGTGTGGCTCACTTGTTAGCCCGTGGTTTTTCCCGTGAGGGTTTCCACGTAAATATCAAGTGTTATTTAATATTCCGCACATATTACACTTGTTATATTATTGTGACTAGTTAGGGGCATTTTCGTCAACTTGGCTATTAACGAAAATTGGGTAAAATTGGATAAAATCTATTCACCCCCCTCTAGATATATTTAGAACACACCGTTAATTTGTTTCAGTTACTATCCTAAAAAATATGGCATTACTGGTTTCCATTATTCTCGTACTATGGTTAGGCAAATAAAACCTTAACTCTTTGGATTTCTTTAGGTAACCAATAAAGTAACAACTTATTGTCTTGAAAAACAATTTCTTTTCATGTGGGTTAAAAAGTCTAACTTCCGTTGGACATCCCAAAACATGAAGGTGTCTTAAACTTGATTTCCTTTTTTTCCCATAACTCAAAAGGAGTTTTTGGAACTGACTTACTAGAAACCTTGTTCAAAATGTACCTAGCGGTCTTTAGAACCGCATTCCACAATGATATGGGTAAGGTAGAGTTGCTTAACATAGTTCTAACCATATCCATAAGAGTATGATTACGCCTCTCAGTAACACCATTCTGCTGAGGCCTTCCTGGCATGGTATATTGAGCATATATACAGCGCTTACTACTACAAAAATGTTAAAAGACATCACTAGAAATCACTAAAAGAAATCGGTTTTTGGTAACCGATTTTAAAAAAGCTTTTAGACATCGGTTTTTATAAAAACCGATGTCTTAAAAATTATAGTTTCAAAAGACATCGGTTTTTAAGAAAACTGACACTAAAAAAAATCGTTTAGACATCGGTTTTTATAAAAACTGATGTCTTAAATTTTGGGTTGAAAAGACAACGGTTTTTATAAAAACCGATATTAAAAACAAGCGTTTAGACATCAGTTTTTATAAAAACCGATGTGGATTCAAAAGCAAAATTCTGCAATGCAAATCTGACCTATGTCCACATTCAAGTGCGCATCTCTAAAAATACTCAACGTTATTTGCTCAAATTTTGACACAAAAAAGTAGACATGCAAAAAAACACTTTTAAATCAGAAAATATTCCAAAAATCGATTTGGAAAAGTGTGAAAATGAGCGATGAAAACAGCTCACTCGCGGATTCGCGAATCGCTTCTGACCTTTGACTGAATAATTGATCATAACTTTCAAAATACTGTCCAGAAGTTTACGTTCTTTATACCGTTGGATTCGTATCAAAAAATTGAAGAACCCAATGTATACAAAAAAAATTATTTCCTTTCCAAAAGATACAGTTTTAAGGAAAGCGTTTGCATAAAAATATCTCCAACTGCTTCAATTATGACCTTTGACTGAATAATTGATCATAACTTTCAAAATACTGCCCAGAATTTTACGTTCTTTATACCGTTGGATTCGTATCAAAACATCAAAGAGTCCACCATGGATGAAAAAATTTATTTCATTGCCAAAAGATACAGTTTTAAGGAAAAATTTGCACAAAAATATCTCCAATCGCTTCTGATCTTTGACTGAATAATTGATCATAACTTTCAAAATACCGCCCAGAATTTTACGTTCTTTATACCGTTGGATTCGTATCGAAAAATCAAAGAATCCACAATGGACAAAAAAATTTAATTCATTGCCAAAAGATACAGTTTTAAGGAAAACGTTTGCACAAAAATATCTCCAATCGCTTCTGACCTTTGACTGAATAATTGATCATAACTTTCAAAATACCGCCCAGAATTTTACGTTCTTTATACTGTTGGATTCGTATCGAAAAATCAAAAAATCTGATGTGGATGAAAAAATTTAATTCGTTGCCAAAAGATACAGTTTTAGGGAAAATGTTTGCACAAAAATATCTCCAGCAGAAAACAAAACCACACAATAAAAAATGAAATAAAAAATAAACCCACCATTAAAATTTATTTAATATATATATGTTTGTAGTAGAAATTAGAATTTTGATTAGTTGAGTCAATTTAAATTTATCAAACAAGTTTTTTTTTTTTTAATTTTAATTTTTTTTTTTTAATTTCTAACAACTCATATAGGTTATATATAAATTTTGTGCAATTGTTAACACATCCAATCTTGTAGTTGGGCGGTAAAGGCTTACCACTTTGACTTTGAGGTTGCAAGTTCGATTCCTTTATTAGAGGTGGGGTTGGCCGGTCGGTGGCCGGACGGTGGAGCAAGCCGGCGACGGTGGGATTAATTTTTGTAATCCATCAATTTTACATCAGGGTTTTTAAATTGGTTTTAAGTAAAACCAATGTCTTTTCTCTTGTTTTACATCGGTTAAAAACCGATGTCTTTTGTGCTTTTTTTCTATATCACTCAAAAAGACATCGTTTTTAAAAAATTCAAAAACCGATTTCTTGCATATAAAAAAACCGATTTCTTTTGTATTTTTTGTAGTAGTGGCTTTTCTAGAAATTTAGCAAAAGGACTAGGGTGTTGTCCTGACTCATCATAGCACCATAAAACTCACCACCTCTATCAAATCTTTCAGTTTTCACTTTTCTATCTAATTGTCTTTCAACCTCAATTATGTATACCTCTAGGGCATCCACCGACTGAGATTTTTCATTCAACAAATAGATATATCCATAACGTGAAAAATCATTAATAAAAGTGATAAAGTACTTTTCATCACCAAAACATGAAGTGATGAAAGGTCCACAAATGTCAGTGTGAATAATCTCAAGGAGATTTGTACTTCTTGTGGCACTTTTCTTTGTGTGTTTGGTTTGTTTTCCTTTAATACAATCAACACACACTCTAAGATCATTAAAATCTAGATTTTCAAGAATTCCATCTTTTACTAACACATGAAATCTTTCTTTGGAGATATGCCACAAGAAGGAGGACATTTCAGTCATAAGACTACGTTTAGTTCCAATTTTAGGATGCAAAATCATCAAAGTCTAAGCAAAGTGGTTATTAAGTTTCAACTTATATAAACCATCACATAATGTCCTAGAACCAACAATAGATAAATTTTTAAATAAACTAAAATGTTTATTGCCAATTGAAAATGTGTATCCATCAACATCAAGTCTACTTAATGAAATAAGGTTATTGGAAATAGACGGTACATATAAAGTATAAAATAAGTTTAAATTAAAACCACTATCGAAGTATTAGAAGGAACTTCAGTAAAGTTTGATTTGAAAATTACGTAAATATTCATACCTTTCTTTTCAAACCACTCATTTTGTTTCTGACAATCTTTCTTGAAATGTCATTTCTGAATGTCCTTCCTTTTTACAGAAATGACATTTCATGCCAAAGTCTTGCTTTTGAACTTGAGAAGCATGGGGGGGGGGGGGGGGGGGGGGGGGGGGGGGGGGGGGTGGTGTTTGTTAATCGATTATTACCAACCTTTTCGATTAGTCAATATTAACAATAAAACCCAAAACAAACATACAACAAAAATCAAGTAAAGGGCGGAAAGTAAAGAAACTTGATTTTTACGTGGGAAACCTTTAACAAGGAAAAACCCACGGGACTACCCATGCTAGCCACTTAGTCATGGAAATCCACTATATGAAAAGAAAGTTACACTCTCAAGTGATACATGGACTCTCATTCTCGATAACCTCAGGCTATGGACACTACCACTCACCATTCTTGGTTCAATCCCTAGTAATATCCCTCGATCCACTACTCTTGGCGTGAGCACCTCCTAATCTACCCGTGGGCCTTTTACAGTGGCACTTAACAAATGCTTGCCAACCAACCCTTGGTTGTAAGACTTCACTTGCTTGTGCAACTATGACATGTAGCCACAAGACTTTGACTCGTGAAGAGAATAAAAGTCTAAGTAAATATATGACAATATTCAAAGTGCAATAATGTGTAAGACCACATACAAAATACTTAACTAGATGTTATGATGCAATTTAACAACCTAGTTATCAAGAATGCCTATATGCCCATTCATGAGAACTCAATTAGATATATAGAGGAAATCTAACAACCTAATTGTCAAATAAACACACATGAATATTCAAGAGAGCTTGACTTGATAAAGAAACATGAATCTATTAACCTAGTCATCAAACAATCTCACTAGAACATTCAAGGCTTAGCTATTTAAGCAAAACAACCTAATCAAGCAAGCTATCACAAACAAACCCAATTATGCTATCAAGAATCATAAATATATACAATAAAGAGAGTCAATGTATTTAATCAAGCAATAAATACCTAATCTAGAGTAAGAACAACAATAAATGAGATTTAATATAGTTGTAACTTACCTAGTCATGAAACCATGAAGACCCATGCTCAAATGATGACTGATGATGTAAGATGCACGTGGGTTTTTGGGTTTAGAGAGTCAATAAATGAAGCTTAAAGCTTTTTGTTAGGTTTTGGGTTTGTGATGGCATGTATTCCATATCAAAACGTGTTTCTCTTGTAATGTTTAGTGGTCCATGTGTTGAATATTTAAGAAGACAAAGAAAGTCTTGGCCACAATTCATGCAAGATGCCGGCTTCAAAGAGATATGTGCTTCATCGATCGTCAAAGGTAATATAATACCTCATATCTCTTACAAGGCTAGGCACACACACACATGGCATCCTTGTGTGTTCCTTCATGGTTAAATATCATTTATATATCACTTTCACACACTTGATAATGTATGCTCATGCATTTATACTATCTTGACAATCTTTGCTTGTTGCATGTTCTAGGACTATGTCTAGGAAATAGCATATGTGTGTGTCTTTGTGTTTGTATGTTTCCGTATTTTTGTATTTGGACTTGAATATGTTCTATTATGATTCCTTATTGAGTTCCGGTCATTTCGGTTACTCATTCACTTAGTTTCGAGTCCAAACGATGTAGCTACGCTACTTTTCGTTCTCATTCATTGAGTTGACTTCATCATCATTTTCCGAGATGATTTCTCAACCATTTTTCAAATTTTCATAGTCTTCGTCGTGCATGAGGGAGTCAAGATTCGTAATCCAAAAATGGATTCAAAATCGGAGTTCGGAGGCCCGAGTACGGTTGAAGAATGCGAGAGGTGCGCGGGAGAGCTAGCGAGGCCAAGTGGCCAAGCTAGGCCAAGCCGTGTGGGAGCCGTGGGACCCACGGCCAGACCAGCTCTCTGGTCCCGTGTGGCCCATGCACCCCACATGGGCCAGGGCTGAGGTGGCCCTCTTTGATTGGCCAAAAATCTCTCTCTCTCTCCTCCATTTAAATCCCATCCATTCCCTCCATTTCATTTTCAAGAAGAAAAGTTGAAAAAATCCCGTCAGAATTTTTCTCTCCAATTTTCTCACCTTCCAAACACCATAACTTTCTCATACAAAGTCGGAATTGAGTGATTCAAGTTGGAGATTGTTCGTAATCGAGTCTTCTACCTTTTCCAAGTGGTTTGGCAGCTGTTTGATCGATTTTTCTGGTGGTTCCACACAGAAAACCGAACCAGCTCGTGAATCCAAGGTAGTGTTCATATCTTTGGGATTTCTTCCTTTTTAACCTTCAATTTGCTTGGGGTTTCTTCTTCTATATGTATGTGTATGTTTGGTGAACGCTATTAAGAAAGATAGCTTCACAATCAATCCTAATTAAAAGTCTATTTAGAGACATATGTGAACTAGTTTCCATGATTCTAGGTTTTTCACATGTTTGTGTGTTGTATTGTGATTAGGATGACATCTTAGGTTGTTTGTAACTTGGTTGAATCAATTTTGTGATAAATGAGCTTGAGATTTGTTTTGTTCCTATGATTGATGAAATCTAGGATTATTGTATTTGTATGTGTTTTTAGAGCTATCTAGGATTTGATTGATTATCTTTTAATCCTTGCTCTAAATCTTTGGCTAGAATATTGATTAATTTGATTTCATGATTCTAGCATTTTATTGTATGTTTATAGCATCTTGAACTTGTACTTCATGAATATGTATTGTTCAAGTGTTGTATGTGTGAATGAGACTATGAGCTTTTTGTGTTAGGTGTTTGCACATGCTCTAGGTTTTATTCCTGTATTTGCATCTAGACTTTTATTACTTGTGTTATCACATGTTTAGGTCTAGTTGTATCATGGAATGTATTGATCACATGTTCTATGTTGAATTGATTGTTTGCATCATTTGCATTCACATGATCACACTAGGAAGTCCTTGTAAAATGCATGAAGTCTTGGTTAGAGTCGGGATGACTCGGATAGCCAAGCAAGAAGACTTGTCTAGAGTCGGGAGGACTCGGATAGGCAAGCAAGAAGTCATGGCTAGAGTCGGGAGGACTCGGATAGTCATGCATGGGAGGCTCCCTAGAGGCATGAGTGCCTTGGATAGGGAGTTGGCTATTATATTGGTAGGCCTAGGCGTATGGTTAGACATAGACTCCAAAAGAGCGGGGTACACAGGAGGTGTATTCACTCTTGAGGAATTTCTAATCTTCCATCGATGTTGGTTTTGTGTGTTGTCCAATATATGGTGGTTCCGCATCATTGAGGGATCTCATACTTTCCAATAGGGTTGGGTAGACTTAGACTCCACTAGGTTGGGTGAGCTAAAGATTGGTCACTTTGTGGATTCTCTATTTTTATCATCCAATATATATAGTACCTAATGGTTGTAGTTCAACCCGTGGATGTTTCCTCCTTGGAGGTTTTACCACGTTAAAAAATCTCTTGTGTTAATTCTTCCTATCTCTTCTTATACTTTATTGTGTATGTTATTATCTTGTTTCATATTATTCACTTGTGATGTATAGTGGAGCAAGATTTGTAAAGTGTGATTTGTGGATTCATTCTTTTGATCATTTTTGTATATATGATTCTTTAGTATATTGTAATTTTGTATAGTGATATTTGATCACTCTTGTAACTCATTAAATATCTATTGATATAGTTTATTTGTTCTTATACCTCATACAACTAGGTGATATATATAGACTTTGTCCACATGATTACATTCACATATGGTCTGTATGTCTTTCTTGGTTATTGTTGTGTGTAAGGCTATCTTGAGGGAACAAACGAAAGTTTGTTCAAGGGATTAAAAAAGGTGTAAAAACCTATTCACCCCCCCTCTAGGTATGCGTTAAGCAATTTAACTACGTTTGTATACTTTCACTTTCTCTATCTAGAACCACAGAATCTCTCTATCTAGGGTTTTAATTTCGTGGTCTAGATGAAAAAGATGAGAAAGAGGGTTTAAATAGGTGCCTTAAGTGAAGCTACGTCGTTTTGAAAGAAAAATTGATTTTTGGCGTCAAAAAGCGACTTACAAGGTGACTTGGATGCAAGTCACTTCTAAAGTCGATTTATTCTCGGGACAGGGGGGGTGGTCAAAAAGCAACTTGCAAGGTGACTTGGATGGAAGTTACTTCTAAAGTTGCATCTGTCTCGGGTATACAAAATGCGATAGCGCAATAGCTCATGTTTCGAGCATCCCGAAACAAGACCAAACGAAATCGAAACCTTTCGCATATATATCGTTGGAAAGGTATGTGTGTCTACATTAAACTCCTTTTTACAAAAATGAGGTTTCGATGTCTGTAGAAAGAGTTATGGTCATTTGAGTTACCAAATGTCAGATTTGGACAACTCCAAGATTACACAAACTCAAATTATAAGACCATGAGACCTAAGACCAAACCAAGAGACGAATGAGACCTTCTCAAGTGGTCACCCATCGCACTAAGACAAGCATACCATCGTGCATGGGCGGACTTTTCCGATCAATCATCAGGAAACAAATTACATCATACAAAACCACACTTAGGTCTAACAATAAAGTGCACGTGTGAAATGTGTAATAGATGCACATATATAAACAATTAGAACATAAATGCAAGATGAACAAGGCATGCTTGAAATGTGTGTGTGCACCTAAACTCTGCAAGAGATAAAGTCAAATGAATATACCTTTCACTCTTGAAGTAACAGAGATGCTTGGAAGCTTGCCATCTTGCCATCGAGAACCTAAGATTCCCATTAAAAAATCATCCCTAATGTGGTTTGTCATGAAATAAGTCAATCATAAAATAGAAATCCTTACACAGATCTTGAGACTTGAGTCATAAGGTGAACAATTTGCATTCCTTGTTGCTTAAGCATTGCCTCTTCTAGAACAATCTTTGGTTAGTTCATTCACATTCATTATCCTTAATGGTATTATAATGGATTTGGAATGACCATAATGAGTTAGGCAAGGAATTTAGAATAAATTAACAAGGAAAGATTCACTAACGGTCATTCCTAAGGTCTTTAGCTTTGCAGCTAGGTTCGTCATTTCTAGGATGTGGTCTTGCATCCCACGAACCCCATCATATTTCATTATGGTCAACTGGGCCATTAATGTCCCAGCAAGGGATTTGTTAGTAGTTTTGAAACGCTCTTCCACAGCTTTAAGGAATTCTTTCGCGCTATCACTTTTAGGAAGTGATGTCTTAATGTTGTCTGCGATACTCATTCGCTTAAACCCAATGTAAAGTTTGTTTGACCTTTTCCAAGCATCATAAAAGGCCTTTTCCTCATCATTAGTTTCATCAGTGGGCTCATCAGGTTTCTCAGAATTGAGTGCATAATCAACATCCAAAACACCCAAGTGAAATCGGACATGTTCACCCCAATCTGAAAAAGTTTGACCCATTAAGGACAGGTACAGACAAAGCATGGGAGTGTAATGCAACATGAATAGATACTACTAGGGGTGGGCATGGGTTGGTTTGGGTTGGGTTTGACGATACCCAAACCAAACCGTTATTTAATCGGGTTATTTTTTTTCAACCCAAACCAAACCAATTATAATGTTAAACCAAACCAAACCAAACCAATAAAAATCGGTTCAGTTCGGTTTGGTTTGGCGGTTTAAAAAAATAATTATATTTTTTTTTTATTTGAAAAAATATAATAATATCAATACAAGTAGTTAAACTCATTATCAATAAGATAAATAATAATACTAAATTTAACCAAAGTGTATAACAATAATAGTTAAAAAAAAATCCTCAAGTGTAGAACACATAAAACTTATTAAAAAAACTAAACTAAACCGTATTGCTTAATGTGTTTTGTACGAAACAATAAAAAAATAGTTAGTTATCCTCAATAAATTTGTTAGTGCCAAACAACTTCGGATGAGATGAAATAACTTAAGAATAATAGAGACCGGTAACCTTGGAAATAAATATAATATAAAATTAGGTAACTTAATATTTTTTATATGATAATTTAATTTATATATATTATATATATTAAGTATGTAATGGTTTGGGTTGGGTATGTGATTTGATAAAACACAACCCACAAAACCAACCCAAACCAATCGGTTACTAAAAAAAAAACCAATCGGTTTTTTTCTTTAACAAAACCCAAACAACCCGCTTAAATTGGTTTGGTTTGGATGGGTTGATCGGTTTGGCAGTTGGGTGCCCACTCCTAGATACTACTATAAAATAAATGCTCATACGCTATTTAATGCTTTGAAAATTTAACACATATTAATCATTATATATGATAAACTAGTATAATTTATGATAACCTTGGGGCGATACCACAATATACAAAAATGTCACTCATAATTTAAATTCATTAGTAAAACATTATATATGATGAACTAAATAGTATCATTATGATATAACCTTTGGGTTGATATCACAATATACAAAAGTGTTCACTTATAATTTAAATTTCATTAGTAAAACATTATGTATGATGAACTAAATAGTATCATTATGATATAACGTTTGCATCGATATCACAATATATAAAAAAAAAGTTCACTCATACTTTAAAATTTCATTAGTAATATGATTAATTGATTATGCAACGTAATATTAGACAGGTATGTTACCTTTGGGTATCTATTCCCATTCTAATTCATAATATACATTAAATTATCCTATTGCAATTTCTTAAACGTTATTAATAATTAAGCTTTGGGCTAACTATTATTTACTTTATAAATTAATTGTAATATAATTTCATCAATATATTGATATTCATAAATTTTCTAACTTAATTGGGCTACTTTGGTAGCTTACCAATTCTTACAAAAAAATATAATATCAACATTTCAATGACATTATTTACTATCAAACATATGGTGGAATTACAAAAAAAAATAAACTTTTTGTGTGTTGTATTGTGCTTAGGACCATGAAATCTTAGGTGTTTTGTAACTGGTTGAATCAATTTTGTGATTAAATGAGGCTTGAGCTTTGTTTGGGGGTTCTATGATTGAGAAAATCTAGGATTATTGTTATTTGTAGGTGTTTTTAGAGCTATCTAGGATTTGATTGATTATCTTTTAATCCTTGCTCTAAATCTTTTGCTAGAATATGATTAATTGATTTCATGATTCTAGCATTTTATTGTATGTTATAGCATCTTGAACTTGTACTTCATGAATATGTATTGTTCAAGTGGTTGTATTTGTGAATGAGACTTGATCTTTTTGTGTTATGTGTTTGGCACATGCTCTAGGTTTTATTCCTGTATTTGCATCTAGACTTTTATTACTTGTGTATCACATGTTTAGGTCTATTTGTATCATGGAATGTATTGATCACATGTTCTATGTTGATTGATTGTTTGCATCATTTGCATTCACATGATCACACTAGGAAGTCCTTGTAAAATGCATGAAGTCTTGGTTAGAGTCGGATGACTCGGATACCAAGCAAGAAGACTTGTCTAGAGTCGGGAGACTCGGATAGGCAAGCAAGAAGTCATGGCTAAGTCGGGAGGACTCGGATAGTCATGCATGGGAGGCTCCCTAAGGCATGAGTGCCTTGGATAGGGAGTTGGCTATATATTGGTAGGCCTAGGCGTATGGTTTAGACATAGACTCCAAAGGCGGGTACACAGGAGGTGTATTCACTCTTGAGGAATTTCTAATCTTCCATCGATGTTGGTTTTGTGTGTTGTCCAATATATGGTGGTTCCGCATCATTGAGGGATCTCATACTTTCCAATAGGGTTGGGTAGACTTAGACTCCACTAGGTTGGGTGAGCTAAAGATTGGTCACTTTGTGGATTCTCTATTTTTATCATCCAATATATATAGTACCTAATGGTTGTAGTTCAACCCGTGGATGTTTCCTCCTTGGAGGTTTTACCACGTTAAAAAATCTCTTGTGTTAATTCTTCCTATCT
Organism: Acer yangbiense; assembly: GCA_008009225.1. Classification (NCBI taxonomy): domain Eukaryota; kingdom Viridiplantae; phylum Streptophyta; class Magnoliopsida; order Sapindales; family Sapindaceae; genus Acer; species Acer yangbiense. Next base: position 25,446,086 of record CM017767.1, on the reverse strand, counting down.
CTATCTCTTATACTTTATTTGTGTATGTTATTATCTTGTTTCATATTATTCACTTGTGATGTATAGTGGAGCAAGATTTTGTAAAGTGTGATTTGTGGATTCATTCTTTTGATCATTTTTGTATATATGATTCTTTAGTATATTGTAATTTTGTATAGTGATATTTGATCACTCTTGTAACTCATTAAATATCTATTGATATAGTTTATTTGTTCTTATACCTCATACAACTAGGTGATATATATAGACTTTGTCCACATGATTACATTCACATATTGTCTATGTATGTCTTTCTTGGTTTATTTGTTGTGTGTAAGGCTATCTTGAGGGACAAACGAAAGTTTGTTCAAGGGATTAAAAAAGGTGTAAAAACCTATTCACCCCCCCTCTAGGTATGCGTTAAGCAATTTAACTACGTTTGTATACTTTCACTTTCTCTATCTAGAACCACAGAATCTCTCTATCTAGGGTTTTAATTTCGTGGTCTAGATGAAAAAGATGAGAAAGAGGGTTTAAATAGGTGCCTTAAGTGAAGCTACGTCGTTTTGAAAGAAAAATTGATTTTTGGCGTCAAAAAGCGACTTACAAGGTGACTTGGATGCAAGTCACTTCTAAAGTCGATTTATTCTCGGGACAGGGGGGGTGGTCAAAAAGCAACTTGCAAGGTGACTTGGATGGAAGTTACTTCTAAAGTTGCATCTGTCTCGGGTATACAAAATGCGATAGCGCAATAGCTCATGTTTCGAGCATCCCGAAACAAGACCAAACGAAATCGAAACCTTTCGCATATATATCGTTGGAAAGGTATGTGTGTCTACATTAAACTCCTTTTTACAAAAATGAGGTTTCGATGTCTGTAGAAAGAGTTATGGTCATTTGAGTTACCAAATGTCAGATTTGGACAACTCCAAGATTACACAAACTCAAATTATAAGACCATCCTAAGACCAAACCAAGAGACGAATGAGACCTTCTCAAGTGGTCACCCATCGCACTAAGACAAGCATACCATCGTGCATGGGCGGACTTTTCCGATCAATCATCAGGAAACAAATTACATCATACAAAACCACACTTAGGTCTAACAATAAAGTGCACGTGTGAAATGTGTAATAGATGCACATATATAAACAATTAGAACATAAATGCAAGATGAACAAGGCATGCTTGAAATGTGTGTGTGCACCTAAACTCTGCAAGAGATAAAGTCAAATGAATATACCTTTCACTCTTGAAGTAACAGAGATGCTTGGAAGCTTGCCATCTTGCCATCGAGAACCTAAGATTCCCATTAAAAAATCATCCCTAATGTGGTTTGTCATGAAATAAGTCAATCATAAAATAGAAATCCTTACACAGATCTTGAGACTTGAGTCATAAGGTGAACAATTTGCATTCCTTGTTGCTTAAGCATTGCCTCTTCTAGAACAATCTTATTGGTTAGTTCATTCACATTCCATTTATCCTTAATGGTATTATAATGGATTTGGAATGGACCATACTGAGTTAGGCAAGGAATTTAGAATAAACTTAACAAGGAAAGATTCACTAACGGTCATTCCTAAGGTCTTTAGCTTTGCAGCTAGGTTCGTCATTTCTAGGATGTGGTCTTGCATCCCACGAACCCCATCATATTTCATTATGGTCAACTGGGCCATTAATGTCCCAGCAAGGGATTTGTTAGTAGTTTTGAAACGCTCTTCCACAGCTTTAAGGAATTCTTTCGCGCTATCACTTTTAGGAAGTGATGTCTTAATGTTGTCTGCGATACTCATTCGCTTAAACCCAATGTAAAGTTTGTTTGACCTTTTCCAAGCATCATAAAAGGCCTTTTCCTCATCATTAGTTTCATCAGTGGGCTCATCAGGTTTCTCAGAATTGAGTGCATAATCAACATCCAAAACACCCAAGTGAAATCGGACATGTTCACCCCAATCTGAAAAAGTTTGACCCATTAAGGACAGGTACAGACAAAGCATGGGAGTGTAATGCAACATGAATAGATACTACTAGGGGTGGGCATGGGTTGGTTTGGGTTGGGTTTGACGATACCCAAACCAAACCGTTATTTAATCGGGTTATTTTTTTTCAACCCAAACCAAACCAATTATAATGTTAAACCAAACCAAACCAAACCAATAAAAATCGGTTCAGTTCGGTTTGGTTTGGCGGTTTAAAAAAATAATTATATTTTTTTTTTATTTGAAAAAATATAATAATATCAATACAAGTAGTTAAACTCATTATCAATAAGATAAATAATAATACTAAATTTAACCAAAGTGTATAACAATAATAGTTAAAAAAAAATCCTCAAGTGTAGAACACATAAAACTTATTAAAAAAACTAAACTAAACCGTATTGCTTAATGTGTTTTTGTACGAAACAATAAAAAAAATAGTTAGTTATCCTCAATAAATTTGTTTAGTGCCAACAACTTCGGATGAGATGAAATAACTTTAAGAATAAATAGAGACCGGTAACCTTGGAAATAAATATAATATAAAATTAGGTTAACTTTAATATTTTTTTATATGATAATTTAATTTATATATATATATATATATTTAAGTATGTAATGGTTTGGGTTGGGTTATGTGAGTTGATAAAACACAACCCACAAACCAACCCAAACCAATCGGGTTACTAAAAAATAACCCAATCGGTTTTTTTTCTTTAACAAAACCAAACCAACCCGCTTAAATTGGTTTGGTTTGGATGGGTTGATCGGTTTGGCAGTTTGGGTGCCCACTCCTAGATACTACTATAAAATAAATGCTCACTACGCTATTTAATGCTTTGAAATTTAACACATATTAAATCATTATATATGATAAACTAGTATAATTATGATATAACCTTTGGGGCGATACCACAATATACAAAAATGTTCACTCATAATTTAAATTTCATTAGTAAAACATTATATATGATGAACTAAATAGTATCATTATGATATAACCTTTGGGTTGATATCACAATATACAAAAGTGTTCACTTATAATTTAAATTTCATTAGTAAAACATTATGTATGATGAACTAAATAGTATCATTATGATATAACGTTTGCATCGATATCACAATATATAAAAAAAAAGTTCACTCATACTTTAAAATTTCATTAGTAATATGATTAATTGATTATGCAACGTAATATTAGACAGGTATGTTACCTTTGGGTATCTATTCCCATTCTAATTCATAATATACATTAAATTATCCTATTGCAATTTCTTAAACGTTATTAATAATTAAGCTTTGGGCTAACTATTATTTACTTTATAAATTAATTGTAATATAATTTCATCAATATATTGATATTCATAATTTTTCTAACTTAATTTGGGCTACTTTGGTAGCTTACCAATATCTTTACAAAAAATATAAATATCAACAATTTCAATTGACATTATTTACTATCAAACATATGGTGGAATTACAAAAAATAAATAAACTTTACATATAATTAAAAAAAAATCATACAGTACGTGACATGTTAATCAATAAAAGATCAAACTCTTTGTTAATATACGAAGCATCATAATTATTAACAGAGTTCTAATTAATCATGTCATCATTTATTAAACATTACAAATAAATTAAGTTGCTGAAAATCTTATGTATAAGTTGTTGACGGTGATTTTTCGACGGGTAATCAGTCAACAGTCTAGGTTAGCAAAAACCTACAAATATGAATAAAATAAAGGACGTAATAATGGTTAGTAACGAAAGATGCGAAATACGTGGTAAAACTCCGGTGATCGGAGAAACATCCACGGGTTGTTGCCTTAGCAACTCAGTCAAATCCATTATAATTGTTGTAACGATACACACTTTGATCTCTCTCTCTTTCTAATTCTCACATACCCCTCTCGTTGTGTTTTGCAGGGGTATTTATACATGGTAATATTAGGGTTTCCAGGTATCGTTAGGGTTTGGTGTCATGGTCCTCAAGTTGCGGGTTGTTGAAGTGTCCTTTTAGGACTTGCTTTCCTATTTGATATCTGCAATGTGTTTTAATTCTTTTGAATCAGAATCTGCCTAGGATTCTACTTCCCTTAAATATAAAAGGATCCGTTTGTTTCCTTATTGGACTCTTGGTGACCGTATTGCAGTTAATTTAGGACTGCCTTTCGTTGCTGGTTTTGCTTTTGTTATAGAAGGACAGAGGCTTTTATGTAATTTTCTTTGTTGTTAGCGAGTAGGGTTGAGTAGGCTTTATTGCCTGAGCTGGCTCACTCGTTTCTATCTGGTTTTATCTTCATGTCACTCCAATTGGCGCCGAGTAACTTGTTCATGTGAGGAGCTACTCCCTTGGTTGACTAATCTTTTGACTTTTTGCCTACGTGGCTATGCTGGTTTGCTCATTATGATGACGTGTTCTCTATGATGAAATTTACCTATAACAATACCCTTTTAAATACTTGGGCTGAGTGGACCTGATGTAGTTTACTCAGCGAAAGTATTTAACCTTCGTTTGGTTTTTATTCAACCAAGTCTACTCCATTCAAATTCTATCGTTTCCCCTATAAATGCATCATAAATGTGGGGATTAAATTTCCTTATTAATTTGAATCATTAATGACGTGTGTTAATTGTCTCCACTCAATTTCGATTTATCCCTCAATCGAAGATCTACTGATGGTGACGTTTTGGGGCTTCTGACGGCTCAAAGTGTTCTTTTACTGCCAATTGTCTTCTTGTCGTTGGGTGCTTTAGATGGTTTTTATGACTCGACTTCTCTGCACTCTGTACGTCACCCCACGTTAATCTTCACACCTTTCCGTTTCTCACTATTTTGACGCATCCAACCTAGGGTTTCGAATTTCGAAACGGGTGCATCGTCTATTTAATCTAGTGTTGGGGATTACTTGGGTTACTTTTTCTTTTTTATTTTCTTTGAGAAATAGCATTTCTTTGTTCTTGCCCCAAAAAGAACTTAGGTTTCTTCACTTGTTTTTAGCCCTCTCTGTAGGCGTCGATAGCCTAGATTCTTTGGCTCGTTTGAGTTTTTTTATCTTGAGCTTTTCTTCATTTGCTTGAGGTTTCTCTCCCGTAGTGGTTCGTTTGAATTTCATAGCTTTCAGACTTCTGTAAGGTTAGTTTCCATGGATCTTGATGCTAGGTATCGTCTCTTTGTTGCTGGGATGGCTGCTATTGAGCTTAATGATGCTTTTAAAGCTTCACGTATTTATAAATTGTTAAGAGATCAACCCCCTGACTAACCCCATTTCTTGGACGCAGATGTGTCAAGTCTTGCTCCTGAAGTTCCTTCTTATACTCCTTGCTTTTCCAAGTCTCCTTCATCTGATTCTTCTATTTCTACTCGCAGTAGTAGTGATTCTCACCCCTGGAAGCAAATGGGGAAACACGGAAGTACACGCCAAGTGCATAAACATGCCCCTACCTAAAATGCTAGGGCTAGGGTTCGGGTTCAAACAGTAAACGAAGATGATATGGAGGACGAACATTGGGCAGCTCGTATTCTGTTTTCTACCGAGCGGGGGTGTGCTTACGATGCTAAACCGAATGTAGTTGGCACTAAGGAACTTTGCCAGTAAATGGTGAGGTTTGAATTGGACAGTGCTCTTATACAATTGGAGCTGGCCGGGGATAGGGCTACGTGGAATCCTCCCCTTGGGATGGTGGCAATTTACGGGGCCATGTTAAAGTGTGGTGTCACGCTTCCCCTTCAGCCATTTATTGCTCTGTTTTTGGCTGAAGCCAAGATTGCTTCGGCTCAGCTAGCCCCAAACAGCTACAGGATCTTGATGTGCATGTGGCATATGATGAACTTGCCCCCACCAACTCCTCATTAGATCAGACATTTTTACACCCTGAGGCAATTGGGTCAATCTGGGACATATTTTCTTTTGTATAGCAAACCTGATCATTGGATCCCAAGAGGCATGGAGGTCATTGAGAAAGTCGAAGTGGCTACATACGACAAGATGAAGGGTTTTGTTTAAGGGTTCCCCTCTCCTAACAAGTATTGGAAGAACAGTTGGTTCTTCACTGGTGGACGGTAGGGTCAGTCAGTTACTTTTGACCTTGATGGTACTCGGGTATCATGCAAGGTACCCTGCTATTTTTGTTCTCCCAAGTCTTGGAATCAAACGCCCCCTATCTTTACGGATGGGGAATTGAAAAATCTAGCTCGGGCGGCTGTTCGGGCTTTGGATAAGGGGGGAAGACCCTATTTTTTTGATGAGGACAAGATGATAAAGGCTCGCTTCTTCCCTCAGTTATCTGCGGCTCGCAAACGATGTGAATGCTATTTTATTTTGTGCCTATATATACATACCATTTTTCAGTTGCTTTTTTTATCCTTCGGTGGCTTTTCGATGCTTAACCATAAATATTTCTCATTCCTGCAGTATGTGACTCTGATGTTGTTTACGAGACACAGGCTTATCGGTTGAAGGCTGTCCAAGAAATGAGTCGCAAGGAAGCCACTCGTAAGGACGTTGAAGGAAACGCTCCCTCTTTGGATGAGTCGGGTGACAGTTCCTCTGAGGAGGCTTCTGATGAGGAGGAAACAGAAGGAGTTCCTGATTACACTCTTAAGGAAACTCATCTTGATGTGGGTGAGCAGAATGAGCGAGGCGAGTCGAGTAGGCCGAGTATGCCGATTGGCCTTCTTGATGATGATGCTGGTGAGCAGGAGTGCTCACCTAATGAGCAGAGGGACCCGAAGGGTTCTACTGCAGATGAGGTAGCCGCTAGTGCGTTCAGGCTTGGCTCTGCTATCCCCGAAGTTGAAGAGAGGGTTGGGGGGCCTTTCAGTGTCACCGCACCTATGGGGATTCCACACACTGCTGTGCCAACTTCTGTCTCTTCACCGACTGCGGTTGGAAACGAAGCCGAGTTAGAAGATCCTGTTGCCAATCTCGACACCCGTATGAGGCAATTTGGGAAGAGGAAAGCTTCATTTTCGCCTGGCCGTCCTGCTCCGAAGGTTCCTTGGGTGGTCACGTATGTTGATTCGTCCTTTTGTGACGAGGGGACAGGCACTGGGATTGATGAGGCAGTGATTCGAACCTCTCAAAGAGGTCAAGCGGAGACTTTTGCTGGGGGCTTTACCAGCTCTTTCCCTCGGGAGGGGTCAGCACCTATTTTTCCTGATGCCGGTGCTGGTGGTTCGGGACCGTCGAGCCAGCCTAATGAACCTACCCCCCAAGCCATGCTGAGAGCTATGTCTTCGGGTTATGCTTATATTGGGGAGGATCACTGGAGCAGCTTTAGGGTCGACCCTTTGTCGAATCGACTCTACAATTTTTTTAACAGCGCTTCCTATGTGAGTAAGTTGACTTTGGTTATCTTCTGGCTCTTTAACACTGTTGTTTTATTTTGTTTTATTCTGTTATTTGGTTGCAGATGGTCGCTGAGATGTCGGAAGCTTGCCGGGCTGGTAGCGCTCGGGCAGATAAAATAAGTCGTCTGGAGGCTCAGTTGAAGGAGAGTGAAGATGGTTGCACTCTGATTAAGTCGGCTTGCAAGGAGAAGATTAAATTGAAACAAGAGTTCATGGACCGGTGCTTGGCAAGTCAAATGGAAGCCGAGCAAAGAGCTTCTCTCACTGCCGACAAAGCTAAAACTCTAAAGGATCTACTGTCTTCTACCCAGGAGGCGATGCTCTAAGCCGAGCAGAAAGCTGAAGAGGTTAAATCATCCTATGAGCATCGAATCGAAGACTTGGAGCGCCAGACCCTGACCGTTAAATCCCTGTCAAAGGAAGCTAGATTGGAATTAGAGATACAAGTTGTTGATCATTTCAAAAGATCTTCGGCTTATGATGCCTTGCTTCTTAGAGAATTTCAGCAAGGGATGGTCTCGGTTGGAGAGTTCTTCAAGATGAAGAATAGGGCGACTGACCGGGCTAGGACCAACTGGAACCTTTCAATCAAGAAGCATGTGGATACATCTTTGGAGTCTCTTCGGGTCTAGATGAAGGAGTGGCGTGCATACAGTCGAAGCAAAGGGAAGATGCCACATCCTATGCATTTAGAGGTAACTATTGCCAACGATTTCTCTACCTTCCATGCCTGTTAGAAAATGAGGATTAATGGTGAGGATCCTGACGTTGGGCCTGTGCCTGGAAAGGATTATAATGCCTGGATGGATGACAAAGAGGATGAGATCGTGTGGCCCTCTGATGACAGCCTCTTGAGCGAATATGTGATGGAGCCTGATCCGAGTATTGGTGGAAGCAGCTTATAACCCCCAGTGCTAACTTCTTGATTTTGATCGTTTTTGTAATGGATTTTGTACATGCCTTTGATTATATATATATATCCTTTGTTTTATGTTTTGCATCCATCCCGCTATCTTCATGAATCCATTTAGGATACCTTTTCCTACGTATTAACAATAAACATCATAAACGGAGATGGGTAGAACCTGTATGCGAACCTCATATGGTTTATCTTTAATTGGCAGCCCGTGCTCAACCGAGTATCTTTTTGATTAGGAATTTCCACTCGAAATGATTGATAATTACATTGGACGCCTTGCTGGCCACTTTATTTTTTATTTTAGCTAAGTATCCTTCTTTTTAGCCGAGTATCTTATTAACTGGCAGTTAGGTTTTTATTTTTACTTGAGCCGGGTAACCTTTGTCTTAGTCGAGTATCTTATTAACTCGCAGTTAGGTTTTTATTTTCATTTGAATTCTTCTTACACCGGTGTTACGTCGAGGCTCACCACGACTATACACTTGGGTCCCTACACATGTCACCTAGAACATCTCCCGGTTTTTTCTGTGCAGGGGTTTGCTGAATCATTGAGGTAGTGTATACATGCCAACACAGCTATGCGTTTCACCAGTCTTTGGTTTTCCAGTTATCTTGGTGCCTCGAGTTTGCCTTTTTGCTAGGTGATGCGTTTGCACCATCCTGACTAGGTGGGCATGCTATTTCAGCTTTTCCGCTCCTCGGGCACTATCCATCCACTCTTTCGCGGTTTCATGGCACCCGAGCTCTCAATGTTTTGAGAATCCTTGATTGCTTTTTCCTTTTTTGGCTGACCACCGTATTCTCAGGGAAGGTCTTTACAAGGTTGTTGACGGTGATTTTTCGTAGTCACTCAATCAACGATTTGATATCAATTTTATGAATGAGAATGATTGAAATTAACACTACAAAGTATTAGCAATGATGAACAAAAATACGTGGTAAAACTCCGATGTCCGGAGAAACATCCACGGGTTGTTGCCTAAGCAACGAAGTCAAATCCACTATAAAAACTGTTAATTGAATACACACTCTGATCTCTCCTCTCAATTCTCACGTACCCCTTATTTGTGTTTTACAGGGGTATTTATACATAGTTGTTTAGGGTTTGTGGGTATCACTAGGGTTTGGTGTCGTGGTGCCCAAGTTCTGGGAGTTTTCTCAGTACTAAAAGGACTTGCTTTCTTATTTGGGTGTAGCGTATCTTATGGTTTGGCTGAGTCCTAATTTGGACAGGGTTCTTATTCCTTTATTTACGGGAAACCTGCTTGTTTCCTTGCTGGGTTCTGAGTAGCTGCACCGTAGCTTATTGTAGAGGTGCTAGTTGCTGATTCAACCCATATGATTGGGGAGTGAATTTTCGCGACTATCTTTCTAGTTGAACCCCGAGTATGCCCGAGTAGGCTATGTTTGCCCGAGCCGATTTCCTTGGTCTATGGTTGGGTTGTCTTGGGTTTTTGCTACTTAGGTTGATTTCCCTTCACTTCTGCTTATGTGGCCTCTTATGGTGGTGACATGCCTTTTACGACTATTTTTACCTATAACAATACCCCCTTAAATATTTGAGCCGACTATGTCGAATCAGGTCTTCTCGGGACAAATATTTAACTCTCGTATACTCCCTTTTGTTATAACTTATCTTCGTCGTTTTCTGTATTAATGTATCCTCATTTGATTCGAAGCATTGAATGACGTGTCTTAATTGCGTCCGCATGCACCCGATTTACTACTCATTTAAAAATCTCTTGATGGTGACGTCTTGGCTCTCCGATGGCTCACGGCGCTTTTTGGTTGCCACCTGTCTTCTCCTGCTGGGTCGTGGTACGAGGCATTTATGAGACATGACCCTTCTGCTTGCCTGTGCGCAGCCCATGTCACAACTCACGTCCCTCTGTTTTCTCGCTTCTCCGCATATCTCCTAGGGTTTTGGTTTCTTTTTTAAACCGATATCGTTCCTATATAAACTGTACTTTTGGGAAAATCTCTATTTTTCCTCCGCCATTTTCTTCTATCTTCGAGAAAAATTCGCTTGCATCTGTTATATTTCTAGGGAAACTCATTAAAACTACACTTTGTTCTTCAACCTGTTTTGAGTTTAGACGTTTCTTGGTCTTGCTTTGCCGAGATACTCAGTTTCAACCCCCGGACCCTTACTTGAAGACCTTTCCTCTACAGTTCGTGTATCTCCGATTTTCTGATATATCAAGGTTAGTTCTCATAGATTCTGCAGCTAGGCACCGTCTTTTTACTGTTTGTATGATTGCTATTGAACGAAATGATACTCTTACTGCCACGGCTGTCCACAGGTTGCTAGGAGATCCTCTTCTTGATCAACCTCGCTTTTTAGACGCCGACGTTTCTGGGCTTCCTTGTGAAGTCCCTGTTACTTCTGAAGTTCCACCTGCTTCTGAAGTTCCCTCCACTTCTTCTGACTCTTCAAAACCTGAGTCTTATCAACTCGAAGCTCAATCAGATTCTTCTATTTCCGTTTGTGGTGATACTCGGCTGTGGAAACGAATGGGGAAGAAGAAGAGTGAGCGCAAAATCTATAAGGATTCTTACTCCCTGGAGAGCCGAATCGGGACCCAGAGAGTTGTTGAGAATGACATTGAAGAAGAGCACAGTGGGGCTCGCATTATTTTCTCTCCCGAGCGGGTGTGTGCTTATGACATCGAGCCGAATGTGGTCGGTCCTGAGGAGATTAGCAAATACAAGCGACGGTTTGATCTGGACAGCGGCGTTATCTCACTAAGTCCTATTGACGGCCGAGCTGTATGGAACCCCCCACCCGGCCAAGTGGCAATCTATGGGGCGATGCTTACTTGTTGTGTTACTCTTCCTCTTCAGCCTTTCATTACTTGGTTCTTAGCTGAGGCTTAGCTTGCCCCGGCACAGCTGACTCCGAATAGCTATCGGATTTTGATGTGCTTGTGGCACATGTGGCATAGGATGAAACGGCCACCTCCCACCCCTCACGAAATTAGGCATTTTTATTCGTTGAGGCCTCTGGGGAAATCCGGGATTTATTTCCTTCTTTCAACTCAGCCCGAGAACTGGATACCAAAAGATGTGATGGTCAAGGGTGAAGTCGAACTGGCGGCGGATGAGAAGATGAAGGTGTAAGGATTCCCGTTTTGTTGATTGGCTTATTTCGTGGACAAACAACGTGTTGGGGATTGTATGTAAGGGTAGCTTAAGTGATAGATAATCAAGTTCAAGACCCTCTCATGTCCTCAAGGTTGATAAGCACCAAAGGTAAAATTCTATGTGCTTTACTTGTCTTGAAGAGATAGTTGCACACACTCACAACTCATGCATATGTTTAATACTTGTATGTTGTGTGTCTTGTTTTTGTGCATTAATGTTCATTAACATCTCTTCTTGCATGTTAGTTTGATTGCATCTTGCATATCCAATTGCCTTGTCATGCTTAGACTTAGGATTGAATTTTTGCAATGGGCGCTCCCAAAAGCGCTCTACAGAAGCGCTGTACAAACAGCGCCCATTGAGCGCTGTTCAGACCTGATCGATTTAATTCGGTCGCTGTTGGGTCGCTGTACAGGCGCTGTACAAAGCGCTGTACAAAGCGCTCTACGTACAGCGCCACTCTGTTTTCCCGTGAGAACAGAGTTGGGGCGCTGTACAGGCGCTGTACAAGAGGCGCTCTACGTACAGCGCCCAAGGCAAATGTGAGGCAAACTTATCAAAACGACCACACTTTATTTTTGCCTCCTATATATATGCCACTTTGACTTTAGGTCAACAAGAAGAGTTCATATTCAGATTTCATACTTAGGATATTTTTCAAAGAGAAGAAAAATTCCAAGAACTCTTTTTTAATTACTCAAACACTTTTTCATGATCATCAATCATCATCTAGCATCATCTTTGATCATCTAGATGTCATCTTGCATGGATTCTTCATCATACTTTGCTTGGTAAGCCTTTCACTAATATCTTACATATTTTGTGTTTCTCTTAACAAGCAATCTCATTTAATTACTTGTATGTTATTTTATATACTTTGAATACAAGTTTGAGATTAGTATGATGTATGTTTGAGAAGTTGTATTGTGATAGCTAATTAGGTTTTGTGCTTAATCTTGATTAGCTAAGCTATTTGACATGTCATCTGGCCATTTATATCTAGGATTGTTTTAATTGCAAAATCATTATCCTAGATAAGCATATAGAGTAACCTAGCTCTAATTTGCATTTTGAATATTCATACATATTCACTTAGGTTGTTTCTCTTCATTGAGAAGTAAGTCTTGGGGCTAAGAGTGCTTAGGCCTCAAGCAAATTGGAATAGGGTTGCTAATAAAGGCCTGCTGGGTAGAAGTGAGGGGTTACAGACCGGAGTGTTAGACGAGGTCAACATAGGTTGTAAACTTCATTTCAATTAGTGATTTCGAGTTCCGAGTGTGGCACACTATACAGCCCGTGGTTTTTCCCAGTGGTTGGGTTTCCACGTATATATCTTGTGTTATTTAAATTCCGCACATATTACACTTGATATATTATTTTGACTAGTTAGGGGCATTTTCATAAAATTAACTTGCATGCGAAAATTGGGTAATATTTGATAAAATCTATTCACCCCCCCCCCCCCCCCCCCCCTCTAGCTTTATATTCATACACACCGTATTCTTTTCAGAAGGGATTTGTTTGGGGCTTCCCTTCTTCAAATAAATTCTGGAAGAACAGTTGGTTCTTCGTGGGTAAACTCTGGGGCCAGTTGATTAGCTTCGATCTTAATGGTACTCGGGTGACACGCAAGGTCCCTTGGTACTTTTGCTCACCCGACAAATGGAATCATATGACTCCTTATTTTACTAACGACGAGCTTAAAACTCTGGCCCAAGCGGCCGTTCATCCTTTGGAGAAGAGGGGGAAACCTTATCTCTTTGACGAAGAGAAAATGATTAGAGCTCGCCTTTTTCCTGAGATTACTGCACGCCGACGACGTCGTAAGTTTTCATAGAACTTTATTGACTGTTCTCTTTCCTAGTCGGCTTACTAACTTGAAAATCTCTTTTAGTGTTCGCTGTAGATATCGTTTGTGATGCTCAGGCGCGCCGAATGAAGGGTATCGTGGAGGCGAGCCGAAAAGAGGCTATTCGTTAGTAGGATGCTGGGGTAGCCCCTCCACAAGTTGATTCTGATGAGAGTTCTCTCGAGGATTTTCCCGAGGAAGATGGTGAAGGGAACGTGCCTAATTATACGCCCGGGGAGACTCATGGTCAGGAAATAGAGACATACTTGGTAGAAGATATGGGCGATCCGGGGGACCTTGCTGCAAACAAGGCGGCTGCTGCTGAGAGGGGCAATCAGGTGGGCACTTCTTCATCCAAGGGGAAAGAGAAGGTTGGGGAGCCATTTTAGGTTAAAGAACCTGGGCCGATGGCTTCAGTTTCTGCTAGGGTTACTCCAGCCACGGCTACAGACAGTGCGGGTGAGCGGGACTGCTTGCCTGACAATCAGGGCAATCTGAGGGGTCCTGCTATTGATGAAGCGGCTGCTGCGTCCAAAAGCATCGACGGGGTCGGGGGGCCTTCTAGTACTGCAGCTGTTGTGGTTCCGGTTTCTGCACCAACTTTTGTCCCTTTATCACCTGAGGTTGGGATTGATGTTGAGGTGGAGGATCCTGCCTCCAACCTCGACACTCGCGGGAGGAAATCCAGAAAAAGGAAAGCTTCATTTTCTCCTAGGCGTCCTGCCCCAAAGATTCCTCGGGTGGTTGCCTATGTTGACTCATCTTCGGGCGACGAGGAAACTGGCATTAGAGTTGAAAAGAGGCTTTTTCCTACCCCCAAGAGATCATGCTGAGATTCAGGCTGGAAATTTTGCTGGCTCTTTCCCCCCAGCTCAAACATCTGCCGTTATGCCCGATGCTAGTGCCAGTGGTTCGGGGTTACCGAGCCAACCTAGTGGTCCCACCCCCCAGTCCATATTGAGAGCCATGTCCTTGGGCCGTGCTTACATTAGGGAGGATCATTGGAGTCGCTTTAGGGTTGGTACTTCGTCTGACCAACTATGCAGCTTCTTTAACAATGCTTCCTATGTGAGTGACGCCTCGACTATATGTATGATTTTGTATTTTCTTTTGCTACTGTTGCTTCACTTTGTTATTCACTATTGATTTGCTGCAGATGGTAGCTGAGATGTCCAAGGCTTGGCAAGCCGGTGAAGCCCAGGCAGAAAGAATAAGGCGGCTAGAGGCCCAACTAAAGGAGAGTGAAGATCGCTGCGCTCGGGTTGAGTTGGCTTGTCAGGAAGGAGCCAGGCCAAATCAGGTGCTCTTGGATCAATGTTTGACACGTCAGATGGAGGCTGAGCAGAAGGCGTCTTTCGCTGCTGAGGAGGTCAAGACTTTGCAAGATCAGTTGTCATATACTCAGGATGCTTTGCTCCAGGCCGAGCAGAACGCTGAAGACGCTAAATCATCTTATAAGCGCCAAATCGAAGACTTGAAGCGTCGGTCCTTGATAGTCAAGTCCCTATCGAAGGAAGCTAGGCTGGAATTGGAGATACAGGATGTTGATCGTTTCAAAAGATCTCCGGCCTATGATGCTTTGCTTCTCCGGGAGTTCCAGCGGGGGATGGTCTCGGTTGGACAGTTCTTCAAGATGAAGAATATGGCGACTGATCGGGCCAGGGCCAACTAGAGCCTTTCAATTAAGAAGCATGTGGATACGTCTGTGGAGTCTCTTCGGATCCAGATGAAAGATTGGCGAGCGTATTGCCGGAGTAAAGGAAAGGTGCCACATCCCATGCATCTGGAGGTTCCCACTGCCGATGCCTTCTCTACTTTTCATGCTTATCAGAAAGCGGGGATCGACGGTGAGAATCTTGACGTTGGGCCCGTCCATGGGACTGATTATAGTGCCTTGATGGATGATAAAGAAGATGTGGTCATGCGGTCTTCTGATGATAGCCTCCTGAGTGAGTACGTAATGGAACCTGACCCGAGCGTCGACGGGAGCAACTCACAACCCTTAGCGCCGTCCTCTTGATCTCTTATTTTTAATTTTTAATTTTTAATATTTGTAATGATTTTTGTATGCACCTTCACTTATATCTATATGAAGAACCCTTTATTCTTATGCTGTTTCGCTGTTTCTGTTCTGACTTCCTGCATGATAAATACATATGAATGGGATGAGCTAAACCTGTATGAGTATAATTTATTTGATAGCCTGTATTCGGCTGTCTCTGTTCTTAAGGATTTTCGGAACCCTTTACTCTAGCCGAGTATCTCATTTACTGGCATAAGTGAGATTATTCTGCCAAGTATCTTGTTTAACTAGCAATTGATTAATCCAGCCGAGTATCTTATTTAACTGGCAGAAGTGAGATTATTCTACCGAGTATCTTATTTAACTGGCAATTAATTAATTCAGCCGAGTATCTTATTTAACTGGCGTTTGTGAATTTGAGCCGAGTATCTTATTAACTGGTGATTAATTAATTTAGCCTCACGTTTGAAGTTACTTTGCCCTAGCGTTACGTCGAGGCTCACCACAACCATACGCTAAGGTCCTTGCACATGTCACCTAGGACGTCTCCCGGTTTTGTCTGTGCAAGGTTTCACCGAATCGTTGGGGTATTTATGTACCGGCCAATACGGATGTGCATCTCACCAATCTTTCTTGCGGCGCTTCCGAGCAGTTTTCCAGTTATCTTGGTGCCTCGGATTTGCCTTTTTGCTAAGAGGTGCGTTTGTACCGTCTTAACTAGGCGAGTACGCTACTTCAGCTTTTTCGCCATTCGAGCACTATTCGTCCGCTCTCTCGCGGCTTCATAGCGCCCGAAATTTTTTCTTTTTCAATGTTTATTTAGTCGGCTTTTGAGTGGCCGCTATTCCCTTCTGACGATGAATTCATTGACTTCAGCAAATAATCTTTTTATTAGCAACTGAACTTTCAAATGATCAAAATGACAATCTGAAAATTAAAATACGAAAAAACGTGAAATTTGAAACTAACTAAAGCAAAAGGTGGGGATAGGTTCCTTTTTAAGGATAGAAAATTTTGAGGTACTGTGCATTGCATGGTCGGGGCACTAGGCTACCCTCTGGTCGGGCTATCATGTAAGCTCTATGTCCAGCGACTCCTTTAATGACGTACAGTCCCTCCTATTTGTCAGGGGGAGATCCTGCTGATTTGTCTTTGGTGTTTGGGGATACCCTCCTCAGCACCGAATCTCCGAGCTGGAATTTACGCACGTGAACATGAGAATTGTAGTACCTCGCAGCCCTTTGCTGGTACGCTACATTCCTTACTTGTGCTGCATCTCTGACTTCTTCCAATTCATCTAAGTTCTGCTGCAACATGCTGACATTGTGCTCTGAGCTGTATAACCGAACCCTGGGAGAGGTGAAAGTTGTTTCTGTCGGGATAACAACCTCCGTTCCAAATGCTAATGCGAAAGGAGTTTCCCTTGTGGATGACCTCATAGTTGTTCGGTATGCCTATAGTACCTCAAGCAGCTTGTCTGCCCAACAACCCTTCCTTGCCTCCAGCTTCGCTTTCAGCGTGTGCTTGATCGCTTTGTTTACTGCCTCAGTCTGACCATTGGTTTGAGGATGGGTGGGCGATGCGTAATAATTTACGATTTTATATTCCTTGCACATCTCCTTGAATTTGCTGTTGTCAAATTGGGTCCCGTTGTCTATTATGATGATGCTCGGAATCCCGAACCTGTATATTATGTTCTTTTTGACGAAGTTGGTGGTGTTTGCCTCAGTGATGTGCACGAGTGCCTCTGCTTCTGCCCATTTGGTAAAGTAATCCACTGCCACAATAGCGTGCTTCGCACCTCCCTTAGTTCCGGTGGGCATTGGTCCTATTAGGTCGAGGCCTCACATGGCAAAAGGCCAAGGTGAGGTTAAGCTTCTGAGTAATTCTGGGGGTTGCCGAATGTCGTTTGCTATTCTTTGGCATGTCTCACAGCTCTCCGCGAATCGCTATGCCTCTGCAAACAAAGTTGGCCAGTAGAATCCTTGTCTAAGTACCTTATGTGCTAGGCTCTTACCCCTGGTATGGTTCCTGCATATCCCACTGTGAACATCCTTTAGGATCTTTTTGGTTTCTTCGCCGTCAACACACTTTTGCAGTACTTTTGAGAACCCTTTTCTGTATAATTCACCCCTCAAAATTATGTACTGGGTTGACCTGTATTTGATGTGCTTAGCTTCCACAGCGTCTTCCGGTAATATGTTTTTCTCCAAGTACTTTCTGAGTTGGATTGTCCAGTCACCTGGGCCTGGTCGGATCTCTGCTATCATGACTTCCGTAGATTCCACAGTACTCAGCTTAGTCAGGTGTGCCACCGGTATTGCTTTGGACCTGATACTTGTGGTGGCTGAAGCTAATTTGGACAAAGCATTTGCCTTTTCATTCTCTTCCAGGGGGATCTGAGAGATTTTGTACATCTTGAATTTTCTGAGCAACCTTTTTGCAATGTACAAGTAAGTTATCATGTGCTCATCCCTCGCCTGGTATTCGTCCAGTACCTGGTTAACCACAACCTGCGAATCGCTGTAAATTTCCAACTCATCTGCTCCCAATGCTATACAGACCCTCAAGCCGGCCAATAAAGCTTCGTACTCTGCTTGATTGTTGGTTGCTTTGAAATCGAACCTCATGGCACACTCCACAGCGTCTCCTTCCGGGGTTGTTATGACTATTCCCGCCACGCTGCCATTTGTGTTTGATGATCCGTCTACATGCAACTTCCATTAGAACCCATTCGCCTGTTCACCTTCCATCATTCTTCTTACCTCGGCATCCGGTTCGGTGAATTCCTCTATAAAATCTGACACCGCCTGCCCTTTGATTGCTGTTTTTGGCGTGTACCTGATGTTGAATTCGCTTAACTCCACTGCCCACTTGGTTAACCTTCCTAACAATTTTGGCTTTTGTAAGATGAGTTTTAACGGGCAGTCCGTGTATACTTCTATTACATGTGCTTGAAAATACGGCCTCAATTTCCTAGCTGCTGTGATCAGAGCTAGTGCTACTTTCTCAGCTGGTGAATACCTGGTTTCTGCTGGTAGCAATGCCTTGCTCGTGTAATACACCGGTCTTTGTACTCCTTCCTCTAACCGAATCAGTACCGAACTTGTCACCACTTCTGTGACCGAGAGGTATAGGTACAGGGTTTCTCCGACCACAGGTTTTGAAAGAATGGGTGCTTGTCCTAAATACCATTTCAACTTCTGAAAGGCTATTTCACACTCTTCGCTCCATTTGAGCCCTTTTCCCTTTTTGATTGCCATGAAGAATGGGGCGCACTTGTCTGTTGATTTTGCTATGAACCGGTTGAGTGATGCAAGGCATCCCGTCAGCCTCTGCACATCCTTCAATGTTCTTGGTGAAGCCATTTCTTCTAATGCTTTAATGTTCTCGGGATTTACCTCAATTCCTCTTTGGTGTACCTGAAAACCTAAAAACCTTCCCGACGGTACCCCGAACACGCACTTACTCGGGTTGAGCTTCATCTTATACCTTCTCAGGACATCAAATGTTTCCTTCAAATCTTCCGAATGTTTCTCTGCCCTGATATTCTTGGTCAACATGTTATCCACGTAGACCTCCATGTTTCTCCCAATCTGCCGAGCAAATATTCTATTTACCAACATCTGGTACATTGCCCTAGCATTCTTTAGTTCGAACGGCATCACTTTGTAACAATACAATCCTTGATCCGTGGTGAAAGCTGTTTTTTCTTCATTCGCCTTGTTCATCCGGATCTGATTGTATCCTGAGTAAGCATCCGTGAAACTCAGTAGTTCGTGTCCTGCTGTCTCATCTACCAACTGGTCAATCCTTGGCAGTGAGAAGCTGTCTTTCGGACAAGTTTTGTTTAAATCCGTGAAGTCTACACACATCCTCCGATGATTGTTCTTCTTCTTGACCAATACTACATTGGCCACCCACTCCAGGTATTTGACTTCCCTTATTGACCCTGCTGAAAGCAACCTCTCCACCTCTTTCTTGATTGCGATGCTTCTCTCTGGATTGAACAATCTTCTCTTTTGTACCATTGGGTGGAACTCCTGGTCGATGGAGAGATAATGCGATATCACCTTTGTATCTATCCCGGGCATATCTTTATGACTCCAAGCGAACACATCCCTGTAATCCTTTAACAGTGTGATGAGTTTGGCTTTGATGTGTTCACTTAGGCTTGCTCCTATCTTTACTATTCTACTCGGCTCATCTGGGTCTAATGCCACCTCTTCGGTCGGCTCATCTTTTTTGGCTTCATGCTCTTCTCTGAGGTCTAGCTCAAATTCCTTTGGTGCCTCTGCTTGCTCCTCAGGTTCATCGGCGGCCTGCTCGGCTGATATAGTGTATACTTGGTGTAATTCCCTATCCCTGACAGGTTCGCCCTTCGCGCCATCTCTTGTGATCCTTTGACCACGCCTACCCCATACTCAGTTGGGAACTTCATCATGAGGGCATATGTTGTCGTTACTGCCTTTGCTTTATTCAGGAATGGTCGACCGAGTAGGGCGTTGTATGGCCAATTCTCTGTATCCACAACCACAAAATCGAGCAACACTGTCTTCTGACAAGGGGCCTTCCCGATCTTCACTGGTAGTTTTACTATGCCGAGTGACGTTACCTCTGCTCCGCCAAATCCTCTGAGTGGGGTATGAAAGGGCTGCAGGTCCTTTCTATCTAATCTTAACTAATCATACACCTCTGCACTTAAGATATCCGCTGAGCTTCCATTATCAATCAAGATCCGGTGGACCTCCTTATGACCAATTCGAGCACTGATGACCAGCGCATCGTTTGGTTTTACATCTATTCCGTGAGAATCAGTTTCTGTGAAGACAATTGGATCCTAGCCTTCCTTGATCCTTTTCGGGTCAGGTTCAATGGAGTTAACGTCGAGGTCTCTTCGTGCTTCCATGGCTTCCCAAATTTCCTGGGTTCTCTCCCTGTTACTTTTACCAGTTGCTGGCCCACCAAAGATGGTGTTGATTGCTCCTTCATCTCCAGCTCTCTTGGGACTCAGCTTCCTTTCTCGTCCACCCTATCGGCTATCTTTCTGTCCATCTGGCTTATTGGCTTTCTTTAGGACAATGTCCTTCAAGTGCCCTTCTGGATGAGGGTCTCGATGTGATCTCTTAGCTGGAAGCACTTAGATGTCTCATGTCCGTTCTCTTTATGGAATCTGCAATACTTGGTGGTATCCCTCCGAGCATAAGTCGACTACTTAGGCGGCTCTTTGGACATATTCTTTTCTTCCAAGATAGCTAATATCTCCTCCTGGTCTTTCTTCAACGAGGTGTAATTTGTGTATCTGCCCTGGAACTTTTGGCGCGGTTGATCGGTTTTTGGATCATAAGCCCGGTGGCCATCCCGGCCATCTCGTGCTTTGTTCTTTTGCTTGTCACCTTTGGTGTCTAATGTCTTGGCTTGATCTTTTGTTTTGGCTCCTTTTGGATGACCACCATGTAAAAGTAACCTCCTGTCGTAATTTCTTCTTCCTCGACTAAGGCATAACCCCTAGCCATGTCCATCATGTCGGCATAACTGGTTAGGCGAGCTCTTTTTAAATCAAAGGATAGCTGGCTGTTCTGAAGGTTGTTGATGAATGCTGCAATGATGGCTTTATCGTTCGCACTCCCGATCTCTGATACTTCCTGACCGAACCTCCCCAAGTATTTCTTTAGAGACTCGTCTTTTCCTTGCTTAAGCTGAGACAAGTGAGCCACTGACTTCTTCCTGTGTACATTCCCAAGGAACTGCCTTGAGAAAGCTTTGCTCAGTTCGCCGAAGCTGCTTACGCTTGCTGCTGGTAATCTGCCGAACCACCGAGAACCTAGATCCCCAAGAGTCTGTGGAAAGTTCAAGCATAATAGGGCGTCATTGTGGACGTATTAGGCCATGGCGCTCCTATACCTTCAGACGTGTTCTTTTGGATCGGTATCTTTCTTGAACTGCTCTACGTGTGGCATCTTGAACCTCTACGGGAAGGGCATCCTTAGAACTCCATTGGTGAAAGGGCTGCCGGATTCGTCATCCAATAATTCATTGCGCTCGTACCGCCTGACCAAAGCATCCATCTGTCGATGATTGTTTTGCACCTCCCGGCTCAGGCTCTGTATGAGTATGTCTCTATCTCCTTCTGGTTCCTGCTCCTTGTGTTCTCGGTTTAAGCCATGTAATCGAACTGTGCCTCTCTGGTGTTTGTGACGATAATACTGCTCACTCTCCCCTGAGGACGATGACCGATCTATCCGGTGAATACGCTTCTTGGGTTGGTCCCGACTCCGCCCCATCCAATCCGGATCATACCTTCTATCGGAATAACCTTCCTCTCTACGCTCCATGTTACCCCTGGCTTACCTTTCGGACAAAATCTCTGGCCTATCTGTAGGGTCTCAGCTTGCTTTTAAAGGCGCGTCAGGTGTTGGTATCACCACCGTGGAGCGCAATCTTATTGTTTGTTGATGTGGAGCAGACAGGTTGTGGGGTGAAGTCAAACCCTCCGTAGTGGAAAGATCAACTCCTTGCCTTGCTGCGTCAGATATGAGTTGCTGTAGAGAGGCTCGGAATCGTTGCACCATTTCTTCATTAGTTGGAGGAAAATGCTGGATACAGGCTAGGGCAGTTGATTGGTCTGCAGTTGCTAAGGTTAAATCCGCAGTATTGAGGGTGGCGTCATCCTCCAACTCGTTAATTGTTAATCGTTGACTGTATCTGGAATCGCTACCATCTTCTTTGCCAGCCATTGCTTCACAAGTTTTTTATTCCCCCCTCCTTCTATTACCAATTGTTGAAGGTGATTTTTCGTAGTCACTCAATCAACGATTTGATATCAATTTTATGAATGAGAATGATTGAAATTAACACTACAAAGTATTAGCAATGATGAACAAAAATACGTGGTAAAACTCCGATGTCCGGAGAAACATCCACGGGTTGTTGCCTAAGCAACGAAGTCAAATCCACTATAAAAACTGTTAATTGAATACACACTCTGATCTCTCCTCTCAATTCTCACGTACCCCTTATTTGTGTTTTACAGGGGTATTTATACATAGTTGTTTAGGGTTTGTGGGTATCACTAGGGTTTGGTGTCGTGGTGCCCAAGTTCTGGGAGTTTTCTCAATCCTAAAAGGACTTGCCTTCCTATTTGGGTGTAGCGTATCTTGTGGTTTAGCTGAGTCCTAATTTGGACAGGATTATTATTCCTTTATTTACGGGAAACCTGCTTGTTTCCTTGCTGGGTTCTGAGTAGCTGCACTGTAGCTTATTGTAGAGGTGCTAATTGCTGATTCTACCCATATGATTGAGGAGTGAATTTTCACGACTATCTTTCTAGTTGAACCCCGAGTATGCCCGAGTATGCCCGAGTAGGATATGTTTGCTCGAGCCGATTTCCTAGGTCTGTGGTTGGGTTGTTTTGGGTTTTTGCTACTTAGGTTGATTTCTCTTCACTTCTGCTTAGGTGGCCTCTTATGGTGGTAACATGCCTTTTACGACTATTTTTACCTATAACAAAGGTAATCTTTGATCTTGTGTAACTGGGTTGGACATGAATTCCATCAAATAATCTTTATTTATTAGAAACTAAATAAACTAGAAACATGGAATATTTAAATGTAAACTGCAGAAAATGAAAAAGGAATGTCCCTTAGGGATAAAATATCTTCAGGTACTGTGTGTTGCATGGTTGGGGCACTAAGCCACCCCCTGGTCGGGCTATCAGGTAGGTCACATGTCCTGCTATGCCGTCGATGATGTACGGTCCTTCCCATTTGTCGGTGAGGGACCCTTCTACTCTGTCCTTGGTGTTCGGGAAGACCATTCTTAGTACTAGATCGCCGAGTTGGAATTTACGTACACGGACATGGGAGTTGTAATATCTTGCTGAATTCCTCACTTGCACTCTGTCTCTGACTTCTTCCAGTTCATCCAAATTCTGTAACAGAATGTTGACGTTGTGATCTGGGTTGTATAACTGGACTCTGGGGGAGGTAAAAGCTGTTTCTACTGGGGTGATGGCTTCGGTTCCGAATGCTAGTGAAAAAGGGGTTTCTCCCGTGGATGCCCTTGCAGTTGTTCGGTATGCCCATAGAACCTCATGGAGTTTGTCCGCCCAGCTACCTTTCTTTGAGTCTAGCTTTGCTTTCAGCGTGTGTTTTATCACTTTATTCACTGCTTCAGTCTAGCCGTTGGTTTGAGGATGGGTAGGTGAGGCATAGTTGTTTGCGAGATCTTGTGTTCCTTGCACATCTCCTTGAACTTCTAATTGTCAAATTGGGTCCCATTATCCGTTATGATGGTATTCATAATCCCGAACCTGTATAGTATGTTCTTTTTAACAAAGTTGGTGGTGTTCGCTTCGGTGATGTGTACGAGGGCTTCTGCCTCTACCTACTTGGTGAAATAATCAACTGCCACGATAACATGTTTTGCTCTTCCTTTGAACCTTGTAAGCGTTGGTCCTATAAGGTCGAGGCCCCACATGGCGAATGGCCAAGGGGACGTTAGGCTCCTAAGCAGCTCTGGAGGTGCCGAATGTCGTTGGCGATCCTTTGGC
The DNA here is from genome assembly GCA_008009225.1 of Acer yangbiense. Classification (NCBI taxonomy): domain Eukaryota; kingdom Viridiplantae; phylum Streptophyta; class Magnoliopsida; order Sapindales; family Sapindaceae; genus Acer; species Acer yangbiense. The sequence continues at coordinate 25,422,283 of CM017767.1, read as the reverse complement.
ATGTCTTGCAACTTTCCACGAATCGTTGAGCTTCGGCGAACAATGTCGGCCAATAAAACCCTTGCCTAAGTATCTTATGTGCTAGGCTCTTACCCCCAGTGTGATTTCTGCACATGCCACTATGGACATTCTTTAGGATCTGATAGGCTTCTTCACCAATGACGCACCTTTGTAATGCTTTCGAAAATCCTCTCTTGTATAGTTCGCCATTTAGAATTGTGTACCGGGTCGATCTGTACCTGATGCGCTTGGCTTCCACGGTATCTTCTGGCAGTATATTTTCTTCCAAGTATCTCCTAAGCTGAGTTATCCAGTTGTTTGGACATGGTCGAATTTCTGCTATCGTGATTTCCACTGGTTCTACTGTGCTAGGCTTGGTCAAGTGTGCAACTGGTATCGTTTTGGATCTGATACAAGTTGTGGCTGATGCTAGCTTGGACAGGGCATTCGCCTTTTCGTTTTCTTCCCGAGGGATTTGAGTGATTTTGTATTTCTTGAACCGTCTGAGCAATCTTTTTGCTATGTCCAAGTAAGTTATCATATACTCATCTCTCGCCTGGTATTCGTCCAGCACTTGGTTGACCACTACTTGTGAGTCACTGAAAATTTCTATCTCGTCTTCTCCCAATGCTATGCACACCCTTAAGTCAGCCAAGAAAGCTTCGTACTCGGCTTGGTTGTTGGTTGCTTTGAAGTCGAACCTCATGGCACACTCCACAGCGTCCCCTTTTGGGGTTGATATGACTATTCCTGCCCCGCTGCCATGGGTGTTTAATGATCCGTCCACATGTAACTTCCATTGAAAATTATTTATCTATTCTTCTATCATTCTTCTTACCTCAACATTCGGTTCGGTGAATTCAGCTACGAAATCCGACACTGCATGTCCCTTGACTGCCATTTTTGGGGTGTATTTGATATCGAATTTACTCAGCTCTACAACCCATTTGGTCAGCTTGCCTAACAATTCTGGTTTTTATAGGATAAGCTTCAATGGGCAATCTGAGTACACTTCTATCGTATGTGCTTGAAAATATGGCCTCAACTTCCTTGCTATGATGATCAATGCGAGGGCTACTTTCTCGATCGATGAGTATCTGGTTTTGGCCGGGAGCAAGGCTTTGCTTGTGTAGTACAATGGCTTTTGTATTCCTTCCTCCAGCCGAATTAGCACTTAGCTTGTCGCTACTTCTGTAACAGATAGGTACAAGTACAGGGTTTCCTCGATTATTGGTTTCGAAAGGATTGGTGCTTGTCCTATGTATTCTTTCAGCTTTTGGAAGGCCATTTCACACTCTTCACTCCACTCGAGCCCTTTACCTTTCTTTATTGCTTTGAAGAATGGGGCGCACCTGTCTATTGATTTGGTGATGAATCGGTTGAGTGAGGTAAGACACCCGGTCAGTCTCTGTACTTCCTTCAACGTCCTTGGCGAGGCCATTTCTTTTAGGGCTTTGATCTTTTTGGGGTTTATTTTGATTCCTCTTTGATGAACTTGAAAACCTAAGAACCTTCCCGAGGGTACTCCGAACACACATTTGTTCGAGTTGAGCTTCATCTTATATTTTCTCAGGACCTTGAAGGTTTCCTTTAAATCCTCAGAATGCTTCTCTGCTATGACACTTTTGGTCAGCATGTCATATACATAAACTTCCATATTTCTCCCAATATGCCGAGCGAATATCCTGTTCACCAGCCTTCGATATGTTGCCCCGGTGTTCTTCAAACCGAATGGCATTACCTTGTAGCAGTATAATCCTTGATCCGTGGTAAAAGTTGTTCTTTCTTCATCCGCTTTGTTCATCTGAATCTGATTGTAGCTCGAGTAAGCATCCATGAAACTTAATAATTCATGTCCTGCCGTAGCATCCACTGACTGGTCGATTCTTGGTAAAGGAAAACTATCTTTTGGGCAGGCTTTGTTTAAATCCGTGAAGTCCACACACATCCTCCATTGATTATTTTTCTTTTTAACCAACACCACATTGGCTACCCCAATGTGGGTATTTGATTTCTCTTATCGACCCCGCGGCGAGTAGTTTTTCTACTTCTTTCTTGATTGCCATACTCCTTTCTGGGTTAAACAGCCGCCTCTTTTGTACTACTGGTCGGGATTCTAGGTCAATAGACAAGTAGTGCGATATCACTTTCGTACCTATCCCAGGCATATCTTCATAACTCCATGCGAATACATCTTTGTAATCTCTCAATAGGCTGGTTAGCTCGATTTTGATGTGTTCGGGTAGTTTGCGCTCATTTTGACCACTTTACTCGGCTCACTAGGATTTAGAACTATATCTTCCGTTGGCTCGTCTTTCTTAGCTTCGGGTTCCTCTCTGGGGTCAAGTTCAAAATCCTTTGGTGTTTCCTCCTGTTCCTATGACCCTTTAGTGGTCGGCTTGGTCATAACTATGTATACTTGGTGTACTTCCTTGTCTTTGTAAACTGAGAGGTTTGCTCTTCGTGCCATCTCTTGTGATCCTTTAACAACTCCTACCCCATACTCCATTGGAAACTTCATCATCAGGGCATAGGTAGTCATCACTGCTTTGGCTTTATTCAAGAACGGTCGGCCTAGTAGGGCGTTGTATGGCCAATTCTCTGTGTCTACACCACGAAATCAAGTAATACTGTCTTCTGACACGGGACTTTTCTGATTTTTACTAGAAGCTTCACTGTGCCGAGGGATCTTACTTCTGCTCCACTGAACCCTCGGAGTGAGGTGTGGAAGGGTTGTAAATCTTTTCTATCCAGTCTCAATTGGTCATATACTTCTACACTTAAAATATCTGCTGAGCTTCCTGTAAGGTTCCCATTTGTTGATTGGCTCATTTCGTGGACAACCACATGTTGAGGTCCTTTGTAAGGGTAGCCTAAGTATCGGTCTTATTGTTCGAAGCCCTTTGAAGACCTCGTGTTGATAAGCACCGAAGGTAAATTTCTATGTGCTTACTTTTCTTTGAAGAGATTAGTTGCACACACACACTTAACATTCATTGCATATGTGTGCATTCTCTTCATTTGTCACATTTCACACTTGCACTTATTTATTATATTTTGTTGTGTGTAATTGTGTCATGTTGTTGAGTAATTCGTTTCCCGATAACTTTCGGAAACCTCCGCGCATGCACTAGAATGTGCTTGGTTTAGCGCGAGGACCGCCTATGGAGAATGCCCTTGGCTTATCCTTGGTTTTCACCTATCTAGGTGATCGGCGGTTATGATCGGCGGCCTGGCCGCCGAATGAAACCGCTGTTTCAGTCCAGATTGGTCTGAAGCATTTCTGCGGTTAAGATCGGCGGTCACGACCGCCGTTCGAAACCGCCGTTTCAAGACCTGATTGATTTATCTGTCAGTCTAATTCGGCGGTTGAATCGGCGGTCACGAAACCGCTGTTCGAAACCGCCGTTCATACCTGATTGATTTTAATCTCTCTGTTTTGATTCGGCGGTTGGAATCGGCGGTCACGAAACCACCGAATGAACCGCCGTTTTTGCTCTGTTCTTCACGAGCTCAATTCAGCGGTCATTATCGGCGGCCTGGCCGCCGATTGAAACCGCCGATCGGCGCGTTTCTTTGAAACTTACTTAAACGACCACACTTTGATTTGGCCCCCTATATATATGCCACTTTGTCTTTAGGTCAATAAAGAGAGTTCATATTCAGAATTCATACTTAGGATATTTTTCAAAGAGAAGAAAAATTCCAAGAACTCAATTTTTGATTACTCAAACACTTTTTCATGATCATCAATCATCATCTAGCATCATCTTAGATCATCTAGATGTCATCTTGCATGGAATCTTCATCATACTTTGCTTGGTAAGCTTTTCACTAATATCTTACATGTTTTGTGTTTCTGTTATCTAGCAATCTCAATTAATTACTTGTTTGTTATTTTGTATGCTTTGGATACAATATTGAGATGAGTATGATGTATGTTTGAGAATTTATATTGTGCTAGCATATTAGGTTTTGTGCTTAATATTGATTAGCTAAACTAATTGACATGTCATTTAGTTTTGATATCTAGGATTGTTCTAATTGCATATTAATCATCTTAGATAAGCATATAGGGTTTCCCTTGCTCTATGTTGCATTTTGGATATTCTCATATATTCACTTAGGGTTGTATTATCTTCTAGAGAAATTAAGTCTTGTGTGTAGCAACCGGGATTAGGTTGCTTAGATCGCAAGCAAATAGGACTAGGTTCACTCATACCGGGATTAGGTAGGTGTGTGATTACTTCCGGGATTAGGTTGTAATCGTTTGCACATTTAGTGGATTCGAGGTTCGAGTGTGGCTTACTTACATAGCCCGTGGTTTTTCCCGTGAGGGTTTCCACGTAAAAACCAAGTGTTGTTTTAATTTCCGCACCATATTACAATTGCTTGGTTATATTATCTTGAGGGCATTTTCGTAATTTTGACTAACACGAAAAATTGGGTAAAAAGTGTAAAATCTATTCACCCCCCTCTAGATAGCTTTATAGACACCGTGCTATAATTTGTTTCAATTGGTATCAGAGCGGGTTCCTAGACATACATAGGTGATCCTTGCTTATTTTGGTGTGTTTTGCATTTTGTGTGATTTTTGATCATTCATACATTTGCATTCATTTCATTCATTCATAAACACTATGAGTGGAAACGGTGGAAATGGTGGTGGCCACGAAGGAGCTTCTAGCACAAGGCCTCCACTTCTTACCGGATTGAACTATTCCCAATGGAAAAGGAAGATGGAATCCTACATATGCCAAATTCATGACCGTGCATGGATGGCGGTGGAAGACGGATACGATCTCCCTATGATGACTCCCGAGGGTGGAGGACAAGATGTTTTGAAGCCTAAAGCGCAATGGAACGCGCAAGAGTTTGAGGCTTCTAAGTGGAATAGGAAGGCTATGCATGCCATTATGTGTGCTATGGATGAGAATCAGTACAAGCTTATTCAGGATACTCAGATTGCCAAAGTGGCATGGGACATCCTTCTAGTTGCACATGAGGGAACCGAGGTGGTGAAGGAGTCCAAGCTTCAAGTCCTCCAAACTCAGTTTGAGCTACTAAGGATGGGAGAGGATGAATGCTTCAATGACTTCGAAATCAAATTGATGGACATTGTAAATCAAAGCCATCAACTCGGAGACCCGTATTCGGATAGGAGAGTCAAGTAAAAAATTATGAGATCTCTCCCCGATAGGTTTGAATCTAAGGTGACGGCCATAGAAGAAAATAGTGGCTACATGGATATGAAGCCAAGTGAGGTGATTGGGCGTCTCCTTGCATATGAGTCTAGGAAGGCTCCTAGCACCACTACTCCTCCTAAGAAGTCTAAAGGAATAGCTTTGAAAGCATCTAAGGATGCAAAGGAAGCAAAGCATGAATCGGATGAAGACCTTGCCTTATTTGTGAAAAGGTTCAACAAGGTTATGGGGTTCAAGAAGAAGAAAGGATTTGGGTCAAGAGGACAAGATTTGAAGAAAAAGAGTTCCTTTAAGAAGTTTGAGCCTAGACAAGAGAGGACCGAAAGGAAAGGGGTCCGATGCTTTGAATGTGGTGGGATTGGTCACTTTGCCCCCGAATGTGCTAATCACAATGAAAAGAAGAAGAGCAAAGTGATGGCCGCCACTTGGAGTGGGAGTAGTGATGACTCCAATGAGGAAGATGAGTCTTCAAGTGAAGAAGAGCTCATGGCTAACCTCCTAGCCTTTGCCTCCTCACATAAGAGCAAAAGTGGTAGTGAGAAAGAGGAAATGAGTCAAGAGGAAAATAACTCAAGTGAAGTAGAAAGTGACTCCTCTTCTAGTTCCAAAAAGAAATTTGTGGAGCAAAAGGTGCTTGCTAAATACCATGCCGAGTTCAATGATTTAGCACTTAAAAGCACAAGAAAGATTGAGAGGTTGAGAGAAGAAAACCTTGAACTTTCGGCTCACAATGACCACTTAAGTGAACAAATGGAAAGATTGAAGAGGAGAGAGGATAAGTTAATTGAGGAGTTAGACTTATCCAAGAGAAGTGAAGAAGGCTTGAAGAGGGAACTTGTAGAAGTTAAAGGGTCCTTGGCTAGGATAGATTCTAGCACCAAGAAGCTTGATCATTTACTTGGTGTTGGAAAGAGTCCAAGTGACAAGAGAGGTCTTGGGTATGATGATGGCAAGAAAATCTCAACCTCTAACAAGACCGTGTTTGTCAAGAGCTTGAAGAACGAAGAAACTTCATTTGTGCAACCTCCTAGGAAGAAGTTAGAAGTAGGACAATGTTCTAATGCTCAAGTGAAAATGGGGCCAAGAAGGAAATCTCAAGCTCAACCCCCTAGGGTCCCTCAAGCCAACACTCCTCCAATATTGGCTCACAAAGGAAAGAGACCAATCATGCAACCTCAAGCTTGGAAGCAACCTAGACCGGTTCAACAACGAAGATGGATTGAACCCACTTATCCACAAAGACATGGACAAGCTCCCATACGTGCACAAAGGCAAGGTATGATTCCTTATTTCATCCCTATTTGTCACTTTTGTGGTTGTGATGGTCATATTAGACCAAATTGCTTTCAATATATTAAAATGTGTAGAAAACAAAGCATGATTGAAAAGAGAAAGAATAGAGCCAAGATGCATGTTTCTAGGAATGAAAATATTGATTTGCATGATCCTAGAAATAGTAGAGCACATGTACCAAAGACCACTAGGAAAGCTAAATTGTTGCTAAGTGGATTAGAAAGAATGAAATGTTTGCCATGTTGCACAAATAGCCTTGAAGGCAAATTCTTCTAATTTTTGGTACTTGGATAGTGGGTGCTCTAGGCACATGACGGGAAACAAGAGTTTCTTCGAGACTCTTGTTATGGAGGATGGTGGAAATGTCACTTTTGGTGATGGATCCAAAAGAAATGTTAAAGGGAAAGGAACCATTTCCGTTCCCGGATTACCCTCCTTATCCAATGCTTTATTTGTTGATGGCTTGAAAGCCAATTTAATAAGCATCTCACATCTTAGTGATGAAGGATATTCCGTCTTGTTTTCTAAAGATTTTTGCTCAATCCTAAAACCCGATGGACAAACCTTGTTGAAGGGCATGAGATCTAGCGACAATTGTTATTTTCTTGAAGCTAGTATTGTATCTAATCATGTGTCCATGGATGAGCAAATTGAGTTGTGGCATGAAAGACTTGGCCACATGAACTTTAGGGATCTACGGACCCTTGGAAAGTTCGAGTGTGTGCGTGGCCTCCCTAAGCTTGGGAAGAAAGCCAATGGTGTTTGTGGACCTTGCCAACAAGGAAAGCAAACTAAAAGCATGCACAAAAAGGGTAAGTATCTCACCACCAAGGAGCCTCTTGAACTTCTCCACATGGACCTCATGGGTCCTATGCAAACCGAAAGTTTGGGTGGAAAGAGATACATTTTTGTATGTGTTGATGATTTCTCTAGGTTCACATGGACATATTTTCTTAGAGAAAAATCCGAAACTTTTGATAAGTTTAAAATGCTTTGTAATAAAATACAAAATGAAATGAATTCTAATATTAAAAGCATAAAACAGATTAGAAGTGACCATGGGAGGGAATTTGAGAATGCCTCATTTGAAAGCTATTGCAATAGCTTAGGCATCTCCCATGAGTTCTCGGCTCCTAGGACACCTCAACAAAATGGAGTTGTTGAGAGGAAGAATAGGGTCCTTCAAGAGATGGCCCGTGTGATGTTGCTTAGCAACAATGTCCCTAGTAACCTATGGGCTGAAGCGGTCAATACGGCTTGCTATATAGGGAATCGTGTTTTCCTAAGGCCCGGTACTAGAAATACCTCCTATGAGTTATGGAAAGGCAAGAGGCCAAATGTTAGCTACTTCCACACTTTTGGAAGCAAATGCTACATCTTAAATGACCGTGATCAACTTGGCAAATTCGATGCTAAGAGTGATGAGGGTATTTTTATTGGCTATGCCTTGAATAGTAGAGCCTATAGAGTTTTCAATTTAAAAACTCTAAGTGTTATGGAATCATCCAATGTCGTATTTGATGATACTAGGCTCAAGTCTAATGATCATGAGGATGAGGTTGTTTTTAGTGATGTTTCTCCTTTGGAGAGGGTTGTGGTGACTCCCAATGTTGGGACATCTAATGAAAATGATGAAGTCACACAACCCACTACTAGAGTCCCTCTCTTGGACTCTAAAGAACCCGCTCCATGGGTAAGGAAACTCCATGATAAAGAAGATATCATTGGAGAGGTAAATGAGGGTGTTAGGACTAGACGTCAACTTGCTAATCTTATTAGCTATACTTGCTACACCTCTCAAATTGAACCCAAAAAGGTTGAAGAAGCCTTACATGATGAATTTTGGGTTCTTGCCATGCAAGAAGAGCTAAACCAATTTGAAAGGAATGAGATTTGGACTCTAGTTCCTAGGCCTAAGACCACTAATGTCATAGGCACTAAATGGATATTTAGGAACAAATCCGATGAGGATGGCAACATAGTGCGGAACAAAGCTAAACTTGTAGCACAAGGGTACTCTCAAATTGAGGGTATCGACTTTGATGAGACATTTGCTCCCGTTGCCCGTTTAGAGTCTATTAGGCTTCTCTTGTCCATTTCTTGTGTGCACAAGTTCAAATTGCACCAAATGGATGTCAAGAGTGCCTTCCTCAATGGTTTCTTGCAAGAGGAAGTGTTTGTTGAACAACCCAAGGGTTTGTGGATGCTCACCACCCCAACCATGTCTATCGCCTCAAGAAGGCACTATATGGGTTGAAACAAGCACCGAGGGCTTGGTATGAGCGCCTCACTCAATTTCTTGTTGACAATAACTACACAAGAGGTAGTGTTGACAAGACACTATTCATCAAGAGAGACAATGATGAGCTTTTCATAGCTCAAATATATGTCGATGACATAGTGTTTGGCTCCACCAACAACACCAAGGTCCAACAATTTGTTGATGTTATGTCTCATGAATTTGAGATGAGTCTTGTTGGTGAGCTTAATTACTTCCTAGGTTTGCAAATTAGGCAACTAGATAATGGGATCTTCATAACCCAAGCCAAATATGCCAAAACCTTGTGAAGAAGTTTGGTCTTGAAAAAGCCAAACATTGTGACACTCCTATGAGCACCACTTTGAAGCTAAGCAAGGATGCTAGCGGTAAAAGTGTGGACCAAACCTTATAACGTGGCATGATAGGGAGCTTGCTCTATTTGACCGCAAGTAGGCCCGATATATCTTTTAGTGTAGGAGTTTGTGCTAGGTACCAATCCGATCCCAAGGAGTCCCATCTCTCTTCGGTTAAGAGAGTCATTCGCTTTGTGAATGGGACTTCCAACTATGGGATTTGGTACTCATTTGACACTAATCCTAGTCTTGTAGGATATAGTGATGCGGATTGGGCAGGAAATTGTGATGATAGGAAGAGCACATCGGGCGATTGCTTCTTTCTAGGCAACAACTTGGTGTCTTGGTTTTGCAAGAAGCAAAACTCGATTTCCTTGTCCACGGCGGAAGCCGAGTACATAGCCGCGGGGAGTGGATGCACTCAACTTATATGGATGAAGCAAATGCTAGTAGATTACGGATTCAACCAAGGTACTCTCACTCTCTTTTGTGATAACATGAGTGCCATTAATATTTCCAAAAATCCGGTGCAACATTCTAGAACTAAGCATATTGACATCCGCCATCACTTCATTAGAGAGCTTGTTGAAAATAAATGCATAGTACTTGAACATGTAGGTACTAATGATCAACTTGCGGACCTATTTACTAAACCCTTAGATGCTACTCGATTTAAAACTCTTAGTAGATCTATTGGGATATGTCTTGTGGAGTGATGTTCTATGATTTACCCCATATGGGGAACTCAAGCAAAGAGAGCTAGTTTGCATTCTTGTCACTTGCAAAAAATTTGAAATATCTCATGCCTCTTCTTTTAATTGCTTGAGTAAGCTTGGTTGCACATATGTATATATGTTTTCAATTCAATAAGTGTGAACCTTGCTTGTTTACAATCCATGTCATATTTATGTTCAAACATGCATTTTTGGACTAGGAGATGTATATAGGAAGTATGATTTGAATGACCTATGATTATCTCCATGACATGATGATTCTTTAATAACATGTTAATGTCAAATGAAAAAGCATGAAATTCATATAACATGCTCACATGAAAAGCATGAATTGATGATTGCATATTCTTAAAAATGCAAAACTTGTGTGAAAGCTTATGAGACTCAAAATGAATAAAGGATCTTGTATCCGTTCAAAGGAATTTATATTCCAAATGTCTCTCTTTCTTTATTGGTTGAACATGGCTACTATCATAAGGATATCTTATCCGGAAAAATCAAAAAGGGTGCAAAGTTGCTCATGCCATGTTTCGCTTATAAAGTTGGATATAGTTGCTCTTATATTGAAATCAATGTATTCTATATCCTTGCTTTACTCATGACATTGGTGAAATTGGTTTGAATTCCTTTTAGAAACCTTTGTCATTTGCTTTGCCAAATACCATTGTATTTTGGACTTGAATGCTACATGTCTTGTATGCAAAGCATGTTTGATTCACACATTTTCTCTCAAATAAATCTCCTTGTTTCTCTCCGATTAAATTGAGATGCATAAAGTGACTTATATTAATTATGCATATCTTGCATGCTACTATCTCTCGTTACTATGAGTGACCCGGTTGGGGACTACTCCTTTGCCTATATCATGACAAAAAGGGGGAGTAGTATATGGTAAGGGGAGATGCAAATTGGTGTTGCAATTGTGCACATTGGGGAGATAACACATTGAGGGGGAGTAACCCTTTGAGGGGGAGCATTTCATTTATCATACATTGCATATATTTTGTAATGTTGTGCCTAAATTCTAAAAATGCAAATGCTTGTTTTGATATCACTTGATTAATCTCACATTTCACTTGTATTAGAAAACATAGAAATCTTATTTACAGGGCTTGATTATTCTACAAGAGATTGAAGACTTGAAGTTTTATTTTCTTATCTCTTTGTGTTGTAGAATATCATAGTTGTCCCGTAGTTTCTATTTCTTTGTGAGGAATCAATGTGAGTGGTGGTTTTGTCACGAAATAGCCAAAGGGGGAGATTGTAAGGTTCCCATTTGTTGATTGGCTCATTTCGTGGACAACCACATGTTGGGGTCCTTTGTAAGGGTAGCCTAAGTATCGGTCTTATTGTTCGAAGCCCTTTGAAGACCTCGTGTTGATAAGCACCGAAGGTAAATTTCTATGTGCTTACTTTTCTTTGAAGAGATTAGTTGCACACACACACTTAACATTCATTGCATATGTGTGCATTCTCTTCATTTGTCACATTTCACACTTGCACTTATTTATTATATTTTGTTGTGTGTAATTGTGTCATGTTGTTGAGTAATTCGTTTCCCGATAACTTTCGGAAATGTCCGCGCATGCACTAGAATGTGCTTGGTTTAGCACGAGGACCGCCTATGGAGAATGCCCTTGGCTTCTCCTTGGTTTTCACCTATCTAAGTGATCGACGGTTATGATCGGCGGCCTGGCCGCCGAATGAAACCGCCGTTTCAGTCCAGATTGGTCTGAAGCATTTCTGCGGTTAAGATCGGCGGTCACGACCGCCATTCGAAACCGCCGTTTCAAGACCTGATTGATTTATCTCTCAGTCTAATTTGGCGGTTGAATCGGCTGTCACGAAACCGCCGTTCATACCTGATTGATTTTGTAAGGATTCCCTTTTGTTGATTGGCTTATTTCCTGGTCAAACCACATGTTGGGGTTTGGTTGTAAGGGTAGTCTAGGTCATTAAGGTTGAAGATCAAAGACCCTTTCCAAGACCTCAAGAGGACAAGCACCAAAGGTATATATTGTGCTTACTTTGGCTTGAAGAGATATAGTTGCACACACACACAACATGCATAACTCTTATTCTTGAATGTTGTGTTTATATTTTGTGTGCATTGTGCCTTATTGTTTATTCAATGTCTCTTCTTGCATTTAATTGATTGCATCTTGTTATATGAAATGCCATGACATGATAGGCATTAGGATGCATTCAATACCCACACTTGCACTTCATGTATGTTAGCTTTTAGTGTGGTGTAATTCGTTTCCCGAAGGATGTTCGGAAACGTCCGCGCGTGCACGTTGATGTGCTTCGTTTTGCGCGATGATCGCCGGTGGAGATGCCTTTGGCTTCTCCTTGGTTTCACCATTTTTGGTGAAACGGTGGTTACGTTCGGCGGCCTGGCCGCCGTTCGAAACCGCCGAATGAGACCTGATTGAAATATATCTCTCGGGTCCAAAACGGCGGTTGGGATCGGCGGTTTCCAAACCGCCGAACGAAGTCGCCGAAGTTCCCCTGTTCCACTCGGGAGCCATTCGGCGGTTCAATTCGGCGGCCTGGCCGCCGATTGAAACCGCCGATCAGTGCGTTTCAAGGGTAAAATTGTATTTTCACCTGCCCTGTTTTTGGTCTCTATAAATACATCCTTATCTCTGGTTCAGAATACAAGTCTTGCATCCCAAGAACCCTAGAGAGATATTTAGAGAGACTTGAGAGAAAAATCCTTAAAGATCACATCTTTAATTCTCTAAACCCATTCCCATATGCACAAATCATCATCTAGGCATCATCTAGGTTCATCTAGCATATGCTAATGCATGGGTCTTCTTCAACACACATGGTATGATTTGTTGAACACTTTTATCTTACATAATTAGTGTTTCTACTTATCAATTTTATCTCATATTTTACTTATATGTGTTTAGATTAATTTCTACATATAAGATTGAGATTATGTGTTGATTGGGTTATTATTTGTTATCTAGGCTTTAATGTTCATATGTCATCTAGCTAATTGATCTCATTTGTTGATTGAGATTATTTTTCATAGCTTATTTGATTAGGTCATTATTGCCTAAAAGCTATGCCATGAATATTCTTGTGTGATGTATTGATAACTAGGTTGATAGATTGTTTTTTAATCAACTAGTTAATCCTTTGAATGTTTGTGGGTTTTATATGATAGCTTTGTATCTAGGATTGGTTATCCTTTACTTAGCTAAAGTTATATGCCATGACATATTGCTATATGTGATATCTAGGATTGATTATATTGTCATCTTATAATCCTAGGTAAGCATTTAGAGTACCCTAGCTCTTATTGCATTAATTGAATATTCATACATATTCACATAGGGTTGTGCATCTCTTTTGAGAGATTGAAGTCTTGGTCTAGGGTTGCTATTACAGGCCCGCTGGATAGTAGTGGTGGGTTACAGACCGAGATTAGGCTGTAAACATCATTACAAGTAGTGACTTCGAGGATCAAGCAAATTGGACTAGAGCCGCTATAAAAGGCCCGCGTGGTAGATTAGAGGGTGCTCACGCCAATAGTAGTGTATCAGGGGATATCACTAGGGATTGAACCAAGATTGGCGATTGGTAGTGTCCATAGCCTGAGGTTATCTAGGGTGAGGGTCCGAGAATCACTTGAGGGTGTAACCGTCTTTTCATATAGTGGATTTCGAGGTTCGAGTGTGGCGCACTTACCAGCCCGTGGTTTTTCCCTGTTGAGGGTTTCCACGTAAACATCAAGTGTCATTTATTATTTCCGCATCTTATTACACTTGTATGTATTGTTGACTTGCTAGGGGTATTTTCGTAAAATTGACATGCATGCGAAAATTGGGTAATAATTAGATAAAATCTATTCACCCCCCCCCCCCCCCCCCCCCCCCCCCTCTAGCTTTATATATAGAACACACTTTGAGAACTTTCAGATTTTAATCTCTCTGTTTTGATTCGGCGGTTGGAATCGGCGGTCACGAAACCACCGAATGAACCGCCGTTTTTGCTCTGTTCTTCACGAGCTCAATTCGGCGGTCATTATCGGCGGCCTGGCCGCCGATTGAAACCGCCGATCGGCGCGTTTCTTTGAAACTTACTTAAACGACCACACTTTGATTTGGCCCCCTATATATATGCCACTTTGTCTTTAGGTCAATAAAGAGAGTTCATATTCAGAATTCATACTTAGGATATTTTTCAAAGAGAAGAAAAATTCCAAGAACTCAATTTTTGATTACTCAAACACTTTTTCATGATCATCAATCATCATCTAGCATCATCTTAGATCATCTAGATGTCATCTTGCATGGAATCTTCATCATACTTTGCTTGGTAAGCTTTTCACTAATATCTTACATGTTTTGTGTTTCTGTTATCTAGCAATCTCAATTAATTACTTGTTTGTTATTTTGTATGCTTTGGATACAATATTGAGATGAGTATGATGTATGTTTGAGAATTTATATTGTGTTAGCATATTAGGTTTTGTGCTTAATATTGATTAGCTAAACTAATTGACATGTCATTTAGTTTTGATATCTAGGATTGTTCTAATTGCATATTAATCATCTTAGATAAGCATATAGGGTTTCCCTTGCTCTATGTTGCATTTTGGATATTCTCATATATTCACTTAGGGTTGTATTCTCTTCTAGAGAAAGTAAGTCTTGTGTGTAGCAACCGGGATTAGGTTGCTTAGATCGCAAGCAAATAGGACTAGGTTCACTCATATCGGGATTAGGTAGGTGTGTGATTACTTCCGGGATTAGGTTGTAATCGTTTGCACATTTAGTGGATTCGAGGTTCGAGTGTGGCTTACTTACATAGCCCGTGGTTTTTCCCGTGAGGGTTTCCACGTAAAAACCAAGTGTTGTTTTAATTTCCGCACCATATTACAATTGCTTGGTTATATTATCTTGAGGGCATTTTCGTAATTTTGACTAACACGAAAAATTGGGTAAAAAGTGTAAAATCTATTCACCCCCCCCCCCCCTCTAGATAGCTTTATACACACCGTGCTATAATTTGTTTCACTTCCGTTGTCGATCAAGATTCGGTGGACTTCACTATGGCCAATCTGAGCACTAATGACTAATGCGTCATTTGGCTTGACATCTATACCATGTGAATCAGCTTCGGTGAATATTATTGGGTCCCAGCCTTCCTTGATTCTCTTCGGGTCGGGCTCGATAGAGTTAACATCGAGGTCTCTTCTGGCCTCCATTGCTTCTCGAATTTCCTGGGTCCTCTCTTTGTTGCTTTTTCCCGTTGCCGGTCCACCGAAAATGGTGTTTATTGCCCCTTCATCCTCTGCTTTCTTCGGACTTTGCTTTCTTCCTCGGCTCTCTTGCCGGTTATCTCTATGTCTATCTGCTTTCTTGGCTTTCTTTAGGATGACATATTTCAAATGTCCTTCTCGGTTTCGATGTGATCTCTGAGCTGGAAACATTTGGACGTCTCATGCCCATTCTCTTTATGGAATCTGCAGTACTTAGTTATGTCTCTCCGGGCATAGAATGATTGCTTAGGAGGCTCTTTAGACATGTTCTTTTCTTCCAAGATCACTAGTACTTCTTCTTGATCTTTTTTTAATGGGGTGTAGTTTATAAATCTACCCTGGAACTTTTGGTGTGGCTGGTCCGACTTTGGGTCATAAGCTTGACGGCCGTCCTGACCATCCCGAGTTCTGTTCTTTTGTTTGTCGCCTTTTGGGTTATGTGTCTTGGGCGCATTATCTTTTTCTTTAGATCCTTCTAGTCACCCACCATGTACAAAATAACCTATTGTTGCAATTTCCTCTTCTTCGGCTAAAGCATAACCCCCAGCCATATCCATCATATCCGCATAACTGGTCAGGCGAGCTCTCCTTAAATCAAAAGACAGTCGGCTATTTTGTAAGTTGTTGATGAATGTTGCAACAATAGCTTCGTTGTTTGCGCTCCCAATTTCTGACACCTCTTGGCCGAATCTTCCCAAGTATTTCTTGAGCGACTCATCCTTCCCTTATTTGAGCTGGGACAGATGGGCTACTAACTTCTTTCTATGCACATTCCCGAGGAATTGTCTCGAGAATGCCTTGCTCAATTCACCGAAACCGCTTATGCTCGCTGCTGGCAATTTGTTGAACCATCGAGAACCTAAATCTCCAAGTGTTTATGGGAAGTTGAGGCATAACAGGGCATCGTTGCGGATGTACTGGGCCATGGCGCTCTTATATCTCCTAACATGCTCTTTTGGGTCGGTATCTTTTTTGAATTGCTCCACGTGCGGTATTCTGAACCTTTCTGGGAAAGGTATCCTTAGAATTCCATTAATGAAAGGGCTGCCTGATTCATCATCTGACAGTTTGTTGAGCCCGTAACGCCTAACCAAAGCATCCATCTATCGGTGATTATTTTGAACCTCTCGGGTCAAACTTTGTATGAGTATATCCCTATCTCCTTCTGGCTCTCCCATGAGGTTGAAACCCTACTTGATGGTTAAATTTTGCCTCTTCTCTTTGGGCTCATGTTCTCTAGTTTCCTGGTTTAGGCTATGCAACCGGATTGTGCCCATTTGGCGTTTGTGATGATGGTATTGGTTGCTTTCTCCTAAAGACGATGACCGGTCTCTCCGGTGTGTATGTCTCTTTGGTTGGTCCCGATTTTGCCCTGCTTGATCGGGGTTATACCTTCGATCGGAGTAGTCCTCTTCTCTGTGCTCTCTATCACCCCAGGCCTATCTTTCTGACAATGTCTCAGGTCGATCTGTCGGGTTTCGACTCATCTTTAAGGATGCATCTGGTGTTGGGGCAACTACTACGGAACGTAACCTTCCTGGCTGCTGATTTGGAGTAGGTAGGTTATGAGGCGTGGTTAAACCCTCCGTGGTGGAAAGGTTAATCCCCTGCCTGGTTGCATCAGACACGAGCTATTGTAAAGACGCCTGGAATCGTTGCGCAATCTCTTCACTAGTTGGAGGGAAGTGTTGAATGCCAGCTATAGCGGTTGATTGATCTTTGGTTGTCAAAGTAGCATCAGCGGCATTGAGAGTGATGTCTTCCTCCAACTCATTGTCTAGTAGTCCTTGACTATATCTGGAATCACTGCCATCTCCTTCGCCAACCATTGCTTCACAGGGGTTTTCGAAGTAAGCTCAAAACGTTATGAACCAGTGAAACCCCCCTCCTTCTAGCGCCAATTGTTTACGGTGATTTTTCGATGGGTAATCAGTCAACAGTCTAAGTTAGCAAAAACCTGTAAATATGAATGAAATAAAGGTCGTAATAATGGTTAGTAACGAAAGATGCGAAATATGTGGTAAAACTCCGGTGATCGTAGAAACATCCACGGGTTGTTGCCTTAGCAACTCAGTCAAATCCACTATAATTGTTGTAACGATACACACTTTGATCTCTCTCTCTTTCTAATTCTCACATACCCCTCTCGTTGTGTTTTGTAGGGGTATTTATACATGGTAATATTATGGTTTCCGGGAATCGTTAGGGTTTGGTGTCATGGTACTCAAGTTGCGGGTTGCTGAAGTGTCCTTTTAGGACTTGCTTTCCTATTTGATATCTGTAATGTGTTTTAATTCTTTTGAATCAGAATCCGCCTAGGATTCTACTTCCTTTATACTGAATCCGCCTAGGATTCTACTTCCCTTAAATATAAAAGGATCCGTTTGTTTCCTTGTTGGACTCTTGGTGACCGTATTGCAGTTAATTTAGGACTGCCTTTCGTTGCTGGTTTTGCTTTTGTTATAGAAGGACAGAGGCTTTTATGTAATTTTCTTTGTTGGTAGTGAGTAGGGCTGAGTAGGCTTTATTGCCCGAGCCGGCTCACTCGGTTCTATCTGGTTTTATCTTCATGTCGCTCCAATTGGCGCCGAGTAACTTGTTCATGTGAGGAGCTACTCCCTTGGTTGACTAATCTTTTGACTTTTTGCCTACGTGGCTATACTGGTTTGCTCATTATGATGACGTGTTCTCTATGACGAAATTTACCTATAACATAAGTATAAGCATAAATATACATAATCATGCTTTTTCAATAATATACATATATCTAATGATTAATAAAACGTCATTAAGATCATAAATATCAAACTGTCGATGTTTGCTTAACTACATACTTTAATACTACTATGGTTTAATTGCATAAATATCAAACTATCAATGTTTGCTAACTGCATACTTTAATACTACTATGGTTTAATTGCAGTAAACAAAACAATTAATGTAGATATGGATTAATTGTGCAGTAAACAAAATAATTCGTAATTTAGTCTATGTTTACTTAATGAGTATTAAATTATGATGGAAACAATAAGTGATTCAATTGTAGCATCTGGGCCATGCCGGCCTTGATCCAAAAGGGCGTCAGTGATTGCGCTGCCATTGTAGACTGTGACTGCTCCGTCGTCGACCATCGTAAGGTGTTTGTGAAAATGCAGAGGCAAGACAATTGCAGAGTAGAGCAGATCTAAGAGCGTTAATAGTCTGGAAAGGTCTAGGTATTTATACATATCTCTAAAAAGTCTAAACATTCCATTTTGTCATGAAATCATACAAAACTTGATCTCAATTCAATACCATTAGACAATTTGATACCTCTAGAATGTCTGTATCCAATACCACAAGATATTATGGACTTTAAAAAAAAAAAAAAAAAAAAAAATCTTAAAAGTCATAATTGAATACCACCAGACTTATCTAACTTATTAAAAAGTTTCAATCCAATACCACTCGACTTTTACTTTCCAAAATTGTTCCCCCAACGCCAAAAAAAAAAAAAAAAATTCTTAAAAATCCTAATTGAATACCACCAGACTTATCTAACTTATTAAAAAGTTTCAATCCAATACCACCCGACTTTTACTTTCCAAAATTGTTCCCCCAATGCGCCCCACGAAAAATAATCTTAAAATCAAGATCAAAAGAAGAAAAATTGTCTACTAACAGTTAATTAGAAGAATGAAAAGTTGTGTTATATTGATTAATTCATTACATGTATAATTGTTTTCTAGCAAAATGAAAGAGAGGATAGCCACATATGGATGTGGAGCAAGCCCTGAATCAGAATCAAATAAATTATTAGAAAAACATGAACGTGAACTGGGAAGCTAATTTGCATCAAAAGACAAAAAGGAGAAGAGCCAAAACATATGTGATGGTTTTGGGTCAATTATGAAATAAAAGGCTCATGCGTCTGTCGGTAGTCGAACCTGGGTCTATTGCTTGGAAGGCAATTATCCTAACCGTTGGACTACAAACGCTTGGTGATGCATTGTCAATATTTAGATTTTATATAGTTACATTAATTTAAATTGTACTAGAGTTTATTACAAGGAAATATTGCACTTGTATCCCCAATGTAATTCAATTTCCCCTTATTACTACCTTTAAATACCTTTCATATAGTATTTGGAAGCTCATTTTATTTTATTTGTTTAAAAAAGAGACAAATTGTATTAAATGCGTTTATAATATTTTAGATATTCCACTACAATGGTACAACCTTTTGTACATTAAAAGCTTTTTTTGTTTTTTTTTTGTTTTTTATTTTTAAATTTATCTCTATCAAAGCTCCTTTATAATGGCACTATAAAGAATCTATGGTAAATTTAAATAATAACCCTAATAATTGATGGAACTGTACTTAGAATATGAAAGTGTGTTTATTACATTAACTAGCCTTCTGAACTATTGACTAACGGTTGACCATAGTTAGTTAATGGTTGCTAAGGGGAGATAAAACCAAATTAAGAAAAAAAAAAAAAAATCAAACCCACCTTCCATTTTCATTTTCACATACCTCAACTATCATCCATTCACACATTCAAATATTCAATGAAATCCTCACAATTTTCTCTTTCGAAACCTTCACAACTCATTTTGACCATCATCACAGCACAAACATCACAACAAGGAAAATATTCAAAAAATGTAATACACAAAATTTGTAAACCAAACATAACACGAATAAAAAAATAAAAACTAAAATTTTGAAGAACTCTATCAGCATCAGGGGAGTAGATGCTATCTCTCTCCATGGTGGCGATCGCACCATGGAGGAGACTTGGTCCAAATGAAGTAGTTATGGTCAAAAAGATCAGATCTCATTTTATTTATTATTTATTTTATATTTTATTTATAATTAATATTATTTTAGTTTTCTTTTAGTTTTGATTAATATGTTAATGTGGCATGGTGTGATTGGTAGAGCCACCGTGACATTGTAGGGGCCCAAGGCGAAAAAAATTGTTTTATTATTATTGGACCTATCCGGTCAACCTGTTTGACTCGTTTAATATACCATCTTGTCGGATTTTGTGAAATGGGTTTGCGGGTGACCTGTTTATAATAGGGTAATTTTATTTTTAATATTATAGTAGGTAAATATTTAAATTTAAATCATATAGGGATATAACTGTAGTTTTACATAGGGTATATAATATAATCCCTAAAATTCTAAAAACAACTCAGCCACTTCATTCTTTCTTTCTTTGGTCTCTGCCTCTCTCAACTGTCAGCCCTTTTTCGTCGCCGGCTTCATTTTGCCTGGTAAGTTAATAATCTCCTAGTCATGATTAATTAGATATCCTTGAAGGGTTGAAGTTGGTTGCTGAGGAAAAATTGTTTCCTTTGAAAGTGGATTTAGCTGCTTTGAATGTGGTCAATCAATTTGATTCAGGACATCCAGTGTCTAATGTGTAAGTTTAATGTTTTTTCAATTTCTTTTGTGCCCAGAGATTGCAACAGGTTGCTCACAAATTGGCTAGAAGGGCTTTAAGCTTTGTCAATTATCTGTATTTGGTTAATTTCTTTCCTAGTTGGCTTTATAAGACCATCTTCAATGCCTATACCAATGCCAATGCTAAATTTGGCACACAAAAAAAAAAAAAAAAAAAAAAAAGTAAAATGCTATATTTGATACATCATTTTAGCATTGTACATCAATGTATAATTCTATTTGAAATGTGTTAGGTTTTTGGTTTGTCTTGGCATATATTCCATATCAAAACGATGTTTATCTTGTATTGATTAGTGATCGTTATCATGATGATACAATGCTTCAAGGAAAGACTCGGCTACGGTTTATGCAAGGTGGTGGCTTGTTAAGGGGAATTAGCTTCATTGCTCATCAAAGATATATTTGACCTTATTCCTCTTACAAGGCATAGGCACACACACACAAATCATTCATAAGTGTCCCTACATAGTTGTGCACATTTTATATAACACATTCACATGTTTTGGTATGCTTATGCGTTGAACTCATATTGTCATACATTGTAGAATTGCATGTTCTAAGACTATGTCTAGGAAACGGCATACATGTGTGAACTTGTGTTTTATTGTATTTGGACTTGAACATGATATCTTATGATTCCTTATTGAGTCCCGGTCATTTCGGTTACTCATTCATTAGGTTTCGAGTCCAAACGATGTAGCTATGCTACTTTGCGTTCTCATTCGCTGAGTTGTGTTCATCATCATTTTCTGAGATGAATTCTCAACCTTTTGTCAAAGTTTTATAGTCTTTGTTGTTCGTGAGGGAGTTATGATTCATTATCCAAAGAGGGATTCAAAATTGGAGTTTAGAGGCTCGAATACGGCCGAAGAACGTGAGCGGAGCGCGAGAGGAGCAAGATTGGCCATCGGCCAACCTTGGAGGCCACGTGTGCCACACGGGCAGCACTGCCCTCTGCCCTCGTGTGCCACACGCGGTCCACACATGGAGCTAACGTGGCAGCTGCTGATTGGCCGGCTCCTTCCTCTATCTCTTCCTTTTAAATATTTCCATTCCCTCCTATTTTCATTTACAAGAAGAAAAAGTTAGACTCTCACCAGAATTTTCTCTCCAATTTTTCTAACCTTCCAAACACCATAACTTTCTCATACGAAGTCAGAATTGGTTGATTCAAGTTGGAGATTGTTCATAATCAAGTTCTCTATCTTTTCCAAGTGGTCTTGCAGCTGTTTGATCATTTTTTGAGTGGTTCTACTTAGAAAACCGAACCAGTTCGTGAGATTGAGGTAGTGTTCATATCTTTGAGATTTCTTCTTTTATAACCTTCAATTTGCTTGGGGTTTCTTCTTCTATATGTACTTGTATGTATGCTGAATGCTACTGAGAAAGATAGCTTCACAATCAATCCTAATCAAAAGTCTAATTAGAGACATATATAAACTAGTTTATTTGATTCTAGGTTTTTCACATGATTTAGAGTTGTATTGTGATTAGATTGATATCTAAGGTTGTTTGTGACTTGATTGAATCAAATTTATGATGAATGACCTTGAAATGTATTTTGATCCTTTGATTGATGAAATCTAGGATTATTGTATTTGTATGTGTTTTTAGAGCTATCTAGGAATTAATTGATTTATCATTTAATCATTGCTCTAAATCTTTATCTAGAATATTCATTGAATACATTTTATGATTCTAGCATTTTGTTGTGTATGTTTGTGACACCTTGAATATGTGCTTCATGACTATTATCCATTCAAGTGTTATTTGTGTGAATGAAACTAATAGATTTATGTGTTAGGTGTTTACACATGCTCTAGGTTTTTATTCAAGTTTTGCATCTAGACTTTTATTACTTGTGTTCTCACATGTTTAGGTCTAGTTGTTCCATAGAATGTATTGATCACATGTTCTATGTTGAATTGATTGTTTGCATCATTTGCATTCACATGATTACACTAGGAAATCCTTGTAAAATGCATGAAGTCTTGGTTAGAGTCGGAAGGACTCAGATAACCAAGCAAGAAGTCTTGTCTAGATTCGGGAAGACTCGGATAGGCAAGTAAGAAGTCATGGCTAGAGTCGGGAGGACTCGGATAGTCATGCATGGGAGGCTCCCTAAAGGCATAAGTGTCTTGGATAGAGATTTGACTACATTATTGGTAGGCCTAGGCGTATGGATGGACATAGACTCCAAAAGAGCCGGGTATATGGGATGTGTATGCACTCTTGAGGAATTTCTAATCTACTATCAACGTTGGTTTTTTATGTTGTCCAATATATGGTGGCTTCGCATCATTAAGGGATTTCATACTTTCCAATAGGGTTCGGTAAACATAAAATCCAATAGGAAGTTGGTCAATGTTGATCACTTTTGAGGAATTTCTAATTTACCATCCAATATATATAGTACCAAATGGTTGTAGTTCAACCCGTGGTTGTTTCCTCCTTCGAGGTTTTACCACGTTAAAAAATCTCTTGTGTTAATTCTTTTTATCTCTATCTCTTATATTTGTATATGTGTATGTTGTTATCTTATTGCATATTATTAACTTGTGATGTATATTGAAACAAGATTTTGTAAAGTGTGATTTGTGAACAAATTCATTTGATCATATTTGTAAATATAATTCTTTTGTATATTGTAATTTTTGTGTATAGTGATATTTGATTATACTTGTAATACATTGAACAAATATTGAATTACAAGTTTTCTTTGTTGTTGAGTTTATGTGTCCTTATACCTCATACAACTAATTGATATGCATAGACTATACTTAAATGATCATATGCTTATATTGTTTATGTATGATTTCTTGGTTTATGTGCTGTATGTAAGGCTACCTTGAGGGACAAACGTAAGTTTGTTCAAGGGTTTGAAAAAGGCGGAAAAACCTATTCTTTTTGAAAAATCTCTTGTATTAATTCTTTTTATCTCTATCTCTTATATTTGTATATGTGTATGTTGTTATCTTGTTACATATTATTCACTTGTGATGTATATTGAAACAAGATTTTGTAAAGTGTGATTTGTGAACAAATTCATTTGATCATATTTGTAAATATAATTCTTTTGTGTATTGTAATTTTTGTGTTTAGTGATATTTGATTATACTTGTAATACATTGAGCAAATATTGAATTACAAGTTTTCTTTGTTGTTGAGTTTATGTGTCCTTATACCTCATACAACTAATTGATATACACAGACTATGCTTAAATGATCACATGCTTATATTTTCTATGTATGATTTCTTGGTTTATGTGTTGTATGTAAGGCTACCTTGAGGGACAAACGTAAGTTTGTTCAAGGGTTTGAAAAAGGCGTAAAAACCTATTCACCACCACCCCCCCTCCCTCCCTCTCTAGGTATGCTTTAAGGTATTTAACTACGTTTGTATACTTTCAAAATGCTATTTTTTTTATTACTTAAAATTATAAAAATCAAAAAATATAATGAATGGATTCAATTTATATAATACTTTTTATTTTTTAAAATTATAAAAGTAACAATTAATGCATTCAATACAAGTGGAAAATGGTATTTCTGTAATTAAAGAAGTATCATTTATTGATGTGCCAAATTTGGCATTGCATTGGAGCATGGTTTTTTACTTTGTGCTAAATTATAGCATTGACACACTAAAATAACATTGCATTGGAGATGCTCGATCTAAGTTAGCTATGGATGATGTGTTCCAGATTTGTGTATGGAAGTTCTTTTCTTTTCAAAAAAGAAATGAGATGTAGTATATTTTATTGTGATGGAGAGAGAGATGGGGCAGTTGCGTTATTGCATTTGGTGGAGGAAAAAGAAATAAATGATGCTAGATAATTGATGCACTGAAAGTATAAAACCCTAGAAAAAAAGGTTCTGAAGAAAAGTGAATGAAATTGAGCCCTTTTTTTAAATATTGTTGGACTTAGTATTAAAACAAATAATATGGGCCTTTTTAATTGTCTGCAAAATATTTATTAAGCCCATGTATTTAACCCATTTCATGTAAATATTGGCCCTTTAAATGACGGGCCCTAGGCGACAGCCCCTCTAGTCTAGGCCTAGGGTAGGCCCTGGTGATTGGGCAACCAATTTTTAAGGTTCTTGTTTTATCATAAGAGAAAAAAAAATGTATAGATGGGATACAGAAGAGTTTTATGGCTTGGTACTCGTTATAATAGGGGTATATAGGAATTTGAAAAGTTTCATTAAAATGAGATGGGCTTATGGGCTTTTGTTTTGGCCCAAATCTCTTCCTAGAGAAACCACAGTGGACATACCTCTTCCTAGAGAAACCATAGTGGACATGTTTCATATGAAGAGTGTCTAAATATTGAAAGAGTGACAATAATGGCACTCATTGAAAATTGTATGTACACCCTTTTCATAATAATACCCATCAAATGTTTTTTAAAATTTTGAATTTGTAAATAAACTCCACTTAATACTAAAAGTATATTTTTCTTTAAAAATAATAATTTATAATGTATTAGAACATACAAATATACATTTTTGAATTTCTAAATAATGACACTTCAGCATTTCTCATTATGGATCCACTTTAGTAAATTTTTTTGGAGAAATACATATTCACATCTCCAATGTAATTATCTAAAATTAAATATACATCCATTTTATAACCAATCTTAATAAAAATGTTCGGGGTAATTTTGTTCGGCTTGACACATCAGCATAGAACTCGAAATTCATGGAATCAAATCGCCACGACATCAGGCCACATCAACTAGGCAAGCCACGTGTGGCAGCAGCGAACTAAGAACCAAAGGGCAAGTCGGCGGGTGCTCTGTTAACATATAACAGTAGAGGACTATTTTGGTCATTCAAAAATTTTTTTTTTTTGATACAATCATTCCAATATATTAACTATTAAAACTTTGCTAAATTTATTAATTAACAAGTTAAATAAAACCCATCCTCAAATAATCTCCCTCTCTTTGTCAGTAATAATAATCTCTCACAAACCGTCAAGCGTTCTATTTGATAGAGATTGTGAACAAATAAAACGTGTTGATTTATGTGGTTAGGATGTGGATTTGAAATGGTTTGGGAGGAATATGTGGAGAAGACCTCCACTGAATCAAGTGAAAATTTGTGAGGAGGAGCCTCTTCAATTTAGGAGGCACAGGGGAGGTGTGCGCCTCCTCCATAGATATATGGCCGGCGACGTTGACGGCCATTCGGCGTCCATCTTTATTGTATCAGAATATTGTCTTTTATTATTATTTTTCATTATTTTATTTATATGGAAGGGTAATTTTGACATTTCCTAAGTCAAATGTGATCAATATAACTGAAATCCTAACGCCCGTTAAATTTAAGGGTGCAAAGTGTAGAATAACAAAACATTTCCATTTTAGCGTCTTTGTACCAAACCTCAATTGTGTGACTGTAACTGCCCTTTGTTTTTTTTTTTTTTTTTTTAAGTTGTATCAGACTAAGTTTTTCCACGGCCAAGAGGGATCTATAAAATTTCAATAAATCTGGTATCTTTTACCTAAAAGTTAATAATAATAATAATAATAAGAGTAATTGGCACGAATCCCCCCAGACTATACCAGCTTTTGTATGTTGCCCCCTAAACTGTTTTATTAGGCATTAAACCCCCTGAACTATCGCTTATTGGCAGAACAAGACTAAAGATACCCCCTTTCAGGGGGGAAAAAACCCAAAGGATTGCCAATAAGCGATAGTTCAGGGGGTTTAGTGTCTAATAAAATAGTTTAGGAGGCAACATGCAAAAGCTGGTATAGTCTGGGGGGGATTTGTGCCAATTACTCTAATAATAATAATAATAATTATTATTATTATTTACTTAGGTTCGTTCCTGAAATTTTTGGTCTTGTCCTAAGAATTCCAACCGGTTGGAATTCGTGTTAAAAAAAATTACACTATTTTCAATCGGTTGGAATTCTAAGGACCCGACAAAAATTTTCAAAACCAACATGACACATGACTTAGAGAAGGACTATATATATATACGGTCCCATTTACATCAGTGTGCACTGATGTAACTACATCAGTACCAATGCATGTGGACCACTGATTATGGAGAATTTTTGACAAAGTATGTAAATCTAATGGTTCACATCTAACGCGCTGATGAAGTTATATCAGTGCGCACTGATTTGAACATTTCCGTACATATATATATATAGTCTTGATTTGATCTGTGCATAATGATATAACTTCATGAGGATATTGAATATGAACCACTCATTATGGAGAAGCTTTGATAAGTTTATACATACTTGAGTCAAAGCATGTAAAACTAGTGTCTCACATTCAATATCCTCATGAAGTTATATCAGTGCGCACTGATTTAAAAATTTCTATATACATATATATATATATATATATATATATATATAGTCTTTCTACTATCAGTTCTTCCGGATATAAAATATATCAGGACGAAGAATGTGGACCATAGATTATGGAGAAGTTTTGACAAGTGCATACATTTTGAGTCAAAATATGTAAATCCAATGGTCTACATTCTTTGTTCTAATATATTTTATATTAGGACGAACTGATAATAGAAAAATTGTATATATATATATATATTGAAATTTCATAATTTTCTATAAAGAATAAGAAAAAGTGTATTTTGATAACTAATAAATGAACATTTATCTTGATGGTTGGAGACTTCAAAATTAATTATATTGGGGTTGTATTTTTTATTGGGGTTTTGCTACCTTGATGTTAATAGCAAGGTTAGTGGGTATTTATGTGAGAGAGAGTTGGTTACTTTCTATTTTAATTTTTAAATTCTTAATTTTTATATACATTTGGATTGAAATATAAAAATTGAAATTGACCCAATAACTTTACTGTTAATAGTAACTTTGACAAACCCTTTATTTATTGTGCTTCATAATAAATAAAAAATTGAGCATATCAGATAAAGTAAGAAGGTCGATGGAATAAATGACCCAATAAGAGGATAGAGTTTTTGTGTTTAATGTTAGTTGGGTCAGCATTATACATCTCCTCCTAGCCTAACAAGAACAATTGTTGATTTTTGTTTTAAATAAATAAATCATTAATTGGTAGGTGAACCACTACCTTTTGTTGTTGTCCTTACTATTTTGACTCTTTTTTTCTCATAAAAAGTTTGGTAACGTTTTGAATTATTGGCAAATCTGCTCTTGCTCCTTGCAAATGAAATGCTGAAAGTTTTTTATTCCCGAAGCTTTTTTCTAAATTGAAAAGAGTAAATTTATTAGGGATGGCAAAATTCCCCATGGGGACGGGGACCCGCACTTTTGGGGTGGGGATGGGGCGGGGATGGGGATAGATAGTCTAACCCGCAATGGGTATGGGGCGGGAATGGGGATAGATAGTCTAACCCGTAATGGGTATGGGGCGGGGATGGGTTTTATACTCCCCACACCGCCCCGCCCCGCTTAAAATAATACTTAGTTAAACTACGTAGTTTCAAAGAAAATGAATATATAAAAATATATATATATATATATACATTAACCCTAACTTTACATCTCTTCACCATTATTTAACATAAAGTGACAAAACAAAATACTATTAAAAAAACCCAAATGGAGTTGATCATATGAAGAGAGAACTAGAGAAATAAATGCAACTATTAGATGATTATCGTTATGATTTTCGAACATTTTGACTTCATACTTTATGTTTATGTTTGAAAATGATTGAATTTACTTGTGAGAATTATGTTTATAAGATGGTTTTTAATAGTTCCTTGGAATTATTTACTACTTTATATATTATATCATATTCAATGGTTATATATTTATTATTTAAATAAAAAATTAAATATATAAATGGGATAAATGGGCGGGGATGGGAAAAACACTCCCCATTGTACCCCGCCCCGCCCCGCCCCAACCCGCTCCATCTATGGTGGGGTTTTATGAGGGGATGGGTTTTCAAAAAATAAATGGGGTGGGGTGGGGTGCGGGGAAGGCCACCCCACCCCGAACCTGCCCCATTGCCATCCCTAAAATTTATATAACTTGAAATATAATAATAAAGAGAAAATTGATTGTCAAAGCTTGTTGGAAGTATTTAAAGCTCATTTTTTGGGTATTCATGAAAGAAACCCAGACAAGACCAAAGACCAAGAATATGAATTAGAATTGGTGGTAAACTGGTATTGTAGATGCTCAAAATGAAGCCGTACGTTGACTTTGACAATATGGACAATATGGTCCATGGACTTAGTTGAAGTTGAAACTTGAAGGTTTCGAATCATCTTTCAATTGCATCCCAATTTGACCAGGAGAGCTGACCCTTCTTTATATTGAATATTTGAATTAATTTCCTTCACATGCAACTGTAATGAATCTCCTTCACATTGGCATGTTTGGCATTAGGGGTGGGCGGGATCCAGATCAATTCGGTGAATCGGATTGACTCATCTCAACAGGGTGACTTGACTCGAACACATATATTCAGTTCGGTTTATCTCGAATCATAAAATTGTGCCCACTCCTATTTGACATAGCTTATGAAAGCCTTTTTGGCTTTTGAGGCCTAAGAGCAACTTTGAGGACTATTTAGATGATTATTTTAAAAAGGTTTTCAATATGAGCGTGGCAATATTTACAGCCCTAAAAAACTGTATGTACGCCCAAAATTAGTATATTTTATAAAATCTAATAATACCCTTTACTAAAATTACTAAGAAGATTAAATAGTTAGTAAGTACACACACTAATAATTATTAATTAGTTTCCTATTTTAATCTTTTGTGAAAAAAAAAATTCCTTAATGATTAGATATTAACATATATCATTAAAAATCCCTTTCATTTTCTTAAACCATAGATTCTCTTTTAAATACTAATTTCAAATATATTTTCAATTTCTTTAAAGGAGATACAAATTGATTGCTAAGTATGAAGAATGAATCAGAATCATCCAAAATTGGTTGTGAAATTTTTAAATTAATTATTATTAGTTTCAAAATCAAAATCTCTTTAGACTTTTTTTTCTTTTCGATATTTTGTTCTTCAAGTTCATCAAAAACTTTTCTACTTCCAAATCAATTGGGACATGACACAAACTTTGCATTCCCACCACTTTCACAAACAGAAAATGGATCTCCAACCGGAAAACTTCAAATCATAGTGATTTTGTGGACATAAAACAATCAATAGGGTAATGAATCTCCTTCACATGAAATTGTAATGAATCTCCTTCACATTGGCATGTTTGGCATTAAGGGTGGGCGCGATTCGAATCGGTTTGGTGAATTTGATTGACTCAACTCAAACACGTATATTCAGTTCGGTTTATCTCGGATCATCTACTCCTATTTGGCATAGCTTATGAAAGCCTTTTTGGCTTTTGAGGCCTAAGAGCCACTTTGAGGACTATTTAGATGATTATTAAAAGAAGGTTTTCAATATGAACGTGGCAATATTTACAACCCTAAAAAATTGTATGTACACCTAAAATTAGTATATTTTTAAAAATCCAATAATACCCTTTACTAAAATTACCAAGAAGATTAAATAGTTTGTAAGTACACCCACTAATAGTTATTAATTAGTTTCCTATTTTAATCTTTTGTGGAAATTTTTTTTCCTTAATGATTAGATATTAACATATGTCATTAAAAACCCCTTTCATTTTCTTAAACCTTAGATTCTCTTTTAAATACCAATTTCAAATATATTTTCAATTTCTTTTAAGGAGATACAAATTGATTGCTAAGTATAGATAATGAATCAAAATCATCCAAAATTGGTTGTGAAAGTTTTAAATTAATTATTATTAGTTTCAAAATCAAAATCTCTTTAGACTTTTTTTTTTTTTTTTGGATATCTTGTTCTTCAATTTCATCAAAAACGTTTATACTTTCAAATCAATTGGGACATGACATAAACTTTGCATTCCTACCATTTTCACAAACAGAAAATGGATCTCCAATTGAAAACTTCAAATCGTAGTGATTTTGTGGACAGAAAACACTCAATAAGAAATGGAGAGAGTTGCTTGACATGTCGAGAGAGAATAAAAGAGTATGTTTTTGTGGAATGAAAACATAAAAGAGAAAAAGTGAGGGAAGAGAAGTAATGGTGATATAATTAAAGATAATATAAAAATTTTAAATAAAAATAAAATTGATTAAATAACATAATAATATGTGTAATTGGTGTTTACTTACAAAAATATAAGAGCATCTCCAATGCAAATATGCATTTGGAGAAAATTGAGTGTCACATAGGATAGACAGATAAAAAGTTACAAAAAACCTTTTTCAATGCAATTATCAAATTTTAATATGGAGGTGATATGTTAAAAAGAAAGTTAGAGAATATGAAGTTTAGTTTCTAATTCTAGAAACTCTCCTAGAAATGTTGACTAGGATTTCTAACTCTTTCCATTAATAATATTAGAGCTCATTTAATTGTAAAATAAAAGAGGAGATAGAGTGAAATAAATGTTTTTGTTGACGTCGATTTTTGGTGAAACTTAGTCAACAACACAGTGGTTGATTGATGCCTAGACCAACCAATGTTGTGTGATTTCGAAATTGTGTTCCTGTTGTGAGTCTGCGAAATATAAAACAAGTAGAAGATAAGAACAATAAGGGACACCAATATTTGTACATGGAAAACCCTAAAGCATGAAAAAAAACCACGGTTGTCGTAACACAGAAAGAGAGATGTTCATTATGTAAAAATGATTAAAGTTTACAAGTGATGTATTGCTTGTGGTGCCTCTGCCTTCTTTGCTTGATACATGTGTTTATATAAGGATTAGGGTGCTACCCTATTCCTTGGTGTGCAAGCAAAGATTATGATTAGGCAAGATCCTAGGAGGATCATATCTAGGCAAGATTCTTGGTGAATCGAGTCTTCATGCATTTTTGGTGCAAAGATCTTCATTCTTCATGGGAGTTGTCCTCTGAATCTTCGCATTTATTACTTAAGTTGTCAACTGTTGAATTGTTGATAATTGTCTTACCTAATATAAGGTCAGATTGGTGGAAGATATGCTGGAATCCAATTCTGCAATGATGTGGAGGATTCCTTCTATTTACTTTGTTGTGGCGAGTTCGTATTAACTCGCCGTTTGGAGATTCTTCGGTGAGCCGGTTTCATTGATGGGTGACTTGCAGGGGTAGATGTATTATAAAAGTAGCCTAGGCTATAACCCATGCTAACTTTTTTTAAAAAATTTACAAGTTATTAGATATTCACAAGTTTGCCATTGTATTAGAGTTTTTCAAAATTACCCTTACTTTACAAATCTATTTACCAATCTAACCTAACTAAACACAAACAAAAGTAAAGCAAGTATTAGATACAAATAAAAAGTAAAAGTTATCAAACAGAGTATGAAAATATATAAACGTGCGTCTAAAACAACCTAAAGGGGGGTGAATGGGTTGTTAATCGATTATTACCAATTTTTCGATTAGTCAATATTAATCACAATTAACCTAATTCAAACATACGATACAAATAAAGTAAAGTGCGAAAATTAAAGAACACTTGATTTTTACTCGGAAACCTTCAACAAGGAAAAACCACGGGACTAGCCACGCTAGCCACTTAAGTCACAACAATCCACTATATGAAAAGACGGTTACACCCTCAAGTGATACACGGACTTTCACTCATGATAACCTTAGACTATAGACACTACCACTCGCCACTCTTGGTTCAATCTTTGTGATATGCCCCGATCTAATACTCTTGGCGTGAGCACCCCCTAATCTACCTGTAGGCCTTTTATAGCGATGCTTGACAAATGCTTGTGCAACTACCACCCGTAGCCACAAGACTAGACTTAATAAGAGATATGGTCTAAGTTAATATGACAATGTCAATATGCAACAATATGTAAGACCACACACAAAATGCTCAACTAGGAAATTGATGAACAATCAATAAATCCAAGTTGTCAATGTCTAAATGCAAAGCATGAAGACTTAGCTAGATGTTATCAATAATAAACAATCCTAGCTATCAAACAAAACATACATGGCCATACATGTTGTTTCAATTAGTTGTGTAGAGATTTTCCAACTAACTAATTGTTAACAAACAACCATAAACATTCAAGAATCTTGACTAGATGGATAAATGTAAATCTATCAACATAGTCATCAATTAATCATGAATGAATATTTATAGCTTAGCTATTTAGGTAGATAACAACCTAATCATGCAAGCTATCACAAAATTCCTATATGCATAAATATTCATAAACCTTGACTAGAAGTTTTAATGACAATCTACCAACATAGTCAACAATAAATGTGTAGAGAATATTTATGACCTAGCTTTTTAGGCAAAAATAACCTAATCAATTAAGCTATCAAAATACAAACCCAATCATGTTATCAATCAACACAATAATGCATTCAAAAACGATTTCTACAAATCCTATGCATTAAAAATGAATTCTTGGACAAAAAGAACAATAAACAAAGATGAGATATTTGTTCTTACTTACCAAGTCAAGAATGATGAAGACTCATGGAAGATTGATGCAATGGATGCATGGGTTTTGGGTTTGGAGAGTTAAACAAGCTTGAATGGATCTCTCTCTCTCTCTAGGATCTCTCTCTCTCTTGGGTTTGTGTTCAAGTCAAGAATGATGAAGACCCATGGAAGATTGATGCAATGGATGCATGGGTTTTGGGTTTGGAGAGTTAAAAACACAAGCTTTGAAGCTTTCTCTCTCTAGAACTATGAAACTTCTTTCTTTAGGGTTTTATTTCGTGGTTGGGTTGATGGGGAAGATGAAAAATGATGTATTTATAGAGCCCAAGTGAAACTATGTCATTTTTGAAGAAATAGAAAAATTATGGGCATTTCCGCGGTACGTTTCCGTGGTACACGCGACAGTGCAGCAGCTCAAGATTCGAGCGCTCCGAAACATGACCAAACGATATCAAAACCTATCATATAATATACCGTTGGAAAGGTATAGATGTTTAATTTCTACTCCAATGTACAAAAAAAATATTTGGATGTCTGTATAAAAAGTTATGATCAATTGAGTGACCAAAGGTCAGATTCTGATAAAAACAGAGTTGCCCTGTTTTAGTGCTCTCTTTGGAGATTATAAAACCAATCCAAACGGTAATGAAATATTACGAATAATATACCATTGGAAAGGTATGGGTGTCTAGTTTGTACAAAAAATTTTAAAACTCATTTTAAAACTTTGTATAAAACGTTATAATCACAAGACCATGCAAAGGTCAGTTTTGAAAATAGTTGAAACATTGAAATCCAATCATTTGAAACTAGACAACTTACTCCATTCAACCACACCTTATCTAACACTTATCCAAGAGAAGGATTGGACCTTCTCAAATGGTCAACCATCATGCTAAGACATGCACACCATCGTGCAAGCGTGAATATTTCCGATCACACAAACGGAAACAAATTACATCACACAAAACCACACTTAGATCTAACAATGAAGTGTAAGTGTGATTGTGAAAATGATGCACATATATAAGCAATTAGAACATAAATGCAAGATGAACAAAGCATGCATGTAGTGTGTGTGTGCACCTAAACTCTTCAAGAGACAAAGTCAAGTGAGTATACCTTTCGCTCTTGAAGTGATGGAGATGCTTGGAAGCTTGCCTTGATAATCATCAAGAAGACCTAAGCTACTCATTATACAATCATCCCTAATGTGGTTTGTCATGAAATAAGCCAATCATAAAATATAGGTCCTTACAGAGTATCAGAGTATCAGACCAAACCCAAAAAAAAAAAAAAAAAAAAAGACTTTTGGAAGCTTAACAAGTAACAACACGTTCCAAACTTCCAACAACAAGAAGTGGGCAATTGTTCATATTCTCTCCAAATTTGTCTCACTCTCAAGAGGTCAGTAATTAAGTTTAATCCTTTCCCTAATTGTTTATTTACGGATGCTACAAATTTAATAGTTAGGGTTTATTTTTCCTAATTAGAAAACCCCAAATTGTATGTATTGTTTCCATTCAATCGGTCAAATTCATTGAAGTTTAAAGCAAATATTGCTATAATCATAATGTTAATTTATTTTAGATGCTTGTCAAAATTGATTGAGATTTATTTTGTGGAAAATATGATATCTCTAATCTTTATGACTCTAAATTGTTTGGTTTAGTTGCAGTGGTAGACTTGTAGTTGCAGATACGTTATATGATCTTTTGAAAAGAATTTTATGATGATTTTATTTTATTTAAAAAATGTTAACCGTGTAATGATATTTTTTGCTTTGTCAAAAATGGATTTTGGTGGTGGAATTTAATGGATATGGTGATTTATTTGTTTATTTATTGCTATCTTTTTTTTTATTGTTTCCATGTAATCTTTTAAGGTGCTAAATGTAGCATAAATGCAGAATAATTTAATCACACCAAATTTGTTCATATGGGTAAAATTAAGCAAAGTATATCAAGTATGTAAGAACCTCTATTTTGTGAATGGCTTATTTCATGACAAACCACATTGGGGATGATTTTGTAATGGGTGTAATGGGTAGCTTAAGTGTTCATTGGCTAGTTTCCAAGCATCTCCGTGACTTCAAGAGCAAGAGCGTAAGGTAAAGCACTTGACTTGATTCTTGAAGAGATTACGGTGCACACACACATTTCATACGTTTGTAATTGACATGCATTTGTACCTCATTGTTTATGTGTGCATTCCTCTCACAGCCACACTTGCACTTCATGTTAGTCTTAAGTGTGGTGTATTTCGTTTTTCGGTTGTGTGATCAGAAATGTCCACGCTTGCACAATGGTGTGCTTGTATTTTGCACGATGGTTAGCCACTTGAGAAAGTCTCTTTCTTCTCTTGGATAAGTGTTAGAGTTGGTTTGGTTATTTGGAGTAAAATGTCTAGTTTAAAAGATTGGATTTCAATGTTTTAAATATTTTCAAAATTGACCTTTGCATGGTCTTGTGACCATAACGTTTTATTCAAAGTTTTAAAATGAGTTTTGAAAGTTTTTGGACAAACTAGACACCCATACCTTTCCAACAGTATATTATTCGTAATATTTCATGACTGTTTGGATTGGTTTTGATATCTCCAAACTGACCACTAAAATAGGGCATCTCTGCTGTTTTCTAAATCTGACCTTTGGTCACTCTAATGATCATAACTTTTCCTGTAGACATCAAAACCTCATTCTATAAAAAGAAGTAGAAAGTAGACATCCATACCTTTTCAACAGTATACGATATGTTTTGATGTCGTTTAGTCATGTTTGGAGGCTTTCAAAACTGGAGCTGATGCGCTGTCACATGCCATTCCAGCCCAAATTGCTGTACACTCGCCCTACGTACAACGGGTGAATAATGGTTTTGGTCCAAAATGTCTCCGCTTGTAACTCGACCAATAACCACTATTCGTACAACCATTTTCTAGAATTTTGTTTTCTAACTTTTCCAAAACTACGTAGCTTTGGTTTGACCTCTATTTAAACACCATCTTCTCCCATTTTTGAACCAAGAACCCAAGACCACGAAATTGGTCTTCCAAGAGAGAGAGAGAGAGAGAGAGAGAGAGAGAGAGAGAAGGTTTCTAGAGAGATAAAGCTCCAAGCTTCCATTGATTCACTCTCCATCGCTTTCCATGTGCATCTAATGTCTTTCTCATACATAGGTCTTCTTATTTAAGTCACTTGGTAAGTAGAACAAACACCATATCTTCATTTATTGTTATATTTCATCAAGACATGTCTTTGATTGCTTAGTTTAGCAAATCTTCACTCTTATTGCATATTTTGTGAAGTTATGACATGATTGGGTTTGTATTGTGATAGCTAGCATTTAGGACCATTTTTCCCTCTAGCTAAGTCTCTATGCTTTGCATTTAGACATTGGTGATTAGGACTCATTGATTGCATTTATTTTTCTTGCCATGTTTAATGACAACTTATGTTGATTGGCTTATGTTTGATGACTAGATTTTAGATTCTTATATCTATATCTAGTTAGGTCTTTATGAGCATTCATATAGACATTTTGATATCTAGGATTGATTTTATTGCTATCAATTATTCTCTAGATAAGCATTTAGTGTTGCCTAGCATTAATTGCATTTAGAATATTTTCACATATTCACATAGGTTGTTTAATCTCTTCATTGAGAATCAAGTATTGTGACTACGGTGGTGTAGTGCACAAGCAAATAGGTCTAGAATAACTATTAAAGACCTGTTGGGTAGAGTGGAAGGGTTAGTGACCAAGCATGGTTTGACTTGAGGTTAACCTAGGTTGTAAACTTTCATTCAAATAGTGTATTTGAGGACCGTGTGTGGCTAGCACAATAGCCCGTGAGTTTTTTCCAGTTGTGGGTTTCTCATGTAAATCAATTAATGTGCAATTTATTATTTTCCGCATTTAAATTTAGTTGATTGTATTTGCTTAGATTGGGTGTTTATTGAATATTGACTAATTAAGAAAAATTGGTAATTATCTTGATTAAAACCTATTCACCCCCATCTAGGTATATGTAGATGCGCTTTTATAGTTTCAAAGTAAAATACAACAACACTTTTGTTGTCTTAACAATTGGTGTGCATGCGTTTAGTGTTTATAAAGTAATACTGGGATCTGTAGGATTTGCATCTTTTTTATCAAGTGGGGCTTGTCTATTTGTTTACTGTTATTCTTTATTGTTCCATAGGTGAGTGGGTTATTTATTTATTTATTTATTTTATCAAATCTCATTTTACTAGTAGTAAGTTGGCATTTATGTACATAATTTTTTTCTTTGTTCATGACAATTCAATTATTATTTTAGCCTTTTAGGTTACAATGTCAGACAATTATATACTGAAGCCAAGAAACACAATCACTTCATACTTTGGAAAAAAAAGACTATGGCCAATCATCAAAAATGTTAAAGTCTCCATGTAACCTTGATGCTTCATTTCCTTTTTTATCTCGAAGATCTGAACCTGAGAATGTGGTTACTCCACCAAATATGAACACTCCTTACTATGAATGTGATCCTGGATCACGTGTTCCAATAGAGGTTTATCCCATTGACAAGCATGATGAAATTCGGAGAATATATGTCAAAATGGGGCCATATCAATCTATATTGAATCATTATCCATTCACTCATGATAAGAAACAATAGCGGCGATTTCAACATTCTTGTTTCCAAAAATTTCCATGGCTCGAATATTCTATAAAAGAAGATATCGTATTTTGTTTCCCATGCTATATTTTTGCCACATGTCCATCAGGTTTCCAAAATTGGAAGAGAGTTAATTGTGGTGATGATTGTCCATTGAAGAAACATGTAGGGGATCATAATTCACAACACAATCATCATATGCGATGTTGGGATAATTTAAAGGATCCATTATGTCATATTGATAATGTCATGAGTAGACAATCTTCTGAAGTAGTTTTGCATAATGGATTGCGACTTAAGATCTCCTTAGAGACTATGAAGTGGCTAGCAATGCAAGGGTGTGCTTTCAGGGGCCATGATGAATCCATTAATTCTACAAATCGTAGGAACTTTATTGAAATGATCAAGTTGCAAGCAAGAGTAAATAAAGAAATTGTGAAAGTTGTTCTTGAAAATGCTCCGCAAGCTAGCAAGTATACATCACTGGAAATTCAAAAGGAGTTGTTGAATATTCTTGCTAACAAAGTGCGGGATAAGATCCGTGAGGAAATCGGGGATGCCAAATTTTGTATTCTAGTTAATGAAGCACTTGATGAATCGAACAAAGAGCAAATGGTGATTATTTTGAGATTTGTTGATCTTGATGGATTTGTTCGAGAGCGGTTTTTCCAAGTTGTGGGTGTCAATGATACAAATGCCATAACTATTCAAAAGGCAAATATGTATGGTACTTGCTCGATACAATCTATTAGTTGAAAACTTGTGAGGTCAATGATATGATGGTGCTAGCAATATGAGGGGTGAATGGAATGGTTTGCAAGCCTATTTAAGAAAGAATGTCAGTATGCCTACTATGTACATTGCTTTGCCCATCTACTTCAAATTGCGTTAGTTGTAGTTTCTAAAGAAGTTCATGATGTATGGCTATTTTTTTTTCAAAATTGGGTGCTAGCATCAACTTTGTTAATGCTTCTTCAAAGCATCATTCTAAGTTGAAATCAATTAAATAAGATGAAATTATGGATTTGATTTCTTTGAGAGAACTTGAGATTGCTACAAGGGCTAATCAAATTTGCACTTTGCAACGTGCTGGCACTACTCGGTGGAGCTCCCATTTCACCTTCGTTAGTTGATTGATTGATATGTTTGGTTCAAAATGTACTCTTCTTGAAGACATAATTTACATGATTAAATAGCAATATACGCGGGGAAGCCAAAGGCGCGTATAAAGAGATGAGAACTTTTGAATTTGTGTTTATTTTGTTGTTGTTACACAAAGTTTTGGGAATCTCTGATATGCTTTGCCAAGCATTACAAATGAAGTCACAAGATATCTTAAACGCTTTGAATTTTGTCTCAACTACAAAAACACTTCTTTAAAACTGACGAGAAAATGGATGGAATGCTTTCTTTAAGAGTGTTGTTTCATTTTGTGAAAGACATGACATTGATATGCCTAATATGTGTGCACGTTATATGGAAGGTAGAAGATGTCAGAAGGATAATATTACATCTGAGCATCATTATCACTTCAATATATTTAATGTTGTTATAGATTTTCAATTGATGGAGTTGAATAATTGATTCACAGATCAAACAATTGAACTCCTCACTCTTAGCTCAGCTTTGAATCCACTTAATAGGTTCAAATCATTTGATATCGATGTTATTTGTACTCTTGCTCGTAGGACAAAATTGAGATAGTTCGTTATTGTATTGGAATTGTATGTTTGTTTCTTATTAAGTCGTTATCTTTTAAAAAGTTTATGTATTATGTTTAGAATATGAATACTGATTGGGTAAAGTTCATTATGTCCTCTCCTATCTAAATGTATCTCTAATTTTTAATTAATATAATTTTCTTGTGTTGTCATTGTTTATTTAAAAAAATAAAATTATAATTAGTTTAGCCTCCACCCCCCAAACCCCCCCGTTGTAATGTCCTGGTTTCGCCCTTGGCACCCCGGCACCGTTAAGCGA
The DNA here is from genome assembly GCA_008009225.1 of Acer yangbiense. NCBI lineage: Eukaryota > Viridiplantae > Streptophyta > Magnoliopsida > Sapindales > Sapindaceae > Acer > Acer yangbiense. The sequence goes on along the minus strand of CM017767.1, from coordinate 25,382,598 downwards.
ACATAATACTCCTTTTCTCTCTTTCTCTCACCTGACACACATTTGTATTCCACTATTCTCTTCCCTCTTTTCAAGAAATGTACCTGTTGTGTTTTTTTTTTCTCCATTTGCATGATATGCCTAGGGGTGGGCACAAAACCAGCCACCCGGTAAATCGAACCGATCCAATCGGTTTTTTTTTTTCGGTTTTGGAGTCTTCACGCTTACACAGTTACACACTTTTCCCTAGATTTCTCTCAACTCAATGTCTCGTCCGCCACTCATCATCAATTGGTCATCTTCCAGTGCTCGTCTTTGGTTGCTCGTCATCTTCCGACGCTCGTCGACGGTTGTCTTCTACCCGCGAGTCGTCGACGACTTCTTCTACTCATCCTCTACTCCTTTGATCTCCAACTGGTTTGTTTTTTCAGGTCTGTATTCATTTTTGTTTCCCTTCTTTGTTAATCGCTTCTTTGTTGGTTGATTAGTTGACTTCACTTACATGTATGATTATAATTTGTATTTCAAATTTGTACACTTTTCGAATGAAATTAAAGTCACTTGGACGTTGTTTGTTACTTTTGGATTTGGCTATTAGTTTTGTTTGTATGTATATATCAGTACTCTTGTCTTAAATACCTGCTGTACATGAGTTTCTGTTTTTGTCCCTTGTTATTTGACATTACTAGAACTATTGAATCTTGAATTAAAGTATTTACATTTTAATTTGGTCAAATTCGCCCAATAGGCCCAATACATGAAAAAAAAACTATGTAATTATGAAAGTCCAGAAATTTGGTTCATTAGGCTAAAAACCGAAAAAACCGAACTGAACTGAATCGGTCTAATTCGGTTGGTTTTTAATCGGTTGGAAAATGTTAATTTGATAGGATTGATTCACTTTTTCAAAAACTGGACTCTATCGGTTTTTTATCTGTTCTATAAAAAAATGAACCAATCCAATAGACACCCACTTCTAGATATGCCTATATGAGGTTTGACCTCTAACACAAGGAAAGTATTTTTTGAAAAAAAAAATTACATTTATCATTTTTTTTTTTTTTGGTTATATATTTTTAATGGCCGATCACTTTTGACTAAGAAAAACTCTTTTATTACCTTCTTTTAAATTAATGTCATTACCTTTTGACTATAAACATCGCGTTTTCATAAGTTCATGAAAATGAATTTATAAAAATGCCATTAACTTAAATTAATGCCAAAAACAAAGTTATAGATCTTCACCGTTCATCTAGGATGGAGATCATATAAAAACCAAAAATTTCAAAAATTTAAAAATAAATGGAAAATTAAAAATCATTATTAAACATAAAATAATAATAAAAAAAATGGGAAGACGGAGATTTAAAAAAAAAAAAAAGATGAGAAAACTAATAAAAAATATGGATCTCCAAAATTTGAAGAAATTTGCAATAAGGCTGGGAAGGTGGTACTATATGAGCATTATTTTTTCTTATATACCATTTGCAATATCGTCAACTTGAACTTGATACATTATCAGGATGAATGAACGCTTTTACTGATTAGCGTCATTGGATGGTGGTTATTTTGGTGTTGAAAAATACCTAAATTATTAAATTAGTGACGGAGATGAAGGCAGTCCTAGCATGATTTTTTTTAAGTTTTTAAATATTTAACTGTATAAATAAATGTAATTTTCTATATTTTTTTAGTTATTTCCCAACTATTATAGTTTTTTTTATTTTTAATTTTTTTTTCCTTTTTCTATATGTTTGCAATACATGTTTATTAAAAGAACATTGTTTTTATGAAATTTTTTATTATTTATAATTCTTTAGTTTGATATACATCTAATTAATGAATCCTAAAATTCCAAATTCAATTTGTTGTATCAAAATTGTCGATCGATAATCTAAATGTGTTGTATCAAAACTCAATGAATCACAAATGTGAATTAATATCATATTGAGTTATTTTGTACTATTAAGGATATACAATTTCTCTTTTAAAAATTAAAAAGAAAAATAAAAAATACTTGCAACTTCTAAAATTTAAAAATAAAAAATATATACTGTGAGATTTTTTTTTTTTTAAAAAAGTTTTTGTGTGGCATATCTTAGCTTTAGACTCAGTTTTCTATGCCGGATAAATAGAAATGATTTCAACTACATAATTAAATTGAAGATTATTGGATGAATGATAGTTCGTTCACACTTCAATAAAATTGACAGTGACTATTATGAAAAAGATTATAAAATAAAATAATAAAATAATTTCAAATAAATGTGAATTGGTTTTGTTTTACATAAACTTCTTCGTGAGATAAAATTCACAAATTTTTTTTTTTTTTTTTTAAATCACATTAACTGTAATTGTAGTTATTATTAATATTTTTTTTTATGTGCCCCATATGATATAAATTTCTGGGTATGCCACTAGGTGTAGCCATACATCCAGACCGCACATTTAGAGCTTGATCTCGGTAGACCCCTGGTCCATTCAGTATTAGATTTCAAATAATAATAATAACCATAAATCACATGTTACATCATACATGATTTGAACGAAATTTGAGATAAAAATATAAAATGAACTAGTAGAAATGACACATCACCTCTTAGCATATGTGTAAAAAAAAAAAAAAAAAACCCAACAGAAACGAGAAAGATTGGACGGTGGTTGGATGTATAGTATTTGAAATTTTAATCAGGAACTTGTTACTTAAATAAATAAAATATTATTATTATTTTGAGATAAAATAAAATAGGGGAATTATTATTTTGGTCCCTATATTTTTTTTGAATTATCTAATTTTTTTAAATATTAATATTTCCCTTTTTAAATCTTATGGTGTGAATACAATCAGGGTTAAATTGCCTTAAGCTTACCTAAAGAGGGGGGGATGGGATGAATAGGTTTTAAAGCCTTTTTTCAATCCCTTGAACAAACTAAAGTTTGTCCCTCTAAATAGCTTATATAACACCACAATAAACATAAACAAGCATGCATATACTATTTATAAGGATATTCAATTGATAGATTAAACATATCCTATGGATTGCATGTGGAGGATAAAATATACAAATCACCAAGTACTTGTATTCATAATAAATGTCTCAATAGTACAAGTACATATAAAACATATAAATACAATCAAAGATCTTGTCTCAGAAGAATGTAATCACTTACAGTGCCTTCAAGATCAATTTGATTAAAGTAAATAAATATCAAAGAGATAAGGAAAGAGAAACTTGACACATGATATTTTTTACGTGGTAAAACCTCCGAAGAGGAAACATCCACGGGTTGAATCCACAACCATCGGTAAAATATTTTTCACTAGTTAAATAAGAGTATACCCTCAAATGTGACCAACTCTCATGTATCACAATCTATTGGATATCCTTTCTATCTAATCCCACTAGAGAGAAACTTGTTTATTCTCTAACCGAGACACAATGCATGCCTCTAGAGAATTTCCATGCTCGGACTTACAAGAGGCCACACACCTCACACCAAGACTTCCATTGCTCTATGTTGAAGAATCACTCAACAACAAGAGACTTTGCTTGCTCGGACTTATAGGAGCCTCACACCCCAAGCCAAGACTTCTCTTGCTTGTCTAACCGGAGCCTCACACCCCTAGACAAGACTTTGCTCGGACTTACTTAGAGGCCTCACACCTCTTAACCAAGACTTCCCTTGCTTGGACTTATTAGAGCCTCACACATTTAGCCAAGACTTCCACCTTTTACAAGGCAAGTGATCTATGTGATGCAAATGATGCAAGCACAAACAACATAGGACATATGATCAATATGAGCTATGGAAACTAGAATTAGACAATGAGCACATAATGTATGATATTCTAGTTTACAATCCAAGAGATGCAACCACACAAGATGATGCATGAACATATGAAATATATGGACCATGTACAAATCATGTAGACATAGACTTAGTCATGTGAGCACACAAGTCAAATATTGTCTAGTCATAAAAACACATGAATTGAAACCTAGAGCATGTGAAACATCTAACACATGTGATTCCTAGTTTCATTCACAAAGATAATACTTGAATAAATCATATCCATGAAACACATATTCAATATATTAGAAACATACACCAAAAATGCTAGAATCACAAAATATGATAAAAAAATATTCTAGCAAGTATTTAGAGCAAGGATATAATGAATAATCAATTAAATCCTAAATAGCTCTAAACACAAAGTCAAATGTGCTAATCCTAAATTTATTCAATTAAAGAATCCAAGCACAAGACAAGGTTATTAATCATAAAACAGATCAATCAAGTCATAAATAACCCTAGATATCAAGCTAAGCACAATACAACTCTCAAACATGTGAAATACTAGAATCATAGAAAACTAGTTCACATTTGTCTCCAATTAGACTTGATTAGCTTTGATATGAGGCTATCCTTTCTCAATAGAATTTTTCATACAGACATATACATATTGAAGAAGAAAACCCAACGTAATTGAAGATCATAAAAGATGAAATCATAAAGTTTGGTTCAATACCTTGAAATCCCGAGCTGGTTAGGTTTTGACAGTAGAACTATCACAAAGCCCTAACAAATAGCTGTAAACTCTATTGGAGATGGTAGGGGACTTGATTATGAAGATTCTCTAACTTGAATCACTTGATTCGGAGTTCGAATGAGAAAGTTATGGTGTTTGGAAGATGAGAAAGTTGGAGAGAATTTATGCAAATGTTTCTTCTTTTTCTTCTTAAGAATTACAAAATGAGAGAGAGGGAATATTTAAAAGAGATGGGAGGGAAAATGAAAGAAAGTGGGGCCCACTTGGGAGGTGGCTCTTTGCCATCCCCGTGGAGGCACGTGGCCACCATGGGGAGGCCAAGAGACTCCCTTCCCATGGTGGCCATGCGCCTTTACGGGAAGGCCGTCCTTTTGGCTTTCTCTCATCTCACTCTTCTCCTCGCGCTCCCCTCATGTTCTTTGACCGTTCTTTGACCTTCGAACTCAAAATTTGAATCTGTTTTTGGATTACACACCATAACCCACTTACACAGGAGGACGACTTTGAAACTTTGACAATTGGATGTGAACTCGACTCAATATATGAAGACGAATACAACACATTGTAAAGGAACGTCAAATTTTGTTATTTCCTAGTTTGAACTCGAAATCTAATGAGTGAGTATCCAAAATGACCGGAACTCAACAAGGAATAATTTAAGAACATATTCAAGTCCAAATCACTTACACACAAACAAATAAACACAAAATCACACAAGTATGCAATTTCCTAGACATAGTCTTAGTACATGCATTTCTACAATGTATGGCAATGTGAGATCAATGCATGAGCATACTAAACATGTGAATGTGTTATACTAATTTGGCTCTACAATGCAGGGACATTTATGATTGAATTGTGTGTGTGTGTGTGCGCTTAAGCCTTGTAAGAGGAAAAGAGGTCTTATTACCTTTGTAGTTAATAGCGCTTTCCTCGTACGAAGGCATCACTTTGCTTGAACCGTTGTCCATCTTCACTTAAAGCTTGATAAACCACACAGCTAGGACAACTAAACAATACAAAGCAAATAACGTTTAGATATAGAATAATGCCAACTAAAACCAAAATCCTAACAATCTCCCCCTTTGACAAATTTTATATCAAAACACCTATACAAAATTCTAAACAATGCAAACGAAGATTGGTCACAAAAACACATCCTCACATTACAATGAGATATCATCTAGACTAATCTTCAACAAGTCTTGAACTTCTTCAAATGAGCTTCTCTTAATATCACCTAAAAATGAGCTTGAAAGCACAAGAATGTGCAAGAGACAATATGGCAAATATATACTCAACAAGAATATAACAATTAAGTTCAAATGGAATATAGCAACTAAGTACAAAGAGTACATGTATTCTCCCCCTCAATACATGCATACTCATAAAATATCTCAAACCATTTCAAATAACCTAATCAAGTTATTACATGCCATAAGAAGTTCAAAAACACAAAAAAAAAAAAATGCCAAAAGAAGATAGCTAGGCATATCATATTTCTCCCCCTTTTTGACATAAAATGAAACAAAAAAGAAACAAGAAATAATACCTTGAGATCACAAATGCTTTGTTAGCCACTAGTGCCACCAAAGAACATTGAACACTTCGAGGATCTCACGTAAAATTTGGAGTTGGAATCCTTACTTGAAGAGTTGTCTTCCTCCAAGCACTTGACTCTTGCCATTAACTCCACTATCTCCTTCCTTGATGCCACAAGCTCTTCCTTCAATTGAATGGCCCAATTCGAAAGATAAGACGAGCTTGACACATTACTTGACTCTTGAATCTCTTCAAAAAGTCTCAAAGTATCATTACCACCTTTCTCCTTGTATGACATGTATGCCACATGTTTTTCACAAAAACTTTCCATTGGTGGGAGAAGCACATCCTTCTCAACTCTGTTTACTCCATGTGCTATACACAAATGAGTAATAAACCCTGGAAATGGAAGTTTCTTATTCACTCTAAGTGTGCAAGCCACACTCTTAATATGCTCTATAAGAATATCTCCTAGGTTTAAAGGCTTGTGTGTAACCAAAGCATACACTATCTTGACCTTCTCTTTATTCACCTTAGTTGCATTTGTTGAAGGAATAAGATTTGCACAAACAAACAAATGCCAAAACACACTAATTTTGGTCAACTCACTTTGATTGATAAAAACACGTCTTCCACACTCAAACTTGTTATCCTCACATAGAGTTCTTCCCATTTTATTTAGATCATCAATAGACTCCACATCAAGTAATTCCGAAGAAATGTCACATGAAAGACCAAGGAACTTATTGATATGATCTGAAGACACTCTAAAGAGAACACCTCTAATGTTCACCAAGGCATTTTATGGAATGTACATTGCTTTTATTCATGGTAGAATTCTCTAACCACATTTTTATTTACACCACCAAGCCTATCAATCCATGATTTCCAATTCCTACCAACAATCGAATTGTGAACATAAGATCCTTCACAATCACACAAATCTATCCCTGTATTAAAAATGAGCTTTTTGGTTCCCATCACACCTAAAGGATTTGCCTTAATATGTTTGGATTTCTTAGAGGGTGGTTTTGTGGATTTTGGATTTCCTATTGGTTTGGTTGGATTTTCAACTTTAGATACTTTTGATTTCCCCATATCTTATGAAGGTGCACTAACACAAAAACAACCAAAAACATGAGTGGAAACATCAAAGCAAGTTAGTGACCAATAAACAATATACAAAGGCAAAACATAATTTCTAAAAAATCAATATGTATATCAAGAATTAGCATAGCATCTTAAGATTTATCAAAATAAATATAATGCCAACAATCAACAATCTTGAAGAACATGTGAACAAATCATGAAAGAGAACAAAAGTCTAGCATTTAATGCTCCCCCTTGATAAAAGCTCTATCTAAGATCTAGATAGAAAAATGTTAGGTTTTTGGTTTGTGTTGGCATGTATTCCATATCAAAATGTTCTTTATCTTGTATTGATTAGTAGTCTTAGAAATGATGATTCAAAGCTTCAAAGAAAGACTCGGCTACGGTTCATGCAAGATGGTGTCTTGAAAAGGGGAATAAGCTATATCGTTCATCAAAGGTATAATTGACCTCATTCCTTTAACAAGGCATAGGCACACACACACATGGCATTCATTTGTGTCCCTACATAGTTGTACACCTTTTGTATAACACATTCACACACTTGACAAAGTATGCACATGCATTAGATTTAATTTGATAAACATTGTGAAATTTCATGTTCTAGGACTATGTCTAGGAAATGGTATACTTGTGTGATCTTGTGTTTTTTTGTTTTTGTGTTATTGTTTTTGGACTTGAACATGATCTTATATGATTCCTTATTGAGTCCCGGTCATTTTGGTTACTCATTCATTAGGTTTCGAGTCCAAACTAAGAAGCTACGCTACTTTGCGTTCTCATTCATTGAGTTGTCTTCATTGTCGTATTCCAAGTCGAATTCTTAACCTTTTGTCAAAGTTTCATAGTCTTCCTTATGTGTGAGGGAGTCACGGTTCATAATCTAAAGATAGATTTGAATTCAGAGTTCGGAGGACTGAATACGGTCGAAGAACGGGAGAGGAGCCCGAGGGAAGCAAGCATTGGCGAACAGCCAAGCTTGGAGAGGCGCGTGAGGAGGCCGTGAGCCTCACGGCCCACACACCTCTCTGCCCTGTGAGGCTCATGCGCCTCTCATGGGAGCATGAGGTGGTAGCCTCTAATTGTTTGGTTCTTTCCCTCTTTTTCATTTCATTTAAGTTCCTCTTTTCCCTCCCATTTCATTCCAAGAAGAAAAATTAGAAAATACAAGTGCAGAATTTTCTCTCAAACTTTCTCATATGAAGCCAGAATTGAGTGATTCAAGTTGGAGAAGTTTCATAATCAAGTCTTCTACCTTTTCCAAGTGGTCTTGCAGCTGTTTGTTCGCGTTTTCTAGTGGTTCTAACCAGAAAACCGAACCAAGTTGTAGATCATAGGTATTTGACTTATCTTTGTGTTATCTTCTTTTATAACCTTTAATTACCTTGGGGTTTCTTCTTCTATATGTATGTGTATGTATGATGAATGCTATTGAGAAAGATAGCTTCATAATCAAACCTAATCAAGTATAAATTAGAGACATATGTGAACTAGTTTTCTAGGATTCTAGGTTTTCACATGTTTTGAGTGTTGTATTGTGATTAGTTTGATATCTAGGGTTATTTGTGGATTGATTGTTTCATTTTATGATCAATAACCTTGACATGTGCTTGGATCCTCTTATTGAACAAATCTAGGATTAGCACTTGTGATTTGTATTTAGAGCCTAATAGGATTTAATTGATTATTCATTATATCCTTGCTCTAAATATTGGCTAGAATATTCATTGTACATAATTTTTGTTTCTAGCATTTTTGTGTATGTTTCTAATATCTTGAATATGTGTGTCATGTATATGATTGATTCAAGTGTTACATGTGTGAATGAAACTATGAGCTATTTGTGTTAGGTGTTTTTCACATGCTCTAGGTTTAATTCAAGTTTTGCATTTAGACTTTTATAACTTGTGTTTTCACATGTTTAGGTCTAGTTGTTCCATGGAATGTATTGATCACATGTTCTATGTTGAATTGCTTGTTTGCATCATTTGCATTCACATGATCACACTAGGAAGTCCTTGTAAAAGGCATGAAGTCTTGACTAGGACAAGGTGTCCGGATAGTCAAGTAATGAAATCTTAGTTAGGATAAGAGGTCCGGATAACCAAGAAAGAAATCATGGCTAGGATCGGGAAGATTCAGATAGCTATGCATTGGAGGCTCCCTAGAGGCATGAATGCGTTGGATAGGGAGTTGGCTACATTATTGGTAGGCCCGAACATTTGGTTAGACATAGTCTCCAATAGAGAGTGGAACATGGGATGCGTATGCACTCTTGAGGAATTTCTAATCTTCCAACGATGTTGGTTAGACATGGACTCCAATATATGGTAGTTTCGCATCATTGAGGGATTTCGTATCTACCAATAGGGATTAGGTAGACATAGACTCCAATAGAGAGTAGATCATAGGTTGGTCAATTTTGAGGAATTTATAATTTATCATCCAATATATATAATACCCAATGGTTGTAGTTCAACCTGTGGATGTTTCCTCTTTGGAGGTTTTACCACGTTAAAAAATCTCTTGTGTCAATTCTTTCTATCTCTCTCTCTTATATTTGTATATGTGTATGTTTTAATCTTGTTGCATAATATTCTCTTGTGATGTATATTGTAACAAGATTATGTTAAGTGTGACATGTAAGCAAATCATTTTGATCATAATTGTATGTGCAATTATTTTATTCTTTAATTCTTTTGTATAGTTATATTTTAAGTGATACTTGTAACATATTGAACATTATTGGAAATAAGAGTATTCTTTATTGATGAGTTTTTAGTGTTATTCTTCTTCTTGATTCTTGTTGATGTATGGACAATGCCTTAATGATCACATGCTTATCTTGTCTTTACTTGTATGTACGGTTTATGTGTTGTGTAAGCTACCTTGAGGAACAAACTTGAGTTTGTTTCAAGGGACTGAAAAATGTGTAAAAACCTATTCACCCCCCCTCTAGGTATGCTTTAGGCAATTTAACTACGTTTGTACGATTCAAAAATTGTTCACATAAATATCCACACAATCACATCACCAAGCAATTTTAATAGATTTTCAAATAAGCTCTACAAACAATGAGAGTTACACCAAGATTTTCAATCTCTCTCATATTTCTTCAAAAGTTGCTAGAGTATCAAGATACCAAATAAGCAAATGTGAGTGTGTGAATATTTTGCTTCAAGTATATGAAAAGAAATAATTTGATAATCAAAGATGCAAACAATTTCAACATCTATTCATTTTAAGCTTTTCTATAAAAAGGTCAAACCGATTATCATCTGGAATTTTACTTTTAAGGAGAATATATTTCAACATATGAGCGTGTGTGTGCAAGTGGCTCGTTATTTCATTTCCATTTGACAACATGAGCTAATTTGATTATTCAACTATACTCCATAAAGCCTTTTTGTTTTGTTTTGTTTTGTTTTAGACTTGAATCAAAGATTTTTTTTTAAATGATTCTTTTCAGCACTTCTTTGATTTTTCTAACATAAACATATACGCTTCATGGTGGCTTTCACTCATCACAATGGTGTAGCCCTTTCCTACATTAGGTGGCTGCACAATCAAGGTGTGTAGCCCTTTCTATGAAGGTGCTTGTTAAGTTCTATGTTGCTGAAGCAAATGGATACCAACCATAGGTCATCTTTAAACATACTAGTCCTAGGACTTCAAGGTGTATCCAAAACTTACATCAATCAAACTCAACTTACTTAACTAAGCATACAAGAGAAACAAAGTGCATTTTTGAAACCAAGTTTTATGGCTTAAAAGCACATGATCAAAAAGCAATACTAAGAGACTTACTTAAGATCATTACTTCTCAAGAGAGTAGCTTTTCAAAGAATATGAAGCCTATATTTTTAAAAAAAACTTGTCACTCAACAATCATACAACAAACACACATCATGATTAAGATCAATGTGAACAATTATCACCAAAAGATCTTAAAAGAGCAAAAGTCAATGAGAACCATACAAACACTATACTAGTTCTCTAACATGACATGTTTCATGAAGTGGTGCAAAATTAAGTAAGCAAACAATGTGATATAGAGATACCTTTGCAAGCTATTTTCCATCAAATGTAAAGTCTTCACCCTTTTTATGAGTCATCTTGGCTTGTTTGTCCTCATGACAACAAGTTGTTGGTGTGTTCGATCCAAGAGACTTAACTCAAACACATATAAAAACAATTTTCTTCAAAAGTCTTAACAAAAATTATCACCATATAGATTTCATGATATACAACTTCTCAAAAGTTAATCAACAAATTTCGACTGTCATAACAACTATGTGAGATAGCTAAGTTCATACCAAGTTATAGAGATACAAAGCTAGTTAGCTAAGTATCTTAATATCTTGACACTAATCTTCAAGCTAACTCACATGTGCAACTTACTCAATGGTAAGAGCACTCACCCTTGACCAACTTGGTCTTGGGTGAATAGAGAATATCTACCACTTTACCCACAAGAATATCATTAATGCTATTTGTTAACCCAAAATTGTCACCGGGGTGCAATTTCAAATTAATGGTTTGTGAGGGACCCGGATCTGATTAGATCTGGGCTAGCGGGATGCAGTATACCCCGATATCCCGCTAGTTCTTTGGACTCCGCTGGGTGCGATAATTACCTACTTGTAACGGACCCAGATTTGGGTAGATTGGGGGTAGCGAGGTACTTAGTGGCCTGATACTCCGCTGATTCTCGTAAATCAAGTGTTATGTTGGGTGTAAGTAGTAAGATGGATAAATTTCTTATATGGTGGATGTATAAAGTAGAAAAACTGTTGACATATATATGTCGATTTTGGTACGATCCTTACAACCTGATATTTGAAATACCAGTATTACAGCATGGAAAAAAATAAAGCATATAGCGGAGCAATGGAGATGGAGCTTTTCGTGCTTGTCGATAAGTAGAAAAAAGTGAAGTAGGGTTTCGATCCCCTTTTCCTGTCATCACATGATCAATATATAGGCTCGCTTTCTTGCTGAGCATTCCTAGAACTTCGGTCTAGGGTTTTCGTGGTGCACGGGTCTTCCTTTGAAGTTTAACGAATTCGTCGGGACACTGATCCCGAAAGATCATGTGGTTCCTTCTTTTTCGGTTCCAAATAAGTTGACTCCTATTTAAAATATGATTCTCCATGGTGGGAATGAATGCCGTGTTGTGACTTTTAGTTTCTATCTTGAACGGTGACGTTTAAATGTCTGCCTTTGTATGTGGTCTGCTCTTCGAGGTCAGTGTACTGGGACCCTTTGTATTTATCTTGTTATGTGAATGTCATGAGTTTTGCTAGTCGGGGTACTCCAGGTACCCCGTGTCCCTCCTGCTCCTCTTAAAATGATGTTCACAGATATTGGGGTCCCAAGTAACAGGGTACCGGGATACTTGGGCATCGGGGTGCTCGGGGTAGCTGGGTGCCACAATCTCGTGACGGTCGTGTCTCTAGAGCCCTTCTCTTTACGACTTCCTAGTGCTTTCTTGGTTCCAGAGATTTTGGACATGACCGGGGTGGGTAGAAGCTCTTACTCTAGCCCGTTAGCTAGCAGACGGGGTACCCAGATATCTTTCCCGTTGCTACTTTGCATCCCGGCTTTCTTCTTAAAGCTAATGGAAAATTCTTTTTTGGTCCCCGTGGTTCCAGAGATTTTGGACCTGACCGGGGTGGGTAGAAGCTCATACTCTAGCCCATCAGCTAGTAGACGGGGTACCCAGATATCTTTACAGGTTGCTACTTTACATCCCGGCTTTCTTCTTAAAGCTAATGGAAAATTCTTTTTTGGTCCCCGCCATTTTAGGCGGTTAACAGAAGTCCCCTCTGACTTGAATACCGGTATCTTGTTGGGGTTGGAGTCAGGATTCCCTAGTCCGTTCGAAGGATTTTCCGCCTTGTCTGTTTGTCTAGTCTTGCCTGGCTGTCTTCATAATGAAAAGGGAAATCTTATTTCAAAACGGTGGTATTTGATAATAATCCACGTGTCTAATAGCGATTGCTTCATAAATTCAAATTGGCCATTTTCGGCGTGGGTTTTTCAGAGTTTTTCTTGAGCACGTCTTCAGCCGTTAATCATTGTTTCCTTTTATGTTTCGGTAACCGCCCTTCTTCTACCTATAAATAGACCTCTCTTCCCCTCTTTTCTTTTGCTATGCTTCGCTTGCCCTTCAGAAGTTACAAGCCGAAATCTTTCGAATCTTTTCTTTTTAACAATGGCATCTTTCTCAAAGCTTCCTGCCTCCACTCAGGATGCCCTTCTGCCTCCAATGCCTACCTCGTCAGGTTCTCCTTCTGCTTCTTCATATCTTCCCGGCAGCTAGAAGGAGGATTCAGTTGTGAGTTCACAGTCGATCAAGGGAAAGAAGCGTAATCGAGGTGATGGAGACGTTACTTGAGATGGTATCTCATCCTAGCGTCGTCGCTCTACAAGGAATCCCCGAATCGGGTTGGGTTTTCGCAATGAGCCTGAGAATCCGGTCCAGATAGTGGACGAATGTGAGGTTGCTGGTGTTGATGATAAAAAGGGGGAGGAGGCAGGTGATATTCTTCCTGTGGATTCTTTGGGAATTCTTGTTGGGCCCCTCCCTCCTTTTGGTGAAGGCCGCATAATCCTGGATTCGGTCTGCACAGCCGATACTTTAGCCTGGCTCAGGACGGTTTACAGGATCCCGGATGCTATCCGTCTTTCCCTTCCTCATTGGGGGTATGATGTGTACACTCCCTTTGCAGGTTGCCTGCTAATTCACGTGGTCGCCTTCGAGTGTGGCGTTCGGCTTCCTCTTTACCCCTCTATTAGCAGGCTACTTGTCGCTTTAGGACTGGCCCCACTACAGATTTCACCTGGATTCTGGAAGAATCTGACCGGGTTCCTGGTGCTCTAGAGGGAGCAGTGTGAAAGAGACGGTGTCGAGAAGGAGCCTAGCTTTGACGACTTTCGTTACATTTTTCAAATAACGAGTATGGTCCCTCGGGGTGAATTCTACCTGAGGCCCAAGAATAAGCTACAATTCGTTGTTCCTGGGGCGAATGTGAAATTCATCCGGCCCTGGAAGGACTAGTGGGTCGTAGTTGAAGGCGATTGGGGCCAGTCGGTGTATCTGGATGGGGTTAAACACTCGGTTCCTATTCGCTTTTCTCCATAAGATACGTGGAACACGGGTGAGCTTTCTACAAAATCCAGCTAGATCCTTATGAAGATTCAAGATAGGAACTATGCTAACCTACAGTCTCCCACCTGTGATCCCTTTGAAGGTGCCCGGCTGGAGCGGTATCTGCGGATATCTCTTGCGCAACCAGGTATGCCTTGCCCCTCACCTTTCCTCCCTTTTTTCTCTCTTTCTTTTTACTAATGGTTCTTATGATAGTTTCGGCTACTCCCCTTTCTTCTCCTTTTCTATCAGGATCAATACGTCCAGATTCCTCTCCTGCCAGTTCCCCTCCCCCTTCTTCTGTTGGAGTCAGAGTCACCTCCATAACTCAGCCACTTGCGCCGACTCCTCCTCCTCCTCCTGTAATTACCGGGTCGGCGCTATATTCTCTTACTCCCTTTCCGGCAAAAATCACAGCGCGCCCATCTTTAGGTGAGATGTTAGCACAGGCTGCCAAGACCAAAGTTTCTCCACTCCCTACTTCGAAAAAAACTTCCAATGTGGCTGTCGTCCCGCCTGCAATAAAGGTCGCTCATCTTCCTCCTTTCTTCACCGTTTCCGCCTAACTTCCTACTAGAACGGGGAAAAAGAAGGCAGACGGTGCTCGGGCTATCTCTTTTACCGATCCTTCTTCTTGGTCGGGGTCTCGCAACTATGATCAAGAGGAGGTCATTTCTAAGTTCATTGTCGCTTGCTCTAGTGGAGGTTTGCAGTCCATGTCCTCTCTCCCGATTGATATTTTAGCATCCAAGGGGGCGTCTCTTCTTGCTGAGGTATGCGCTTGGTTTTTCTAGCTTGTCGTATGTGAATTCCCCTTTCCTGTTTTATATCTTCTTTGTTGCTTTTTGCAGGGTTTCAAGTTCACCCTGGCCATGGGGCAGCAGGTGATTATCCTGAAGGAGGCCAACCTGGCTCTTCAGGCCAAACTAGAGGAGGTTAGGAATGATCTGGCCCGGGTTGAGGAGAGCGTTTCTTCCTTAGTTCAGGAAGCCTCTGAATCTGATACGGGCAAGAAGGCTGCCTTGATGGAACTGAAACGAGTGACTCATGCTTATGACATGGAGGTTGTCAGGTCAACCCGTCGTCGAAATGACAGAGAGACGGTTAAGGTGGAGATGGCCACCCTTCTGGACGACCATAGGACCCTGCAGGCCTCCATGAGTGCCTTGGAGTCCAGGGTGGATTCTTCCTTTGGGGATGGGTATTTTACTACCTCATATGAAGTTGCTGTTAGGATTATGCTCAATAGCAAGAGTGTAATAGTGTTTTTGACAATCTATTCATATTCATAATGTGATTTCTGGTTTAACATATCTTATAGCATTTATAGTTTAATTATTATAATTGTCAAAAGTAAATAATCATAAGGTCAAAAGACTATGAGAAAAGAAGAATTGTTCGTACATCTGGATATGTATGAGGTAGACACAATTCTTTAGTTAGTCTTGAATAATGTTCACAACTTAGGTTAAAGGTTGGGCACCTTTATCTTGTTAAAGTTGTAGAATTCTTTTATTAGCATTTGAGTGGGATCAAATGTGTTATGATGAGTCTAAAATCATCGGAGGGTCTTCGAGTAAAAGAATCTAGTGCACAGGGGTGCATTGAACTGGATCACAATGAAATACTTTATCTAGAACCGTCAATAGATAATAGTCTTTTCATTATCAGGACAATCGGAGAGTCTATCTTAATCCTGAGATAAATGATGGACTTATGATTGCAAGTGGTATCATTTGAGTTATCAATGAGTACGATTATATAGCATAGTCTATCCTCGATAGTTTGGTGGTATTCATTTGTTAATCGATAGAGGACTTCATTTATAGATATGGACATCGTGGCTCCATTTATTAAATGAGAGTAGAATATCATCATATGGATGTTTTGAGGTATTGGATATTAAATCTTAACGTTAAGTTTTCAATAGTGTCTATTGAAACATGGCTTCTGGACAAGTCAAAATATCCAAGTTCAAAATGTGGTCATATGAGGAAATATGGTAACTTGAAGAGCTATAGGCGGTCTATGAGCTCTTGGCGATTACTGATATTCTTCACGAGGATACACCATCTCCTATAAGGTTGTCTAGGGTATGAATGAGAATCATTTACTTATTCCATCTTTATTTAAGAGTGCAATTTTAGTTCTTTAGTGGAATGAACTAAAATTAATAGATTAAACCTAAGTGAATCATTTGTTGATTGTGATTGGGTTATGTCTATTAGAGCTTAAATTTAGATAGGCCCGCCAAGATCCCCAATCCACACGGACTTGCATGGATCACTTGATATATTCTACCGGACCAATTTATGGGTCCATCTAGAATTGTATTTAATATATTAAGAATATAATTTGCACATTATTTATTTAATGGGCTGATCAATTATATTAATATATTAATGAAAGGCATGTGGGCTTGTTTCTTTTAGTAAGAATGAGTATGGTTCACATGTGGGCCTTTTATTAAGGTCCAATGGATTTAATAAAATAGAAAAACAATATATAGATATATTAATATATATGGCACATGGCCGAGATATATATATGATATTATATTGTTTTATTTTTCTTATTTGATTAAATGGAAATTAATTAATTGATTAATTAATTATTTAATTAAAAATCAAAATCTTTTTCTGACTAGGAAATATGTTTCTTAGTAGTATACTATTGTGGTAGTATAAATAAAATAAAAGACTTTATTTGGTAAGTACATATCCAGATGTACGAACAATTCTTCTTTTCTCATAGTCTTTAGACCTTATGATTATTTACTTTGACAATTATAATATTAAACTATAAATGCTATAAGATTTGTTAAACCAGAAATCACTTTATTAATATGATAAAGATTGTTAATTACAACATTACACTCTTGCTATTGAGCATAATCCTAACAATCTCCCACTTGCACTATAGCAAATGTGTCATATCTCTTAAGCCCATATTCTCTAGATGCCCATCGAAACTCTTCTGAGGTAGAGCCTTTGTGAAGGGATCCGCTAGATTTTCTGCTGACGCGATTTTGGTAATCGTCACGTCACCTCTTTAAACAATCTCCCTTAAAAGATGATACTTTCTTTCAATGTGTTTTCCTCTCTTGTGACTTCTTGGTTCTTTCGAATTAGCCACTGCTCCACTGTTGTCACAGTAGATAGTGATCTGCTTATTGGCACTAAGAACCACTTCCAAGTCAATCAAGAATTGGCGGAGCCAAACAGCCTCTTTGGCAGCCTCGCATGCTGCAACATACTCAGCTTCCATGGTGGAATCAACAATACAAGATTGCTTGATACTCCTCCATATGACTGCTCCTCCTCCAATAATAAACACGACCCCCGATGTGGATTTTCTGGAGTCAGAATCTGTATACCCAACAGGAATCAAATCCCCTCCAGAGTATACAAGCATATTATCTCTCGTTCTCTTGAGATACTTGAAAATATGCTTGACTACCGTCCAGTGATCAGGACCAGGTTTCGATTGAAACCTGCTAACTATGCCAACAGCAAAACAAATATCTGGTCTAGTACAAAGCATTGCATACATGAGACTTCCAACTGCCGAGGCATATGGAACTCTACTCATGAATTGCTCTTCATGCTCATTTTTAGGAACTTGTTCCTTAGAAAGCTTGATTCCATGTCTGAAAGGTAACATACCTTTCTTGGAATCCTGCATGGAAAACCTAGACAAGATATTGTCTATGTATGAAGCTTGGGATAATGCAATCGTTCTATTCTTTCTATCCCTTATTACTTGGATACCTAGAATAAAACTTGCTTCTCCTAAGTCCTTCATATCAAATTGTTTTGCTAACCATTCTTTAACTGATATCAATACACCTACATCGTTTCCAATGAGTAGTATATCATCAACATAAAGAATCAGGAAAACCAACTTGTCGCCTTTAATCCTTTTGTATACACAAGGTTCGTCAGGATTCTGAATAAATCCAAAACCTTTGACAGCTTGATCAAACCTTATGTTCCAGGATCTAGATGCTTGCTTCAATCCATATATGGATTTCTGCAACTTGCATACCTTTTCCATTTGGCCCTTTTCAATGAATCCCTCTGGTTGCATCATGTAGATGCTTTCGTCAAGACTTCCATTAAGGAAAGCTGTCTTGACGTCCATTTGCCAAATCTCTAGATCTAAAGATGCTGCAATGGATAAGAGTATCCTAATGGATTTAAGCATGGCCACAGGAGAGAAGGTTTCCTCGTAATCGATACCTTCTTTCTGTGTATACCCTTTAGCTACCAATCTAGCTTTAAAGGTTTCCACCTTTCCATCCATACCTCTTTTCCTCTTGTATATCCACTTGCACCCAATGGGTTTTATCCCCTTAGGCAAGTCTACAAGGGACCAGACTTTGTTATCGAACATAGATTCAATCTCAGATTGCATTGCCTTTTGCCAATGGCGACTATCAACATCCTCCATAGCTTCTGATCGAGCCATTACATATATAGAAATTCCCCCCTATTTCTGATACTTTTGATTGACTTTCAAGTAAATTCATAAAATTTATGGCTCGATGTTGATTGTACAGGTACTTTTTGCATTCTGGGCTGAAGAACGAAGAAATCCGGTGATTTTGGGCTAAATACGGCGAAAGGAGAGCATTTGGGGGCAAAACGGTAATTTGGCAAGAAAAGAAGAATTCGGCGGTTCAATTCGGCGGCCTGGCTGCCGTTTGAAACCGCCGTTTCATTCCAGAAGTGTCAGGTGTATTCGGCGGCCACAGTTCAACCGCCGTTCCAACCGCCGATCAATTCCAGTATGTCCATTTTTAATTCGCGGTTTACATTCGGCGGCCTGGCCGCCGTTTATGGCCGTCGATCACGCGCCACGTCAGCAGCACCGGGATTTCAACACTAACTCATAGGGCCCCATATAAATATCACCCTTTTCTCCTTCTCTCACCACTCTCCACCATTTCCATGAAACCCTAGCCTCTCTCTAAAACTCTCTAACCTCTCTCTAACTCCTCTCTAACTTCCATCAATCCAAAGCTTCATCTAATTCATTCCAACAACATTCTTTCACCTCATTTTGAAGATTAATTGAAGAGAGAAGAAAGGAGTCACCAAGGTCAAGGAGATTCCAAGCTCATCAAGGAACAAGAAGACTTATGAAGATTTTTGTGGGTTTTCTCTACAATCTTTCTCTTTTCATTTCTATCTTCATTATGTGTAATTAAATCCTTTTGATTGGGGAATTGATGAGACAACTTATATGATAATCCCATGTATTTGAGCTAGTCATATGTTATTGAATCCTCTCTTGGTGTATTTTCATTTCATTGCTTTGAAGTTGCCATTTTTACTTTACTTGTTAATCTTGAGGTTCAATTTAGCTTGTGGTAAAAATGGTTCACATTTGAAGGTTGTGGTTTAGGGTTTGAATGGCTTTCAACTCATTCTCCAATCTTTAGCATATATGAAATTGAAAATTGATGCATGCATGTGTTATTTGGTATAAGGCCTTTAAATTGTTCTTAAGAATGTTATTTGGGCAATTACTCATAGTGGGGTTCACTTGGGTAAGAGTTTGAATCTATTTCCACCAAGACTCATAGTAGGGATTACTTGAGTCAAGGTTTGAATTTGAATTTGCACATTAATGAGTTAAATCAATTTAAGAACAACCCTTGAGTAGGATGGATGTGTTTAAGTGGACTAGTTCATTACATTAGGAAATCTCTTAGTTGTCAACTCAATTCCCCAATATCCATCATCATATAGCACACCTTTCCTTTACATTACTTGTTTTAGATTAATTAATTTCATTTAGTTTAATTGTTAAAACAAATTCCAAAACCAAAAATGAATTTTACTTTTCCGCACGTAGTTTAGATTAGTGTACATAAATTAGTTATAGCCAAATATCCTCCCTTTCCCTGAGGAACGATCCCGCTTGCCATTATACATCTCATTCGATTTGTGTATTCCAAGTGTGGAATTTTGGTACTTGCAAAAGTCCGATCAGCTTCCTTGTACGTATAGGGATCATCGTCGTCCGGGAGATTCTCCACTGATTCTCCCAGACCGATGTATCTTTCGGGTTGTGTTCTAACCCTCCCACTACGACGAGGAATGGTAGGTTGTTGATCTTGTGTTGGATCGGAACTTACAATTGGGTTAGGTTGTGTAACCTCTCGTGGAATTGTATCTCCTGACATCTCATTCAGGACAATTCTACTTCTAGGCACAAAATCATTCATATAGTCCTTTTCCAGAAATTTAGCATTTGTCGAAACAAATACTTTAAGATCTGAAGGACTATAGAAATAATATCCTTTAGTTTCTTTTGGATACCCTACAAATATACATGTTTCCGAACGGGACTCCATCTTTTCTGTCTTTCCTTTTAACACATGCGCAGGACAACCAAATATCTTTAAGTGTTGTAAACTAGGCTTGCGCCCAGTCCACAACTCATGCGGTGTTTTAGGAATAGACTTAGATGGTACATCGTTTAGAATGTATATAGCAGTTTGTAAAGCATATCCCCAAAAAGAAATAGGAAGTGTTGAATAACTCAACATAGACCTAACCATATCCAAAAGAGTTCTGTTTCTCCTTTCTGCTACCCCATTCTGTTGAGGTGTACCTGATGCAGAAAACTGAGAAACTATCCCATTATCAATAAGATATTGCTGAAACTCACCAGATAAATATTCTCCACCATGATCAGATCTCAAGATTTTTATGTGTTTCTCAAGCTGATTTTCTACTTCAGCTTTAAATGCTTTGAACATGTCAAAAGCATCCGACTTATGTCGCATGAGATACACATAGCCAAATCTCGAGTAATCATCTGTGAAGGTGATGAAGTACTCATATCCACCTCTAGCTTGAATGCTCATAGGTCCACATACATCAGTGTGTATCAATCCTAAACATTCAGTGGCTCTTGCACCTTTGGCAGAGAACGACCTTTTGGTCATTTTACCTTCCAAACAAGATTCACAAGTTGGTAGATCATCAACCTTTAAGTCACTTAAAGGTCCGTCACATACCAATCTTTTAATCCTATTAAGGTTAATATGACCTAGGCGTAAATGCCATAGGTAGGTTTCATCTATTGATAATTTTACTCTTTTATGATTAGGTTCCGTTAATTTTGTGTCTAACGAGTGAGAGATATTTCTATGCAAAAAGAATAAGCCGTTTTCCAATGTACCTTTGCAAATAAATTTGTTATTCTTACTAATAATAAAATCCTTATTAAAAGTAACCGAATATCCAAATTTATTCAAACAAGAAACTGAAATTAAATTTCTCTTGAATTGAGGTACATAATAAACGTCTATCAAATCTAAATGCCTGAAAGAATCTAGATTAACTCTAATATCTCCCACTGCACTTGCAGACACTAATGATCCATTGCCCAAACGCAAGTTGATTTCATTCTTATTCAGCTTTCTCCTTTCTTGGAACCCCTGTAAGGAATAACAAACATGATTTGTGGCTCCAGAGTCTATGATCCAAGAATCTGTAAAATCTGCCAGAAAACATGTTTCAAGATAATTAATATTACCTTGTTCCTTCTTGTTCTGGGACTTTGGGCAATTTCTTTTCCAATGTCTCTTTTCACCACAAAAGGAGCACTTCCTTTTGATCTTGGTTACTTTCAGGATCTCCTTCTTGGTAGGCCCAAGTTGCTTTTTCTTCTATTGTTCCTTGACCTTTTGACGGGCCATAACAGTAGCAACTTTACCAACCATATGAATCTGAGATTCATAATTAGGAGCAGGTGGTTTAGGAGTAGTTAGAACAAACTTATGTTTTTCACTTTGCAGCAACAACCCAATTTTCCTTTTCCATGTGACATAATTATCTCCAGTTAAAGTGTTATCTTTTAGGATGTTCATAAGTGATGGGGTCATGATTTCTGAATAAAACAAAACATATATAAGTTAATAATCATGTTAAAGCACTTTTAAATATTTATCTTGAATTAAATAAATAACTCAATCATAAAAATTCAACGGTGATCTAACACCCATAAATGTTACGCCTCCTTTGGGAGTTCGCACCATTTACTAGTTAGACTAATTCCCACCTAATTGTTAACATAACAACCAGCGTTTTCAATTTTAGCCTTGCAATTTTACTAACAAGAACTCTTGGGAGGATATCAATAAAATTACATTGAGTGTGTTACCAAGATATCGACCCTCAATTTTCTCTCATGAAAATCCCTCCTTGGGGAGTAGATCTCGTTTGAGTCCATTGTCTAGTCTATCCTTGTAAGGAAGTATATTGCTAAATTCCATTCATGGACGCCCCTTTGGGGGATTACCAATAAATAATAAAGCTCAACTAACCTTGGAGGCCATTGGTGTTACAAAAACACCTTCTCCCACTCAATTATTTAAGGCGTGTGATTAAATCCCATAGAATGATTTACCAAGTTATCTAGATGCCAATTTAGATACCTAAATCATTCAATGCATGTTCATACCAAAAGAGATATATGAGTGACACTCCTATTCTATATGTCATGTTATCATACAATAACTAATATTGTAATATTTAAGCATAAATTAAATAGCAACAATTTTGGCCCATCCTAGAAAAACAAGTAAATTACAATTTGTTTTAGGAATACAAGATCTTCAAGTGGCCCATCAACCATATGCTCATCCTTCGGCCTCCACCCATGGGCGTGCACAGCCCACAACCCCTCAAAGGGGCTGCCATGCGCAGCCCATAAGGCCACACAAGGCTGCCGTGCGAAGCCCACCATGTAATGGGCTTGCCATGCGCAGCCCAATCCAATCCTAGGGTGCGCACGGTGCTCATTCTCAGTTCCGGTTGCTTCGTTTTTCTTCGTGTCTTCGAATCTTTAATACCCGAATACATTACAGCAGTATAAATAATAAAATACTGCAGTATTTTTTTTTTTTATTCACTGCAGTATTTTTACAAAATAAAAACTGCACATAAAAAATAAATAAAAACTGCAGTAAAAAATACTGCACTAAAACAAATATATATATATATAAAACCTAGCAACTACCAAGAAGGAATTATGGCGATGATAGACCACCCTTCTTGTTACAATTCCGAAACAAAAATTACATTGAAAATCTAGGACCAAAATCGAGCAATAACAATCCACATAAACATATATAAATCCATACATCCACATGTAATTATATATGCGAATACCTAGAGTGCCATCTCTTTCTAAACATGCATAATCACAATAAAAAGAAATAGATCCACGTATATATACGTTAATTAATTAAAAGGGTTCAACCTAGGCTCTGATACCAATTGTAGGGAAAAATACCGTAGTACACGCAGCGGAAGCGAGACTAAAAATAGATTTAGTAACTTTTAAAATTTTTTCTTTTTATGAACCTTAAACCCTTTAATCAATTAAACATACATATTATCTAACAAAAGAATAATACCTTTTGTCGCGTGATCCGATTGACTTACGTCGATGGTAATTCGCAAGATCTTCAATCCTAGCACAAACGTGGATCACCTAGGAGCGTGGTCTCCCTTTTCTTTGAATTGCAAACCTGAGAATGGACAAACAAACTTTTCTTTTTCTTTGTTAGTCACAAAAACAATCAAAAGAAGACTAAGATTATTCCGGTCACTTTTGAGTTCTCAATCTTATGATCGAAATTCGCGTGAACCTCAATCGATGTTGTACACACAAGCTTATTGATGAACAAGCAATTAGTGTACCATCAAAGAATAATCTATTCACTCTTTTATGTTTTAGTAGAATAAATTATAATACTTTTCTATGAGTTGAGAAGAAGAAGAAATCATTCAATCAAGCCTTAGAGAGGTGGCCGAATTCTATATGTAGCATTATATAGGGTGGCCGAATTCTTCTCCCATGCCAATTAGGGTTGCCGAATTCTTTATGTAGAATTCTTAGGGTTGCCGCAATTTCCTCTACAAAAGAGGACTTTGTGTTGTACCCAAATTCACATGTAATTAGACTCCTAACCCTAATCCAACTCATAAGTATCTTTATTTTTTTATTGACTAAATAAAAAGACTTCTTATTTGATTAAATAAATAAAATTAATTATTTACTTTCTTATCAAACAAGTCTTTTAATTTTAGTATACTACTATCAATAGTATAACTCTAGGAATCATATTTCCTAATCAGAAAAGATTTGTTTCTTAATTAAACAATTAATTAATTAATTAATTAATTCTTATTTAATTAAAACAATGAAACAAAATAATATATTAGGTTAAAAAGCACCTTGCCGCCCCACTTAAAATAAATGGGTCATATATTATTTTCTTATTTCATTTAATCCATTGGACTTTAAATAAAAAGCCCACATGTGAACCAGACCCATTCTTACTAAAAGAAACAAGCCCACATGCCATTCATTAATATACAAATATAATTGAGCAGCCCATTACATAAATAATGTGCAAATTATATTCTTAATATATTAAATGCAATTCTAGATGGACCCTTAAATTGGTCCGGTAGAATATATCAAGTGATCCATGCAAGTCCGTGTGGATTGGGGATCTTGGCGGGCCATCTAAATTTAAGCTTCAATAGACATAACCTAATCACAATCAACAAATGATTCACTTAGGTCCGATCCATTAATTTTAACTCATTCCACTAAAGAGCTAAAATTGAACTCTTAAATAAAGATAGAAAAGGAAGATGTTCCTCATTCATACCCTAGACAATCATGTTGGAGATAGTGTATCCACGTGATTAATATCAGTAATCGCCAAGAGTTCATAGACCGCCTATAACTCTCCAAGTTACCATATTTACTCATATGACCACGTTTTGAACTTGGATATTTTGACTTGTCCAGAAGCCATGTTTTCAATAGACACTATCGAAAACTCAACGTTGAGATTTAATATCCAATTACCTCAAAACATCCATATGATGATATTATACTCTCATTTAATAAATGGAGCCACGATGTCCATATCTATAAATGAAGTCCTCTATCGATTAACAAATGAATATCACCAAACTATCGAGGATAGACTATGCGATATAATCATACTCATTGATAACTCAAATGATATCACTTGCAACCATAAGTCCATCATTTATCTCAGGATTAAGATAGACTCTCCGATTGTCCTGATAATGAAAAGACTTTTATCTACTGACGGTTATAGATAAAGTATTTCATTGTGATCCAGTTCAATGCACCCAGTGCACTAGATTCTTTTGCTCGAAGACACTCCGATGATTTTAGACTCATCATATCTCATTTGATCCCACTCAAATGCTAGCAAAAGAATTCTACAACTTTAACAAGATAAAGGTGCCCAACCTTTAACTTAAGTTGTGAACAATATTCAAGACTAACTAAAGAATTGTGTCTACCACATACATATCCAGATGTACGAACAATTCTTCTTTTCTCATAGTCTTTAGACCTTATGATTATTTACTTTGACAATTATAATATTAAACTATAAATGCTATAAGATTTGTTAAACCAGAAATCACTTTATTAATATGATAAAGATTGTTAATTACAACATTACACTCTTGCTATTGAGCATAATCCTAACAGTTTTGTCACGAAATAGCCAAATGAGGAGATTGTAAGGTTCCCGTGTTGGGGTTTTTGCCCTAAAGCTTGTAATTTGTAAATATGATTTGAACATAAATAAAAGAAGTAGTATATTCATTCATTTTGTGTCATACTTTAAATATATAACATGTGCACTTAACATCCAAGATTGCCAGATGTAATTTCGAACTAAGTATATGAGTGTCATATACAGATGGATGCAGTTTGAAACGAGCAATCTAAAGAGTCCGTAGATAGCAAATAAAGATGGGTACTTTATTTGTGGTTAATCTATAGCTGCGATCTATTTCGTAATGTACGGTGATCCTATCCTGGATCATTCATATGGAGATATGAGAATGGAGGCACCTTGTATGATGTGATCATATAGGACTAGGCCTTGATCTATATGAATCTCTCATTAAGATCCGTTTAACGATGAGATTAATATATATCAACTAATGATGGCTATATGTGGGTGATCTTAATCCTGAGTGTCTTATCGACTCCTTCAGGTTAGATCGTGGTTTTTGATATACCATGGGTGAGGTCGGAGTTGCATTCCTGATCAATATGCTCTGTATGTTGGGATCGCGGTTTGACTTATGGCTAGGAAGGTTTATACACAATAGTGGAATCCACTCCTTCTTGCGAGAAGTAGATGGTAATTCCCTTAAGGGTTGATTCGGGGCTTGAACAATATGAGCGCTCTTCTAATTCCGTAAGGAATGTAGGATTTATTGTTTATTAGAGAATCAATGGTACTTAAAGGAAAGATATAATTATAGGGGTATAACGGATATTATGACCCAGCTCTAATTATGAACCACTTGTGGAGGATTATACCATATGTAATAGCTATATCGATGGACACCGAAAGTTATTGGTTTGTGTAAAAACGTCTACAGTTGAGAGAGTTCAGCTTCGGGTTTTTAGTGGAATAACACCGAAGTTAATAATCATGAAATAATAATTAAAGAGTTTAATTAATTATTTCTAAGGATTATTGGAGCTCAAAATACTATGGTCCATTAGGTCCCCTTGCTGGCCCGATCGATTTATGTAACAAGGGTCATGGTTAATTAATTGGATTGTCCAATTAATTGTGTTACGAAAGTGACACATATCTATTCGGGAACTAATTGAATAATGAGATTATTTAATTAATGATTTTAATGATTATGACAATTAAATAATAAGATTATTTAATTATGTAATTAATTATTGATGGAGGGTGTTAGTTGATATTTATATTTGAAAAATGGGATAATATGATTATCTTATATTTTTAATTGATTAAATATCAATTTTGAATTTAAATAATTTAAATTCAAATTAGATGATATCTATTAATAAAATAAAATAAAATAAAGATTTTGTTTTTAAATTAAAAGATATCATTGGTTTCTTAAAAAATATATATATATGATATATATTTTTAGGTATAAGAGACCTGACAACAAAAAGAAAAAAAAAAAAACACCAAAAAAAGAGAAGAGGAACAAGTGGGGTGCGGTGGCCAAGAATCAAAAAGAAAAAAATATATATATACAAATTTTTTTAAGTTTTTTTTTTTTTTTGGCCTAACCTAAGACATACAAACAACAAGAGTTGTTTTTGTGTGTTCTTCTCTTCTTCTTCTTCCATACAGGTTCATAAATACCGTGACGCGCCCACACGCTGTTACCATTTCTGGGAGATGGCGAGGAAGATCAAGTGGTTCAAATCAGGAGCAGATCGTATTAAAGTGAAGGAGTCTCCTGCGTAGGTATGAAGAAATTGTTTCTTCCCTTTTATTTATATGTTTTGATTTCGATTCTTTTGTTTTACTGTTTCGAGAAATAGATTCTAGGTTTTACCAATCACAGTCTTTCTTTATGAAATAAAATAACAATTTTAAAACCTTCCGCTGCGTGATTGGTAAACCGGGGTCCTAACAATTGGTATCAGAGCCAATTTTTCGGAACAGGAGAATCGATTTCGATGCTCTTGATACATATGAATGTGTAGGCACTTTTTTAATTGGCTGTATGTTGTTTTTTAATTGAATGGTTTAATTTTAAAACATAGTTGATCGTTAATTGTATGGTGTCGTGGATTTAGGGTTATTCTTTTTTAAAAGGTTGTAATATTTTTGTAATATTAATCCCGGGATGTAATTTTAATATTTATTTTTCCTGCTGTATTTTCTTTGTTGTATTTTTTCTGTTATGTATTTTGTTATAAAATATGTAAGAAGAAATCCAATGAAGAAGACGAATGGTGAAAGTGCGAGATCGGCACTGTTCAAAATATGTAAGATGAAATCCGATGAAAAGGTACTGTTCACGGCACTGTTCACTAGAACTGTACATGCGGGTACTGTTCACTTGACACAATTTTTTGGCCTTTAGGTTTGATTCATGAGATGGGTCACAATTTTGTTTTATCAAGTTGGACTTGGTTAAAAGCCCAAAATAAATAAGAACCCTAAAGACTTGAAGACCAAGGAATGCCTTGGGTATATTTTGTAATTAGATTCTTATTATTGTAGGTTAAATAATCCACGATACTCGGTCAACTCATGTATGCTTTTAATTATGTGATGATTAAGCATTGCCATGCATACAAATGTCATTTAGACTAGTTGTGCCTACACATAAATATATGTTGATATATCATACATGCATGTTAGCCTATTTTATTATGTGTTTTAGTTTTAATGTGATTAAAATGGGCAATACACATAAATGGCTACAGATTAATGAGATTAGTTTTAATAGTTAAAACATGGTAAATTCTCATTAATTATTAATTTTTTTTAAGAGTTAAATTAGTTTCACTTATAGGGCCTTTTTAATAATATTAGATTAATTCGATTAAATCCATTTATTAATGGGCCTAATAATGTGTTTAGTTTTAATAGTTAAAACTTGGTAACACATGTTGAATAATTCTAGCCTTAGTATATTGTTTACATAGATTAGAATTATTACTAATAGATTTTTTTTTTTAAAGAGTTAAAAATCATAATAATTTATTAGTTAATTAGAATTAGATTCTAATAAACAAAGGTTAATACGCTAGACAACTAGATTGAAGTTAGCCGTTTAATCTTGTAAATATCTAGGTGCATTAACTACTATAGAAAACCCTAATTATAAAATAGTGAGTGGGAGATGGATATATGACATTATATCCCACGGTCTCCATCATTAGTTCAATACCGTGAGATTCGAGTGGGGCCTCGTGACGGCTTTGCTTTCGTCCTCCCTAAGGAGGGTTTCCATAAGAATCAATACCAAAGTTGACTTCCTAACGGATAGGATTTCTGAGGGGATTTCGGGATTGACCGACCCCTAAAGTAGCAATTCTCGAGTTAAGCTCTAGAGATTTGAAATGATGGGTTACACTCACAAGGTTTTAATTAAATTGGTTAATTATAAACCTGACTGAAATAAGCGATGGTTGAATGTTAGAGGAATAAGAGTTATTTTGGTATAACATTTGATTGAGAATGTCTCGATCCAACATGCAAGAATTTGACCGACCCTAAGGCGGCACTTGCTTGTGGTATGTTAGATTGTCGTGGCGTAGTAACATTTTTTTTTAGGGTTGTTCTTGTTCATTAAACATTTTCATGCATCATGTTTAATTTTATGCCGAACATTCGCACAAGTTTTGAATGTATGACTGAATGAATTCTTAATTTATGTTTTTTCAGCCATGTCAACTGCACTCTTACAAATCATAGCCAATGAAAAATTAACTGGTGATAACTACACTAAATGGAAACACAATATCAATGCAATATTGGTCACTAAGGACCTTAAGTTTGTGCTTCCGGAGGAATGTCCTCCAAAGCCTACTGCCCATGCCGTACAAAGGGTTCGTGAGGCATACGAGAAATGGGTCTCATCTGATGAAAAGGCCCGAACATATCTGTTGGCTAGTATGACAGACGTGCTTGTCACAAAGCACGAAGCAATGACTTCCGCATTCGAAATAATGGAGTCATTGCAGGCTATGTTTGGGCAACCCTCTGAGCAAAAGCAGCATGAAGCTGTTCGTTCCGCTATGCTCGCTCGTATGAAGGAGGGTACATCAGTTCGGGAACATGTCCTGAACATGATGTCCTACTTCAACACGGCAGAGATCAATGGCGGGGCCATTGATGAACCTAGTCAGGTGAGCATCATACTAACGACTCTTCCGAAGAGTTTCGATCAGTTCAAGAGCAACTATGGGATGAACAAGCTTAGGTTCAGTCTCACACAATTGCTCAATGAGCTCTCTACCTTTGAGTCCTTGACTAAGGACAGCAAAGGCAAGACCGGTGAGGCAAATGTTGCCGAACCATCTTCCTTTAAGAAGAAGAAGAGGAAGAGGTCTGCTGGGAAGGCGAAGGGTAAGCCCAAACCCAAGAAAGCCCAGAGCAAAAAGAAAGGTGCCTCCATCGACAAGAGCAAGGGAAAATGTTTCCATTGTGACAAGGTCGGGCACTGGAAGAGGAACTGTCCTCAGTATCTAGAGGAGGTAGCCAAGAAGAAGAAAATGAAAGGTAAATATGATTTACTTGTTCTTGAGTCGTGTTTAGTGGAAAATGATTCTTCACCTTGGATAGTTGATTCGGGGGCCACTAACCATGTTTGTTCTTCTTTGCAGTGGACTGATTCTTGGACACAGCTTGAAGAGGGAGCCTTCTCTATGTGTGTGGGGTCAGGGGATGTCGTGTCAGCATGAGCAGTGGGCGTAATTAGATTGCGTTTTTGTAATAATCATTTTATATTGTTGGACAATGTATTTTTCATTCCTGGATTTACATGGAATTTAATTTCCATTTCTAAGTTGTTAGAACAATTATATTCTGTTTCTTTTGATAATAAATAAGTTATTATTGCAAAGAATGGTCTGAATATTTGTTCAGGAAATAATGAAAACAATTTGTATGTGTTAAGGCCGTTAATACATACAACACTGCTTAACATCAAAATGTTTAAGGTTGAAAAACCAAAAAGGAAACGACATAAGATTTCTCTAGAAAACGAAACGTATCTTTGGCATCTAAGACTTGGTCATATTAACCTTGACCGGATAAACAGACTAGTTAAAAGCGGATCTTTAAGTGAGTTAAAGGTTGGCACCTTACCTGTCTACGAATCCTGTTTAGAAGGTAAAATGACCAAGAGACCTTTTACTGGAAAAAGGCTTAGAGCTAAAGAACCACTTGAGCTTATACATTGAGACGTCTGTGGACCGATGAATGTTAAAGCAAGGGGTGGTTATGAGTATTATGTCACCTTTATAGATGACTACTCGAGATACGGATATGTCTACCTAATGCAACGGAAGTCGGAAACTTTTGAAAAGTTCAAAGAATTCCGAGCTGAAGTTGAGAACCAGTTAGGAAAGACTATCAAGTCTCTACGATCTGATCGTGGAGGTGAGTACCTTGACCAAGAGTTTGAAGACTTTATGGTTGAGTATGGGATAGTATCCCAACTCACAGCTCCTGGTATACCACAACAGAATGGTGTCGCGAAGAGGAGAAATAGAACCCTAATGGAAATGGTGAGATCTATGATTAGTTTCTCATCATTACCAAATTCATTTTGGGGATATGCGTTACAAACAACGGCATACATTTTGAATGTAGTGCCATCCAAATCTGTTCCTCAGACTCCCTTAGAGTTGTGGAATGGTCATAAAGTTAGTTTGTGACATTTCCGCATATGGGGGTGTCCAGCACACGTGCTAAAGAATAGAATTGGAAAGCTAGATCCCAAGTCTATGGTCTGCTTGTTTGTAGGATACTCCAAGGAGACCAGAGGTGGATACTTCTATAGTCCCGAAGATGACAAAGTATTTGTATCAACAAATGCAACGTTTCTTGAGGATAACTATATTAGTGACCATAAACCTCGTTCTAAAATTGTATTGAATGAGTTAGAGCCTGGTGAGACCAGTACTCAGTCAACAAGAGTTGTTGATGCATTAACATCTGAGAGTCAGATGATTCCTATTCAGGATACACTACCACTTAGGCGTAGTGTTAGGGTTGTGAGACAACCTGAACGCTATTTGGGTGTAAGTGAGGGATAAGATGTTGTCTCTGCTGATAGTGTGGATGATCCATTGACATTTAAGAATGCAATGGAAGATCCTGATAAAAAGGAATGGCTTAAAGCCATGAATCTTGAGATAGAGTCCATGTACTCTAACTCAGTCTAGGAACTTGTAGACTTACCAGATGGGGTGAAACCCATAGGGTGTAAGTGGATCTACAAGAGAAAGAGAGGAGTAGACGAGAAGGTAGAGACCTTCAAGGTAAAGCTAGTGGCCAAGGGTTATACCCAGAAAGAGGGGGTCGATTATGAAGAAACCTTCTCGCCAGTAGCCATGTTTAAGTCTATTCGGATTCTTTTATCCATTGCTGCCTATTTTGATTACGAAATTTAGCAAATGGACATCAAGACTGCATTCTTGAATGGCAATCTTGAAGAGAGCATCTACATGATGCAACCAGAGGGATTCGTGTCTCCAGATCAAGAGCAAAAAGTTTGCAAGTTGCAAAGATCCATTTATGGACTTAAGCAAGCATCTAGATCTTGGAACATAAGGTTTGATGATGTGATCAAAACCTATGGCTTTGAGCAAAATGTTGATGAGCCTTGTGTCTACAAACGCATCATTGACAATAAGGTAGTTTTCTTAGTTCTTTACGTAGATGATATCCTACTCATTGGGAATGATGTAGGGGTATTATCTAAAGTAAATTGCTGGCTGGCTAGCCAATTCCAAATGAAAGATTTGGGAGAGGCGAGTTATGTTCTAGGGATCCAACTTATAAGAGATCATAAGAACAAACTCATAGCACTGTCTCAGGAATCATATATCGATAAGATTCTTGTGCGATTTTTGATGTAGAACTCCAAGAAAGGTAATTTACCATCCAGACATGGAGTTCACTTGTCTAAGGAATAGGGTCCTAAGACACCTCAAGAAGTTAAGGATATGAGACGTGTTCCCTATGCGTCAGCAGTAGGTAGTCTCATGTATGCTATGTTATGCACGAGACCGGACATTTGCTTTGTAGTGGGAATAGCTAGCAGATACCAGTCCAACCCAGGATTGGATCATTGGGTTGCTGTCAAGACTATTCTCAAGTATCTTCGAAGAACGAAAAACTATATGTTAGTGTATTCAGGACAGGATTTGATCCCGTTAGGATATACGGATTCTGATTTTCAGTCAGACAGGGATTCTAGGAAATCCACGTCTGGATCAGTATTCACCCTTGGTGGTGGAGCCATTGTGTGGAGGAGTATTAAGCAATCTTGTATTGCTGATTCTACCATGGAAGCCAAATATGTAGCCGCTTGTGAAGCTGCTAAAGAGGCTGTTTGGCTCCGTAAGTTCTTGAGCGATCTGGAAGTTGTTCTAGATTTGAATAAGCCAATCACACTTTATTGTGATAACAGTGGTGCTGTGGCTAATTCCAAAGAACCAAGAAGCCATAAGAGAGGTAAGCATATAGAGAGAAAGTATCATCTCATTAGAGAGATAGTGCAGAGAGGAGATGTGATCGTCACCAAGATAGCCTCACAAGACAATCATGTTGATCCATTTACGAGACCTTACCGGCTAAAGTGTTTGAAGGTCACCTAGAAGGTCTAGGGTTACGAGACATGACTCACATGCTTTAGTGCATGTGGGAGATTGTTGGGGTTTTTGCCCTAAAACTTGTAATTTGTAAATATGATTTGAACATAAATAAACGAAGTAGTATATTCATTCATTTTGTGTCATACTTTAAATATATAACATGTGCACTTAACATCCAAGATTGCCAGATATAATTTCGAACTAAGTATATGAGTGTCATATACAGATGGATGCAGTTTGAAACGAGCAATCTAAAGAATCCGTAGATAGCAAATAAAGATGGGTACTTTATTTCGTAATGTACGGTGATCCTATCCTGGATCATTCATATGGAGATATAAGAATGGAGGCACCTTGTATGATGTAATCATATAGGACCGGGCCATGATCTATATGAATCTTTCATTAAGATCCGTTTAACGATGAGATTCATATATATCAACTAATGATGGCTATATGTGGGTGATCTTAATCCTGAGTGTTTTATCGACTCCTTCAGGTTAGATCGTGGTCATTGATATACCATGGGTGAGGTCGGAGTTGCATTCCTGATCAATATGCTCCGTATGTTGGGATCGCGGTTTGACTTATGGCTGGGAAGGTTTGTACACAATAGTGGAATCCACTCCTTCTTATGAGAAGTAGATGGTAGTTCCCTTAAGGGTTGATTCGGGGCTTGAACAATATGAGCGCTCTCCTAATTCCGTAAGGAATGTAGGATTTATTGTTCATTAGAGAATCAATGGTACTTAAAGGAAAGATATAATTATAGGGGTATAACGGATATTATGACCCAGCTCTAATTATGAACTACTTGTGGAGGATTATACCATATGTAATAGCTATATCGATGGACACCGAAAGTTATTGGTTTGTGTAAAAACGTCTACAGTTGAGAGAGTTCAGCTTCGGGTTTTTAGTGGAATAACACCGAAGTTAATAATCATGAAATAATAATTAAAGAGTTTAATTAATTATTTCTAAGGATTATTGGAGCTCAAAATACTGTGGGTCCATTAGGTCCCCTTGCTAGCCCAATCGATTTAGGTAACAAGGGTCATGGTTAATTAATTGGATTGTCCAATTAATTGTGTTACGAAAGTGACACATATCTATTCGGGAACTAATTGAATAATGAGATTATTTAATTAATGATTTTAATGATTATGACAATTAAATAATAAGATTATTTAATTATGTAATTAATTATTGATGGAGGGTGTTAGTTGATATTTATAATTGAAAAATGGGATAATATGATTATCTTATATTTTTAATTGATTAAATATCAATTTTGAATTTAAATAGTTTAAATTCAAATTAGATGATATGCATTAATAAAATAAAATAAAATAAAGATTTTGTTTTTAAATTAAAAGATATCATTGGTTTCTTAAAAAATATATATATATGATATATATTTTTAGGTACAAGAGACCTGACAACAAAAAGAAAAAAAAAAAAAAAAAACACAAAAAAAGAGAAGAGAAACAAGTGGGGTGCGGCGGCCAAGAATCAAAAAGAAAAAAAAAAAAATTTAAGTTGTTTTTGTGTGTTCTTCTCTTCTTCTTCTTTCATACAGGTTCCTGAATACCGTGATACGCCCACACGCTGTTACCAGTTCCGGGAGATAGCGAGGAAGATCAAGTGGTTCAAATCAGGAGCAGATCGTATTAAAGTGAAGGAGTCTCCTGCGTAGGTATGAAGAAATTGTTTCTTCCCTTTTATTTATTTGTTTTGATTTCGATTATTTTGTTTTACTGTTCCGAGAAATAGATTCTAGGTTTTATCAATCACTGTATTTCTTTATGAAATAAAATAAAATAAAAATTTTAAAACCTTCCGCTGCGTGATTGGTAAGCCGGGGTCCTAACATCCCATTTATTGATTGGCTTATTTCGTGGACAAACCACTTATTGGGGTTTATTGTGTAAGGGTAGTTTAGGTGGTTAAGGTTCAAGCTCAAATGCCCTTTCAAGACCTCAAAGGACAAGCACGCCAAATGTATAATCTCTAGTGTTTAGTTTTTCTTTAAAGAGATTTAGATTGCACACACACACTTAGCATTCTTGCATTTGTGTGCATAATCTTCACATGTCACATTTCACACTTGCACTTTGATGTTTTATTTTGTTGTGTGCTTTTGTGCCTTGTAATTTGTTTCCCGATATTGTTCGGAAACGTCCACGCATGCACTAGTATGTGCTTGGTTTTACGTGAAGACCGCCTACGGAGAATGCCCTTGGCTTCTCCTTTGGTTTAACCTCTTTTGGTGAAATGGCGGTTATGATTGGCGGCCTAGCCACCGAATGAAACCGCCATTTGAGTCCAGAGACCTCTGGATCAATTCTGCGGTTGGTTCGGCGATTTCAAAATCGCCGAACGAAAATGCCGTTTGAAACCTGATTGATTTATCTCTCGGTTTTATTCGGCGGTTTGAACGGCAGTTTCGAAACCGCCGTTGATGCTCTGTTCTTCATGGGCTCAATTTGACGGTTGAGAACGGCGGCCTAGCCGCCGATTGAAACCGCCGATCGGTGCATTTCTAGGGCAAACTTGTCTTTTCACATGCTCTGTTTTTCATGCCTATAAATACATCACTTTCTCTTATTCAGAGTGTGACTCTTTAATCATCAAGAACCCTATTTTTAAAAGAGAGATTTTTGTGAGAAAAAGCAATCAAGTTTGCTCATTTAAACACTCAAACCAAAATTCATATGCATCAAAATTCATCTAGCATCTTCTAGCATATCTAGGATGCTTACTTGCATAGGTCTTTCATCAACACACTTGCTTTGGTATGTTCTTCACTATTATCATATATAATTAGTGTTTTATTTATTATGGCATCTCTTTTATTACTTGATTATTCTTAGATTAAATTCTAATATTCAAGATAGAGATTGTTGTGTTGATTTGATTGAGTGTTGTATTGTGATAGCTATCTAGGTTTTCATAATCTATGTTTAGCTAAGTTAATTGACATGTCATCTAGCTTTTAATATCTAGGATTGAATTAATTGCAAAATCATTGTAAGGATTCCCATTCTTTGATTGGCTTATTTTGTGGATAAACCACATGTTGGGGTTTATTGTATAAGGGTAGTTTAGGAGTTTGAGAATCAAGCTCAAAGGCCCGTTCAAGACCTCAAGGGACAAGCATGCCAAAGGTATAATCTCTAGTGCTTAGTTCTTTCTTTGAAAAGATTTAGATTGCACACACTCACTTAGCATTCTTGCATTTGTGTGCATACTCTTCACATGTCACATTTCACACTTGCACTTTAATGTTGTATTTTGTGTGTGCTTATGTGCCTTGTAATTCGTTTCCCGATATTGCTCGGAAACATCCGCGCTTGCACTAGTATGTGTTTGGTTTGCGCGAAGACCGCCTATGGAGAATGCCCTTGGCTTCTCCTTTGATTTCACCTCTTTTGGTGAAACGGCGGTTATGATCGGCGGCCTGGCCGCCGAATGAAACCGCCGTTTGAGTCTAGAGACCTCTGGATCAATTCTGCGGTTATGATCAGCGGCCACGACCGCCGTTCGAAATCGCCGTTCATACCTGATTGATTTAATCTCTCGGGTTTGATTTTGCCTTTAATTCAGTGGTTTCAAAACCGCCAATTTAAACCGCCGATGATGCTCTGTTCTTCTCGGGCTCAATTTGGCAGTTGTAATCGGTGGCCTGGCTGCCGATTGAAACCGCCGATCGGTGCGTTTCAGGGGTAAACTTATCTTTTCAAATGCTCTGTTTTTCATGCCTATAAATACATCACTTTCTCTTGTTCTGAATGTGACTCTTTAATCATCAAGAACCCTACTTTTAAAAGAGAGATTTTTAAGAGAGAAAGCAACCAAGTTTGCTCATTTAAACACTCAAACCAAAATTCATATGCATCAAAATTCATCTAGCATCTTTTCGCATATCTAGGATACTTGCTTGCATGGGTCTTTCATCATCACACTTGTCTTGGTAAGTTTTTCACTATTATCACATATAATTAGTGTTTTATTTATTATGGCATCTCTTTCATTACTTGATTGTTCTTAGATTAGATTCTAATATTCAAGATAGAGATTGTTGTGTTGATTTAGTTGAGTGTTCTATTGTGATAGATATCTAGGTTTTTAAAATCTATGATTATCTAAGCTATTTGACATGTCATTTAGTTCTTAATATCTAGTATTGTTTTTATTGCAAAATCATCATCTTAGATAAGCATATAGGGTTCCCTTGCTCTATGTTGCATTTTGGATATTCACATATTCACTTAGGCTGTTAATCTCTTCATTGAGAATTAAGTCTTGTGTGTAGCTTCCGGGATTAGGTTGCTTAGATCGCAAGCAATTGGACTAGGTCCACTTATACCGGGATTAGGTAGGTGTGTGATTACTTCCGGGATTAGGATGTAATCGTTTTACACATTTAGTGGATTCGAGGTTCTAGTGTGGCTCACTTATTAGCCCGTGGTTTTTCCCGTGAGGGTTTCCACGTAAAAATCAAGTGTTGTTTATATTTCCGCATCTTATTACACTTGCTTTATTTTATTGACTATTAGGGGTATTTTCGTAATCTTGACCATACACGAAAAATTGGGTAAAATCTTTAAAATCTATTCACCCCCCTCTAGATTAATATTTAACACATCGTGAGAACGTTCAATTGGTATCAAAGCGGGTTCCTAGAAATACTTAGATGATCCTTGCTCACTTTGGTGTGTTTTGCATTTTGTGTGATTTTTGATCATTCATACATTTGCATTCATTTCATTCATTCATAAACACTATGAGTGGAAACGGTGGAAATGGTGGTGGCAACGAGGGTGCTTCTAGCACAAGGCCTCCGCTTCTTACCAGGTTGAATTATGCTTCTTGGAAAGGCAAGATGGAGTCATACATATGTCAAATCTATGACCGAGCTTGGATGGCGGTTGAAGACGGCTACACATCACCCATGATGACTCCTACGGGTGGAGGAGAGGATATGCTTAAGCCTAAGGCGCAATGGAATGTGCAAGAGTTTGAGGCATCAAAATGGAATAGGAAGGCGATGCATGCCATCCTATGTGCAACAGACGAAAATCAATATAAATTGATTCAAAATACTAGGATAGCTAAGGAGGCATGGGACATCCTAGAGATTGCACATGAAGGAACCGAAGTGGTGAAGGACTCTAAGCTTCAAGTCCTCCAAACTCAATTCGAAATGCTTAAGATGGAGGAGAATGAGTGCTTCAACGACTTCGAGATCAAGTTTATGGACATAGTCAACCAAAGTCATCAACTTGGTGACCCGTATTCGGATAGGAGAATCAAGCAAAATATTATGAGATCTCTCCCCTATAGGTTTGAATCTAAGGTAACGGCTTTAGAAGAAAATAGTGGATATAAGGACATGAAGTCGAGTGAGGTGAATGAGAGACTTCTAGCTTATGAGTCTAGGAAGGGTCCTATCTCCACACCTCCTAAAAAGCAAAAAGGAATTGCTTTGAAAGCCTCTAAGGATGAAAATGAGGCAAAGAAAAATGACTCGGATGAAGACCTTACATTATTTGTGAAGAGATTCAAGAGGGTCATGAAGTTCGGGAAAAAGGACTTTGGTTCCAAAGGTCAAAACTTCAAGAAAAAGGGTTCCTACAACAAGTTTGAGCCTAGGAAAGAGAAGACTGAAAGAAAAGGGGTCCAATGCTTTGAGTGTGGTAGGATAGGTCACTTTGCCCCCGAATGTGCAAATCACAGTGAGAAGAAAAAGGGAAAAGTGATGGCCGCCACTTGGAGTGGAAGTCGTGATGACTCCAATGAGGGAGATGAGTCTTTGGATGATGAAGAGTTCATGTCTAACCTCCTAGCTTTTGCCTCATCCCACAAAAGCAAAAGTGCTAGTGAAAGAGAGGAAGAGAGTCAAGAGGAAAATGACTCAAGTGAAGAAGAAAGTTGTAAGGATTCCCGTTTTGTTGATTGGCTTATTTCGTGGTCAAACCACATGTTGGGGTTTTGAATGTAAGGGTAGTCTAAGTGTTTAGTGTTGAAGATCAAAGGCCCTTCCATGACCTCAAGATACAAGCACGCCAAAGGTATAATCTCTTGTGCTTGTTTTTCTTTGAAGAGATCTAGTAGCACACACTCACTTAGCATTCTTGCTATGATTGCATACTTGCTTATTTTTATGTGCATCTCTTCACATGTCACTTTACACACTAGCACTTTGGTTGATATATCTTGTTGTGTGTATATGTGCCTTATAATTCGTTTCCCGACATTGTTCGGAAACGTCCGCGCTTGCACTAATTAGTGCTTGGTTTCGCGCGAAGACCGCCTATGGAGAATGCCCTTGGCTTCTCCTTGGTTTTCACCATTGTTGGTGATCGGCGGTTATGATCGGCGGCCTGGCCGCCGAATGAAACCGCCATTTCAGTCCAATTTGGTCTGAAGCAATTATGCGGTCAAGATCGGCGGTCACGACCGCCGTTCGAAACCGCCGTTCATACCTGATCGATTTTAATCTCTCGGGTTTGATTCGGCGATTGTATCGGCGGTCACGAAACCGCCGAATGAAACCGCCGTTAATGCTCTGTTCTTCACGAGCTCAATTCGGCGGTCGTCATCGGCGGCCTGGCCGCCGATTGAAACCGCCGAACGGTGCGTTTCAGGGGCAAAATTGTCTTTTCACTTGTCCTGTTCTTGATGTCTATAAATATCACACTTTCTCATTATCTGAATCAGTTCTTTGACTCTTAAGAACCCTAATCTTCAAAGATAGATTTTGAGAGAAAATCAAATCAAGAACTCAACTTTAACCACTCAAATCAAACCCCTTTTGCATCAAATTTCATATTGCATCTCCTATGTCTATATAGAGTGCATCCATGTATGGGTTTGCATCATCACAACTTGCTTGGTAAGATTTTGATTAATTTCATCTTATTGTAGTATTTTAAATACCAAGCCATCTCTTTTAAATTACTTGTATGTTTTAGATCAT
Source organism: Acer yangbiense (assembly GCA_008009225.1). Classification (NCBI taxonomy): domain Eukaryota; kingdom Viridiplantae; phylum Streptophyta; class Magnoliopsida; order Sapindales; family Sapindaceae; genus Acer; species Acer yangbiense. The sequence continues at coordinate 25,342,062 of CM017767.1, read as the reverse complement.
ATGCTAAATACAAGAAAAGAGATTATTTGTGATGAATTGATTGAGTGTTGTTTTTGATAGATATCTAGGTTTTTATAATCTATGATTATCTATGCTATTTGACATGTCATTTAGCTATTGATATCTAGGGTTGATTTAAATTGAATATATCATCATCCTAGATAAGCATCTAAGGTTACCTAGCCTTGTTTGTTATTTGAATATTCATATATATATTCACATAGGTTGTTTCTCTTCATTGAGAATTAAGTCTTGAGGCTAAGAGTGCTTAGGCCTCAAGCAAATTGGAATAGGGTTGCTAATAAAGGCCCGCTGGGTAGAAGTGAGGGGTTACAGACCGGAGTGTTAGACGAGGTCTACATAGGTTGTAAACTTCATTTCAATTAGTGATTTCGAGTTCCGAGTGTGGCGCACTATACAGCCCGTGATTTTTCCCAGTGGTTGGGTTTCCACGTATACATCAAGTGTTATTTAAATTCCGCACTATATTACACTTGTATGTATTTTTGACTAGTAGGGGCATTTTCGTAAAATTGACTTGCATGCGAAAATTGGGTAATAATAGCTAAAATCTATTCACCCCCCCTCTAGCTTTATATAGAACACGCCTCTAATTTGTTTCAAAAGTGATTCCTCTTCTAACTCCATAAATGGATTTGTGGAGAAAAAGGTGCTTGCTAAATACCATGCCGAATTTAATGATTTAGCAATCAAGAGCACGAGAAAGATTCAAAGATTGAGAGAAGAAAATCTTGAACTTTCATCTCATAATGACCACTTAAGTGAACAAGTGGAAAGACTCAAGAAAATTGAAGATAAGCTAAGTATGGAGTTAGACTTATCTAAGAGGAATGAAGAAGGGCTTAAGAGGGAGCTTGAAAAAGTAAAAGAGTCTATGACTAGTGTTGACGGTGAAATTTGGATTGCCACGCACTCAACAATTATATTAATTCAATGTAAAACGAGAAAATAAAGAATGCATGCTACAGACAAATTTTACGTGGAAAACCCTTGAATGGGAAAAAACCACGGCGCCCCAGAGGGCAGAAAGATAATACTATGCTTATTGCTTTGTTTTACACACTTAGATCTCTCATACAATTGCTCTCTTCTCTCAATCTTTGAACCCCCTCCTCATGGGATAAATGGTTCTATTTATACATGTTAATTAGGGTTTCCCCTTGCTTTTAGCTGTGTTGGTGGTAGGATTCCCCTTTTGATTTGTACTAGGATTCCCATGTTGTCACGGATCCGGATATGCTTTATCTCTTTTCCTTTTTATGATTCCTTGTTGCCATGGGTCTTCTAGAAGTTAGGGTTTATTTCTGTGTTCCTGCCGAGTCGGTTTGGACCCAGTACGTTGATGTAGCGAACACCTCCACTTCTGGGTATTACCTTTCATCGACCACGTTTCTATCTTTGGCGAGTAAATGTCTAGCTCTGGCGACCACACTCTTGACTTATTGACTTAAGACGGCACACTGACTGGCCACGTTTTTCTCCATTGACCTGGTCAATGTGTGATGTGGCCACCTATTCTTCAGCATTTATTGATTCTGTTGATGACGTGTTTGCTTGGCGAATTTATACATACAACAATACCCTCATAAATACTTCGAGCTGAGTGAATGATTTGGTCCTTTTAATTCGCTTGCCTTCGCGAGCAGTATTTATATCCATGCTTTTAAGATTTCGGCGCGTTTTATAAATAACTTCCTTCTTTCTTCTTTCTTCTTTTCACCACGTGTTGCATTGATTGGTTGATTCTTCCGGTGCAAGTTTTTAATTTTAGCCACACAATCTCTGGTGCTTCCACTCACTTGACAGGCGAAGGCACGCTCTGGCTGCTTGGTGATCCCCAAGACGCCACATGTCCATTATTTGGTGGTGATTATTGCGGCTGGTTACTATGACCGTCACTCATATTAATTGCGTATCCCTTATCTGATTTTCTTTTTGAATTTCAAAGTTCCCTCTTATAAGGCCCGATCATTTCTTCTTCCTTATTTTACCCTTTTCACTTATTCTTCTATTTTCTTGTTCTTTCTCTAACAACAGAATTCCTTCATTCTCTTTCCTTCTTCTCCCTTAGACATTTCTTCCACTAATTTCTTTTATTTTATTCCATTGTCGGACGGCTCCCCTTGAACTCGATCGTGATTATTTCTTGGCATCCCCAAATCTCCTGCTCATTCTCCGGACCTAGGGTTTTTCTGGTGAGTTTTCATGGATCCCTCCTTACGTTCTTCTCTTTTTAATCAGATGATGCAAGCTATAGAGCTTGGTGACAAATGTACTGCGGACAAAATTAAATCTTTGATTCGCAACTTTCACCCAGATTCTCCGGTTCCACTTTCTGTTTTCGTTCCATCTTCTGAAGATAATTTTATCCCTAACATTTCTCCTTTGTCCTCCAATAGTGATTCTCCAGTGATGCCGAGGTCTTCTAAACCAGGTGGCAGCAAACGATGCGCCCCTAGGGCCCCTCGTGAGTCCCTACTGGATGCGCAGACGACTGTTGACTCTGACGTTGAAGACCATCAACGAGATATGCTGCATTTTTCGTTAGATCATCCGTGCTCATTCGACACAGAAGTTAATGTGGTTGGCGAGGGCGAGCTCCTCAAGTACAAGAGTCGCTTTGATATTCCAGACTCGGTGACTTTGATGCTACCTGATGATCGAGCAGTATGGAATCCCTCCGAAAATGCGGTCGCCATTTATGGCGCCATGCTCAGCTGTGGGGTAACCCTTCCCCTTCAGCCTTTCATCTCCAGGTTTCTCGCGGAGGCTCGAATTGCGCCGGCACAACTCGCCCCAAATAGTTATAGGATATTGATGTGCCTATGCCTAATGTGGAAGTTGAAGAGTTATGGGCCCCCTACTCCTCGCGAGATCCGCCATTTTTACACGTTAAGACAGACGGGCAATGGTGGCACGTATTTCCTTCTCTCCTCACCTGTGGAGAACTGGATCCCTGAGGGCGCGGCGAACCCTGGTCAGGTAGAGATTTCTAGTGACGAGAAGAAGAAAGGTTTTATTTGGGGCGTTCCCACTTCAAACAAGAGGTGGAAAAATAGTTGGTTTTTTGTTGGTAGCGAGTGGGGCCGAGATGTGCCAGCCAGCAGTTGCCGTAACCTTTCGGCGAAGAAAGTTCCCAGGCACTTCACATCTCCTGAAGCCTGGTCAAAGGCAGTCCCCGTTTTGCTAGATGGGGAGATCTCTCACCGTGCGGCGGCGGCCGTCCTTCCTTTAGACTCGAGGTATAGGTCCTTCCTCTTGGATAAGGAGAAAATGATCGCTCAACGGGTTTTCCCACGCCTACCTGCTAGGCTACCTCGTCGTAAGTCTTTATCAGTTTTTTTTTTCTTTTCTATTATTGTTTCTTTTTATTCTGTTGGTGACACTTGGTTTATTCTTCTTGCAGTGAGTGACTTTGATACCGTTTGCGACTTACAAGCCCGGGCAGTGAAGAATTCCGAGGCTGCCAGTAAAAGACATGCTGCTGGTTTGGCCAATGAGGGAATTGCTAGCCCGGATGGTGATGATCCCTCGGACGGCGAGGAGGCTGGTGATGTTACTGGGGGAGGTGTCGAGTCGGGGGAGCCCCCTATGCGTGCAGAGGTTGCTACGAATTCTCCTGTTGCGGCTACCCCCAGTCGTAAAGGTAAAGAAAAAGTGGGTGCTTCAAGAGGGGTCAGTGACATCCCTACTTTTAACGCGGATGTCCCTGAGACTCCTCTTGATCCTGCGAGTGATCTGGTCCCCAGAGCTGGTAGAGGTAAACGCCCAGTTGAGGGTACCCCTGATCATGCTGCTTGACCCCCTAAGCGGGCATCAAGGGTAGTGCAGTATGTTGTCTCTTCAGACGAGGAAGGTGCTGACGAGCCAGCTCTTACCAAAACTCCCCCTACTCAAATGGTTGTTCACGAGGGTCCTATTGAGGGGACTGATGCACCGGTGCCTCCCCCCGAGGAGGTTGATGAATTAAATGTCCTTTCTTCTACTCCGCCTCGAACAGCCTCTCCTCCGGTGGCCATGGGCGAGTCAAATGCTTTTTCAGATCAACCTAGGCCGTCTGGTCAGCCAGAGTCAGTTGATCGGCCAGGACCATCGAAGCAACCTGGGACCTCTGCTTCTGGTTCAGGTTTTTCCCATGAGGCCCCTCCTGCGGGACCCACAGAAGCCGAAGAAGGGACCGTGTCTCTTTCTGATTTTTCGGCTACTGAAATTTGTGCGCACCTGATTAATAATGATGTGTACATTGGTGAGGGCTAGGAGCATGTCAAAGACAAGTCCTGCAACAGGAAGATGGAATTTTTCTTCAACTGCCACTCTCTGGTAAGCTTCTCGCCATAAATCTATGTATCTCTCTCATACATACTTCCTAATTCGGCTGTTTCTCTTTTCATATGATGTCTAAGTTGGCTAATACCTACAAGTATGGGAACAAAGCTTCTCGGGAGATCAAGCGTTTGCGCGAGCGGGCTTATACTTTGGCTGTTGAGAAGCTTTCTGCCAAAGAATCATATGCTCAACAGCTTGCTCAGCTAAGAGAGTCCTCCGATGGTCATCTGTCTGCTCAACTAGCTGCCGAGGAAAAACTGTCTGCTGCTGAGAAAGAGATTCGCTCGCTGAAGGAGTGTTTGTCTGCTAGCCAAGAATCCCTTGCAGCGCGTTTGGAGGCTGAGTGGGTAACTGAGGAGGCTAAGGAGAAAGCTGAACGTAAGGCGCTGGACTTGCGCAATCAGTTATCTTCGCATGAACTCATCTTTGATCATTTAAAGGCTATTTTGGAGGTTGAAGCAGTTGATCGCTTCAAGAGATCCCTTGCCTACGACGCGTTTTTGTTGCGCGAATTTGAACGAGGCATGAGGCAGTCGAAGAAGTTCTTCGCCATGAAGGACCATTCGAATGACAAGGCTCTAAGGCGCTTTGACAAGTCTTTCCAACAGCATATGGCCAGTGGGGTGGATTCGATTAAAGAGCAGATAAAGCGATGGAAAGCCCACTGCCGTTTTAGCAGGACTGAGCCTCATCCCATGCATCTACAAATCCCCAGCAAGCGTGTCTTCAATACATACTATTCTGGTCAAAAGGGCAGCTTCTCTGGTTCTGGTGCTAAACCTGATTTGGGTCCTGTTGCTGGTAGGGATTATGGGCCTTTCATGCCGGATGGGGATGAAGAAGTCACCTGGCCTTTGAGGAGGAGATCGAAGATGAGGAAGACAGCGAGGGCCCTCCTGCAGCTAGTTGAGATTAGGTTTTAGGAATAGCTCATAATTGCAAATATCTATATATTTTTTAAACCTTCGAGTGTAAATGACTTTTTGATTCTATAAATTATTTTATAACTCTTTTAGCTCTATTTTTGTTCAGCTGCCTTTGCTGAGTTTTCGGCTTACTTAGTGTTTCACCAAGTTTTTAGCATATTTTACAGCTTTATTCAGCTGCTATTGCTGAGTTTCGGCGTACTCAGTGTTTGTCAGGACGTATCCGACTATACACTAAGTTTTTAACATGTTATTTAGTCAGCTGCCATTGCTGAGTTTTAGCATATTATTGGGACGTCTCCCTCATGCTTTTTGCTTGTCTTTTTGGTTTTCAGCTGGCTTTTTCGTCTCTTTAGGGATTTTACTTTTCCCGTAATGGCGATTGCCAATTTCTATAACTTGGGATTTTATTTTTCTCGCCAGTTTGCTACGAGTATGAGATTTGTCTGTACGCAATGGTAGTGATGTATGACGGCGAATGCCCTTTGTGACTGGCGAGTCAAATCACGAATTTTCAGTAATAAATTACTCTTTATTGAATACTTCCTGCAACTCTTGTTAACATAGTCACATATAAAAATGCTAAAATGAAAATTGTCTAAGAATAAAAAGATTGAAATAAATCCTAAAAGTAAGCGAGAAGTCAAGGGTAATATGTCTTCAAGTACTGCGCATTGCATGGCCGAGGTAGTTCGCCTAAACCCTCTCGAGTAATGCGATATGCCCCGTGACCAGCTATGCCTGTAATTTGATAAGGCCCTTCCCATTTGTCCGTGAGTGATCCTGCAGCTTTGTCTCTTGTTTCTGGGTTCACCCTCTTCAGCACCAAGTCACCAAGCGCGAACCTCCTTTCACGTACATGTGAGTTGTAATATCTGGCTACCCTCTGCTGGTACGCAATGTTTCTTATTTGTGCGCGCTCTCTTCTTTCTTCTAATTCATCCAGACCGCATTTTAACATATCAATGTTGAGTTCCGGTTGAAGGAGTTGTACCCTTGGTGAAGAGAAAGATGTTTCCACGGGAATGACAGCTTCAGCTCCGTAAGCCATGGAATATGGGGTCTCACCTGTTGAACCCCTTTCTGTGGTTCGATATGCCCAGAGTACCTGTGGTAGTTTATCTGCCCAACTACCCTTTTTCGTTGCCAATTTAGCTTTCAGGTTATGTTTTATGATCTTGTTCACTGCTTCAGTTTGGCCATGCGGATGTGCTGGGGAGGCGTAGTAGTTGTTGATGCCATACTTGTCACACAGCTCCCTGAATTTCTTGCCATCGAATTGGGTCCCATTGTCTGTGATGATGGTGTTTGGTATCCCGAATCTGTACAGGATATTTTTCTTCACAAAGCTTATAGTGTTTGCTTCCGTTATATGCACCAATGGTTCGGCTTCTACCCATTTCATAAAATAATCCATGGCTACTATGGCGTGCTTCGCTCCTCTAGTAGCTGTTGGCATTGGGCCAATCAGGTCAATTCCCCACATGGTGAATGGCCAAGGTGAGGTAATACTCTGCAAGAGTTCAGGTGGTTGGCGGATGTTATTGGCAATTTTTTGACACGCCTCACATCTTGCTGCCACTCTTTTAGCATCGGCGAATAGTGTTGGCCAGTAAAAACCCTGCCTTAATGTTTTGTGGGCTAGGCTGGCACCCCTAGCGTGATTCCCACAATTTCCACTATGTATGCTTCTCATGATACCTTCTGCTTCTTCAGGCCCGACACATCTCTGCAGCGCCCTTGAGTACCCCCTTTTGTACAGTTCTCCATTGAGTACTGAATATCTTGTAGCTCTGTACTTCAATCGTTTTGCTTCTAATGGATCACTTGGGAGTACATCATTGACGAGGTACTCTTTGATCGATGTGATCCAGCTATCTCTTTCGCCAAAGACTGCCCCAACTTCCTTCGGTTTAACTATACTCGGCTGCAGCAGGCGGATCATAGAAATAGTTCTGGGCCAAATGTTGATCGTGGCGGATGCCAATTTGGCCAAGGCGTCAGCCTGTCCATTTTCTTCTCTGGGGATCTAAACAATTATGTATTCTTTGAATCTTTCCAGTAGCTCCTTTGTTAATTCCAGGTAGGCGATCATGCTTTCATCTCTCGTCTGGTATTCATCTAGCACCTGATTGACAACAACTTGAGAGTCGCTGAAGATTTCCACTTCATCTGCTCCTAGTACTGTGCAAACTTTTAGTCCTGCTATGAGTGCCTCGTATTCAGCTTGATTGTTAGTAGCTTTGAAGTCAAAACGCAAGGCACATTCGACTGAGTCTCCTTTCGGGGTTGACACCACTACCCCTGCCCCGGTGCCGTGCGTGCTTGACGACCTGTCAACGCGGAGTTTCCATTTGAATACTTTCTTGTTTTGCTCCACCATCATTCTTGCCACCTCTATGCTTGGCTCGGTGAACTCTGCTACAAAGTTTGCCACTGCTTGGGCTTTGATTGTTGTCCTTCGAAGATACTTTACATCGAATTCACTCACCTCGATCTCCCACTTCATCAATCGACCGGATACTTCTGGTTTTTGCAGAATTAATTTCAGTGGGCAGTTGGTGTATACTCCGATTTCATCAGCCTAGAAATATAGCCTTAACTTCCTTGCTGCTGTTATTAGAGCGAGTGCCATTTTTTCGGCCTGTGAGTACCTGGTTTTGGCTGGTATGGTTTCTGGATCCCCTCCTCTTGTCTTACCAGCACGGAACTTGTGGCTGCTTTAGAGACGGATAAGTACATATAAAATGTTTCTCCTGTTTCCGGTTTTGATAGCAGCGGTGCTTGCCCGAGGTAATCCTTTAAGGCATGGAAAGCTCTTTCACAATCCTCGTTCCACTCAACCCCCTTTCCTTTCTTTAGGGCTTTGAAAAATGGTAGGCATCGATCCGTTGATTTAGCTATGAACCTGCTCAGCGATGCCAGGCACCCCGTAAGTCTTTGGACGTCCTTCAAAGTTCTTGGTGAGACCATTTTTGCCAGCGCTTGGATTTTTTCAGGGTTCACCTCTATTCCTCTTTGATGCACTTGATATCCTAGAAATCTCCCAGACGGTACGCCGAACACGTATTTTGCTGGATTCAACTTCATTCCATACCTAACCAACACATCGAATGTCTCCCTTAGGTCATCTATATGCTTATCTGCTGTGATGCTTTTTGTCAGCATGTCGTCAACGTAAACCTCCATATTTCTTCCTATCTGTCTGGCGAACATTTTGTTGACTAAGCGTTGGTAAGTTGCTCCAGCGTTTTTCAAGCCGAATGGCATGACTGTGTAACACTACAGTATAACCCTTGATCTGTGGTGAACGCTGTCTTCTCCTCATCTGGCTTGTGCATTTTTATCTGGTTATATCCTGAGTATGCATCCATGAAACTTAATGTTTCATGTCCAGTTGTTACATCAACCAGCTGGTCAATTCTTGGTAGCGGGAAGCTATCCTTGGGGCAGGCCTTGTTCAGATCGGTGAAGTCGACGCACATCCTCCATTGGCTGTTCTTCTTTTTCACTAGAACTACATTCGCCACCCATTCCGGGTACTTAACCTCTTTGATTGATCCTGCGGCGAGCAACTTGGACACCTCCTCTTTTATTGCCGCACTTCTCTCTGGGTTAAAGCTTCTCCTCTTTTGCACTACTGGTTTGCATTTTTCGTTCACAGCCAAGTTGTGTGAAATCACACTTCTTTCAATCCCCGGCATGTCTTCATGGCTCCAAGCGAAAATATCCTTGTACTTTTTCAACAAGTTTGTCACATCTCTCTTAACCCATTCAGTCAGTCTTGCTCCGATCTTGACTGTTTTGTCCGGCTCTGCTTTGTTTAAAACAATCGACTCAGTTGGCTCTTCCTTTTCTCTGCTCGTTTTGTCCCTTGGGTCCAATTCAAAAGTTTCCGGGTTATCCTCCTGCACTTCCTTGTTTACCTCGAATATGCTTAATGTCTTCATCCCTACCTTATCCTTGAAGATTGACAGGTTGGCGCGGTGTGCCATCTCCTGTGACCCTTTCAATTCTCCGACTCCGAATTCTGTAGGGAACTTTACCTTCAATGCGTGGGTTGAAGTGACGGCTCGAGCTTTGTTAAGAAACGGTCGACCAAGCAAAGTATTATACGGCCAATTATGGATGTCGACTACAACAAAGTCCAGCAGGATTGTTCACCTACATGGTGCTGTACCAAACCTTATCGGTAGCTTCACAGTTCACAATGATCTTACTTCTGTGCCCCTGAAACCTTTCAACGGCACATGGAAGGGTTCTAGGTCCTTTCTATCCAGCCGCAACTCATCGTATACTCTAGCACTTAGAATATCAGCTGAACTCCCGTTGTCAATCATTACTCGAAGGACATCCCTATGTGCTATTCGAACCCCCACTACGATTGCATCATTAGGCTTTGCATCAATTCTGTTTGAGTCTTCTGCTGTAAATATTATGGGGTCATGTCCTTCTCTTCCTTTCTTGGGGTTTCTTTGCACAGAATTGATCTCTATGCTTCTGCTGTCATACATTACTTCTCGGACTTCTGACATTCTTTCTTGATTGCTTCTCCCAGTATGAGGTCAGCCAAAATTGGTGTTTATGGTGGCGTTAGGGCTGTGTCTCCTTAGACCCTTTCTTTCCTGTCCGTTTCCTTGGTGGCTATCCTGACGACCACCGTGCTTGTCCCCTTTCAAAGCGAAATCCTTCAGGTGCCCGTCTCTGATCAAGCTCTCAATATGATCACGCAGCTGAAAACATTTTGAAGTCCCATGCCCATGATCTTTGTGAAATCGGCAGTATTTAGTTGTATCTCTCCTGGCATTTACTGATTGCTGCCGAAGGTATTTGGCGAGTCCTTTGTCTTCTACCACGGAAAGTATTTCCTCCTGATCGCCGGTTAGAGGGGTGTAATGGTTGTACCTTCCTCAAAACCTTTTGGCTCGAGCGTTTCCCCTGCTTTCCCTTGGATGCCCCTTTTGGCATTTCTCATCTCTCTGGTGGTCACGTGATTGTATCTTTTTGTCATCCTTATGTTCTGATTTTGAGTCAGGTTTGTGTCCGTGTACGTAACTACCCCCTTGCGCTACTTCTTCTTCTTCCGCCAGTGTATAGTCGCCAGCTATTTCCATCATCTCCTCATAAGTTTTCGGTCTATCTCTTCGCAGGTCAAAGGATAATCGCCCGCTTTATAACCCATTGGTGAAAGCGGCAATAACTGCTACATCACCGGCGTCTTCAATTTGAGCAACCTCCTTCCCGAATCTTGCTAGATACTTCTTGATCGACTCATTGCTTTCCTGCTTCAAGTTTGATAGATGAGCAAGCGACTTTCTTCTCTACACACTCCCCATGAATTGTCTTGTAAATGCTTTGCTGAGGTTCGAGAAACTGCTTATACTTCTGGGTGGAAGTCTTCCAAACCACCTGGAGGCGAGGTCGCCAAATGTTTGCGGGAAGGTGAAACATAGCAATCCGTCATTGGATGAATACTGGGCCATAATGTTACGGAATCGGTGAACATGCTCCTTCGGATCCCTGTTCTCCTTATACTGCTCAATGGTTGGCATTCTAAATCTATCCGGAAAATGGGTGCAAGCAATATTTTCAACGAATGGGCTATCCGACTCATCATCCGAAGATACGTTGCGACCATACCTTCGTGCCATCGCTGAAACCTTTCTTGATAGCTCTTGTAAGGCGACATCTCGCTGACCAGTTGGCTCCCCTATTGGATCGAGTCTGCTCTTGACTGTCATTCTCCCATAATTGTCTCTATCATCTAGGCTCCTTCTATCTTCTGTGCTTTCGGATCTTCTCCGTCATGCTCTTTTGGTTCGTAATTCCCTTCGTGGACGAGGACTTTTATCTTCAAACGAGATAGAACGGTGTCTCCGCCGGTTTCTTTGGTATGTGTCACTAGAATTGATCCCATGTGCTCTTATCTAGTCTCGCTCCTCCCTAGATTCTTCGTTCATCACACCTTTTCCCTTCCTTTGTTTCCTACCCTCGAAATCCTCAGGGTGACCCTAGGGAGTCTCTTCAGTGGATTGTCTCGCTTGAGCATCAGGAGTTGCGATGTGAACTTCCGACCGTAGTCTTCTGGGCGGTTGGATTCCCGGAGTAGTTAACTCATAGGGAGACGAAACTCCCAATCCTATGGGAAGCGAAAGCCCTATTTTGCTTGCCTCGTTGATTAAGTTTACCAATACAGATTGGAAGTGCTGTAGAACCCCGGGGTCGGCTGCCCTAGTTCCTGGCGTTGCTGCTGACTGCTCCCCGATCGTCACCGCCCTATCTCCTGTCGGCGCGGTTGGTTCAACAATTAGATCTCCGCTGGAGTTACCATCTTTGTCACTGTCGTTGTTCATGTTTCTCAATTCACAAGGGTTCCTCGAAGTTTTTGTTCAAGCGACCCCCTCCTTCTAGCGCCAATTGTTGACGGTGAAATTTGGATTGCCACGCACTCAACAATTATATTAATTCAATGTAAAACGAGAAAATAAAGAATGCATGCTAGAGACAGATTTTACGTGGAAAATCCTTGAATGGGAAAAAACCACGGTGCCCCAGAGGGCAGAAAGATAATACTATGCTTATTGCTTTGTTTTACACACTTAGATCTCTCATACAATTGCTCTCTTCTCTCAATTTTTGAACCCCCTCCTCATGAGATAGATGGTTCTATTTATACATGTTAATTAGGGTTTCCTCTTGCTTTTAGCCGTGTTGGTGGTAGGATTCTCCCTTTGATTTGTACTAGGATTCCCATGTTGTCACGGATCCGGATATGCTTTATCTCTTTTCCTTTTTATGATTCCTTGTTGCCATGGGTCTTCTATGAAACAAATACAATGTGTTCTAAATATAAAGCTAGATGGGGGGTGAATAGATTTTATCAATTATTACCAATTTTCGCGTGTAAGTCAATTTTACGAAAATGCCCCTAACTAGTCAAAATAATATATCAAGTGTAATATGTGCGGAATTTAAATAACACAAGATATATACGTGGAAACCCAACCACTGGGAAAAACCACGGGCTGTATAGTGTGCCACACTCGGAACTCGAAATCACTAATTGAAATGAAGTTTACAACCTATGTAGACCTCGTCTAACACTCCGGTCTGTAACCCCTCACTTCTACCCAGCGGGCCTTTATTAGTAACCCTATTCCAATTTGCTTGAGGCCTAAGCACTCTTAGCCCCAAGACTTACTTCTCAATGAAGAGAAACAACCTAAGTGAATATGTATGAATATTCAAAATGCAAATTAGAGCTAGGTTACTCTATATGCTTATCTAGGATAATGATTTTGCAATTAAAACAATCCTAGATATAAATGGCTAGATGACATGTCAAATAGCTTAGCTAATCAAGATTAATTAAAAACCTAATTAGCTATCACAATCAACACTCAATCATTTTCATCACAAATAATCTCTAACTTGTATCTAGCATATATTCAAAAGCATATAAGTAATTAAAGAGATGTATTAATATGAAAAACACTAAAGTAATATGAAATTAGTGAAGAACATACCAAATAAGATGTGATGATTCAAAACCATGCATGGATCAATTCTATGAAGGCATAGAAGATGCAATATGAAATTTGATGCAAAAAGGATTTGATTTGAGTGTTTAAAGGTGAGTTCTTGATTTGATTTTTTCTCAAAAATCTCTCTTTGAAGTTTAGGGTTCTAATAACTCAAAGAACTTAATCAGAGAATGAGAAAGTAAGATATTTATAGACATCAAGAATTGGGCATGTGAAAAGATAATTTTGCCCCTGAAACGCACCGTTCGGCGGTTTCAATCAGCGGCCAGGCCGCCGATCATGACCGCCGAATTGAGCCCGTGAAGAACAGAACATCAACGGCGGTTTCATTCGGCGGTTTCGTGACCGCCGATCCAACCACCGAATCAAACCCGAGAGATTAAAATTGGTCAGGTATGAACGGTGGTTTCGAACGGCGGTCGTGACCGCCGATCTTGACCACATAATTGCTTCAGACCAATCTGGACTGAAACGGTGGTTTCATTCGGTGGCCAGGCCACCGATCATAACCGTCGATCACCAACAATGGTGAAAACCAAGGAGAAGCCAAGGGCATTCTCCTTCGGTGGTCTTCGCGCAAAACCAAGCACACATACGTGTGAGCGTGGACGTTTCCGAACATTATCGGGAAACGAATTACTAAGCACATAAACACACAACAAGATATAAAACAAAGTGCTAGTGTGTAAAGTGACATGTGAAGAGAATGCACACATGAACAAGTATGCTAAGTGAGTGTGTGCTAACTAAATCTCTTCAAAGAAAAATCAAGCACAAGAAATTATACCTTTGGCGTGCTTGTCCCTTGAGGTCTTGAAAGGGCCTTTGAGCTAAACTTCAAATACCTAAACTACCCTTACATTATCAACCCCGACATGTGGTTTGTCCACAAAATAAGCCAATCAATATATGGGAATCCTTACATTCTAGAAGTTAGGGTTTATTTCTGTGTTCCTGCCGAGTCAGTTTGGACCCAGTACGTTGATGTAGCGAACACCTCCACTTCTGGGTATTACCTTTCGGCGACCACGTTTCTATCTTTGGCGAGTAAATGTCTAGCTCTGGCGACCACACTCTTGACTTATTGACTTAAGACGGCATACTGACTGGCCACGTTTTTCTCTCTTGACCTAGTCCATGTGTGACGTGGCCACCTTTTCTTCAGCATTTATTGATTCTGTTGATGACGTGTCTGCTTGGCGAATTTATACATACAACAACTAGGATGGATTCTAGCACCAAGAAGCTTGACCATATACTTGGTGTTAGAAAGAGTCCGTGTAACAAGAGGGGTCTTGGGTATGAAGATGGCAAGAAGATCTCAACCTCTAACAAGACCGTGTTTGTCAAGAGTTTGGGGAATGAAGAAGCTTCATTCGTGCAAACTCCTAGAAAGAAGTTAGAACTAGGATAATGTTCAAATAATGCACAAGTGAAGTTGGTACCAAGAAGGCAACCTCAAGCTCAACCCTCTAGGGTCCCTCAAGCCAACATTCCTCCACTATTGGCTCACAAAGGAAATAGACCAATCATACAACCTTAAGCTAGGAAGCAAGTTAGACCGGTTCAACAACGAAGATAGATTGAACCCACTCAACCACAAAGACATGGACAAGCTCCCATGCATGCACAAGGACAATGTATGATTCCTTATTTTATTCCTATATGTCATTTTTGTGGATTTGATGGTCATATTAGACCAAACTGCTTTTGATATATTAAAATGTGTAGAACACAAAGCATGATTGAAAAGAGAAAGAATAGAGCCAAGATGCATGTTCCTAGGAATGATAAAATTGATGTGCATGATCCTAGGATAACTAGAGCCCTTGTACTAAAGACTACTAAGAAAGCTAATATTGTTTAGAAAGAATGAAAATGTTTGCCATGTTGCTCAAATAGCCTTGAAGGTAAATTCTTCTAAGTTTTGGTATTTAGATAGTGGGTGCTCTAGGCACATGACGGGAAACAAGAGTTTCTTCGAGACTCTTACTATGGAGGAAGGAGGATATGTCACTTTTGGTGATGGATCCAAAAAGAAAGTTGTAGGGAAAGGAACCATTTTCGTTCCCGGTTTACCCTCCTTATCTAATGCTTTGTTTGTTGATGGCTTGAAAGTCAATTTAATAAGCATTTCTCATCTTAGTGATGAAGGATATTCCGTCATGTTTAGTAAAAATGATTGCTCTATCCTAAAGCCCGATGGACAAACCTTGTTAAAAGGAATGAGATCCAGTGAAAATTGCTATTGTCTTGAAGCTAGAATAGTCTCAAACAATGTGTCCATGGATGAGCAAATAGATTCGTGGTATGAAAGACTTGGCCACATGAACTTTAGGGATTTACGGACCCTTGGAAAGTTCAATTGTGTACGTGGCCTCCCTAAGCTTGGGAAGAAAGCCAATGGTATTTGTGGATCTTGCCAACAAGGAAAACAAACCAAAAGCATACACAAAAAGGGCAAGTATCTCTCCACCAAGGAGCCCCTAGAGCTTCTCCACATGGATCTAATGGGTCCTATGCAAACCGAGAGTTTAGGTGGAAAGAGATACATTTTTATTTGTGTAAATGATTTCTCTAGGTTCACATGGACATATTTCCTTATAGAAAAATCCGAAACTTTTGATAACTTTAAAATGCTTTGTACTAAAATACAAAATGAAATGAATTCTAACATTAAAAGTATTAAACGGATTAGAAGTGACCATGGGAGGGAATTTGAGAATGCCTATTTTGAAAGCTATTGCAATAGCTTAGGCATCTCCCATGAGTTTTTGGCTCCTAGGACACCTCAACAAAATGGAGTTGTTGAGAGGAAAAATATGGTCCTTCAAGAGATGGCCCGAGTGATGTTGCTTAGCAACAATGTCCCTAGGAACCTATGGGCTGAAGCCGTCAATATGGCTTGCTATATAGGGAATAGAGTTTTCCTAAGGCCTGGATCTAGAAATACCTCCTCTAAGTTATGGAAGGGTAGGAAGCCAAATATTAGCTACTTCCACACATTTGGAAGCAAATGCTACATTTTAAATGACCGTGATCAACTTGGCAAATTTGATGCTAAGAGTGATGAGGGTATCTTTATTGGCTATGCCTTGAATAGTATAGCCTATAGAGTTTTCAACTTGAAAACTCGAACCGTCATGGAATCATCCAATGTTGTCATTGATGATACAAGGCTTAAGTCTAATGACCATGAGGAGGAGGAAGTTTTAGATGATGACTCTCCTTTGGAGAGGGTTATAGAGACTCCCAATGTTGGGACGTCCAATGGTAATAATGCGGACACACAACCTCTTGATAGAGTTCCTCGTGTGGACTCTGATGAACCCGCTCCATGGGTTAGAAGACTCCATAACAATGAGGATGTTATTGGAGATGTGAATGAGGGTGTTAGGACTAGGCGTCAAATAACTAATCTAATTAGCTACACATGCTACACCTCTCAAATTGAACCCAAAAAGGTTGATAAAGCCTTAAATGATGAGTTTTGGGTTCTTGCCATGCAAGAAGAGCTAAACCAATTCGAAAGGAATGAGGTTTTGACTCTAGTTCTTAGGCTTAAAAGCACACATGTTATAGGCACTAAATGGATTTATAGGAACAAATCCGATGAGGATGGCAACACAGTGCGGAACAAGGCTATACTTGTAGCACAAGGGTGTTCTCAAATTGAGGGTATCGACTTTGAGGAGACTTTTGCTCCAGTTGCACATCTAGAGTCCATTAGGCTTCTCTTGTACATTTCTTATGTGCACAAGTTCAAATTGCACCAAATGGATGTCAAAAGTGCCTTCCTCAATGGCTTTTTACAAGAGGAAGTGTTTGTTGAACAACCCAAGGGGTTTGTGGATGCACATCACCCCAACCATGTCTATCGCCTCAAAAAGGCACTATATGGGTTGAAACAAGCACCGAGGGCTTGGTATGAGCGCCTCACTCAACTTCTTGTTGACAATAACTACACAAGGGGTAGTGTTGACAAGACACTATTCATCAAGAAAAACAAGGATGAGCTCTTTATAGCTCAAATCTATGTTGATGACATAATGTTTGGCTCTACCAACAACACCAAGGTCCAACAATTTGTTGATGTTATGTCTCATGAATTTGAGATAAGTCTTGTTGGTGAGCTAAGTTACTTCCTAGGTTTGCAAATTAGGCAATTAGATGATGGGATCTTCATTACCCAAGCCAAATATGCCAAAAACCTAGTGAAGAAGTTTGGTCTAGAAAATGCCAAACATTGTGATACACCTATGAGTACCACTTTGGAACAAACTTTATATCAGGGCATGATAGGTAGCTTACTTTATTTGACTGCAAGTAGGCCCGATATATCTTTTAGTATGGGTGTGTGTGCTAGGTACCAAACGGATCCTAAGGAGTCCCATCTCTCTTCCGTTAAGAGAATCATTTCCAACTATGGGATTTGGTACTCGTTTGACACTAATGCTAGTCTTGTAGGCTTTAGTGATGCAGATTGGGCAGGAAATTGCGATGATATGAAGAGTACATCGGGCGGTTGCTTCTTTCTAGGCAACAACTTGGTGTCTTGGTTTTGCAAGAAGCAAAACTCGATTTCCTTGTCCATGGCCGAGGCGGAGTACATAGCCGCAGGGAGTGGATGCACACAACTCCTATGGATGAAGCAAATGCTAGTAGACTACGGATTCAACCAAGGTACACTCACTCTCTTTTGTGATAATATGAGTGCTATAAATATTTCCAAGAATTTGGTACAACATTCTAGAACTAAGCATATTGACATCCGCCATCATTTCATTAGAGAGCTTGCTAAAAATAAATGTATAGTACTTGAACATGTAGGTACTAATGATCAATTTGCGGACTTATTTACTAAACACTTAGATGCTACTCGATTTAAAACACTTAGTAGATCTATTGGGATATGTCTTGTGGAGTGATGCGATTTGTGATTGACCCCATATGGGGAACTCAAGCAAAGATAGCTATTTTGCATTCTTGTCACTTGCAAAAATTTGAAATATCTTATGCCACTTCTTTTAATTGCTTGAGTAAACTTGGTTGCACATATGTATATATGTTTTCAATTCAATAAGTGTGAACCTTGCTTGTTTACAATCCATGTCATATTTATGTACAAACATGCATTTTTGGACTAGGAGATATTCAGAGGGAGTATGATTATGAATGACCTATAGTTATCTTCATGACATGATGATTCTTATATAACATGCTAATGAAAATTGAAAAGCATGAAATTCATATGACATGTTCAAATGAAAAGCATGAATTGATGATTGTGTTCTTGAATGCAAAACTTGTGTGAAAAAGCTTATGAGACTCAAAAGGAATAAAGGATCTTGTATCCGTTCAAATGAATTTAAATTCCAAATGTCTCTCTTTCTTTATTAGTTGAACATGGTTACTATCATACGGATATCTTATCCGGAAAAATCAAATAGGGTGCAAAGTCGCTCATGCCATGTTTCGCTTATAAAGTTGGATATAACTGCTCTTAAATTAAAATCAATGAAATAATCTATATCCTTGTTCTTTTCATGACAATGGTGAAATTGGTTTGAATTCTTATTAGAAACCTTTGTCATTTGCTTTGCTAAATACCATTGTATTTTGGACTTGAATGCTACATGTCTTGTATGCAAAGCATGTTTGATTCACACATTTTCTTCAAATAAATCTCCTTGTTTCTCTTCAATTAATTGAGATGCATAAAGTGACTTATATTATTATGCAAATATCTTGCATGCTACTATCTCTCTTTGCTAAGAGTGACCCAGTTGGGGACTACTCCTTTGCCTATTTCATGACAAAAAGGGGGAGTAGGATATGGTAAAGGGGAGTTGCAAATTGTAGTAGCTATTGTGCATGTTGGGGAGAATATTAATTGAGGGGGAGTAACCCGTTAAGGGGGAGCATTGCATACACATACATTGCATAATGTTGTGCTTAAATTCTTAAATGCAAATGCTTGTTTTATTCTCACTTGATCATCTCACATACTCTTGCTTTGGAAAGTATAATCTTTTGTTTTGAAGGATTGATAGTTCTACAAGAGATTGAAGACTTGAAGTTTTTTTTTTTTTTTATCTATTCCTATATCTCTTTGTAATGTAGAATATCTTTATTATCCCATAGATTCAATTATGTTTGTGAGGATAAATGTGAGTGGTGGTTTTGTCACTAAATAGCCAAAGGGGGAGATTGTTGTTAGGATTATGCTCAATAGCAAGAGTGTAATATTGTAATTAACAATCTTTTTCATATTAATAAAGTGAGTTCTGGTTTAACAAATCTTATAGCATTTATAGTTTAATATTATAATTATCAAAGTAAATAATCATAAGGTCTAAAGACTATGAGAAAAGAAGAATTGTTCATACATCTGGATATGTATGTGGTAGACACAATTCTTTAGTTAGTCTTGAATATTGTTCACAACTTAAGTTAAAGGTTGGGCATATTTATCTTGTTAAAGTTGTAGAATTCTTTTGCTAGCATTTGAGTGGGATCAAATGAGATATGATGAGTCTAAAATCATCGGAGTGTCTTCGAGCAAAAGAATCTAGTGCATTGGGTGCATTGAACTGGATCACAATGAAAAGCTTTATCTAGAACCGTCAATAGATAATAGTCTTTTCATTATCAGAACAATCGGAGAGTCTATCTTAATCCTGAGATAAATGATGGACTTATGGAAGTGATATCATTTGAGTTATCAATGAGTACGATTATATAGCATAGTCTATCCTCGATAGTTTGGTGATATTCATTTGTTAATCGATAGAGGACTTCATTTATAGATATGGATATCGTGGCTCCATTTATTAAATGAGAGTATAATATCATCATATGGATGTTTTGAGGTAATTGGATTTTAAATCTCAACGTTGAGTTTTCTATAGTGACTATTGAAAACATGGCTTCTGGACAAGTCAAAATATCCAAGTTCAAAACGTGGTCATATGAGTAAATATGGTAACTTGGAGAGTTATAGGCGGTCTATGAACTCTTGGCGATTACTGTTATTAATCATGAGGATACACTATCTCCAATATGATTGTCTAGGGTTATGAAAGAGAAACATCTTCCTTTTCTATCTTTATTTAAGAGTTCAATTTTAGCTCTTTAGTGGAATGAGTTAAAATTAATGGATCGGACCTAAATGAATCATTTGTTGATTGTGATTAGGTTGTGTCTATTGAAGCTTAAATTTAGATAGCCCGCCAAGATCCCCAATCCACAAAGACTTGCATGGATCACTTGATATATTCTACCGGACCAATTTATGGGTCCATCTAGAATTGCATTTAATATATTAAGAATATAATTTGCACATTATTTGTTTAATGGGCTGATCAATTATATTAATATATTAATTAAAGGCATGTGGGCTTGTTTCTTTTAGAAAGAATGGGTCTGGTTCACATGTGGGCTTTTTATTTAAAGTCCAATGGATTAAATAAAATAAGGAAATAATATTTGGCCCATTTATTACATGTGGGGCGGCAAGGCTATGTATATATATAGTCAAAAATATTATTTTATTTTATTGTTTGATTAAATAAGAATTAATTAATTTATTAATTAATTATTTAATTAAGAAACAAAATCTTTTTCTAATTAGGAAATATGTTTCCTATAGTTATACTATTTGTATACTAAAAGTAAAAGACTTATTTGGTAAGAAAATAAATAATTAAGTTTATTTATTTAATCAAATAAGAAGTCTTTTTATTATAGTCAATAAAAGAATAAAAATACTTATGAGTTGGATTAGGGTTAGAAGTCTAAAAGTTGATGTGTATTAGGGTGCAACACAAATCCTTTTTTGGAGTGGATTTGCGGCAACCCTAATTGAATCAAGGTAGATTTTCGGCAACCCTAAATAAAAGAGGAAGTTAAATTCGGCCACCCTATATAATACTACATATAGAATTCGGCCACCTACTCTAATGCTGGGTTGATTTAATTTTCTTCTTCTTCTAAACTCATAGACAAGTATTTGATTATTCTACTAAGACATAAAAGAGAGAAGAGATTATTTTTTTGATGGTACACTAATTGCTTGTTCATCAATAAGCTTGTGTGTAAATCATCGAATTAGGTTCACGCGAGTTTCAATCATTAGATTGAGAACTCAAAAGTGACCGGAATAATCTTTGTATTCTTTTGATTGTTTTGTGACTAACAAAAGAAAAAGAAAAGTTTGTTTGTCCATTCTCAGGTTTGCAATTCAAAGAAAAGGGAGACCACGCTCCTAGGTGATTCACGTTAGTGCTAGGATTGAAGATCTTGCGGATTACCATCGACGTAAGTCAATCGGATCACGCGACAAAAGGTATTCAACTTTTGTTACTTTATATATGGTTAATTAATTTAAAGGGTTAAGGTTCATAAAAAGGAAAAATTTTAAAACATACTAAATCGATTTTTAGTCTCGCTTCCGCTGCGTGTACTACGGTATTTTGCCCTACAATTGGTATCAGAGCCTAGGTTGTACCCTTTTAATTAATTAACGTATATATACGTGAATCGATTTCTTTTTATTGTGATTATGCATGTTTAGAAAGAGATGGCACTCTAGGTATTCGCATATATAATTACATGAGGATGTATGGTTTTATATATGTTTTTATGTGGATTGTTATTGCTCGATTTTGGTCCTAGATTTTCAATGTAATTTTTGTTTTGTAATTGTAACAAGAAGGGTGGTCTATCATCGCCATAATTCCTTCTTGGTAGTTGCTAGGTTTTCTTTTAATTTTATTTTTTTTAAATAGTGCAGTATTTTTACTGCAGTTTTTTTTAATTTAATTTTATGTGCAGTTTTTTTTTGTAAAAGTACTGCAGTGAATAATAAAATAAAATAAAATACTGCAGTATTTTATTAGTTTAAATACTGTTGTAGTATGTTCGAGTAATGAAGATTCGAAGACTTGAAGAAAAAGGAAGCAACCGGAACCAAGAACGAGCACCGTGCGCACCCTAGGAGTGGATTGGGCTGCGCATGGCAAGCCCAAATCATGGTGGGCTGCGCACGGCAGCCCCTTTGTGGAGTTGTGGTGTGTGCACGCCTATGGGGGCCAGCCGAAGGATGAGCGTATGGTTGATGGCCACTTGAAGATCTTGTATTCCTAAACAATTGTAATTTACTTGCTTTTCTAGGATGGACCAAAATTGTTGCTATTTATTTTATGCTTAAATATTACAATATTTGTTATTGTATGATAACATGACATATAGAATAGGAGTGCCACTCATATATCTCTTTTGGTATGAACATGCATTGAATGATTTAGGTATCTAAATTGGCATCTAGATAACTTGGTAAATCATTCTATGGGATTTAATCACACGCCTTAAATAATTGAGTGGGAGAAGGTGTTTTTGTAACACCCATGGCCTCCAAGGTTAGTTGAGCTTTATTATTTATTGGTAATCCCCCCAAGGGGCGTCCATGAATGGAATTTAGCAATATACTTCCTTACAATGATAGACTAGACAATTGACTCAAACGAGATCTACTCCCCAAGGAGGGATTTTCGTGAGATAAAATTGAGGGTCGATATCTTGGTAACACACTCAATGTAATTTTATTGATATCCTCCCAAGAGTTCTTGTCAGTAAAATTGCAAGGCTAAAATTGAAAACGCTGGTTGTTATGTTAACAATTAGGTGGGACCTAGTCTAACTAGTAAATGGTGCGAACTCCCAAAGGAGGCGTAACATTTATGGGTGTTGGATCACCGTTGAATTTTTACGATTGAGTTATTTATTTAATTCAAGATAAATATTTAAAAGTGCTTTATCATGATTATTTACTTATATATGTTTTGTTTTATTCAGAAATCATGACCCTATCACTTATGAACATCCTGAAAGATAACACTTTAACTGGAGATAATTATGTCACATGGAAAAGGAAAATTGGGTTGTTGCTGCAAAGTGAAAAACATAAGTTTGTTCTAACTACTCCTAAACCACCTGCTCCTAATAATGAATCTAGCATAATGTATAGAGATGAGTATGAGTAGTAGAAGACTTCAGATGATATGGCCAAATGTTACATTATGGCCACTATCTCCGACGTGTTGCAACAGCAGCATGAAGGAATGGAGTCCGCTGCTGATATAATGATGTCTCTAGAGGAGATGTTTGCTATGAAGTCCAGGACGACTAAGAGAGAGGCAGTGACTGCTTTTATGAATCTTAGGATGAAACTTGGACAGGCTGTGAAGGATCACATGATGAAAGTCATAGCACATCTCAACATTGCTGAACTGCATGGCTCTGAGATAGATGGTGAGACAAAAATTGATATGGTTGTCAATTCATTGTCAGATTCCTTTGATCAGTTCAAATTGGACTACACTTTGAACAAAAAGGAATACACCTTACAAGGCCTGATGCAAGATGTTCAAAGTGCTGAAAAGATCCTTGTGAAAAGCAAAGGTCAAGAGATTCATATGGTTGGTAAAGTTGCTACTGTTAAGACCAGTCAGAAGGTCAAGAAACAACAGAAGAAAAAGCAATTTGGGCCTACCAAGAAGGAGACCAAGAAAGTAACCAAGATCAAAGGGAAATGCTTCCTTTGTGGTGAAAAGGGACATTGGAAAAAAAATTGCCCAAAGTCCCAGAATAAGAAGGAAGAAGGTAATGTTAATTATCTTGAAACATGTTTTCTGGCTGATTCTACTGATTCTTGGATCATAGACTCTGGAGCCACTAATCATGTTTGTTATTCCTTGCAGGGGTTCCAAGAAAGGAGAAGGCTAAGTAAGAATGAAATCAATTTGCGCTTGGGCAACGGAACGTTAGTGTCTGCAAGTGCAGTGGGAGATATTAGAGTTTATTTGGATTCTAGGATTCATTTGGATTTAATAGACGTTTATCATGTACCTCAATTCAAGAGGAATTTAATTTCAGTTTCTTGTTTGAATAAATTTGGATATTCGGTTACTTTTAATAAAGTTTTTATTATTAGTAAGAATGACAAAATTATTTGCCAAGGTACAATGGAAAACGGTCTATACTTTTTGCATAGAAATATCTCTCACTCGTTAGACACAGAATTAACGGAACCTGATCATAAAAGAGTAAAATTATCAATAGATGAAACCTACCTATGGTATTTACGCCTAGGTCATATTAACCTTAATAGGATTAAAAGATTGGTATGTGACGGACCTTTAAGTGACTTAAAGGTTGATGATCTACCAACTTGTGAATCTTGTTCGGAAGGTAAAATGACCAAAAGGTCGTTCTCGGCCAAAGGTGCTAGAGCCACTGAATGTTTAGGATTGATACACACTGATGTATGTGGACCTATGAGCATTCAAGCTAGAGTTGGATATGAGTACTTCATCACCTTCATAGATGATTACTCGAGATTTGGCTATGTGTATCTCATGCGACATAAGTCGGATGCTTTTGACATGTTCAAAGCATTCAAAGCTGAAGTAGAAAATCAGCTTGAGAAACACATAAAAATCTTGAGATCTGATCGTGGTGGAGAATATCTATCTGGTGAGTTTCAGCAATATCTTATTGATAATGGGATAGTTTCTCAGTTTTCTGCACCAGGAACACCTTAACAGAATGGGGTGGCAGAAAGGATAAATAGAACTCTTTTGGATATGGTTAGGTCTATGTTAAGTTATTCAACACTTCCTATTTCTTTTTGGGGATATGCTTTACAAACTGCTATATACATTCTAAACGATGTACCATCTAAGTCTGTTCCTTAAACACCGCATGAGTTGTGGACTGGGCGCAAGCCTAGTTTACAACACTTAAGGATATTTGGTTGTCCTGCGCATGTGTTAAAAGGAAAGACAGATAAGATAAAGTCCCATTCAGAAACATGTATATTTGTAGGGTATCTAAAAGAAACTAAAGGATATTATTTCTATAGTCCTTCAGATCTTAAAGTATTTGTTTCGACAAATTTTAAATTTCTGGAAAAGGATTGTATGAATGATTTTGTGCCTAGAAGTAGAATTGTCCTGAATGAGATGTCAGGAGATACAATTCCACGAGAGGTTACACAACCTAACCCAATTGTAAGTTCCGATCCAACACAAGATCAACAACCTACCATTCCTTGTCGTAGTGGGAGGGTTAGAACACAACCCGAAAGATACATCGGTCTGGGAGAATCAGTGGAGAATCTCCCGGACGACGATGATCCCTACACGTATAAGGAAGCAATGGAGGATGTTGATAGTCGCCATTGGCAAAAGACAATGAAATCTGAGATTGAATCTATGTTCGATAACAAAGTCTGGTCCCTTGTAGACTTGCCTAAAGGGATAAAACCCATTGGGTGCAAGTGGGTAAACAAGAGGAAAAGTGGTATGGATGGAAAGGTGGAAACCTTTAAAGCTAGATTGGTAGCTAAAGGTATACACAGAAAGAAGGTATCGATTACGAGGAAACCTTCTCTCCTGTGGCCATGCTTAAATCCATTAGGATACTCTTGTCCATTGCAGCATCTTTAGATCTAGAGATTTGGCAAATGGACGTCAAGACAGCTTTCCTTAATGGAAGTCTTGACAAAAGCATCTACATGACGCAACCAGAAGGATTCATTGAAAAGGGCCAAATGGAAAAAGTATGCAAGTTGCAGAAATCCATATATGGATTAAAGCAAGCATCCAGATCCTGGAACATAAGGTTCGATCAAGCTGTCAAAGGTTTTGGATTTATTTAGAATCCTGACGAACCTTGTGTATACAAAAGGATTAAGGGCGACAAGTTGGTTTTCCTGATTCTTTATGTTGATGAAATACTACTCATTGGAAACGATGTAGGTGTATCGACATCAGTAAAAGAATGGTTAGCAAAACAATTTGATATGAAGGACTTAGGAGAAGCAAGTTTTATTCTAGGTATCCAAGTCATAAGGGATAGAAAGAATAAAACGATTGCATTATCCCAAGCTTCATACATAGACAAGATCTTGTCTAGGTTTTCCATGCAGGATTCCAAGAAAGGTATGTTACCTTTCAGACATGGAATCAAACTTTCTAAGGAACAAGTTCCTAAGAATGAGCATGAAGAACAATTCATGAGTAGAGTTCCATATGCCTCGGCAGTTGGAAGTCTCATGTATGCAATGCTCTGCACTAGACCAGATATTTGTTTTGCTGTTGGCATAGTTAGCAGGTTTCAATCGAAACCTGGTCCTGATCACTGGACGGCAGTCAAGCAAATTTTCAAGTATCTTAAGAGAACGAGAGATAATATGCTTGTATACTCTGGAGGGGATTTAATTCCTGTTGGGTATACAGATTCTGATTTCCAATCAAATTCTGACTCTAGAAAATCCACATCGGGGGCTGTGTTTACTATTGGAGGAGGAGCAGTCATATGGAGGAGTATCAAGCAATCTTGTATTGCTGATTCCACCATGGAAGCTGAGTATGTTGCTGCATGCGAGGCTGCCAAAGAGGCTGTTTGGCTCCGCCAATTCTTGATTGACTTGGAAGTGGTTCCTAGTGCGAATAAGCAGATCACTATCTACTGTGACAACAGTGGAGCAGTGGCTAATTCGAAAGAACCAAGAAGTCACAAGAGAGGAAAACACATTGAAAGAAAGTATCATCTTTTAAGGGAGATTGTTCAAAGAGGTGACGTGACGATTACCAAAATCGCGTCAGCAGAAAATCTAGCAGATCCCTTCACAAAGGCTCTACCTCAGAAGAGTTTCGATGGGCATCTAGAGAACATGGGCTTGAGAGATATGACACATTTGCTATAGCGCAAGTGGGAGATTGTTAGGATTATGCTCAATAGCAAGAGTGTAATATTGTAATTAACAATCTTTTTCATATTAATAAAGTGATTTCTGGTTTAACAAATCTTATAGCATTTATAGTTTAATATTATAATTGTCAAAGTAAATAATTATAAGGTCTAAAGACTATGAGAAAAGAAGAATTGTTCATACATCTGGATATGTATGTGGTAGACACAATTCTTTAGTTAGTCTTGAATATTGTTCACAACTTAAGTTAAAGGTTGGGCACCTTTATCTTGTTAAAGTTGTAGAATTCTTTTGCTAGCATTTGAGTGGGATCAAATAAGATATGATGAGTCTAAAATCATCGGAGTGTCTTCGAGCAAAAGAATCTAGTGCACTGGGTGCATTGAACTGGATCACAATGAAAAGCTTTATCTAGAACCGTCAATAGATAATAGTCTTTTCATTATCAGGACAATCGGAGAGTCTATCTTAATCCTGAGATAAATGATGGACTTATGGTTGCAAGTGATATCATTTGAGTTATCAATGAGTACGATTATATAGCATAGTCTATCCTCGATAGTTTGGTGATATTCATTTGTTAATCGATAGAGGACTTCATTTATAGATATGGACATCGTGGCTGAAACAAATTATAGCACGGTGAGTATAAAGCTGTCTAGATGGGGGGTGAATAGATTTTACGCTTTTTACCCAATTTTTCGTGTTAGTCAAAATTACGAAAATGCCCTCAAGATAATATAAACAAGCAAGTGTAATATGGTGCGGAAATTAAAACAACACTTGGTTTTTACGTGGAAACCCTCACGGGAAAAACCACGGGCTATGTAAGTAAGCCACACTCGAACCTCGAATCCACTAAATGTGCAAACGATTACAACCTAATCCCAGAAGTAATCACACACCTACCTAATCCCGGTATGAGTGAACCTAGTCCAATTTGCTTGCGTTCTAAGCAACCTAATCCCGGATGCTACACACAAGACTTACTTTCTCTATGAAGAGAATACAACCCTAAGTGAATATATGTGAATATCCAAAATGCAACATAGAGCAAGAGAAACCCTATATGCTTATCTAAGATGATTAATATGCAATTAAGAACAATCCTAGATATCAAAACTAAATGACATGTCAATTAGTTTAGCTAATCAATATTAAGCACAAAACCTAATATGCAAGCACAATATAACTTCTCAAACATACATCATACTCATCTCAATTTTGTATCCAAAGCATACAAAATAACAAACAAGTAATTAATTGAGATTGCTAGAAAAGAGAAACACAAAACATGTAAGATATTAGTGAAAAGCTTACCAAGCAAAGGATGATGAAGATTCCATGCTAGATGACATCTAGATGATCTAAGATGATGCTAGATGATGATTGATGATCATGAAAAAGTGTTTGAGAATCAATAATTGAGTTCTTGAAATTTTTCTTCTCTTTGAAAAATATCATAAGTATGAATTCTGAATATGAACTCTCTTAATTGACCTAAAGTCAAAGTGGCATATATATAGGGGGCCAAATCAAAGTGAGGTCGTTTAAGTAAGTTTCAAAGAAACGCGCCAATCGGCGGTTTCATTCGGCGGCCAAGCCGCCGTTCATGACCGCCGAAATGAGCTCGTGAAGAACAGAGCAAAAATGGCGGTTCATTCGGCGGTTTCGTGACTGCCGATTCCAACCGCCGAATCAAAACAGAGAGATCAAAATCAATCAGGTATGAACGGCGGTTTCGAACGGCGGTCTCATGACCTCCGATTAAACCGCCGAATTAGACTGAGAGATAAATCAATCAGGTCTTGAAACGGCGGTCGTGACCGCCGATCTTAACCGTAGAAATGCTTCAGACCAATCTGGACTGAAACTGCGGTTTCATTCGGTGGCCAGGCCGCCGATCATAACCGCCGATCACCTAGATAGGTGAAAACCAAGGAGAAGCCAAGGGCATTCTCCATAGGCGGTCCTCCCGCTAAACCAAGCACATTCTCGTGCATGCGCGGACGTTTCCGAAAGTTATCGGGAAACGAATTACACAACAACATGACACAATTACACACAACAAAATATAATAAATAACTGCAAGTGTGAAATGTGACAAATGAAGAGAATGCACACATATGCAATGAATGTTAAGTGTGTGTGTGCAACTAATCTCTTCAAAGAAAAGTAAGCACATAGAAATTTACCTTCGGTGCTTATCAACACGAGGTCTTCAAAGGGCTTCGAACAATAAGACCGATACTTAGGCTACCCTTACAAAGAACCCCCACATATGGTTTGATCACGAAATAAGCCAATTAAAAACAACGGGAATCCTTACAATCTCCCCCTTTGGCTATTTCGTGACAAAACCATCACTCACATTGATTCCTCACAAAAAAAATAGAAACTACGGGACTACAATGATATTCTACATTACAAAGAGATAAGAGAATGCAACTTAAAGTCTTCAATCCTCTTGTAGAATAATCAAACCCTGAAAAGAGTTTCTAACATTTCCAATACAAGAAAAGTGTGAGATTAATCATGTGAGAACAATACCAAGCATTTGCATTTTTAGAATATAGGCACAACATTACCAAATGTATGCAATGTATGATAAAATGCAATGCTCCCCCTCAACGGGTTACTCCCCCTCAATGTATGTTCTCCCCAAAGTGCACAATAGCTTCTATATTTTGCACCTCCCCTTACCATATCCTACTCCCCCTTTTTGTCATGATATAGGCAAAGGAGTAGTCCCCAACCGGGTCACTCATAGCAACGAGAGATAGAAGCATGCCAGATATGCATATACATATAAGTCACGTTATGCACTTCAATTAATTTGAGAGAAACAAGGAGATTTATTTTGAGAAAATGTGTGAATCCAACATGCTTTGCATATAAGACATATAGCATTCAAGTCCAAAATACAATGGTATTTGGCAAAGCAAATGACAAAGGTTTCTAATAAGAATTCAAACCAATTTCACCAATGTCATGGGAAAAGCAAGGATATAGAGATTATTGATTTCAATTTAAGAGCAACTATATCCAACTTTATAAGCGAAACATGGCATGAGCGACTTTGCACCCTATTTGATTTTTCCGGATAAGATATCCGTATGATAGTAACCATGTTCAACTTAATAAAGAAAGAGAGACATTTGGAATGTAAATTCCTTTGAATGGATACAAGATCCTTTATTCATTTTGAGTCTCATAAGCTTTCACACAAGTTTTGCATTTTAAGAATATGCAATCATCAATTCATGCTTTTTATGTGAGCATGTTATATGAATTTCATGTTTTTTCATTTGTCATTAGCATGTTATTAAAGAATCATCATGTCATGGAGATAACTATAGGTCATTCACATCATACTTCCTATGTAAATCTCCTAGTCCAAAAATGCATGTTTGAACATAAATATGACATGGATTGTAGACAAGCAAGGTTCACACTTATAGAATTTGAAAACATATATACATATGTACAACCAAGCTTACTCAAGCAATCAAAAGAAGAGGCATAAGATATTTCAAATTTTTTGCAAGATACAAGAATGCAAAATAGCTCTCTTTGCTTGAGTTCCCCATATGGGGTCAATCATAGAACATCACTCCACAAGACATACCCCAATAGATCTACTAAGAGTTTTAAATCGAGTAGCATCTAAGGGTTTAGTAAATAGGTCCGCAAGTTGATCATTAGTACCTACATGTTCAAGTACTATGCATTTATTTTCAACAAGCTCTCTAATGAAGTGATGGCGGATGTCAATATGCTTAGTTCTAAAATGTTGCACCGGATTCTTGGAAATATTAATGGCACTCATGTTATCACAAAAGAGAGTGAGAGTACCTTGGTTGAATCCGTAATCTACTAGCATTTGCTTCATCCATATAAGTTGAGTGCATCCACTCCCCGCGGCTATGTACTCGGCTTCCGCCATGGACAAGGAAATCGAGTTTTGCTTCTTGCAAAACCAAGACACCAAGTTGTTGCCTAGAAAGAAGCAACCGCCCGATATGCTCTTCCTATCATCACAATTTCCTGCCCAATCCGCATCACTATATCCTACAAGACTAGGATTAGTGTCAAATGAGTACCAAATCCCATAGTTGGAAGTCCCATTCACAAAGCGAATGACTCTCTTAACCGAAGAGAGATGGGACTCCTTGGGATCGGATTGGTACCTAGCACAAACTCCTACACTAAAAGATATATCGGGCCTACTTGCGGTCAAATAGAGCAAGCTCCCTATCATGCCACGATATAAGGTTTGGTCCACACTTTTACCGCTAGCATCCTTGCTTAGCTTCAAAGTGGTGCTCATAGGAGTGTCACAATGTTTGGCTTTTTCAAGACCAAACTTCTTCACAAGGTTTTTGGCATATTTGGCTTGGGTTATGAAGATCCCATTATCAAGTTGCCTAATTTGCAAACCTAGGAAGTAATTAAGCTCACCAACAAGACTCATCTCAAATTCATGAGACATAACATCAACAAATTGTTGGACCTTGGTGTTGTTGGTGGAGCCAAACACTATGTCATCGACATATATTTGAGCTATGAAAAGCTCATCATTGTCTCTCTTGATGAATAGTGTCTTGTCAACACTACCTCTTGTGTAGTTATTGTCAACAAGAAATTGAGTGAGGCGCTCATACCAAGCCCTCGGTGCTTGTTTCAACCCATATAGTGCCTTCTTGAGGCGATAGACATGGTTGGGGTGGTGAGCATCCATAAACCCCTTGGGTTGTTCAACAAACACTTCCTCTTGCAAGAAGCCATTGAGGAAGGCACTCTTGACATCCATTTGGTGCAATTTGAACTTGTGCACACAAGAAATGGACAAGAGAAGCCTAATAGACTCTAAACGGGCAACGGGAGCAAATGTCTCCTCAAAGTCGATACCCTCAATTTGAGAGTACCCTTGTGCTATAAGTCTAGCCTTGTTCCGCACTATGTTGCCATCCTCATCGGATTTGTTCCTAAATATCCATTTAGTGCCTATGACATTAGTGGTCTTAGGCCTACGAACTAGAGTCCAAACCTCATTCCTTTCGAATTGGTTTAGCTCTTCTTGCATGGCAAGAACCCAAAATTCATCATGTAAGGCTTCTTCAACCTTTTTGGGTTCAATTTGAGAGGTGTAGCAAGTATAGCTAATAAGATTAGCAAGTTGATGTCTAGTCCTAACACCCTCATTTACCTCTCCAATGATATCTCTTTATCATGGAGTTTCCTAACCCATGGAGCGGGTTCTTTAGAGTCCAAGAGAGGAACTCTAGCAATAGGTTGTGTGTCATCATTGTTGACATTAGATGTCCCAACATTAGGAGGCACCACAACCTTCTCCAAAGGAGAACCATCACTAAAAATAACCTCCTCCTCATGATTATTAGACTTGAGCCTAGTATCATCAAATACGACATTGGATGATTCCATAACACTTAGAGTCTTTAAATTGAAAACTCTATAGGCTCTACTATTCAAGGCATAACCAATAAAGATACCCTCATCACTCTTAGCATCGAATTTGCCAAGTTGATCACGGTCATTCAAAATGTAGCATTTGCTTCCAAAAGTGTGGAAGTAGCTAACATTTGGCCTCTTGCCTTTCCATAACTCATAGGAGGTGTTTCTAGTACCGGGCCTTAGGAAGACTCTATTTCCTATATAGCAAGCCGTATTGATGGCTTCAGCCCATAGGTTCCTAGGGACATTGTTGCTAAGCAACATCACACGGGCCATCTCTTGAAGGACCCTATTTTTCCTCTTAACAACTCCATTTTGTTGAGGTGTCCTAGGAGCCGAAAACTCATGGGAGATACCTAAACCATTACAAAAGGTTTCAAAGGTAGCATTCTCAAATTCCCTCCCATGGTCACTTCTAATCCGTTTTATGTTTTTAATATTTGAGTTCATTTCATTTTGAAGTTTATTACAAAGCATTTTAAACTTATCAAAAGTTTCGGATTTTTCTCTAAGAAAATATGTCCATGTGAACCTAGAGAAATCATCAACACATACAAAAATGTATCTCTTTCCACCCAAACTTTCGGTTTGCATGGGACCCATGAGGTCCATGTGGAGAAGCTCAAGAGGCTCCTTGGTGGTGAGATACTTACCCTTTTTGTGCATGCTTTTAGTTTGCTTTCCTTGTTCGCAAGGTCCACAAACACCATTGGCTTTCTTCCCAAGCTTAGGGAGGCCACGCACACACTCGAACTTTCCAAGGGTCCATAGATCCCTAAAGTTCATGTGGCCAAGTCTTTCATGCCACAACTCAATTTGCTCATCCATGGACACAATGTTTAAGACTATTCTAGCTTCAAGACAATAGCAATTGTCGCTAGATCTCATACCTTTCAATAAGGTTTGTCCATCGGGCTTTAGGATCGAGCAATCATCTTTACAAAACAAGACGGAATATCCTTCATCACTTAGATGTGAAATGCTTATTAAATTGGCTTTCAAGCCATCAACAAATAAAGCATCGGATAAGGAGGGTAATCCAGGAACGGAAATGGTTCCTTTCCCTACAACTTTCTTTTTGGATCCATCACCAAAAGTGACATATCCACCTTCCTACATAACAAGAGTCTCGAAGAAACTCTTGTTTCCCGTCATGTGCCTAGAGCACCCACTATCTAGATACCAAAAATTAGAAGAATTTGCCTTCAAGGCTATTTGAGCAACATGGCAAACAATGTCATTCTTTCTAATCCACCTAGAAACAATCTTAGCTTTCTTAGTGGTCTTTGGTATATGGGCTCTAGATGTCCTAGGATCATGCATAATAATATTATCATTCCTAGGAACATGCATCATGGCTCTTTTCTTTTTCTTCTCTATCATGCTTCTAGTTTTGCACATTTTTATATATCGAAAGCAATGTGGTCTAATATGACCATCAAATCCACAAAAATGACATATAGGAGTAAAATAAGGAATCATACCTTGTCCTTGTCTTTGTGGATGAAAGGGTTCAATCCTTTTTCGTTGTTGAACCGGTCTTGGTTGCTTCCTAGCTTGAGGTTGCATGATAGGTCTCTTTCCTTTGTGAGCCATTTGAGGAGGAATGTTGGCTTGAGGGACCCTAGGGGGTTGAGCTTGAGGTTGCCTTCTTGGCCCCATCTTCACTTGTGCATTAGAGCATTGTCCTACTTCTAATTTCTTTCTAGGAGCTTGCACAAATGAAGTTTCTTCTCTCTTCAAGCTCTTGACAAACACGGTCTTGTTAGAGGTAGAGATCTTCTTGTCATCTTCATACCCAAAACCCCTCTTGTCACATGGACTCTTTCCAACACCAAGCATATGGTCAAGCTTCTTGGTGCTAGAATCCATCCTAGTCATAGAATTTCTAACTTCTTCAAGCTCACTCTTTAGACTTTCTTCATTCCTCCTAGATAAAGCTAACTCCTCTCTTAGCTTATCTTCTATCTTCTTGAATTTTTCCACTTGTTCACCTAAGTGGTCATTATGAGATGCAAGCTCAAGATTTTCTTCTCTCAACATCTTGATCTTTCTTGTGCTCTTGATTGCTAAATCATTAAACTCGGCATGGCATTTAGCAAGCACTTTTTTCTCCACAAAACTACTTAAGGAGTTAGACGAGGAATCACTTTCTTCTTCACTTGAGTCATTTTCCTCTTGACTCATTTCCTCTCTCTCACTAGCACTTTTGCTTTTATGGGAGGAGGCAAAAGCTAGGAGATTAGCCATGAGCTCTTCATCACTTGAAGACTCATCTCCCTCAATGGAGTCATCACTACTTCCACTCCAAGTGGCGGCCATCACTTTTCCCTTTTTCCTCTCATTGTGATTCGCACATTCGGGGGCAAAATGACCTATGCCACCACACTCGAAACATCGGACCCCTTTCCTTTCGGTCCTCTCTTGCCTAGGTTCAAACTTCTTGAAAGAGCCCTTTTTCTTCAAGTCTTGACCTTTTGACCCAAAGCTCTTTTTTCTAAACTTCATAACCTTGTTGAACCTTTTTACAAACAAGGCAAGGTCTTCATCCAAGTCAACCTTCTTTGCCTCCTTTTCATCCTTGGAGGTTTTTAAAGCAATTCCTTTTTGCTTTTTAGTGGGTGTGGAGATAGGCCCTTTCCTAGACTCATAAGCTAGAAGTCTCCCAATCACCTCACTCGGCTTCATATCCTTATATCCACTATTTTCTTCTAAAGCCGTCACCTTCGATTCAAACCTATCGGGTAGAGATCTCATAATCTTTTGCTTGATTCTCCTATCCGAATATGGATCACCAAGTTGATGGCTTTGGTTGACTATATCCATCAACTTGATCTCGAAGTCGTTGAAGCACTCATTCTCCTCCATTTTAAGCATCTCGAATTGAGTTTGGAGGACTTGAAGCTTAGAGTCCTTCACCACTTCGGTTCCCTCATATGCAATCTCTAGGATGTCCCAAGCCTCTTTAGCTATCCTAGTATTTTGAATCAATTTATATTGATTTTCATCCATAGCACACAAGATGGCATGCATCGCCTTCCTATTCCACTTTGAAGCCTCAAACTCTTGCGCGTTCCATTGCGCCTTAGGCTTCAATACTTCTTCTCCTCCACCATCGGGAGTCATCTTGGGTAGATCATATCCGTCTTCAACCGCCATCCATGCACGGTCATGAATTTGGCATATGTAGGATTCCATCTTCCCTTTCCATTGGGAATAGTTCAATCCGGTAAGAAGTGGAGGCCTTGTGCTAGAAGCTCCTTCGTGGCCACCACCATTTCCACCGTTTCCACTCATAGTGTTTATGAATGAATGAAATGAATGCAAATGTATGAATGATCAAAAATCACACAAAATGCAAAACACACCAAAATAAGCAAGGATCACCTATGTATGTCTAGGAACCCGCTCTGATACCAATTGAAACAAATTATAGCACGGTGTGTATAAAGCTATCTAGAGGGGGGTGAATAGATTTTACGCTTTTTACCCAATTTTTCGTGTTAGTCAAAATTACGAAAATGCTCTCAAGATAATATAAACAAGCAAGTGTAATATGATGCGGAAATTAAAACAACACTTGGTTTTTACGTGGAAACCCTCACGGGAAAAACCACGGGCTATGTAAGTAAGCCACACTCGAACCTCGAATCCACTAAATGTGCAAACGATTACAACCTAATCCCAGAAGTAATCACACACCTACCTAATCCCGGTATGAGTGAACCTAGTCCAATTTGCTTGCGTTCTAAGCAACCTAATCCCGGATGCTACACACGAGACTTACTTTCTCTATGAAGAGAATACAACCCTAAGTGAATATATGTGAATATCCAAAATGCAACATAGAGCAAGGGAAACCCTATATGCTTATCTAAGATGATTAATATGCAATTAAGAACAATCCTAGATATCAAAACTGTAAGGATTCCCGTTTTGTTGATTGGCTTATTTCGTGGTCAAACCACATGTTGGGGTTTTGAATGTAAGGGTAGTCTAAGTGTTTAGTGTTGAAGATCAAAGGCCCTTCCATGACCTCAAGATACAAGCACGCCAAAGGTATAATCTCTTGTGCTTGTTTTTCTTTGAAGAGATTTAGTAGCACACACACACTTAGCATTCTTGCTATGATTGCATACTTGCTTATTTTTATGTGCATCTCTTCACATGTCACTTTACACACTAGCACTTTGGTTGATATATCTTGTTGTGTGTATATGTGCCTTATAATTCGTTTCCCGACATTGTTCGGAAACGTCCGCGCTTCCACTAATTAGTGCTTGGTTTCGCGCGAAGACCGCCTATGGAGAATGCCCTTGGCTTCTCCTTGGTTTTCACCATTGTTGGTGATCGGCGGTTATGATCGGCGGCCTGGCCGCCGAATGAAACCGTCATTTCAGTCCAGATTGGTCTGAAGCAATTATGCGGTCAAGATCGGCGGTCACGACCGCCATTCGAAACCACCGTTCATACCTGATCGATTTTAATCTCTCGGGTTTGATTCGGCGGTTGGATCGGCGGTCACGAAACCGCCGAATGAAACCGCCGTTAATGCTCTGTTCTTCACGAGCTCTATTCGGCGGTTGTCATCGGCGGCTGTCATCGGCGGCCTGGCCGCCGATTGAAACCGCCGAACGGTGCGTTTCAGGGGCAAAAGTGTCTTTTCACATGCCCAATTCTTGATGTCTATAAATATCTTGTTTTCTCAATCTCTGAACAATTTTCTTGAGCAATTAGAACCCTAAACTTTCAAGAGAGATTTTTGAGAAAAAATCAAATCAAGAACCTATCTTTAAACACTCAAATCAAATCCCTTTTGCATCAAATTTCATATTTGATCTTCTATGCCTTCATAGAATTGATCCATGCATGATTTTGAATCATCACATCTTATTTGGTATGTTCTTCACTAATTTCATATTACTTTAGTGTTTTTCATATTAATACATCTCTTTAATTACTTGTATGCTTTTGATTATTTGCTAGATACAAGTTAGAGATTATTTGTGATGAAAATGATTGAGTGTTGATTGTGATAGCTAATTAGGTTTTAATTAATCTTGATTAGCTAAGCTATTTGACATGTCATTTAGCAATTGATATCTAGGGTTGATTAAATTGATTATATCATCATCCTAGATAAGCATCTAAGGTTACCTAGCCTTGTTTGTTATTTGAATATTCATATATATATTCACATAGGTTGTTTCTCTTCATAGAGAAGTAAGTCTTGAGGCTAAGAGTGCTTAGGCCTCAAGCAAATTGGAATAGGGTTGCTAATAAAGGCCCGCTGGGTAGAAGTGAGGGGTTACAGACCGGAATGTTAGACGAGGTCTACATAGGTTGTAAACTTCATTTCAATTAGTGATTTCGAGTTCCGAG
This sequence comes from Acer yangbiense, assembly GCA_008009225.1. Lineage (NCBI taxonomy): Eukaryota > Viridiplantae > Streptophyta > Magnoliopsida > Sapindales > Sapindaceae > Acer > Acer yangbiense. Next base: position 25,304,611 of record CM017767.1, on the reverse strand, counting down.
TGTGGCGCACTATACAGCCCGTGGTTTTTCCCAGTGGTTGGGTTTCCACGTATACATCAAGTGTTATTTAAATTCCGCACTATATTACACTTGTATGTATTTTTGACTAGTAGGGGCATTTTCGTAAAATTGACTTGCATGCGAAAATTGGGTAATATTAGTTAAAATCTATTCACCCCCCCTCTAGCTTTATATTGATAAACACGCCTCGAGTATTTAATTACTTTCAAAAACTAAATGACATGTCAATTAGTTTAGCTAATCAATATTAAGCACAAAACCTAATATGCAAGCACAATATAACTTCTCAAACATACATCATACTCATCTCAATATTGTATCCAAAGCATACAAAATAACAAACAAGTAATTAATTGAGATTGCTAGAAAAGAGAAACACAAAACATGTAAGATATTAGTGAAAAGCTTACCAAGCAAAGGATGATGAAGATTCCATGCTAGATGACATCTAGATGATCTAAGATGATGCTAGATGATGATTGATGATCATGAAAAAGTGTTTGAGAATCAATAATTGAGTTCTTGGAATTTTTCTTCTCTTTGAAAAATATCCTAAGTATGAATTCTGAATATGAACTCTCTTAATTGACCTAAAGTCAAAGTGGCATATATATAGGGGGCCAAATCAAAGTGAGGTCGTTTAAGTAAGTTTCAAAGAAACGCGCCAATCGGCTGTTTCATTCGGCGGCCAGGCCGCCGTTCATGACCGCCGAAATGAGCTCGTGAAGAACAGAGCAAAAACGGCGGTTCATTCGGCGGTTTCGTGACCGCCGAATCAAAACAGAGAGATCAAAATCAATCAGGTATGAACGGCGGTTTCGAACGGCGGTCTCATGACCGCCGATTAAACCGTCGAATTAGACTGAGAGATAAATCAATCAGGTCTTGAAACGGCGGTTTCGAACGGCGGTCGTGACCGCCGATCTTAACCGCAGAAATGCTTCAGACCAATCTGGACTGAAACGGCGGTTTCATTCGGCGGCCAGGCCGCCGATCATAACCGCCGATCACCTAGATAGGTGAAAACCAAGGAGAAGCCAAGGGCATTCTCCATAGGCGGTCCTCGCGCTAAACCAAGCACATTCTCGTGCATGCGCGGACGTTTCCGAAAGTTATCGGGAAACGAATTACACAACAACATGACACAATTACACACAACAAAATATAATAAATAAGTGCAAGTGTGAAATGTGACAAATGAAGAGAATGCACACATATGCAATGAATGTTAAGTGTGTGTGTGCAACTAATCTCTTCAAAGAAAAGTAAGCACATAGAAATTTACCTTCGGTGCTTATCAACACGAGGTCTTCAAAAGGCTTCGAACAATAAGACCGATACTTAGGCTACCCTTACAAAGAACCCCAACATATGGTTTGATCACGAAATAAGCCAATTAAAAACAACGGGAATCCTTATAGTGGCTCCATTTATTAAATGAGAGTATAATATCATCATATGGATGTTTTGAGGTAATTGGATATTAAATCTCAACGTTGAGTTTTCGATAGTGACTATTGAAAACATGGCTTCTGGACAAGTCAAAATATCCAAGTTCAAAACGTGGTCATATGAGTAAATATGGTAACTTGGAGAGTTATAGGCGGTCTATGAACTCTTGGCGATTACTGATATTAATCATGAGGATACAATATCTCCAATATGATTGTCTAGGGTTATGAAAGAGGAACATCTTCCTTTTCTATCTTTATTTAAGAGTTCAATTTTAGCTCTTTAGTGGAATGAGTTAAAATTAATGGATCGGACCTAAGTGAATCATTTGTTGATTGTGATTAGGTTATGTCTATTGAAGCTTAAATTTAGATAGCCCGCCAAGATCCTCAATCCACACGGACTTGCATGGATCACTTGATATATTCTACCGGACCAATTTATGGGTCCATCTAGAATTGCATTTAATATATTAAGAATATAATTTGCACATTATTTGTTTAATGGGCTGATCAATTATATTAATATATTAATGAAAGGCATGTGGGCTTGTTTCTTTTAGAAAGAATGGGTCTGGTTCACATGTGGGCTTTTTATTTAAAGTCCAATGGATTAAATAAAATAAGGAAATAATATTTGGCCCATTTATTACATGTGGGGTGGCAAGGCTATGTATATATATAGTCAAAAATATTATATTATTTTATTTTATTGTTTGATTAAATAAGAATTAATTAATTTATTAATTAATTATTTAATTAAGAAACAAAATCTTTTTCTGATTAGGAAATATGTTTCCTATAGTTATACTATATGTATACTAAAAGTAAAAGACTTGTTTGGTAAGAAAATAAATAATTAAGTTTATTTATTTAATCAAATAAGAAGTCTTTTTATTATAGTCAATAAAAGAATAAAAATACTTATGAGTTGGATTAGGGTTAGAAGTCTAAAAGTTGATGTGTATTAAGGTGCAACACAAATCCTTTTTTGGCGTGGATTTGCGGCAACCCTAATTGAATCAAGGTAGATTTTCGGCAACCCTAAAATAAAGAGGAAGTTAAATTCAGCCACCCTATATAATACTACATATAGAATTCGACCACCTACTCTAATGCTGGGTTGATTCAATTTTCTTCTTCTTCTAAACTCATAGACAAGTATTTGATTATTCTACTAAGACATAAAAGAGAGAAGAGATTATTCTTTCGATGGTACACTAATTGCTTGTTCATCAATAAGCTTGTGTGTACATCATCGAATTAGGTTCACGCGAGTTTCGATCATTAGATTGAGAACTCAAAAGTGACCGGAATAATCTTTGTATTCTTTTGATTGTTTTGTGACTAACAAAAGAAAAAGAAAAGTTTGTTTGTCCATTCTCAGGTTTGCAATTCAAAGAAAAGGGAGACCACGCTCCTAGGTGATTCATGTTAGTGCTAGGATTGAAGATCTTGCGGATTACCATCGACGTAAGTCAATCGGATCACGCGAAAAAAGGTATTCAACTTTTGTTACTTTATATATGGTTAATTAATTTAAAGGGTTAAGGTTCATAAAAAGGAAAAATTTTAAAACATACTAAATCGATTTTTAGTCTCGCTTCCGCTGCGTGTACTACGGTATTTTTCCCTACAATTGTAAGGATTCCCATTATTTGATTGGCTTATTTCGTGGACAAACCACATGTTGGGGTTTATTGTGTAAGGGTAGTTTAGGAGTTTGTGAATCAAGCTTAAAAGCCCGTTCAAGACCTCAAGGGACAAGCCCGCCAAAGGTATAATCTCTAGTGCTTAGTTCTTTCTTTGAAGAGATTTAGATTGCACACACTCACTTAGCATTCTTGCATTTGTGTGCATACTCTTCACATGTCACATTTCACACTTGCACTTTAATGTTGTATTTTGTGTGTGCTTATATGCCTTGTAATTCGTTTCCCGATATTGCTCGGAAACGTCCGCGCTTGCACTAGTATATGTTTGGTTTGCGCGAAGACCGCCTATGGAGAATGCCCTTGTCTTCTCCTTTGATTTCACCTCTTTTGGTGAAACGGCGGTTATGATCGACGGCCTGGCCGCCGAATGAAACCGCCATTTGAGTCCAGAGACCTCTGGATCAATTCTACTGTTATGATCGGCGGCCACAACCGCCGTTCGAAACCGCCGTTCATACATGATTGATTTAATCTCTCGGGTTTGATTCTGCGGTTAATTCGGTGGTTTCGAAACCGCCGATGCTGCTTTATTCTTCTCGGGCTCAATTCGGCGGTTGTAATCGGTGGCCTGGCCGCCGATCGAAACCGCCGATCGGTGCGTTTCATTGGCAAACTTGTCTTTTCACATGCTCTGTTTTTCATGCCTATAAATACATCACTTTCTCTTGATCTGAATGTGACTCTTTAATCATCAAGAGCCCTACTTTTAAAAGAGAGATTTTTAAGAGAGAAAGCAACCAAGTTTGCTCATTTAAACACTCAAACCAAAATTCATATGCATCAAAATTCATCTAGCATCTTCTAGCATATCTAGGATGCTTGCTTGCATGGGTCTTTCATCATCACACTTGTCTTGGTAAGTTTTTCACTATTATCACATATAATTAGTGTTTTATTTATTATAGCATCTCTTTCATTACTTGTTTGTTCTTAGATTAGATTCTAATATTCAAGATAGAGATTGTTGTGTTGATTTAATTGAGTGTTGTATTGTGATAGATATCTAGGTTTTTATAATCTATGATTATCTAAGCTATTTGACATGTCATTTAGTTCTTAATATCTAGGATTGTTTTTATTGCAAAATCATCATCTTAGATAGCATATAGGGTTCCCTTGGTCTATGTTGCATTTTGGATATTCACATATTCACTTAGGGTGTTAATCTCTTCATTGAGAAGTAAGTCTTGTGTGTAGCTTCCGGGATTAGATTGCTTAGATCGCAAGCAATTGGACTAGGTCCACTTATACCGGGATTAGGTAGGTGTGTGATTACTTCCGGGATTAGGTTGTAATCGTTTTACACATTTAGTGGATTCGAGGTTCTAGTGTGGCTCACTTATTAGCCCGTGGTTTTTCCCATGAGGGTTTCCATGTAAAAATCATGCGTTGTTTATATTTCCGCATCTCATTACACTTGCTTTATTTTATTGACTATTAGGGATATTTTTATTATCTTGACCATACACGAAAAATTCCCCCCCTCCCCATTTAGATTAATATTTAACACACCGTGAGAACTTTCAATCATCATCCTAGATAAGCATATAGAGTAACCTAGCTCTAAATTGCATTTTGAATCTTTCTCATATTCACATAGGTTCTATTATCTCTTCTTAGAGAATTAAGTCTTGTGTTGTGATCGGGATTAGGTAGGTGTGTGATTACTTACCGGGATTAGGTTGTAATCGGTTTACACATTTAGTGGATTCGAGGTTCGAGTGTGGCTCACTTATTAGCCCGTGGTTTTTCCCATGATGGTTTCCACGTAAAAATCAAGTGTTATTTAATTTCCGTATTTTACACTTGATTTATTGCTTTATCTAGTTTGGGGTGATTTCGTAATATTGACTATACACGAAAAATTGGGTAATATCTTTAAAATCTATTCACCCCCCTCTAGATAATTTTATACACACCGTGCAATATTTGTTTCACCTTCCAGCAGCCTTATTCCCGCGAACAACACGTCCAAACCCGCGGAATCTCCGTGATTTCATGTCGTGAGACATATCCCGCAAGGCAAAAAGGATAAACTCGTGGCCAACCTTCATATTTCACCTCGACTTTCGGCCGGTGGGAATAAACCCACAAGAACAGAGTGTACAAGCTAGTTGGACTCATCCACTTGATGACAGCTCGTCCCACTTGCCTCTCCTATCACCTTAAGCTTGTTAAACACACCTTACCACCTTAGATATGTTTTATATAACTTACCTTAGACACCTTAGTTTAATATACTAGACACTATACACTTTAATATAAATAACTTACTCTAGTGTAGAATCTTAGAGAGAGAAGAACTCTCTCACTTGGTTTTAGTTTCATAGAATATTTTCCCATCACTTTCTAGGTAGCCAAACACCACCTTTAGTGATCAAGCCAAATTTGGTATGATTTTGTACCTCATTCCCGTCTCTTTATGCTTGATTCTCGGGCATGTCCTCGTATTTAATAGTGTTAAATTGAGCATTTCAGGTTTATTTAGGTATTAAGGGCTTTTGTGAAGAAGATGTGAAGTTTGGTTCAAAAGGTGCACAAGTTGGCAAAACATGGCATTGTTGCCACAAGCATCGCCACTTGTGTCGCTATGGCGACAGAGAGTTTTATTTCAAGGCAAATCAATCAGGTCTCGCCGCCACTTGATGTCGCCACTTGACATATGGCGACACAGAAGGAACTAAATTGTCACCACTTACTGTTGCCACTTTGGAAGTGGCGACATAGAGATGTCGCCACAAGCGTCGCCATGGCGACAGAAGGTTTTTGAAGGCATCAGGGGTTGTCGCCACTTTATGTCGCCAGTTGCAATGTGGTGAAAAAGATGAGAAATGTGGCGACATTTGAATCTCAGAAGGCATAACCGTTTGTCGCCACTTGTGTCGCCATAACAAGTGGCGACACCTTACCACATCAGATTTTCCAGCGGTTATCAGTACATTTCATGGCCACTATATATATTCCTCTTCTTCCAAACTTGAGCCATACACCATACTTAGAGAGCATGAAATTTCTACAAATCTAACCCTAGCTTCTCATCCATTTCTCACCTTTCAACCTCCTCCATCGTCTAATCTTGAACTATCTCTACCATCCAAAACCTCAACACAATGTCTTGATTCCTTCACCCAATCATTCCTCTATTTCCATTCTCTCCATTTCCATACCTTTGTCACTAACCATTAAACACCCACATATCTAGACACTTCATCTTCTACCACTCTTTACGCTAGGAGCATCAAGGGAAAGGAAGGAGCAAGCTCTAAAGAATGAGGCCTAAGGGTGATTTCCTTAACTATTACTTCCTATTCTTTTGATTGTAACTATGTGTAGCTAAACCCCTAATTTAGGGGATAGATTTGAAGAACTTGTGATCATGGGTATTTGCTAAACTATTTGTAATTGAATCTCTATTTGTTTCCTTTTCACTTTATATTTAGATTCTATGCTTATTGTGATTTGCATTGTATATCACTAGTGGATCATAATATTGTGTGGGATAATTTGTTTTAAAACCAATCTTGGATTGACACCCTTGATTGGTTGAAGAACTTAGTGAATAGGATGGATTAGAGGTAGGTATATCAACCTCATTGATCCAAACCTTGATTTGTACCTAACTAATCTCACATTGACACCCTTTCCTGAATCGGTTAGGCATTGAGGTGAGAAGATGTTGAGTGTTCATAGTAATGACCTCAACACACTTAAGAAAACAAATGGCTAGCATTTATGAGATTGGTCATTATTGAGTTTTGAAAGCATTACCTAGATTCATGAGTAACTCAATCTATTCCCTAACTTCTATTAATTGATTTTATCATCTCTCTTATCAAGATTGTTGAGTCTTCTATTTTTCATATCATTTTTGTATGTTTATTTTAATTGCAATTTCATGGGTTGTAAAACCCAAACAACTATCCATTTTCAATGATTTATTTTATTGCTTTAGATTAGTCAATTGATCCAATACATCCTTCATCTCCCTATGGAACGAACTTTGCTTACCACTTGCTAAGAAATATTATCTTAAAGGATTTTTAAGTGGTTAAAATACGGTTTTCAAAATAACATCAATATTGTATTTTGTTGAGTACCAAAACGACCTCATCATTTAGTTACTTAGACTTGCTCTTTTCAAGTTGCTCTAGAAGGATATTGTGCTTGGATTGCAAGGGGGAGTCATCTTGGCCAAGAAACTAATCCAAATGGGTTTGTTTTACTCTTCTTTTGTATTTTCTAGTTTATATACTTCTATGTGTAACTAAACCCTTTTGCTGGGGGATTGATGTAACTCTTGTAATTAAACCATTGATTCAATCAATCCATCATTTATTTCACTCTCTAAGGCTTTGTATGTGTGTATTATGAACTATAATGATATGTGGATGATATGTCTTTCATATACATCTATTTGTACACACTTGGTAGTTGATTTCATGCATATAGTGTCCAACAATGTGTGTGAACATTTCACTATCCATTTTGTAGAGATGTCTCTAAGTAATTCATAACTTTGGTTAATTAGAGAATCTCTACATCACTATTTCGAAATTCTCTCTTGATCACTTATCTTTGATTTTAGATTATGTGTAAGATGATGGATTTGGTACCTTACATTATTGATAATGAAATACATGCCTTAGAATGTTGTGAATGTGCTTAATGAATGATTGGTTAATGAAATGGTGTTACTTGAATGAATCAATATCCTAACATCTTTTAATCTAGCTTTAATCTTAGTTCATTGCAAGCTTAGTATAATTAATCTAGATAACATTAACTAGTGAACTTCTTAGGAATTAGGAATTCAATAATCAATGATAACCTAGAGCTTACTTGTTAGCTAATCCACCTCCTCGTGGGAACGACCACCCTTACTAGTGTACCTTTTACTACTCGTACAACTCGTACACTTGCGATGGGTGAACCACCCGCGCGCCCATTTAATTCCCGTTGTAGTTAAGTTGCTTAGCATCCTCGATCTAGGATCCACTTGGCTTTAGTCATCCTCATTAGTGTAATTTAATTAGAACCAGTAACGGGCGCGTCAGTTAATAATCATGAAATATTAAGTAAAGGGTTTAATTAATTACTTCTAAGTATTATTGGAGCTCAAAACTGTGGGTCCATTAGGTCTCCTTATTAGCCCGATTGATTAAAGGTAACAAGGGTCACGGTTAACTAATTGGATTGTTCAATTAATTGTGTTACGAAAGTGACATGTATTTATTCATGGATTAATTGAATAATGTGATTATTTAGTTAATATATTAATAATTAAATTAATTAAATAATTAGATTATTTAATTAATGAATTAATAATTATTAATTATTAATTAATTAATTATTAAATGGAGGTACGTTGCAGGTTCAAATCATGACTGAGACATAAAATAATTAGATTATTTTATTTTTAGCTAAGTCTAGTGTTTAAGTTTAAGTCAACTAGGGTTATGTAGGAGTTAGAATCATATTCTACCTAGGACACTTAAATACTAATTATCTTTTGAATATATGGAGATATATATGGAAAGAGATAATGATCTAGTTTGAAAAATATATAGAGATATATTTTATATAACTAGATTTTATATAAAACTGATAAAGGATCAGTGAAACCTAATTTTTGAACCTACACACACAACTAAAGAAAAACAAAAAAACAAAAAAGAACAAAAAGAACAGAAAAAGTAAGACAGGTGGTTCGGCCAACAAAAATAAAGGAAGAAAAATTGTTCTACTTCTATTTTTCCAAGAAGGCTGCCCGAAATCTTAATACACAAAGCAAGGGTTGTTTTGTGTGTCCTCTTCTACCTCCATTCAAGTTGCTGAGTACTATGATGCGCCCACACATAATTGTCGGATCGTGGGATATAGTGAGGAAGATTTGGTGGTGACAAATCAAAATAAAGCTTAAAGAAACGAAGGAGTTGGTCTACAAGGTTATGATTTAATTCTCTTTATATATTCTTATATATTGTATATGGTTTACAAGTTGCATAAAATTTTTAAAAACCTATTTTCCGCTGCGCAATGTAAATCCGGGTTCCTACAATTGGTATTAGAGCCAATTATACAATATATTAGAATAAAAGTTTCTTTTTCATAGTTTTATTCTTGATTTGCATATATGGTATGTGTAGACACTTTCTAAATATTGTATGATGTTTATATTTTATATATATATAAACATGGTTGATCGTTAATTGTATGGTACAATGGGTTTAGGGTTTCGTTTTAATGGTTGTAATATTTTTCAAAGTAATATTAATCCCGGGATGTAATTTTAATATTTTATTTTAATTTTCTACTGTATTTTCTTTGCTGTAAATTTTCTGTTATGTATTTTATTGTAAAATATGTATGAAGAAATCAGTCGAAGAAGACGAAGAAATCGAGCGTGTGTTGGACACACAAACGGCAGCGCATGTGCACAAGACACAAGGCACACGCTTGATTGTCGTGCACCTTGTTGTTGCGCATGTGTGCAAGTGTGCACAACGCACAACACATGCAGGTGTGCACAATTGTTCAACGCACAACACATGCAATGTGTTTGTGCATCAATCATGCACGCCAGATGTGCACCATGTGCGCAATTGCACTGCATAATTTAATTGTGTGCAATTGCACTGCTGCAACATTCAATTGTTGTGTGTTTTGTGCAGCAGTCACGTGTGTGTGTACACGACTGTGTTTGGGCTGATTTTGGGAAATCCCGGGCCCCCGAAAAATGTTAAAGTAACATTGGGCTTTAAGGGATTTAATACATGAGATGGATCCAATAAAATAAATCTAGTTGGACTTGATTTTTGGGCCCGAAAGACTCAAAAGATATTACAGATGGACTTGAAGAATATTGGAATTACTTGAAGATCAAGGAATGCCTTGGATAACTTTTGTAATTAGATATATATTTTTAGGTTAAATAACCAATTGTACTAGGTCAACTCATATATGCTTTTATTATGAGATGATTAAAGTATTGCCATGCATATACGTATCATTTAGATTAGGTGTGCCTACACATATATATGTTGATATGTCATACATGCATTATAGCCATCTATATTATGTGTTTATTTTTTTTAATTTGATTAAAATGGGTAATTCAAATAATTGGCTATAGATTAGGGATTAGTTTTTAGGAGTAAAAACTTGGTAATTCTCATTAATCACTAATCTTTTTATTAAAGAGTTTAATTACTTAGATTAGTAGGGTCCTTTAAATATATTAGGATTAATTCGATTAAGCCCCTAATAATAATCGGACCTAATAATGTGTTTAGTTTTAATAGTTAAAACTTGGTAAATACATTTTTAATAATTCTAGTCTTAGTAAATAGTTTACATATATTAGAATTATCACTAATGAACTAGATTTTTAATAGTTAAAAATCAAATTAGTTTATTAGTTATTGGAATAGGATTCTAATAATTTGTGATTAATGCACTTGACGCTTAGATTGAAATTAGCCGTTTAATCTAGTTTAATCTAGGTGCATTAATATTAATAGAAAACCCTTATTATATAATAGTGAGTGGGAGAGGGATATATGACATTATATCCCGCGGTCTCCATCATTAGTTCAACACCGTAAGATTCGAGTGGGGCCTCGTGACGGCTTTGCTTTTGTCCTCCCTAATGAGGGTTTCCATAAGAATCAATACCAAGGTTGTCTTCCCAACGGATAGGATTTTTGAGGGGATTTCGGGATTGACCAACCCTAAGGCGGCAATTCTCGAGTTAAGCTCATGAGATCTGAAATGATGGGTTACGCTTACAAGGTTTTAATTAAATTGGTTAATTGAAAACCTGACTAAATAATCGATGGTTGAATGATATTGGAATAAAAGTTATTCTGGTATATCATTTTATTGAGAAGGTCTCGATCCAACATGCAAGAATTTGACCGACCCTAAGGCGGCACTTACTTGTGGTATGTTGGATTGTTGTGGTATAGAAACATTGTTTTCTTAGGGTTGTTCTTGTTCATTAAACATTTTCATGCATCATGTTTAATTTTATGCCAAACATTCGCACATGTTTTCAATGTATGACTGAATGAATTCTTAATTTATGTTTTTTTAGCCATGTGATCTGCACTATTACAAATCATAGCCAATGACAAATTAACTAGTGATAACAACACTAAATGGAAACATAACATAAATGCAATCTTGGTCACCAAGGACCTAAAGTTTGTGCTTACGGAGGAATGTCCTCCAATACCTACTGCCAATGTCGCATGAACTATTCATGAGGCATATAAGAAATGGGTCTCATAAGATGAGAAAGCTTGAACATATCTGTTAGCAAGTATGACAAATGTGCCTGTCACAAAGCACGAAGTAATGGGTACTGCATTTGAAATAATGGAGTCATTATAAGCCATGTTCGGGCAGCCTTCTGAGCAAAAGCGGCATGAAGCTATTCGTTCCGCAATGTTTGCTCGGATGAAAGAGGGCGCATCTGTTCGGGAACATGTCCTGAACATGATGTCCTATTTCAACACAGCAGAGATCAATGTTGGGGCCATTGATGAACCCAGTCAAGTGAGCATCATACTGACGACTTTTCCAAGGAGTTTCGATCAGTTTAAGAGTAACTATGGGATGAACAAGCTTAGGTTCAGTCTCACTCAATTGCTTAATGAGCTCACTACTTTTGAGTCCTTAACTAAGGACAACAAAAGTAAGACCAGTGAGTTAAATGTTGCTGAACCATCTTCCTCTAGTAATAAGAAGAGGAAGAGGTCTGATGGGAAGGCTAAGAGTAAGCCTAAGCCTAAGAAAGCCCAAGGCAAGAAAAAGGGCACCTCCACCGACCAAGGCAAAGGAAAGTGTTTCCATTGCAACAAGGTTGGACACTGGAAGAGGAATTGTTTGCAGTATCTAGAGGAGGTAGCCATGAAGAAGAAGGCGAAAGGTAAATATGATTTACTTGTTCTTGAATCGTGTATAGTGGAAGATGATTCTTCACCCTGGATAGTTGATTCGGGAGCCACTAACCATGTTTGTTCTTCTATGTAGTGGACTGATTCTTGGACACAACTTGAAAAGCGAGCCTTCTCTATGTGTGATGGGTCAGGGAATGTCGTGTCAGCCTGAGCAGTGGGTGTAGTTAGACTACATTTTGGAAGTTGTTTCATTGTTTTAAATAATGTATTTTTAATTCCTGGATTTGCTCAAAATTTGATTTTAGTTTCAAAGTTGTTGGAACTATTATATTCTGTTTTTTTTAATAATAAGTATGTTATTATTGCAAAGAATGGTTTGAATATATGTTTAGGATTAAACGAAAACAACTTGTATGTTTTAAGGCCGTTAATACATACCACACTACTCAACGCTTAATTGTTTAAAATTGAAAAACCTAAAACAAAACGACAAAAGATTTCTCCAGAAAACAAAGAGTATCTATGGCATCTAAGACTTGGCCATATCAACCTTATAGACTAGTGAAAAGCGGACTTTTAAGTGAGTTAAAGGTTGGCACCTTACTTGCCTGTGAATCTTGTTTAGAAGGTAAAATGACCAAGAGAACTTTTACTGGAAAAGGGCTTAGAGCTAAAGAACCACTAGAGCTTATACATTCAGACGTCTGTGGACTGATGAATGTTAAAGAAATGGGTGGTTATGAGTATTATGTCACCTTTATAAATGACTACTCGAGATACGGATATGTCTACCTAATGCAACGGAAGTCAGAAACTTTTGAAAAGTTCAAAGAATTCCGAGCTGAAGTTGAGAACCAGTTAGGAAAGACTATCAAGTCTCTACAATCGGATTGTGGAGGTGAGTACATTGACCAAGAGTTTGAAGACTTTATGGTTGAGTATGGGATAGTGTCCTAACTCACAGCTCCTAGTACACCACAACAGAATGGTGTCGCTGAGAGGAGAAATAGAACCCTAATGGAAATGGTGAGATCTATAATTAGTTTCTCATCATTGTCAAATTCTTTTTAGGGATATGCGTTACAAACTACGGCTTACATTTTGAATGTAGTCCTATCCAAATCTGCTCCTAAGACTCCCTTAGAGTTATGGAATGGTTGTAAAGTTATTTGTGACATTTCCGCATATGGGGGCGTGCAGCACATGTGCTGAAGAACAGAAGTGGAAAGCTAGACCCTAAGTCTGTGGTCTGCTTGTTTATAGGATATTCCAAGGAGACCAAAGGTGGATACTTCTATAGTCCTGAAGAGAACAAAGTATTTGTATCGACAAATGCAACGTTTCTTGAGGATAACTATATTAGTGATCATAAATCTTGTAGCAAGATTCTATTAAGTGAAATGGAGCCTGGTACGACTAGTGCTCAGTCAATAAGAGTTGTTGATCCATTGACATCTGATAGTCAGATGATTCCTAGTTAGGATACACTACCACCTAGACGTAGTGGGAGGGTTGTAAGACAACCTGAACGCTATTTGAGTATAGGTGAGGGACGAGATGTCATCTCTACTGATAGTGTGGATAATCCATTGACATTTAAGAATGTAATTTATCTTTTCAGGGGAAAACTTGTCTTTTCACATGCTCTGTTTTCCATGCCTATAAATACATCACTTTCTCTTGTTCTGAATGTGACTCTTTAATCATCAAGAACCCTACTTTTAAAAGAGAGATTTTTAAGAGAGAAAGCAACCAAGTTTGCCCATTTAAACACTCAAACCAAAATTCATATGCATCAAAATTCATCTAGCATCTTCTAACATATCTTGGATGCTTGCTTGCATGGGTCTTTCATCATCACACTTGTCTTGGTAAGTTTGTAAGGTTTATAGTTTGTATTGGTATAAATTCCATATCAAAATGTGTTTCTCTTGTAATGTTTAGTGGTTCGTATATTGAAGAATTAAGAAGATGAAGGATGTCTCAACCACAATTCATTCAAGAAGCCGGTTTTTAAGAGATTCGTGCATCATTGTTCAACAAAGGTAATAAATGACCTCATATCTCTTACAAGGCTAGGCACACACACACACATAGCATTCTTGTGTGTTCCTTCATGATTAAACATCACTTAGGTATCACTTTCACACACTTGACAAAATATGCTCATGCATTCATACTATATTGGTAATATTTTGTTTATTGCGGGACTATGTCTGGAAATTAGCATATGTGTGTGTATTTGTGCTTGTATTTTTTTCGTATTTTTGTACGTGGACTTGAACATGTTCTTATTTGATGTCTTATTGAGTTCCGGTCATTTCGGTTACTCATTCATGTAGTTTCGAGTCCAAACGATGTAGCTACGCTCACTACTACAAAAATGCTTAAAGACATCACTAGAAATCACTAAAAGAAATCGGTTTTTGGTAACCGATTTTAAAAAAGCTTTTAGAAATCAGTTTTTATAAAAACCGATGTCTTAAAATTACAATTTCAAAAGACATCGGTTTTTAAGAAAACCGATATTAAAAAAAAACGTTTAGACATCGGTTTTTATAAAAACTGATGTCTTAAATTTTGCGTTGAAAAGACAACGGTTTTTATAAAAACCGATATTAAAAGCAAGCGTTTAGACATCGGTTTTTATAAAAACCGATATAGATTCAAAAGCAAAATTCTGCAATGCAAATCTGACCTATGTCCACATTCAAGGGCACATCTCTAAAAATACTCAACGTTATTTGCTCAACTTTTGACACAAGAAAGTAGACATGCAAACAAACACTTTTAAATCAGAAAATATTCAAAAATCGATTTGGAAAAGTGAGAAAATGAGCGATGAAAACAGCTCACTCGCGGATTCACGAATCGCTTCTGACCTTTGACTGAATAATTGATCATAACTTTCAAAATACCACCCGGAATTTTACGTTCTTTATACCGTTGGATTCGTATCGAAAAATTAAAGAACCCAACATGGACAAAAAAATTTATTTCCTTGCCAAAAGATACAGTTTTAAGGAAAGAGTTTTCACAAAAATATCTCCAATCGCTTCAATTCTGACCTTTGACTGAAAAATTGATCATAACTTTCAAAATACCAGCCGGAATTTTACGTTCTTTATACCGTTGGATTCGTATCGAAAACTTAAAGAACCCAACATGGACAAAAAAATTTATTTCCTTGCCAAAAGATACAGTTTTAAGGAAAGAATATTTACAAAAATATCTCCAATCGCTTCAATTCTGACCTTTGACTGAAACATTGATCATAACTTTCAAAATACCAACCGGAATTTTACGTTCTTTATACCGTTGGATTCGTATCAAAAAATTGAAGAATCTACCATGGAAAAAAAATTATTTCCTTGCCAAATGATACAGTTTTAAGGAAAAGGTTTACACAAAAATATCTCCAATCGCTTGACCTTTGAGTACTCATGAATAATTGATCATAACTTTCAAAATAACGCCCGGAATTTTACGTTCTTTATACCGTTGGATTCGTATCGAAAATTTGAAGAACTGAAAATGGACAAAAAAATTTATTTCCTTGCCAAAAGATACAGTTTTAAGGAAAGAGTTTACACAAAAATATCTCCAATCGCTTCAATTCTGACCTTTAACTGAAAAATTGATCATAACTTTCAAAATACCAACCGGAATTTTACGTTCTTTATACCGTTGGATTCGTATCGAAATATTGAAGAATCTACCATGGAAAAAAAAATTATTTCCTTGCCAAAAGATACAGTTTTAAGGAAAAATTTTACACAAAAGTATCTCCAATCACTTGACCTTTGAGTACTCATGAATAATTGATCATAACTTTCAAAATACCGCCCGGAATTTAACGTTCTTTAAACCGTTGGATTCGTATTAAAAAATTGAAGAATCCAACATGGACAAAAAAAATTATTTCCTTGCCAAAAGATACAGTTTTAAGGAAAGAGTTTGCACAAAAATATCTCCAATTCTGACCTTTGACTGAAAAATTGATCATAACTTTCAAAATACCACCCGGAATTTTACGTTCTTTATACCGTTGGATTCGTATCGAAATATTGAAGAATCCATCATGGAAAAAAAAAATTATTTCTTAAGGAAAAAGTTTACACAAAAATATCTCCAATCGATCAACCTTTGAGTACTCATGAATAATTGATCATAACTTTCAAAATACCATCCGGAATTTTACGTTCTTTATACCGTTGGATTCGTATCAAAAAATCAAAGAATCTACCATGGACAAAAAAAATTATTTTGTTGCCAAAAGATACAGTTTTAAGAAAAAAGTTTGCACAAAAATATCTTCAATTGCTTCTGACCTTTGACTGAATAATTGATCATAACTTTCAAAATACCGCCCATAATTTTACGTTCTTTATACCGTTGGATTCGTATCGAAAAATCAAAAAATCTAGCATGGATGAAAAAAATTATTTCGTTGCCAAAAGATACAGTTTTAGGGAAAAAGTTTGCATAAAAATATCTCTAGCAGAACACAAAACCACACAATAAAAAATGAAATGAAAAATAAACCCACCAATAAAATTTATTTAATATATGTATGTTTGTAGTAGAAATTAGAATTTTGATTAGTTGAGTAAATTTAAATTTATCAAACAAGTTTTTTTTTTTTTTTTTTTTTTTTAACAATTCATATAGGTTATATATATATATATATATTGTGCAATTGTTAACACATTCAATCTTGTAGTCAGGCGGTAAAGGCTTACCACTTTGACTTTGAGGTTGCGAGTTCGATTCCTCATAATGATAATTAATTGTAATTATTATCATAGGTGGGGTTGGCCGGCGGCGGTGGCCGGTGGTGGTGGTGGTGGCTGGTCGGTGGGATTTTTTTTTGTAATTCATCAATTTTACAGCAGGTTTTTTAAATCGATTTTAACTAAAACCGATGTCTTTTCCCCTAGGTTTTTAAATCGGTTTTAAGTAAAACCGATTTCTTTTCTCTTGTTTTACATCGGTTAAAAACCGATGTCTTTTGCGCTTTTTTTTCTAAATCACTCAAAAAGAGATCGGTTTTAAAAATTTCAAAAACCGATTTCTTCCATATAAAAAAACCGATTTCTTTTGCATTTTTTGTAGTAGTGGCTACTTTTCGTTCTCATTCGTTGAGTTGACTTCATCGTCATTTTTCTAGATGATTTCTCAACCATTTTTCAAAGTTGTGTAGTCTTTGTCGTGCATAAGAGAGTCACGGTTCGTAATCCGAAAACGGATTCGAAATTGGAGTTCGGATACCCAAGATACGGGCTGAAGAACCGAGGGAGCGCGTGAGAGGGGCTGCTGGCCGTGAGGGAGGCCGTGGGCCCCACGGCCAAGGGGGCTCTCTGCCCCCGTGAGGCCCACGCGCCCCCCATGGCCAGGGGGTGACGTGGCCTCATGTGATTGGTCTTCATTCTCCTTCTCTCTCCTCCTTTATCTTCCCTCCATCTCTCTCTATTTGATTTCAAGAAGAAAAAATTGAGTTTTCCCGTCAGAATTTCTCTCCAGAATTTCATAACTTCAAAATACCATATCTTCCTCATCCGAAGTCGGGTTTGAGTGATTCAAATTGGAGAGTGTTCATATTTGAGTTCTTTATCATTTCCAAGTGGTTTGGTGGCTGTTTGATCGAGATTTGTGGTGGTTCCATACTGAAATCCGAACCAGCTCGTGAATCAAAGGTATTGGACTTATCTTTGGGATTTCTTTCTTTTTAACCTTTAATTTGCTTGGGGTTTCTTCTTCTATATCTATGTTTATGTTTGGTAAAAGCTACTGAGAAAGGTAGCTTGAAAATCATTCTAATTGAAAGTCAATTTATAGACTATATGGACTAGTTTCTATGATTCTAGGTTATCCACATGTTTGTGAGTTGTATTGTGATTAGAATGGCATCTTAGGTTGTTTGTGACTTGATTGAATCAATTTTGTGATAAATGACCTTGAGATTTGATTTGATCCTTTGATTGATGAAATCTAGGATTTGTGTATTTGTTTGTGTTTTAGAGCAATCTAGGATTTGATTGATTTATATCTTGAATCCTTGCTCTATATTTTTAGCTAGAATATTGATTGATTAAATCTCATATATCTAGCATTTTATTGTATGTTGATTGCATCTTGAACTTGTACTTCATGAATATATTTTGATTCAAGTGTTGTATATGTGAATGAGACTTTGAGCTTATGTGTTTGGTGTTTCACATGCTTAGGTTTTATTCTAGTATTTTGCATCTAGACTTTTATTGAATGTGTTATCACATGTTTAGGTCTATTTGTACCATAGAATGTATTGATCACATGTTCTATGTTGATTTGACTGTTTGCATCATTTGCATTCACATGATCACACTAGGAAGTCCTTGTAAAAGGCATGAAGTCTTGGTTAGAGTCGGGGTGACTCGGATAGCCAAGCAAGAAGACTTGCCTAAAGTCAGGATGACTCGGATAGGTAAGCAAGAAGTCATGGCTAGAGTCGGGAGGACTCGGATAGTCATGCATGGGAGGCTCCCTAGAGGCAAGAGTGCCTTGGATAGGGAGTTGGCTAATATATTGGTAGGCCTAGGCGTATGGTTAGACATAGACTCCGATAGAGCGGGGGACACGGGAGGTGTATGAACTCTTGAGGAATTTCTAATCTACCATCGATGTTGGTTTTGTGTGTTGTCCAATATATGGTGGTTTCGCATCATTGAGGGATTTCACACTTTCCAATAGGGTTGGGTAGGCTTAGACTTCACTAGGTTGGGTGAGCTAAAGATTGGTCACTTTGTGAATGTTCTATGTTTACTTTCCAATAATATAGTACCCAATGGTTGTAGTTCAACCCGTGGATGTTTCCTCCTTGGAGGTTTTACCACGTTAAAAAAATCTCTTGTGTTAATTCTTTCTATCTCTTTCTCTTATATTTTAATTGTATATTTTATTATCTTGATTCATAATATTCACTTATGATGTATTGTGAAGCAAGACTTTGTATAGTGTGATTTGTGGATTCATTCTTTTGATCATTTTTGTATCTATGATTCTTTTGTATATTGTAATTTTTGTATAGTGATATTTGATCACTCTTGTAACTCATTGAACATCTATTGAAATACAAGCTTACTTTGTTGTTGTGTTTATTTGTTGTGTTTATTTGTTCTTATACCTCACATTACTAGATGATATACTTAGACCTTGCTCTCATGATTGTATTCTCGTATTGTTTATGTATGTCTTCCTTGGCTTATTTTGTTGTGTGTAAGGCTACCTTGAGGAACAAACGAAAGTTTGTTCAAGGGTTTGAAAAAAGATGTAAAAACCTATTCACCCCCCCCCCCCCCCCCCCCCCTCTAGGTATGCTTTAAGCAATTTAACTACGTTTGTATACTTTCAAAGTTTTTCACTATTATCACATATAATTAGTGTTTTATTTATTATGGCATCTCTTTCATTACTTGATTGTTCTTAGATTAGATTCTAATATTCAAGATAGAGATTGTTGTGTTGATTTGATTGAGTGTTGTATTGTAATAGCTAATTAGGTTTTTACTTAATCTTGATTAGCTAAGCTATTTGACATGTCATTTAGTTCTTAATATCTAGGATTGCTTTTATTGCAAAATCATCATCTTAGATAAGCATATAGGGTTCCCTTGCTCTATGTTGCATTTTGGATATTCACATTTTCACTTAAGGTGTTAATCTCTTCTTAGAGAATTAAGTCTTGTGTTGTGACCGGGATTAGGTTGTTTAATTCGCAAGCAATTGGACTAGGTTCATTTATACCGGGATTAAGTAGGTGTATGATTACTACCGGGATTAGGTTGTAATCGTTTTATACATTTAGTGGATTCGAGGTTCGAGTGTGGCTCGCTTATTAGCCCGTGGTATTTCCTGTGAGGGTTTTCCCGTAAAAATCAAGTGTTGTTTATTTTTCCATACCATATTACACTTGCTTTATTTTATTGACTATTAGGGGTATTTTCGTAATCTTGAACATAAACAAAAAATTGGGTAAAATATTTAAAATCTATTCACCCCACCCCCCTAGATTAATATCATACACACCGTGAGAACTTTCATTTGCCTCTCTTGAAATCTTTTAAATGTCCTCCATTTCCCTCCCATTCATTTCAAGAAGAAAAATTAGAAAATCCTTAGATTAGAATTTCTCTCAACTTTTTCTCACCTTCCAAACACCATAACTTTCTCATACGAAGTCGGAATTGAGTGATTCAAGTTGGAGATTGTTCGTAATTGAGTCCTCTACCTTTTCCAAGTGATCTTGCAGCAGTTTGATCATGATTTCTGGTGGTTCTACCCAGAAAAATGAACCAGCTCGTGAACTTGAGGTAGTGTTCATATCTTTGTGATTTCTTCTTTTTATAACCTTCAATTTGCTTGGGGTTTCTTCTTCTATATGTATGTGTATCAGTGTATGTATGGTGAATGCTATTGAGAAAGATAGCTTCATAATCAAACCTAATCAAAAGTCTAATTAGAGACATATGTGAACTAGTTTCTTGGATTCTAGGTTTTTCACATGATTGAGAGTTGTATTGTGATTAGTTTGATATCTAGGATTATTTGCGACTTGATTGAATCATTTTATGATTAATAATCCTTGAAATATGCTTTGATCCTTTGATTGATAAAATCTAGGATTAGTACATATGTATGTGTTTTTAGAGCTGTCTAGGATTTAATTGATTTATCATCATATCCTTGCTCTAAATCTTTGGCTAGAATATTCATTGAATACATTTTGTACTTCTAGCTTATGTGTATGTTTATAACATCTTGAATATGTGCTTTAGGTTTATGATCTATTCAAGTGTTTTTTTTTTTAAATGCTTATTTATTCATAAAAGAGCCATACAGCCACCCAAGACAAAAGCAATTACAAGAGCCAAAATAGAACACCTACAATAGCCAGATCAACAGAAACTAGACAGAGAAACAGGGCAGAAAACTATTCAAGTGTTATATGTGTAAATGAAACTAGGAGCTATTTGTGTTAGGTGTTTTTCACATGCTCTAGGTTTAATTCAAGTTTTGCATCTAGACTATTATAACTTGTGTTTTCACATGTTTAGGTCTAGTTTTTCCATGGAATATATTGATCACATGTTCTATGTTGAATTGCTTGTTTGCATCATTTGCATTCACATGATCACACTAGGAAGTCCTTGTAAAAGGCATGAAGTCTTGACTAGGACAAGGTGTCTGGATAGTCAAGCAAGGAAGACTTGGTTAGGATAAAAGGTCCGAATAACCAAGGAAGAAGTCATGGCTAGGATCGGGAAGGTCTGGATAGCTATGCATAGGAGGCTCTCTAGAGGCATGAGTGCCTTGGATAGGGAGTTGGCTACAATATTGGTAGGCACATACGTTTGGATAGACATAGACTCCAATAGAGAGTGGTACATGGGATGTGTATGCACTCTTGATGAATTTCTAATCTTCCAACGATGTTGGTTTGGTATGGATTCCAATATATGGTGGCTTCGCATTATTGAGGGATTTTGTATCTTCCAATAGGGATTAGGTAGACATAGACTCCAATAGGAAGTAGAACAAGGTTGGTCACTTTTGAAGAATTTCTAATCTATCATCCAATATATTTAGTACCCAATGGTTGTAGTTCAACCCGTGGATGTTTCCTTCTTGGAGGTTTTACCACGTTAAAAAATCTCTTGTATTGATTATTCCTATCTCTATCTTTCATATTTGTATATGTGTATGTTTTAATCTTGTTTCATAATCTTCACTTGTGATGTATTTGAAAATTGTTAAGTGTGAGATGTAAGCACATCATATTAATCATAGTTGTATATATAATTCTTTTGTATATTGATACTTTTGTGTATAGGTATTCTTTGATTGATACTTGTAATATATTGGACATGATTGTATTACAAGTATTCTTTATTTTAATTTTCATATAGTTTCTTCACTAGCAAGTTGTAGTGTTCTTACATTGTAATATTCAAAGTACAACTTGTGGAATATGCTCTTCATTGAATATACTTGTATATGAGATACCTTGTTTTTGGTATATGTTTTGTAGACTAAGGGTAGTGAATTAAGCATACATGTGTTAATTGTTTTCTCATAACAATCATGTTAAAGGTTAATTTGTATGCTCACCAAGGTTTTGATATAAGTCACGAAAGAGTTTTTAAAACTAGTGTGTCAACCTATTCACCCCCCCTCTAGGTTGTTTAGTATAACCTTGTAGGTATTTCCAATTTTAAATGACCATGATCAACTTGGCAAGTTTGATGCTAAGAGTGATGAGAGTATCTTTATTGGCTATGCCTTAAATAGTAGATCATATTGTGTTTTCAACTTGAAGACTCGAAGCGTCATGGAATCATCCAATGTTGTCATTGATAATACAAGGCTCAAGTCTAATGACCATGATGAGGAGGTTGCTATAGAAGATGACTCTCCCTTAAAGAAGGTTGTGGAGACTCCTAATGTTGGGACATCTAACCTTGATAAAAAGGACACACAACCTCTTGATAGAGTTCCTCTCTTGAACTCTAATGAACCCGCTCCATGGGTTAGGAAACTCCATGACAAAGATGACATCATTGGAGAAGTGAATGAGGGTGTTAGGACTAGGCATCAAATAGTTAATCTCATTACCTATTTCTCTTTTCCATTTCTTATGTGCACAAGTTCAAATTGCACCAAATGGATGTGAAGAGTGCCTTCCTCAATGGCTTCTTGCAAGAGGAAGTGTTTGTTGAACAACCCAAGGGGTTTATGGATGCACACCACACTAACCATGTCTATCGCCTCAAGAAGGCTCTATATGGGTTGAAACAAGCACTGAGGGCTTAGTATAAGCGCCTCACTCAATTTCTTGTTGACAATAACTACTTAAGGGGTAGTGTTGACAAGACTCTATTCATCAAGAAAGACAATGATGAGCTCTTTATAGCTCAAATATATGTTGATGATATAGTGTTTGGCTACACCAACAACACCAAGGTCCAACAATTTGTTGATGTTATGTCTCATGAGTTTGAAATGAGTCTTGTTGATGAGTTAAGTTACTTCCTAGGTTTACAAATTTGGCAATCAAATGATGAGATTTTTATAACCCAAGCTAAATATGCTAAAAACCTAGTGAAGAAGTTTGGTCTAGAAAATGCCAAATATTGTGTGCTAGGTACAATCGGATCCTAAGGAGTCCCATCTCTCTTCCGTTAAGATAATCATTTGCTATATGAATGGGACATCCAACTATGGGATTTGGTACTCTTTTGACATTAATGCTAGTTTAGTTGGCTTTAGTGATGTGGATTGGGCAGGAAATTGCGATGATAGGAAGAGCACATCTGGCGGTTGCTTCTTCCTAGGGAACAACTTGGTGTCTTGATTTTGCAAGAAGCAAAATTCGATTTCCTTGTCCATGACCAAAGCCGAGTACATAGCAGCGAGGAGTGGATGCACACAACTCTTATGGATTAAGCAAATGCTAGTCGACTACGGATTCAATCAAGGTACCCTAACCCTCTTTTGTGATAATATGAGTGCAATTAATATTTCCAAGAATCTTGTACAACACTCTAGGATTAAGCATATTGACATCCATCATCATTTCATAAGAGAACTAGTTGAGAACAAATGCATTGTACTTGAACATGTAGGTACAAATGATCAACTAGCGGATCTATTTACTAAACCCTTAGAATCAACTAGGTTTCATGCACTTAATAGATCTATTGGGATATGTCTTGTGACTTGATGTGGTTTGGATATTGACCTCATAAAGGGAACTCAAGCAAAGAGAGCAATTGCATACTTGTCACATGCAAAAATTTGAAAAATCTTATGCTTCTTTATTAATTACTTGAGTATCTTGGTTACACATATGCTTATATGATATTTTCTTCAATAAGTGTGAACCTTGCTTTGATTGCAATCCATGTCATATTTATGTTTAAACATGCATTTTTGGACTAGGAGATATTCATAGGAAGTACTTGTTGAATGACCTACAATGATCTCCATGACATGATGATTCTTTATATAATATGCTCAAAATGAAAAAGCATGAAATTCTTATGACTTGCTTAAAAATGAAAAGCATGAATTGATGATTGCAATTCTTAAATGTAAAATTATGTGTGAAAAACTTATGAGACTCAAAATGAATAAAGGATCTTGTATCCGTTCAAAGGATGTTAAAATCCAAATGTCTCTCTTTCCTTATTAGTTGAACATGGCTACTATCATACGAGTTTCACCCGAAAAAATCAAATAGGGTGCTAATAGTCGCTTATGCCATGTTTTGCTTATAAGGTTGGATATAGTTGATCATTAAAATTGAACGATTGATAAACTCTATATCCTTGCTTTACTCATGACAAATGGTGAAATTGGTTTGAATTCTATTGGAAATCTTTGTCATTTGCTTTGCCAAATACCATTGATTTTTAGATTTCAATGCAACATGTCTTGCATACAAAGCATCTTATTCACACATTTTTCACAAAATAAATCTCCTTGTTTCTCTCCAATTAATTGAGTAGCATAAAGTGGCTTATATGATTATGCAAATGTCTAGTATGCTACTATCTCTCTTTGCTAAATTGACCCGGTTGGGGATAATCCTTTGCCTATATCTTGACAAAAAGGGAGAGTAGTATGTAGAGGGAATTGTAGTAGCAATCTCGCTTATTGGGGAGTTTACTAATTGAGGGGGAGTAACCCGTTGAGGGGGAGCATTGCATTACACATACATTGCATGATGTTGTACTTAAATTCTTTAAATGCAAATGTTTGTTTTAATATCTCTTGATCATCTCACATTGCGCTTGTATTGGAAAGTATAGAAACTTTGTTTTGAAGGTTTGGTGTTCTACAAGAGATTGAAGACTTGAAGTTTTATCTTTTTAATATCTTTTTGTAATGTAGAAATCATTGTTGACCTTTAGTTTCTATCTTGTTGTGAGGATCAATGTGAGTGGTGGTTTTGTCACGAAATAGCCAAAGGGGGAGATTGTAAGTTCCTTAATGTTTGATTGGCTTATTTCGGTGACAAACCACAATTGGGATTTAAATTGTAAGGGTAGCTTAGATGAATGATGATCAAGCTCAAAGGCACTATCAAGACCTCAAGAAGATAAGCACTCCAAGGTATATCTCTAGTGCTTAGTTTTCATTGAAGAGATTTAGTTGCACACACTCACTTGTAATGTTTGCATATGTATGCTTTACTTTTGTGTGCATACTCTTCACAAGTCACCTTTCACACTTGCACTTTGTTGTTGTGTGTTAGTGTGTCTAGTAATTTGTTTCCCGAACATTGTTCGGAAACGTCCGTGCATGCACGATGGTGTGCTTGGTTAGCGCGAGGATCGCCTTAGGAGAATGCTCTTGGCTTCTCCTTTGGTTTCACCAAAATTGGTGAAACGGTAGTTTGATCGGCAGTCATGGCCGCCGAATGAAACCGCCATTTAAGTCCAGAAGATTCTGGAGCTGATCTGCGATTATGATCGGCGGCCATGGCCACCAAATGAAACCGTTATTTAGACCTGATTGATTTAATCTCTCGGGTCTATTTCTACGGTTGTGATCGGCAGTTATGAAACCACCAATGATCCCCTATTCTCTTGGGATTCAATTCGGCGGTTGGATCGGCGATTTTGAAATGCCGAATGAAACCACCGATCATGCTGTTCAGAGGCAAACTTGTCTTTTCACATGCCCTGTTTTTTATGTCTATAAATACATCACTTTCTCATCTCTCTGAACCTAACTCTTTCAATACAAGAACCCTAAATTCAATTGAGAGATTTATGAGAGAAAGGCAATCAAGATTTCTCATTTAAACACTCAAAACCATTTTCATATGCATTAAACTTCATCTAGCATCTTTTAGCATATATAGGATGCTTGCTTGCATAGGTCTTACTCAACACACTTGTTTTGGTAAGTTCTTCACTAATTTCATCTGATCTTAGTGTTTTACTTAACAAGGCATCTCTTAAATTACTTGTATGCTCTTAGATTATATTCTTATATACAAGATAGAGATTGTTGTGTTGTTTTGATTAAGTGTTGTTTTGTGATAGCTTAACTTCGGATTGTTTAATCTACGTTAGCTAAGTTTTATGCCACGTCATTTAGCTATTAATATCTAGGATTGATTTAATTGTCATCTTATAATCCAAGATAAGTATTTAGTGTGACCTAGCACTAAGTACATATTTGGATATCTTTGCATATTCACTTAGGTTGTTTAATCTCTTTAGTGAGAACTAAGTCTTGTGGCTAAGGTTGTTTAGGCCGCAAGCAAATTGGACTAGTTCCACTTTTACAGGCCTGCGGGTAGTGGTGGTGGGTTATAGACCGGGATTAGGTTGTAAACACCATTACAATTAGTGGATTCGAGGTTCGTGTGTGGCGCACATAACAGCCCGTGGTTTTTCCCAGTTTGGTTTCCACGTATAAATCAAGTGTTATTTAATTTCCGCATTTTACACTTGATTTATTGCTTTAACTAGATTAGGGTATTTTCGTAACATTGACTAATCACGAAAATTGGTAAAATTAGTTTAAAATCTATTCACCCCCTCTAGATAGTTTTATGCACACTATGCATTATTAGTTTCAACATGGATTGCAAGCAAAGCAATGTAGCACACTTATTAAGAAAAAGACATATAAGCATGTACAACCAATCATCTCAAGCAATTAAAAAAGAGACATAAAATATATTAATGTAGCACAATCCAAGATTATACAACTTTGCTCAACCAATGTAGCATAAAATATATTAATGTACTACTTCTCTGTGGAAATGACCCTTACTTACTTTCTGTACTAATCCTTTGACTTGTGCAATTGCGAGGTAATAAAAATAGATAAACCTTGGACGGCCTTGTCATGCATTTGAGAGCAATATTGATTAAACTCGTGGAATATTTTTGCAATTTTCCCAAATAAAATATAATATTTTTAAATTTTTTTTGAGACGAATAAAATAATATAATAAATAATGATAAAAGTAGAGGAAGAGCAGGTCTGGTGTTTTTTTCAACTTAGCATTGTGGTTGGTAGCAAAATCAAAAGGTGCACGAACCAGAAAAAAGGAGCCAAATTTGACCCGCTTAAGTGAGAAGAGAAGATTCTTCGGTCAACTAACGTCACTTTGTCCTCACAAACTTGTTATTGTATACGGTAATTAATATCTTGGACTCTTCTTTTCTTTTCTTTTTTTCAAGTTGTATTAATATTATATTGATCGATTTTTTATATAAAGAGTCTGGATTCTACAATACCCAGATCTTAGTTTGGCTTGGTTTTTATTTACTTTTTCATTTTTGTATCAAATTAAACAGCAACAAGAAGCAATTTCAGGTTTGGGTTCTTTTGCACTTTTTAATAGTTTGTTTGTAAGTTTAATTTAGCATTGTTTTGTGTTGTTGATTGATGTATGTTTTATTTGTTCTATTAAATCTTTGCAGTTTTGAGATTTTTGTAAATCTGTGTGATGTTATTGGCGTTGAATCTTGTTTGAATCATATTATATTGGCCTTCACAATCACAATTGCGCACTCAGATATAGCTCTTGATGACTCATTCATATATTGTAATTAATGAATTGTTTTGTTCCTATTATTGCCTCCTAAAGCACAATTTCAGTTGACAGATCTTGTATCCTTAAATTTTACTTTTTGAAACATTTCTACGTTAGATTGTAAAAGTTTGATTATACTCTTTGTGAAATTTTTAGGACTTGTAAGAAAGGTTTGGCTCTTTGATTCCTGTCAAAGTATTATTGTTGTTTTCTGTAATAATCACAAGATATTTATCTGTGTTTCGCAATTTGATTATTTCGGGGACATATATGGGATCATCGTATATTTTATTATCAAATCCTTTATATGTTTTCCATAAGACTACAATTCATTTCTATGGATATATCATAACTTGGGGTTTTGGTCTTTTGTGGTTGTTCCTTTGAAATTCTTTATCTTATATGAAGGCACTTTGTGGTAGCAATAGGCAGTTTTTGGTTTTTGTCACACAAAAACGAATAGTTAAGGCATTCCATAATTTTTTATTTATTTTTTTCTAAGGATCTAAATCTGTTTTTTTTGGCTATTCTTTTTGGTATTTATATCACTAAAATTCTCAAATATTAAACAGGGGAAGATATGGCTGAGACCAAAAACCTTACAAGAATTGGCCTTGCTGGTCTTGCCGTCATGGGCCAAAATCTGGCCCTCAACATTGCCGAGAAAGGCTTTCCCATTTCTGTTTATAATCGAACTACCTCCAAAGTTGATGAGACTGTTGAACGAGCTAAACAGGAGGGAGATCTTCCTTTATTTGGTTACCATGATCCTGAAGCTTTTGTTCAATCAATCCAAAAACCTCGAGTGATTATCATGCTTGTTAAAGCTGGGGCACCTGTTGACCAAACTATAAAGACCCTCTCGGCTTACATGGAGAAAGGTGATTGCATTATTGATGGTGGTAATGAGTGGTATGAGAACACTGAGAGGAGAGAAAAAGCCACAGCTGAATTGGGTTTGCTCTACCTTGGAATGGGAGTTTCAGGTGGTGAAGAGGGTGCAAGAAAGGGTCCCTCTATGATGCCTGGAGGGTCCATTGAGGCTTATAAGTATATTGAAGACATTCTACTTAAGGTTGCAGCTCAGGTTCCTGATAGTGGCCCCTGTGTGACTTACATTGGCGAAGGTGGATCTGGTAACTTTGTCAAGATGGTTCACAATGGAATTGAATATGGTGATATGCAACTGATTGCAGAGGCTTATGATGTACTGAAGTCGGTGGGAAAGTTGACAAATGAAGAACTACATAGTGTTTTCTCAGAATGGAACAAGGGGGAGCTTCTCAGCTTTTTGGTCGAAATCACTGCAGATATTTTTGGAATTAAGGATGATAAGGGAGATGGGTATTTGGTTGACAAGGTTTTGGACAAAACTGGTATGAAGGGCACCGGAAAATGGACCGTACAGCAAGCTGCTGATTTATCAGTAGCAGGTCCCACAATTGCTTCTTCATTGGATGCACGGTTTCTTAGTGGGTTGAAGGAGGAAAGAGTTGAAGCTGCCAGAGTCTTCAAATCAGGGGGCTTTGGTGATATTCTGTCTGACCAAGCTGTTGACAAGAAGAAGTTGATTGATGATGTGAGGCAGGCTCTTTATGCCTCCAAGATTTGTAGTTATGCTCAGGGGATGAATCTTATCCGTGCAAAGAGTGTCGAAAAGGGATGGGGCTTGAAGTTGGGAGAATTGGCTAGAATATGGAAGGGAGGTTGCATTATCCGAGCTGTGTTCCTTGACAGAATCAAGAAGGCTTATGACAGGAACTCTGATCTGGCAAACCTTCTTGTGGACCCAGAGTTTGCAAAGGAAATCATTGATCGACAGTCTGCGTGGCGAAGAGTAGTATGCCTTGCTATCAACTCTGGTATTAGCACTCCCGGAATGTCCTCCAGTCTTGCTTATTTTGACTCGTACAGAAGGGAAAGATTACCAGCTAATTTGGTCCAAGCTCAACGTGATTACTTTGGTGCTCATACATATGAAAGGGTTGATATGGAAGGATCTTTCCATACGGAGTGGTTCAAGATTGCCAAACAGTTGACAAATTAAATCTTTTACAGCAAGTAATCTGCCTAATAAGTTTTTTAATAAACATAATAATTTCTGCTATGGACTCAAGCTTGGCAGGGCTTCACTACCATTGGTGAGAGTTGTCTTAGGAGGATTTACTAAATCTGTTGAATTATTTCTGTTGTGATTGTTATCGTCATGCTTTGGCAAATCTGCTATTTTGCTTTGTGTTTAGACTCAAGTTGATCAAGTTTGTTGAGGATGATATTGTTACATGTGATGTTTGATAACCAAATTTTGAGAAAGTTTTGTACTTTCATCACTTTCTTATTCTATTTCTTTGTAGTGCTTGAACTTTTCTGTGCTTCCCATTGTGTAGTTAGTGAATGGCATGTGCTAGGATACTTGGGAGTTGGGACTGGTTTTAAGTTTTAACATCTCAAATCAGATTTAAATCCTACAAATGTGCTTCTTTTTCTTACACAAAATAATTTGAGATTTTAAAATCACAATGCATTTTCTGTTAATTCAAAAGCCAAAATGGGGTATTATGTGGACTCTGTGAAGAAAGCCAAAATTAGTTGTCCAATTTAGATATATTTCCCTTTGTGCTAGCATTGTTTCTCTAAACTAGTCTCATGTTAATATTATTTAGAACTTGAAACTTTATTCTTTTTATTTAGACAATCACTGGTCTTAATCAAAGTGTCATTTGATGGAAAAGCTCTCTTTGGTGGGATTTGATTTGAGTTTTCTGTTAATTCAAAGAAACATAAATCTATAATTTTTGGCAAAGCTAGTTAATCTTCTCTGTTGACTAACTTTGCCTACATTCAAATATTGGAAACTATAACTATAAACTTGTTGATTTTGAAGTGATTTGAGTTTTCTTTTGAGTGTTGCCATGTAGATGTAATAGGTATTGCAGATAGGAAATATGTGCTAAAGCATGCAATTTCTGTAATTAATCTTTAGAATATTAATAAAGTCATTTGTTTATATTTAAATCATGTAGCATTTAAATATGATGAAAGATTATTTATGTTATATGTAAACATTACAAGGATCCATGACTAAAAGCGAATAAAAATTATTCACATAAAGTTGTTATGTGTGGTAGACATAATTTTTTATCTAGTCTAAAAACTATACACAATTTCTTGCTGCATTTGCTTCAGCTACTGGAAAAAAAATCAATGAGATCCGAAAGAAACAGGACTTAGGGTACGCAATTTCTTGCTGCATTTGCTTTAGCTACTGGAAAAAAAAATCAATGAGATCCGAAAGAAACATGACTAAGGGTAGATCAGAAATTATGAACTTGGAATTGTATTTATTTTCCCCCCAATAGAGACAAAGGGTAGCTCCGAAAGAAACAGGACTAAGTTGGATGATATTGTGTTGTCATATGTTGTGCCTGCTCCAAAGTACAGGCCTAAAGATAGGCTAGCAAC
This sequence comes from Acer yangbiense, assembly GCA_008009225.1. Classification (NCBI taxonomy): domain Eukaryota; kingdom Viridiplantae; phylum Streptophyta; class Magnoliopsida; order Sapindales; family Sapindaceae; genus Acer; species Acer yangbiense. The sequence goes on along the minus strand of CM017767.1, from coordinate 25,273,458 downwards.
AGCTCAAGCTATGAAAGAAGCTATAGCCGAGCTTAATGAAAACTTGCTGAAATAGCAGCTACATAATAGATTATGGAAGAGATTCCAGATGAAGAGGAGGAAGTAAAAGCGACTGGTTATATTGCAGAGGAGAAGGCTTATGCTGAAAGGATATGAAGCTAGGTTGACTCGTCGCCCAGTTGTTTAACTATATATTAGGAGTGGAAGGCTTTGATTACTTGGAGCAGAACCTAGAATTTGTCAAATGATAAGTCATTTGCCTAATAATCTACTTTGTCTTCAAGGTCATCACTATCACTCCAAGTGGCCGCCATCGCTTTCCCTTTCTTCTTGTTTTTCAAGTTGCCACAATTTGGAGCTATGTGTCCAATCTCGCCACACTCGAAGGATTGTACGCCTTTTCAAGTTTGTTTGTCTTGATTTGGCTTGGACTTCTTGAACAAAATCTTTTTCATGAAGTCTTTTCTTTTTGAGCTATAACCCTTAGAGCAACCCCTTTTTGCTTTCTAGAAGATGGAGGAAGCTTTCTAGACTCATAAGCTTGAAGCTTGCCTATGAGTTGGTTCAC